>OX578133.1:67326797-68820440 GCA_951213105.1 Amaurobius ferox | reverse complement strand
AAGAACCTGACACCGATCGAGTTATACAGCAGCGGGAAACCATCAGTTGCCCACCTCAGAGCATTTGGATGTCAAGCTTTTGTAGGTAAGCCTAAACAACTTAGGGGGAAATGTGATATGAGGGCACAAGAGGGCATTATGACAGGGTATGCTTTGAAAACTCGGGGATATAGGATATGGCTCTTGAATGAGAGGAAGATAGTCGAGACTAACAATGTAAAATTTAATGAAGAATGCAACGCAGAGGAATACGGTCTGGGACCCAATGTTAATGAAAAACCGAAACCTGTAGAAAAATTTACTTTTTCATCTCACAAGCCTACCTATCTAGACTCGTCTGATGAAGAGTGTATGGAGAGGGAAAAGGATGATTCATCAGAGGAAGATCAAGACATTGCAGAAAGCAGTAAGGAAATGGGGTCCTCTGGTGATAATAGTCCAATTCCTGATCCAGATACTACTTGGGTAAGAAAAGTTATTCCGAGAATGACAGGATCTAGAAAGGATGTATATTACTTTTACAAAGGAAAGGGACCAAGGAAAAGGTCATTAAAAGATGTAAAAAATTTTGTGAGAAAAAGAAAATAAAATTTAATAAAAAATCTTTCAATTTCAAGGGGGCTGATTCATGAAAATCGACAAAATTGACCCACAATTTTTTGACAAAAACAAAAGTAGATATGCATGTCAGTTAAATAAAGCAATCTATGGACTGCACTAACGAGGCAGAGAATGGTATCTTGAGTTAGACCAGGTTCTCAGAAAACTTAATATCACAAAGTTTAAGTAGTGCAATTGTACATATAATTTCAACAAAGCTTTATTAATTGTCCATGTAGATGACATAACATTATTTGCCATAAATCAAAGTGATCTAAATTCTGTATAACTTCTCTACTAAAGTCTAAATTTGATATTAAAATGTTAGGCAAAACCAAAATGTGACTAGGTATTGAATTTGAGGAAAAACATGATAAACTTTTCATACATCAAAATCAATACATTACTAAAATTTATGATAAATTCTCAAAGTTTAAATATCCTGTTTCAAGTTTACCCATAGCTAAAGGTGCAGGTTTAAGCAAAGCAGATTGCCCGGCAATCATTCTGAAATTGAACAGATGGGAAAACATACCTTATAGAAACTTATTAGGTTGTTTATCATTTCTTGCCAGCAGAACTAGATCCGATATAAGCTATATTGTAAATATCTTATCCCAATTTCAGTAAAACCCAGGCATTAAACACTGAAATGTTTTACTTAAACTTCTAGGTAGATAAAACAAGGGATTTCAAATTAAACTTATCTAACATTCAATCTGTAAATTTAAATTGTTATACTGATTCTGACTTTGCAGCTAATAGGGATGATAGAGTATCAATGGGAGGCATGATATTTTTTGTAGATAGGGTACCTATTTCATGGAGGACATTTAAGCATAAATGCGTAAGTTTATCTACAATGGAAGCAGAATATATCTCATTCACTGAATCTGCAAAAGAAATGATGGTGTGGGTACAAAACATATTACTTGAATGTAATAAGCTTGGTACTCAGTTAGGAAATAGTATAATATTCTGTGACAACCAAGCAGCCATAAACTTTTCAAATTCACCCACTGAGAATCAAAGAACAAAACACATTGATGTTAAATATAATTTATTGAGAAATCTAGTTGAAAAAAAACTTTCTGAGAATAAATTTGTAAACAGCAAAAATAACAAAGCTGATGGTTTTACAAAGTCAATTACCAAAGAAGCAATCTCTAATTTCTGTGAAATCTTTAAAACTTCTTAAATATGTTTAAATTGTAATATGAAATCAAAATTTAACCTTTTTAAATTGTATAGTTGTATTTTCAAATTAACTTCAACAGTTCCATGCCAAATAACTGGTTAAGGGCCAGCAGCCATGACTTGTGCATGTAATGAAGGCATGCAATGCAATCGACATCTAGCCCATGAACTGCATTGCTAGTCATGACTTATATGTGTAGCTGAGGTATGCGATAGATAGCTACTTCAGGAACTGAACAATTAGTTATGACTTGAGCACGTAACGGAGATGTGCGATCGACAAGAAAGGTATAGAAAGTTTAAAATTTTTTTCAAAAAACAATAGGGCTGGTTGCTGAAGACAGTAATTAAATAATATGAGGGAAATAAGTTATCCTATATTTCATAAAAGTTACTGCAACGCGTTAATCTAAGCACAGCTATTTCCCTTCATTCTCTGTTTTGATAGAATCAACAAAAACACATACACAAGTTCCTGTGGCTCAAAAGAACTCTAGTCCAGAAAACTATATTTTTAAATATTGGTTTTGAGCAAAAAGTTTTAGAGTTCAAATCTTTGGTACTTTTCATCCCAGATGCATACTCAACATGGAATAATTTGACAAAATTTTAAGTTTAAAAGAAATGAAAACTGTTTAAAAGTTTTATCTGTTGGAAGAGAGAATGTGTTTGTTTAAAATTCTTCACCTTTCTGCTCTTTCATTTTTTTTAATTTATTTTTTATGGGGAGCGTGGCGATCCAATTCCGGTGCCTACCTACTATGCTATGCTATATTTTATCTATTGCTTTTCTTCATAAACTGCTATGTGGTCCGGATCCGTACGCAATGCATCCTTTTGAAGAGATATCCTTTAATATCATCAATGCCTAGAGAGGTTGCTAACAGCAGACAAAAATTCATTATCTAGTCTCCTGTTTTGACATGATGTTGATCAAATATTACGCAAATGAGGGACATAAGAGAATCATAATCCGACTAACTATATTTGTATTATTGGATTTAGACCAAAAATTCTTCAAAACTTTTTGCACTAAACTGATTCTAAACAAAGAATAGTCGAGCAAAATTTTAACTTTGCAAAAAAAGAGAAACTTCATGATTTATCTAGTAAATATGAGGAAGCACACTATTCAACAATCGAACCCATCTTTTTCTACTTTATTTCTTTGAGAGAGGTTAAAGGCTTCTAGGTTTCTTAACTTGCGTTGGAGATTCCTAAGATATCCTGCGGAGATTCCCACTCCCACAAAACAAAGAATCTCCCCCAAACTCCAGTCTGTAAATGATCACGTGGACCGCCATTGATCTTGCGATCGTATTTCACTAAAACCGGCCATGGATGGAGGGAATTTAACCATTGAGAATCAGAGATTTTGTCGTGAATGACACTTTTGCCGTTTTTGTAAAAGGTGAGTGCTATTTTGAACAACGTTTTAATTTCTGAAGACTTTTTTAACATCGATTGCCGTATGAATGGAATGGACTCAGGTGATAGTAGAGTAAATTTGATGCCGCAGCTTTTAAATTACAAAAGTTTAGGATGAATAAAAAATTTTAGGTGTAATTTTAGGAATTTAAGGGAAGCTTCAAATTAATACAAATTTTAAGAATTTTAGGTAGAATGCAATCCCTGCATATCTTTGTCAATAGTATCAAATGCTTTTCTAAAACTAATGAAATTTAAATATAAAAGGGTATTATGTTCAATTCATTGTTCAATGATGTTTCTCAAAGTGAAAATATGTTGAGTGGTTCCAGCTCCACTTTGCTTGTTCCTCTCTCAAAGTCTTCTCAATTGTTAATTTGTTGACCATAACTCTTCCAAAAACTTTAGTAGGAATAGATATTAAAGTGATACTTCTCCAGTTCATACAGGAAGAAAGATCTCCCTTTTTAGGTATTTTAAATATTGCTGCTTCTTTCCATTTTTCTGGTACTTTCTTAGTCTTCCAGATAAGATTAAAAAAAATTATATAATAAAGTTATCAAATATCTAGCAGTCTCTTCATTAACTTTAAGCATTTCTGAAGCTATCATACCATTTCCACAGGCTGTATTGATTTTTAAAGTCTTTAAAATGTCTTTAATTCCAATCAACGGGATTTCCCCTATAGAAATGTTTACGGTACATATCACATCAAATGTGACCACTGGCTGCTTGCTAGTGTCAATGTTGTAAGCATTTAGTAGTTTTCAAAATGTTCTCGCCAACTTTCTACAACCTACGCTTCAACAGATAAATGTCAAACATTCTCATCTTTGACTCCACATTCATGTTTTTTAATTTCACCACTTATTTGTTTGATTATTTGGTAAACAATTCTTGTGCATCCAGTTTTAGCAGCATTTTGTGATACAATAGCTAAATCATCATATTATTTATTTTTGTTTTTCTTAGAACTTATTTTAACATTCTTATCTGCTTCTCTGTATTTTTATTTATAAACTTGATACAGTTTCTCAGATCCAGTACTGTCAAGAAAACTCTTTATTTTATTTCTATGTGCAATAAGTTTTCATATTTCATCAGTGATCCATTCTTTATTCTATATCTTTTCTTTTTTCCAAATAGTATTTTTTGCTGTTTTGCTGAAAATAGTTTATAGCTGACTCCACTGCTCTTCTACATCCTCCCACATTACTTCATTATTATCTAAGGCAGAGAATCCGTTTCTCAATTCAATACTAAATTTCTCATACATCTTATTATCCTTTAAGTTAGCAATATTGGATATCCTTTAATTTAGTAATATTGAAACAGTAGAAATACTCAACTAGTCTGGTTTTTTATTACTGTTTTTTTTTTTCATTTAAGAAATTTTAATTTCCAATTCAATACTATAAGGTGATGGTCAGTGCCAATATCTGCCCCACTCTTAACTCTAACATTCAAAACACAGATTTGGTAAATTTTCCATTAATTACAATATGGTCTATCTGATTTCTTGGTTTTGGAAGTTTCTGCACCTGTAGACACACCCTGCAAAAATATTAGGTTTTGTTGCGGAATCAAGAAAAAAGGAGTTTTGGTCTGTGAATGAAAAATTGAAAGAATTGTTTTTGGATCAGCAAATTGGAAAGTTGCCTGAAAATTAGAAACTTTTCTAGTAAATCAGAAGGATTGGCAACTACAACAAAATTGTTTATAAAACTTTGCAAATATTTTACATTTTAGGCAAAATTATTCAGGATGGATGAAAGCATGTCAATTCTTTGGATTAAAAAATAGGGTCTTTGGATTTAAAACAAAATAAGGCTTATTTAATAACCATTATAATTGTATAAATTGGTTAAATCATTTGTGAGTTACAAGTAATCATGACAGACATTTTAATTCCTGTTCTTCCGTGGGAATATGTGTATAGGGATAAACTTATATTAAAATATTCTTTGGATTCAGCAACACTGTCTGAAAAAGTCTCCTTAAATTAAATTGTATTGTTTAGAAGATTGTTTAGAAGTATATATTCAAATTTTCCTTGTTACATTTTAGATTTATACCACAAGCATTTTCGTCCCTGAAAGCTGGCTTATTCACAGGGTTTTTTTTCAAGCAAAATGATTATGAAACACCAAAACAACTCAACCAAGTCAACAAAATGTTTAAACTATCTTAAAGATGAGCAATAAAAATAGAATCAAAATAGTTTGTGTTTCATGTTTTTCATTCACAATTCAAGTCACAATTATATTAAATTCAGTTCTAGTACCTAGTAAACTAGATGGTATCAGGCTACTTGATGAACCAAAGCAAAGTTCTTCATTTCCTGTAAAAGTAAAAAAATAATATGATGTAGGAAAATAAATAACTGTATAAAGTTACTCTCTCTTTGAAAGCAGTTTTGTTCATAGGATGTTGTATATGGAATAGTTTTCAAGGGTATTATTGCATATGCACTTGCTTTTAAGCATGTTGTTCTATATCAAAGATGATTAAAATATCATCCATATATGTTGCAAAAGTGATCTCAATGAAAGTAATCCATGATGATTTTAATATCAAGGAAAAAAGCATTATTTTTATATAATTTGATGTGCTTTATTTAGTAATATTTTACATTGAAATTAAGGATTCAATGAGTTAAAACCTGTGTAGCACGCCCTGTGTATAATGTACAAAAAAAAAAAATTCTCAGTTATTTTGACTTGAATTTGGGTCACGTTTTAAAAGAAAATAAGGTCATGAGGTATTAGGTTTTTTTTTTATATTTTCGGGTGTGGGGATACAATTGTTATAATTAGTTTTCTTTCAGCATAAGAACTGTACTATTTTTTAGTTAAAAGTTTGAAATTTCTATTTAATTACCCCTCTTAAAAAAGATTCCTGTGTATACATATTTTACCTATATAATTTGTTAAATGTGAATGCATAAATTTTATTTATTTGGGAGGAAGAAGCACTAAATCATCAAAACCTGAATTTTTACCCTTTCCCTTTCAAAAGCTTTAAGAAATTCTTCATTACTCACATACAATTATTTTTGCTTTTATTAGAAAAGGTCGTTTGCACTTTATGGAAATGATTTTAATAATTAATTTTTATGCATAAAGTGTTGAAGACTCAAGCCGTCCAACTCATTCTAGGGCTTGAGCAGCCATTTGGACGGCTGTATGCAAAAAGTGTGGGAAACCCAGACCACACAACCAACCTGAAGGCTTTTGGTAGCTGTTTGTGTGGCCGGGGTATGCATAAAGTGTGTATTTTTTATGCTGATTTGCTTCAATCTGATACTCTTGATTCTTGACTATAGCTCTAGCTAGAATTTTCCATTAAAGTAAACTTTTGCTTAGCACCGTCATGTCAATTTTATCCCACTCCTCTTGGGTTGTTTTCCAAAGTTTGTTCAGTGTTCTTGGATGCCATTTTCCTAAGGCTCGTTTGAACAAACCGAACGGGCAAAAGTCCATAGGAGAAGCATCAGGTGATTTTACAGGTATTTCATTAAATGGGATACATTTTATACTTGTTTCTGATTCTTTATTTGCTAAAGACAGCTTACTTAGATGAGTAACTAGAGGTTTTGTCCATATGAAGCTTAACTTTATTGATGTCCTTTCCATATAAGGCTAAAATTTCTTCTTCAAAAATTGGTTCTAAAATATTCTGCTGATAGTAGAGTGAATAAATTTTAGCTTTATTTGAGATTTTTTTTTAATTTTAATTTACCATTGTAACAAAATCCTGCAACATTCATGAATCTCTTTGGGAACTTTTCTGTACATTGATGAAGCCATTTCGTATGGTCATTTTCTTCAGTTGAGCAATAGAAAAGTGCTAGTGCCAGAAGACATTCCCAGTTTTGATGCAATGGATCTTTGAGTTGGTGGATTTTCTTTTAGGATCAGAGACTTCACTTTTTTTTATATTTCCCTGCATTCGAAAAGTCTCAGGATGCGATTTTGTGGCTATTTTTTCATTTTTACTTTCAGCTAGACGCTTTTCCTTTTCAAATTTAATATATTAAAAATACCTTTCCTTGAAATGCAATAATCTCGAATTTTACACTGCTTTACAATTTGTTAATAAGAATATTTTTTCTCAGAAAGCACATTTACTTCATGCCATCTATCAATTTTAGGAGTCATTTTCAAAATAAATTGTTTATTCTACATTCCAATCAAAACAAAATAGTAGCAGATAATTATATTGAAAATGCCAAATCTTTATCTCAAAATGCTAATGAGAAACATAAATACAAAATCATTTCCATAAAGTGTGAACGACCTCTGTATATTTTATTACCTGAAATTCTGGTCTTTATTGAATTTCATAAAAACTAGAAATACAGCAACAGCTGCATTGATTAGAAATACTTATAACTATGAACAGAATTTTTATGATCTAAAAATTACTAGAAAATGCTCTTTAAAAATGCATTTAGGAAAAGAAAAAAAAATGCCCTATAAAGTAAAAAAAAATATGACCTAAAAAAAATTAATTTTAATTTTTATGTCCTAATTAATAAAAGAAAAAGAGCTACATTTTTATGTCCTAATTAATAAAAGAAAAAGAGCAGCATGAAACAAAGTAAAAAGAATTTAAACAATATAATTTAAACTATTGATATGTTAACTGAAACAACTTCAACTACAACTTCAATTTTTTACAGTTTCGGTGACTTAAAGGAGATTCATACAAAAATGCTTTCTTCATACAAAATACAAAAATATGCAAAATAATGACTCAAAAGTGACAAAAAAAAGTTCCTGAAAATGACCAAATAATTAAAAAAAATGCCATAACATAAAAATGAAAAAAAAAAAATAATAATAATAATAAGCTTAGATTTTTTCATGAAACATGTTTGCATATACTTAAACAACATTCCAGTAGTGCCCTAAAAATATGCAAAATCATAAAAATCCTAGCCAATTTTCACTTATAAGCAGGAAATTGGGAAAGAGAAAGGAATTCAAAATGTTCATTGTTTAGAAACACCTGCTATATAAAAGTAACTGTAAGGTAAAGTTTCATTGGTTCATAGTGTTGCTATTCATAAAAGACATTTTATTTTTAAGTTTACATATTTCAAATTCTGTGCTTTAAGTATACATAGCTTTATAAATATACATTAAAGTATGCACAGCTATATTGCTTATAATGTAGTTTGTAGTAAATACTTTCAAAAGTAGTTGTAGTCTGCTACTTTTCTTGAAAACTATTTGTGGTTCATACCAAAAATATAATAAGTTTTTCAATGATTGCTAACTTTTCAAACTATATTGTCCAACTGAAGTTATCATTTGACAAATACAGATTATACTTAATTTTAGGATACATTCTAAAAATTTACTTTATGATTATATTTACTTGCTTTCCAAGAAGAAAAATTATCAAACTTTTATACCTGGTGATGTTCCAAAATGGATTCCTACTAGCTCCGCCTGCTGTACCTGCTGCTTCTGCATATTTGACATATCTAGAACATATATAGTATTATCTCAAAGTAAGAAAATTAATAAATATAAAATAATATATAAACAGTTATGTAGAAAAGTTTTCATTCTTGAAAACTGAGTTGCTCACAATATCAATGCATAATCTGCATACAATTCAAAGTTGCACTCACTTAATCTCCTCTGCACAGTACAGGTACAGGGTCTCTGAACTTTTCCCACATGGTTCTGGTAATTACTTGATTTTTTAATTTTTTTTTTTAATTTTAATCCTTTGTTTCTGCTTGTAGCTTGACCATATAGAGTTTACAGTAACTAACAATCTCCATATTCAGAAACAAGCGTTAGTTGTTGTTAATCTAGAATAGATGCTCAATCTTGATAAAGAGTCTAATCTGAATTAACATCCAACTTAAGCATAGTGCTATTCCTCTTTTTTAGGCATGAAGGCTATGTTCGTTCTATTTTGGAATGGCTTATCGTTTATGGTGTACTTTAATTGATTGCTTGCTATTTGTTAATAATTCACTTATATATATACACTACCCACCCGAAAATGCAACACCACAAAAGAGCAAATAGAGTGATGATAAAGGACATACAGGCAGAGATGGCATATATAAATAAGTTAATTCCAGAAGGTAAATGCAATACAGTAATGGCATAGAGAGGGTGATTTGTACATAGTAGGACTACCTCTTATGGTATTCAAGCAGCATTCCTTCCAGGAACAGAAGTAATGAGAGTGTGGATAGTTTCTTGAAGGATAGATAACCATATGCCTTCAACCACCCTCCACAGATCGTCCTCTGAATGAAGTGGGTCACAGCAGTCAAACGACAGCCAATCATGTCCCATACATGCTAAATGGATGAGAGATCTGGAGACAGTAAAGACCAAGGAAGCACTTGGATACCTTGCGAGGCTTGTCTGCTGATAACTGCCACGTGCGGTCATAGGTAAGCTTGCTGGAAAACAGCCTTTTTACAACTGAAGGTAGGGCAGTGCAACCGACTTCAGCACCTAATTCACATATCATTGTGTTATCATTGTGCCTCTGATACAAACCATAGGTGACCAGATATCGAAGCTGATGGCACCCCAAACCATGATGCTGTGTTGTTGAGCAGTATGGCATTCAACAGACACAACAAGATTGTATCTGTTTCCATGTTGCTTCCAGACTTTCACACAGCAACTGTTATTCAACAAACAGAACCAAGACTCGTCACTGAACCCATTCTACGTCCCCAACCACTATCCCATTCAGTCATCCCAGAGGCTCGGGTCCGCCACCATTGCAATCTCCCACATCTGTGTCTTCTTGTCAATGGCAATCTTCATAAAGAACGGTTTGAGTGCAAGCTGTTTTCAGCCAATTGTCGAGAAACTGTTCTTGTTGATATTGGAATATTCAATGTACCCTGCAAATTCTGTAGAATGTCTACAGTCGTTGTTTGTGGGGCAGCCACTACATGCCTTTGAATGAGTTACATGCCTTTGATCAACGTGTGCTGACGTTCAACTGAATGGACATATACCACTGTGTCGATTCACATGCCGTTCATCTATCTTCTCTAAATTCTTTGCACAGTGGAAGCTTCTACATGTGTTTCAGTGGCGATATGCCGGTATGACCACCCAGTCGTACATAAGCCTAAAATGATTCTCCTCACACGATCGTCAAAATGCTGAAGTGGACTTCAGCAGTGTCAGCTAGGCATCTCTTCAACAACATGTGTCTTCTGAAATGTAAAACAACTCGGTAAAAGATTTTCCGTAGGCGACAGACAGTAACACCTGCTGGCTCATCTACTGTTTCCATCCCTTTTATCCTGTGCTCTAATCATGTGAATTACTTGCATTTCAGATCATTTGCATACATCAGCCAGCAATGTTTGTCTAGCAATTTGCATAATTATACGGCCAAAGCTTCATGGTATTGCATTTTCTATGTAGGGTAGTGTGTGTGTGTATATATACAGGGTGCCCCAAAAAGATTGAAACATGCTTTAATTCTTTACCTGTTGGAGATAAGTGCGCAATGTAAATTGCGAAAATGTTGAAAGTAAGGTAGGAAATAAGACTACGTTAATGAAATAGTCCTCCCATTAATTTTCAAAAGGTTACACTTTTTAAATTTTTATACGACCTCCTTAGACAAATTTGGCCAATCAGAAAATTATTATTTTTAATGCAACAAGATCATTAAAAAAAACCCACATATCTGTATCTTTAAAATCAACTAAATTATGATAAAGGAAAATATCTGACTTATGCCACTTTTCCATACCATGTGAAATGCTGTTTCATCCGTGAAAATAGGGATCATAAACAAATTGAGGATGGAAATTGTTTAGATCAAGATCAAAACAATGAAGGAGCTCTGAAGGAGCTCTGTTCCAAGCTTAGAATGTTCCATGTTCCTGAAGATGATGCTTTCGTTTTACAAAGTTCCAGATCACGTATGCTGTATAAGATGTTTTTTTTTAATATCTACTAAGATGGAAGACACTGGGATTTTTGAAAGCTCCTGAGATTACTCCTAGAATGTCCATATATTCCTGAAGAGGATTCTTTTGTTGTAAAAAAATGCTCCAGATCACTTATGCCATATATGATGATTTTTTAATATCTCCTAAAATGGATGAAACTGTGATTTAAAAAGCTACTGAGATGACTCGTAGAATGTATTTTTGAAAGCTGAACATTGAACATTTGAATAGCTCTTAAATAGACTACAGTGGATTTTTCAAAAGCACAGAAAGCTATGAATCATATGAAACATTTGATAAAGGAAAGCAGTGCTGATTGAATAAGTAAATACTTCTGGTGAACTATTGAATCAGGTACTAAAAAACAAAAAATCTTCCATCATTAGTGACCGAACCATGAGTGTATTGCTGATTACGTAAATGATATATGTTTGATAATTCTATTTTGGTTAAAAAACATAAAATATTAGGAGTTATAATTTTTTATTGACCCCAGGTTTACAAATAGAATTGGGAAAAACCTCTTATAGAATATATGCATTGTGTAAATTTGATTATGAAGTGTTTTATGAATATGTTAAGAAAGTATTAATTTATGATGAATTTAAATGTAGAGATTTATTGTCAAGGAATAGTGAATTGAATGTTAAAAATAATTTCCCACAATGGGTGGAAGCATTGATTAAAATTTTGGATATAGAATTATATATAAATTTACTTAATATGAAACCCTTTTGATGAAGATTATAAAGTATTTTGATAATGAATGATAAAATACATATTTAGTCAAGATTTTTACTAACAATTTAAATAAATGTTTTTCTTTAAAATTAAAAGTTGTAATTCATTTTGTACAGCCTAAATTTATGACTTAGAATCATCGCACGTTAAAACCAGAAGTTCTGGTTATGCACACTCTGTGATTTAAAATATATGGTAGGTTAAGCGGGATGTATTCATTGATAACTTTAATCAAAAGTTGAGGCTAGCTTTTGAGTTAGTCTCAGTCCAGATTTGGAATTATTTTGGTAAGCTTTGATATTAAGAACTCCACATCCCAGTTAATTTACTAAGATATATATATATAAGGGGAATTTATTCACATTACGAATTCCGCCCTATACAAAGAAAATATGCAAAAATAAAGCAGTTTCAGGACGGATGCAACATTAAATATAAATTTAAAAGAACTTTAAAATCACAATTTTTACTCTGGGAAAAAAGATGGATGACATATTTTATTTTGAAGTGAGTCAATCATGTGATCTCTACATATTATATGGGTGTAATTATTGTTTTAATTTTTATTTAAAAAACTACCAAACATATTTTGCTGAAATTTTTTTTATATATTTTATGGGATAATTTGAATATTTCCTAAAATTTTCAAAACAATTTGTGAATTTTAACTTTGCTTAAAAAATGTTTAAAAAATTAGGTCCCATATGGTTTAATGTATTTAATTTTTTCAACTTGGGTTTAATCCAAAACTAATTGGGTGATATTATTTATTTACATTCCCACAGACTGTCTCAACAACATACTAAAATTTTATTTTGATAAAGTTATTTTTATGGAAGTTATCGTGCGAATGGACAGACAGACAGAATGACAAAATCATAAACACTTTTCAACTATGTTGTAAAGTGTTAAAAAGCCAAAATGCATTTTTTACATACAGTTTAACACATTTCGCACAAGTTTAAATACAATACCAAAATAATAAAATTATGTATATTGCTAGACTTTTATGGCTTTTTCTATTAAAATGTACAATATGCACACAACTTAATTGTTGCTATAAATAATCATCGAAAATTTCAGCACATACCTAAGTATATGTAGCAATGGCAGCAACATTAATGAAACACACATTGAATGTAAATCATTAGAATAACAAATACATTTATCGTAAAATTTAGTACTTTATGATGTAAAAATGTCAGTTGCTATTTAAAAAAATTTGAATATAGATGGCTATTTACTACTAGTCAGAGTCTTCCCTGAAATGCCAAGATGCTATTGCCCAAAAAGAGAACTTAAAATAATGGAAGGCACTAAGTTACAGAGCTGAATTGTATGCACTCTCGCAAGAGACACATCATTAACAATGAGCCTGCATAGCAGTCGGGTATGTGGTTGACAGCTACATCACCAACTGCACCATTAGCCATGACTTGCGTTCGTAATGGAAGTGTGTGATTGACAGATTTTATAAACTGTGCCATTAACTGTGACTTTTGTATAAAGAGGAGGTGTGCGATCGACAGCTACTTTAGAAACTAAACCATTAGCTGTGGTTTGAATGCGCAACGGAGGTGCATTGATCGACAGCTATTTCATGAACTGCACCATTAGCCATGAATTTCACGCATGAATTTCACCGAAAAGTACACAAACTGATTTACATACCAGCAGAAACAACAAGCACACAACTATAATAGAAGGTCTTTATTTCACTTCTTTAAGATGTACAAAACTTAAAAAGGACAGAGCGCTTTCGAGCGTAAATAAGCTCTTCATCAGTGGTTACATGGAAATAGGAATTATCGTTCATATATAGACCAGAAAAGGTGACAAATTTGCATAAATACAATTATCAATAAACTTACGTTTATCTAAGGAGAATCCAAAAATACAAAACATTTTGTACAGATTCAAAAAATCGAGCATAAATCACGAAAAGAACAGTAAAAATTTACAATTTTATTACAGAATTTTCAAATTCAAAATATTTTAAAAAATAGGGACAATCAGGTCCAATCCCCAAGAGAATGACGTCAAAGATAACTATGAAGAGACTTGAATTGCATGGAGTCGAGAATGAGTCGCCAAGCATAACCTAAAATCTGAACGGGGTCAAAATTACAAATCAACTCGCGGTAAACCTAAATAAAGAGGGACTCAAAAAGGAGAATATTACGAGGGTTATTACAATGCATAAGGAAAGTTCTTTCAAAAATGGGCCGGAAATTTTCTTTAACAACAAAATGAGCAAGGGCCATAGAAAGTTTACCACCTTTGACATCCCTAGCATGTTCTGCCAAACGGATACCAATAGTATGTTTTGCACCGCCAATATAAAATTTAAAGTTACCATCGATGGACAACAGGCAGTCGCGGCCGATAAGGGGCGTCGCGAGTACGCGCGACACCATTGAGTAAACACCCCAAATTATTTTTTTAGTTATACAGATTTATTACAATTTCTATTGAAAAAATCTAAATTTTTGTTCAATTAAATCGAGAATTATTAAAAATAAGTTATAAAATATGTCACTAGATGGCAGCACTAAAGTTTCCTTCAGAGAAAGCAGAATCGCGAAAACTGTACTGCATACAATTTTCAACACAAGGGGAAAATACAGGGATATTTTATAAAGCCACGTCCCTAACGTCGGCATTTCGAGAGTAAACGAACGGTATAGGAACAATATTAGAAATTTGGCGTGAAAAAAAACAGACAGTGCAGAATTAAACAGTAGATTGTGTCGCGTTCTGGGCGCGGAGCTAGCCAAAGAGAAATAGAAGAGTAGGAAAACATGAAGAGGGACTTCTCAAATTGGCTCAGTTTCGCTAATTTGGCCTCAATTTTTTACATTTAAGAATGCGTTTGTTCTCTTTCTCGTCTGTTTAATAAATTTGGAAGTTCAAATAAACATTTGAACAAATGAGTGGATTAAGTGTACGTGTGTGGTGATGGGAAGGGATGGGGGGGTATTTATGATATTTTAAGGGTTTCTGGCCATCGTGAATAAAATATGTTTTTCAGGACACTCACTTTGAGGGATCACTTGACTCTCCCAGCTGTCTTACTTATTCAAGTGGTTTCGCATTTCGTCATTTCTGATGTAGTGTGGTTCTGTCCTATGAGAAGGGGGTTATTTCTAATTTGTAGCAGTTCTGTGCTCTGGTTGATCTGCTGGTGACGAATTCCAATATGTTTGACTTCAAATTAATTCTTTAAACGTCTGGAGTTTCCCATTTTTGGCATACCCGTGATCGATAGGCTATTTTTAGTGACGCTTCAGAAATATGTTGTTTCGCATATTTAGTTTGAGGGGTCACTTGACCTACCCAGCTGTCTTACTTTTTCAGCTATTTAACATAAAAAATACCTAAAAATTAAACACACTTTAAATATTTAGTAAAAAAATTTAATATTAAATTTTCATCGTGTTCCTTTTATCTGCGTCGTTTCCCTCGAAATTTTGATCCCAGGTTGGCAACTATATTGCTCAGATACCCCCTGGGCATAAATTTTACTTGAGGTAGCCCCCAAATTTCTTATCTCGGCTTCTAATTTAGCGATTTTGATTTTAACGATGGTTATAGTCTCTGCATCCTCTGTACGTGTCATCTGAATATACATATTTTGTATCAGACCCCTGAGCGTAACTTTTAGTTTAACTAGCCCCATAATTATACATTTCTAGCGAGCAATTTTCTTAATTGAACGAATTTAGTTTTGCTAGTGGCTATAGTTTCTGCACCATTTGTACATGTCATCTGGTTATGCATCTTTGTTGTGACAGCTCTCTGAGAATAACTTTTACTTCAATTAGCCCCCCTCCCAAATTTCCCATCTCACCTCCTAATTGAACGAATTTGCTTATGCTGATGGTTGTATCTGCACCATCCGTACGTCTCAGTTTGATACACATATTTGATGGATATATAATATACATGCGTTTTTTGTGTCAACTCCCTGGGCGTAAATTTTAGTTTAACTAGCCCCCACAATTTTACATCTCAGTTCCTAATTGAGCGTTTTTGACTCTGCTGGTGACTATATAGTCTGAGCATAATTTGTACATTTCACTTGGATACACATATTTTTGTGTCAACCCCTGGATGTAGCTTTCAGTTTAACTAGTCCTCACAATTTTACATATCTGCTCCTAATTGAACGATTTTGGTTCGGCGTGTGGCTATAGTCTATCCAGCATTTGTACATGTCACATGGATAACTTTCACGTGGCAAATCCCTGAGCGTAACTCTTATTTTGGTCCCCCCCCCCAAATTTTCCATCTCGTCTCCTAATCCACCGATTTTGATTTTACTAGTGGCTATAGTCTCTGTACGTATCATCAGAATATGCATATATTTTTAGTCAACTCCCTGGGCATAACTTTTAGTTTAACTAGCCCCTACAATTTTACTTTAATGTAAATTAGGACTATGTAATGTTTTTCCACTAGGAAGGATACGTTCCATGTGTCCAGGATCTCTATGAACAAGCGAGCAGATGGGAGGTACGTTATTTTACTTAATACATCCGTCGTTTATATTTTTAATATATATATATATATATATATATATATATATATATATATTTCAGTCCATCTTATCATTTTTGCTATAGAGCACATTTTCACTTAATGATTAATCTCAGGTATATATAATACAAGTAAAATAAAAATTTAATTATATATATTACTAATATATAGGCATAAATACATAGATCAGTGCCTCCCTCTACATGTCACTCACGAGCCGCCACTGACAACAGGGGAACCACATACACCTCAGCAAAGCTTTTAAAGTCATCCTTATCACCCAGCTTATCAGACCGAATCCGGTTACATAAAGAAGAAACATTAGAATGAGCAGGCCTGAAACCAAATTCAGAGCAGAACTGAATAAAGGGACGGAAAATCCTAGGATGGTATGGGAAACTAGATTTATGATTCGAACGATCTTTTAAAGAAATAAGTTTAGTATCAATTTGAGAAAATTTACGGCAAACATGGGAAAAAACCGTATGTATAAATTCAAAGGAATAGACAGTCTCATAGCCAAGATTGAAAATAAAATCAATTTCGTCACTTAAAGAAGAAAAAGAAGAACACATGTTAAAAGCACAATTAAAATAAGCGTTAAAAGAAGCTTTTTCCCATGTTCACCGTAAATTTTCTCAAATTGATACTAAACTTATTTCTTTAAAAGATCGTTTGAATCAGAAATCTAGTTTCCCGTACCATCCTAGGATTTTCTGTCCCTTTATTCAGTTCTGCTCTGAATTTGGTTTCAGGCCTGCTCACTCTGTTTCTTTTTTATTTAACCGGATTCGGTCTGATAAGCTGGGTGATAAGGATGACTTTAAAAGCTTTGCTGGGGTGTATGTGGTTCCCCTGTTGTCCATCGATGGTAACTTTAAATTTTATATTGGCAGTATAAAATGTACTATTGGTATCCGTTTGGCAGAACATGCTAGGGATGTCAAAGGTGGTAAACTTTCTACGGCCCTTGCTCATTTTGCTGTTAAAGAAAATTTCCGGCCCATTTTTAAAAGAATTTTCCTTCTTATGCATTGTAATAACCCTCGTAATATTCTCCTTTTTGAGTCCCTCTTTATTTATGTTTACCGCGAGTCGATTTGTAATTTTGACCCCATTCAGATTTTAAGTTATGCTTGGCAACTCATTCTCGACTCCATGCAATTCAAGTCTCTTCATAGTTATCTTTGACGTCATCCTCTTGGGGATTGGACCTGATTGTCCCCATTTTTAAAAATATTTTGAATTTGAAAATTCTGTAATAAAATTGTAAATTTTTACTGTTCTTTTCATGATTTATGCTCAATTTTTTGAATCTGTGCAAAATGTTTTGTATTTTTGGATTCTCCTTAGATAAACATAAGTTTATTGATGATTGTATTTATGCAAATTTGCCACCTTTTGTGGTCTATATATGAACGATCATTCCTATTTCCATGTAGCCACTGATGAAGAGCGTATTTACACTCGAAAGCACTCTGACCTTTTTAAGTTTTGTACGTCTTAAAGAAGTGAAATAAAGACCTTCTATTATAGTTGTGTGCTTGTTGTTTCTGCTGGTTGAAATCAGACGTGATGCCAATTTTATTTATCTGATTTACATATTTTGGGGTGGACCTCGGATGACGTAGTATTCCGGTAGGTACCCATCCCAATGTATATAAGAAGTTCACGTTGGAAACATCAGTATGGTGATCAAATGATCTGTAATATTGGTATTCTGTAGATTGTTCAATCGATCTTGTATGACGGTCTTATGCTAAAATGTCTAAGCATTAGATGATGATGGTGTTGAAGGATTGAAAGTTCCTATTCAGATGTACTTGTCTGTGAGTGACAGTTTTTGTCACAAGTTAAACACTGGTGATTTTTATGCTTAACCTTAAAGGATGTTGACCGTTCATACTCTAAAAGATTCAACTGTAATGTATCAGGAAAGGGTTTATTCGTATTCTAATATGTGACCTGCATGAGGTGGAAGCTCAATGGCATATAAAGATAAATTTAAATCTGTCGATATTAATGTTTCCAAAACAAAGGATGAAGTAGTGTGGGGAATGTTTATTCGTTTTTCTTTGGCACTAGATCACAGTTTTATCTTATTATTACTATTTGGAAGGGGGAGGTGATAACATGTGATAAAAAACTTTGTAGAAAGAGCTAGTTCTGCATTCTCCACGGCTTTTGTCACAAATTAAACACCAGTGACTTTTATGCTTTTAACCTTAAAGGATGTTGACCGTTCATAGTTCAAAAGATTCAACTGTAATGTATCAGAAAAGGGTTTATTCGTATTCCAATATGTGACCTGAATGAGGTGGAAGCTCAATGGCATATAAAGATACATTTAAATCTGTCGATATTAATGTTTCCAAAACAAAGGAATGAAGTAGAGTGGGGAATGTTTATTCATTTTTCTTTGGCACTAGATCACAGTTTTATCTTATTATTACTATTTGGGAGGAAGGGGGAGGTGATAACACGTGGTCGAAAACTTTGGGGAAAGAGCTGGCTTTTGGGAAAGAGCTAGCTCTGCATTCTCTGTGGGCTGAATCTTATATCCGATGCACAACGCAACAATCTGGGCGGTTTTTGTGCAAACCAATTTTCACACCCACAACGACTGCTCACAACTGATTGATGAGTGGAAATCCCTACTCCCTGTATATATATATATATATATATATATACACTGGCTTCTAAAAGTTAAGCACGGATGGTAAAATCAATAAAAATGGAAAAGTAAAGCTTTGATTAACTCAATATTGTACATGAAAGTAGCAAATGTGTTTATGCAAGAAAGAAACAAGAATTATGCACAAAGATGAAGAAAATATTTACTTTTCGTAAGTTATATGATGACGTCACATTTGGGTCATTAACAAAATGATGTTTAAAGGCAAACAAACCAAACCAAACCAAACTTACATTAATATGGTATGTGACCATCCCAAACCTTCACACAAACTTTACAATGATTTTCCATGCTTTCAATAAGGTGATCAAACATCGCAGATGCGAGCAATGGCCATTCCTCTAAAATATGGCAGTTTCCAACTCTCTGAGACTAGCTGGAGGAGGTAAATGTGCAGAGACAGCATGTCCAAGTGCATCCCAAAGGTTTTCAATGAGATTAAGATCGGAGGAATACGCCGTCCACCCCATAATAGAAATGACCTCACTTACCAGGTATTCGTCAATGATGTTAGCTCGAAGGGGAGGGGCATTATAGTCCATAAGGAGGAAATCAGGACCACCTGCGGCAGTGTAGAGTCTCGCAATAGGGTCTAGGACTTCATCTAGATATCGCACAGCCATCACAGAACCAGCTTTAAAGATGTGTATCTCTGTGCGATATCTCATTGAAATTCCAGCCCATATCATGACACTGCCACCTCTGAATGCATGATGTTCGATGATGCTCTTGGCCTGATTGTGTGTGCTTTGTTCTCTCCAGATCCTTACACACTTATCATCTGATTCCAGAGCAAATCTGGACTCGTCCATGAACAGGACGTTGCGTCAATCTGAGACAGTCCAATTAACATGTTGATGACGCCACGTTAATCTTGCTGCTCTGGCTTGGACGGTTAGTGGAACACAAAAACATGGTATTTGAGCATACAACCCCTTCACGTGGAGCCTTCGGCACACAGTACTGGCAGATATTGTCTTACCAAGTGCTGCTGCAACCATGGATGTAACAGTTGTAGAGGTTAGTCGTCGATTCTGCTTGGCTACTATAGCAATATACCGACAATGCTGTTTTAGAACATGGGCGAACCCGGCTTTTGCCGGGGGCCTCAGTCCAGAAGGGGGGGCCTCAAAGCCCAACTAGGCGACAATACTGATGATTTATTTGGCTATAATTTTCACTCATTTGTTAATATTGTATATATTTTACAATTGTTTATTTGACAACAGTAGTACAGTAATTGGCGATCTGCCAAGTTAAAAGCGTAAACAATGGGACATACAGACGTACAAAGAGACTAAGCAAATTAATTTTTTTTACTCCCGTTTACTACTTGGCAATACTACTTAGGAACTTACCAGCTAAACTACTTGGCAATACTGAATCTCAACTTTTGTGCTGGATGCATTGTATAATATATTATGCACGTATATTTTTTTTTATGCATGTTGTTTGGTTTTCGATTACTTTCTTCTTGTCAAGTAAATGTGTCCATCATGCATTTTAGTAATGTACCTGTTTGTACTATGGATTTAATTCGATTCCACTGATGACAGTGGTTTTTATGCTGACCACGTGGTTGGTGAAGCTGGAGTGAAATCACTGGGTAAGGATTTTTGTATGTTTTAACCCCTTTCTTTTTATTTCCTTTTAATTTTTTAATAAGATTTTAATAATTCCAATAAGATGGGATTGTTGCCACTTATCAAAGGTGCAAACAGAGGCTATTTTCTATCAAAATAGAGTCAGATTCCCTCACGAAAAATATGAATTTTGTTTAATAAATTTTTGTTCTGTAAAATTCTATCCATTCTTTCTATTTTGCTTTTGTTCATAAAAGAAAATTAACAAAAGTCAAATAACTGGTATAGTGAGGTACATACATACTCCACTATACTATTTTTTTATAATTATCACTTTTTTCGAACTTTATAGTGATTTTGAAATAAAGTAGTAATTATTAATGATTAGTATTTATTATAGTAAGTTAGTGATCAGAATTTAGTGACTAATTATTAGCTATAAAATTAACAATATATATAATGATCACTATTAGCGATAATTACATCAAAATTTAAAAAGAATTATTCCAGTGATTTTTGTAACAGTGTATGTAGAATTTTGATGGACCAGTCATTTACGATCTCTTATTTTTCAAATTTATTTTAGACTTAGTTGCAGAGAAACATGTCCGGGAGAAAATTTGAAAGCGGTGCTTCAAAACGCAGAACAAAAGAGGAAAAAGGAAAAGTTGTCAAGCTTCCGAAAGTTTCAGAATTTTTCTTGAAAGCAAATACAATGACTCAGTCATCTTCAAATACCGACGCTGCATCTACCAGACCCCACACGTCATGTACTGGTTCCCCAGCTTCCCTTACTCTAGAACACGAGAGATTAACTAGTAAATCGGATTGTTCTACTACTCATGTACGAGAAGAAGAAATGCCTGATCCTGAAAGTAGACTTGAAAGTTCAGGAAAGACAGGCTGTCCAGAGGATTTGACTTCCGACATTCGTAAGAAATTACCGGAGGGATAGGATTCAACTTCTAATACTGACCCAGCTTTATGGGGGTACAAATAATCACCTGCAAGAATTCTGGACACAGAGAGGACCTTCTTCGTGTCAAAACAAAGACGGCGATTTTGCCCAACCAACCAGAATTGACAAGTATAAGAAAAATGATATAACTAAAACGTATATGAGGTATTTGACATTCAACCTGTTCAAACAGAAATTATACAATGGAGATATTGTAGACCGCAATTGGCTTCTGTACTCGCCATCACAGGGAACAGTATATTGTTTTGTGTGCAAGCTTTTTATTTCCGTTTCATTGCTATTCATAGAAGCAGGATTTCATGACTGGAAATATTCAACAAAAGCATTATCTGAGCACAAAAATAGTCAGGAACGCAGGAAATGTTTGATGACTTACTGCAAGCGTCAAAAAGTGACTGGGCGTATAGATACCAAACTGCAAATTGCATTGAACAAAGAGCAGGATTACTGGCAGAAAGTTTTGAAAATGATCATGGAAGTAATCAAGTTTCTGCCGTCGAGAGGCTTACCACTGAGAAGAGACAATGAAAAGATTGCATCAGTTAAAAATGGGAATTATTTGAGTATTCTGGAGTTATTAGAGCAGTTCGATCCATTTCTCCAAGAACACATCAACAAATATAGAAATGCAATAAAAGGAACACCTTCTTATCTTTCAGCCACCATTTGTGAGGAGTTCTTCGAAATCATGGGAAAGAAGGTTTTAGAAGCTATTATCTCTGAAACTGATACAGCGAAGTATTACTCGATTTCCGTTGATTCGACAGCCGACATCTTCCATATGGACCAGGTGACATTCATCGTTCGTTATTTGAAAGCCGGGATTGTGATAGAAAGGTTTCTGCAGTTTATCCCTATCCGTGGTCATGAAGCAGAATATCTTGCCGAAGTAGTCATAACGTTCTTAAGGGAACACAGGATTCCACTTATAAATTGCAGATGCCAGGCATACGATAATGCATCCAATATGGATTGGAAGTACGCAGGATTGAAAACAAGAATCAAAAAAGAAGGCGAGTGTGCTGAATTCGTCCATTGTGCAGAACATTCGCTGGATCTGATCGAGGTCCAGGCAGCAGAAAGCTGTGCAGAAGCTTCTTATTTTGCTTTTATCCAAAACCTGTTAAAATTTATTTTTGGCTTCACCACACAGTTGGGATGATCTAGTCTCAGCCTTGGGCCCTAAGAAGAAGTTTATAAAACTTTATCGGTGACTCGCTGGTCTGCGAGAGCGGATGGAGTTACATGCTTACAGGACGGCTATGATCAGATCAAGGCAGTATTCGACGTCTTCATCGACAATGAGAAGGAGAAGCATGATGCTTGTCTTGCTGCAAGCGGTTAGCGAAAGCAAATGAACAGATTGGAGACAGTCTTCTTAACCATCCTGTGAAACGATATTCTGTCAAGATGTAACAAAACCAGCACATTACTGCAACAGGAGCAAAGGGATTAATCTGAAGCTGTCAAGCTTATCCGATCATTGATTTCCCAGATTGAAGCCAGGCGAGAAATATTTCAAATATATGAATCTAAAGCAAAAGAAAAGTCCGGCAACTCGAAATAGGATTACAAAGATTCATGATCTCGCAAGAAAAATCGGAGCTGTAGGATCGCATTCTTTGATGGAAATGGGCCTGATGTGCATTTGGAAGGTCAACAGAAATTTAAGGTTCAAAGTTTCCTTCTTATAATCGACTGTCTAACATCAAATTTAACAAAACGTCTTCAATCGTAAGAAGTAATTTTTTTCGAGAGGATTCACGACTTGGAAGAGGAAGAGATAAGACATCATTGTGAAAATTTGGCAGCCTATTATAAAAGCAATATCGACAAGGAGGATCTTATATTTTACATCATCCATCTCAAACACTACATAAAGGAAGAGGTAAAAACCCTATGAGAAATGTACCGATATAAACCATCTGAAAATCAACAGAAGGAGCGAGAAGAAATGGAGTATGTCGTCCATGATTCTGAAGAGAAGGACAGCGGTTATGATCCGAAGAGCACGACTTTCAACATCCCACTTTTGTATTATCATTTGCAAACCAGTATAAGACTTGTTCTTTCCGCCTTTCCCAATGTTGAAATCGCCATGTGGATTTTTCTAACAATGATGGTTACTAACACAAGTGGGGAGCGAAGTTTCTCGAAATTAAAGTTAATCAAAGAAGATAGAAAGCATACAATGACTGAAGAGAGACTGAACTATTTAAGCATTATGAGCATTGAAAGCAAGGTATTGGAGGGGATTGGTTTTAGTGATATTATAAAAACTTTTGTACAAAAAAATGCAGAAAGGCAAATATTGCGTAGAAAGTTTCTATATCTCATTCTCATGTATTGCAATCTAATTTATAGCTGAAATAAAATGCTTTGTTATGGAATAAATACCTTTATTTAGTCTGTATCATAAAAAGTACACATGCTGGGTGAAATAAATAGTTATACGACATAACGGGCAATTTTCGACTGAAATGTTTCCTGAAAAAAGGCATGTTCTTGCTCCCCCCCCCCTAAAGGAGCAGCAAGGGCCTCGTGAATTACTGTGCCAGGGGCCTCAACACTTGTAGAAACGGCTCTGTATACCGATCATCAGAAGGAGTGGTAACCCTTGGACGACCGGGCACAGGTCTACGGACAACTGTTTGACTTGTTTGGAATTGTTTCCATAATCAAGAAATTACCAAATGATCAATGCCAAAGAAAATAGCGACATCTTTGATTGACTATCCAGCTATAGAAACACGAATATCATAAAAAATAATCCTACAAAAGTTATAAACACTTCGCATCAGAATTTAAATGCACCTCCTCAAGCCCTTCAGAATGCTGGTGTCTTCAATGACTGCCTAATTAGCATATATTTGGACAGTCAATCATAATTGGCTGTAACATACGATATTTGCATACTGACATCTACATCTGCAGCGATTTTCAGCCACTCAAAATCAAATAAGTTTTCAAAAAATGAAAATTTGCATTGCATGCTTAGCTTTTGGAAGTTAGTGTATATATATATATACAGTCCATCTCAAAAGTTTACGCACAGAATAAAGATGTTCATAAAATTGAAAGGAAAAATATGAAATAAAATTTAACATTAAATAATCAATATACAATCGAAATGAAATAAAATAAACCCATTTTATTGTGTACAACACTAAAAATACTTTAAAAATTACACACTTTGAAAAGTTTAATGAAAAAACATTGTCTCAAAAGTTTAAGCACTTTATGCAAAATTTTACAAACGTGTGATGATGATGTTACAATGACGCTTTTTCTGAGTGGTAGGAAAGCAAAGAAATAACTTCTGCTCATGAATCAAAATGCCAAAGTCTTTGAAGTTTACAAAAGTGGAGATTTCAAAGATTTTAAAGTTAAAATCTGAAGGAAACACTGTTCATGAAATTGCAATTAATTTAAATCGATCAAAGCGTGGTATATATCAAGTACTTGCCAGGGACTATCATTTCGATAGAAAACCAAGATGTGGAAGGCCTCGTGTAACAGGTGCACAGACAGATCGACAGATTCAGAGATTGGTGGCAACACAAAACATGTCCTTACGTCAATCTTAAATAATAAAAGGCAATGTCTGTCTGTGTGTCTTATACACTATAGGTACAGTGTCTAGAAGGGATAGTGTGCCGACCGAGGTGAAAAACAGGTTCCCTAAACACCGCCTCCGCCAGACGGCGTTGATCTCGAATAAGCAGTCTAAAGCGGAGGAGTTAACATTGAAACTAATGAGAATTTAATGCAAATGAAATGACCGATATCTTTGAAAATAATTGATGAATTTGTGTGAAATTTGGAATAATTATTGCAAGTGGTATACACAAAAAGTCATTTGATTTTCAGAGAGATTGAGCTAGGGATATATTCATATTTTAAGTTTTATTTAACTTTATCTGTGGTCGTTCAAACATTTGAGATCCAAAATAATCAATTTCATTCATCACAGTAACGTGAAATTCGGTACGACGTTTTCTCTTGTGGTACATTTCAGTTCTTTCGATTTTGAAGCTTATCGGGCTAGTCCGTCCTGGGCCTGCCATAGGTCTTTACTTGCTTTTGGCATAACTCGAGAACAGGTGTATCTAAAAATTCGAAGTTTAGCATATCCTTGTCATTTGCTGTATATTTTAACTCTTTGGATTAAAAATCTTATCGATTTAGCCCGTCCTGAGCCCAACAAGAGGAACATATCGTTTTTTCGAGAATAATTCAAAATTCAGAGCATCTAGAATGTCTAAATTTAATATATCATTGTCATTTGTGGTATATTATCACTTTTCGCACCTTATCGGGCTAGCCCGTCTTGGCCCGCCATAGAAATTTACTCGCTTTTTGAATAATTCAATCAAACAGAGTAGCTAAAAATGTAAATTTAGTATATCATTTCCTTTTGGATGGATTTTAATTTAGATTTTGAACTCCCTCTGTGTAGCCCGTCCTGGGCCCACCAAGAGGGATATATAGTTTTTTGAGAATAACTTAAAATTCGGAGCATCTAGAATGTTTAAATTTAATATATCATTGTCCTTTGTGGTATATTATATTTCATCGCATTTCGAACCTTATCGGGCTAGCCCGTCTTGGCCCGCCATAGAAATTTACTCACTTTTCAAGAATAACTCGATCAAACGGAGTAACTAAAAATGTAAATTCAGTATATCATTTCCTTTTGGATGGATTTTAACTTAGATTTTGAACCCCATCGGGCTAGCCCGTTTTGAGTCCGCTGAAGAATGCATTCATTTTTTAAAAATAACTCGTGAACCGCAATAGCTAAAAATTCCAGTTAAATATGTCGTTGGCTTTTGTGGTATGTTTAAGTTTCTTCGGATTTGAACTTTATCGGAGGTAGCCCGTCCGGGGCCCGACATAGGAATGGATCCGTTTTTTTAGAATAACTTAAAAATCGGGACAACTAGAAAATATAAATTTAGTACATCCTTATCTTTTGGGGAATATTTTAATTCCTCCAATTTTGAACTTTATCGGGGTAGCCCGTCACGGGCCCGACATAGAAATGGACCCATTTTTTTTTTAATAACTGAAAAATCGGGACAGCTAGAAAATATAAATTTAGTGCATCCTTATCTTTTGGGGAATACTTTAATTCCTTCGATTTTGAACCGTATCGGGCGAACCCGTTTCGGGCCCGCCTTAGAAATTCACTTTTTGGGGGGAATAACTCTATAATCAGAGTATCTAAAAGACTATCTTCCAAGTTTAGAATGTCGTTGTCATTTGCGGTATATCTTAGCTCATTGGATTTAAAACCTTAACGGGCTAGCCCGATCTATGTAAATCCACATTCGATCGTCGACCTCCCTTATCCTAGATCTTGACTACGCTTATATGCAAGAGAATTAAATAATGCAAAACCCGTCATTAGCAAAATGCAACTCACAAACCACAGAGTTTTTGTTTAGGACTTTATCTGCACGAGGAATTAACTTTGTCCATTTAGCTCTCAGTTCATCGTTGTCAGGAGCTTTATATTAGAGAATATTTGCCTCTGAAATTTTTGTAACCTGTTTTACATTCAGGATCGAAGCAGTGTCTGTCATTCACTTTCTTTTTAGAATTTGAGGACATGCTTCATCGACTATAAAAACTATTAAATATGTTGATAGATCTATTAGAAAACTGATATAATATGGCTATAAAAACAGCCCTTTTTAATCCAAATATAGAAACAAAAATATAGATTTTCAACGTCAATTACAACGTCAAACATCAACGTCAAACATCAAATGAGTGAAAACTTGCTGCTTATAGTTTCAAAAAATATTTCCTTCTGAGTGGGTCCATCCTGTCCAATCTTAGAACGAAAAAGAATAGTGTACATGTGACGGTCCTTGGTAAAAACAGATTCGATCTCAGATGACCAATGTGCTGAGATACTTCCTATTATATCTAGAGGCCACCCTGAAGGCAGTACAAAACGTCCTTTCCTGGTGTTCTACCCATTTCCAGAGCCCCCGCTGATTTGTGGATCTTTTAAGCATTGTTCGTGTAAGATATGTGGCAATTTGCGGAAACGTATGTAAAGGAGATGCGCCAGTTGAAATAAAACAGCGGTCGATTACATGTCCACTCTCAATAGAAATTTTTATCAGTGCTATTTTTAACCGTACAAAGAGACAGCACTTGTAGGCAGCCCCCGCCTTGTTCTAATGTTCAAGCGGCAATGGTGTTTAATGTTTTTCTTCCAAATTCACAAGACCACCGACAGGCATTTTTCCTAGTAGCCGAACATATGAGATAAAACAAAATATCTGCTAGACATTCTAATACATTCTCTTTTTAGGTTTACATGATAATATGTATCAAAATGCAAAACAAAAGTTTGCTTTTAAAGCATTCGTTCAAGTTATTCATATAATGCTTTTAAAAATTATTGAAAATTTTCAATTTCAAGTAAACAAAATCAATACGTGCGGTCCAAATTTCTGCTAAAGAAATAAAATTATCTTCGTAAAAAGCAGAATACAACTCAAAATACTAATATTGACCAGTTTCGAAATCATAAAACCTTCATCGTCAGATCGCACAGAACCGCAACCTTCACTTGTACTCCCAGTGCACCGACCCAACATCCGTGGACAAATTTCGCACTTCTTAGCTCATTTGCACATGGATGTAACTACGTATCTAGGAAAAAAGGGGGTCGACGATTGAATGGAGCTTATAGTACAAAATTCATTTTTTTTTTAAATATGGACAAGTTTGAAAACTAATGTAATTGTTCGGCAAATGAGGTTTTTTACCACACATCCTATCTCCCATGCCTAAGCCACTAATTATAATTATATATACGCTAAAAATATTAAATTCTACCCGAAAAGGAATTAATATACTAAATTTGGATTTTCTATCTGCTCCAGTTTTCGGGTTATTCTAAAAAAATGAGTATATTTCTATGGCAGGCCCAGCACGAGCTAGCTGAATGAAATTTAAAGTCGAAAAAATGAAATATATCACAAAAGACAATAACATGCTAAAATTGGAATTTTTAGCTACTTCGGTTCTCGAGTTATTCATCAAACACGATCGCATTCCTAAGACGGACTCAAGACGGGCTAACCCGATGAGGTTCAAATTATAAATTATGATAAACCCCAAAAGAAATTGATATACTAAATTTAGATTTTTTAGCTGCTCCGATTTACGAGTTATTCTTGAAAAATGAGTACATTATCACTATGTCGGGCCCAAGATGGGCGAGTCTGATAAGGTTCAAAATCCAAAGAAATAAAATATACCCTAAAAAACAGTGATATACTAAATTTAGATATTCTAGCTGCTACAGTTTAGGAGTTATTTTTAAAAAACGAGTACACTCTTTTTTGTTGGGACCGGGACGGGCTAGCCCGAACAGGTTTTAAATCCAATGAGCTTAGACATACCGCAAATGACAACGACATTCAAAACTTGAAATTTTTGATACTCCGGCTTTAGTTATTCCACCAAAAAAGTGCATTTCTAAGACGGACCCAAAACGGGTTGGCTCGGTACGGTTCAAAAACAAAGGAATTAAAATAATCCCCAAAAGATAAGGATGTACTAAATTTATATTTTCTAATTTCCCCGACTTTCCAGGTATTCTAAAAAACGGGTCCATTCCTATGTCGGGTCCAGGACGGACTACCCCGATAAAGTTCAAATGCGAAGACACTTAGATATACCCTAAAAGCTAACGACATGTTAAATTTGGAATTTTTAGCTACTTCGGTTCTCGAGTTATTTTATCAAAAATGAATGCATTCTTCAGCGGATCCAAGACGGGCTAGCCCGATGAGGTTCAAAATCTAAATTAAAATCTGTCCAAATGGAAATGATATACTAAATTTACATTTTTTAGCTACTCTGATTAATCGAGTTATTTTTTAAAAGCGAATAAATTTCTATGACGGGCCCAAGACGGGCTAATCCGATACGGTTCGAAATGCAATGAAATGTAATATACCCCAAAGGACAATGACATATTAAATTTATACATTCTAGATGCTCCGAATTTTTAGTTATTCTCAAAAAACAATATATTCCTTTTGTTGGGCTCAGGAAGGGTTAGCCCGATAAGATTTTTTATCCAAAGAGTTAAAATATACAGCAAATGGCAAGGATATTCTAAACTTCGAAGTTTTAGATACACCTGCTCTTGAGTTATACTGCGAAAACAGGTGAGTTTCTAAGGCGGGCCTAAGACGGGCTAACCCGGTACGGTTCAAAATTGAAAGAATTAAAATACACCCCAAAAGAAAACGATATATTAAATTTAGATTTCCAACGTTCTCTAATTTTCGAGTTATTTTCTAAAATCAGGTAAAGTCCTATGGCGGATCCAGGACGGGCTAGCCCGATAAGCTTCAAAATCGAAAGAATTGAAATGTACCACAAGAGGAAATGTCAGAACGAATTTCACGTTACTGTGATAAATGAACCTGATTATTTTGGACCTCAAAGGTTTGAACGAACACCAGATCAAGTTAAATAAAATTTTAAAAATACGAATATATCCCTAGCTCAATCTCTCTGAAAATCAAATGACTTTTTGTGTATACCACTTACAATAATCACACCAAATTTCACACAAATTCTTATTATTTCACCTCTTATATGAAACGATCACGTGACCATGATATGAAACGATCACATGACCCACTTCAAAATGATATATGGCATCCATCTTGTTTCAAAATCATGATTTTTTTAAGTTCTTTTTAATTCCTATTGAGTGTTGTATCCGTCCTAAAACTACTTTATTTTTGCTTAAATTCTGTGCATCTGCATACTGAAACAACGCAATGACAATATATTTGAGTTTAAATGCTCATCTAAATATGATTATTTCTACAAATAAGCCTATTTTTCACCTATGTAAAATGTAAACAGCAAAATATATAGAATGAGTTGTATTAGAATTCCTGTATTTTTTTAACACAAAATAATTTAGTCCATGGAGTCTGCATGGCTGATATGAATGAAATATTAATTGATTTCATAAAAAGAAGGACGATTTTTTTCGATGAAGTTTCAAGCATAGAGTTTAATTTTTTGTAGCTCCATGGTCTTAAACAAAATGTTTAAATAAAATAAATTATTGTAGTATTGTGATGAATGAAATGAATGGGAGAAAATTATGAATGGAATCCTGTTTTTATAGAGAGATCCAGGCTTGTTATTTTTTTTTTCTATGACGTCATTTGAATTAATTTCAGTTGTTTTCGATGAAGTTTTCAAATATAATAAATTATCGTAGTATTATGATAATTCTAAAACTATTACCGAGGAATGTATAACATTTTAGAGATGTTTAAACCAGGCAATTTATATTTCAATGCCGTCATTTGAATGAAGTTCATTTTTTTCGATGAAGGTTTAAGTTTTCAAATATAATAAATTAATGCACTTTTGTGATAAGTTTCAAAATATTACCGAGGAATGTATTGCATTTTAGACTTGTTTAAATAAAATTGCATTGAAGTTGGAAAGTGTTTCATAATCAATGCTTTAAGCATGATTGATCTTTCTTGTTCTTATTTGCATTAAAGATGGCAATGGCGACTGCAAGCACACTTCAAGCAGCTCAACTACATTGGAATCCGGAGATGGATAAAAAAAAATAATAGAAAAAAACCACTAAAGAATGCTTTCTGGAATAAAATTGGTGGCATTAGAGAGAAGGGGTGTATTAGAGAGTAGAGGCCTAAAGTATGATTGACTGGTGGAATTGCAGAAGTTTGGCAATAGAAATTACCTTGTGTAATAACACCATAAGAAAAAATTAACAAATTTAAAATTTTGGATGTATTTTCTCAGTCCAACATTACATCTGCATAATTCACACAGAAATGTGAAGCAGAAGTTGTGCCTTGGTGAAAAGAAAGGAATCAAATGGCAAAACTTTGAAGCTTAGTGGTTAAGTCTATAAAAAAAACTTTCAAACAATTAAACATTGACTAATTATTTGATTTCTTGAGTAGTTTATGTACAATCCCAGATATTTACCTCCTAATTAAGCCAAATAGTAACTTTCTGCATGAAGAATTTGAGGTTTTACAAAGAGTTTGAAACATTATCTAAATTTTGGACCTTTTAATTTTTTGCAAATATTTAACAAATCTATTGAGGTTTCTTAATTTCCAAATGCAATATACACATCCTCAGATCTGTACTGCTTATTTGAGATAAACTGTGACTTTCTATACAGATAATTTACATTTTAAATTGCAATATATATTCACACACCCACTTAAATGCTGGACGTGTTCTACTTACCATCTTTAGATTGTGGGGCATACGCAATGCAATCTGCCTGGTCTTCACAATCCATTATAAATGCTGAAGGTGATTCCATTTCTCGCTCACAACTTCGACCTAATAAATCATATAACATTCAAATTTTATAAAAACTACAGAATTCAAATAAAACAGTCATTCATAAAAACTGCAGCTATAAGACATATTTTCTACAATTCTGCCTTCAGCTATTATAGTTAAAAGCTGGAATTAAAATGAATAGTCACTGTCAAGACTATAATAAAAGCAGGTTTACATATGGCTAATGTGGATATACCTTACTCGAAATACCATCCTCATTAAGTCACCAAAATTATGCAAAATCACCAGGCAACAAGAATACTCAGATATTGACAGGGATCATAGCATATTCGGAAAAAAAAAAGGAAAATATAATAACATTTTAGGAAAATTTTTGTTATAACTTACAATAGTTATATACAAAATATGCAAAACTAATGCATTCTATTATACTAATTTTTAGCATAAGTAAGTTTTTATTTTTTTAAAAATATGGAGGTTATTTACTTATATTTTAATTCAAATAGAAGAAACAACTTACAGCAATTTAATATTAGCAAATTTCAGAATAATCATAACTAAGTAATCAATTTTTGTTAAAATTTATATTACATTATTTTTAGAAAACTTATATAAATAGGAGATTTTAAATGTTATAAGGTGTGCGCAAATGAAAAGGAGACTACAGTTATATCTAAAGAACATTTTAATTACAGAATATTGACATGACACCTACACATAATTGCCATTGACGTTGATGCACTGATCCCAGCACGTAGGAAGAGAGTGAAAGGCTTCACTATAGAAACTTCTGGGTTGCTGATGGATCCAGTTTTCCACTGTGGCCTGCATTTCCTTGCACAGGTGAACCGTTGACCTTTCAGTGTTTTTTTTCAAGGGGACCGAAGATATGGGAGCCACATGGGAAATATCGGGGATGTACGGAGGATCTTTGAGAACTTCCCATCTAAATTTTTCCAGCAAATCCAGTTTTCTAGGCCACATGTGGATTAGCATTGTACTAGAACAGTACTATCCCTTTCAAGAGCTTACCTCTGTGTTTGTTTTTGATCGCCTGTTTAAGCCTCAGCAAAGTGTTGCAGTACCATTGAGCATTAATTGTTTCAACCCGCTCCAGCCACTCGATGAGTAGAGGTTCTTCTTCGCCAATAAAGAAAGTGAGCATAGCTTTTCCGGCCTTCATGGCAGAGTGAGCTTTTTTTTAATGTGGGGAGCCAGCATGCCGCCACTCCATGCTCATCCGTTTGGAGGCAGGGTCGAAGTGGTGACACCAAGTCTCATCATATGCCACAACCTTGGAAATTACTCCAAAATGCATTCGACCATGCAAAACTATTTTCCCAACTGAAGAGCAGTTTAATACAAATGCACTACTGGGAAAAACACAGAGCCATTTATCGACAAACACATTGACCCCACTGGCATTAGATACCGCTACAGCAAAAGTCTCCCTTTCAATTGGGTACCACTACAGCAAAAGTCTCCTTTTCAATTGGGCACACCTTATACAATCGTAACATCTCTAAAGAATGAACAGGGGGGGGGGGGGGTAAAGATCATTCCTGGATGGACATTTGAATACAATTAGAAAATTGTGTTAAAGGGAGGGAATTGAAAGACTGGTAATATATTGGGGGGAAAAAATAATAATTCAATAACATGCCCTAAATTAGAAAAATAACCCCCAAAAAACAAATGTTATCAAAGTCTATGGGAAAATCATAATATTAAAGTTGAGGATTACACATATTTTGAAAAGGATATACAGTACGCGACCTCTTATCCAGCATTCCAATATCCGGACTCTCCCAAAACCAGAATACGGCAAAATAATGCCAAATTCTGCGTCAACAAGCGATTATTTGATAAATATTGCGCCAAATAGCGATTTTTTGTTTAAAATCCCGCCAAATGCTTTTTTGCTTTAATTAGCAATATCAATAAAAAAAAATGCATAGCAACCTACTTTTTTAGAGGGTTTGAAATAGGACGCACAAACCGCGCACGAAATTCAAAATTCCCGCACAGAAAAAAATGCCGCGCGCACTCGCCATCGCTGATTCTTCTTAAATTTCGAAAACAAACGCGAGGAATTCTCGGGATAGCGAATGATCATGTTTTTTTCGAGAAGTTCCACAATTCCTTTTTTCCGGAAAACATCCGAAGTAGTACCGTTTTCCCCAAAAATTTCCCAAGCGTCTGCATCCGGCCGTCACCCCCCATGTAGTAGCTCTCGGAGGTGATGATCCGGCACGGGCGAGACGGTCACATTGGCGGCGAGACGCGTCATTCCTGTTAGAAACTTGGTTTTGTTTACATCGCGATTCTCGTTTCGCGGGAGCGTGACGTCATTATTAAAATGATTATTCCGTTCTCGTGAACGAATCGCGATGTGGACAAAACTTGGCTGATCATGCAAATCACCTTTCTCGCCGCTCACGCATCCTGTTTTGCATATCCAGAGGGCGTTGCCGGCAACGGTTATGTTCCGGAACGCACCCATCTTCGGGTATAAAGGCTAGACACTTTTCTGATGGCAAAATATACACAAATATTATCCACAGATTGGAGGTAAAAGCCTTCGGGCTAGGCACTCCTGCACGGCTATTACATCACCTCGGCTTGCTTGTGGTTTTCAGTCAGATCGGTTTTAATGGAGATCGCTTTGTCTGTAGATCGTTTTTGATCGACGGATCGATCGCTTGGAAAGCTCGTTGGATAGCTTGCTTATACTGATCGATGGAAGGATCTAGATCGGGCAGACGGATCTTCGTAAAGTCATGTTTCGATGTTGTCGAAAAGTTACGATAAAGTGTTTATCGGTGAACGCGGATATTTAAACTAAACTTAGTAGTTTTGATGGTTCTCAGTTAAGGAGACCATGTTTCCCGTGTTGTGGACTTTATAGTGCTGATCCGGAAAGTTTAAAGTTTTTGCCATAGCGTGTGCCCAGCTAGTGGTGGCATCGGAAAGTGCACGTGGTCACGTAAGTGTGAAATGCTTTTATTCCACTTACTTGTGTAAATAATACGTTAACCAGAAACGTGTCTAGGCATGGAACTTACACTGAAAAACCTTCATATGAGCTGTAGTGCTCATGTTTTGTAAATAGTATGCTTTGGTTATTTGGCTTACCTGTTTTCATGATATATACTGTAAGCGAATACAATGGATTCACTCTTCAATAAAAGTGATTTTGATTTAAACTGGAACTGTTCTCATTTAACACTTCTACTGCTACTTGTATTCCTACAACTACTATCTAACGTTTGTTATAGCTGCAACACTCTGTTTTAAATTTTCAACGAAGTTGTGGAACCAGAATTTCGTGGCTCATAGTTATTCTATCACCAGCTTCATCAGAAATTTAATTATACGTTAATTTTCAATATATAACTTACGGATATGATACATATTTCCGTCATTCTTCACTAGTTTCGGATAAGTCTCCTGTATAGGATATAGGAGACGCGACTTGTCCGTAACTAACTCCTGTATAGTATAATACAGGAGTTAGTTACGGACAAGTCGCGGCAAGGTGCTTTTTTAATGGCGTTTAAATGTTTTTCTGGGTGCATAGAGCAGAGCACACTAGGCGCAAAGGTTTCGATTTTTCCGAATTCGTTACATTTTCTTTTCTGCTCTTTGTTCCGGGACTTTGATTTTCGGTAAAAGTATTCCAACTTTTTCGCTAGAAATATCTCGAAATCGCTAAAGAAATCCTACGCTCTTCAAACACGATATACCATGCAGAATTCACACTATTTTGCACAATTTAATAAACATTTATTGGAAAAGATGAAAAAAAAGACGAGAGAACAAAAAGTACGTTTAAGTAAGGAACTCCCGATATTAATGAGAGTTGACTTTTGCCGAAATGCAGAGAAAAGTATAGCAGCTATAAAATGTCATTCAGGGCCTTCTGATTGATCTCTTTAAATACTTAACCTAAACAATAAACTTGTCATTTTCTCGGGAAAATCCATTTTTTTTTCATCTCCGTAGAAATATACACATCTTCAATATTTTAAAAAACGTTTGTGGAATTTCAAGATCAAAATCATTTTCAATTAAATCCTATTATTTGGATGAAAATGGCTATTTTGGACCGAAAATTGACCCTAGCAAAAAGTTCCATGTTACATTTATTAATTAGTAATTTATAGAAGACAGTTTATCAATATCGCGAAAATTTTTTATTTAAACACGATCGCCGATATATTTCGTTTTATTTTTAAATATTTTCCATTTTTTCAATCTGCTTCCATCCACTAATATTTTTATGCTGAGATATTATCTTTTAAACATATTGTTGGTGAAAATGAGATATATGTTTAGGATAACGAAATTAAAATGTTTTAATTTATTCAGGCATTTAGAATTATAAGGCTTATTAGAAATACATTTGAAGAGCATAAATTAGAATTTGATATATTTGCACCCATAGTTGAATATCTCATTTCAATTAAAAATGAACATTCTTCTCATCTGAATTTTATTAAAAGTACTTTAAAATATTTTGAAACATATGAACAAAGGTGCTTCTGCCAAAATATTAGATGAATATGGTGAGGGCCCACTTTAGTTGAAATGTTAAAAAAAAAAAGACTTTTAATAACTACCCTGAATAATCAACTTTTTTCAGACATTTTTTTCTTTCAGAATTTTTCTTAATCACTAAATTTGACACTATAATTACATGTAATTTGCATTTTAATTAACCCATATGGATTGCAAAAAAGCTTTTTTTAATACATTTGTTTTTAAAATGAATTATAATTTTTTAAAACGACATTTGAGACCATTCCAGTAAGTTTTAGAAAAAGTGTTCCGAATTACGGAAAAACCCCTTATCCAGAATGCCTGAAGTCCCAAGCATTCCGGATAATAGATCATGTACTGTACTAGGGACAGGTAAATCTCTTTAGTATAAGCTTTTCTTTCTCAGTTTCTAAAAAAGTAATTTTTTCTTCCAATTCTTTTAACTGATCAGAAAATATCAATAGTCAGATTAAGAAATGAAATATATATGCTCACATAATACAAAAATGCATATACATAAAATTATTTAAGCATATATATAATTATGCATTAATATACATATAGTACAGGATCTATTATCCGGACTGCTTGGGATTTCAGGCAGTCTGGATAAGGGGTTTTTACGTAATTTGGACCACTTTTTCTAAAACTTACTGGAATGATCTAAAATATTATAGAAAATAATAATTCATTTTAAAAACATGTATTAAATAAAGCTTTTTTACAATCCATATGAAAAGGTATACTTGGTTAAATAAAATGCAAATTACATGTAATTATAGTGTCAAATTTAGTGGTTAAGAAAATTTTTGAAAGAAAAAAATGTCTGAAAAACGTTGATTATTCAGGGTAGTTATTAGAAGTCTTTTTTTGGAATATTTCAACTAAAGAGGGCCCTCACCATATTCATCTAATATTTTGGCAGAAGCACCTTTGTTCATATGTTTCAAAATATTCTAAAGTACTTTCAATAAAATTAAGATGAGAAGGATGTTCACTTTTAATTGAAATGAGATATTCAACTATGGGTGCAAATATATCAGATTCTAATTTATGATCTTCAAATGCATTTCTAATAAGCCTTATAATTCTAAATGCCTGAATAAATAAAAAAAGTTTAATTTGGTTATCCTAAACATATATCTCAATTTCATCAACAATATGTTTAAAAGATAATATCCCAGCATAAAAAGAACAAAAAATATAAAAATATTAGTGGATGGAAAGAGATTAAAAAAAATGGAAAATATTTTAAAATAAAACGAAATATACTGGCCATCGTGTTTAAATAAAAAAATTCCGCGATATTGCTAAACTGTCTTCTATAAATTACTAATTAATAAATGTAACAAGTTAAAAAAACACATAAATATACTGCAATGGAACTTTTTGCTAGGGTCAATTTTTGGTGGAAAATAGCCATTTTTATCCAAATAATAGGATATAATTGAAAATGATTTTGATCTTGGAATTCCATCAACGTTTTTTAAAATATTGAAAATGTGTATATTTCCATGGAGATGAAAAAAAAAAATCGGGTTTTCCCAAGAAAATGATAAGTTTATTGCTTAAGTTAAGTATTTAAAGAGATCATCAATCAGAAGTCTCTGAATGGCATTTTATAGCTGCTATATTTTTCTCCACATTTCGGCAAAAGTTAACTCTCATTAATTTCGGGAATTCCTTATTTAAACATATGTTCTATCATCTCGCAAATGCGCTGATGACTCTTTTTTTTCATCTTTTCCAATAAATGTTTATTAAATTGTGCAAAATAGTGTGAATTCTGTGCGGCACATCGTGTGGTAAATCGGGATAATAGCCCACACCCTATTTTTCTAAGTACAAAATTTGCGCCAAGATGGCGCGTTTGCCCGTGTTTTGAAATTGACTCCTCCCAACTCAAGTGACGTAGTTTCCCGAGTTTTAAAATAGGCTCCTCCTACCAATCTTTACGAAAATCTCCTACGAAATTTTAAAAAACGTTTGTACTTTAACAAAATTTATGGAAAAACAGAACTTAGAAAAAAGTTTTTACTTTAACAAAATTTATGGAAAAACGATACGTAGAAAAATGTTTGTACTTTAACTAAATTCAAGAAAAAACGATACTTAGAAAAAAGTTTGTACTTTAACTAAATTTAAGAAAAAACGATACTTAGAAAAATGTTTGTACTTTAACTAAATTCAAGAAAAAACGATACTTAGAAAAAAGTTTGTACTTTAACTAAATTTAAGAAAAAACGATACTTAGAAAAATGTTTGTACTTTAACTAAATTCAAGAAAAAACGATACTTAGAAAAAAGTTTGTACTTTAACTAAATTTAAGAAAAAACGATACTTAGAAAAAAGTTTGTACTTTAACTAAATTTAAGAAAAAACGATACTTAGAAAAATGTTTGTACTTTAACTAAATTCAAGAAAAAACAGAACTTAGAAAAAAGTTTGTACTTTAACTAAATTCAAGAAAAAACGATACTTAGAAAAATGTTTGTACTTTAACAAAATTAAAGAAAAAACGATACTTTAAAATTAAGAAACCCATTTTAAAAACACGGGAAAATACAAAAGACAAATTCAAAACACGGGATTAACAAAAAAGAAACTAACCTTATTCCTCGTCATCCTCTTCTTCCGTATCCGAGTGATGGACGAAACTATTTTCTTTTTTCTCATCTTCATCACATCTATGGGGAGGGAAGATGGAAGCGATAGCCTTCAAATATTCATTCCAAGCTTCCTCCCCAATAGAATGACCGTGCTTCCTCTTCCAAGAATATTCGTATAAGTACGAATTAAAATAATTTTTAACTTTTCTACCTTTCACTTTTCTTTTGATTGCAGACCAAGTTCCTTCAATGGAATTGGTATGCGCTCCTGTCTCGGGGTCTTTGAAATGGTAGCTGTGGTTTACCTTAAGGTGTCTGAAGCCTTCATCTTGAAGACAATCATAAGCCTTCCAACAGTCCGATATGATCAATGTCCCCTTCTCAACATATTTCTCAATCACATTCAGCAAACATTTTTTCGATCTATTTGAAACCTTCGCAAAAAAACATCTATTCGTTCCCCTTTCAACCCCCCCAAACACCCACTGTCCCTCCACAGGCTTTCCTCTTCCATACTTATTTTTCCCGAACTTACTCTCATCTATTTCCACAATCACACCATCCCCCCCAATCTTACTTTTATTTTTAAAAAAAGCACTCATACAAATGTCACGGCAAAACTGTTTCCAATCGGTAACAGTTTTTCCCGTGACATTCAAATACTCCATCACAACCTTGCTTTCAATACCCCCAAACCACATTAAAGTTAAAATTAGAATCTCAATTATAGTTAATTTACTTTGATTAAACCACGTACCCTTTCTCACACTCCTACATACATCATGCTTATCATCACCTTTCTTTCTACACCTCCATTCAAAACCATCAATCGATTTTACTCTTTCACACAATTTCATATCCTCTCCACACTTTGGACATTCATATCTATCACTCATTAATCCCTTCATTACACACCAATCGATTACTGCTCTCTGACCTTTCGCCTCAAGCATAAAATAAAATTTTATGCCTGACTCACTTTCATTCATTCGACCACGTTTTCTGGAACATTCGCTCGATTCCATTTGCCGCTTACCAGATGCCATTTAGAAACTTTATCTGCAATCAAAATCCAAAATAATGAAAAATTAATAAACTCTTTATGCACGTGAATTACTTGGAAATAAATAAATGATGCTAAATAAATCAGGGAGACTGATTGAATAAGATCCACAAAACGATACAAGTTTCCACAGAGATCCACAAAACACGTTCGTCGCACACAAAGTTTGCAGAATGATCTGTGCAAAAATTTGCGATGAAATACACAGATTACTATACTAATAATATTCCGCGTGCTGATTGGATGTCCGGAAAGCGGTTACCAGATTGGCGAAGAAAGCCGAACCCGGAAATTGTAACCCGGTGCATCGCGCCGAATTGGCGCGCTTTTGTACTTTGAAATCTGGGGTGTGGGCTAATCTCCCGATCGACCCATCGTGTTTGAAGGGCGTAGACAAAGCAAATAGAATTTCTTTAACAATATCGGAATATGGCTAGCGAAAAAGTTGGATTACTTTTATCGAAAATCAAAGTCCCGGAACAAAGCGATAAAAGAAAATGTAATGAATTCAGAAAAATCAAAACCTTTGTGCCTAGTGTGTTCTGCCCTATACATCCAGAAAAAAATGAAACGCCATTAAAAAAGCACCTTGCCGTGATTTGTACGTAACTAAGGCTAATATATATACAGGAGCCTTATCTGTAACTAGTGAAGAATGGAATGATGCGTTTCGCCCGTGCCGGATGCAGCTGAGCTACTTAGGAAATTGTTGGGAAAAACAGTGCTACATCGGATGTTTTCCAGAAAAGAGGAGTTGTGTTATGGAGATGCAGAACTTCCCGCAAAAAACATGATTCACAGAATATTTTCAGTCCTGCTTTTCATTCGCTCTCGTGAGAATTCCTCGCATTCGTTTTCGAAGTTTAAGAAGGATCAGCGGTGGCGAGTGCGCACAAATTCCCGAGCAGCATTTTTTTCTGTGCGGGATTTTTGAATTTCGTGCATGGTTCGTGCATCCTATTTCAAACCCTCTAAAAATGTAGGTTTCAACGCATCATTTTTTTTATTGATATTGCTAATTAAGGCAAAAAAGCATTTGGCGGGATTTTAAACAAAAAATCGTTATTTGGTGCTATATTTGGCAAATAATCAGTTGTTGGCGCATAATTTGGCATTATTTTGCCAAATTCCTGTTTTGAGAGCGTCCGGATATCGGGATGCCGGATAAGAAGTCACGTACTGTATTTATATAATAAGCTTTTATCCAGTTAAAAATACTTTATATTGAAAACAAACATTTCCATTTGGTAAAACACAAGTTGTTACTAATGATAACAACAAATATTAATCTTTAGTAAAAAATGAAATATAGCAATGTAGTTATAGATGTGAATATATCAATTTTAATATATCCTTGCCAAAATGGTTGCTTTTATTATTTGCCTAAATCATACTTTTTTGAAAATATCCCTTCAAAAGGTTCATGCCTATTTTTCAAAATAGGAAAATATGTATTATGCAAACATGATTAAAAAATTAACCTTAATAAGTAACCAGAATATAAAAAAATAAGTCAGTCTAGTCAATTTGATATGCAACATTTAGAAGATGGATGGGAAAAGATACAAATGGACTCTTGGCGATTCACAGGAACATAAAGCGAGTTGTGTAATCGTGCTGTTCATGCAAAAATAATTAAAAGAATAACCTTAATAATTAATCAGATATAAAAATAAGCTACAGTAGTAGCCAAAATTGTGGAAACCCTTTAAAAAAAGTGTATTTTTGAGGTTTGATGGCTCATAACACCACTTTCTTTTGTACCAATACCATAAAATTATATATAAATGGAAAAATAATTTAATCAAGATGGTAATGCAAAATAACATTTATGAATTATTTTTTAATAGAACATTATTTCTAAAGAAGAAAAGTGAAATACATAGAAAAAATGAGATATACAAAAATTCTCACCATGTCAATTAATACTTAGTCAGGTAAACTTTAGCCTTAAGAGGAAACTTCCCCGCCTGAAGCTAACCTGAGAATCTCATGTTAATCAATGGGGGAATGAAAATAGCTAAATATAGCTTTGGATTTTGAAATTATTTCCTGGAATTTTTTGAAAAACATAGAATTGGATTATAAGCAATTGGGACGGTTTTAAAATGATTTTTAAATTCATTAGACGTATTTTTAAAATTAACGCAAAGTGCAAAAATATGTGCAAAAATTTGTTTTTCCAACTTTGCTCATTGATAGAAAACATTTGAATCAAGTTAAAAGAAATTTCAAAACACCCATAGAAAAATTGAAGATTTTACTTTTTTATACAAAAAGAAAATCTGAGCTTTGTTGAACCCAAATTTTATAATAGGTCAAGCATTGAATAGAGGCAAAATAAAAATTCCAAATCTCTGCATGATAGCACCATCTCAATGTTTGACATTGATAGATCGGTAACAGGTTGCCACAGGAGTTTAGCTCCGCCTTGATGGGGACTCATGTTTGTGTCATCCCTCTCCCACAACGGTAATGGATCACACAGGGTGAGGTTATTGTGGTCACAATTTTAAGGATTTCGAATTTTTCTTTTGAAAGCAGGTCTCCCAGTAAAAACTCCGGCTATGATGCCGAAATGAATGGTCGGTCATTTTAAATTCCCCTACAATGAATAATATATGTAAAGGGAAAGTATGATGAGTCAAAATTTAATTCTTAAATTTTGATGGATATGAATGAGCATTTTGAGCATTCTTGAAACGGATCAAATTTTTCAATGATATCTATATGGGTGTGATAACTCTCAAACAAGTTATGAAAATCAAATGAAATTGTCTATGATTATTTCAATCGATCAATGTAATAGGCATATTTATTTTCACTGAGGATGGACTAAGAGAAAGCTTTCAAATTTTCTAACATTTTTTTTCAAAAATAAAATAAAAAATTATAAAACATAAGTATATAAAGGTGCTACAAATATAGCTATTTAATATGTAATATTTTAAATGTGTATTCATTTAAAAATGTGATTCTCGAAATATTTCATGTTTCTAATTTAAAATGGAAAAATTTATAAGAAACAAGAAATTAATCAAGAAGGCTTTATATGGTGGCAATTGATGTACATACTTTATTTTTGATGGAATTATTAATTTAATTTTCTTCTACATATTTCGTACAGTCATGACAATGTTCGGAAAAACTGGACATGACATCTCTAAAAGCGTAAATGAAAATCCTTCCTTCATGAATTCCCAAACCCCTTCCAGAATTTTATGCTAAATCCATATCAGCTATCATCTAAGCTCAACCGATGGCTAATTTTGAGAAACAAATGTTTCAAAGAATGCTATAATCTGAAGTGGGAAAAGGACTGGAAAAAGTAATCTTTAGTGAATCCCTATCCTTTCCTGAACTTGATACTGAATCCATATCAGTCATCATCTAAGCTACCTATATCTATAACAGATTCCGAGAAGTTAATGTTTCAAGTAAAGTTTTCGAAATGAAATTAGAGAAGAGAAGAAACCGTAAGTGAAAATTCTTGGTGAACTATCTTCTAGATAGTTCACCAAGACTTACTCTTCTAGAATTATACCTCTTCTAGAATTTGATGCTGAATCCTTATCATTTATCATCTAAGCTATCACTTATTATCTAAGATTTTAAAAGAGATGAAACCTTTTAAAAAGAATCAGATTTTTTAAATAAAAAATATTTAAAATATAATTATGCAGGAATTGATACAAAAATAACTATTTTAGATTCAAGACGTGGATAATGGCACATATCATTGCTTCAGAAATTACGTCATTAGCTTTTAAATAATAAATTACATATAATAACTATTTAGGTATTGCACTTTAAAGCATAATTATCTTTTATAAGCATAATTATGCTTTTCCAATTAAAAAACTCAGAAAATTTTAGGGGCATCCATACGTAATTTATCGTACTAAATTTCATTCGATTTATTTAATGTATAAAGGGATATAATGTTCTATCATGAAAAGTGAAATTCCCAATATCTCAATCACTCCTGATAATAGTTCTTTTATTACAAATTGTACCTAAATCTAATCAGCACCAGGGTAACCCACAAGTGGCTTACCTATAAAATTTTATAGAAATGATGTCAATTAGTTTTGAGTTAGAGTGGATATATACATTGCACAGACACAGAGACGTCACGTTAAAATAGTTTTTACGTTTTCTAGATGTTCCAAATCCAAACTGTGTAGATCCGTCAAAAACTGAAGTTGCTATTTTTGACACAATTCAAATACTTTCCCTATACATTAGTGTGTATTGTAAGGAAAGTAAAATTGTCTACTAAATGTGCATTACCTGAATGTATGTTAGCACATTATATACTATCGATAAATTGTCAAAAGCTTAAGAAAACAATGTGTTTGTTCACAATAAATTTAAATATTTGGGAAACGAACTATTGTAAAAAACATTTTATATTACTTCTATCTGCAACAGCAGCAGACTATGCTCATGCCAAAACATCGATTGAAAATGCTAGAAATCAGTACCCAAATAATAAACATCAATTTCTACATATCTAATGACAATCCGAATACATTTGACTTTTAGAGTAAACAGTTGCTTATCCATATACAGTAAAAGCACATTATGACGAAATCAAAGGGGCCACTAAATTCCTTCTTTAGATGGTATTTTCAACGAAAGTATGTTATATAGATTCTCAGAAAATTTAGCTATTAGAGCAATTATAATGTTACGTAATTAATTATTTCTTATGTAATTTTTCATTAGAAAACAGACACAAATTACATGCTAGCATGAAACGTTCTCGAGATATTGTATTTTATTAAATTAAATTTATTAAAAAAAAAACATCACATAAAATAATAAAAAGTATTAATTATTGTGAAATATATTCACTTTTCATATGTAATGTTATGCGATAAATTTGTTAACATCATTCTTGTGAATCTAGTTTGTTCTATTCACAAGAGAAGATACTTTGCATAATAGTTTTGTATTTTGACATCTTACAATTCACCAATCAAGGACGGAATGGGTCAGCGGGACACTAGACAAATGACCCTTAGTACGGGTATGTCTTCTAAGGTCATTTTAGTGCTATCATTTTGGCATATGTTGATCCAATTTCATAACGATTTCATTTTGGGATATATTGATACAATTTCATATATTTTGTAAATTCATTTACATACAGGTCCAGAATGTTTTATTCTTCAGTTCTGCTTGTGATGATAATTTTGTCTAGTGAGAACAGAGATTCATATACTTAATTTTAGGAAAATTGAATTAAATATTTTAATAGAATTCGTTGAATAACCATGTCATTTAGAATATTATAGGAATTTACATATAATTGTAAATTTTATGTTTCTTTATATTATATATTCTGCACGAAGAACAGAAATTTTGCTAGTTATTACATAAGAATGATACAATAAAAGAGATTTGAATGAGTCTGCGATAGAATAAATTGCAGAATAGAAAAATTTGTACACTTGTTTTATTGAAATAAAGTTATAAATATTTAAAATCAAATGTACAAAAATCTTGTAAATTAATGTCACTGAAACTATATTGTATAATGATAGCAATTAAACTTCAAAATACTTAATAATTAATCTGTAGATGGATAATGCAATTCACCCTTGGAAATTGTCCTGTAAAGGCACATGTTTGAAATTATTTGTTACTGTTTACATGTATTTCACCCATAATTTTACTATCGACTCGACATATATATATTTTTTGCTACTAGTATATATAACATATGGACATAATATTTATTGTATGACGTTGTTTGTTTGGTTAAATAAATCTAATTTAATTAAACATTGCATTTTACTATTCAATTAGTCTTTTGCTTCAGTAAAATTATTAGGTTTTAAACTATTATGTAATTTTTATTTACTTATGTATTTATTTTTTGAGTTAAAACTATTCCTACTCTTCATTTATTTAAACTCAAAATATTTAAATAAATGAAGAATATCAAAACCAAAGAAAAACTTAACTTCATAAATAGTTGTAGAAGTAGGAAAGATCGAATGAGTTGGGTGGTTGCAATAGAAGCATCAAATACACTGGAAATGTCTTCAATCTACAACCCATAAAGCATAAAAATAACAAATATTCAACTATAGCAGCTGCAGAGCTGAAAACTAAGATATCAGACAAACTTCCCGTGAAAGATCTTAGTCAAAGGAAATAGGAACCATGTCCTAGGATTGTGTTTTTAAAACTTTTTTGGTCGCCGAACTCTTTCGAAATTCAATTTGATGGCAGAACCCCAAAATGATAGAAAGTCTATTGTGGTCCTAATAAGACATTCAAATTTTATGCTTTTTATACTTTCCTTATATACATAGTATACTGTAATATAAGGAAAGTATTGTGACAGAGTAGAAAATTCAAATTCGAGTTTTCGAAGGGAAAGCATGTTTCAAGCATCACTGATCACAAATCGAACATTTTTGAGGTGATGTCTCTGTGTGTGTGTGTGTGTATGAAAGTATGTGTGTGTGTATGTATGAAAGTGTGTGTGTGTGTGTCAGTGAGTCTGTGAAGACGATATCTCACGAACGAATGGAACAATTCGAATGAAATTTGGTACAAAAATTACAATCCGTGAATACTGAAAGCCTATTGTTTTTTAAACACAATCGAATGTTCAGACCCCCCCCCTAAATTTTCAACTAAAATTTTGAAAAACCTTTAATAAAGTTACGCAAATAGACATTCCATATGTAAATTTTCCTTAGAAAATGATTGACATAAACTTTAGAACACTAGCATGAACAGTTCTTGAAATATTGCACATTATTTAAATAAATTCATCAAAAAATCCCATAAATTGGAAAAAAATATTAACTGTTGAGAAACATGTTCACTTTTCATATGTAATTTCATGCGATAAATTTGGTGACATCATTCTCGTGAATCTAGCTCATTCCATTCATGAGAAAAGTTACTTTGAGTAATATTTTGTATTTGAATGCTAATAGTCATTTATCTGCTATAAGAATAACATATTTCTCCATCCATAACGCTTGGTGAGATTTTGGCGACGAATTTGGTGGAATGTCGCTTTTTTAAATGTTGTCAAATTAACGAATATCTCACCAAATGGATAAAAATAACTAAATCAACGAAAATTATGACTAATTGACAATAATTCAATATCTTGGAAAAAATATAAGTATCTACTTTAATAACCTATTTTGTTTTTACTGCAGAAGTAGTAAATTCATTGCATCATATAAGGAAAGTCATGTGCTGCCCACATCAGATTTTTTTCCCAGATAATGAGCTGGGTTGGGGCTCGATGCAGAACTTTAACCGGCAACACAATTAGGTGCTCCAAGCCCTATGGCAAATTGACAGACATCACTCTAAATAGAGTCAAAACATGTTCAAAATGTCCTAAAACATATATTGGCCTCAAAATCGAAAATTCTCGTGAAAATAATACTAGAAAGTAAAACATGATTGATATAAAAATAAAACGTGTTTGAAGGAATTTCTATAACGATCCATTTAGGTAACTCATATCCACAAAACTCATGTTAGAAAGCATTTTAAAGAGTGAAATAATAATTTGGAATGTGGCCTTCAGAATTATACTTTGTTGTGCAGCAACAAGCAACGGTAGAGTGGTTTTGCTTCTGTTTGAGCTCCTCAGCAACTTTTAGACAAAAATTGCACTGGTAGATAGAAAGCGATTTGCAATTTTTTGTGCTTCTGTGGTGTATATACTTTCGTGGTCTATATATCAAAGTCTATATACTGGCATCAAATCTATAAAAAAATGAATTTCCCAAACATCTGATAATGTCAGGATTTATTATTATGAACCTGCTATCGAAATCTTAATTAATTTGAGTTTGATCTTGAATAAACTCCATGCTAATTTACTAAAATACAGAGGTTTATGGAACATTTTTTGGCTCCTGGTGACGGTACAGTCAGTGGATATCAAAGATATTCTTGATATATGAATATCAGATTTCCCGGTTCATTAGAATTCAAGCATCTATACATTTAATAGCCAAGATACGTTAAATTAAAATCAAGTAAACAAAAAAAAGTTTCAGAAGGGGTACAAGTTTTCTATTTGTCTTATATAAATATATCTAAATGCTGTGCAACATAAATAGAAACTAGGTTTCATACAATGTCTCCAGAAGGGAGGGGAAGGCCCCCCCCCCCCCCCGAGGTATATCTGAAAAAAAAAAACACTACCTGCAACCCATTGTTCAAGGTGTATTAAATCGAGTAATCTTTTTGAAACACCCTGTATACTCTGATCGAAGTGAAATAAAAGTATATAAAAAATTTTTAATTACAGCTTTCAATATTAAATATTGACCTAAACACCTTTTTTTCTGGCATAAGCAACAGTAAATTCTACTTTGATTTCCACAACTGGTTCATTTTTCTTTCCAATGCAACTGACCATTCAAATATTTTCCCTCTGCTAGACTAGATGCCTTCAAATTTCGGGATTGTGTTTCCAAGAACAGGTGTGCCTGGAAGGCCCAATTAGTCTGTGCTGGAGGGCATCCCCTCAGCACAGTCCCATGAAACTGCTAAGAACATCCCTTTGCATTGCTTCAAAGAGTGGGTGACTTGTCAATCATAGTTCTATGCAGGGGAAAGCACATCTATTCCCGCCTCCTGCTATGAGAACTGACAACCGAAATTATTTTTCGCTTCGAGAAGACAACCCTCTTAATTAAGGCCTTACAGCGCTTTTCCATGGAGTGAACCAAGTTTTTTAATTCTGCAGCTGTTATAATGTGAAACCAAGATTGAATTATTGCTTCTGTTAATTGGGTTTCATTGCTGGGTTGCTTCTGACTAATAAGTTTCTTTAGTCGGCTGCATAGATTTTCGATGGGGTTAAGGTCTGGGCTATTCCCAGACCATTCCAGCAATTGAATATGATAATCCTGAAGCCTCATTATGCACACACAAGCAACATGACATGGAGCTGAATCCTGTTGAAATATAAATGCTTCATTATCTTGGAAAAGATCACGTGCAGAAGGCTGCAGTTTGGGTTCAAGTATTTCATTTATGTATCTTTGGGCATTTATATTCTCATTGATCATGCAAATTCTGCCCACATCTCTTGATGTCATACAACCCCAAATCATAACACTAACTGGGTGTTTCATGGTAGGTGTAATACAATCAGGATGCTAATCTTCTCCGATTCTTCTCCTTACGTATTTTACGCCATCACTACCAAAAAGAAATTTTGGTCTCATCACTCCAAATTACACTGTCCTATTGTTCCGTTGTCCAGTTAACATGTTTTAACCCAGTTTAATCTTTTCAACCTTTGTTTGAGAGATAAAAATGGCTTTTTTCATGGAATTCTAGCATTTAAATTAAATTCATGCTGTCTGCGCCGAACAGTCCTTGCACTCAACTTCATATTGCATTGTGCCATTTCACCTTGTATACACCAAGATGTTTTTTTTTTCCTCTCACCTAGGCACAGTCTCTTAATTCTTCTATCATCACTTGCTGTTGTGCACCTTTTCCTGGCTTTACCAGTCTGGTTTTGTAGTGACTGAGTCTCCTTATACCTCTTCAAAAATTTAGAAATGCCACCTTTGGTTAAGTTTCCTCCATTATTTCTTCTAATTTCTTCATAACTGTAGCCTTGTTCACTTAATAGTATTATTTTACATTGCTTTCTGGGTGACCAGTCAACTATTTGTTGTTGTTGTTGAGACCCAGACCGTCCGACCTACCAGAAAGGTGTAACAGTCAACTATTTGTGTCATTTCTTTAATTTTATTAAGTTTTACAAGTTCACTAAATCAAAGAATACAAAAAGTCCAAACAACTTGATAGCAATCACATAACACACTGATAAATGTCCTGTGACATGTTGGCTCACTGATAAAACAAGATGACACCTGATTGGCTCTCTAAACACTCATGCTCATTGGCTGCATTCAAATGAAGGAAAGCACTCATACTTCATATAAACCTAAGCAAGTTTTGCTTCTTTTTTCTGGTTATTGGGCTATAACGTTTGATAGAATACAGATAATTGAACAAATGTTATTGCATTACAATCTTGATATGTTTTCATTGATATATAATTTTATGGTATTGGGACCAAAAAAAAGCAGTGTTATGAGTCATCAAACCTCAAAATTACACTTTTTCCAAAAGGTTTCCACAATTTTAGCCACTACTGCATATAACAATTATATTATTCAGGGTGATAAATTATATTTACAAACATCTGGAGTATTGTCAATCTAATATGCGATATTTAGAAGATGGATATAGATGGAAAAAGATACTAATCGACTCTCGGCGATTCATGATAACATAAATTAAATTGCAAAATTGAACTGTTTATATGCAAATAATTATAAAATTAACAGTTTAGTAATTTATGCGAAATTTAACAACTTTTAAGAAGTACATTTATTACTTCCATGAAAAAAAAAAACAATCTTTTATGTTCCACACAGTGGTAAATCATCATTGTCACGTTGAGTTGATTGGCATTAATACCCATGCGGCTGTGAATCCCTGGCGGCTGTGAATGTCATGGCCTAAGGCAAGCAATAAAATATTGCCCTGTTATATTATAACACAAAAATATTAGAAAATATCCAAACACTATTTGATTTTTAATTACATGAGAAACACTTAAAATAATTACATAAATAATAAAATGATAATTATAATTTAACTCTATGGGGATGGCACACAATATAAAGTTGTTGAAAAGTTCTTTTAAATTTGAATTGTAAATAATGCTCGACTCTATTGATATAGTTACTAATTTATCATGGGTCACTGCTGTTCACAAATTTTTAATTAATTGAAATGTGAAAAACTTCTTTTCATTTGCTATGCTAATTGTTAATTAAACAGGAATTGTTAAAAATAACTTCATAATACTAGTTCTGTTGAAAAATTCTATGAAATTTTGATCATATCTTACTATTAAAATGTGAAAACCCATCTTGGTATATCCCCCTTATTTTAAAATCAATAATTGGCCTAGCACCTTGCAGTTTTACCTAAAATGTAGCAATTGATCTGAGCAGTTGCAGGAAACTTATGTTTCATCTTAAATTTTCGATCTTCGATCTCAAAAGTTTTTTTAAATGGGAGCTAAAGGTATTACAAAGAGAACTAAAGAGCCAGAATTTTGAAGAAGTTGATAGTTTTTTTCCACAGATTTTTTAATGGCAGACAAATTCCAAAAATCTTGAGAAAAGGGCGATCATGTTAAAAATCTAACCGACACCTCAAATTTAAGGCTGCAATCTCCATTTTACTTTTAAACTGAAGCTAAAAGTGTTCAAGATTTCTTGCTCAACTGTTGAAAATTTAAAAAAAATCAATAGTTTCTTTGCTACAGATTCCAGAACAATGAAAAAAAACATTTTAAAAAAGATAAATAGATACCCATCTAGAAAATCTATCTCTTCATACAAGTTTTGTAATAGGATCTCCATTTTTTGTCAAACTACAGCTAAATATATTTCGAAGGGCCTCTAGAGCCAAAATATTAAAAAAGGGCCTTAACTTTTTGTACAAATTTTCGAAGTTTTTTATACAATCTTGCAGTAAAAATTTTAATTTTTTTACCATTCATCTTTGAAATCTAACATTTCATTGTTGCAAATGGTGTTGCCATTTAAAAAAAATAAGGGTATTTAAATAATTAAAATTGATTTTGTTACCTACAGAGCTAATATTGAATCTATGGAGTTAAAAGAGACATTTACCTTCATGACTGAATCTATTGTTAAGACTTTCGTTATTGTTGGCTCCTGACACCATGAGCAGTGCCGGATTGAGACTTTTGTGATTTGTATTCGCCGATAGGTTCGGAAGAGTATTGGAAATATAAAAACAATGTTGTTTGTTGAAGATAGTACAATTGGTCTAATTGTGCTATGATTGCTGAAATTTTGGTTTTATTTGCATCCATCATAGGGCCATAAACCTCATCAACCCCCCCACCCTCGCGTATATATTTTTATCAGCATTTTGATCTATCTTAACCCCTGCAGCTCCGATTAACATAGATAGAATTTTCACTGCTATGCAGGTGTACATGGATTGTATGAAATTTTCACTCCTCTTTAAGGGTATTACACATACTGTGTGGGTTTACACCTCAGATAAATGTTAAAATATAAATGTTATAACCTGGTAAGCATGGAGTTTCATCAAGTGACAGGTTTTGATTTAAATTGTGTTTGTCAGGAGAATTTGTGTATTATATTCAGCGATTAGTTCAGAAGAGTAATGGAAATATAAAAACTATGTTGATTGCAGAAGATAGAGCAATTAGTCGAACTGTGTTATGATTGTTGAAATTGCAATTTAATTTGTATCTAATGGACTTTACTTAACCTGCTCATTCTAAACTTAGACCCACTTTCGTTGCTTTGTGACTTTTGCATCCACAGAAGGGGTATGGGAGTCTGAGATGCCCATTTTAAAATCTTCATCTTCATTTTCATTTATCTTGGCGACTCTTGATCCAATTTCGATGCAATTTTCCCATTGTATTTTCCACTCTGGAATAGATCCACTCGACCTGCTCATGCTAAATTTCTACCCACTTTTGTTGCTTTATGATTGTTGCACCTGTGCAGAATTTGATAAAAACTGATTGCTACAAAACTGGTTGCTATATTTAGTGACCACTGGCAGACAAAGCATCTATCTTAGCTCCTGTAGCCCCAATTAATATAGAATTTTCACTGTTATTTAAGGGGTATCATGCTGGTTATGCAGGTGTACATGGACCACGTGAAATTTTTACTCTTCTTTAGAAGTATCATGCTTGCTGCATGGATTTACATTTCAGGTAACAATTGGTCTAATTCTGTTATGATTATTGAAATTATGATTTAATTTGTATCCAATGGGCCTACTTGACCTGCTCATGTTAAATTTAAGCCCACTTTTGTTGCTTTACGACTAAGGGAGCAAGGACCTTTTAAAAATCTTAGTTTTCTCAAAAATCAAAGACAACCAAATAAGTGGTTAAAAAGTCATTTATTAAAACCGCCTTATTATGATGTACACAATCACATAGCCAAAGAACTTTCGGACATTATCAAGTCCTTCATCAGCAGCGAAGTAAAATAAAGTGTAGACAAGTGCCTAAATATAGGCCATACCTGCCAGGCAAAATTTACATATATCAACTACATACAAAATTACATACATCAATTTATATATTTTTAATCTTTTAAAAAACGAGATAAAATAAATAATCATTAAAATACATATTACAATAAGAAATAGACAATTTTGTCGACATTCATTTTAGTTATTAAACTCTATTTCTTATTGTAATATGTATTTTTATGATTATTTATTTTATCAATTTTTTTTTTAATTCAAAATATATAAATTGATGTATGTAATTTTGTATGTAGCTGATATATGTAAATTTTGCCTGGTGGGTATGGCCTATATTTAAGCACTTGTCTGCACTTTATTATGTCTGAAATGCACTTTATTATGTCTGCACTTTATTATGTCTGGCATGATAATGTCTGAAAGTTCTTTGGCTATGTGATTGTGTATGTCATAATAAGGCGATTTTAATAAATGACTTTTCAACCACTTATTTGGTTGTCTTTGATTTTAGAGTTTACTGATTGAGAGATACTTGCTCCAATTTTGATGAAAAAAAATTTAAATAATAAATTAAAGACATAATAAATTTTAAGTAGATGACAGAAGATTATCACAGCAGTATGTCATCAATTATGTGATTTTCATAGTTTTATTACAACAAATTTACATGAAATAAAATTAAATTTTTACAAATAAACAAAACTTATTAACTTTTTATGAAGATGATTTATTGACAAAGTAGAGGCTTGTGAATAAACTTGGAATGCCAAAAGTTCATATTTTAATTTAACTGACTCGAACTATATGAACTGAATGTTACACATTTCAAACTAGTTTGAGCAGGGTGAAAGAAATCACAAAGTGAGCTCTAGGGTAGATGAGCATCAGTGAATAAGGGAAAGAGCCCTATTGGGTGGCGAGCTTCAGTAAGTAGAGGGTGGAGCCACCTAGACTTAAAAAAAATCTATAGTATCAACATCGGATGTTTTGCCACTGCTCAAAGCAATTTAGAAGTCTTTTATGCAAAGGAATCATTGCTGTTGGTGGATAAGAATATAAAGGCAGTTTTAATAACTTCAAGTCAGTGGAGGCTCATTAGGTGACGTAGGTGAAGTGCTGCTTCACTGAAAGTTATTCATTGAATGGGTTATTATTATTTGGTGAATTTTTCCGACTCATTTGGCTATTTTCAGATAATATTTGACAACACTTATGCCAATAGCACGATATATTTTGATCATATTCGTTTTCGAAGAGGGAGAATACCACCACTGAATCTACTTCACCCATTTCCAAGTATGTTGCTCACCCATGTGCTCTTCATATCAATTTTCGAAGCAGCATAAAATGTTTCGGAGCAGGCACAAAACTCACTTTTAAAGTAGCAAGAAATACTTCAGAGCAGGAATAAAACTCACTTTTAGAGCGACATGAAATGCTTCGGAATAGCAAATTTACAAATTTCAGGAGGACCAAATTTAGAAATTTGAGAAGCAGTAAATTGAAAATATGTCTATACCTAATATCTGTGAAAAAGTGTTTTTAAAATGTTTAACTGGTCTGCATATATTTAAGTATATTAGCAAAATATAAGTCAAGACAATGACAATGTTGACTGTACAATGCTGAACATTTATAAGTACATTCAATTTGGGGAAACGAAAAAAACAACCAATGTATTTGTCCAATCTATTGCTCATTTTAGGCAAGCTAATGTGAAATAATAAAAGGGTGGACATGGATGGAAAAAAATAATTGCGTACTCTCAGCAACGCCCGAGAATAAAAACTGAATTGCACAATCATAATATTTATGCAAAAATAGTTCAAAAATAAACCTTTCGAATTAACTAAAACATGAAAATAAACTTGTTTAGGTACGCTAATGTGCAATAATAAAAGGATGGACATGGATGAAAAAGGATAATTGTGTACTCTAGGCAACGCCCAAAAATAAATATTGAATTGAGCAATCGTACTATTTATATGAAAATAATTCAAAAATTCACCTCTAGAATTAACTAAAATATGAAAATAAACTCGTTTAGGTAAGCTAAAGTGCAATAATAAAAGGAAGGGAAATATAATAATGTACTCTCAGCATCACCTGAGAATAAAAACTGAATTTTGCAATCGTACTATTTATGTGAAAATAATTCAAAAATTAACCTTTAGAATCAACCAAAATATGAAGATATGCTAATTTAGCCAAGTTAATATGCAATAATAAGAGGATGGACATGGATGGAAAGAGATAATTGAGTATTCTCGACGACGTTCGAGAATGAAAACTAAATTGCGCAATCGCATAATTTAAGAAAAAAATAATTTGTTTAGTAAAATAATTGTTTATTTTTACTTGCACTATGAAAATAAAATAGTTTTATTGTTCTGATATGGAATCATTAGAAGATGAAAGTGGATGCAAACTGATACTTTTGGACTTTCACAAATGCACTGGAAAATGAATTGAATAGAACAAGACCTCCCATGTGAATTTGCACATTTTGCAGAAACAATCATAAAAGTTGACACTAGAAAATGTTCTTAAAGTGCCGAGGTATGTACGGCAATTGTGGGAATTTGGGAAAATTCAAAGAAATTTTTAATATACGCCGAACTTTTCTTTTTCTATTGAATTTTGAGATTGGTGCAAAATATATGGAAAACATAAAAATCGGCACAATTTGTATCAAGGTACTAGATTTGACACAGGTGCAACATCACTGCATTTCAGAAGACACAAGCTGCTACTGCTTCAAGTGTTGATGGGGAAATTTTTATAACTTTTGATGCCAGTTCTGTTAAATCAATAAAGGAATGATAGGATGTGTCAGATATTTTCAAGCTGGAACAATTTTAAAGTCAGTTGAGTATTGATAAAAACAGTAATGTACAAAGAATTGCTGAAATAATCTTGTAATATTGTGAGAATTTGTGTATACTCCATGCTCATTCTATCTGAAAGTATAAACAATGCACCAGTCTAAATGTTCTCTGATCCTGGCGCAAGTGGTTTATATATTAATAATTAATATAGTAAATAATAGGTGAATAATTTAATAGTCTATGGAAAATTTTGTAGCATGGGATAACTGCAATACATTTTGTATTACAATGTTACATATAACTTTTCTTTTGATAACATAAATATTAAAATATGTAAAAAATGCTATACATCCCATTTATGTAAAAAACTAAATGCAGCATAAATAAAATCTCAAATAATATAGTTACTTTTAGATCTATTACGAACAGCACATGATCTTCTAACATAACATTTTTTCTTTTTCTTCTTTGTAGGGAGTTTACCTAAAAGTTGAGAAATGTTATAGTTAATACATTGTTTTCAAAAAATAAACTAGTATAATTTCTGGGAGAAAGCTAACAGCAATAATAAAAATTGCTAAAAGTACTATAACAAGTGGAAGTGCTGTATCAAAATTGAATAATTGCAGCCATTCCTATATGCCGCCATTGAGTAACCACTGTACATTTTGTTCACACCATAATGTGAGCTGGGAATATGACATTTTTTAAAAGTATTACCACTTGAAAAAAAATTTCAAATGCATGCTGATCATAGTGTAGTACACACATTGAACTGTGAATTAGATATCCAGATTCGATATTTTATTGGACTACCTTTAACTCGAATTACAGCATATATGCAGTTAGGCATGAATTCTACAAGGTGCTGGACTGCAATTAAGTCGAGAGAATACTAGGCATTGTACAAACAGATTGTAAGCTCCTGAACAGTTGATAGCAGAGAAGATTGTTGTCAGATGTGTCTTTCCAACATGTCCCAAACATTCTCAATAGGGTTTAAATCTGGATTTTGCAGTGGCCAGCACATACGGTGGAAGTCATAATCATGTACCATGAACCAATGTTGTACAGTTCCTGTGCAGTAGATGGCAGCATAATCATCAATGAAAGACCTGTAGGTTTAAAATACAACATTACAGGGTGGATGTGATTGGCAAGAACGCCAAAGTACTACATGGATGACACCTAACCTTCCAGAAGTACCAGAGGATCAGTGCCAAACCAGCAGAACATGCCTCACAGCATAATACTCTCACTACAACCTCGAACTGTGCGAACAAGCCAAGATGGGTTCATGGCTTCATGGGGCTCTCACCACACTCTCCGAATGCCACTGGTACAAAACAAGGTGTAATGTGATTCGTCGGATCAATTAACTATCTTTGAATCATCGGATGTCCAGTGATAGTATTCTTGACACCACTGTAAACACATTTTAATTTTTTTTTTTTTTTGCTAAAATGAGAGATTTCCACACATGCATGCAACTGGCTACACCATTTCACTGCACATTGTTCGGGTCGAGATCAGTTGGAAAGAGCCTTCATTGAAGTCTTCTATCAGTTGCTGCACATTAGATCCACTTTTCTGCAGTACAAACCATCTGAGATGCCATTGATCATGTGGTTGATTGATGGTTTTCAATCCACAGTTCTGCCTTTTAGACAATGCCTGGGGGAGGGGGGGGGAGTTCTGTTTTCAACTGTTATACACTGTAGCTATCTTGCCTTTCGAGATGCCAGTGAGTTGTTCTGTTCTGGCAAATGTGGTTCCTGTCAAACAGGCCCACAATAAGACCATTTTTAAATGGAGGCAAATCTGTCATTTTCCCTAGTTTGCTCCACTTCTTTCAAAACACACACTGACAGCGTTCTTTTAGCGGTGTTGCAATTACGTGTGCCTCCCATGACCAATGTAATTTGCATACATCTGCCTGTGACCTACATTTGCATACATGTTCCCGGATATCTAATTCACTGGTCTGTTTGTGTATAATACATAGCTCATAGTACTTAAATAAAAACTAATAATTTAACTTAAAATAACTTGTTTCTAAAAACCTGAAAGCAGCAAATAAATTTTGTCTTTCTGCAAATAAACCTTTTCATAATAACTAAAAATTTTCAGCATAAAAGAATATCTAGGAAAAATAATTGAAATTGACATTGCTTTTACAAAACCTCAAGGAACTAAAAATAAGGTTGACATTACAATCTATATATTTTTCCATATATTTTAAACATACAATTTTGGACACAAAATTATGATCAAATACTCAAGAAATAACAAGTAAATACAAATAAAAATAATTTTGAACATAAATATGGAACATTATTATTAACGTAACCATATATTTAGAGTTTAGGTAGTTATCAACATAAAAAATGTGACACCTTCCATATCTTGAATTCTAAGCAGTTAAGCATCAACACTGTTTAACTGCATTATTTGTATGCTAAAAATTTGTATGCATTATTTGTATGCTAATTTAGCTAATTTGTTTTTATACTGTTTTTTTTTTTACACTTTCCTATCAACATTATATTGATATAAAATAGGCTTCCATTATTGGAAGTGACTGCCCAATCCGAACTGTGATCATTCCTAGTTCTGCCAATGTGATGGATTCCCAAGCTGGTGAGGCAATTTTTGCTGCCTGGACTTTTTCGTATTAAATCTTGTGACTCTGTTGTCATCCCTGAGTTCGTCTTTTTGACTGACCTCTGATTCTTTCTCAGATTCTCCTTTCAAGATAAGCCATTTTTATTAATTTCAGGGACTGTGAAGATTTAATCTTTAACCTGCTTCGTGATTGAAGTGATAAAGACCCAAGATAAAAGAAACTATTAAGTGAAGTAATTACATTTCATTAAACAGAAGAGTTTACATTTATTTAAATACATTGCATATTATTTATTTTAGCATATGTACATGACATGACTGAGCATTGAATAAATATTATTTCAGATTGGAATTTAGCATTTATGGATATGAAAAATAATACCTATATGTACTCATAAAAAACTATGATTTAACATTAATTCAATTTTATTACATCATTTTAGTATCTTACTGTTTGTGCACACAGGTTTCTTCTGACCATACAATGTTTATGTTTTTGTATATTTAAAATACAAATTATAGATCTACATTAATTATGAAAGATCAATTTTTAAATAGTTGAAATGTGATCTGATCTAGTGGAGCTGTTGTTTATATTACTGATTGAATATTAATTATATTTGCCACTAAAATAAAAAAAGCTCTTATTTTAGATACAATACTTATAGAGATTATTATTTTGACAGTCTGTGTTTATTCTTTAATTAAATTAACCTTCTTTTTGGCTAAGAAGTTGAGAGCCATCTAGGTAAGAGATGCTTTCAGATACTTAAGAGTATCTGATTATTTTAATGTCATGAATATTTTGCAGCATGAATATTCTGCAGCTATTTACTCTCCAGACTGGAGGGAATTGCAATTCTGGATTATGCAGATCTTTGCAGCCAAATTGGAAATATAAATTAAATATTCTACATTGCTAAAGTTTGCTTTTGAATTGTTGGCAACTCTGTTGGTCACCACCAATACGACAATGGTGCTGAGACCACCAGCTGAGAGCCTGCATGTTCAAAAATTTAAAAATCAAAATTTGTGAGACATTCTAAAGTTTTATATAGTTGGAAATTTTTAAAAGAAATTGATGTTTTAAATTTAAAAAAATTAAAAATTAATATATGATAGGAAGTGTTAAAAATTTAAAAGATTATAATTACAGAAATTTGCACTGGATCCACTGATTTTGAAACTGTTTATTCTTTGAAATAAATTATTATTGTGTGAAGGAATGGCCAGAAAATTTTTATGTTTGTGTTGAATAAAGAATAATTTGCTGGTGAGCACTCCTAAGTCATATTTGTTAAAAAGTTGAATATTCTGGTGATATTTTGAAACATTTACTTGTGAAAAAAGCAATATCTTCGAATTTAAAGCTTGAGAATGAAAAAAAATAATCATCTACATAGAATATTATTAGATAAAGGGGGTTACTTAATTATCATACTAGAATAGCATAATAAAATGTTTAATATCAATGAAATGAAAAAGTTTTATAATAAAAGGATAAAGAATAATTGATATATATATATATATATATAAGAGGGTTTAAAATAGGATGTGCATAGGAAATTGCGCACACTTGCTACTGCTCTTTATCTTACTTCAAAATCGAACATGAGGAATGCGCAAGGTAATGGTAATGAATGCATGAAAAGCAGGAATGAAAATGATCTAGTGATCCACAGTGTTTTTACCGGGAGGTTCTATGTCTCTTGAAAACTTCTGCAGCAATTTTTCATTTCTGGAAAAATTTTCTAAATGACACTGTTTTTCCTGAAAATTTCCTAAGTGGCTGCATCCAGGATGGGCACGACATGCCATTCCATTCTTTAAACGGTATGGACAAATCATGGCTGGGTGCTTTTTAATGATGTTTCACTTTTTCTCCATATATACAGTAGATCTCTTTAAATTCTTAATCTAAACAATCAGCTTTTCATTTTCTCAGGAAAATCTGATATCTTAATTTTGGAGAAAATATAAAAATCTTTAATTTGTTTTAGATGTTTGATGGAATTCCTTCATCAAAGGCATTTTTCAATGAAATCCTATACTAGGAGGAAAATGGTTATTTTAACTCAAGCAAAAAATTCTTTTGCAGTATATTTATGGTTTTTTTAAATGTGTTTTATTTATTAGTTAATAATTTTTAAAAGTATAGCAATATGGTGGACATTTTTTTAAAACACGATCGTCGGCATATTTCATTTTAATTTTAAATATTATGCACTTTTTAAATCTGTTTGCACCCCCTTATATTTTTATATTTATTGTGTCTTTTGTGAAATTGAGATATATGTTTAGGATAACGAAATTAAAACATTTTTATTTGTTTAGGCATTTAGAATTAAAGGGCCCATTAGACATATATTAGGAGAGCATAAATTAGAATTTGATATATTGGCACCTAAAATTGCATATCTAATTTTAATTAAAAATTAATAACCTTCTGATCTTAATTTTATTAAAAGTACTTAAGAAAAACATTTTTAGTTATTCAAAATATTTTGAATAAAATTATCATAGCGAGGTGCAAACATAGACTAGGATTATTACAAAATAACGGCATACATGTTCTTCTTTTTAAAGCTATCCATTTTCATCTTTAAAATGAGTTTTTCAATTTATTTAAAAAGTAAAGTTGATCATTTCTATTTACAAAAGCATTTAATAACATTGGTCGAAGATGCTAAATGTCAATTTGTGTATGCCCCTTATATTGTAATATAAAAATATCCTTATTTTACATTTTACTAATAAAAGTCATAGATTTTTAAATTTCCCTTTAAGTTTCTGAAAATCCCTCTCATCCCTCAAAATTTTTGTTAAAGAGGGAAGAAATGTCCACCCTGAATGTCAAGCCCTATAAAACATCTGAAACTTAGCACAAGAAAATAACATATAGTTATATTCACAACTTGCCTTTTTGGGAGAAAAAAATTATAACATACATTTTAACAAAGATTTGGAGAAAAATTGTGTTATTGGAGCGAAAAATTGTGTCATTAAGAACATATTACACATAATTTAACTAAGTTGTGCCAGAGAAGCACATAAAATGTTGTAACTGTGAAAGTGTGTTTTATTTAAAGAAGTTTATATTTATTTAAAATATGATAGGCAAAAATTAAATATTTTGATCAATTGTGTCTAAAATTGACACTTGCAAAATAAGGCTGTATAGTAGAGGGAAAACTGGTAATATGGATCCTACAGGTATTATGAATCCTCCTCGGTTCCTCGGCCAGAACAAAGCTCACGCTAGTGGAGGAGTGGTAAATCAACTCTAATCACTCCCCCTGATATAAGAGATCGCCATTGCTGGACATTATTGAAGGAGCATTTGTGTTGTGAGTGTTGGTAGTTTCATCCTATTCGCGAACGTTTAGTAAAGTAAGTGATATACAAGTTTTATGGGTATTTATGGTGCACAATGCGCAGATTTCGATGTCATACCTTGAACTACACTAGTTAGACGATAATATGTTGAAACCAGACTTCAACTTTTTGGTTATGTTTGGGAGTAGTGATGTGATATTTTCAATATTGTGTTGCTGGTAATATGAATCCTGACCAATCATTTCATCCTAATCACTCCGGCTCGACATCCAAGTGAGGGGGGACCAACCTGGTATGCAAAATGCCAACTGTCTCTATTGTGACTCAGCTTTTACTGATGACTGCCATGCAGAACTATGGGTCATGTGTGTGATGTGTGAATTATGGACACACAGTGAATGTACTGGGCCGAGAAATAAATTTATATTTGCCACTTTTGTAAATAATTTATGTTTTTTCAACAATAAAGTTCAGTTTTGACGAATAAACTGTGACTATTTCATGGAGGTCCATAATACCTGCACTTTAAAAAAAACAAGTGATTTCACTTTTTTTGGCAATCGCATTATGGAGGTTACCGTAAATATTCTAAAAATTATTCCTCCTGTTATGGCCATAGCTGATTAGCATATGCAACCAACCATTTCTAAATCGAGTGAAATTAGCTTAAAATGCAGGCACACTTCACCAAAAACAAAGTGGGGGTCCATATTACCACCTTTTCCTCTACTCAATCTAAAAAGTATAATGTTTTGGATGTGTATCACTGATTTAAGAGAAAATTTTATTAAGATTGGTAGGAAATAAGATTTAAAAATTCGAAAATTTCGGTTTTTAACACTTTACAACATAGTTGAAAAGTGTTTATGACTTTGTTCATTCTGTCTGTCTGTCCATTAGCATGATAACTGCCGTAAAAGTGATTTTATTAAAATGAAATTTTAGTATGCTGTTCAGACAGTCTGTGGGACCAATGGGAATATAAATGAATAATATCACCGAATTAGTTTTGGATTAAACCCGGGCTGAAAAAATGAAATACATTGAACCCTATGGGACCTAATTTTTCAAACAGTTTTTAAGAGAATTTAAAATTCACAAATTGCTTCAAAAATTTTAGGAAATATACAAATTATCTCATAAAAAATATAAAAAAAATTTCAGCAAAATATATTTGGTAGTCTTTTAAATGAGGATTAAAATAATTATACCTATATCATATGAAGAGTGTTATGCCGAGATTTGAAAGTTCTAAATTTAATTAATAGTTCAAAATTTGTAATTGCTTAAAATTCATTATTTTCCCCTTTCCCTTCAAAATTCAAAATTTATTTGTTGTTTTTGAATATTTCGGCGATTTATTTCCCCTTTAACGTAATTTGTTATTTTTAATGTTTTTATTATTCAAAATTGTGCGCAATGTGCCTTTAAACGTTAAATAATCTTTTGTTAATTCTCATAATCTTCGTTTTTAGCTGTTAACTTCATTTCATTTCATTTACGAGTCTGCATAAAAAAGGCACTTTTTAAGCGAAATTTGGCTTTCACCCGCTTATCAGTTGGACACCTGCAAGTAGGGTTGCCTCACGACATCCGTTGACCATGCGTCACCGCGTGGGTTCGTGGTTGCTGCTTGGGAGAAGTGATCTTTTTCTGATTCTTGGCATAACAGCATTTTATTTCCGCAGTGTATGCGTGGGCGCTCGGCGTGAAGCGCAGAGTTCCGCTCGCCAAGTTTGGCGTTTCCTGGGAGGCAGGCGTGTTGCCTGGGGACATTCGATTCCTGACCGGCACTGTTGGAGGTGGTGTTTTTGTTGCTGCTGAGATCCGTGGATCGGGGCCCCAATGCATGGGTGCCCGTATCCCGCGGTCGCCGTAAGAATGTTTTAATCCAATGTTCCAAGCCAATTTATGCATCCTGTCAGAGCCAATTTATGCATCTTGAAATGTGCTTCTAATGAGGTCATCGTGACTATCAAAGACCAAGTTGATGCTGATACAGTGGCCTTTGTCTGTAAATCTACTTATCAAGGAAAAAGGCAGGCCTAAGTGTATCGTGTTCAATTTTCTGCAAGTGCTGACTACCTCAATTACCCCTCGGATCCAAGGATGGAAGATGCGGATGACCAAGTGTCGTCATAGTAAATCAGCATTCATAACAGGCCCTTTTAAGCCTACAGTTTCGTCTCAGAATCTGCAGGTGTGGATCATAATTCCTCAACTCGTCAACTAATTGTTAAAGTGAATAATATCTTTTTTTTTTAAAAGTGATTGTGTGCAACCGTGAGTGATCAGCAGAGGTGTTTTACAGCTCAAGATACAAAAATCAACGGCATAATCCTTTACTACATCTGTGCTTAAAAATAATAGTGTGGCATTTGGAAATTTAAATAAGTAACAAGAATTTTAAGAGACAACTACTTGCATACAATACTTGTTATCCCGTAGTTTTATAGATACAAAATAATTGTTTCAAATTATTGTGTTAGTTGTAATATTTTTGAGAATTTAATACTTTACATTTTTAGTGGTGGACAGCCAGCTCCAGGCAGACCAATCTCTGGTCTTCAGACAAGAGTGGATTCTGTGTCCTGGGTTATTGTAATTGGGTAATTTTAATAGATTTTAATTTTGAGCAATGTACTATATATCAAATAATTGTTTTAGAGATCCTAATGTTTAAATTTAAATTCTTAATTGTTAATAAAAGTTAATTTTTAATTTAACAAATGAGTTGTGAATTCTTTAGTTGTTGGCTGTGCTATTTATTTATTTAAAGGTAAGTGAATTTTAGAGGTTATATGTTGTTGAAGTGTTTTAAAAGTGTTACACAGTTTAGCACAGACCAAGCTGTAGGAAATAAATAAACAAAGCAAATAAAAGGAAGTAAAGAAACAAATAAAATAAATTATAAAAGTAAACTTTATTGTTTTAAAACTATACGATCAGGCTTAATAACATAGAATAAATATATAATAAGTATTAATAGTAAATTATAATTTAGTAAATAAAGAAGTCTAATAGAAAGAGAAGGGCAAACCCGTCATAACAAGAGATCATGTGACCCACTTCAAAATAAAATATGGTATCTATCTTGTGTCAAAATCATAATTTTTAAAGTTCTTTTTAATTTATATTTAGTGTTGTATACATCCTAATACCATTTTATTTTTACTTAATTTCTGTGCATGTATATTCTGAAATAGTGCAATTACAATATATTTGAGTTTAAATGATCAATGCCATCCATCTTGTGTCAAAATCGTGATTTTTAAAGTTCTTTTTAATTTATATTTAGTGTTACATCTATCCTAAAACCGCTTTATTTATTTATTATTATTTTTTTGTGCATGATTTTTGATTTTTTTTCTGTGCACAAATATTGTAATTGCGACAATGCAATTACAATATTTGTGAGTTTAAATGATTATCAAACTTTAATTATTTCTACAACAAAGCCTCATTTTTACATATGGAGAATGTAAACAGATCAAGATGTAAGATGAGTTGTATAAGAATTGCTGAATTTCTTTAATGCAAAATTATCTAACTCTGGAGTCTGCAATATAGGTAATATGAATGAAATATTCATTGATTTTACATAGAGAAGCAGACGATTCTATTTCCTTTTTCGATGAAGATTTAAGCATGGAGTTATACAGTACTTTTACCTCCATGATTTTAAGTTCTTAAGTAAAATAAATTATTGTACTATTGTGATAATTTTAAACATATTACCGCTGAATGAAAGGAATGGAAAAAGGTTTATGAATGAAAATTTCACTGCTTTTATATAAAAAGCCAGGCGATTTATATTTTGATGACGTTATTTGAATAAAGCTGATTTATTTTTTATGAAGTTTTCAAATATAATAAATTGTAGTATTGTGATAATTTTTAAAATATCACGGCTGAATGCATCGCATTTTAGAGATGTTTAAATAAAATTGCATTGCAGTTGGAAAGTGTTTCATAATCAATGCTTTATGCATGATTGATTTTTCTTGTTATACCTGATGTGATACAGATTGTCTTGGAAAATTCTGCAGATTAATTTTTGAAATTCTCATTTTTTGCTAAGATTTTTATTTGTGAAAATTGTTTGGGAACTAGTTTCATGCTGTAATATTTATTTCAATGAGCTTCCTGAAGCATTTTCCTTAAATATGGGTCTGTAGGACACTTGGACTCGGGAAGATTGTTAACTTAATTTGATTGAAGTTTTGGCTGGGAATGGAGACCCTTATGAGAATTAATTTGTGATAGAAAAATTCTTAAGATTAAAATTCTTAAGTACACATTACAATGAGCTATTTCTAAATTCTATTTGCACCTTGAAGTTAAGAAAATGTTAAAAGAGGGAAACTTCTAATAATAAAAACACTGGCCTAGTGAAACATAATATCTGATGGTGCACTTGAGTTGTTATAAGATGATTAGGAAATAATGTAACTTTGTTGCGGATAGGAAAGCACAAGCTTGAATTTCTGCAAAATGACAGATTTGCATTTCGATGCACCAAAACATTTCATGAAAAATTTTCATATATTTTATTTACTTTTGGGAGACTTTTGAAAGAGTTCTGGTCTGGTTGCATTATTTTAAAAATTTACATTATAATTTAACAGCATAAGAAATAAATAAATGATATTTCATTGAAAATGAAACTTTTTCTGCAGAGAAGCCGATTTTTTGGGAATACAGTGAACTCTCATTAAGATGGACAGTCAAGGGCCAACATTTATTGTCTGTAATAGTGAGAGTCTATTATAACAGGAGTTCATACATCTAAAGTACTAATTTTGTAAAATATCACTGGAAGTATGTTTTCCTAAATATTATGTAACTTATGCTACAATAAAAAAATATAAACTAGGAAAAAATAACAAAAAATAGGAAAAATCAATTAGGAAATAAAATAAAGGCAATTTAAATAAAAAATATTATTTATACATAATATTTAAAAAATGAAGTACTCTTCATTTGTTTCTTTTGAGCAACTGACCTTCTTTCTGTGTCATTCTCAATCTTAACCAATTGTTTCAAAGTATTATCTAGTACATTTTCTATTGATTGATAAAATTTCCTAACTTTTGCTAAGACATCACGGCCTTCTGGCACATTCAGCAGAGGAATTGACTCCTCTTCTTCACTACCACTTAATGTTCCAAGCGTTTCCACTGTTACATTATTGATTATTTCCTGGTCTGTCAATTTGTCAACAATTATAACATCATCGTACAAAACTGTTGTGCGTCTATATCTGCTGGAATCTCACATCCGGCAGATACTACTTCTTGTAGCAATGTTTGAAGTACATCTAGATCGTAACCAATCTTGTCCGATGATGCTTCACCTCCTTTGTCAAATCCTACATGCCTGAAGCAATTTGAAATTGTGGTTGCTGAAACTAGAGCCCAGGATCGCAATACCCATTCCATGGATTGAAGCACATTAACATCAGAACGTTTTGATGTTTCAATTGAATTGATCAAATGTCCCAGAAGCATTCGACGATAATATACTTTAAACGACTTGATCCCTTAGTCCATTGATTGCAGGACACTAGTACAGTTGGCAGAAAAGAATAACAGTTTCACAGATTTCAATCCAGGTATTTCTGGGGGACGGGCCAGGCAATTATCTACAAATATAAGCATGTGTCTGTTTTCTTTGAAGAAAGTCTATCTAACTCCCTTATATACACTCTAAGACAAAAAAAATCGACGCAACAAGAAATAATTATCCAAATGAGACAAAATTTTGGTACGTGTAATGTGGATGTACAGAAAAAGAAAAGATTAGAATTTCAAAACAATTGGATGATTTATTGCACTGAAAGATCTACACAAAGTGAGCATATCAATATGGCACTGGTCCACATCTGGCCTTGATACAAGCTGTTGCCCGACGTGGCATTGATGCATAAAATTGCTGGATGGTGTTATGAGAGATGTCATTCCAAATTACTTCCAATTGACGAGCCAATGCATCTACATTCTGGGATAGTCGCAAACAACGCCCCATCTCAGCCCAAATGTGCTCAATAGGCGAGAGATCTGGGGATCTGGCTTGCCAAGGAAGTGTTGAAGTCCCAGAACTGACACTCAACTGACTCGAGGGCTTTCAGTAGCCATTTGAGTGGCCGGGGCCAAAGAAGTGTGTAGTAAGTATGCAGACAATCAATAGAGGTGTGCCATGTGTGACCTGGCATTATCTTGCTGAAAAGTTAGCCCGGGATGTCGCATAAGGAATGGCAATACAATGGGTCGTAGAATATAGGCCACTGTGCTGTGATGGTGCCATGGAGGACTATCATATTAAATGGCACCCCAGACCATAGCTCCCTGTTGTCGGGCCGTGTGGCATGTGACAGTAAGAGCAGGATCCTGATGATGTCCAAAACATAATGGCACAACTATAAGTTCCCCATATGACATTGCAAATGAAATTGCCAAAGAATTTGCAAATATTTCAAATGCATCAAATTACTCTGAACCGTTTTTAAATCACAAACTTAAGTCAGAAGATAAACCCATTGTTTCCCAGAAGCTAGAAACTTACCATATAACATGCACTTTTTACTATGTCAGAGTTGGTAACTGTTTTGTCTCAAACACACAGAACTTGCAGTGGACCTGATAAAATTAATTGTCACATGCTTAAACACCTCTCCCATTACTCCTTATTGAACCTCTTATACCTGTTTAACAGAATTTGGCTTGAACATAAATTCCCTAGATCATGGCAAAGAGCCATCACAATTCCCATTTTAAAACCAGGTAAGGATCCTCAAAGCCCTTTAAGTTATCGGCCTATAGCACTCGCAAGCTGTGTGTGTAAACTGCTTGAGAAAATGGTTAATGCCAGGCTTGTACACATTTTAGAGAATAACAAGTTATTCTCACCACAACAAAGTGGCTTTCATCGATGTAGATCTACCATTGATAATCTTATCCCATTAGAATCACAAATTAGGACTGCCTTTCTTAGGCGAACTCATTTAGTCTCAATTTCTTTTTATATTGACAAAGCCTATGATCGAACATGGCACTATGGTATTATTAAGGACATTTACAATTTTAATCTAAAAGGTAATCTACCTATTTTTATTCAAAACTTTTTATCAAACAGGACATTCCAAGTCCGCATTGGTTCAACTCTCTCACGCACACAGGTACAAGAGGAGGGTGTGACACAAGGAAGTGTCTTGAGTGTGACACTCTTTAATATAAAAATAAAAAGTCTCTTAAACAATTTGCCAGTGTCAGTCCATAAAAGCCTGTATGTTGATGATCTGCAAGTTGCCTACCAAGCTCACGATATGCGTACAGTGGAAAGACAATGCCAAGCTGTCGTGAATAGCATTTTACAATGGGCATATGTGAATATATATGGGTTTTCCACTCAGAAGACTTGTTATGTTCACTTCACCAGAAAATGTGGTACCCACGATCCCCTAGAAATCTTTATGGGAGATGTAAAGATTGCTGTAGTAGAGGAAATACAATTTCTCAGGGTTTGGTTCGATAAAAAGTTTACTTTCTTGCCCCACATTCAGAAACTGCAAAAGAAATGTGAGAAAGCTCTTAACATCCTAAAAGTCCTTTCAAATACCAAATGGGGTGCAGATCTTACTTCCATGCTTCGCATTTACAGAGCTGTTTCATTCAAAGCTTGACTATGCTTGTTCTGTGTATGGATCATCACGAAGATCTGTGATAAAAAAGCTTGATCCAATTTACCATAAAGCATTACGTACATGCTCAGAAGCCTTTAGAGCATCTCCTGTTCAAATCTTATACGCTATCTCTAATGAGCCATGTTTAGAATAAAGGGGTGAACAGCTGGCACTGAATTATTATTTCCGGATCATGTTCTTACATAACCATCAGTTGCAACAATCATTCCTTGATGATCATTATGATAGACTGTATGACCACAGACCCTCATGCATTCCTTCGTTTGGCAAGCGGATATGCAATATAGTAGCAGCTACTCAGGGCCGGATTTAGACCTTGGGGGGCTCAGGGCAGTTAAGATTCGGGGGTCCCAACCCCTTCAAAAAATTAAAAAAAGGGAAATAATCATTGGCGTAACTAGAGGACCTAAGCCCATCTCCCAAAACATATTTTGACCCAATAAATTATTATGTGCGAAAGCATTGGAGTAGAGGTTATAACGTCTTCCCCTCCCATTTATACTCTCAGTCCTGACAATCTTCTTCTTTTCAGCTTATTTCCTCTTTTTTTGTATTTTTCAATTGCCAAATCTACTGAAAATTTCTAGAAAAAATGTCAAATCCACTAAAATTTTCAAATTTACTGATATTTCAGAATTTTTTTTAATTTTCCTCTTTTTTGAAATTTTGCATTTTCACCCCTGATACTTCAAAGCTACTTAAGTCAATGAAAATAATTTATCAAATTTACATATCATAGCCAAGTTATTGCATGTAAATGAAGCTAAGTTATACACACACAGAAACAACAGCTACAGAAGTCCTTCTTTATACACTTGGCATCTGAAAAATCCTTAATAAATTTATCAAACTGTATCATCTTTAAAACACTACCCTCTATATCGAGTAGACCCAGAGAACTCAGTCTTTCACGGGTCATTGTTATTTTCAAATAATTTTTTATCAGTGCCAATTTGCTGAATGATCTCTCTCCGGAACAACTAATGATCACCATGCTCAAATATATTCTAAGAGCTACATTGACACTTGGTATTACCAAGCCCTTTATCATGGAGTAAAATTGTCTATTGAGATGACGTAAGACATAACCTGAGCTTGGCAAAGGTTGCAAACTGGACAATTTTCTCTTTGAATATGTTACTGAAATCACAGGGGTAAGTAATGATTAGTTCCTCAGCTTCAGCTCTGATTTCTGCATCAGATACATTGCATAAATCAATTATGACTTTGAACCTGTTATACACTAATTGATATGCTACCTTGCGTTCTTTTAAGGAAACAAACAATTGATCTAATATGATATTAAAGGTACCACATCTGAATTTATCACATGAAGAAATGACAACTTCCTCTGAGCCAGATTTTGAATTTGCATTGTAACATGAGTTTCTCTTTTTTGACCTACCTGTAGTTGCTTTGAATTCTGTGTTGCCAAAAAAGTTCCTGGCATCCAGTTCCAACTCTTCATACCTATCCCGAAGTGACTCCAAAAACTTTTCTAGAGAATCAGTCAGATCCACTACTTTCTTCAGGTCAATTTCAACTCCTTCTAAAACTGTATTTGTACTGTTGAATCTCATAAGAATTAAATTCCAGATCTTGGCCATCAGAGCAGTTTCAAGACAGTCCATTTTGTCTGATAATGTCTAAGCTTCATGTCTTGCTGCAGATGTTCACTCTAAGTCACTTGCAATATCTCTAAGGACATTTTGAATAGAGTTGAATCCATCTACGAGGGCTTCAGTAGCATCAGCACGTGCTGACCAACGAGTGCCTGACAGGGACCACCAGCGCACTTTTATTTCCTTTCAAAGAATTCGTTAAAATTGTCAATCCCTGCACAGATGCAGAAAAAAAGTGTATAACTTTTGCATGAAGCCGAAATAACTGATAGTTTCAACACAGCATGAGGCAGCAGTATATCCAACAAGATTAAAAAAGTGAGCAGCACAGGGAATAAAAACTGCTGTGCATTCTTCTCCTTAAGTCTGGCTTGCATTCCTGTGTAGTGGTCAGACATATTGCTGGCATTATCATATGACTGTCCTCTGTAGTCTTCAAAAGTAATACATTCTTTTTCTAGAAATTCTAATAGAGCTGCAACTAGTTCTTTAGCCTTGTGAGAACCAGTTAGCAAAAAAATTAAAAATATTTCTACCGGCTTGTCAGAAATAACATATCGCACAATGACTATCAACTGCTCAACATGAGCCAGGTCTGTTGTTGAATTTACCAAAACTGAGAAGTACTTGGCAGATTTTAAGTTCTGCCACAGTATAATTCTTCTCTGCCACAATATAATTCTTCTCTATATCATTTTGCCATAAGCAAAACAATTTCTTTGTAGACAGTTGGCGATAAGTATGACTGCTTGCCACTTCCAGGATTACCAAATTCTTGAAGGTGACCCATCAGAAATGGATCAAATTATGCAATAAGTTCTATAATTCCTAAAAAATTCCCATTATGCTTGGATCCTCTTCACTATCCCTAAATGCCAGACCTCTCTCAGCTAGAAAGGTTCTCACGGCCACAACAAGGCACAATACTTCCGTCCAATGTTTCTTTTTTTCCTGCACTTATTTTTCTAACTCTCTGTCAATGTGAGAAGATTCCCTACATCGAAGATTGTACTTTACCACAGAATCTCTGTGGCCGTAGCTTTGCTCATGAGTTTTTAACTTTTCCTCTGATTTTTTCCAGTCATTAAAGCCATCCTTTCTGAAAAACGTGTCATGTTGGTTGGTTAACAAAGTACAATAAAAGCAGTAAACTGTGCCTTTCGACCGGCTGTACAGGAGCCACTTTCTCAAATGCTGTTCCCCATTGTCATGCCTAGTGTAAAACATGAAATTCTTAAAATAACAACAATTCCCTTCCAGTTTGCCTTGACCTTCACTTGTTTGATAATGCTATCGAGATTCTGTGTAAGAATCAGAGTCATTTTTGTTTTGATATATCATAGCTGATTTTGACCAAAAGGACACATGCTTCTCTCTAACAGGAAACCACCTGGCTGGATCTGGATCGCATGGGAGCACCTCACTGTACATATTTAAAATACCTTTAGCATGTGGTGATCCATCACCTTCAATGTCTTGATTGGATATGTTATTCTCATTTTCTGGAGATATGCTTGGAAATACAGGGGATTCCTTAAAAGGGACATCTGATACTGATTCTTCAATATTGGATTCCATGTTTTCGATTTTTGAACTCGAGAAAAATTCTGTAAGGCCTGTCTTTGTCAAGACATCAGCAGTTTTTTCACTTCTTTCTTTGGTAACATTTCGCTTCTAAATCCCAGACAACTGAATTTTTCGTGGCATACTAGATCTTCTATGTAAAACTGCAAATTTTCAAGAAATATATTACATGTATATATAAATAAAGTGTCTGAACAGAATTTTGATATTTTAATTTTAAGTTAAATTTCTATCCTGATTTATTTTGTTCACCATGATATTTTGTCAAAAATTTCTCCAGTTCTATGTAAAAAAGACAAATTTCCTTTTGACAGATATTTTCCACCTTTGCTTTTTTATAAGATAAATTATTAAAAAATGCAAAAACTAAAAAATTGAATGTCAAGTATAAAAAATGTTCAACACCACTTTTTAACACTACATTTTTTTTTTAAATATGATAGCAATAAAATATATTTTTAACGCAAATGAATATGAGATGATCTACAATTAGATACATAAAATAACAAAATGGTAATTTTGAAAAATAAAAAAAATTTCTTCAAGGGGGATGGCCCCCTTAAGAAATGCAAACTTCAATAATGATATAATAATGAATGAAGCAATAATGAACTAATAATGAATGAAACAATAATGATCTAATAAATGAAACAATAAATAAAACAATAATGATCTAATATGTAGAAAGTGGGGTGCAATCTTTTATTTCGATGGCCCCCAATCTTGTCTGTGCTTAGGGGCCCCGGAAGCTCTTATTATATACAAAAGATATATACAAAACAAAATATTTTAAAAATATTAGACTACTTTATTTCAACCTTTGTTAGAATGATCAGACATGTTGCCTGGTGAAAAATCATTAAAAAATACTCTGGATGAGAAAAACACACTTCAGATTCTTCAGAAGTTCACCCAATGCACACACGTTAATGTTGATCAGGAAAATAAAGTTTTCACGAAACAAAGTCTGTTCTTTTCCTTCTTTGGCAACCCTTCCCAGTTCTTCTCTCAACTTGTAACTTACAGCATTGTCTCACCAAACAATTTGGCAGAAACACACATTTGCAAGTTGAAACATATGCCACTTACATACCCAAATTTGGTGATCTATGTGCCTTTGGCGGTGAGGTTCGCTACATTTTTTTTTATTGAAGTAATTTTTTAATTATTATATTTTTGCATAAAAGGCCCAGTTTATTTTAGAAAAGTAATTTTCTAATTATTGTTTGTATTTTTGTATAAAAGGACGGGGCCCCCTCTGCAAGGGGGGCTGGGGAAATTGCCCCTTTTGCTCCCTTATAAATCCGGCCCTGCAGCTACTCCTTTAGTAGAACTTTATGTTCGAAAAACAAAGTTTCTTTAAACACCTCCATGGCATGTTACAAATTTCATCTTTCCCAACCCTTTTTGTAATTTTACAAAGACTAACACCACTCAGGCTATTTATGTACAATTATTTGCAGAACATAGGAATCTCTATAAGGAGTTTACTCCTGTTTTTACAGATGGATTCAAATCAGGTGACTACGTTGGTTTAGCTTATGTTTGTAACAATACTATAAAGTCTTGTAAACTCCAAGCATCTTGCTCTATTTTTAAAGCTGAGATTATGGCAATATACCAGTCTCTAATATTCATCTCCCATCAAAATCCCAAAAAGCACATTATTTATACTGACTTATTGAGTTTGTTACAGCTTTTATCATCCAAGACAGCTATGAATTACCATATTGCCTCTGATATCCTTAACCCTTTCGGGACGGCGGCATTCCGGAGCTGTCGCGGCTCAAAAGACGAAGCGCTTCTCTTCCAAACTGGTCGAAAAGGACGGCGCATTTTTGCGCTAAGCCTAACTCTCGAAAAAAATTCACTAAAAATCACCTATTCAACACAGAAATCTACTTTTTTCAGGAATAAAAGAAATATTTATATTCTATTTGATGTATAATTTTCATACAAATCTGAATACAAAATACTCGTTAGTTGCTCACATTCTTTTATCCGAAATAAACGAATAATTTCACTGCCTCTAAACCCCCCCCCCCCCCCCAAAAAAAAAAAAAATACTCTCTTATATTCCTATGATTCACCAACGAAATCATAACGCTGAAATAAAATAAAAACCGAAACTCAATTATAAAATTGTTGATGTTACGAGAATTACTCTGTTTATATTACAAAATGATTTTCATCGCTCTAAATGGAGAAATAATTCATTCGATCCTCTTCTGCCAAGATCATGCCTCTGCAAAATACATTGAAGTTAGTTCCATGGACAAGTAACGCCATCTAGTACACAAATTAAAACGTTCCGTGTAGTGGCACTTATAGGTGCCACTCTCCGCTTGCGGTAAAATTTCCTCTGGCCCGAGGGAGTGCCGTTCGTCCTTGCGCAGCTGGCACGTGGGCGTGCCGATCGTCGCGAAAGGGTTAAGTATGAGCATCATCTGAAGGGACAAGGATACCATACCAAATTCTGTTGGTTTCCAGGACATGTTGGCATGAAAGGCAGACATTGCTGCTAAATCAGCTATTCAAACTTTAAATCTGACCATCCCTCTAACTGACATCAAACAATTAGTTTTAAAAAATATTCATGACAAATGGCAGTATTCCTGGATTCAGCAATCTCATAAGTTGCATGAGATAAAGCCCTTAGTACAAAAATGGACTAGTTTCCAATGTAGGAAACTAGATGTAATTTTAACTCATTTGTGATTTGAATTTTGACTTTTTTATTTCGGAACACTGGCGATTAATACTGAATTTATTGATGCAATACATTGAGCATTCAGTTTAAGAATTGGATTAAATGGAATTATCACAGGAAATTGCACTTGAGTATTTGATTTTTGAACATGCAAAATATGGAGAAAATATAAAAAATTTTATTATATTTACTTAGGATAAACTCGAATTTGACATATTTTGACATGGTATATTTAAAACATACAATTGAATTTAAAAAATGAAAAGAGATGAATATTTGTTTAAGTTAATACAAAGTTTTATAGGTGATACTTCTTTGGGTTAGTCTTTGGTTTAGATACTTCTTTGGGTTAGGTGATACTTCTTTGTTTACATGAGATATTGGTAATTTTTAACATGAGTATATGTTAAAAATTATGTGGAAAAGAAGCGATTAAAAGAAGAAGAAAGAAGTATTATTCTATGGCACCATGATAAAACGATATTATTTACAAAAAAAATATTTTACAAATAACATGTTTGTATGACCCTAACTTTGAAAAATATTTTACAACGTAACTACATGATATAATGGCATTTAAAAAAAATATTTTACAGTAAAGCTTTTTTTTATAATTTACATATTTGTGTGACATTATTTTATTATTAATATTGAGTCTTGTCACCGAATAGATTTTTGGCAGATGGTATGATATTGTGTTTCCTTCGGGTATACTGGAAAAAAAAAAAAGCTGGTTAAATAACAAGAACTTTGAAATAATTTATGATATTTTACAAGATAAATGTAAATTTTTTTTTCCAGCTGAATGGTTGGTTCACTATAACGGGAAATACAGAAAAGAATGTTCATAAGGAATTTAATTAAGTACAAATTAATAAAATAATGCAACATACTTATTAATTAAGAATGTTTCTTATTTAAACAAAAGTTCCTGAATTTTAATATGAAGACCAATTTTTATTTAAGACCTGTTTGTTGAAATCAAAAGTTTACAATATACAATTTCATTAAAAATGGTTTCAACTATATGTTTTTCAGTAAATGTAATATAAATTTAATATGAGTTGAAAAAAATATCTTATTAGGTATTATATCACACCAAGTGCATATAAGAATCATACATCATCTCATCAAGATATACATTTTTATGCTTAAATATAACAAAAGACAATGATAATACATTGCAAATGCATAATATAGGTAAACATACATAATCATATATTTGAAAGAAGCTAAATTATCAATAATTTACCTTTTGTAAGAAGTTTTGAGTCTGCTGCTGTCAGAGAAGTTTCATTATTCATATCTGACTTTCGTTTCAAAACTTTTTGCGCAGTAACATCCTTAAGACTGAAAATTAATACAAAATATTAGAAAAAATAAACAAGAGAAAAATATTTGAATACATAAATTTAAATTTCATTCATGTGATACATTTAAATGTATTTAATATTAGATTGATAAAACAACTAACAAAATATATTAAGATTTTTTTTTTCAACAGTAAGCTCTGAAAAATGAAGAGAACTTTATTAGATGAGGTAAAATATTTTTGAGATGACTTAGATAAAAATTTTTGCAGGAAAATAGAAATTATCCACATGCTAGAAAAATCATTGATAGAAAATAAAAACTTTTAGTACATTTAGGTCTTACTAATCTATGTGTGTGCTCTGCAAGGCCATCTTCTTAAAATATATTTGTCCCAAGAAAGTACACGTTGGTGAGCTTTTTTCAAAATTTAAATTACTTTATGTGTTATTCTATGTTTTAGCATGATTTTGAGTGATTTTACAATAATCAGTCCTTTAGCAACAGAACATTTTATTGCAGAGTTTTCATCTTAACAGCATCAGAAAGATAAAACAAGAAATATTAATCATACATAAAGAATTGATTATGAAGCACTTTATAACTGCAATGCAATTTTATTTAAACATCTCTAAAATGCGATACATTCAGCATGATATTTTTTAAATTATCACAATACGACAATAATTTATTATGTTTGAAAACTTAAAACTTCATCGTTAAAAAAAAATGAACTTTATTCAAATGATGTTATCGAAATATAAATCGCCTGGCTCTCTGTGTAAAAGCTGTGAATATGTCATTCATACACTTTTACTCCATTCCTTTCATTCAGTGGGGATATTTTTAAAATTATCACAATACTACAATAATTTATTTTACTTAAAAATTTAAAACCATGGAGGTAAAAGTACTTTCTAACTCCATGCTTAAAACTTCATTGAAAAAAGCAATGCTATAAAATCGTCTGTGTCTCTATGTAAAATCAATGACTATTTCATTCATATCACTTATATTCCAAACTCCAGAGATAAATAAATTTGCATTAAAAAAATTCAGCAATCCTTATACTACTCATTTTACAGCTTGATTATCTTATATTCTGAATATGTTAAAATTAGGCTTCATTGTAGAAATAATCAAAGTTTGATGATCTTATTTAAACTCAAAAATATTGTAATTGCATTGGCGCAGAAGATAGATGCACAGAAAAAACCCAAAAATAAAGCAGTTTTAGGATGACTGTAACACTAAATAGAAATTAAAAAGAACTTTTAAAATCATGATTTTGACACTGGGAAAAAGATGGATGCCATATTTCATTTTGAAGTGGGTCAAGTGATCACTTCATATAATATGGGTGTAATTATTATTTAATTTTTATTTAAAAAACTACTGAACATATTTTGCTCAATTTTTCTTATATATTTTATGGGATAATTTGAATATTTCTTAAAATTTGCAAAGCAATTTGTGAATTTTAACTTCGCTTAAAGAATGTTTGAAAAAATAGGTCCCATAGGGTTCTCATGTAATTCACTTTTTCAAACCGGGCTCAATCCAAAACTAATTGGGTGATATTATTCATTTACATTCCCATATGTTGAGCAAACTGTCTGAACAACATACTAAAATTTCATTTTGATAAAGTCATTTTTATGGCAGTTATCTTGCGAACAGACAGACAGACAGACAGAATGACTAAAGTCATAAACACTTTTCAACTATGTTGGAAAGTGTTAAAAAAATCTCTTTCAAACCAATTTTGAACGGAATCTAATCTATACTATTAAGACTAATTTTCATGAATTTTTTAAAAATATATACTTTTCATGTGTTGAAGATATAATCTACTTCTATCTACAATAATAATAATAAGGGAAGATGTCTGCTTGTCTATAGAGGAAAATTTAAGCGATGTACAGCCATGAAATTTAATACATAGATACTTCAGAAGAGATACTTCAATGCATATCAGCAAGATTTCTTTAATCTGATTTACTTTTTGAATTATTTTATGCCTTAGCATGATTTTGAGCAATTTTCACACAAATCGGTCCCTTAGCAACATAAAATTTTATCACAGGGTTTCCATCTTAACAGCACAAGAAAGACTGAAAAATTATCTTTCAAAGCAATTTTGAACAGAATCCATACTATTAATAAACGATTTTTAGTGAATTTTTAAAACATATATACTTTTTATATGATGACATAATCTCCCGAGACACTTAGGATATTCTTGCAGAATTTCTAGCTCAACACCATTGATGCAGCAGTTATTTTTTCTTTTTGGTTTTGTTATGAAAGCAATATTGTTAAAGCTTTCTTTGGTTTGGGGAAATCTGCTGCGAGTTCTGGTGTGATTGTAATTAAAGGTTTGCATCTTAAATCCCTGGCAATGCCAAGTACATTTTCTAGAATGTTCCAGCATTGTCCGGGATTTAAAATGCAAATTTCTGATGAAATCTACATCAGAATTTGCAGCAAATTCATGAAAAACAAAGAACATTATAACAATACGATCACTTATAACAAAATAAAATAAAATTAGTGTTACATTGGTGCTCATTCAGCTATGCCACGATCGCTCGTCTTAAATCCCAGGCAATGCTGGGTAAAATTATTTAGTTAAGTTACAGAACAGGCGAATAAGCTTGGAGGGCAATAAAGTATTCATACTCATTTCTCTATACAAGAGTTAAAAACTTATTACATAGTTTGAACAATTTAAAATAAAATACAAAATGCTAAAATAAAAACTAGATACTGAATTTAAATGAATACAGAACACAGAATTTGACATGTTAAAAACTATATAAAAGCAGAGATGCCAATCTCAACTATCAATTTTTCAGTTATTCAGATTTCATCATTCGTCGATTTCATCTGTAAAAATTCCGAAAATACTTCTGTGCCATTGGAGACTTTCTCCAAAATAGTATTGTTATCCTGTGATGCAACCAAGCTTACTATAGCCAAAGTCCTTGGCTCAAAATTAGAGGTACTTTGGTGGTAATTCTAAATCTTCAAAAAAGCCAACAAATATATAAAGTTTTAATTAACATTATAAATGCAAATATATTAAATTATAATATATGCTCACCAAATGTGTTTCTAAAGGCCCTATCACACTCAAAAACTTTTGGAACAACCAACTATTTCGGACAACTTTTCCCCCAATTTTTCGGCGAAAAAGTTGGCGATAGGGTTATTGACAGTTTGAAGAAGTTGTGCTAAATGACAAAACTACGGCGGTATGTTTATCGCCTTTTGGCGACAACTATACATTTATACATGTACTTTTCGGCAGGCAGCGCGTTCTCGCTTCGACTTCGGCAGTAAAACAAGACTTTTACTTAGTACTTCGTTTTGTAACCTTTATTACTTTTTAATTATAACTAAATTGCTATCAGCTGCAGGGAAAAATCAAATATGCCTTGGCATAATTACGCTAGGATTATTCCTGCTTAAGAAGAAGAAACAAAGTAAACCGAGAAGGATGTGGACAAAATCTATTGTAAATTTTTGATTTGCTCTTTTTTATATGGATTACTTCAGATATCAGAAGCTTAAACAGTTGAATGAACATTAAAAAATATTTGGATTTGTCACACATCCGTATAAAACGCAAATAAATATTTGGTGAAAAATATTGACTCTATTTTAAGATACAAAATTAGTTTAAAAAGCGATATTGCCGATATTGACTGAAATGAAACAAAGAAAAAGAAAACGTAAAAAGTATTTAAATTCAAGAATGCCGTTATTAAAATATTATGTCTTCAACAAATTTAAGTTCATTACCATTTTATACTTGATTTCAAAGGTTTTCAAAGACGTATCTATTTTAAATATCCGAAGATGTTCTTTGCTCGTTTGTAAAGTTTAAAATATTTCTCGTTAAAGTAAACTTTTAAAAATTATTTTATCTACATTTATATTTATTTAGTAATTATATTTTAAAATAGATTTAAATGTACATTCCATCTATAGCTGGTATAAAGTATACTTCAAGATGTTTTTCAAAGTAATTTCGCAATAAATTTTTATAAGCATTCAAATTTAAAAGAGTTAACTTTTCATATTTATATACAAACTTATTTTTTTTATGAAAAGTAAATGATTTTCAAATGTATTGTAAATTTCTAATTGTCTATGTGCGTTTAAAATAATAAAAAAAGTCTTCAAATGTTAGCATTAAATTATTAAAATTTCAAAGTAGTTTGATGTTTGTTTTTATTCTAATCTAAAATGTTCAAAATTACATGTCGAAAGATAACTACTACTCGTATAAGGATGTTCGATGATTTCTGTCTAATTTTACATGCACATTTTATATTTGCTAATTTTACAAGCACTTTTTACTTAAGAATATATTCCATCTATACCTGGTATAAAGAATACTTCAAGATATTTTTCAAAGTAACTTCGAAATAAATTTTTATAAGCATTCAAATTTAAAAATAATTTACTGATATAAGATTATTTTGTATATAGAACGTAAAATAATTTAAAACGAAAACTGTATTTGAATATTTTAGCAACAGATGGCAGCACTTGTAAAATTTAAAATTCGCTTGGATTCGAACCAGAGCCCAGTCGTTTGCTGATCTGATTCTCTACCACCCAAGCCAAAACTTCACATTCAGAAAACTGATGAAATATGTATATATCGCCAAAGCAAACTCGCGTACGCTCTTGATTAAATTCACAGAAAGGCGGATTTTCTGAAACGCATCTATACTGTAAACTAGCAAGCCACTGGTAAATATAAATTTTAATCAGAAGAGACCAAAGAGATTATATTAGTAATAATATCTTAATATTTATTATATAATATTTCATGTATATAAAATCGCTTTGGAAGAGATGGTTCGTAAAGATGATATTTTCTCGTACGCATGGTTCTTCAAATTCTTTTTTAAATACAGTGGATCTTTTAGATTCCACAAAAATGATTTTTCACGTATTGATTCAATTAACTCCATTTCCATCTCGCATGACTACTTTTTTTTGACTTCGAGACGACTTCCATTGACATCCACCTTTATGACACAGAAATATTATAAATACTTAACAAAATTCTAAATCTAAACTAAAATAATACTTCGCGCTGCCTGGTTATTATATCAATATAATCTATCTGTTATTATATTCTATCTGTTCGCGCTCCACAGATTCAAACTTGCGCGAGGATTTCACGCCAAACCAGAATGTAGTAGAATCTGCGCCAACCTTTCTACACACGTGATTCCTTCGCTACTCATCTGTGATTGGCTGGTTGGTAAAAAATTGTCCCAAATGAACAACTTTTTCTATACCTGTCAGATAAAGTTGTCCCAATTTTTTGACCTCATTTCACCCGAGTTTTCCCCCAACTCGGCGTAAAAATTGTTCGAAAAGTTGGTTGTCCGAAAAATTGCCGGAAAAGTTGTTGAATGTGATAGGGGCTTAATGAGCCTAAATCATTTTAAGTGTCTAAATAAATAATAATAACATTTTATTAAAGGGTGTTTAGAATATATACTTTTATTTCATTAATAATATGTTTAAAAAATGTTAGTTTATAAAAAGCAAAATAAATATAAATATTAAAACAAATTATAAAACTGAAATACTTTTTTTACACTAAAACGAAATATACTGATGATTGTTTATAAAAGCAAATGTTAGTGATATTGCTAAAAAATTTTCAGAATATACTAACTAGTAATGAAATAGATTAAAATGGGAATTTCAGGCAAAAAGACCAAAAATAGCCAATTTTGCACAAGTATAAAATTTTATTTTAAAACATATTTAAAACAAACTACAAAATGCCAAAATAAAAATAAAAACTAGATATTGAATTAAAATTAATAGAGAACACAGAATTCGACATGTTAAAACTATAAAAAAACAGAACTGCCAATCTCAACTAGGATGGAATGGAAAAGGAAAGAATTGAGGAAGGAATTCTTTCTGAAACCTTTTAAAATCCCAGAGATTTATGCACTATCATGCCCTAGATCGACAGAAAATGCAAAAATAGGGGCTCTCCCGATAAAATGCCAGGTTGGCAGTTTGATATTTGAAAAAATCAATCAAGAGTCTTAATTCTGTTCTATAGCTGCTAATTTTTTTCTTTGGACTTTGACTAAGAATTTTGGACATTGATTAAAAACTGAGAAATTCGATATTTGGTAACAAAATTTCAACAAACTGAATATGTATTCTGTGTATGCCATGATTCAGGGAATTTTTCATGTTCTTTCCAAAAAAATTGTATTAATTATGTGCAACACTGCATATCATACATGGCGTATAGTATGGAATAAATTATCTGGAATGCTTAGGGGCTTTGGACTTTCTGGATGAGGGAATTTTCCACAATTTGGAACACTTTTTCTAAAATTTACTAGAATGTTCTATGATGTTGTAGAAAATTATAATTCAATTTTTAAGCATAAATGTATTATATAAAGCATTATTTAGCAATTTATATGAAAAAGTATACTTAATTAAATAAAGTTATATACAGGGTTTCTAGGAAAGTCCATATCAGGGGAAATTCCTCAGGAATGAAGAGAGTTATTGTGAAATATTTAATGCAACTGCATAGGAAACCCCAATGCATAGGAGACAATGTTTAGAGAGCTAACCCTCTTTTTATGGGGCGGGGGATGATCTCATTCCTTTTTAGAGATAGAGGAAAAAGTCAATTACAAAGTTGTACAGCATTATCAAATTAGTGTAAAAATCAGTGGTGGACAGACATGTCCAGAGGGCACACGGCATGCGACTTCCTCATAAAAAGCTCCTACATTATTATTTTTATCTATATAAGTGTATTAAACATTTTTGTAACAAATTTTTGCATATTTTGCAAAATGTTCTTTTATAAAAGTGCAGTGCTGTCATCTTGTAATGCATTTAGCAACTAAAATTGACAGTTTAGTTGCTGAATGTGTTATAAGATGGCAGCACTACAAGATTAGTTTACACTGTGGTTTTATCATATGGCAGTGAATTCTAAGTGACCCAGATAGAATGAAGATACATAATTTCAAATACTATATTGTGAGTTTGAATGAACAAATATGAACATTGGCTATTTTCAGAGTATTGCCTGCCAAGTATCATTGAGCGCCCATAGCCACAAAATGAGCTAGCTTATAGTCGGCTTTCTAGAATTGGTATTATTTCACTATTGTTACTGTGCTTAAGAATATGAATTTGACGGTTTCTGTTGTTTTCAAATACAGGATGTCCCAAAAAGATTGAAACACACTTTAATTCTTTACCTGTTGGAGATAAGTGGGAAATGTAAATTGCAAAAATGTGGAAAGTAAGGTAGGAAATAAGACTACATTAATGAAATAGTCCTCCTATTAATTTTCAAAAAGTTACACTTTTTAAATTTTTATACGACCCACTTAGACAAATCTGGTCAATCAGAAAATTTTTATTTTTAATGCAACAAGATCATTAAAAAAACTGCATATATTTTGCAATTTACATTGCACACTTATCTCCAACAGGTAAAGAATAGTGTCTCATTGCAGTCTGTACATCTTATTCAAGCGACATAATTAGAGAGCCTAAGTAAGGAATAAATATAGCTGCTGTGTAGTAATCAAGTGGAATGGCCACAGAAATGTTCAAACGATGAGTTTGTCTTGCAGACGTTCTAGGCATTTTGACGTCAATTTCCAGATAATCACATGTGTCTCTTACTTCTTTGAAAATTTCAGCAAATTCTTCTTTTGATTTCACCTTGTGCTTGCGAAAAACCTCCAATAGCTTTTCATTTATATGTTGATGTACAGAATGCAAGTCAAAATCTACAGACTGTAATTTGTCCACAATTGTCCACAATTTGTCCACAATTGCTCCAGATAGGAAAAATACCGGGATATGATTTTGAGACACACGATGAACACTACAGATGATGTTGCATTGTTTAACTGGAAAGCTTGTGAGTGTGTTCATGGGTTTTCGCCTCATCATCAATAGAAAGATAACTAAGAGCTTCCTTGATGGTTACAAAATGTGTAGAAAAACATTGTATAGATGTGTATTTTTCAGACCATCTTGTTTCACTAAGACCAGGAATGTTTGGAACATTTTCATTCTAAGAGTGTTCTTCCTAAAAAATCTGATCACTTGCTTTATTGTTCCAACTGTGTTTCTGATTTCTGGCACATGATTGAGGTCATTGACCACTAGGTTCAATCGATGGGATGCGCAATGAAAATATACAGCTTTTGGATATTTCTCTCTGATCCTTTGTTGAACACCAGTATCTTTTCCAGCCATCCTGGAGCATCAGTCGAAGACTAAACCAATAAGCTTAGTCATTTCTAGTCTTAACTTTTCCATGAATGGCAAAATAGCATTTGCTACACTTTCTGCATCTAATTTCTCGAGCTCGGCAAAATCCATGAATTCTTCTTTTATCATACAACCAACATTAGCAAGTTCTTTGATGTATCTTATTCCAAGAGACATTTGCTCTTTGCAACTAATGTCAGCAGTTTCATCAGCTAGCAAAGAAAATACCTCAAATTCACTGACCTCTTTTACAATCGTTTCTTGGATTATAGATCCACAAATGTTGATCAAATCATTCTGACTCTGTGAGAAGTATATTTAGATTTTCCTGAATGTGTCCTTACATGGTCTTCAAAAATTTTATCACCTGTATCGATGCGGAAACATAGTAGGTCTTCAGAATTCCCACTTTGTGAGAGTTTTCCATGAAGTGAAATATCATGAACACCACAATATTATTGTTTGCAAAATAGATTTAAGTTTGGTTCTATTGATCTGAATTAGTTCATCTTTAGCTGAATCCAATTGTTCAATTATATTTTTTGTTTTCATTTATACAGAATCACAGAAGTTTTGGGCATTAAGGCCTTATTACACGACAGCAATTTGGTGCAACATACCGTTCGCACAACAGCTTTGGAACGTTTGTGATGTCACTTCACGCAACACAGAACGAACGTGACGTCACTTCACTCAACAAGGGGGGAAGTTTTTTCCCCCTTGCATTTGCTTCATAATTTCCTCATCGGAATACCGTTTTAGAGTTCTCATACTGTAAAGATCTCTTTAAACATGCCAAAGGTTCTGTTTGGATTGAATAATTGTGTTATACAGGGCAATTTTTATTACCGAACTTCGACAATTCCGCCCGTCAATCATACTTTAGGCTCCTCCTCTTTAACAGGTCCATTCTCTCTAATACCAGTGATTTCATTCCAGAAACCATTCTTCAGTGTGTTTTTCGTAAAATATAAATCTGTTATATCTCGAAAGTGTCTGTAATTTGGCAAAAATTATTTTCTTTTTTCCCATCTGCATTTCCAGACTTCAGCAATTCCGCCCGGCAATGATACTTTAGGTCCCCGCCTTTCTAAGGCTCCCCGCCTCTTTAATGCCAACAATTTGATTCCAAGAAATATTCTTTAGTGTTTTTTACGTATAATTTGAATCCTTTATATTTCACAGATGTCTGAAATTTGGTAAAAGTTCTATTACTATTTTTCCATCTCCTGACTTTAGCAATTCTGCCCGAAAATGATACCCTAGGCTCCCCCCGCCTTTCTAACTCGCCCCTCCTCTTTAATGACTCAGATTTCATTCCAAGAAACATTCTTTAGTGTTTTTTGCGTGTAATTTGGATCTTTTATATTTCACAAATGTCCATAATTTGGTAAAAGTTCTATTATTATTTTTCCATCACCAGACTTTAGCAATTCCGCCCGGCAATGATACTTTAGGTCCCCGCCTTTCTGACGTCCCCCTCCTCTTTAATGACACCGATTTCATTCCAAGAAACATTCTTTAGTGTTTTTTGCGTATAATTTGAATCTTTTATATTTCACAGATGTCTGTAATTTGATAAAAGTTCTATTACTATTTTTCCCTCTCCAGACTTTAGCAATTCCGCCCGAAACTGATACCCTAATCTCCCCCACCCCTGCCTTTCTAACTCGCCCCTCCTCTTTAATGACTCCGATTTCACTCCAAGAAACATTCTTTAGTGTTTTTTGCGTATAATTTGGATCTTTTAAATTTCACAGATGTCTGTAATTTGGTAAAAGTTCTATTATTATCTTTCCATCTCCAGACTTTAGTAATTCTGCCCGGCAATGATATTTTGGGTCCCTGCCTTTTTAACGCCCCCCTCTTCATTAATGTCGCGCAAAAAATTTGCCGTCCTTTGGGAACAGTTCGGAAACAAAGCGCTCCGTCTTTTGGGCCGCAGCAGTTCCGAAATGCCGCTGTCGCGAAAGGGTTAACTGTTGTGTGCATGCGCAGATAGGAAGCTGCATGCAAGGCTGTGAGGGAGAGAGAGCACTGCCGCTCCTGCAGTGCCTATACACGAGACGCTACTGCTCATAATTAACTAATAACTCATAATTAACTAATACTACTCACAATTACTCATAATTAAATAATTTTAAACATTTCTATAATATTGGCCATGCTCTGATAATGCCCCTTTAAAACACATCCCTTTAAAACTGAAATATAAACAAACAAATACACCACTCTCCTGACAGAGCCAACGACCCTACGGTGCTGAAAACACCGGTTCTTGTTAGATCACCGAAGTCAAGCAGCATCGGGCATGGTTAGCACTTGGATGGGTGACCACCTGGTAACACCGTGTGCTGTTGACACATTTCGAGCGTGGTAGCCCGGCGGTTTGTGCACTGGATTTGCACACTACCGCTGTCTTCATGCGGAGTACGATCATGTTAAACATGTGGGTCTGTAAGTCCTTCCGAGAGGTTGGTGATAGGGAAAGTGGGGTACGGTCCCTGTGGATGCCTCCCTCCGGTCTAAATTGGGTGGCACTTCCTGGCTGTCCAAACGGTTACCTTACACCTTTCTGGTAGGTTAGACGGTCTGGGTCTCAACAACAACAACCCCTCTCCTGACATGCTTTCACAGTGACAGTTGATCGATCTGTTAATGACAAGACTGGTATCTCCCCTTTTTAACGCAGGAGTGATAGTTTCTGATAACTGACCCCCTAATTGATATTTTCCAACTCGTTTTCTACTAATTGAAATATAACGAGAGAAAGACAAAAAAAGAAGCAACGCATCTCAACTTTACCACACAGAGAATGACCTCGCAGTATTTGAGCATACTTGTATTTGCTTGACAACTTCATGTCAGAATGTTATCACAAAGCTTTCAAAATTAAACGAATTGTATAACTCTTTTCTATTGTTCAACATGTCTATAAATGTTGAATTAAACGCACACCATACTCCTTATTCCCTCTTACTGTTGACTTTTAATTCTTTTATTTTAAATACCTTATCCTATTATTGTATGACTGCATTTGCCTATACATCAGGGTTCGAAAAATCTATTGCCCGACATGCCCGGGGCATGTAGAAATTCCAACTGGGCATATATTAATTTTTATTACATGCCCGATCGAGCATGTAATAAAAAAAATATTCTGTATTGACCAGATTAGGCTGACCGGTAGCCGGAAGCGAGTAACCAGCACTTCACTGCAAATGTTTTACGTTCAACATTTAAAGTTGCATGAGAGAAGACGATAAAAAAAGAAAAGTCGTAAATTATTCAGAGACCGGCTATGAATGTCTTTCTCTGCTCGATAGGGAGAAAAGCAAGTTTCGTCGCAGCCTACGAAGAGCATCAGTGACGTCACTAACAGAAACCTGGCACAGTGCCAAAGCAGCTCCAATCTGGTTGTTCTCTCTCTCTTCTTCACTCATTCTTTTACACTTGATTTCTCGCCTCGTGTATATTTGCAGACGCACACATGTCTTGATAAATGAACACATTTTTTTTCTTTTCATAAGTTGTGGTATACGGGAATCGTGCAATTAGGATTTTTCACTGTTGTAAATGGGTATACGAAATTTTTTTCCGTGAAACTCTGGTACTGGCTCTTCCCAAAACAAAAGAGCTAGCAATTGTGTACAGAAGGAATCATTGGAAACTGAGAGCAATAAACGGAAATGTGAATATGAAAAACATAGGAAACATCTGGTTTTGAATGAATGGAGAAGAGAATATACCTGGCTTAGCTGCAATGAGGATCGGACCGAAATGTGGTGTAAATTATGCTGCAATTTTCTAAAAATTGCTGATGTTTCAAGCTCCTACTTTAAACTGCATGGAGTTGTAGGTGATGCCATAAGAATTACTTCTGTAAGGGCACACAACAAAACAAAAACACATGTTTTGTGCATGCAAGCTAAACTGGCCATGGACAATCCAAAAGATAGTCCAATAAATAAATGTTTACTAAATCTTACCGAGGAGCAACGCAAGAAAATGACTATTCCTTTTAACACAGCATATTTTTGTGCTAAAGAGGAATTGGCTTTCACCAAATTTGAGAAGTTGTACAAGCTCCAAATTAAGAATGGAATTGTATGTGGTGCCAACTATTTAAATGACAAAGGTGGAAGTATGTTTGCTCATCATATTGCACAAGTACTCAAAGGTGAACTCACTGAAGAACTGGGTAAAGTACGATTTTTTTGTGTTTTGGCAGATGGCAGCACAGATTGTAGTACTACTGAAGAAGACATAGTTTATGTTCGATATGTTTTATCTGGTAATCCTGTTACTAAATTTGTAAATTTAGTGGAGTTAGAGCATGCTGATGCACCAGGAGTTCTCAGTGCTATAACAAAAATTCTGGATGAAGTTCATCTAAATGAAGACATAAGACAGGAGAAACTTGTTGGGATTAATCTGGATGGTGCACCCGTAAACATGGGGCGTTATGCTGGTGTTGCTGCACTATTAAAGAAAGATATCCCACACGTTGTGGCTATTCACTGCATTGCCCACAATCTGGAGCTTGGTGTTATGGATGCTGTGAAAAATACATATATTAAAGGAGTTTTTGAATCCACCGTCAAAGGTGTAATCAAGTTTTACAGTAGATCCTCAAAGCAACGTAGACAACTTACTGCCATAAGTAATTTTTTGGAAGTTGCTTCTGTGCAGATGGGCAGCGTATCTCAAATAAGGTGGCTATCCAGCCAGCAACATGCTCTATCAGCCTTGCAAAATAATTTGACAATGATAAACATGATTTTTAAAATGTTGCTGCAGAAAAAGATAGTGCAAAGGCAAAGGGTTACTTAAAAGAAATTCGCAGTGTTAGATTTGTTAAAACATTGCACTACTGGCTTGATAGTCTTGAAATCTTAGCAGCTGTTTCAAAAAAATTCCAAGCAGATGAATTGACTTTGTTAGACATTAGTAGTGCTCTGGAGGATGCATGCCTTAAGTTGGAAAGCCTAAAGTACACCGCCGGAAGGTATTTGAAATCTTTTCAAGATGCATTTAACGGTTCCTTCTTTCATGGCATAAAACTGAGTGGGAAAGATAATGCGGAACCTCTTGAAGATCTCATCAACGATGTGATGTATAGTGTCTCCAGCAGATTTGAAATGCTGCATCAAAAACCATTATCGCACTTCCAAGTTTTTAATTTTCATTTATGGCCAATTAACAATATTCAGTCATTAGCATCTTATGGTAATGAAGAAATTGTTCAGCTATGTGAATATTTTGGTGCAGTTCTTGACAACCAGGAAGTCAGGCTGGCTCAACTAGAATGGTCAACTTTTAAGTTAAATGCAAGAAGTATAAGTACAACTGCATCAACATGCCCCTTCACTGTGTATTCATACCTTCTTAAAACTAAACCAAAAGACATGACCAACATCCTCTTATTGGTAGAAATTATGTTTTGCTTTTCACCCAGTACCTCTGCATGTGAAAGAGGCTTCAGTTGTATGAACCGTGTAAAGACCTCTCTTCATTCTCGCCTCTTGACTGATACCATGAATGACTTGATGCGGATAAGTATTGATGGCCCTGACAGCTGTAATTATGATGCATCTAGTTATCAAACATTAGCAGTCAGCTACCAAAGACACAAGGCATATTAATGGACACGCTCTTCAGTTGTGTGATGCCATAGGATGTAGTGATTGATAATATTGAAAGTAATTCATTTCTCACTTTTAATAAAGTAAATATATCAAAAATAACTGATTTTCTACTTTTAATATTAAATTATAGGCTATGTATATAATGATATTTAATATACTTAATTTCATGGACTATCTAAATCTATCAGCAATGAAAAATGTCACCACAAAAATGTTGGGCATGTAAAATTATAGCTTGGGCATCAATTTTTTTTAACAACATGCCCGAAGGGCATGTAGAAGTATTTAGATATTTCTAACCCTGCTATACATGTGCACCCAATTGTCTGTTATTGCATCATTTTAATGTATTCTCACAAACCTTTACTTTTTAAACTCAAAATTTGGCATTTATTTAAATGAATTTATATACTTATAATCCCCTATTTAAATTATAATTAGTAGTTTGCCTATAGCTAATTTGTATTAAATATCAAAGTTATCTTTACGTGCCTTATTTATCACTTAAAACTTAACCTGAACCATCATCTAACCCTTTTATTACAATTTATCAACTATTTTAAATTACTTTAATGTATTATATTATATTTTAAATTTTAATCAACCTCTCAAAATTCCTTATTGATTACTTCTTTTTATATTACGTATCATTTCAATACTTTCATATAGCTGTCATACTTATTGCTTATTACTTGTAAATTATATCACGTACTCAATTTTACGATCATTCTTTCGTGCCGTTCTTTTTAACAACGTCCCATCTTAACATTCTTCAAATTAAATTTTAAATTTCAAAACTTTCAACTACTTTCTATATTATTAAACTCCTTCATTAACACTTGCATAAATTAAATTTCTTTTTTTAATTTAATTTTTGTCTAAAAAAAATTTTTTTTAAACTTATTCAAAATTAATTTCTCGCATTATTTTACTCATTTTAAAAATTTATTTACCTTAACATCCTTAAATTTAAAATATCACTTTTATTGCAACTTTCAGCTAATTGATTTGTTTACATTTTCAAATAAACAAACAAGTTGAGTAGTTACTCTTCTGTATCTCACATATTTATTTACTACCAGTTGGCTTATCATAGAGTTGAGTTGTATTGCATCACTCGTCCTTCACCTGGCAACGTAGACTCATACTTTGTAAACAAACTTCGTGGCATGACTATTTATTTACCTATTTTATTATTTGAATATCCTACAATTTTAAAACATTTTTATTTTTTTAACTGTGGTTTTATATACTCAACCTTACCTACAACATTTATAAGATTTATTTATTTATTTATTTTTTAAATAACTTGCAATACTTGACATTTTATGATAACTTTCATAGCATGCGGTTGAATCTTATCATTCTTACCTAACATATTATTATATAACTATTTATTATCTGGACATTTTAGTAACTGCGGCTAACATATTTTTTAGCTGTTACCGTTCCTCAATACATATTATTATTTATTTATCAACTTATTTATATAACCTTCCTCAAACCTATTCAGATATTTATTTATTACGATATTTCGCTATATTTACATCTACCTAAGCATCATTTTATATGACATTACTACAAAACAATTTTACGTATGCTACCTTGGTTACACATTTTGCCCAGTTGATATCGTACCTCTACATCGTTGACATTTTTTTTATACCTCAAATGACGTCTTTTTCACTTTTTATCATTATATCAAATTATTTATTATCCTTTCATATTTATTTATATTCATTTCATATTTATTTATATTTATGTTTACTTTCGTACGGTTTTCACACATGAATATTTACATTTTATTTTCATATCATTACTTATTTATAAGCATGATTTTCGTAACCTTTTACTGTGTTATAATATCAACAACAAAAATGCTTTTATTAGCACTCAATAACCTTTCATTAGTTATTTATTTCAAATTACTTCACACTTTTCATGAATTTATGATTTTTCAATTAAGCAAAAGTTATTTATCCTATCACTTTAAGATTAATTTAGTTATTTCATTTGCTTTCATAATTTATATTCCTCAAACACTTATTTATTTCATAGCAATTTTCAATGCTTATTTTAAATTTCAACGTTCCTTCACAAGATATTGTGTCCTCCATTGCAACGAGCAATTTACAGCTATCTTAACTGTTCATAGCGACCTTATTTTAAATTCAAATTGATGAAAAATTTTCAATTATTTATGCTATTTATTTTTTTTAATGACATAAAATGTATACCATTAATGACTAATCCTTAACATTTTCATATTCAGCTTATATCTATCCTTTTCACTTTACTTAATAATGTCTTACAATTTTTAAGCCTCAAGATTCTTTGTCTACGTTAAATCTGGTCTTACACTAGGAATTCCTATGGTGACTTATTCCAATTTATTTCACTTTTACAGGAAATGGCAACAATCATGCAATAAAATTGTCAGGGAAGGCGATTGAAGACTCTTGATTACTCCTATCGCCTTGTTTTAAAAAGCGATTTGACAACAGCGAGGCGACTTGCATTTATATAGATTCAGTGAAATGAAAAGAGAAGAGAAAGCGAAAGGGGGAGTGAAATCTACCCTAGCTTGGTGACCCTTGTGTCCTTGCTGATGTTGATGAGAAAAACATCCCGTGAGAGGACCTTTTTTTTTTGTAGTAGTAGTGAGTGGGGTATGATTTCGATATGACTAGGTTAGGAAAGCTCTAGGTTTTTAGGCACATAAGAATTACTGAATTTTGTCTTTGGTCAGAGAGAACCTGCTTTGGCAAGACCCTGAATTTTCAGGGGCCCTGTTTTCCTTATTATACATCAAATCTCGAGTGGAAGTGCCGAAGATAAGTCAATGATTTTACAGTGCCCAAAGTTTTTTTGGCTTTGTGAACAAGGCCTATTAACCGCAGCTATCAATTTTGAGTACAACTTTAAGCATATGCATTTTCTTGCGATTTACCATAATGCGATTTTCAAGCAAATAGGCATCTTTAATACGCCTCGTGAATTATGTAGAACTGGTATTAAGGTGATGGAGCAGCAAACTACTTTTGTGCAGTGATTGCAAATTGTGCATTATTATATTCAATTAGATTTAGCTTGAGAGAAGCAATGAGATGACCTCATGAATTAGCATTTGATAATCAAACTTGTATGCTGTTTTTGAATGATGACTGTTGACAATCTAAAAGAATGAGCTTCGAACTTTTGGCAATATATTTTTGAAAAAGAAGTGACGCCATGAATGGCCCGATTCCAATTAACCCATATTTCCTCATCGTCCTAAAAATAGGACAGCACACATGAGTGGTCTTTATATATATATATAAATTCTTTTGTATATTTAAATTCAATTTAAAGACAATATATTGTTTAAGAATCATTAACTATATATTTGCCTTTGTCGCAAGTATAAATTAATGTTGAATATATTTTATTAATTTTATAAAATGGCAATTCTTGTAGATTATTTTTTACATTTTCAACACACAAGTTTTTAAAAGTTTTGAGCTCCAAGAAAAAACGTACATATAAATTTATTAAGGTAATATTCCATACTTTTATACCAGTTAAAAAGGATTGTCAAAAAAATTATCTAGAGCAGGGTTCCCACTAAGTCAGGAAAAGAGGGGGAGAATTTCTCTCCTTCCAAAAAATTTTGGGAGAGATTTTCTGTTATAAGGAGAGACACTTAAAATTTCATTTTTTTTTTTACCATGCTAATTTAGAAAGTAATAAAAAAGAAAGCATTAACTATAACTCATATTCTTCGACATTTAAATTTTTTAATTCTTAAAACTAACATTCTTTTAACATTCTTACTAACATTCTTTTTAAAAATTAATTAGGAGTCGTTTAAGTATTAAGTAAGCACATTTTTGGTAATTTTATAGCTCCCCCCCCCCCCACTTGTTAGCAAAAATACTCAAATTCCTGACTTCCCCCATGCTTACGTTATGATTTTATTTGCTGACATAAAAACGTCTACATGGGTTATTTTATGTAAAATGACTCACATGCGAATTTACGATTTTTTTGTCTGTAAATTGCAAAAGTCGAGGGCCGACTGTATTTACTTTATATTTTGATTTTTAAAATCATTTTATGATCAATTTTCATGCAGCAATAGCAATTAAAAACTTTAACGATTTTTGATCGCCGAAGGCGAATATCGACGAAAACTATTTCACTAGGCAAATAGAATTAGGTAATAAATTTGACTTTATGTTTGAAAATGGATTTTTTTTTTTGTATTTTTTACAAAACTTGCAGAACATAAGGATTGCATCGTCCTTTTGTTGAATCTCAAGCCAGTCATGTGATTTTAGCCATTTTGTTTGACTCGACTTTTTTCTTTTTGTTTTCAAAATAGCCCTTTATTTCATAAATAATACGTTTGTAAAATAATTTTTCTATATAAAACGCGAAACAATTACAAACACTGTAGTCGATGCAAACAGATTGGAAAAGTGGGAAATATTTTTCAAATTAAACGAGGTATGCCGAGGATAGTGTACAAATGCAGATTTTCGTGATGTTGCTGCAAAATAACCTTTCATTTTATTAATAATACGGTAGAAAAATGGTTTGGTTTTTATTATTTGTATATTAACGACATAATTATAAAAAAATTCAGTCGATGCAAATATATTGTGAAAATGGCAAAAAGATATTCATTGGTCAGTCTCCTCAGAAAATGTGGGAATCGCCGTATGCGAACGCCGTTTTCGCAATCGCGGAGAACAGATTTTCAGATCATGTAAGAAAGGAATGTCTCTGATAAAAAATTCGTTGCTTTGTTCAAATTTTGTAACATTTTTTGGGCATATATGGCCAATTTCCACGACATTTTCGGGATTTTTGTAACCTGTAGACATACTGTGTACGGGGGGAAAGGATTTTCGTCCACGGACAGAAGAAAATTTCTCGAGCAAAACACAAAAAATGCGGGAAGTACGCGGAAAGAGCATAATTCAAATCCGTGAAAGAATCCTATAAAAAAAAGCAAAATTTTATTTGATCGAATTTGCCACCCGCGCAAGCTGAGGGGACACTTATAGTTTTCTATAAAATATCTCTCTAATTAGAAAGGTAGTACTTTAGTGTACCCAAATCGCGATTGACTGCGATTCAGACGTAGCTACGGAATCGCGGTCCACGACCGCTCGGCAATCGGCCCGCGATTCGCAACAACGAGGCAACTGATCGCGATTTGCGGTCGCGAAGCAATGGGCCCGATCTCCGATCGGGATCGGATTTTTCGGTATCCAATTTGAAGGAAAAAATAGTTTTAGGCCGGAACTGGAGAGAGAGAAATTCTCGCGCAGTCTAAATTTTTACGCGAGATTTTTCATGGATTTCGCGGATTCGCGCTGAAATGGGAACCCTGATCTAGAGGATTGTCCTATGGAATATATATCTAGAAGATGGACCATTGTCCTATATTCAGACAGCCTGTACCGAGCAAAGTAATAAAATTTTGGTAAGTTTTTTGATTTTATGTGCATACATAGGCTTAGAGAAACACACATTTAAGATTTTATAAAAAAAAATTAATTTTTTCAATGCTTGGTACAATATAGGTTAATGGATACTGATGAGAAGATAAGATTTTACGTTCTTAAACATTTTGATGCGCAACCAGGATAGTACAAAAAAATTGCATAACCAATAACGGTAACAATTATATTGATAACGGTGACAATTGATTGTCAAAGACTTCAACAATCGGCAATTTACATTTTAATGTGCAAAAATAAATCACTTCAATAATGAAAGACATTATAAGTTTTATGACAATATCTATAGATGCGATGGTACAAATAAGATGAATTTGATTCATTTATCCTTTTCTATAGAGATTGAAAATAATTAGTTAAATTGTTTAATGAAAATGATATATCAGTGAACACAATAATTATAATAATTTAATGGTATAAGATTGATATAGTAAATGATTTCTTAATTCAAAATACAGTAGAACCTCGATTATCCGACCCTTGTACCGGAACGCTCCGTTAACGACGTTGGTTTTCTGACTTTCTTTCCCCCTGTCCTTCCTTTGTCCCTGTTCTAAATTACAGAAAAAAATTACTGAAGAAAATTACTTTTTGAAGGAGAATCTGTATCTACAGTTTCAATACTAGAGTTTTGGAAATCTGTCAACATTAAAGACTGCATTTATATGATCAGTGAAGCATGGGAATGTATGACGCAATTGACACTAAAACGAAGTTGGAGAAAACTTTTGCCAAATTTTTCAACTGGCGCAAATGAAAATGTTACAGACATTGCGAAAGATGGTGTTACTGAATTTTCAAACATTTTTAGCACGATGCCAGGTTTTGAAACTGTGGGATCAAAGAAATCACAGATTGGTTGGTTTGTGACAAGGAAGATACCAGGCTTCCAGTTGCTTAATGATGAGGAAATTATCGCAGAAGACAGACATTCTCCAAAAGAAGACGAAGAAGAAGATGATGATGAAGGCGAGAATGATTCCCAAGTAAAGATTAGTAACAATGATGCTCTTGAGTGTTTTTCAAAAGGCCTTGCTTGATTGGAACAACAAGAACAGTGTGATTCCTATGAACTAATGCTTTTAAAAAACTTCGTGATAGAGCTGCATGACAAAAGATGACCAATTTACGCCAGATGAAGCTTCCATTTAAATCATTGTGAGTTTTTTGTTTCAAAATAAATTTTCATGTACTACTATACTGTACTGTAATTTGAATTTAGATAATTATTTAGCAGTTTAAATAGTCATAATAGCAGTTCGATGACGATGTTACATATTAAACTAGACAATTATTGAAAAATTCTCTATTATCTGGAAATTTCGATTATCCAATGTAGGTTCGGTCTCAATTACATCAAATAATCGAGGTTCTACTGTATAAGGCAAAAATATTAAGAATATTAATGTAAGAGTGTGCGAATAATATTGTGAATTTACCTATGTATAGAAAATGTGTACTAATTAATTGAATAAATATGAGTGATGTTATTAAATTAATTACTAGAAATCTCTTAAATTTAAATATTAATAATAAAATTGATATTAATTAATAGATATATAAATAAATGAATTATTTTTGTTAACCAATCCCATGATATTTTCATTCTCTATTTTAAGCTTTAATTCTAAGGTATTATTATTAATTGTTGAATGATGAACCACTATGTTTTCATGATGGCAGAGTACTTCTGCTAATTATCTATGGTAATTTAAAATTATTAGAATGATTTGTAGACTGAAGTAAGAGTAACAGGTAAGCAATTCTGTAATTTAATTGCAGTAATTCCTTTAGGATTTTATACCTTTTAAGAGGCTCTTCAATTTGGTCTACAATAGTTCAAATTAATTATGGAGAAAGCATCCACTAAGGATTACTTCCCCCATACAAAGTCATCAGAAATATTAATAAATCCAATAGAAACAAATAAAAACTCACTTATCTTCATAATGTTTCAGATTTCCTTCAACATATTTATTTTTTGTAGATGTCAAAGGTGTCTCTTTCAAAAATTTATTAACAAAAGCCATTTTTTTTTTCAAGAGTACCTAAAATCATAAATATATATTTCGAAATCACTAGATTTTTTAATAAAGCATATAAAATGAATTTAAGAAAAACAATGCATTTGAAATTAAGACAAAAAAAATGTTAACCACATTTCAACAGCAGGTCATTATCAATATGAAATTTACTTACATATTTGCAAACCTGTCTATCGCACGCAGAATTGCTTCTTACCCTTTGCACCTGAAACATTATTCTTATGCATGGACATAGCCAAAAGTGCAATATAGGCCAAATACAAGATCTTAATATAAATTTCCAAATACAAGAGCTTAATATGAACTATATAAAAAAATTAGATAAAGCACAGAGATTAAAGCTCAGATTAATGCACAGGGATGGATCTCTAGGCTTTATCAAAATCTTTAATCTCTAGGCTTTATCAAAAAATTAGATAAAGCCTAGAGATTAAAGCACAGGGATCAGAGAATTCCCGCTCTACCCAAACTGTTAAATAATCACACGTAATACGGACACATTAAACATGTGGGTTCGAAAGTCCTTTTGAGAGGTTGGTTACAGGGAAGGAGGTTACGTCTCCTGTGGTTACCCCCTCTGGGTTCTGGTCTAAATTGGGAAGCACTATCCTGACCATCCAAACAGATACCTTACATCTTCAGGTAGGTCAGATGGTCTGGGTCGAAAGAAAAAAAGAACTCCTGGCTTTATGTAATTTTTGCATCATGATTGCTCTATACCTTACCATAACAGCCAACTCTGAATGGCTGAAAATCTATAGATTTTCACTCACAGAAAAAATTAGTGACATTCTGAATAATTATCGTAAAGCGAGTTCACACCATACAAAAAAAATAAAAAAAAATAAGTGAAAAATATGCTAGACTAAGGAAAAAGGAACTTTATATCCAAAGTAAATTCAAATTCTACTTTATGGATTATTATTATTCTTAACACTTGTTTACAAATGCTATTGAACAAGATTTTGCAAATTTACCAGAATAGAAAAATATGTTAGTTTAGTCAATGAAATATGCAATAATTACAGAATGGAGATGGATGGAAAAAGATCCTAATCAACATTCAGCAATGTATGTGATACCACCTGAATTACACAATCCCACAATTTAAGAAAAATTAATTAAAAAATCAACCTTAATAATTAACCAAAATGTGTAAATAAGCTAGTTTAGTCTAATGACTATTTTCTTGTAGATTCCCAGGACTCGCAAGAATTTTCTGAATAATCGTACTAAATATATCAAAATAATTAAAACATTAACATGAATAATAAACCAAACTATGAAAATAAGCAAGTTTTTTTCAATTTAATGTGCAATAATTACAGAATGGAGATAGATGGAAAAAGAGAGAAAGGTGGAAAAAAAGGCATTTTCTGTAATTTTATGGATCGTTTCTGTAGTCCGTAATTTTGTTCAGAAATCTGTAATGGCTGGTATCTCTGAGATAGCTAAGTGGAAAATATTTTCATATGTAAACGAAATACACAGAGGATCGTGTACCAATGTAGTTTTTCATGATATTGCTGCAAAATAACTCTTTATTTCATTAATAACACATCTGAAAACTAGTTTTTTTTATATAGCACGAAATAATTATTAAAATTTTAATCGATGTAAATAGATTGTAAAAGTGGGACAAAAACAATCATTGGTAATTTCTCTCTTGATGTGCTTGTGAGCACCGATTTCACTATCGTGGGAAAATTAATTTTTCAGATGAAAGAATGAGAAAACTCCAATTCGTGTTATTTTCGGGACTTTTATAGCCGATTTTATGCTTTTCCAAACCTGTAAACATCCTGACAAAATATTAGAGATTTTTTGTGGTGGAATCGAGAAAGGTAGGGACTTTTGATTTCTGGATAAAAAATCAGAGGAAATTGGTTTCTGATCGGAAGATCAGAAAGATGCTTGAAAATCGGAAGGATTAGCAGCTATGCCTTACTATTATCCTTCTCGAAAGGCAGTAATAAGCACAAAACTAGATGATGGGTTATGATAAGGTTAATTAGAACAATTTACTTCTTTAGTAGGAAATATGTATCGAACAGCTTCTGCATGTATTCTTCAATGCTTGCTCATCGCAACAGCAACTAAAAACCTATTAAATAAAAGGTGAAACTAAAAATTTTAATTTTACGTCCTATTCGGATTAGTTAGTGTCAATTAATAAAAGGGTACAATATGGTGATTTCTGGCTACTCTCCTAGCTTTCCATTTAGAACTTCTTACTAGTTTCTCTTAGTGTGGAACAGGGTTGGACTGAGCCTAAATTTTGGCTCGGGTGATTTCAAGACAGCGGCACTAGTCAAATGATTATGGAGGGGGGGGGGGGGGGGGGGGGGTCAACATAATCTAGAAAGCTCTGATTTTCCAATTAAAGTTTCAAATGTTTCCTATATAAAATAAAATGGAGATATTGATACATTTTTGCTCCCCTTAGAGTCTGTATCCAAATTTCCTTGCTAGTATTGAAAGAGAACGAGCACACATCGATTGCTCAGGGGAAACATATTTCAAAGTGTGTCGTCCCATCAATTTTCTATTCAGATCTAAGAGATTATTCATGCCTCAATTCCACCCCGGCTATAACAGTTGTTATATAGCACGTCTTTTTGCTGTTTTCATTACACATTTGTTGCATTTTAAAATTTTGAGGTCCTAACTAAAACAGGTTTCACTATTCATTGTGACTTTAAATTTGGCATGTCGTCATTTTTTGTGGTACATCTTGATTCTTTCGGTTTTGAATATTACCTGTGCAGCCCATCTTCAGTTCGCAGCAAAAAGATGTGCGTTTCCTAAGAAACAACTTGAGAATCGAAGCAACTAGAAAGGTCAAATTGGGAATATCTTTTGTGGTATATTTTAATTCTCTTGATTTTGAACCTTAATGGTACAGCCCTTTCTGGACCCGCAATAAAAAGATACATGCTTTAGGGGCATAACGAGAAACAGATCAGCTAGAAAGCTCAAATTTGGTGTCCGTTGTCTTTTGTAATATATTTTAATTCTTTGGATTTTAAACATTACAGGTTCATTCTATCCTGCTACCGCCATAGGAAGGTACTTAATTTTGGGAAATTACTCGATAATCAAAGCAGTCAGAAAGCTTAAATTAGGCAGATGGTTGCCCTTCGTGGTACATTTTAATTCTTTGGATTCTGATCCAGTCCGTTATGGGCCTGTAATAGGAAGGTGAGGTACACGTTTTGTGAAAAAGACTTGGAGTAACTTGAATGCTCAAATTTGATACTCGTTATCTTTCGTGGTATATATTTTAATTCTTTGGATTTTAAACCTTGCCAACCCAGACAGGCCTGGGCCCACCATAGGAAGATATTTATCTTTTGGGAATAACTCAAAAACTGGAACAGTTAGAAAGATCAAATTTAGAGCTTATTAAATTTTGTGGTATATTTTAATTCTTTAGATTTTGGATCCCATCGGTCCAGTCAGTTCTGCATCTGCATGTACATGCTTTTCTGAAACAACTTGATAACCAGAGTTGGAAAGTTCAAATTTAGTACTCATTACCTTTTGTGGTATATTTCAATTCTTTGGGTTTTGAACCTTACCAGTCTGTGTGCTATCCTGTCCAAGGCACGTCACAGGAAAGCACAAGATTTTGAGGTATAATTGGAACACCGAAGCAGTTAGAAAATTTAATTAAGCATATCGTTGCTTTCGTAGTATATTTGATTCTTTGAATTTTGAATCTTATTGGCCAAGAAAGTTCTTGGCCTGCAATAGGAACTTACATGTTTGGGGAGGAATAATTCGAGAATCAAAGCAGTTAAAAAAACTCCATTAGATTTTGATCCTTACCGGTCTATCCCATCCAAGGCCTGCTATAAGAAAGGTAATGATTTTTGATAAGTTCAAGCTAGCAAAAAGCAAGTTTTATAGATCCACATAAAACATTTGGGTACTTATCGGTTATAGGGACCATGGATTACCGACTACTTTTCCGAGTTGTCGCCAACACGAACGTTGGCGATATAATCCGATACGAGAAAATTCACTACAAACACAATGAATACAATTTAATATATAATGGGGTTTGATCAACCTTACTTAACAAAAAAATATTGTGTTACATTGAAATTTGTGGTGGCCAAAACTCAGCTATTGCTGATAAAATGTCATTAAATGTATCACTACCAGTAAAGCTTCGCCACATAAATTCTGCAAGATATGAGTCCAAGTGTTGTCTCGCAGTGCATTTATGCTTTTGTTTCGCCATTTCGTGGATCCCCAGAATCTCTACGGTCTGCGCATGAGTCCTGGTTTCAGAATCCACAAAGTTATACCGATGGTTTACTTTCAAATGTTGAAAGCCGGTGTAAGCCACAAAATATGAAAACAGGGTCACCTATTTATAATATCATCAACCGGTATAAACCAGAATTTAGAATTGTCGCTACGTGTTTTTGTGCAAATGGTCACACCATGTAGCTGCAAATAAGCAAGAAGTGCCACTGGAGGTGGTTGCCGGCATACTGTCAGTCTTCGTGTGATGAATCAGTTCTCGGGATCTAGGATTCCGTTTAGTGTTCATGATTGTGTTTGTAGTGAATTCCTTGTATAAGATTATATCGCCAATGTTCGTGTTGGCGACAACTCGAAAAAGCAGTACGAAGGTAACTCATGATCCCTATAACTGATAAGTACCGACATTTGTTTTAAAATGCAGTAAATAGTATAAAACAAATTATAAACATTTTATTTGCTAATTTTGGCTCTGATTTCTGTGTCTCCTATTTTATTGCTCTTCACCACTGATGGTTAAAAGTTAACAATGATTTAGCACTGTAAAAATAGAAAAATTTCGTGCTTCTAGAAAATTTAAAATTAGTACTCTCAACGAAAGCAGCCTAGCCCAGTGCGGTAACAGTGCAGTAATATGCCAGCCTGCATTCGACCTGAGGGTCAAACCAGCCTGAAAATTTGCCTAATCGGCCATTAAGAAACCTCTGTTAGATGACTGGCTCGACTCATAACTGTGAAATAATGTGACAGCCTGTGAAAACCTTTTATTATAGATGGCCTGTTAGTGTATGACAAGATGCTGGCCAGTATTCAGTCCAGAGATTGAACCAGATAGAAATGCATGGATGTTCCCTGTGTGAAAGTATCTATGCTGATTGGAATGCTCTTGATAGAGGTCTGCATAGGCCGAAATTTCAGACTTACACACGGCCCATTCAGACAGTACTGAATTGCTCCTCCACGACCCGAAAACCATTGAGTCTCAGCCTAGTCTGGCCTGAAAAGATTTGTATTCAAATTTGTTAATAAAATAAATTTATGAAATTTTTGTAAGAATTGAAATAGAAGTTGGTTTCGTTTAAACAATTATATTTACACAGATGAAATCTACTCTATTAAAATTAATCTAAATTTTTTCCAAAATAAATATGTTTGACCAAACTTTTTAAAAATTAAAGCCAAGTCCCTCATTGTAAAGCAAGAAACAGTATTAGAAAATTTTGGCTGGTCCAGTCCATGGATTGAGACAGGATTAAGCCCATGCAGACCTCTAGTTTCAGCACCAAAGCGGCCCTCAAATACAACGGCCCATCGGGCGTCGCATGATAAGCCAGTCTAACCCTGGTGTGGAGTTTCCCAAAGTTTTAGATATCATGAAATTAGATTGCATTATTTGCTGTATTTCGATTTTTTGATGATGATTTTGATTGATAAGCATGGCTTATCATTAAATTAATTAAATCAATTAACTGAATTATAATTTTTTTATTTTGATTTAAAAATAGTTTGTGTTTCGGTTTTAGTTCGCAATGTTGTAGCTAAGTTTCAAAGTGTTTTATTGGGTAAAGGAATTGGTTGCTTTAATCAATTTTTGGAATATGTCAGTGAGGATAATTTTGAAAAATGTAAGCCATGCGAAAAACTTTAGGATGGAAATTTCCAATTTTACAGTGTTGACTTATACTATCTTTCGTTTTTATATGATATTTATATTTCAATTCTGTTTTTGAATAATTTTTATTGAGTTTACATTTTTATGCTGCTCTATGAGCCATGGAAAACCTGTGGCACAAACAACTTTTGCTACGTGCGACCTCCAGCAGACAGAGGGACTGGATTTTGTAATATTTTTCTAGCAAGCGAACGTAGTGAAGTAAGACCGCATAATGGTCGTAGGTTCATGCTTAAATTGCTATGAATCAACTGTTGCACAAACAGCTTTTGATAATGTGCGACCGCCAACAGTTAGCGGAACTGGATTTTGTAATGTCTTTTAAGTGGGAGAGATTAGCATGTAAGACTGTGAAGCAGTCATAGGTTCATGTTTGAATTGCTACAGATCAACTATTCAACAATGTAAATTTTCTGTTTCTACATTATTTTATCAATTTTCACAGCATTGAGATGTGCTATCTTTTGTTTTTGTATGATATTTCCGTTTTTTCATGTATTTTTAAATTTTACTTCTATATTTCTCAATTATTTACACACTAAGCCTAATATACAGTTCGTAATCGCTTTTCAACCTCCATTTTTCTGGGAGACATCTTGGCCCGCTGAATGGCGAATTATGCCAAAGTTTTGGAGCTGTTTAAAATGTAACACATTGCAATTGCAATGGAACATAATGATAAACTGCTTATTTGTATGTTACTGATTAACTGCACGTTCTAGAAGTTAAATGGAAACTAACTTCTAGAAAAATCAATCATATAAAATTTCCAATGAAAAAAATCAATATTTGTTTATTTACAAAAAATTAAATTACTCAAATTTAAGTTGATCGTTCATAGATTTCGGATAAACATAATGTTTTCCTACTTCTTAATCCACGACTGCGTACTTATATTTATTTGATAACTGACTAGTATCAATTTTCTGATACAATAACTTAAAAGTAAATGATTTTAACAATTCTTCACACAAAAATCCATTTGATTGTTAGATGGATAAAGAGTTGCATGATTCAATCAACTGGGAGTTAATTTTAAGTTTATTAAGCTTTGACAAACATACCTAACAAATACTGTATGGTTACGTCTCCAACATGAAAATACAAAAATAATATGCGGCGAAAATCAAAACAAATCAAGCACCACCCATCAGTTATTGTGTTGCCAAATTTCGGTTACAAACTTATACACAGTTGACCTAACGCTAAGTGAGCATATATTGAAAGGGAGTATAGAAATGACTACTTTCTACGACTCCTCCTCCGTCCGTCTAACTGGGGGCAAACTTTTTCATAACCACTGACACCACGTGTTTCAGTCACAGTACAGTTATAACCAGAATGACCAAGGATTTTCTCAATCAATATTATGTAGTCATATAATACACAGAACACGTGTTTTGCTTGAAATGCTGTCTAGAACGTCCCAAACGTCACTTCTCTTCCCGTGCATATACATCCTATTTTCTTTACGCCATTATTTAGCAATATATAATTTTTTAAGCAGTTGAAAGTTATCTGATGTATTTCAGAAAGAGGATTTTCATAAATTCTCATTTATGTGTTCTAAAACACGGAGATTTAATTTTTTTTTTGTCTTCGTTGTATTACGTTATTTTTTTGTCTTCGTCGTATTAATTTTTTACTTTTTTAAAACTGATGTTAGGGTAAGCAATGCTTGCATTGCTTCTAGGACTGCATACCACTGGACAAACTCTAACTAAAAATGATAATATTTGAGAGATAGTTGAAGAGTTTCTACAATTATAACAGGTGACCACCAGTCATGACCAGAGAGTTCAAAAATTTTTCATAACCACTGCCATTTAAAAACGTGTTTCAGCCACAGTACAGTTATAACCAGAATGCCCAAGGATTTCCTCAATCAATGTTATGTAGTCATATGATACACAGAACACGTGTTTTGCTTGAAATGCTGTCTAGAATCGTGTAGAATAACCATGTTGTTTTTCCTGTGGTGAGTGACTTGATAACTGATAAACAATTGTTAACGGAGATGACAATTCAGTTAATTTTTCAAACATACCTTTGTCATGTGCAAACGTTATACAATAAAATCAATGCGCAACTCATTGATTCTCTCAAAGCTCAATCAAGTAAGTCTTGCTTAACATAAATGATAACAGAAACTGAATATCACAACAAAATTACTTACTTTTACAAAAGAAAGACTGTTGAATGAAAGTTTGTCCAAAAGTACATACAAAATTAGTTAAAATATTTTTCTAGATGTGTGTATGCCTGCATTGTGTAACTATTTATTACCATATACGGGATGGTTTGTGTAAAAAAGATGCTAGTTTGAATTGTTATAAAGATTGACAAATAATTAATCAGTTACACATGCATTATAATTTTTACATATAGATATCTTTATAAATTCTTGGCCAGAAAAACACTGGAAAGTATTGCTGATATCTTATAAACAGCAAAAACTTCATTGTGTTCATCTAGCCTTTCCGATGTTTAGCAAAATATGCAGTCTTTTAGTGTGTCCTACTTTTATACACGATAGATAAGAATTTGATATTTTTGTAAATAATATTTGAATTTGATATAAAACAATCTTGAAATTATGTTAGATTATTGTTAAAAGGAAATCTGCGTTGCTGTACATATTAAAATGTAACGCTTACTTGATTGATACGTCGTGAAAATATTATATCCAGCAAAATAACCATAATAGCATTATAGCGATAGCGTAAAGAAAATAGGATGTACGGGAAGAGAAGTGACGTTTGGGTTCTACGTCACAATGGCCCGTCCCCAGTATGGGAGAAACGGAGGTGGAGTCGTAGTAAGTAGGAATTTGGATACACCAAATCAATATATGCCACTAGTGCAATGTTTCTCAAATTTTGTTACCCTCTTCGTCTTGAAAGATATTTCATGAACTCTGATTGGTTTATTTTGGTCTGATAATTATTTCGCCTTTTAGTCCCGACTTTTAGTGCTAGCCTGGGTATAATTGTACCAAGTTTTGGTAGAATATATCGGGCTAAGCTAATTAAGATGTTTTCGCCGGAGGAAAAAGAGAAATTACTGCTTATTAGAGATTTATTTGTTAAGAACTTTGGAGAAACAGAGGAGGAGGTACAGGATAAACTAGAGGAATATAATTGGATTTCAAAGAAAAGTGTACAAACTGAGGGACGACAGGTGATAGCCGAAATGCCTAGGCCTAAAGACAAGAAAGCCAACGACAGTAAGGAGATACCACAAGGCAAAGAGGAGGACGTGAAAGGCAGACAGACCAAGAGTAAGGGAAAAAATCTTTTCTAAAGGCACGGGAAGGACAAGGAAAAAGAGACTCTCAGCTGGGCAGATGGCATGGAGATCGATGAGGAGGAAAAGAAAAAGAGAAAAGACTTGGACGGAGCAGCACGTGCTGAGAAGCTGGTGCGACAGGCGCACAAGACTCCTGAGTACTTCACATCCTCCGCTGCCAGATGCGAAGCAAGCATGGGATATACCCTGAGACACCCAAAAATGAAGCCTTCGATATCCACAGACACTGTGAGATCTATGACTGGGCCAAAAGACACCTGGATGCCGAAATCGCCATCGAGGAAGCCGAGGACATCGACAAGACGGCACTCATCAAAGAGATATTGGTAAACTTCTGAAGATATCTTGCTAGGGAATACCCGTACCCCTGAGAACCTCTTGGTTAGGAAATCCTATCAGGCTACGGCTTATGTCATCAAAAGATGGAATAGTTTATCTGAGGGGTTTTTGTATAGTCAATACAAAACCAAAATCGCGAAATCTTTCAAACTAAATTTTGAGCTCCCGCGCAATAAGCGCAGGAAGCCTAATGACGAGATTACGGCTGCTGAGTTAGCTGAGGCCATGCCACGAGAGGCTGCATCTAGTAAGGACTTTCCTCTACTTAAAAATAAATTCATGCCGCTTGATAATCAGGAAGAAGAGAATGAAAATAGTGACCCATAATCTAATCCCAAAATTTCTTCCTTCTATGTTGACTCCTCGAGTAATTGGGGAGCCCTCATAGAAGAATTAAACAAAACTTTAGGCACTAAAATTGAGGGACTGCTGATGGGGAGGGTGATTAGGTTCACTCCTGGATCCGTTGAGGATTACAGGAGCGTACAGACTCACCTGACTCAGAATAAAATCCCTTTTAGCTCCATATGCTTACAAAACGAAAGACCAAAAAAGTAGTAAAAAAAGGACTGCCAACCAATACTAGCATAGACTCTATTAAAGAGGCTATATCCCGTGAAGGATTCAGAATTGTTAGGATTTCACAGCTTAGAAATCGTCGTGATAGGTCACCTCTCCCCATCTTCTTGGTTTGCCTAGAACCGGCTGAAGGGTGGGAGAAAATTTGCAACCTCACCTCCATTCTCTACATGATAATCGTAGTGCAAGCCTTCAAATCAAAAGGAGTAAAAATTTGTTGCAATTGTCAAAATTATAACCATTCTTCGGATAATTGCTCGCTTCCCGCCAGGTGTTTACAATGCGGAGAAAATCATCAAACTCGCGAATGCCTTAAACCAAGGGACCTTCCGGCAAAGTGTGCTAATTGTGGTGGGACCCACCCCGCCAACTTTAGACTCTGCCCCCAAAACCCCTGGAACCGTAACAAGTTCCAAGAACCTAAAACCAAACCCCAAAACCTTTGTATCAATAGATCAGATAATTCAAACCTGAGCATGGAAAACTTTCCACAGCTCCCTAAATCACAAAACCTCGAAATTGTTACAGACAACGTGGCGGAGGCGCGTGCCGAGACAAAAACACCAAGTTCTGAAGAGCACGTGGCCCACACGCACTCAGATGCCCAAAAATCTTCAAATCAAACACCTAACCTCTTTCTAGAATTCATTAAATTCTTTAAAGAAATACAAGATTATTTCAATATCAATGATGTCAGGAACTTCTTAAATCAAATCACCAAAATAATTAAAGCAGACATAGACCCGATGCAAAAGACCTTTGGTATAATCACACTAATTGCAGATCAAAAAACCTCAAACTTTCCCCATAACTTAAACTAACTCTGCCTTGCAGATCTCGATTTCGGAGCTTGGACTCCTAGAGTGTAGGACGTTCTTGATGAGTGCTCCCGCGACGAATAGTGAAGCCCAGGTAGCGCCTGGGCACGTGGTTATGGAGAGTTGTGTGAACGATGTTGTTCTTGAGAATGATGATGTTATGGATGTTACACAGTGTAACAGTACCGAGTCTAACCTTTCTAAAAAGCATACTACGGAGGAATTACTGAAATTGAAACAGGTGGTTACGGACCTTGAACTGGACTTGATCTGCCGACAACAGGCGGAAAAGACTACGACTGACAAAGTGGGCTTTGCAAGATTCAAGACCAGACTGGAGAGACTAGAAGCCGAGCTGATCGAGATGGCTGAAGAACTGGGCTGCGGTGGTAAGTACAGATTAACTATACCCCCTCCCCCCACTGTTGTTGAGGATACGGCTTCAAAAGCCACTGATTTATCTACTGCTAATTATAGTTCTGATCATAATTATGCTTCTACTAGTAACTCTGAGGGTTCTAAAACCCAGATTTCTGAAAACTGAAACTTTAATGACAAAACTAAACTTGGCCAGGTCGCCCACGAGGCAACTAAACAAATTAGTAACTTAAACCTAAATGCTGGAAATTCTTCTAAAAATAATGATAATTATAATGAATTAAGCAATGCTGCAAAACATAGAACCACCAATGGCAACTATACCCCAAGAACTTTTACTGAAAGTCGAGTGTCATACAAGACAGAGCACCAGCCTTTAATCTCCAGTTTCAATATGTGGTTCTTATCGTCAAACTGTGACATTAATTCAGTGACCCTAATTGGAGGTTCGAGGTTTTTATTTACTACTTTTTATTATTTGTCCTAGTTCCTAGTGTGGCAGTTTGTTGCACATTTAGAGTTTAAGCAGTTTGGGGGGGTTGATGCAGATCTGAGGGTTACCTAGCATTTTGGCAGCTTAGAGTTTTGAACATTAACCGCGAGTTTTATTTGATATCAGATGTTTGAGGTTGGATATTTAATTCCGATGATCGATGTTTAGAACAGCGCGGGGTCTCTTACGCGATTTGGCCTTGCGATGATCATAGTCATGCAGATTGAATAACAGTTCATTTGGAACGGATGGCAAATTTTTGTAAAATTTAAGCGCTAACTTTTTAATTTGGGCTCTAACAGTTTTTATTTTGAAGTCATTCCTAATTACCGAGTTCCTTAATTACCTGGGAGCTTTCCTGATAATTCGTAGGATTTTGTTTTGTTTTGTCTCTAGGAGGTCTATTGTAATTTTACAGGCATATCCCCATACGGGTGCTGCATACAGCATTCCCGGGCGGATGACCGATTTATAAATTAGCAGTTTGTTTTGATGATTGAGATTTCCGGTTTCTATCATTGGGTATAAGGCTCCTGTAGTTATATACGCTTTTTTGATTAAGTTCGTTACGTGCTGTTTCCAGGTTAGGTGGGAATCTATCGTTACACCTAGGTATTTAGTAGATTTTTCCGCGCGTAAAGCATGATTGTTTATATACAGTGGCGGCGGCGGTTTGTTTTTCCTCGAGAAATGGATCCAATGACATTTATTGGGGTTTAATTTTATTCGCCATTTTTCCAGCCATGTTTGGAGTATGTCTAAGTGTTGTTGTAGCTGTCTGTGCATTACTGAGACATAAGGGTGTTTTGCAAGTATCGCACTGTCGTCTCTATAGAGTGCCAGCTTAGTGTTTGGAGTCCTGGGGATGTCGTTTAGGTATATGTTAAAGAGTGTCGGGCCCAGGATAGAACCTTGCGGTACACTACTTTTAATGAGCTTGGGTGTTGATAAGTTACCTCCTACTCTGACATGAAAGTGTCTGTTATTTAAGTATGAGATTAAAAGTTTGACAAGAGCGTCAGGGACTTTTAAAGTGATCAATTTGTACGCTAATCCACAGTGCCATACTTTATCAAAGGCTTTTAACTTTTACTGATGAGGAAGGATTTGTACATAAAATATCTGAGTCATCAAGAACTACTGCAAACTCTACAGATTCTGAACCGGCCAATAGGAAAGCACCTATGACCGGACACGGTAAGGACGGTCCCTCGGCAAACTTGCCAACTCCCTCGCCTCCCACCACGCCTCCGCTGTTGATCAGCGCTTCTCAGCCTGACTGGCCCTCGATCTTATTTAACCTGAAAAGGTTTGCACCGAAAATTGTTCCGGTCCTAGACCGACAATTTTTCAAAGTGCACGTTAAAAGTGACGACGAGTTCAGAAACTGCACAAATTACCTGAAGAAAACAGGCGTGCAGTTTAAAACTTACTCCCTGAAAGAGGACTTACCAGTCAAGGTTGTCATCAGAGGGCTTCCCGTGGTGACGGATATTAAACTTATTACAAAAGCAATGGAAGCAATGGGCTTTACAATTCTTAACAACTTTAGGCTGACTAGGAGAGGGAGCAAACAGCCCCTCCCTCTCTATTACCTGCAGATAGCACCCGGGACTAACCCGGAAGACCTTTATGAAATAAATATACTCTTGGCGCCGTACATCGGACGCAGAGGCTTCGCTATCCAGTGCTATTCGTGCAATGAATTTTTCCATAGCAGTCTAGCCTGTAACTTGCCGAGGCGGTGCGTCAAGTGTGCCGGTCCCCACGCCGCCAGTGATTGCAAAGCAGACTTCCTGCTCTGCTGCAATTGTAGTGGTCAACATGCTGTAAACTGGCGCGGTTGCCCGAAAAATCCGGACAACTCGTTCCTGACCAAGAGTAGCAGGGCTCCCCAGACTAAATCTAAAAATAACTCTCGCCCCTCCCCCCCAGGATTAAACCCTGGGAACCCAGGTCGTCCTTACCGACCAGCTGGCATCAAGCCTAATCTTAACTTTGCAACCGTCGTTTCTGGCATTCCACAGAAACAATCTGCCCCCCTACTAAAACTACCGGACAAATTGCTGAGGCTCAGTCGGTCCCAGTTGTCGCCGCCCAAAATTCCAAAACTCCAGTTGATAGCACCCCTATCAACTACACCGACTTCCTATTAACTCTCTTGGCCATGAGAAATACTCATGACAAGGAATTACGCCTTGCCGCCTTCGAGCGAGCACTTCCTGCGCTGCGTGAGGCGACCACGCAAATTGATATGGTCTGGACTCTCTACCGGAGCTATGATGCTCTGGCTAGATAAGACCACCCCCCTACTGTTCTTCCTGGCTTTCGCCATGTTCTCTCTTTCGGCGTCTCGTACCTTGCAGTCTCTCAAAGTCGACTTTTGGAACGCCAATGGAGTGCGTTCAAGGCTCGACGAGATGCGTGATTATGTTGTAGATGAAAACTTCGACATTTTTCTGGTGAATAAGACCCACCTTACCCCCCCCCCCAACCTCCCCAGCAATCTGTAATTATACAGGTTACTTCTCGTATAGAACGAGGGCTGGGGCGGTGGCGAGGGGTGTCAATGGTGGAACTGCACTCTATGTTAAAAACAACATTCCTCATCATAGGTTAAATGTCCCGGCCTTCACGAAGCTTGAGGCCACAGCTATCAAAGTCACTATTCCAAATTTGGTTCCGATTGTACTTGCTTCAGTGTATATCCCACCTGCTAACAATACTAGATTACCTTCATCGGAGATTGAAGCACTTTTAGGACTGAGCAGTAATATTATTATCGCTGGTGACCTAAACTCTCGCCACTTTTCCTGGGACACAGCTTCGAACGGAAAAGGCAGAGAACTAAAACGAATGGCCCAGTGAGCCAACTTCAGGATCATAGCTCCGCCCACTCCCACTCACTTTTTTACAGGAAGATCCCCAACAGTAATCGATCTGGCTCTTTTTAGAAACATTCCTCTTCATCATACGATCAGAGTCGATAATAAGTTGACGTCTGATCACCTTCCTGTAATACTTACTCTTAATTTTAATAGTATCCCTTTGGACTACCCGGTGGAGCTATATACAAATTGGGACGATTTTCGTCACTCTCTTAATACTTCTAGTACTGCCCCCTCTCAAAATTACCAGCACGGGCGATATTGATAATAGCGTCCAAGATTTTAATCACTTACTGCTAGAGGCTGATGCTGCAGCCTCGAAACCAAATCGTTCACGTGTGAACTATCACTCGCTCCCGAGTGATATCAAAGCCAAAATTAAGCAGCGTAACCGGTTATGGAGAAATTGGCAGCGCAGTAGGTATCCTCCTTTTCAAGCGCAACTCCGTAATCTTCATAGCGAGGTCAAGTCTATGATTCGAACTCACACCCAGCAACGCTGGCGTACTCACCTTGAGGGACTTCCACCCACGAATCACAGTCTCTGGCGAACAGCTAAGAACAGGAGAACCACGAGAACAACAATTCCGCCCATTAATGGCCCAAACTCTCTCGCCCAGACTGCGGAGGAAAAAGCTAATGCAATTGCAGATAGCTTGGAACTCCAATTCTCACCACACGAAGACCCGATCTTCAGCCATCTCTACACAAGCACTCTACACGATTTCCAACAGACCAATCAGAATGCACTTAACGTACAAGCACCAAACGATCTCGAGTCCATACACTTGGCTGAAGTTCATAACATCATACACAGCTTCAAAGTGAAGAAATCACCCGGCTCTGATAAGATCAGCAACAGAATGCTGAAGAACCTTCCCCTTGCTTATGAGTGCTGGCTCACCGTGCTCCTTAATCATATGCTGAATCTTCGTTACTTTCCCCAGAGTTGGAAAACTGCTGATGTTGTCCCTCTGATCAAAATTAATCAAAATCCTAAATTAGCAGAAAGCTACAGACCCATTAGTCTTCTTTCTAGCCTCTCCAAAATTTTTGAGTTAGTGTTGCTTAGACGTTTGACTAGTTTCTGCAGATCGAAAGACATTTTAATTCCTGAACAGCACGGCTTTCGATCTGATTTTTCCACGCATTCCCAACTCATGCGTGTAGTGGAAACTATTCACAAAAACTCTACCAACAAACAGCATACCAGCATAGTGTTTTTCGATATCAGTAAGGCTTATGATAAAGCATTTATCCCGGGTCTGCTAACCAAGCTGGTCCGACTTGGTATTTCGACACAACTTTTGGCTCTCATCAACTCGTATCTTGATAATCGTTCTTTCCGCGTGCGAGTTGAACATTCTTACTCTTCTCATCGGCCAATCAGAGCCGGGATTCCACGGGGCGGTAACCTCAGCCCGCTACTTTTCAATCTGTATATCAATGATATACCCAGGATCCCACAGGTACAGCTGACCATCTTTGCTGATGACACGGCACTGATTTCGAGAAGCTCTTCACCACACAACGCTATCAATACACTCCAAAGCTACATAAAGAATAGTCTTGAGCACTGGCTCGTGACCTGGAGAATCAAAATTAATCCGACCAAGAGTGCAGTCGTCATATTTCGTCCTAACTACCGAGAACTTAGTCGTAACTTCTCCCTTAAAATTTTCAATGATCCGATCCCCTTTTCACTGTCCGCAAAGTATTTGGGTATCACATTGGACGCCAAATTAACTTTCGCAGAGCACATCATGAACAGCCAATAAAACCTTTGTAGTCCTTCTCCCACTTCTCAGTAGAAAGTCTCACCTGTCCCTTTATAATAAACTGATCATCTACAAACAAATCATCGCACCTGCGTTTTTGTATGCCTGCCCTGTTTGGGGTTCGGCTGCAAAAATGCACATTGAGAAATTGCAAGTGTTTCAGAATAAAGTTTTGCGCTGTATTGTAAATGCGCCCTGGTTTGTCCAGAACGAGGTGATTCATCATGATCTTAAAGTCCCACACGTTGCTGGGTATATTCGGAAAACTGCTCTAAATTTTTTCAGGAAGAACTTTAGCAAGCCCTGCCTGAGAAACGTAGATAGTCGCTACGACACTTCCACATCCTCCTACCTTGGAAAAAGAAGGCCTAGACACCTTCTTTCCGGGCCTACGGCGCCCCCGTGGAAGCGCCCCAGATATACTACGCCCCAGGCAGGTGTTTCCTAACCTTTGCTTGCCGGACTGCGGAGAAGGCGACTATTACACGCTGGGAATGCCTCGGCAAACCTGGAGTGAAATGGAGAATCCTGATTCGTCCTCCCCGGCGAGCTCTCAATCCTTTGTTATACTTTGCTTTGCCCGCGTATTTGATGCCAGCCCGGTCCTCTTGTATGTCAGAAAACGCTGACTCTGGATAGCACTGTTGCTTCTGTAAATAACTTGAACTGTATTTTTATTTAAACTGTTTAATTCATTTGTATTGTGTGCCTGATAAGGGCCTTCTTTTTTCGCAGCACGAGTGTCACTCTTGTAAATTGCAATCGTAATTCTTTAAAGTGTATTTCTCGGAATTCTAAACTGTAAACTTCTTCTGTAAACTTAATTTACACTTTTATTGTCTAAACTTAAGTTTTAAACCTAAATGTATTTGTAAACTTAAATTTATTATTGTAAACTTTAATTTCTTTATGTAAAACTGTAAATTTCGCTCTGCACTTCTGCAGGATTTCCTATTGGCCCGTCAGTCCTTGGCCCCGCCCTCCCCTTCTCTTTCAGCCACCACAGCTCAGTACTCTGCCATACAGCCACTCCAAGACGAAGGCGGCACACCATCAGCCGCCACTGACTTCTACTCAGCACCCTTCCATAAAGATGTGTGCATATTGCTATCAAAACTCCGAGGTTGTGATTTTGTGAAGCTGCTGCTTTTATCTTGCTGTGACTTTACTTGCTTACGCTTGGACGTGTTATATCAAGTTACGATAGAGCACGTCCGGCTAAGTAATCTACAACTTTATTGTGTGCGGCTTATCGCCATTTTGTGCTTTTCGACTTTGGAATACCGCGTGTGTTTTTCCCACGTGGTTCTGCTTTTCGTGCCTTGGATTGTATTGACCCTGTTTGATTATGGAGCTGGACAGAGATGTTTTGGAAGTGACGAGGAATATTGCAAGGGAGCTGGATGGAGATGATGCTCGGCCTCTCAAAGATGCCATGAATTCATATTGTGACTCCCGGACGATGGACTTTCTCGCACGTGGACCCAGGAAGTGATAGGAACGAACTTTTGTGGACTACTCATCTACACGCTGACTCTGCATATCGGGGATATGCTCAAGAATGGACTTATCGACCAGGACAAATACCAAGTCTCCCGGATTTTGGGTATGTTCAATTTTGTGAATTCTTTTATGTTAGGCTGTGACAAGACTAAATTTAAGAGTAGTGATATGTATGTAATCTTTAAATCTTTTGACGATAGTAATTTAAGATTAGACAACACTGAAATTAAACCTAAACTGCTAGAGATAGGACTAATTAATGAAATTAAACTTGTTGATAAACCTGAAATTGTTGAAAATCCAAGTAAAGGGGCTAGAACAGAGGAGTTTCCCACTAAGGGAACTCCTACTAAAATTCAGACTGGAGAATCAAACTTAAAATCTAGTGACCATGATAACATGGATTGTAATGATGTAAATGCAAATTCTAATGAAGTAAATAAGCCTAAGACTTATGCTGAAATTGTCGCGCAACCTGTAGTGTTAAAAAGTGCACCAAAACCAAAAACGGTTGTAAATAGTGGTAGTGAAAAAAGAATGGAAGTAGAGAAAAAAGACCCGAAAGCGGAATGCTTTTTCATTAAGTTTAGGGATAACTACCAGGCTCTCCTAAAAAAGTTAAATGAGATCACAGGCAGTAAAGTATCTGGCAAGCTCACAGGAAACATGCTAAAACTGATTCCCAATGACGCTGACGCCTATAGGGTTGTACAGCGCCATCTGACGAGTGAGAAAATCCCCTTCCACAGCTTAAACTTGAAAACTGAAAGGCCCAAAAAGGTAGTTTTGAAGGGGCTACCAGCAAACTATAACATTGAGGAAATAAAACTTACTCTAACATCCATGGGATTAGATGTAGTTCGGGTTTCTCAACTGAGGAACACTAAAACGAGATTCCCCCTGCCGATCTTCTTACTCAGCCTTAGGCCCACGGAAGACTGGCAGAGGATTTACAGACTGACAAGGTTAGGATACCTGGCTGTGAAGGTAGAGGCCTTCAGAGCACGGGGTTTTAAAATTTGCTACCGGTGCCAGCAGTTCAACCACTCCTCTGAGAACTGCAGTATGCCACCCAAGTGCCTTAAGTGTGCTGAAGATCATTTGACACGGGACTGCCAGAGACCCAGGACGGAGAAGGCAACGTGAGCAAATTGCAATGGAGACCACCCGGCGAACTTCAGGTAATGCCCGAAGAACCCCTGGAACAGAGGAAAGGCACCGGGGTATGCCCCCCTCCCCCAAAAAACCAGATACCCTCTTGGAGGCAAAAGGCCCTCGGACTAAACCCCCAGGTACCTCCTCAGAGCTCCTCGCACATAGTGCCACTGGCAAACAGACACCAACCTTCAGCACCCACCAGATCGGTGCAAGAACAGGCCCCCAAACCATCGACATCCAGAGAATTGACCCTGGAGGAAGTAAGAGCAGCTACAGCTGACATTAAAAGGAGATCGGAGTTAGATAAAGCCAGACAGGCAAAGGATAGTCTTGACAGAAAGGTCCAGGATTGGAAACAAACTAAACGAGTCAGGGAAGAAGAGCTCGCGCAAACCCAGCTGTTAGTTAAAACTGGTGAAAAAAAGCAAAACACTATCGAGTTCCAAAAGGACACTCACAAAAAATTGCAAACCGCGCCTGAGGAAATGGAAGCTGAGGCTGAACCGACTGTTAAATCTGATGCTGAAAAGATGGAGGATATCTTCAACCTCATCAGAGGATTTATCAGTATGTTCAATTTAGACGACATAAAACATCTGTTGATGCAGTTCGCAGAGTTGGTACAAAAAAAGAGCGATCCTATGGTAATGGTCTTTGAGGCCCATAAAATAATCGCGGATTTTAAAAGTAATAGTGAGAATCAAACCCGTCATGGCTAGGTCCCAAAAAGAATCCTTTAAAATAATATTTTGGAATGCGAACGGCATATCTCCAAGAATAAATAAACTTAGGAACTATGTAAACGAAAATGACGTAGACGCCTTATTAATTCAGGAAACTAGAGTTAGAGAAAATAAAAAACTAAACATAGCAAACTACTATGGCTATCATAATCTTAGCTCAAATACTAATGCTAAAACTCCCCATGGAGGAACAGCAATATACATTAAAAGAAATATTCCACACGAGGAACTAAATAACATAAATCTTGAAGGTAGAGAAAATACTAGTATAAAAATTAAAATTAACAATACTAGCCCGTTTATCCTAACCTCAACATATGTCAAAAACATGAGTGGAGTAAATGCAGCTGCGCAACTGGAACTGCTTTTCTCGCGATATCCAAACACGATACTCGCAGGCGACTTCAACGCACAACATCGAGCGTGGGGCTGTAGGAGAGCCAATTCACGCGGTACACAGATACACAGACTGCTGAACACGACAAACACCAACATTATTGCACCGTCGACACCAACCGGCTTCTCAGGCGCCAATGGCTCATTCATAGACTTTGTCCTAACGAGAAACATAGATTACGCTCCCACTATTAGTACCCTGGATGAATTCGACTCGGATCATCTACCGGTACTGGTGACATTCGACCTCAACACACCTCTTCCAGTCTCTCTGTGACAAGAGAGGGTGAACTGGGAAGTATTCAAAAGAGCACTCTTCGAGCCGCACTTAGCAGTACCTGACATAATGAGCACGGCGGATATTGACTCTGCCACGCACACACTCACAACAGAAATCAAGAGAGCAATTGCCTCTGCCACAACACATCGTGAGTCTCCAAAAATGCCCACACTTTCCCACCATGTCAAACAATTAGTCAGGCATAGAAATAGAATACGTAAGACATGGCAGACTAACAGAGACCCCGCCCTTAAAAGGGAGCTTAACAGACTCACGTGCAAAGTCAGGGAAAAAATTGTCGCAGAAAAGCAGTAACAGTATAAAGAACTAATCGAATCCCTTAGCCCAGAAGACGTATCGCTCTGGCAATTTGCAAAAAGACTCAGGAAACCTCAAATTAAGCTCCCGCCACTAATAGATGGCGCTAAAATCGCGTACTCAAATGAGGAAAAAGCCGAGGCGCTCGCAAGCCATTATGAAAAACAATTCCAACCAAACCACGATCTAATGTGTCAGGACAACTAAGAATGGTTAGACAAACTTTAAATAACTTCAGGAATTCCCCGGTAACGGCTGAGATTAACCCAGCCACCCCGCAGGAGATAGTAGAAATTATCATAAACCTCAATAACCGTAAAAGCCCAGGGCACGACAAAATCAGAAATATTGCGGTTAAAAACCTACCCCTAAACGTAATATGTTACTTGACTATCTTAATAAAATATTAAAACTAAACTATTTCCCCAAAGAATGGAAGGAAGAGATAATTATAACAATCCATAAACCAGGTGAGGATGCCACAATTCCAGCCAACTACAGACCAATTCGTTTGCTACCGACACTTAGTAAAATTACTGAGAAGATAATTCTTAAGAGACTGAACACGCACCTTAGTGAGAATAACATAATCATTCCGGAGCATTTTGGATTTCGGCCAAAGCACTCCACCACTCATCAATTGCTGAGAGTGGTAGAGTACATATCTTCTGGTCTCAATAACAAGACATCCACAGCTGCGATTTTTCTGGACATACAAAATGCCTTTGATAAAGTATGGCACTGTAGATTAGCGTACAAATTGATCACTTTAAAAGTCCCTGACGCTCTTGTCAAACTTTTAATCTCATACTTAAATAGCAGACACTTTCAAGTCAGAGTAGGAGGTAACTTATCTACACCCAAGCTCATTAAAAGTAGTGTACCGCAAGGTTCTATCCTGGGCCCGACACTCTTTAACATATACCTGAACGACATCCCCAGGACTCCAAACACTGAGCTGGCACTCTATGCAGACGACAGTGCGATACTTGCAAAACACCCCTATGTCTCAGTAATGCACAGACAGCTACAACAACATTTAGACATACTCCAAACCTGGCTGGAAAAATGGCGAATAAAATTAAACCCCAATAAATGTCATTGGATTTATTTCTCGAGGAAACATAAGCCTCCGCCGCCACTGTACATAAACAACCATGCACTACGTGCGGAAAAATCAACCAAATACCTAGGTGTAACGATAGACTCCCACCTAACCTGGAAATTGCACGTAACAGATATAATCAAAAAAGCACATATGGCCATCGGAGCCCTATACCCAATGATAGGAAACGGAAATCTTAGTTATCAAAATAAGCTACTAATCTACAAATCGGTCATCCGCCCGGGAATAATGTATGCAGCTCCCGTATGGTGATATGCCTGTAAAACTACCATAGACTCCTTAGAAATAAGACAAAATAAAATCCTTAGGTATATCAGGAAAGCCCCTAGATATTTAAGAAACTCTGTGATTAGAAAATACTTCAAAATAAAAACCGTGAGAGCCCAAATTAAAAAGCTAGCGCTTAAATTCTACAATAATTTGCCATCTGTTCCAAATGAACTATTATTCAATCTGCATGACTATGATCATCGCAAGGCCAAATCTCGTAAGAGACCCCGCGCTGTTCTAAACATCGATAATCGGAATTAAAAAAATCCCACCTCAAACATCTGATATTAAATAAAACTCGCGACTAATGTTTTATAAAAAAAAAAATGTTCTAAACTTTAAGCTGCCAAAATGCTAGATAACCCTTAGATCTGCATCAACCCCCCAAACTGCTTAAACTCTAAATGTGCAACAAACTGCCACACTAGGAGCTAGGACAAATAATAAAATGTAGTAAATAAAAACCTCGAACCTCCTATTAGGGTAACAGAATTAATGTCACAGTTTGACGATAAGAATCACATATTGAAACTGGAGATTAAAGGCGCTTCGCGCCTGGTGCTCTGTCCTGTACGACACTTTAGTATATCAAAACTCCATGAGACAACTACATACAGAGACATTTGTATATTCTGATGTGGGCGTAAGGGACCTTCGGTCCCATGGTAGCCCGAAAGTAAGCGTCTTGGCTTGACTCTGCCTTGCAAGATAGTTTTTCGGAATTGTGCTCCAGTTCTCTTGACAGGAAAAACAGATCCTGTTGCTCCGCCCACTATGGGTGGTCTCTATGGACTCTACACACCTGCAACTCCTGGCTCTACGTACACCTGCAATCCAGTCAACTGATGTCAAAGTAAAGTGTCTATAATATATCGAGTCTAGTATATAGTGTCTATAATATATAATAAATCATTATAGACACTTTAGTCAAAGCTTCAAAATACTCAACGCACACATCGAAGATACGGCACAACCCGCCAGGCGCTTCATAAATGACGAAACAACGCATACTTTTAGTCCGTTTTGACCATAAAGACTAAAAGAAAGGAGAGGAAACCAAATAGGCTGCTCCGGAGAAAAGTGATAATTGTCTTTTAGGAAGGAAGGTTCCAGTTTAGTGCCGCTGCTGTTAGCACTGTTATGGTTGTTCCATTCAAATAGCATTAGCTTGATTAGAAGTTTATTTGATTTTTATTTATTCCGTTATTATCAGTACTGTTATTTTCTCAAAATATGGTTTCTAGTGCATGTTTTGATCCTGGTTGTAAATCGGGGTATGTCAGTGACAGAAAACAACGTCAAATTGAAGGTAAAAGGAATCCCACAAACAGACAGACAGATTTTCACTTTTACTTATATAGATAACAACTTACAATTTTTGTTTCTCGTAACATTTCCCTCTATTTGCTTGTGATTAATACATTCTTAAAAGCAGTGCATAGACTGAAATATAGATTGAATTTTAAAATTAATATCCGATTAATTGCAGAGTGCTACCTTTTATAAATGCATTTTAAACTGAGTTATTAGAATTCGAGGTTTATGATAATAGATAATGTAATGTTATAGGATTGGATAAAATTATTGGAAACACTTGGAGGTCTATTGTGTATGTTTTGGGAAGCCCTCGAAGTTGTTGGACCCGGGGAAGTGGAGTCATATACTCGGCCATGGAAATTAGTGACTACATGGAACAGGGTAGTTCAGGATACTCCCCTTTTTACTGTGTCCGGAGTTAAATCCAAGAGAACAACTTGAATATGCCAAACAAAACACGGCATAAATAGATACTATATTTTTCAACGTTAAGTCTGGAGGAATTCCCCGGAACACACCTAAAGCTCTTAAGGAAGAAATAATGGAAAATATCCACTACCATACTAAATTAGAAAACATAAAGTTTACTAGAAACAACAGTTTAACCCCTTGCGGACGGCGGCATTCCGGAACTGCCGTGGCCCAAAGGACAGAGCGCTTCACTTCCGAACTGTTCCTAAATGACGGCTAATTTTTTTACGCTAAGCCTAACTCTAGAAAAAATTCACCAAAATTCATCTGTTCAACACAGCAATCTATTTTTTCAGGAATAAAAGAAATACTTATTTTCTATTTGATGAATATATTTTTCATGCAAATCTTGATACAAAGTACTCGTTAGTTGCTTTTACTATGAATTCTACTTGTTCATCATCGAAAAATATGCTAAGAAAATCAATTTCCTTATCTAAATTAGGCGGCATAATATTGTGATTGATTTCAGGTATGCTCAAAAACTCAAAAGAATTCAGATGTTTCAAATCTTTTGTCCAAACATCATTCGCAGAAACAGCTACTGAAGCTGGCGGCGCTGTAATAATAGTGAGTTCAAAATCCGGAGAATCACTTGCATTTTCAGATTCTGGAGAATCACTTGCATTTTCAGATTCTGGAGAATCACTTGCATTTTCAGATTCATCCTCAGAAGTACCACAGTTTCGCGAATCTTTACTATCTGCATCTCATTCATTACTGTCTGGTTCGTTTATCATACGAGTATATTCTTCCACAGAGAGAAAACGTCTTGGTCCAGCCATTCTTTTATCTGAAATAGCCTAATAATTTCACTGTTGCACATTCCTCTAAAACCCAAACTTAAAAAAAATACTGTCTTATATTCCTATGATTCACCAACGAAATCATTAAGCTAAAATCAAAACGAGAACCGAAACTTAATTATAAAATAGCAGAGGCTACAAGAAGTGCTCTATTTGTTTATATTACAAAACTATGTTTCACCACTCCAGATGGAGAAATTATTCATTGGTTCCCTCCTATGCCAAGGTCAAGTATCTACAAAATACATTGGAATTGGTCGCATGGACATTTAGCGCCATCTAATACACAAATAAATTCAAATAAAAACGTTCAATATGAAAATACACATCAGTGACTGTCGTCCTTTAGGGTAAAGTTTTCTCCGGCGCGAATGCGTGACTACCGTCCTTGAATGCAAATTCACAGTCAACGCACAGGCGCGTCAACCGTACCGTCAGCAAAAGATTAATATGTGTCACAAGTGACCTCCTTTGCGCTCAGGCAATTGTCACCATGATAGATTTATTAGGAGTACTAGTGCAACCCAGAATACAACTGGAAGGGATAACCAGTAGATTTCTACTTCATAACGTAGCCGATACCATATCATTGGATGATATCAGGGAGGAAATAAAATCAAAATAAATAATTGCGCAGATTCACAAAGAAAACAACAGTTGGTCTATTACCAACTGAGACGGTCCTGGTAACTGTGTTTGGAGCTAAAATTCCGACAGAAATTAAATTCTACTCTACGATACAAACAAGCATCTTCATTGACAAACCCCGTCAATGCGAAAACTGTAGAAAATTCAATCATGCAACAAGAACTTGTACTAATCCAATGGCATGCAACAGATGCGCAGGAAATCCCAAATCCGACAAATGCACTTCAGATATATTAAAATGTGTTAATTGCGTAGAGGGCCTTAGGGCGAACCGAAAAAAGTGCAATGCAAGAAAAAATGAAAAAATTTCCTAAGATTTAAATGTACACGAAACCTGCCCTACACAGAAGACAGCAGACGATACTCAGCAAAAAAAGAAAAGACGAACTATGTATGTAAGCCAAGGCCCTACAAACAATAATAGTGACTACATCATCAAAAGTGACATATTGACCAAAAATAAAGAGGAAACCTGAACTATCATGATGGATCTTATAAAACAACAACAAGCGTACCTCCAAATTCTAATTCAGAGCATAACGTCAAACAGTAACAAATTCCTTATGCCAGAATTATTTCAAATGCCGGTGGAAATAGAAAAAACTAAACAACAGACACAGGGAAAGGAAAGAAAAATCACCAGAGTCAAAATGACTCATAAAAACAATAACACAAAGAAACAGAAAAACAAATAAAATGATTTTACACGTCCAAGCACCCAAGTCCAGTTTCTCAATGAGACACTGGAAGGACAAACCTCGAACACATGACAAATGTATCTTGGCAGCGGAGCAGTAGCCTGATTCAGGGTATCTGGCAAGGTTTCCTTGATACCATTTTTTTGCTGTTTCAGGATTTCCTTTTTATTTTTGTGTTCATGGTCCTAGGAGAGACTATCTATATCCGTACTACAGTGGAATACTAGGAACATCCGGAATAAATTAAATTGGATAAAGTCCACCCTCTCTTTTGTGCTGCTCACGTTTTAGTTATCCAGGAAAGCTTCCTTAAAACAAGGACATTATTTTTATCAGAAACAATGTCATATATCCCAAGGATAGGGAAACTCGCGGTGGAGGATTGATTATAGCGGTGAATGGGAAGTTGGCGTCTAAGATGGCCAATATCGAAGAAACCGGGCCTGATGTCGAGATATATGTGTTAAAATTTGGATTCAGGGTCAGTGGACGCACTCTGTCAATATTTACTCCCCATGGGAATTTCGATCTTGGGTACCTTACACACACACACAGTTTACAAACAAGTTGCAACAGCCCTTCCTGATCCTAGGTGATTTCAACAAACACTATACGAGCGGAGAAACAGACAAAACACTACTGGGGATGAGATCATCTACAAGTGGATAATCGACAGTAAAATATGTATATTAAACACTTCCCAGCCCACACACTTGTCCCCTACGAGTGCTCAGTCTCTTATTGATCTCTCTTTGGCACCCCCGGACATTTTCGGTGCTACGGAGATCAGTGTACACGCTGACTACTTCGAATCGAATTAAATTCCCATCTCCATCAACATTTACCTGGAAAATAAAGGCCTCAACCTCTTACAAAACCGTCGTTGCTATAATTGGATCGGGTCCAAGTTTCCCACAATCTAAATAATCAAATGACAAAAGCTCCCACTTTGAACTGTGAATACCTTCAGGAAGTGTTGTTGTTGTTGAGACCCAGACCGTCCGACCTACCAGAAAGGTATTGAAAACCCAGGCCGTCCGGCTCGTCAACAAGGACTTGAGCATCCATTTGGACGGCCGGGAAGCTACCAGAAAGGTGTAAGGCAACTGTTTGGACGGCCGGGAAGTGCCACCCAATTTAGACCGGAACCCAGCGGGGGAGGCATCCACAGGGACCTACCCCCTCCTTCCCCTACCACCAACCACTCGGAAGGACTTACGGACCCACATGTTTAACGTGATCGTACTCCGCGTGAACACGGCGGCATTTTTGGCAGCGGCTGGAATCGAACCCGGGCCTACCGAGTGCAACTCCAGCGCGCTAACCAATGGGCTACCGCGCCCACCTCCAGGAAGTGTGTAAATTCCTGCTCCAAAAGCACTTTAAACAGGCAAATTTTGCCTCGGAAAACAGTTCACCGTGATGGAACTCCAAGTGCAGATGGCTGTTAGGACAGAAACGCAAACAAATACGACTGGCCAAAACCCTTCTTTCCCGCAACCATTGATAGAAGTTTCAAAGATTTTTTAACTCAGTTAAAAAGGTACATGAAAAAAATTGCTCAGAAATATTGGAACATGACATGCAAGAAAGCGGCAAGCACTAGAAACATCTATAACACCCTTAGAAACTTTTCGAACAGAGACAACTTAGGTCCCTCAACTAATATCACATTACATACTTCTCAAGAGATGATTTGCTCTCGGCGAAAGCAGAGTAACCATTTTAGTGGAAAGGATTTGAACCAGTATGTTCCGTATGACTTTAGCGGATCAAACGAGTGTTGGGATCGCAACATAACACTAAATGCACTAAACTGGGCCATCGATCACACCAAAGTTACAACTCCAGGAGCCGATGGAATTTCCAACATTGTTTTCAAGGTCTTCGACCAAACGAGTCGTTTGCGTCTGTTGGGAGTATACAACGACATATTCGACAGTGGGCTAATACCGAATGAACGGAAACAGTCATAATTATCCCAATCTGGAAAAGGGGGAACTAAAGGAGTTGGTGAGCTCATACCGGCCGACTACGCTGACGGCAGTCCTGGGGAAAATTATGGAACGGATTCTGTTAAGAACTGATTGGATCATGGAAAATAACATATTTGATAAAATCATTTGGGATTCATTCCATTTAGCGACTGTAACACTGCTTTACAAATACTCTAAAGCGGCCTCCGGACAGCACGACAAAAAGGAAAGCATGTCATTGCAGTTTCCCTCGACATTACCGCAGCTTATGACTCTGTATGGACGGATTGGCTAATGTATAAACTGGCCAACAACGGGATATCGGGACGGACTACCCTGTGGATCTTGAATTGAATTAACGACAGGAAAATCCAAATTAAATGACGTGGTATTCTATCAGACACTGTCAATCCAACGAAAGGTATTCCCCAGAGAAGTGTCATTTACCCTATCCTATTCATGATGCAGGACATTTTTGAGTCTATTGACCAAGGCATCCAGAGATTAGTGTACATGAACGACATCTTCCTATACTGAGAAAACGATAATCTCACCAATACGATAAGGAAAACTCAAGCAGTGCTGGAACAAATACATATTTAGTGTAATTATTGGAAATTAAATATCTGTCCTGATAAGTGTGTGGCTACCAATTTCTCAGGGAAAAGAGAACAAACTAACACGCAATTTAAAAGAGGAGGACAAACTATCCCGTGGCAAGATAACATGAAAATCCTAGGATTGATCTTTGATAAGAAGTTAACTTTTCGTCCTCACTTTGATCAGTTTAAAAGAAAAATTATGAAAAAGCTAAACATCCTTAAAGTCATCGCAGGATCAAATTGGGGAGTCAGAACGTATCACATGTTAAAAATAGTTAATTCAACTATTCGGGGAAGTATAGAGTACGAATGTTCGTTTTTTTTTCAAACAGCATCCTCTCAAATCAAAAAGCGAAGGACACATTATATCATATAGCTTTATGCATTGCTACGGACATCCCCAAAAGAACACCGATTGCAGTAATATACAAAGAAGCAAATCAAACTCCCGTGGCTAACTGAAAAAAATTATATTCTATATTTCTCACTAAAACTCACCCTTGATTAAAGCACCCCAGAACAAAAATCGCAACAAAAAAGAAATTAATGAGCATTGGCACATGTTTTAACCAAAGAGCTACTACCAGATATTATTCCTCGAAGGTTTCAACCTTCGACAAAATCCCATCAACAGTACAAAAAATCCCATCTCTAGCATATCTATTACAAATAAGTAACTACAGACCAAGACTAAGGATAAAAGTATTAAGTAACTTATCACAATAAAGGTATGGGGATGAGGAGATTGTATGTGTACTTGAATCACAATTAAATAGGTATATATAAGTAAACATAAATATATCATACGAAAAAGTAAACACGGCAAAAATGAGAAAATATAATAATAATTAGCTCAAGATTAAAGATCAGTACATGGAGAACAACCAGTTGAAACTACATAAAAAAATGGCGGTTAGTTCGAAATTGCATTCTCAAAAAGGACAGCCATACAATTCGAATTAAAATCTATAGAATTGCTAGTTTCTGACAATGGCGATAGTATTTGACTATGAACACCATTGGAACTGTCTACTGTCTAGTGGAAGGAGAAATAATAAATACCAAATGAATTAAAAACCAGAAATAGAAAAAAATAGAGATACAAACCCACAGGCACAGCCACCACGTGTCAGCCGAAATATTTGCAGGGGAACATATGACAGAGCACTCTACATCTCTTCGCTAAAGCGAGTGAACACAGGAATGAATATACTATTGAACGTATACGAAAAACTTATTTGAGTGAAGACTTTCAAATATAGTAAACAGTATAAGACTCAGGACAAGTGGACAGTAGTCTTTCAAAAATAGTAAACAGTATCAGACTCAGGCCTTGTGGAAAACTAAGTGATAAGAACGGGTGAAACTCACTAAAAGGAGTTATACAATTAAGGATAAATTATCAAGGAAAAATAAATGGTGTATTTGAAATTATTAATGATATTATTTGCAAATACTTCCGGATAGTGGTAATTTTGACATATGCGTTTAAGATTACTGATGTGGAGAAAGTGAAACTGAGAATCAGAAAGTCGATGTATTCGAAATAGCTGGTTTAAAATGATATTTCTAAACAATTGAATAGAATTACAAGATCGATATGATAGCAGCTTAATGATGTGAAGTTATAAGAATCTTTTTTATCATATAGATTGGTAACAACATGATTATGGAGGGTATCTAAATTTAGGTCTAAATAATTTACAGATTGACTAACACTAGGCTCATTAGGGATTAATTCTGGGTTAGAGGGTTAAAAATCAATATTAATTGGATAGGAATCATCAATGATAATGCAAATTAAGTCGTCAACCTATCGATATATAATATATGAATTAGATAAAAAATGACATTCATAATAATAAAGATATAAGTTAACAAGAATACTACTACTACAGCCCCCTTGAGGCACACCAGATGTTTGTAAATAAATGTTATCACCTTGGATAATATAATTGTTGTATAACACAAAGTGCAAGAGCATAGGAAAGTTTTTGACATTAAATGCAACATTATTGGAAGATAGATAGTCATGATAAAGAGAGATAATAACTTTATATAAATCTGTAATGGCAATATTATTAAATAGGTCTTTAAAATCAAAGGTATGGAAACCACGAAAACAAAACTCACGAAAACCTCAAAAATAACCGTGAATGAGACCGGAATTAAGAAGGATATAACAAAATTGATAAAGAAAATCTAAATGAGCCAACTTTTAAAATCAAAGACAAGTATACAAACAACTTTAAAGTACTATTGGATGAGATTGGAATTAAGAACGAACTAATTAAAAAAATGACCAAAAAGCAAAACAAAACAAACAAGAAAGATCAATCGTGCTTAAAGCATTGATTATGAAACACTTTCCAACTTCAATGCAATTTTATTTAAACATCTCTAAAATGCAATACATTCCTCGGTAATATTTTAAAATTTATCACAATACTACATTAATTTATTATATTTGAAAACTTAAACCTTCATCGAAAAAAATGAACTTCATTCAAATGATGGCATTGAAATATAAATTGCCTGGTTTAAACATCTCTAAAATGTGATACATTCCTCGGTAATAATTTTAGAATTATCATAATACTATGATAATTTATTATATTTGAAAACTTCATCGAAAACAACTGAAATGCATTCAAATGACGTCATAGAAAAAATAACACGCCTGGCTCTCTCTATAGAAGCAGCATTTCATTTATAAATAATTTCCCATTCATGTCATTCATCACAATACTATAATAATTTATTTTATTTAAAAATTAAGACCATGGAGCTACAAGTATTTAAACTCTATGCTTAAAACTTCATCGAAAATAATCGTCCTTCTCTCTGCAAAATCAATGAATATTTCATTCATATCAGCTATGCAGACTCCATGAGCTAAATAATTTTGCGTTAAAGAAATGCAGAAATTCTTATGCAACTCATTCTACAAATTTTGCTTTTTACATTTTACATAAGTAAAAAATAGGCTTCGTTGTAGAAATAATCAAATTTATATGATCGTTTAGACTCAAATATATTGTAATTGCGTTGTTTCAGTATGTAGATGCACAGAATTTAAGCTAAAGTAAAGCGATTTTAGGACGGATACAACACTCAATATGAATTAAAAAGAACTTTAAAAATCACAATTTTGAGACAAGATGGATGCCATATTTCATTTTGAAGTGGGTCACGTGATCTCTTCATGTAATGGTCACGTGATCGCTTCATATAAGAGGTGTAATTATTATTTTATTTTTTATTTAAACAAGAAAGATCAATCATGCATAAACCATTGATTATGAAACACTTTCCAACTTCAATGCAATTTCATTTAAACATCTCTAAAATGCGATACATTCCTCAGTAACATTTTAAAAATTATCACAATACTGCATTAATTTATTATATTTGAAAACTTAAAAGTTCAAGTTTATCATAATACTATGATAATTTATTATATTTGAAAACTTCATCGAAAACAACTGAAATGCATTCAAATGACGTCATAGAAAAAATAACACGCCTGGCTCTCTCTATAGAAGCAGCATTTCATTTATAAAAAATTTCCCATTCATGTCATTCATCACAATACTACAATAATTTATTTTATTTAAAAATTAAGACCATGGAGCTACAAGTATTTAAACTCTATGCTTAAAACTTCATCGAAAATAATCGTCCTTCTCTCTGCAAAATCAATGAATATTTCATTCATATCAGCTATGCAGACTCCATGAGCTAAATAATTTTGCGTTAAAGAAATGCAGAAATTCTTATGCAACTCATTCTACAAATTTTGCTTTTTACATTTTACATAAGTAAAAAATAGGCTTCGTTGTAGAAATAATCAAATTTAGATGATCGTTTAGACTCAAATATATTGTAATTGCGTTGTTTCAGTATGTAGATGCACAGAATTTAAGCTAAAGTAAAGCGATTTTAGGACGGATACAACATTCAATATGAATTAAAAAGAACTTTAAAAATCACAATTTTGAGACAAGATGGATGCCATATTTCATTTTGAAGTGGGTCACGTGATCTCTTCATGTAATGGTCACGTGATCGCTTCATATAACAGGTGTAATTATTATATTTATTTTTTATTTAAACAAGAAAGATCAATCATGCATAAACCATTGATTATGAAACACTTTCCAACTTCAATGCAATTTCATTTAAACATCTCTAAAATGCGATACATTCCTCGGTAACATTTTAAAAATTATCACAATACTGCATTAATTTATTATATTTGAAAACTTAAAAGTTCATCGAAAAAAAATGAACTTCATTCAAATGACGTCAATTAAATATAAATCGCCTGGCTCCTCGGTAATGTTTTTAACATTATCACAATACTACAATAATTTATTATATTTGAAAACTTCATCAAAAACAACTGAAATTTATTCAAATGACGCCATCGAAATATAACGCGCCTGGCTCTTTCTATAAAAGCAGCATTTCATTCATTAACATTTTCCCATTCATATCATTCATCACAATACTATAATTATTTATTTTATTTAAAAACTTTAGACCATGGAGGTAGAAGTAATTATACTCTATGCTTAAAACTTCATCAAAAAAAATCGTCCTTCTCTCTGTAAAATCAATGAATATTTCATTCATATCAGCTATGCAGACTCCATGAGCTAAATAATTTTGCATTAAAGAAATACAGCAATTCTTATACAACTCATTCTACATATTTTGCTGTTTAAATTTTACATAAGTGAAAAATAGGCTTCGTTGTAGAAATAATCAAATTTGGATGATCATTTAAACTCAAATATATTGTAATTGTGTTGTTTCAGTACGTAGATGCACAGAATTTAAGCAAAAATAAAGCGATTTTAGGACGGATATAACACTCAATATGAATTAAAAAGAACGTTAAAAATCATGATTTTGAGACAAGATGGATGCCATATTACATTTTGAAGTGGGTCACGTGATCTCTTCATATAATGGTCACGTGATCGCTTCATATAGGAGGTGTAATTATTATTTTAATTTTTATTTAAAAACTACTGAATATATTGTGCTGAACTTTTTTTTATATATTTTATGGGATAATTTGAATATTACATAAAATTTTCGAAGCAATATGTGAATTTTAAATCCTCTTAAAAAATGTTTGAAAAATTAGGTCCCATAGGGCTCAATGTATTTCATTTTTTCAACCCGGATTCAATCCAAAACTAATTGGGTGATATTATTTATTTATATTCCCATAGGTCCTACAGACCGTCTGATCAACATACTAAAATTTCATTTTGATTAAGCCATTTTTAAGGCAGTTATCGTGCTAACGGACAAACAGACAGACAGAATGAGCAAAGTCATAAACACTTTTCAACTTTGTTGTAAAGTGTTAAAAACAGAAAAATGTTTCGGAAGCTCTATGAGCTGTAAATTAAGTTAAGGATGGAGGACATTTTTTCCATTCTAGGGTGTCGTAAAGAATTATCATTAACAAGATTACCGGAATCCAAGTAAATAAAAGAGACTTTCAAAAAATCAAGTTTAGATAAAATGCGGGCATGCGCGATGATTTTTACCTTAGAAAATTGAAATGAATGATTCTCAGACTCTTGGGAAATAGATGACTTAGAATGATGTCTCTTGCTTAACGATCATCCTATAATGCTCTTTGATACATTTGAGAGCCTTTTTGCCAAGACTGTTTGACCCCCACCCCCACCCCTCATCAGGCTAATAAAGGACGCCAAATAGTTTCGTTTATTGATTCTACTTATGTTGAAAAGGTGGAAAATTTATTAAATGAATGAGCTTGTAATGAAGTAAAAATTATCCAACTGGCATGGAATTCATTTATCAGCTTCATTTATTTATTCCTTCAGTTATCAGCTCATATAGCTTCCGAAATAGTTTTTCGTTTGTCTTTTAGTCATTTATTTAATAAGTTCCTTCTTGATTCCAATCTCATTTAACAGTGGTTTGTATACTCATTTTTGACTAATTTTCCTCCAATTTTGTTATATCCTTCTTAATTCCAGTCTCATTCACGAATATTTTTGAGTGAACTAATCTATTGATTGATATTTTTAGTTGATGAAGTTAGCTCATGTAGCTTCTGAAACTGATTTTTACCTTATTTTCCGTGATATATTTTTTTCTGACCTAGTCTCAACCACTGTTAATAATTTAGTAGTTTGATTAATGATTTTAAGGCTTGAAACCGATTTGTTATTTTAATCCTTTTGTTATTTTAATTGCTAAGTCATTTCCCTGTAATTTTCTATCTGTTTCCCTTAATACGGTTTTGACTATTTTTCCTTCCTGTAAACTTTTTCATTTTTAACACTTACAACAAAGTTGAAAAGTGTTTATGACTTTGTTCATTAATTCTGTTTGTCTGTCTGTCTGTCCATTAGCACGATAACTGCAGTAAAAATGACTTTATCAAAATGAAATTTTAGTATGTTGTTCAGACAGTCTGTGGGACCTGTGGGAATATAAATGAATAATATCACCCAATTAGTTTTGGATTGAATCCGGGTTGAAAAAATGAAATACATTGAACCCTGGGACCTAATTCTTCAAATATTTTTTAAGCGGATTTAAAATTCACAAATTGCTTCGAAAGTTTTATGAAACATTCAAATTATCCCATAAAATATATAAAAAAAATTTCAGCAATATATATTAAGGAGATTTTAAACAAAAATTAAAATATTAATTATACCCTTTATATGGAGAGATCATTATATCAAGAGATCACGTGACCAACTTCAAAATAAAATATGGTATCCATTTTGTGTCAAAATCGTGATTTTTCAAACTTCTTTTTAATTCATATTTAGTGTTGCATCTCAGCATCCGTCCTAAAACCGCTTTATTTTTGCTTAAATTCTGTGCATCTACATATTGAAACAACGCAATTACAATACAGTTGAGTTTAAATGATCAATCAACTTTGATTATTTCTACAGCGAAGCCTACTTTTCACTTATGAGAAATGTAAATACCAAAAGATGCAGAATGAGTTGTACAAGAATTGCTGCATTTCTTTAACGCAAAACTATTTAACTCATGGTGTCTGCAATATAGCTGATATGAATGAAACATTCATTGAATTTACGCAGAGAATCAAATGATTTTTCAATGAAGTTTTAAGCATAGAGTTAAATTACTTGTACATCCATGGTTTTAAGTTTTTAAATAAAATAAATTACTATAGTATTGTGATGAATGAAAGGAATGGAAAAATTTTTATGAATGAAATGCTGCTTTTATAGAGCTTTTATAGAGCCAGGCGAGTTATATTTCGATGACGTCATTCGAATAAATTTCATTTGTTTTCGATGAAGTTTTCAAATATAATAAAATTTTGTAGTATTATGATAATTTTAAAAATATTACCGAGGAATGTATCGCATTTTAGAGATGCTTAAATAAAATTGCATTGAAGTTGGAAAGTGTTTCATAATCAATGCTTTATGCATGATTGATCTTTCTTGTTTATCAGCAATTTAACATTTGTTATATTTCTTCTTTGATTTTCAAATTTCATCTTAATGCTTAAGATTTCATTCTCAGTGCCAGCCCCTTGTCTTTCTAGATGGGAGAGGTACCCTTTACCGTCCCGTAAAATTGTGCTATAAACGAGCATGAAGTTGTTGTAAAAAAATTTTTCTCAACTTTGTGATAGAAATCTTGTTAAGTCTGGTCCGGAAGTCGATACCTTGGCGTGGTCGGGGGGCTCCCCTCAGAATTTATATCTGAGGGGCGAAATCGACTTCTGATTTGTGCCCATCAGGGCTCACGTTCTTATTTTTATCACAAACTTTGTGATATAGACTTGAAATAGGTAGTATTCTACCCTTGTCATTATGACTACAGTGGAGGATTATCCAAGTACGGATATTGCGATTGATGATACCATTAAAGACTACAATGAGTATATAATCCAAGCTCTTGAAGCTCAAGAGAACATTATCTCAACATTGGTATCTTCTAAGGTAAATGTAGGACCACAATTTAAAATTAGAGAAGAGGTCAGCAAATTGCTAAAAATAGTAATAGACCAACAAAAAATCATAACTGTGCAACGGTATAGAGAAGAGAAAAGTAGAGGCAGAATAAGGGCAACCTATGCTCAGCAATTGAAAGAGTGAGTCAGACAAAAAAGCAGTTCAAGAACTAGGTCAAAGAGTAGGGTACAAACCTTCTTGGCAAGTATATACCCAAAAGAGGTAAAATCTTCGGATAAAACTAAGCAGGAAATACAAGAGTTGATAAATCCTAGACAACTAGAGATTTCAGTAACTGGAGTAAAGAAAATTGAAAGAGGAGGTATATTAGTAGAAACCTCCAAGAAAGAAGATATAGATAAATTGATAGAAAGTTTTAAAGAAAGTGATAAACTAGATAAAGATTATACGATTCAAAAACCAATTAAGAGGAAACCATAAATAATCTTATATAACGTGGACATTGGATTTACAAAAGAAACTTTAAAAGCTGCTATATTAGAACAGAATTCTGAATTATCAGAAGATTCAGAAATAGAAGTAAAACAAAGTTTTAGAGGAAGAAGGGATGAGAACTGGATTTTGGCCTTAGATCCTAAGGCCTTCAAAATTGCAATCAATAAAAAGAAACTCTATTTGGGTTGGAGTAGGGTAGATCTCAGAGAATACCCGAGACCAATAATTTGTTACAAGTGTCTTAAATACGGACATATTGCGAAGTACTGTAACAGCGACAGTTGCTGTAGAAAGTGTGGAGAATCAGCTCATAAAGAAACAGAGTGCGAGAAATCGTCAAATTGTAAAAATTGTTCATTACATAATATCAAATTTGGTACCAAATTAAACACTGCACATATTGGTACAGATAGAAATTGCTCAATTTATCAAAAGGCAATTGATTTTATCCGATTAAAGACGGATTATGGAGAGGAAAATGAATGGTATTTTTTGCTCATCGATTAACCTAAATCATGCCAAATCTGCCAATTTACAGTTATCACAGGACCTTATTTCCAACAAATTGGACCTTTGTATTATAAATGAACCCTACTTTTGGGAAGGAAGGATTGTGGGATTTCCAAATAATTTTAAGATTTATTACCAAATTGGAAATCCTAGAGCAGGAGTTATTATATGCAATTTGAACTTTAAAATTAGGAAAATTGCGATAGAAAGAGATATTGTAGTACTGCAAATCGATGTAGGGAAAGAAGAATATTTTATTATCTCTATTTATTGTCTTCCATCTGAAGAAATTGAAGGTAAAATCAGTGAACTTAAAAGAATTATAAATAGATTTATTGATAAGAAAATTTTAATTGGAGGAGATTTCAAAGCAAAGTCCCCAGCGTGGGGACCTAAGGAATATGGATGTGCGGGGAGAGCTCTTGACTGAATTTATTGAAACATATGACTTGAGCATTGTAAATTATGTGAATAGTATACCTACATATTCAGCTACAAAAGGTGAAAGCTGGATAGACTTAACCTTGACTAAAAATATGGAAAACTTGATTAGAAATTGGAAAGTGACAGATTTTATCACTTTAAGTGATCACAATGAAATCAGATTTAGTATAAATGAAGATAGGAGAAGTACTAAAAGTGGGACTCGCAAATGGAGAATTAAAAATATAAATTGGGAAAAAGCGAAAGAAGAAATTAAGAAATTAGTGGAAATTAACACTAACGTAGAAATAAATAGCTACAACTTGAATGAGTTTATAAGCAAAGTGGAAAAAGATTTAGAAGCAATTTGTTTTAAACATCGCAAAGTGAGAAGAAATGCGAGTAAAAATAATGCAATTTGGTGGAATGATAAATTAAAAGTCATGAGAAGTAAAACCAGAGCATTAAGGTACTCTTCCAAAAAGAGAAAAATGAGGATATAAGAAAAATTAAAAGATCAAGATTTAATAATCAATTTACTATTTATAAAAGAGAAATAATGAAAGCCAAGAAAGATAGCTTTCGTAATTATTTAAACGGGGTTATGAGTAATAACACCTTTGAAACACATTATAAAATAGCTAAGGATAAGATTAAATCTATAAGTATTGATGATAGTATAAAGAAAGAAGATGGAGAAGAAACTAATTCTCCCATGGAAACTATTATAGAAATTTTAAAATTTCATTTTAAGAGCGAGATGGTTTCTGATGGTGACAGGCTTGTTCCCTCCCCTCCAGATTTGGAAAGGGAGGGAACGGACTGGGGGACCTCCCGTCTTCCTATTACGGAACACTCTCCTGACTTAGTTGAAGGGTCTCGGGGAATTGGCCTAGCGCTGGGCGTCACCCCCGAGACGCACCCTTACGAGCCAGCTGAAGATATCCATAGGAGGCTCACAATTCAGAGAACTAACGTTCTGGCTTTAGGAGAAGAAGATATAAATGATAGAGAAAGTGGAGAGGAAATTTGGGAAAATGTTCCCTTTAGAGAGTATGAGTTGAATAAAGCGATGGAAAGTATGAACGTTAATAAAGCTCCTGGCTATAATGGGTTGACAATTGAAATAATAAAAGATATGTATTATGTAAACAATCAATGGTTTTTAAATATAATGAATAAATGCTGGGAATATTCTATTTTTCCAGATACATGGAAAGTTGCAAAAGTGGTTTTAATCCCTAAAGAAGGTAAAGATCGTAAAAAACCGAGTTCCTACAGACCAATTTGTTTACTTCCAGTGTGGGGAAGGGTTTTAGACAAAATGATTACTAATAGAATGAGCTTTTGCCTCAATAAACAATTAAGTGCAAACCAATATGGATTTAGAAAAAATATGAGCACAATTGATGCATTAAAATCTATTGTGGAAAGTAGATATGAAAACAAAAGTAATAATAAGATTACTTGCTTAATATCTTTAGATATACAAAATGCTTTCAACACTGTTAGGAAGAAAGATGTGGAAAGACAAATGAACAATTATTCCTTGCCTTTTAAATTAAGAAAAATTGTAAATAGCTTTCTATGCGAAAGAAAAGTCTATATTGAAGAATCAAATACATACTTGTGTTATGATATAGGAGTCCCTCAGGGCTCGAGTTTGGCTCCGATATTGTGACTTATTATAATGGATGAGGCGCTTAAAATAGACTTCAAAAATGATGAAGTTAAAATGCAAGCTTTCGCAGACGACATTGCGATTATAATTATGTTAAGAGCTTCCTACCTATTGGGAGAAATAGGTACCTCTGCTATCAAGAAGCTGGAACTTCGGCTAGCAAAATATAGTTTAAAATTTAGCAGTGAAAAATCTAAATATATAATGTTCCCTTATAGGAAAACGATTACATGTATTCCAGATATAAAATTATATGGAAAAAGAATTAGTTACGATAAAAATCTCAAGTATTTGGGTGTACAATTTGATCCCAAGTTCCTTTGGACACCGCATTTAAATGAAGTGAGAAACAAAGTGTTGAACTTCCATGGAAAATTAAATAGGAATATAAGAGCGACTTGGGGACTTAAACCGAAAATTAGGAAAGAAATATATCTAAAAGCGGTAGAAAAATTCATATCGTATGGAGCCGAAATTTGGTACAGGGATATAAGAAGGATTAATGATAAGTTGAACCAGATTCAAAGAATCGCTTTGTTGTCTATAACCAAGTGTTATAGAACAACATCTAATATGGACCTCCAAGTCTTAGCGGGATGCTCGCCACTAGACTTGAAGTTAAAAGGAGAAACTATTCTTTATAGAGGAATACATTGGAAAGAGAATATGTTGATTGGAGAGGAAATTATAGAACATACAGAAATGGAACAATTGAGATACTCGAAGAAATCTCCCTGAGACTTTGAGTTGGAAAGATGAAATTCCTAATAACGGACAATTGACCATCTACACAGATGGATCAAAAATAAATGGAAAAGTAGATTGTGCTTTTGTAGTGTACCAAGAAGGAGAAATCCAGTATCAGGAACAATATAGATTAAATGATACTACAACGGTGTACAATGCGGAACTTTACGCTATAAGTAAAGCAACAGAATATATATTAAAACAGAATTTGGATAGAGCACATATTTGTACAGTCAAGGTCTGTGTTACAGGCCTTGTGTTCATATGAAAATAATAATGAGGAAGTTTTAAGTTTAAAAGAAGAATTGGTTCAAAATAGGGAAATTATCAATTTACATTGGGTAAAGGCCCATGTTGGAACAGTTGGAAATGAAAAAGCAGATGAGCTTGCAAAAGGTGCAACGGAAAAAATAGAAATAAATTACTCCTTCAAATGGAGCAAACAGCAAATAAAGAGGAAGATATATATGGAATCAACTAAGAAATGGCAAGAAAGATGGGACGAGAATCGAGAGGGAAAGAAGTTACACAATGAAATTAGAAGAGTATCAACAAAAAGATTATGTGGAGATTTCTACTTGAATCAAGTGTTGACGGGACATGGAGCCTTTAAGGAATATCAAAGTAGATTCTTTGGAAAGGATAAAAGATGCCAATGTGGAAAATCTGATGGAACAGTCAAGCATACGATTTACGAATGTGAACTTTGGGACTATATTAGAAGTGATTATTTTCCTGTAAATTATATTAATGTAAATATTTTTAATTTGTGCTTGTTACCCAAATGTAGAAATGGAGTTATTGAAATTATGAAAAATGTTTTAGCTTTAGAAATGAATTAGGAGGGATTTTGTATTGATGGATCCTTTGATTGTATTGGAAGGAAATTGTAAATATGTGTATTGTAGATGAAGTTTATATATACTTTTATTTTTTTGTCACATTATAATCAAGATGATTGTATTTATTTTAGTAACCAGGAGTTACTTGTTATGTATATACCTTATTTATTTTAAGAAAGTATATTATGTTTATCTAGTATTTGAAATGTTCGTACTAATTGAAAAGATTAATGTAATAGAAGAGTTATCCCTAAATGAAGGGAATTGTATTTTGTAATGTGAATGAAACTAAATAAAGTTTTGAGGGACCTAGCAGAGGATGACTCTCTCCAGATGGCAAGTCGTGTTTGCCCTGGGCTTTGCTGCTCTTTTGGTTTGGTGCCCACCATCCGTTCGGCTGGTTGTTTGTGTGTTGCGTGGCTGGATAGGATGGTTTGGGTCGCGGGGCCTCTCGGCCTCACCTTGGTGTCCTGGGTGCGCTATCGTGGCGACGGGCTTATTTCCCGTGTACCTTCGGATGGGTCGGTGTTTCCTTTTAGAGTTACCGTCCCGTAATGGTTCGTATGTATATGTTTATGTGTGTTTTAAAGTGCCGTATCACACGTTATCCGAATTTTATTCGCTATGTGTGCCCCAGCTCTTTTGAATTGCTCATTGCTTGCCTATTCACAATTCGCTCTCAGCTTTTGTTGAGAGTGAATACTGTTCTAACTGTTACGTTTGGGCCTGATAAAGGGGACTTATAATGCCATGGAAACGATTATAGTCACTTTACTGGCATATGCCTGTTTTATTCAAGAATGTTTTGCAAGCTTTTAAAAATTAGATTACCTAAAAAATACAAATTTCGACGAATTTAAAATATATATATATATATATATATATATATATATATATATATATATATATATATATATATATATATATATATATATATATATATATATACATGTGTGTGTGTGTGTGTGTGTTTGAAGGAATAATCCTACGGGTTCGGAATGTTTTCGATCTTTCCGATGGTGTCAAGATAGAAACAGTAATAATATTTTCGGTCGCTAAAGAAAGAAACAGTGATAATATTTTCGTTCGCTAAAGAAAGAAACAGTGATAATATTTTCGGTCGCTAAAAAAAGAAACAGTGATAATATTTTCGGTCGCTAAAGAAAGAAACAGTGATAATATTTTCGTTCGCTAAAGAAAGAAACAGTGATAATATTTTCGTTCGCTAAAGAAAGAAACAGTGATAATATTTTCGGTCGCTAAAGAAAGAAACAGTGATAATATTTTCGGTCGCTAAAGAAAGAAACAGTGATAATATTTTCGTTCGCTAAAGAAAGAAACAGTGATAATATTTTCGTTCGCTAAAGAAAGAAACGGTGATAATATTTTCGGTCGCTAAAGAAAGAAACAGTGATAATATTTTCGTTCGCTAAAGAAAGAAACAGTGATAATATTTTCGTTCGCTAAAGAAAGAAACAGTGATAATATTTTCGGTCGCTAAAGAAAGAAACAGTGATAATATTTTCGGTCGCTAAAGAAAGAAACAGTGATAATATTTTCGTTCGCTAAAGAAAGAAACAGTGATAATATTTTCGTTCGTTAAAGAAAGAAACGGTGATAATATTTTCGGTCGCTAAAGAAAGAAACAGTGATAATATTTTCGGTCGCTAAAGAACTGATTTGTGTGAAAATCGTGAATAAAGCTCAAATTCGTGCTGAAACATAAAATAACTAAAAAACAAAAAGAATTCGAATTAAAAAAGGAAAGTCATATATTTATAAAAATATATTTATTATGTAAGATAATCGAAAGAGCTAATAATTACCTTTCGTATGATGTATCATTTATATGAACTTTAAAAGAACTGTTAATATTTATTGCATGTTCAAAGACAAAAAAGTGAAATTTCAAACTTCGAGAGCATTTTTACTTAATTATCCAATGCAGAAGAATAATAACAATGTATACTGAAAGGATAATAATCTGTGATATTGCTCATGTCCCAAACACAAATACTCGATTTTTAGCGATTTGAACGTTGACTCGTATTCAGGGATGTTCAAAACATGGAGTTCCACCAAAATTTGAGGGTCGAATTTTTTACCACATTACAATACTACTTCTTCACATTACATGAATAGCAGGGAAAGTAAAATTGGATTGAAAAATATTTATCCTTCTGTGCAATTTGGTCCAGCACAAATTGTGTGTAATGCGTAAATAATATAATGTTTAATAAAAAAAATCTGATGTGGGCAGCACATGACTTTCCTTATATAATGCAATGAATTTACTACTTTTACAGTAAAAAAAATAGATTATTCTTACAGTAGATATTTATATTATTCCCAAGATATTGAATTTTCGTCAATTAGTCGTCATTTTCATTGCTTTAGCATCATTTTTATCCATTTGGCGAGTTTTTTCTTTAATTTAGCAACATTTGAAAAAGTCGCCAAGGTGGCGAAATTCCACCAAATTCGTCTCCAAAATATCGCCAAGCGTTATGGACGGAGAAATAAGTTATTCTTACAGCAGATAAATGACTATTGGCGTTCAAATACAAAAGTATTACTCAAAGTATCTTTTTTTCATGAATGGAACGAGCTAGATCCACAAGAATGATGTCACTAAATTTATCGCATGATATTACATATGAAAAGTGAACATGTTTCTCAATAGGAAAAATATTTTTTTTATTTTATATGATTTTTTGAATTTTTTTTTTTTAAATGTGCAATATCTCGAGAACGGTTCATGCTATCTTTCTAAAATTTATGTCAATCGTTTTCTAATGAAAAATTACATAAGAAATGTCTATTTGCGTAACTTTATTAGAGGTTTTGATGTCTTGATGATTTTTTTCAAGATTTCACTCGAAAATTTCGGGGGATTCTGAATATTCGATTGCGTATAAAAACAATAGGCTTCCAGTATTCACGAATTGTAATTTTTATACCAAATTTCGTTCGAATCGGTTCATTCGTTCGTCGGTTATCGTCTCCAAAGGCTCACTGACACACACACACATAGAGAGAGAGACACACACACACAGACATCACTTCAAAAATGTTCAATTCGTGATCAGGAATGCTTGAAACGTGCTCTCCCGTCTAAAACTCGAATTCGAATTTTCGACTCCGTCACAATATTTTCTTTATATATTATTTTATATAAGGAAAGTAACTAGGTATGTGTTGTTATCGGCGCTTATCCAAAGTCGATCACGAAATATTAATATTATAACTTTTTACCGCTATCACCGTAACATCACTGAAAGTCATTAAACTACTGTAATAGAATTTAGTTTCTTTCAAAACGTGTGATTTGAACTCAGATATTTTTGAAGTAAAAATTCTTATTAAAAGTTTCATCCCAATATCATATAAAAAATCTGATGTGGGCAGCACATGACTTTCCTTATATAATGCAATGGATTTACTAATTTTACAATAAAGAAATAATGTATAAGTTTCACGGTGCTGTGTTTTTATCGTTGAATTGTACATTAGGCGATTTTCAAGATGACAACATGTAAAACTATTTCAAAATAGTATTTACGTTTTTACTTATGTAATTAAGAGATGAAAACTCAACTCATCCCTCAGGGACAATAACACAAATGCCGAATTTGCTATTTTATGACGTCAAACTATATTTAATATTAGTGAAACATATTTTTTCTTGAAAAATATGTAGAACAGATTGTATTCTAAACAAATACGACAAAAAATATATGTTTTATTTATATATTTTTTTAAAGGCCAAGGAACCTAATATTGACAATTATCAGAAATTCAGCCTAATACACGGGTATGTCTTCTAATATTCGGGAATATAAGTAGTACGGGTACATCTTCCGATACAATTTTAGAGCTTTCATTTTGGCATATATTAATCCTATTTCATATTTTTTGCATATTTGTTTTCCAACGAGACCAGGCTGTTTTATTTTTCAGATCTACCTGTGAAGATAATTTTTGTATAACAAGAACAGAGATTCTTAAATTTCTTTTTAGGAGCATTAATATAAATATTTTAATAGAATGTTTTGAATAACAATGTCATTTATAATAGTATAGGAATTTGCACATGATTGTGAATTTTATGCTTCTTTATATTATATATTCCGTTCTGTCTTCCCATAAAATTTTACACGTTCATTTTGGCATATACTGGCATCAATTACGGCCTTTGGGTTTAAAGATTAGGGAGATTATAGATATTTTCAATTTATTACGTTATCTGTTATTTTTTGGCAAATATATTTGAAACTCATATATTGTAGACAGTTAGTATTCTACTGATACACAGGTATATAATATATCTTTTAATATTTGAAAATATAAGCAGTACGAGTACCCGTACAACTTAAGCGCTTTTATATTAGCATATATTGATTTAATTTCATATTTTTTGTAAATTTGTTTATAAGCGGAACCAGGATATTTTATTCTTCAGATCTTCCTGGGGAGATAATTTTGCGTAGTAAGAACAGAGATTCTTAAATTTCTTTTTAGGAGCATTGATTTAAATATGTTAACAGAATTCTTTGAATAATAATGTCAATTAGAATATTATAGGAATTTGCACATGATCGTGAATTTTCAATTTTTTTATATCATATACTCCGTACGAAGAACGGGTATGCTGCTAATACTATTTAAAATAGAATTTTCCTTGTATTGTGTTTTTCTTTATTTAGAGTTTTCTGTCGGTTCCACATTCCACAAAGAAAAGCAAAATCGGGTCCACATTAATAACAAAATTGTAAATTTTTATTAATTTAGTTTAATTGTACTTCAATTTCCATATTTTATTTTGAAACCTTATTAAAGTATATAGCATGTTTTTTTTTTTTTTGTTGTTTTTTTTTTTTTTGTCCTTGGTTTAGACACGCCATTAATTAGAATGTCTGTGTTTATAACCTTCGGTAGATTTTTCTCAACACAGAAAGCTTAGTTTTCTAAAAGAAAAGAAAGTGACTCTTTTATAACTATTTCCTTGCAGTAAAGAAATCTCACAGACATTTTTTATTGTGCACGTAAAATGTAGAAATTACGTTTAAGGCGTGGACACCCCTAGACTTCGGCAGGCAGTGCCTGTCGTTAAGTTACTGCGAATGGAAATTTTTTATATACTACGACAATTGTTGGCAAATGGACATAATACCGCTATAAATAACGTCTCATACAACTTATTCAACAAAAATATTTGCCAATATCCACGAGTATGCAATATAATTTCATAATTTACTAATAACAAATTCAAATTTAAATTTTTTTTTTATATCATACCCAACACAATGCAAAATCTCTTGCCACAACCACGGAAATTGAATCACTATTTGTCTAGATCTCCAGCAGTTCTTATAATTCCTTTTTGTTTAGAGGGAAAGAATGATGAAACGAACACACGTAAATTCCAGCAGATCGATTGTTAAGAAATGTGAAATAGGATATTTTTTCGTCATATAAATAGTCACAAGAACTAGAATTAGTCTCTTTACATTTAAAGGAGGAAGGTTAACTACTTGTGTAACATCATTCTCAAGTAAGGTAGTTTTATAGTTTTGCAAATTTTTAAGTTTTGTTTTTATCGCTATATTTACCGATTAAGATTTATTAAAGAAAACGTTTCAATTTATGTGTGTTTCAATCTATTTGTGTGCGAAATTTTCAACACCTATAATAAAGCACAAACAGAAGCGGTGGATGAATCGAAAAATGATAAAGGTCGCAGGCAGAATTTTATGAAAGGTGTTGCGCATTAGTTTTAAAAGATACTTGCACACCAACTTAAAACGGTGTTGAATTTATCGCTGATCGATAATTAATTTGTAATCTTGTATAATAAAAGAATATTTGTATCTGTATGTGTCGTCTGTACTGGAAAACCGAAGCTTTGGACAGCAACGAAATTCGGTACAGAAGTACTTCAAGTCCCCGGACGACAGGACAAGGTGAGATTTTTTTTAATTTCGAAATAATTCAAAATTAGAAACATTTAAAGCCGAAATTCTGCCAAATGTTTTATATTTTTAATCCATTTATGGCGCAGAAGATTTTGCTCGAATACCATCTCTTTCTTTCGCAGAGACGAACAATATCTCGGACTTTCGGTGTAGATTTTGAGTGCCAGCTGTCGGGACAGTACCTACGGTTTAAAGTGCAAAATTCTAATTTTGCAAATTTAAAATATTTTGTCCTATTATTATTATTATTATTATTATTATTATTTTATTTATTTATTTATTTATTTTTTTCAAATTTGTTGTTATATTATCATTGTAAGTATTGTGCTAAAAATAACATAAATCTAATGCAAACTTTGCCGATGTCTTAAGTCGGCCCTAATGGTCCGGGGCGAGACAGCTTCGTGGTTCAGTGGTTAAGACACTGAGATCGCGCGTAGGACACGAGTTCGTTACCCGGCTCTACCCAAACTGTCCACGTGTTCACACGGAGTACGGACACATTAAATATGTGGATCCAAAAATCCTTCCAAAACGTTGGTGGTAGGGAAGGAGGCTACGGTCCCTGTGCATGTCGCCTCCACTGTATTTCGGTTTAAATTGGGTGGCACTGTCCCGGCTGTCCATACATTTACCTTACACCTTCGAATAGGTCGGACGGTCTGCGTCGAAAGAAAGAAAACCTGTTATGGTAAGTATTTGCCGACGTGCATGCCTAGAAATAACATTTTTGATGTCCGAAAAAATGTACATTAAAAATAGGTGTTGCAAAATGTAACCATCTGAATTAAAATCCATAGCATCACCACTGTTTTGAACACGATTATCGCAAAATCCACCAGAAAGGGATAAGTATTGGAGCAGTTAAGTTTCAAAATACGCAATTATCTTGGAGTTTAAATCTTTTTCACGCATTTCACTCAAAAATATTGTTTTGATGCTTATCTTCCGATACTCTTTACCTTTCATAATGTACATTTTTGGGTACAATTCCTCTTTCCCCCCACCTTAATATCTCAAGTTCTGATTCTTAGAGAAAGCATGACAAAATATGTGTTAACTTACATAAAAAGAGAGCCTAAAATTTTATATAGTAAACCTTTCATTATTTTCCTTTCTGATGAATAGTATTTTATTAGTGATGCAATAGCTGAAGTTTCAGTTCTTTGTATATGCAAACGCTCATTTTAGGTCAAAAGTGTTTTTTATTGTCTTTATTTAAAAAAATTTCTATGTTTTTAACACTTTTCAACATAGTTGAAACATAGTTGAAAAGTGTTTATGACTTAGTTCATTCTGTCTGTCTGTCCGTTCGCACGATAACGGCCGCAAAAATGACTTTATCAAAATGAAATTTTAGTATGTTGTTCAGACGGGCTGTGAGATCTATGGGAATATAAATGAGTAATAATACCCAATTAGTTTTGGACTGAACCCGGGTTGAAAAAATGAAATACATTGAACCCCACGGGACCTAATTTTTCAAACATTTTTTAAGCAAATTTAAAATTCACATATAGCTTCGAAAGTTTTAGGAAATATTCAAATTATCCCATAAAAATATGAAAAAAATTTCGGCAAAATATATTCGGTAGCTTTTTAAATAAAAATTAAAATAATAATTATATCCATATTATATGAAGAGATCACGTGACTCACTTCAAAATGAAATATGATATCTAGCTTGTGTCAAAATCGTGATTTTAAAGTTGTTTTTAATTTATATTTAGTGTTGTATCCGTCATAAATCCGCTTTATATTTGCTTAATTTCTGTGCATCTATATTTTGAAACAACGCAATTACTATGTACAGGGTCTTTAAAATTAAAGTTCCACCTTGAAATGACCATAAAAGGAAAACTACTGGACAAAATGTTATCAAACATGGTAACATGGTAGTAGTTTACAGGATGTCATGGGATTTTATTTTCCGCAAAAAAAAAAAAATATATATATAAATAAATAAAAAAAAATTCAAAACATTTTTAAATGTTGCCAAAGTGACAGAAATGTCACCGAATTGATAATAATGATACTAAATGAGAAGTAATGTTTTGCAAATTCTGATTTCCGTCATATGACGAGCATACATTCTAATATATAAGAAATGCCCTTCTCTCCATTTCTCTGTAACACTTGGTGATGCATTTGACAAACTTGGTTAATAATCTAGCAAAGTATCACCAACTTGGCGATATGTCATCCCATATTGACGTAAATTTCTTCAAAATTGCAAAAATGACGCTAAATTAATGAAAATGACGCCTAATTGATGAATTAATTATTAAAATATTTTAATATATGACTATATCGCTTATTAAGGATGTTATCAGTATTGATAATTGTTAATTTAAAGTTGTGTGAGATGTAAGTTAAGTGGGTACTTTGAAATAGTATTACATGTTGTCATCCGGAAAATCCCCAAATGTACAATTCAACGTTAAAAACACAGTACCGTGTATCTTATATATTATTTTTTGACTGTAAAGAGAGTAAATTTATTGCATTATATAAGGAAATTTGTGTGTTGCCGACATCAGATTTATTCTTTTATTATCTCTACTTAAAAAAAATTCTTGTTTTCAAATACACTATATATATGGCCAAAAGTATTCGGGCATCTACTGTTGTGGAATCAGAGAGGCATGTTCCATATATTAATAGAACGTTGAGCCACCTTTTGCATCAATCACAGCCTGCACTGTTCTGCGGAGATTTTCCACCAGCTTTTGAAATATTTCAGCAGGAATTGTCTTCCATATGGCTATGAAAGCTGCAGTGAGTCCGACCTCGGAAGATAGGCGATTTGACCTGGCGCTTATTCTGCATTCCAAAGGTGTTCAATGGGATTCAGATTGGGGCTTTGTGAAAACCAGTATAAGTTTTCAACACCCATCTCTACAAACCACGTCCGCACAGTCTTCGATGCATGGACAGAACAGTTATCCTGCTGATACACAAATGATCCTTGCCCAAACTGTTGACAGAAAGTTGGAAGTGAAGAGTTGTCAAAAATGTCAACATACATTGCAGCGTTCATGTTTCCAGCCACAGGAACTAAAAGGCCCGGGCCGAACCACGAAAAACAGCCCTAAACCATGAAGCCGCCGCCACCAAACTTTACAGTTGGCGCAATACACTCGAACTGGAAGCGTTCGCCTAGCAACCGCCAAACCTAGACGCGTCCGTTGGACTGCTAGGCAGTGTAGCGGGATTCATCACTCCAAAGTACTTGTTTTCACTGCTCCCCACTCCTGGACTGTAAATCCAATAACTCCTTAACTTATTAAACTTTTATTGTAAACTTCTAATTATCTCTGACTGCATCTGCAATTTGTAAATCTTAAACTTGTAATTCTATCTTAACTTCTTAATCCTAACCTTGTATTTTAATAACTTTAAATTCTTAAGTAATCTCAAATTTGTACTTCCAGTTGTATCTTAAAATCTGTAAACTTTGGACTTCTCTTTCACCAATACCTTGGTGATTTCCTATTGGCCCGTTCGTATCCCTGGCCCCGCCCTCCCCCTCTCTTGCAGCCACAGCTCAGCACTCAACCATCAGCAGTCACTCCAAGACGAAGGCGGCACAACACCAGCCGCCTCTGACTCCTACACAGCAACCTCTCGAAGATGAATGCTATTCCATATTGATTTTACTGAAAAAACCATCTACAGTGGACTTTCATACATTCGATGTGGCCGTGATGGACCTTCGGTCCCAGGAAGGCCGTAAGCAAGCGTCTTGGCTTGGTTGCTCCCCACTCCAATGGCAGTGAGCTTTTCACCACTGCAACCGACGTTTCTCATTGACCGTGCTAATGTTGGGCTTGTGAGTGGCTGCACGACGGTGAAAACCTTTTTTTAGCTCCCGACGAACAGTCCTGGTGCTACACATGACTTCAGATGCATTTTTGAGCTCATCAGTGACGACGACCGGGCCCTTGCAATTCTTCAGCACCACTCTCTTCAGGGTTCGACGTCTGCGATCTATGAGTTTCTGCGGCCTACCACACAGAATACTATATTCAGAAAGCTCACTCCCATAGGACCCTATGGCAACATTTTTAACACGGGATGTTGCATAGACACTAGCGCTCGTGAGTTGGACCAACTAAGCTACGATGTAAACAAAGTACGTCTGCCGGATTTGGCACTCTATCGCTCGCTTGGCAATTTTTTTTTTCAAAAGCAGGCGAGGAAAAATGTATAGGACTGTACTTTTATAATTTTTGAAACTATAGAAATGATCAGGATTTAAAAATACATTAGTCTGTAACATAAATATATTCATTAGTTTAAGTAAATTCAAATAAACATAGTTATATATTTAACTCAAATAATCATAAAATGGATTAAAAAATAGACGCATTGAATTGTCTCACTGTAAAACATAATGCACAAAAAATTACAAGCTAATATACTCAAAAGACTGAAATATTATATAATATTTTCAGTCTAAAAGGTATACTAGAATGTTGATTGTTAAATTACTTGATCCTTAATTTGTTCTGGGATACTGATAATAGACTTTTTTTTAAATATAAAAATATTCTTATAGTAAAAATCAAATTTACATAAATGCACTATCAAAGTTGTGGAACTTAATCATTAATTTCCCGGGGGTGGGGTGAATTTTCCCTCATATAGCACTTAATAAAAATTTTACGTAAATATATACACCTACAATATCACATTCAACTTAATTAGCTCTAAGAAAAAGCTATCCAAATATCAATTATTATACATTTTATAAAAATACGGAAAATATTTGTTAACTAATTATACCACTACCTCTTAGAATTTAGTCTAATCGGCAATAATAACACCGCACTAATTTCGCATGATTAACACGTGTATACTTATGAACACGTGTATACTTATAATGAACACGTATATAGGATGGTGATAACTAATATTATTTCAATTTTAATAAAAATAAATTACATACCCTGTAACGCAACTAGTTTTCTTTTGGCAATCCATTTCTTGAAATGATCTAATCACTTAACAAATAATCCTTTTGCACGTTACTCAAACCACGCTGCAATGCATGCTACAGGGTTATAACATTAAAAACCGTCTTGGACCCAAACCAGACCATCGCCAAGCGCTCAGACCAAACCAGACCATCGCCAAGAGCGCGCCAACCCTCATTCTGATCCAATTTTGGTCCATCTCTGAGGACCCTACGAAATCGAGAGTGACAGGTCTGTATATATTAGTCTGTGGCCTACCACTTCGTTTTCTTGCAGTTGTATATCCCAGATGTGCCCATTTTGCAATGACATCACTTACAGTTGATCGAAGCACCTGCACCAATGCTGAAATATTATGAACCGATTTGTTGCAGCGATGGCATCCAATTATCATGCCACGTACAAATTTACTCAGCTTTGCCCACTTACTCATTATCGTTTTAACGCACGTTTATGACCGCCCGAGGCTGTGGTGCACACTTTTATCTCGTTCTATGACATACATAGCAACATCCACATCTCCTGAGGGGTATCCGGATACTTTTGGTCATATAGTGTATGTGTTTTTTTTTTAGCTAGGACTGAAGAATGTTCAAAGTACCCATAAAAATTTGGTTGAAATTCTCTGTATCTTGTAACAAATTGTCATCTTTTTTAATTTGAACTTTACAGTGACTCCTAAATTCCTCCCGTTGTGAATTAAGCATTGAAATATTGGAATGTAACTCGATAATACCGGAATATAAAAACTATAATTGCAAATGTACTAACTACAGTAACTATGAAAATCAAAACACTCGGTTTAAAAAAAAAAATACATATTTATTTTCTAAAATACAACTAACAGATAAGGAAAACAATGGTAGTAATTTGATGCAAAAGTAAATAATAAATTTCTGACTTAAGCTTAAATAAGCATAATTACGTCTTTAATACTCAGCCTTCTTTGGCTTTCAGAACAACTTTATTGCTATTTGAATACTGCCAATTAGATATTGGCAATTGTTTTTTGCAGTGCTGTCCCATTTTATCTCGACACACAGTCGAGGTTCATTCGTAGAGTTTGAAATGTCAGATTTATCTGAAACAAGTCTTTTAAGAAGACACCATATGTGTTCAATAGGACATACATCTAGAGACTGGGGAGGCCACTCAAGAACACACATATTATTATCTTGAATCCATTCAGTAGCCATAGTCACCATTGAGGTATGGGTTTGGATCGTTATCATCTCGATACACAAAGTATCTTCTTGCTAGTTTATACCAGTCCACTGCTGAAAGCAAATAATTGACCAATGTATCTGTGTATATAGTTCTAGTCATTCTGTTAGGAATCAGACACATCATTCATGGTCCAAACTCAGTACTGTGTTTCTACATCAGTATGCTTCTTCCTCCTAATCTCAATGTAGGATTCACAAACTTATCATTAATATGTTTTGCTGGTTTATCACCAATAGAGTGTCAAACTGGGGTGGGGGCAATACAGTTCAACATAAAATCTGTTGAACGGCACTAACTACCACCGATACCTTGGATATCGAACTTTTTCCATCCATGGAGTTTTTTCCATGACAGTTGTCCTTTGACGAACCTCACGAACTCAAACAGTTTGGAGAGGTCGACATCAGCAAACAAATCTCTAAAAATCTTGAAGGATTGGAAAAAGTCCGAGGGGCTAGATCCAGACTTGGAAGGGGGCATCGTTTGTGCCTGGTTAGACTCATGAAGCATGCCTATGGAAGCTTTCGCATAGGAAATACCTTCAGTGGTTTGGTTGCTATTAAAAACTCTACTTCAGGGAGGGAGGGGGGATGAATGCTAGTTTCAGTATTTTTAGTTTGGGATTTGCGGAGTCTATTTTTGAGGTTCGCCGGGCAGAGCCTGAAATTATTCGAATGCGCCCCTAAGCAATTGCAGCATATCGCCGAAGAATCCCTTGACAATCCCTGGTAAAGTACACCGGCACATTTCACGCATATGTATTTCACTGAAGAGAGAATTCATATCATTAAAAACAGCTTTGAGTTTGTGGAAAAATTAAACACACTTCAAAATATAAATGAAATTAAAACATTTGATTTTAAAGACCTCTTTAACATAGACATCTATGATTTATATAAAGTTATAATACATTTATATGAAATATATGATAATCATCATCACCTAACTACATCAAAATTTAAAATCTAGTTAAAATTCATCCTTTACAGCCAGTATGTATCTTAAGGTACTTCCATATACAAATTAAAACAGGGCATTCCATAGGGAGGAATCTTATCAACAATTTTGGCCGATTTATACCTACATTTTTATGAAAATAAGCACTCCTTCAATAATCATCACATGTACCAAAGTGAAGTGAATCTAATTTTTTAACACTTTACAACATAGTTGAAAAGTGTTTATGACTTTGTTCATTCTATCTGTCTGTCTGTCTGTCCGTTAACACAATAAATGCTGTAAAAATGAATTTATCAAAATGAAATTTTAGTATGTTGTTCAGACGGTCAGTGGGATCTATGGGAATATAAATGAATAATATCACCCAGTTAGTTTTGGATTGAACCCGGGTTGAAAAAAGGAAATACATTGAACCCTATGGGACCTAATTTTTCAAACATTTTTTAAGCAAATTTAAAATTCACAAATTGTTTCGAAAGTTTTAGGAAATATTCAAATTATTCCATAAAATATATAAAAAAAATTTCAGCAAAATACATTCAGTACTTTTTAAAATAAAAATTAAAATAAAACCATGATTTTTAAAATTCTTTTTAATTTATATTTATTGTTGTATCCGTCCTAAAACCGCTTTATTTTTGCTTAATTTTTATGCATCTGTATTCTGAAACAGCACAATTACAATATCTTTGAGTTTAAATGATTATCAAACTTTGATTATTTCTACAACGAAACCTAATTTTCTCTTATGGAGAATGTAAACAGATTAGGCTGTAAGATGAGTTGTATAAGAATTGCTGAATTTCTTCAATGCAAAATTATTTTGTTCTGGAGTATGCAATTTTTTTTTTATCAAATGGCCAGGCACTTGACTTTCATCATTCGCCTTTGTCAGCGGTCAGAACGTGAACCATTTAGCCATCCTAGGACGTTGCCCCAGGCGCACCAGAGGGGGACGGAACACACTGCGCCCACAACACAAACATCCATGCCTTACGTGGGACTCGAACCCCCAACGAGGCAGTCGAGCGATTGTTGTGGAAACGCTCGCCTTGACCAATCGACCACTGCTTCGGCCAGTATGCAATATAGATAATATGAATGAAACATTCATTGATTTTGCATAGAGAAGAATACGATTTAATGGCAGACTGTTTCGATGAAGTTTTATGCATAGAGTTAAATTACTTTTACCTCCATGGTTTTAAGTTTTTAAGTAGAATAAATTATTAATATAAAAAATTAAGTAGAATAAATTATGAATGAACAAAGTGATAAAAAACTTTTGAATTATGTTGTAAAGTGTTAAAAATGTATGAATGAAATATTTACTGCTTTTACACAGAGAGCCAGGCGATTTATATCTCGATGATGTCATTTGAATGAAGTTCGTTTTTTTTTCGATGAAGTTTTAAATTTTCAAATGTAATTAATTATTGCTGTATTATGATAATGTTAAAAATATTACCACTGAATGTATCGCATTTTAGAGATGTTTAAATAAAATTAGAGTTAGAAAGTGTTTCATAATCAATGCTTTATGCATGATCGATCTTTCTTGTCTAATTTAGTTTTCTTCGAATTTTTGTAATACTTTTTAGTTTGGAGAGTTAGTGCATTTTTTAAGAATTCAATTCTGAATAATTTTTCAATTGTTTAAATTAATTACCTTTTATTTCCTATTTATCTTATTTATTAAATCGTTTTGTATCGGACTCTGTCATCGATTTTTATTTGAATGTTCATCAAATTCAGGTGTTCTTCCTTTTTGGCCAAGTGTTGATTTTGATTTTCATAGGCAATCGCCCAATGGCTAATCATAAATTAATATTAATTTATATTTAAAATATATTGGTCATCGCTAAAAATTGCCTAGGGCTATTTGTTTTTAGATTGGGCTTGATAACGGCTAAAAACAAATAGTTATTTTCCATTTTGAGACATGTGTTACTATTCAATTAACCTTAACGCCATTGTTTCCGGTATGTCTGTTTCTTTGTATTTATATTCCATATATATATATATATATATATATATGAACTACTAATTAAGATCAATTATTTTACTTTTCCTTTCTCAAAAATCAATATTTTTTTATTTTATATAATTATTACAGGTCATGATTATTGAATAATTGAATTACGTTGGATTATTTTAATCGTAATGATTGTTAATAAATATCGCAACCAGTATTATTTTTTATTTTCTACATGTATTCTCAAACCTGGCAATTTTATACCCAATTCAGTTTCTGTTCAATCGAAAATTCAGAAATAAATAAATATATTTTTTAATTTTCAGAGGAATTTTAGGAATTGAGAATAAAAATGCTGTCATTTGGATTATTTGGAACCTTATTAGTAATGATGATGCATAATGCTGCAAGTGAGTATTTATTTATTTTGTTACTTTTTATTTCATCACATATGTATGTCCTTCAAATCAGACAGGAGGAAAACAGTACATTTGAATATAGATACCAAGTAAAATTCTTTTTAAACGCGCATATAGAAACTATATACACACTTTATCCAAATGATTAAGCACCTATATATATATATATATATATATATATATATATATATATATATATATATATCCCCAATAATAATGAGTCCAATATATATATATATTGGACTCATTATTATTGGGGATGGCTACATTCTTTACTGAATAAGCAGGTTTCTTTTGCATATCTTTACTTGTGCTTTTAATCATTTGCATATGATCCATGACCCCCTCTTCTACAGGTACTGTGACTTGCATATGGCTACGTACATTCCTTCATGGTGATGCAATTTCACTTTTGACGAGTATATATATATATATATATATATATATATATATATATATATATATATATATGCATATATATATTCTAAATAACAGTAAAGAATTAAAAAATAAATTAAAAACACTTGGTAAAATAATAGGATTTCAAACTTTTGATTTTAAAGATCTATTTAATAATATTAAGATCACTGATTTATATGATATCATTTTAGCTTTATATAATGCTTATATTACTAATCAATCTACTCATACTATTTTTACCAATTTTCCTAAACTTCACTTTGTCCTTTTTAATTATTATATATTTCTAGGTAATAAATTATACTTACAAGTCTCAGGTGTTCCACAAGGTGGCTGTAGTAGCAGTATGTTAGCTAATTTATACCTATATCAATATGAAAAATTCTTTACTTCAACAGATTATAAAATTTACAGATATGTAGATAATCTGATTTGTCTTGTATTTACTGTTAACTATGTCATAGATATAGATTTCTATCCGGATAATTTGGAATTAATACCTAATGAAACTACTATTAGTAATAATATTTATTATTTGGATTTAAATCTAATTATAGAACCTGCTCATGGGATAGTTACTAATTTATATGATAAAAAAGATTTTTTTTAATTTAATATTAATAAATTATTACCCTTTAATTCCTGCAACTCGATTCAATTGTTTAGAAATATTATACTTAATCAGCTTTTTAGAATTTATAGATTATCAGATAAAAAATTTCATGCTTTGCACATTAATAACCTCAAAATTACCAGTAAAATGTATAAATATCCTGCATATTTAGTAAATGGTATAGTTAATAAGTTTCGATTAGCCTAAACTTCTCATAATCTCTCCTTAGTATCTTATTTTAGCCGTACTTCTTCATTTTCTTGAAATTATATTTTCATCTTTTTATCTTGAAGCTTTAACTGTTGAATATCTCATTTTATTGCTTTTACGCAGTACAGTTTTTATTACTCTCTTTGGCAACAGCAAATCACATCTTTTCATTTCTGCAAATGGCAACATTGGTCTAGTCATATTTTGCTCGTCATGGTTGTACTACTGAAGTGTTAAGGTATTTATGTTTCCTTTATTTTTCCAATCTATATGCTTGTCGTCCATATAACACAAGTTTATAGATAAAATCTATCTTGTGTCTCAGAAACAAGCATTTTTGTGTTCATTTCGAAGGGATATATGGACTTGAAGAGAATTTTTTCGAAATGAACTTATCTTAAGCCTAAAGCTCTTCCATGCGCAAGCTTTTTTACTTGATTTTTTGTTTTCCTATTTTCATTCCTCATCTTTGAAATTTGTTGATTGTCTTTGTCTTTATGACCTGCATTACGCTTTATTATTTCCTCTTTATGTCTTAATTTCTTTTATTTCTTTGTATTTTGTAGAAAATTTTGGAATAGTGTATTATGAGTTACTTTTTACATTCTAACATTGGATTTACTAATATATATATATATATATATATATATATATATATATATATACACATTATTTTTCGTTCAAGCGTATTCGTTCCGGTGTCCACTCACTTAGACGAAGAGATGTAAAATGCTCTGTCGCATGTTCTTCTGCGAACGTGTAAACTGTCACGTGGTGGCTATGCCTGTGAGTTAATATTTCTGTTTTTATACTTCTGGTTTATAGTTCACTTGGTTTTTTTATTAGTTGTCCTTCCACTAGCCAGTAGACAATTCCAATGATGTCCATAGGTAAATACTATCGCCATTCTCAGAAACTGGCTATTCTTTCGGTTTTAATTCGTATTGTATGGCTGTCCTGGCGAGAATGCAATTTCGAAGTAACCGTCGTTTTTTGTGTATTTTCAGTTGATTGTTCTCCATGTCTTGATCTTCAATCTTGAGCTTTTATTATTGCCTTTTCTCTTTTTTGCCATGTTTGCTTTTTATTTTATATATATTTATGTATATATATATACCTTTTAATTATGATTTTTGTATACTCATCTTCCCCTCACCCCCTTTCCATTATAGTGATAAGTTACCTTCTATTTTTATCCTTAGCCATGGTCTATAGTTACTTATTTGTAACAGATATGCTAGAGATGGGTTTTTTAACACTTTACAACAAAGTTGAAAAGTGTTTATGACTTTGTTCATTCTGTCTGTCTGTCTGTCTGTCTGTCTGTCTGTCTGTCTGTCCGTTAGCACGATAACTGCCGTAAAAATGACTTAATTAAAATGAAATTTTAGTATGTTGTTCAGACGGTCTGTAGGACCTATGGGAATATAAATGAATAATATCACACAATTAGTTTTGGATTGAACCCGGGTTGAAAAAATGAAATACATTGAGCCCTATGGGACCTAATTTTTCTAACATTTTTTAAGCGGATTTAAAATTCACAAATTGCTTCGAAAATTTTAGGTAATAGTCAAATTGTTCCATAAAATATATAAAAAAAAATTCAGCTAAATATATCCAGTAGTTTTTTAAATAAAAATTAAAATAATAATTACACATCTTATATGAAACGATCACGTGACCATGATATGAAACGATCACATGACCCACTTCAAAATGATATATGGCATCCATCTTGTTTCAAATTCGTGATTTTTTAAAGTTCTTTTTAATTCATATTGAATGTTGTATCCATCCTAAAACTACTTTATTTCTGCTTAAATTCTGTGCATCTACATACTAAAACAACACAATGACAATATATTTGAGTTTAAATTCTCATTCAAATTTGATTATTTCTACAATTAAGCCTATTTTTCACCTATGTAAAATGTAAACAGCAAAATATGTAGAATGAGTTGTATTAGAATTACTGTATTTCTTTAACACAAAATAATTCAGTCCATGGAGTCTGCATGTCTGATATGAATGAAATATTAATTGATTTTATAAACAGAAGGACGATTTTTTTCGATGAAGTTTTAAGCATAAAGTTTATGAATTGTAGCTCCATGGTCTTAATTTTTAAATAAAATAAGTTATTATAGTATTGTGACGAATGAAATGGAGAAAGTTATGAATGCTTTTATAGAGAGATCCAGGCGTGTTATTTTTTCTATGACGTCATTTGAATTAATTTCAGTTGTTTTCAGTGAAGTTTTCAAATATAATAAATTATCGTAGTATTATGATAGATTTAAAAATATTACCGTGGAATGTATTGCATTTTAGAGATATTTAAACCACGCAATTTATATTTCAATGCCGTCATTTGAATGAAGTTCATTTTTTTCAATGAAGGTTTAAGTTTTCAAATATAATAAATCAATGTAGTATTGTGATAGGTTTTAAAATATTACCGAGGAATGTATTGCATTTTCGACTTTTTTAAATAAAATTGCATTGAAGTTGGAAAGTGTTTCATAATCAATGCTTTAAGCATGATTGATCTTTCTTGTTAACACTTTACAACAAAGTTGAAAAGTGTTTATGACTTTGTTCATTCTGTCTGTCTGTCTGTCTGTCCGTTAGCACGATAACTGCCGTAAAAATGACTTAATCAAAATGAAATTTTAGTATGTTGTTCAGACGGTCTGTAGGACCTATGGGAATATAAATGAATAATATCACACAATTAGTTTTGGATTGAACCCGGGTTGAAAAAATGAAATACATTGAGCCCTATGGGACCTAATTTTTCTAACATTTTTTAAGCGGATTTAAAATTCACAAATTGCTTCGAAAATTTTAGGTAATAGTCAAATTGTTATATAAAATATATAAAAAAAAATTCAGCTAAATATATTCAGTAGTTTTTTAAATAAAAATTAAAATAATAATTACACATCTTATATGAAACGATCACGTGACCATGATATGAAACGATCATATGACCCACTTCAAAATGAGATATGGCATCCATCTTGTTTCAAATTCGTGATTTTTTAAAGTTCTTTTTAATTCATATTGAGTGTTGTATCCATCCTAAAACTACTTTATTTCTGCTTAAATTCTGTGCATCTACATACTAAAACAACACAATGACAATATATTTGAGTTTAAATTCTCATTCAAATTTGATTATTTCTACAATTAAGCCTATTTTTCACCTATGTAAAATGTAAACAGCAAAATATGTAGAATGAGTTGTATTAGATTTACTGTATTTCTTTAACACAAAATAATTCAGTCCATGGAGTCTGCATGGCTGATATGAATGAAATATTAATTGATTTTATAAACAGAAGGACGATATTTTTCGATGAAGTTTTAAGCATAAAGTTTATGAATTGTAGCTCCATGGTCTTAATTTTTAAATAAAATAAATGATTATAGTATTGTGATGAATGAAATGGAGAAAGTTATGAATGAAATCCTGCTTTTATAGAGAGATCCAGGCGTGTTATTTTTTCTATGACGTCATTTGAATTAATTTCAGTTGTTTTCGGTGAAGTTTTCAAATATAATAAATTATCGTAGTATTATGATAGATTTAAAAATATTACCGTGGAATGTATTGCATTTTAGAGATATTTAAACCACGCAATTTATATTTCAATGCCGTCTTTTGAATGAAGTTCATTTTTTTCAATGAAGGTTTAAGTTTTCAAATATAATAAATCAATGTAGTATCGTGATAAGTTTTAAAATATTACCGAGGAATGTATTGCATTTTCGACTTTTTTAAATAAAATTGCATTGAAGTTGGAAAGTGTTTCATAATCAATGCTTTAAGCATGATTGATCTTTCTTGTTTGTACTTAACGTAGTTTATGCATAGTTTTCGTTTTTTTAAAAATTTCAATTTTTATATATATATATAAAAATTTATATAAATATATATATATATATATATATATATATATATATATATGTACATATATATATGTATATATATGTACATATATATATGTATATATATATACATATATATATACATATATATATATATATATATATATATATATATATATATATATATATATATATTTATATATATATATATTATGCAGGTTTGATTTCTGTTTCCTGTTCTAAGCAGATTCCATTTTACTAATATTTTGTTGTATTTGCAGGTAATGAATCTGTTATCAAAGGAAATACATTTATGGAAGAGTTGTTGAGTGAGATGAAGACTAACAAATCATCAGTTAATTCAATTGATCCACTGAAAATTCCAAACGTGAATGAACCTACTTTCCAAGCAACAAATGTGATTGCTAAGGGGCTTTCTAGGCTGAAAAGAGATAAAAACTGCTCAGTGTCTCTTTCTGGTAACACATCAAAGTTGACTTGCCGAATAGCAGCAGAGGATCTCATGGTGACTTTCGACTATTGGGCAAAAGCGCTATTTTTCTGGTTTAACGGCAAGTGCAATTTTAATGTATTCATTGCACTCTCCACACGCACACACATATACATGTGTGTGTGTGTGTGTGTGTGTGCGCATGTGTTGTATTAAAAGGGATATAGGAGCTAATAGCAAGAGATCAAAGTAAAAATACTAAAAACAATCCGTAATTCTAAAACAGATACAACGTGGTTATCCGATAAAAGAGGAATAATGCTAGGATAAAGTTGGGTGTTAATTCAATATTAGATTTTTTATCGAGGCTGAGCATCCTATCCAAATTAACAAAAACAAGTGCTTGTTTCTGAATATGGTGATAGTTAGTTACTATAAACACCATATACTCAATCCACAAGCATAATGAGATAATTAAGATTAAAAAATTATTAAAAAATCAAATAATTACCAAGAAATATGTACTAGCAGTCCAAGCGGAGTGAAAGAGTTAAGTAGTGCCCAAAAAGAAAGAAGGAAGAATGATGAGTAAACCATAGAGATTAGAAGAAGGAATGAATTCCAAAGAAACTTAAACCAGGGAGGAAGGGGAGGTAAAAGTGCAGTAAAATAGGGTATGAATAATGAATAGGAATCAAAGACAAAAATGTTTACAATAATAATTCAGAGGCACAGGAAAATTGAATAAAAAATTTATGTCGAGAACTCTAAAATGATGGCTGCAAATCGTTGCTACAGGCCGGCTAAAGTTACATACTTTAAAAGCTAATTCAAAATATTAAAAATATGTGAGCAGTGTTTTCTATTTTTTTATTACTTTTCATTTTCCACATACTTAATAATAATAGTGTTTTTCTAATAATATTAGTAGATATCATATTTACAATTTCTCATAGACCGTTATATTGAATCTAACCCATTGAAATCTTAAGGTAATAGGCATAAATGAAAATTTGTTACATAGCTAATTGCATTAAGCAATTTAAATAAAATCAAAAAATGAATATTATCAAGAAATTTATGGAGTCTTCACACGATTATAAATGATGTATGGTGTATGTACACTTCATTTTTAGCGTAACTGTTAAATATTTTTATTCGCTTTTGCATATTCCTTTCGTTCCATCAGATACATTTTCGGTAAAGCCGGAAGTGACATCTCCAGATTAGGAAACGGAAATCCTTAGTGAACCCTCTCAACCGCTTTCTGGAATGCGATGCTGAATCTTTATCAATCAACATCTAAACTCTGTTTATAGCCAATCCGGAGAAATAAATGTTTCAAGGAAAGTTTTTGAACCGGAAGTGTAAAAGCTCGGAAGTGCAAATCCCTAATACCTCCTTCAGAATTTGATGCTGAATTTCATATCAGGGATCATCTAAGCTTTATAGTCAGTCTTAAGAAATAAATATTTCATGACAATTTTTTGAAATGAAAGTGAAAACAAAACTGGAAGTAGAAATCCTTAGTCCCACTCCCTCCATTTTATTCCAGAATTTGAAGCAAACACACATAAGTTATCATCTAATTTCTATACCTGAGAAATAGATGTTTCAAGAAAATTGTTTCAGCTGGAAGTAGAAAATAAACAGAAAGTAAAAATTATTAGTTAACCTTCCTACCTTCTCTAGAATTTTATGCTGAATCTATATCAGTTATCATCTAAGCGTTATCCATAGTCAATCTTGGGAAATAGTGTTTCAATTAAAATAAAAGAATTTTAACCCAAAATAGAAATCCTCCCATGCTCCTCAAAAATTTTATGCTGAATCCATATCAGTCATAGGCAGCGCCAGGCTTTCACAATTGGGGGTGCTAATCTCAGATATATAAATCCGTAAAAAATAAATAAATTTACGACTTTAAAAGAGAGAGAGACTGACAATTGTTGGAATAAGGGGCAGTTATTAAGTAAAAAGGAGTGTTTGAGCAATTTGTAATGGGGGTGCTGAAGTCCCCCTAGTCCCCCCGCCCCCCGTGGCGCGCCTATGATATCAGTCATTATCTAAGCTCAATCTATAGCAGATCCTGTGAAATAAATGCTTCAAGGAAAACAAAATTTCCTAAGTACAATAATATAGCAAAATTTTTGCCACCAACAGAGGCTGTTTTTCTTGTTACTTGAATAATTAATCCATTAAACGCCATTACTCCCTTTTTGAAAACACCGTAAGGTATTTTGTGTGGTACTTAATGGAAATTATAGAAATATTTTGCCAGTATTTAAACCGCATAAATTGATATATTTTTTGCTATACATAACTGATTTTATGTTATTTTTTTACAGGAGAAGGTGAAATTAAAGTAGATAAACTCATTGTGGAATTGCATACTTCTTTGCAATCTGGTGCTGCAAAATTAGACGGTTTAAAAGTTATAAAACTTGGTGAACTTCATGTGGAAAAAATAAATGGGTTGAGTATTATCTTAAACTGGATGTTGAGATTAATTGCACAAAAGCTTTTCAGGAATTCAAAAGCAAAAATAGTTAATGCTATCAAGGAAGCCTCGGCGGAAGCTCTAAATAACATAATGAAGTCCAAAGCAAGACCTGGATTTTAATATTGAATTTACGAGATGGTGAATGGTATTTGTACGTTAAAGAGGATGTATTCCATGCTGCACTTGTGGCAAAAATAAATAATAAAGTGACATCCTGAGCTTAGACTGGTTTTAAACTTTCTTTCTTCTAGATCATTATCCTACAAAAGAAAAAATCTGAGATACAAAAAAGGGGGCGAGAGCAAAATATTCTAGATTAGCTTACGCCCTCGCCTGCAAGACTAATAGAATATTTACCTATATAAGATATTCTGCTGTTCTTGTTCACCTGCGCGTTTCACAGACAAACCTGACAAAATAAATAAACAGAATAAATGCATCAGGGTGACCTACAAGTGACTAACATAACATATTTTGGGAAATTCCGTCGTATAGTTTTGAAGCTAGGGTAGATACATATACTTTGCACATACACATAAAGACGACACTAAATCAATGAAAATTATGACTAATTGATGAAAATCCAATTACCTTGTAACGGATATAAGAATCTAACAAAAAGTATAACCCATTTCTCCATTCGTCCGTAAAGCTTGGCGAAAGATTTACAGACGAATTTGACGGGTGTCGACAACTTGGCAACTTTTTAAAAGTTGCCAAATTGACAATAATATCGCAAAAATGATGGGATCCTAATGTGACTTGCAGTCCAGGATGAAGAGGAAGAAACCGAAATTTTCATTGTGCTTGAATACCATCAGTTGAACCGCAGCCAATGAGAGAGGCGTAGCTTTCAACAAGACAAGGCGTGGCTTTCAACGTAGACTAGGCGGAGCTTTCAACGTAGATTTCAAGTATCGAAAGGTCCGGACGTAAAAAAATTCAATATTTGTTCACAAAATTTGAAAAGACAGGAAGTGTTGAAACTGATTTGACTATATATGCCTGCTAGCACCATCTGTTGGGAAAATTTTCAACTATTTTTTGAAACCGCAGTATATAAATTTTACTAGCTGTCTAATAAACATGCACTTTATTTCATCCTTTTATCTGTAACCGTTTCCGAGATATTCGTTTTTAACGTTGGGGAATCCTTTAGGGGACACTATATTTTCCTTATACTAACTAAGTGTTGTATATAACTCTTGCGATGAATTTTGATGTTATGTTTTTAAGTTATTATAGTGATGTTAAAAGTGTGTAAATCAGAAGAAAAGTATTACTTCAAATATTTGATTCCAGTCATAATATTTTCCTTATGTATTAAACTCAAAACTGAAACTTTTATATCCTTTGTACGACATATATTCAGTTATGAAAAGATGCTTGTATAAACAATTTTACACAGCAATTGTAAAAAATTTCCATATTACCTAATTTCTTGTTTTAAATACTAAATATGTACTCATCAGAAAATACATACACTTTTCCATTTTAATATATAGATTTAAAAATATAGAAAAAAAGCCCCAGGATTATAAATGAACTTGACCGACTGCACTTTGCAGTACAAAATGCTCACTACAAGCAAGTTCGTTCATTTTCCTTAATTTCATAATTTATATGCAAGGCAAGAAATTTCAGTTCAGAGTTTACTCGCCAAAAGAGCTTTTCACTCACTAGTTTAATATAAATAACATAGAATAATCTGTTTGTCACTTCTTATAGAAGACAAAATTGCATTAAATAAAGCTTAATATGCAGAATTTTTACAAGATATTGTGTGATTTGGTTTATTGCAGTTTGGAGAAGCATTTTAAGAACAAATGTAAACAATTTTCAGCCTACGCTATCTATCTTTATGTGGTATATTAATAATTGTGAAAGAATATTAATAGAGATATTCAATTGAAATATGTACCCAAGAAAAAACAAATAGATCACTTCTGCAGAGTTAACTTATATTATACATAATTATGCCTGTTTTCTCTTGCATATTTTCAGTAATAACTAATACAGCAACAGAACAACCGACCTTTTTTATATATAAATGAGTCAGCTGCTGTATTACTGTACTTCAAGTTTACAACTCAATATATTACTAATAAAAGCCTTGTAATATGGGTGTTTGAAAGTGCATGAAATAAACATAGCACAATTAACTAAACAAACTTCGATGGCAAAGATATGATTACAGAATACCAAGACAGATGTCAACAAACTAATTTTAAATTCAACTTACCCAATTCCTTTAGCAAACTTCTAAAAGCACATATTGTGCATATATGCTTGTAGCGGCAATATCAAATTTAAATACAAATCTTTAATCAATTCTTTAATACCCATAGTCTTCTTTAATACTCATAGTCTTTAATACAAATCTTTTTATCAATATTTGTGCTAAATAATCATAAGAGAAGATAAATTTAGTTATATCCTACTAAAATTACTTGCTAAATGATTGCAAATTTCTAAAAATCGTCTGTAATATGCAAACTAATATTTGACAACAAACATAGATGCCGTGCAGTGGAATCGCGGACGTGACGTCACATGAAATTCATCTATACCCAAAATAGAGCTCTTATACTACAGGCTGACTTATCAAACATAATGAAGCCCAGTAAGCTTTCTACAAATGCATGGGTTGCCATATTTGGCAGTTTAACACATGCTCCAAATATTGATTTTTACAGGTATTTGATCAAATTTACAATTGAGTTATATTTTTATAAATATGAATTAGATTGGAGTAACATTTGTAATTACGCGACACTTATTAACAAGAATCAAAAATATGATTCTCACTCTATAAGCAGATTAACAAATAGATGGATATTTTCTTTCTTATTATTTTTTTTGGAAAAATCCGGTTATTAAAATTTATGAAATACTTTGATGTATATTTGTATTTTACATCTGTTACAGATCTAACATTATATTGAATGAAATATGGTCCTATTATGAGCTCAGAAAGACCTTGAATTATTTGAAATACTTGAACTAAATAATGAAAAGTTGTTATTGAAATATATATTTGTGATGGTACATAGTAGTGTGTGAATTGCCCGGGGAGGTCACTTTAAAATAAAAATATGTATTTAATTTTAAAGGTACTAAAATTTTAAAGAGGGGCAATTTTGTTATAAACCTGTGGATGTATAGATTAGATAAATATAGCATCTAATCTTAATAATAATAATAAATTATACAAATCTGTATTGTAAACGATATATTTTTTATGCTTAGTACAAAAGAATTCAAGTACTTTAAAATATAATATTGAGGAAATCCTCTAAACATAGCGCCTATGTTTACATCAAATGATTGGTGCCAATCATCGTTTTGGAAATGAAAATATCAGTGCCATTCCAAAATAACTTGAGTCAATTTCGATTTATTTACCAATTTAGCTTATGTTTACATAATTATTATAATATGGTAAGATTTCCACTTGGCGGCAGTTTGTCAACAGTAGAATTCAACAATTTTATGATTCATTATACTCTAAAAATGCAATAAAGTATTTTAAACTTGAAAGATATTGGTGTAACATGAATAAATATTTATTATATACATAATTTGAAGCAATTATACTTTTAAGTTTGGAAGAGAGAATAACACATTCAGGACTACAAACCACGTTTACTAAGATAAGACTATAACAAGTAAAAGTCAATAATAATACATACTACAGTTACCGAAATTATAAAATGAGTGTTTAAAATAAATGCTTTATATAAAAGTAGAAGTTTCAATTACAATATTGTAAAATTTAGCTTTCACAAATATACTCCTGTACCGGGTATCCAATGATTCTGCCGACTATTTATAAGCCATTTTGATTTTATTCCCTCCTCATTTCTGGGAAACCGAAATTACCAAAACATTTTTAACACTTTACAACATAGTTGAAAAGTGTTTATGACTTTGTTCATTCTGCCTGTCTGTCCGTCTGCCTGTCAGTCTGCCTGTCTGTCTGTCCGTTAGCACGATAACTGCCGTAAAAATGACTTTATCAAAATGAAATTTTAGTATGCTTTTCAGACGGTCTGTGGGACCTATGGGAATATAAATAAATCACATCACCCAAATAGTTTTTTATTGAACCCGGGTTGAAAAAATGAAATACATTGAACCCTATGGGATCTAATTTTTCAAACATTTAAGTACATTTAAAATTCACAAATAGCTTCGAAATTTTTAGGAAATATTCACATTATCCCATAAAATATATAAAACAAAATTTCAGTAAAATATGTTAGGTAGTTTTTTAATTAAAAATTATTTAATATAGGGAGAAAAACGAATTCAATTAAATTCTGACTTTTGCGATATCCTCCAGAAAGAAACAAGAAAGATCAATCATGCTTAAAGCATTGATTATGAAACACTTTCCAACTTCAATGCTATTTTATTTAAACATGTCTAAAATGCAATACATTCCTCGGTAATATTTTAAAACTTATCATAATAATACATTAATTTATTATATTTGAAAACTTAAACCTTCATCGAAAAAAAATGAACTACATTCAAATGACGGCATTGAAATATAAATTGCCTGGTTTAAACTTCTCTAAAATGTGATACATTCCTCGGTAATAATTTTAGAATTATCATAATACTACGATAATTTATTATATTTGAAAACTTCATCGAAAACAACTGAAGTTAATTCAAATGACGTCATAGAAAAAATTAAGGCTCCTCTATATACGAGCTGACTTATCAAGCATATTGAAGCCCACCATAGCTGGAAGCACAATCCTTTAGCATTAGCTCTATTCGTATTTTCACTTTAGGAAGTATAATTGAAATAATTATGGGTGGTTGTTCTGCACCGAACTGCTCTAATCATTCTAAAAAGGATTTTAAGCTATTTCGTTTTCCTTGAAACGAAGAAAGAAGAAAACAATGGCTAATAAATAATTGGATTCCCGGTACTGGAGCATATTTGTCCGAGATGAATTCTACAATATTCTAATTCAAACTTCTTATTTCATATATAGTATTTATTTTAAACACTTATTTTATAACTAGCCGCCTTTGGCGACCAGCCTGTTCGCTACCCTTGAAAATTCTGACCGTGGCAAACTCGTTGGCGCGACCTACCAGAAAGGTGTAAGGTAACTGCTTGGAAGGCCAGGAAGTGCCACACAATTTAGACCGGAACCCAATGGGGGAGGCATCCAAAGAGACCGTACCCTCCTTCCCCTACCACAAACCTCTCGGAAGGACTTGCAGTCCCACACGTTTAACGTGATCGTACTCCGCGTGAACACGGCTGCAGTTTTGGCAATGGCGGGAATCGAAACCGGGCCTACCGAGTGAAATTCCCGCGCGCTAACCACTGGGCTACCGTGCCATCCGCGACGATCTCCATAACTTTATTTTTATTCGGCAATTTTGGGAATCGAACCCGGGCCTACCAAGTGCAAATCCCGCGCACTAACCACTGGGGTACTTCACCCTCCGCGATATTCTTCATAACTTTCTTTTTATTCACCCAATTTAGACCGGAACCAAGTGGGAGAAGCATCCACAGGGACCGTACCCTTCTTCCCCTACCACCAACCTCTCGGAAGGACTTACAGACCCACATGTTTAACGTGATCGTACTCCGCGTAAACACGGCGGCAATTTTGGGAATCGAACCCGGGCCTACCGAGTGCAATTTCCGCGCGCTAACCATTGGGCTACTTTGCCCTACGCGACAATCTCCATAACTTTCTTTTTATTCATCCAATTTAGACCGTACCCTCCTTCCCCTACCACCAACTTCTCGGAAGGACTCACGGACCCACATGTTTAACGTGATCGTACTCCGCGTAAACACGGCGGCAATTTTGGGAATCGAACCCGGGCCTACTGAGTGCAATTCCCGCGCGCTAACCACTGGGCTTCTTCGCCCCCAGCGACTATCTCCATAACATTCTTTTTATTTACCCAATTTAGAACGGAACCCAGTGGGAGAGGCATCCACAGGGACCGTACCCTCCTTCCCCTACCACCAACCTCTCGGAAGGACTTCCGGACCCACATGTTTATCGTGATCGTACTCCGCGTGAACACGGCGGCAGTTTTGGAAGTGGCGGGAATCGAACCCGGGCCTACCGAGTGCAATTCCTGAGCGCTAACCACTGGGCTGCCTCGCCCTCCGCAACTTTCTTTATATTCACCCAATTTAGACGGGAACCCTGTGAGGGAGGCATCCACAGGGACCGTACCCTCCTTCCCCTACCACCAACCTCTCGGAAGGACTTCCGGACCCACATGTTTATCGTGATCGTACTCCGCGTGAACACGGCGGCAGTTTTGGAAGTGGCGGGAATCGAACCCGGGCCTACCGAGTGCAATTCCTGAGCGCTAACCACTGGGCTGCCTCGCCCTCCGCAACTTTCTTTATATTCACCCAATTTAGACGGGAACCCTGTGAGGGAGGCATCCACAGGGACCGTACCCTCCTTCCCCTACCACCAACCTCTCGGAAGGACTTCCGGACCCACATGTTTATCGTGATCGTACTCCGCGTGAACACGGCGGCAGTTTTGGAAGTGGCGGGAATCGAACCCGGGCCTACCGAGTGCAATTCCTGAGCGCTAACCACTGGGCTGCCTCGCCCTCCGCAACTTTCTTTATATTCACCCAATTTAGACGGGAACCCTGTGAAGGAGGCATCCACAGGGACCGTACCCTCCTTCCCCTACCACCAACCTCTCGGAAGGACTTACGGGCCCACATGTTTAACGTGATCGTATTCCGCGTGAACACTTCGGCAGTTTTGGCAGTGGCGGGAATCGTACCCGGGCCTACCGCTAACTTCCCGCGCGCTAATTTACAATTTAAAATGACCATATGCTCTCTAAGCTCTTAATTCCATCATCCTCATTCCATTGTTCCATCATTTAAAATATCCATAAAATTTAAATATCCATCGTTCCATCATTTAAAATATCCATAAAATTAAAATATCCATCGTTCCATCATTTAAAATATCCATAAAATTAAAATATCCATTTAAAAAATCCATATCGTTCCATCATTTAAAATATAAATATAATAATTTCTACAGTGCATATGTTAAGCTCTTATTTCATTTAAAATCGGAAGCGCGGGAAACGGAAAGTAAAAACTAATTCGGTTTCTTATTGTCCCACCCATCGCTATCCATATACAGAACCGTGACGTCACCTCCACCTTGACGTCCCCACCCACCACCTTCCCTGCTTCAGCGGGGGAGATTACGAAGCGTCACGCCGAGCGGAACGGCGAGAAATTTAAAATCATGACGTCTTTAAAATTGCGATCCTGAAGGCAATTTTCATTATTTCTGGACCAGATTAGACTTGTAAGAATGCCAGATGTTTGACCTTTCTGAAAATGTAAATTATTAGTCGAAATTATGAGTACTTTTCACGATGCGAGAATTTAAAAACCAAAAATCGTTTTCTTGAGCAAAAAGTGACTTTTGTTTTAAAATCTTTAAAAAATATTAGAAATCGAAATTCAGATTTGAAATTGATATATTTTTACTCCAAATTCTCTGCTCTTTCCGATGGTGTAATTTGTTTTTTTCTACGATGTCTGGATCGTGGAGAAAAAAGGGCAAAAAGGGCAAAAAACGGTCGAAATCGCATAAAACATTAAATAAATAAAAAAATAATTAAAATTTTAAAAATCGGTTTTCACGTGTCCCCTTCTCTCCCCCCCGGGTCTCCGATTGCCAAATTTTGTAGCTCTCCGACGCGCGGTCGCGAAACGTATAGTGTATAAGACAGACACACAGACACACACACACACACACACAGACATTGCCTTTTATTATTTACTAGCCGCCTTTGGCGACCAGCCTGTTCGCTACCCTTGAAAATTCTGACCGTGGCAAATTCTAACCGTGGCACACTCGCTGGCGCGACCTACCAGAAGGAACGACCTACCAGGAAGTGCCACCCAATTTAGACAGGAACTCAGTGGGGGAGGCATCCACAGGGACCGTACCCTCCTTCCCCTACCACCAACCTCTCGGAAGGACTTACGGTCCCGCATGTTTAACGTGATCGTACTCCGCCTGAACACGGCGGCAGTTTTGGCAGTGGCGGGAATCGAACCCGGACCTACCTAGTGCAAATCCCGCGCGCTAACCACTGGGCTACCGCGCCCTCCGCGACAATCTCCATAACCTTCTTTTTATTCACCCAATTTAGACCGGAACCCAGTAGGGGAGGCATCCACAGGGTCCGTACCCTCCTTCCTCTACCAACAACCTCTCGGAAGGACTTACGGATCCACATGTTTAACGTGATCGTACTCCGCGTGAAAATGGCAGCAGTTTTGGCAGTGGCGGCAATCGAACCCTAGCCTACCGAGTGCAATTCCCGCGCGCCAACCACTGGGCTACCGCGCCCTCCGCGACAATCTCCATAACCTTCTTTTTATTCACCCAATTTAGACCGGAACCCAGTGGGAAAGTCATCCATAGGGTGCGTACCCTCCTTCCTCTACCACCAACCTCTCGGAAGGACTTACGGACCCACATGTTTAACGTGATCGTACTCCGCGTGAACACGGCAGCAGTTTTGTCAGTGGAGGGAATCGAACCCGGGCCTACCGAGTGAAATTCCCGCACGCTAACCACTGGGCTACCGCGCCCTCCGCGACAATCTCCATAACTTTCTTTTTATTCACCCAATTTGGAGCAGGACCCAGTGGGGGAGGCATCCACAGAGAACGTACCCTCCTTTCCCTGCCACCAACCTCTCGGAAGGAATTATCGACCCATATGTTTAAGGTGATCGTACTCCGCATCAGTGGCGGGAATCGAACCCAGTCCTACCGAGTGCAATTCTCGCGCGCTAACTTCCCGCGCGCTAATTTAAATTTATAACGACCATATGCTAGGCTCTTAATTCCACCATCCTCGTTCCATCGTTCCATCATTTAAAATAGCCATAAAATTAAAATATCCATTTAAAATATCTATAAATTAAAATATCCATAAATTAAAATATCCATTTAAAATAAAAAAAATCAACCATATCGTTCCACCAATCCATAAATATAATAATTTCAAATACATCACCACAATTCAAACCACCATAATTCAATCATTTAAATTATTTAAAATATCCATTTAAAAATATCCATTTAAAATATCATATAAATATAATAATTTCGCCCGATGTATACAACACTTATGCTCGTAATTCAGTTAAAACCGAAAGCGCGGTCTCCATGGAGACGGGGAAGAAACTAATGCGGATGGGGGGAAAATGCCGTTGAGGAACTGAGCCGGTAGCCGACAAATTTAAAATCATGGCGTCTTTAAAATTGCCATCCTGAAGGCAATTTTCATTATTTCTGGACCAGATTGGACTTGTAAGAATGCCAGATGTTTGACCTTTCTGAAAATGTAAATTATTAGTCGAAATTATGAGTACTTTTCACGATGCGAGAATTTAAAAACCAAAAATCGTTTTCTTGAGCAAAAAGTGACTTTTGTTTTAAAATCTTTAAAAAATATTAGAAATCGAAATTCAGATTTGAAATTGATATATTTTTACTCGAAATTCTCTGCTCTTTCCGATGGTGTAATTTGTTTTTTTCTACGATGTCTGGATCGTGGAGAAAAAAGGGCAAAAAGGGCAAAAAACGGTCGAAATCGCATAAAACATTAAATAAATAAAAAAATAATTAAAATTTTAAAAATCGGTTTTCACGTGTCCCCTTCTCTCCCCCCCGGGTCTCCGATTGCCAAATTTTGTAGCTCTCCGACGCGCGGTCGCGAAACGTATAGTGTATAAGACAGACACACAGACACACACACACACACACACAGACATTGCCTTTTATTATTTACTAGCCGCCTTTGGCGACCAGCCTGTTCGCTACCCTTGAAAATTCTGACCGTGGCAAATTCTAACCGTGGCACACTCGCTGGCGCGACCTACCAGAAGGAACGACCTACCAGGAAGTGCCACCCAATTTAGACAGGAACTCAGTGGGGGAGGCATCCACAGGGACCGTACCCTCCTTCCCCTACCACCAACCTCTCGGAAGGACTTACGGTCCCGCATGTTTAACGTGATCGTACTCCGCCTGAACACGGCGGCAGTTTTGGCAGTGGCGGGAATCGAACCCGGACCTACCTAGTGCAAATCCCGCGCGCTAACCACTGGGCTACCGCGCCCTCCGCGACAATCTCCATAACCTTCTTTTTATTCACCCAATTTAGACCGGAACCCAGTAGGGGAGGCATCCACAGGGTCCGTACCCTCCTTCCTCTACCAACAACCTCTCGGAAGGACTTACGGATCCACATGTTTAACGTGATCGTACTCCGCGTGAAAATGGCAGCAGTTTTGGCAGTGGCGGCAATCGAACCCTAGCCTACCGAGTGCAATTCCCGCGCGCCAACCACTGGGCTACCGCGCCCTCCGCGACAATCTCCATAACCTTCTTTTTATTCACCCAATTTAGACCGGAACCCAGTGGGAAAGTCATCCATAGGGTGCGTACCCTCCTTCCTCTACCACCAACCTCTCGGAAGGACTTACGGACCCACATGTTTAACGTGATCGTACTCCGCGTGAACACGGCAGCAGTTTTGTCAGTGGAGGGAATCGAACCCGGGCCTACCGAGTGAAATTCCCGCACGCTAACCACTGGGCTACCGCGCCCTCCGCGACAATCTCCATAACTTTCTTTTTATTCACCCAATTTGGAGCAGGACCCAGTGGGGGAGGCATCCACAGAGAACGTACCCTCCTTTCCCTGCCACCAACCTCTCGGAAGGAATTATCGACCCATATGTTTAAGGTGATCGTACTCCGCATCAGTGGCGGGAATCGAACCCAGTCCTACCGAGTGCAATTCTCGCGCGCTAACTTCCCGCGCGCTAATTTAAATTTATAACGACCATATGCTAGGCTCTTAATTCCACCATCCTCGTTCCATCGTTCCATCATTTAAAATAGCCATAAAATTAAAATATCCATTTAAAATATCTATAAATTAAAATATCCATAAATTAAAATATCCATTTAAAATAAAAAAAATCAACCATATCGTTCCACCAATCCATAAATATAATAATTTCAAATACATCACCACAATTCAAACCACCATAATTCAATCATTTAAATTATTTAAAATATCCATTTAAAAATATCCATTTAAAATATCATATAAATATAATAATTTCGCCCGATGTATACAACACTTATGCTCGTAATTCAGTTAAAACCGAAAGCGCGGTCTCCATGGAGACGGGGAAGAAACTAATGCGGATGGGGGGAAAATGCCGTTGAGGAACTGAGCCGGTAGCCGACAAATTTAAAATCATGGCGTCTTTAAAATTGCCATCCTGAAGGCAATTTTCATTATTTCTGGACCAGATTGGACTTGTAAGAATGCCAGATGTTTGACCTTTCTGAAAATGTAAATTATTAGTCGAAATTATGAGTACTTTTCACGATGCGAGAATTTAAAAACCAAAAATCGTTTTCTTGAGCAAAAAGTGACTTTTGTTTTAAAATCTTTAAAAAATATTAGAAATCGAAATTCAGATTTGAAATTGATATATTTTTACTCGAAATTCTCTGCTCTTTCCGATGGTGTAATTTGTTTTTTTCTACGATGTCTGGATCGTGGAGAAAAAAGGGCAAAAAGGGCAAAAAACGGTCGAAATCGCATAAAACATTAAATAAATAAAAAAATAATTAAAATTTTAAAAATCGGTTTTCACGTGTCCCCTTCCCTCCCCCCCGGGTCTCCGATTGCCAAATTTCGTAGCTCTCCGACGCGCGGTCGCGAAACGTATAGTGTATAAGACAGACAGACAGACACACAGACATTGCCTTTTATTATATAGAAGATTTCTGTAAGTGTAGTATGGAACCCTATGGGCTTCAGTATGCTTGATAAGTCAGCCTGTAGTAGAGGAGCTCTAGAAAAAATAACACGCCTGGCTCTCTCTATAAAAGCAACATTTCATTCATAAGTAATTTCCCATTCAAGTCATTCATCACAATACTACAATAATTTATTTTATTTAAAAATTAAGACCATGGAGCTACAAGTAATTAAACTCTATGCGTAAAACTTCATCGAAAAAAATCTTCCTTCTCTTTTTAAAATCAGTGAATTCATATCATCTATGCAGACTCCATGAACTAACTGATTTTGTGTTAAAAAAATACAGCAATTGTAATACAACTCATTCTACATATTTTGTTGTTTACACTTTACATAGGTGAAAAATAGGCTTCGTTGTAGAAATAATCAAATTTGGATGAGTATTTAAACTCAAATATATTGTAATTGCGTTGTTTCAGTATGTAGATGCATAGAATTTAAGCAAAAATAAAGTAGTTTTAGGACGGATACAACACTCAATATTAATTAAAAATAACTTTTAAAATCACGATTTTGAGACAACATGGATGCCATATATCATTTTGAAGTGGGTCACGTGATCTTTTCATATCGTGGTCACGTGATCGCTTCATATAAGAGGTGTTATTAATATTTTAATTTTTATTTAAAAAACTACTGAATATATTTAGCTGAATTTTTTTTTATATATTTTATGGAACAATTTGACTATTACCTAAAATTTTCGAAGCAATTTGTGAATTTTAAATCCGCTTAAAAAATGTTAGAAAAATTAGGTCCCATAGGGTTCAATGTATTTCATTTTTTCAACCCGGGTTCAATCCAATACTAATTGGGTGATATTATTCATTCATATTCCCATAGGTCCTACAGACCGTCTGAACAACATACTAAAATTTCATTTTGATTAAGTCATTTTTACGGCAGTTATCGTGCTAACGGACAGACAGACAGACAGGCAGAATGAACAAAGTCATAAACACTTTTCAACTTTGTTGTAAAGTGTTAAAATTAGATATATTATATAATTAATATCTCACCAAGAGTTTAATTATTTTGTATATGAGAGAGGCTTCACATTTTAAAATAAATTTGGTAGATAACAATTTTTCAAATTTTTTTTTAATTTTACATAACTTTTCATGATATACTTATTTGATGGCGTTTTTAATGCACTTTCCTACCTCCTAGAGAGTTAAAATTTGGTATACAGCTTAAATTTGTAGAACATTTTATTCTACAACAATTTGGTGGATCTTTAAATATAGATCCTACATTTTTTTCGAAATGGCCTGCAAATAATCCCCGTTCTCTTCTATAAATCATTGTTGTAATATTGTTAAAAATACTGATGTGGACAGCACATGTCTTTCTCTGCAGACTCATATTCACGTTCTCTTTATTTCTTCAATAATAATTTGAGTTTATCTGCACAAAATAACATCCATAAGTATTTTAAATGACATTGAAGTTGCACCTTAAACTTAAATTTGGTTCTCATTTGATAGATGGACTTATTGTCAAAAGTGGCGTAGCGGAAACGCAAAAAAACTAAAATATCTCAAGAACGGCTAGTCCTAGAGTAATGGGGTTAGTCTTATTCTTTTTGTTGTCAAAAATCACGTATAAAATGGGAATTTAATTGATATAATTGAGCACACGTAGTCTTTTATTTTTATATTTAACGATTTTTGCGGCCCATTTCGCAAAAACAGCCCGTTCCTTTTTCACGAATCGTACTAGAATAACCTACAAGTGATTTATATAACAAATTTTGTTAAATTTGGTATATAAATCACTTGTAGGTTATTAAAATATCATACACCAAATTGTATTAAATTTGGTCCATTAGTTTTAAGCTAGAGTGGATAAAGGCAATTTCTGCCAGCCATTTCGCAAAGAAGACAGATTCTTTTATTACGAATCGTACTATAATCAAATGAACATCAGGGTTTCCCACAAAAAACTTACGTACTAAATTTTATTTAATTCGGTCCATTAGTTTTTCAGTTAGAGTGGATGCAATATCCTCACAGAAACACACACAGATACACCCTTACACACACGAACGTCTTCCTAAAAATAGTTTTTTCGTGTTCTGGAAGTCCCAAAACGTGTAGATCCTTCGAAAATTCGAGTTCCGATCTTCGGCGCGATTTCAATACTTTGAATACATACACACGCACACACATATATTATCTGTGTATTATCTGTGTATCTAAATTCCGTGCCTACGCAATTACAATAGTTGTGATTTTAAATGATCCCTAAACTTTTATTATGTCTTCAACGAAGCCTAATTTTAACTTATGCAAAATGCAAATATCTCAAGCGATTGTAAGGTGAGTTACATAAGAATTGCTGAATTTTTTTCGCACAAAATTATTTAGCTCTGGAGTCTGGAATACAAGTTATATGAATGAAATATTCGTTGATCTTGCATAGAGAATCAGATGATTTATATTTCGATACAGTTTTAAATATTTAAGTATAATAAATTACTGTAGTACTGTGATAATGTAAAAGATATCACCACTGAATGCATCACATTTTAGAGATTTTTAAATGAAATTGCATTTCAGTTGGAAAGTGTTTCATAATCAATGCTTATGCATGATTGATCTTTCTTGTTCTAGTATGTTTAAAGCAGTTTGGTGCAGAACACCCACCCAAAATTATTTCAATAGTACTTCCTAAAGTGAAAATACGAATAGAGCTAATGCTAATGGATTACGCTTTCGGCCTCGGTGGACTTCAATATGCTTGACGAGTCAGCTCGTATATAGAGGAGCTTTAACACAACAGATGAGTTTTATGTGACGTCATGCTCCGCGATTCCACAGCACGGCATCCATGTTTGTTGTCAAATATTAGTTTGCATATTACAGACGATTTTTAGAAATTTACAATCATTATGCACATAATTTTAGTAGGATATATCTAAATTTATCTTCTCTTACGATTATTTAGCACAAAATTGATAAAAATATGTGTTTTAAAGACTAAAATTTGATATTGCCGCTACAAGCATATATGCACAATATGTGCTTTTGGAAGTTTGCTAAAGGAATTGGGTAAGTTAAATTTAAAATTACTTTGTTGACATCTGCACTTGCATTGTGTAATCATATCTGTGCCATCAAAGTTTGTTTATTTAGTTGTGCTATGTTTATTTCATGCACTTAAAACACCCATAGTGCACTATGGGCTTTTATTAGTAATATATTGAGTTGTAAACTTGTTCAGTAATATAGAAGCTGGCTCATTTATATATAAAAAAGGTCGGTCTGTTGCTGTATTAGTTATTACTGAAGATATGCAAGAGAAAACAGACATAATCATCATCATGGTACTACAACTCTTGTAGGATCTTGACCTCCTTTAAGATTTTTGACCATTCCTTTCTATTGGCCACTTTCCTTTTATAATTGCTAATACCAAGCAATTTCAAATCTTCCTCTACTTGCTCCTTCCATCTGATCCTAGGTTTTCCTCGGGATCTTGATCCACCTGGGTTTCCCTCCAAAAACCTTCTAGTAACTCTCTTCTCAAGGACTCATGGACGGGGGTTAGTGGAGTACCCAGGAGAGGAGGACTCCTCCCTTTAAACTCCAGACGAAGAGAAAATAGACATAAAGAGAGAGTAATAAAAAGCTTTTAAACAACTGATAGAATTTAAAATCTAAGATACGCCTGGGGGGGGGCGCGACCTAGGTCGTGCCCTTCCCCAGGTTTTCAGAAAACTGAAAGAGTTGGGGCCCAAGCGGGTTCCCAACAGAGAGAAAAAAGAGGGGGATAGACTGGGGCGCCCCGAGGGGCGCAGGGCCTTGAGCTTGAGCTGTGCCTAGTAGCGACGCCATAAAAGGTAGCTTGCCAACGAAAAACGCGAATTCCCAAAAGCAAGGGAGAGGTACAGCATACTAGAGTCAGCATCTAAATTGAGAGCACAAGGCTAGGATGGACGCGACCGCTTTTTAGGGCGGAAGAAAACATCTCTCACCGATCTAGTAGGTAACGACCGGGGGCGCTTGTGCGAGCCCGGGTGCCCTATTCGATAGTGAGGAATGCTGTCCAACGTAGGATTGTTAACGCTTCTCAGACCTCCGTGGAATTTAAGAGAAAGCTTTTTGACATGTTCCAAAAAAGGCCTAATATTGAGGTCTCTGTGCAGGACTTCTAGCTGGACGTAGTTCGGCAGATCAGCAAACGTACGCAGTGCGTTATTCTGGATGACTTGAAACGTCTTAATTTTAGTCTCAGCTGCGGTGCCCCAAACTGGGACTCCGTACGTCATAGTGGGACGTATACAGGACTTGTATAGCAATAACTTAGTGCGAACGGACAGGCGGCTGTTCCTAGCCAAAAGGGGGCGAAGCAGGGCAAGTGCAGCCTTCACTTTCTTACAAGTTTCAGAAATGTGAAGGCTCCACGATAATTTAGAATCAAGGTACACTCCAAGGTACTTGTAACTATCTTGCCAGGGAATCGGCTGATTATTTAAGATAAGATTAGCGGGATGGGTATGCCGGGGGGGGGGGGAAGGTGACAGCAGCACACTTTCCTACGTTTACTTTTATTCGCCACTTGGTTAACCATTGTGTCAGGTACATTTGCAGATTGTCGTGCACGACTTGTGTCTGTTTATGATGTGCGAACAGGGCGGTGTCGTCGGCATAGAGGCCAAGGGTGACAACAGGGGAACGAGGAAGATCATTAATGTAAAGGTTGAACAGTTTGGGCCCAACAAGAGAACCTTGCGGGACCCCGCTGAGAACATTCCTGGGAGAGGATAGCTGGTCGGAAACACGGACGGCAAAACTTCGACCGGTTAGATATGAATGCAAGATATGGATGAGATTTGGAGGGAAGGATTGTTTGATAAGTTTAAATATGAGTCCCGGGACCCATACCTTATCGAACGCCTTCTGGAGGTCCAGAAAGACCAAAGTGGAGCGCTCGCGCTTGCTACGCGCCTCATAGACGAGCTCTACGACCCGCAGCAACTGGTGCTGGGTGGAATGCTTCTTCCTGAACCCATATTGTTCAGGAATAACTATTTTCCTCAGGTCGCAGAACTCGTCCAGTCGACGCAGTATAACAAACTCGAAGAGCTTCGATAAACTAGAAAGGAGAGAGATTGGACGGTAGTTGACCGCAAGCGAATGGTCAAGACCTGGCTTGGGGAGGGGAGCAACAGTGGCTACCTTCCAAGCCCCAGGAAAATAACTATGACGGAGGAGGAGATTGAAGAGCTTAACCATGTAGCTATATAGCAAAGCAGGCAAGTTCTTCAACATGGTAGAGGTGATTCCATCCTTTCCAGGAGCTTTGTTCCTTCTGAGATTTTGAATACGGGGCTGCAGTTCGTCGAAGGTGACATCTGTCAGTGAATAAGGTACAGCTGTTGTGATGAACTGTTCAACCTTGGCATCCACGATCGCAACCGTCCTAGGATCGATTACGTCGTGGTGTGGTTCAAACTGACTTCTAAGACTGTCTGCAAGCAGCTCAGCCTTTTGTGAGTTGGAAGTGGCCCTGAAGTTGGGACCTTCAAGGGTCGGAATGTGTGTTTTGCGCCTACGATATCGTGAGGTTGCCCTCCAAATGGTGTTGTTATCAGTCGTTAGGGACTCAACATAAGTGTTCCATCGTGCACTGACATGGGCCTTGATCTTGGCCTTCACTTGGGCTCTGACATAGTTGAGCTCAGTCTTCAAAGCAGGGTCCCTGCTGACCTGCCAGTCCTTGCGCAGTCTGTTCCTGTCTCTGATCATCTCCCTGATATCCTGTGGCAGCCTGAAGTGGTCCACCCTATTGCTCTTGGGCCTAGAGGATGCAGAGAAGGCATCTCGAATCATATTCTCGAGCTTACCCACCTCTGCATCCAATTGGTCCTTGGTATTTGCAACGGTGGGGGGGGGGGGGAGCTCCTCAGCTAGGAGTTCCTTAACTTAGCCCAGTTGGTGAATAGCTTCGCAGGCTGGCTGAAGTTATATCTGTCCAATTCCAGTGTGTAGATGACTGGGAGATGATCCGAAGGTAGCTCGTTGAAGGCCTCCATGCAATAGGTATAAGGCATATTGCTGGTGATCGCAAAGTCAAGCACGCTGTCCCAATGGGTGGGATCACCCGGAGCGATGATGTCAAAGTTCCTCTCGTCGGCCCAGCGTTTAAGCCTGAGACCGCGAGAGTTTGCATGTGGGCAACTCCATGCAGGGTGCTTGGCATTGAAATCACCAGCGACTATTGCATGGGGCGAGATCTTGAAAAGGGACTGCAGGTCAGAGATGACAGAATCAGGTGATGAAGCAGGTTTAAAGTAACCCGACACAATGGCAAACTCCGGATTGTTTGGCAGTGCAATCTGTACGATGGTAGCCTCTCCCTCCAACATGGGGGGGGGGGAGGCGAGAGTGCGGGATGCCGCACCGAACATAAATTGCTGTGCCACCAGCGGGGTGATTGCTAACTAGAGGCCTGTCGTCATGGTATAAGTCATAGTTAGCAATCTTGCAAGAGTTCCCTGGACTGAAGTGGGTCTCTTGGACCAAAAACAAATCTAAGTTATATGCTATACAAAAGTCCCTAGCTTCACTGATTTTACCTTTAAGTCCATTGGCATTCCAGATGCCAATGGTAAGATCCTTCAAGTTCCGAGCGCGAAAACCCATGGCCGGGGGGGGGAGCTAAGGTTGGCTTACGAGAGCAAAGATGCTCTCATATAGAATATTTACTTTATCTATTTCGGTCGGAGCTGACCGAAGGGAAGGTAGGGCATTCTTAAATGCCCTGTTAGCCCCTTCCATTCCGTATCTATCCTCGAAACGGAAGAGGTAATTTAGGAAATCATCTTTATCAGCAAAATTAGTGTGCGCTCCTTTGGGTGCTGGAATTTTGTTGTTGACTTCAGTAGTCTTTTTGGGGGCCTCGCTGCGTCCAGCTGTAGCATTCGCATAAGAGCGAAGCGAGTTGGCAAGCTTACTTACGGAGGTAGAGTTCAAGGGGGGGGGGTTTGAATTTGGGGAACTTAAGACAGTTCCGGTAGGAGGCAGGATGCTCTCCACCACAGTTATAGCACTTGCAGGGCACTTCGAAGGGCTTAGGACAGTCCTTCGTGAGGTGGGACTGCGCACATTTGACGCAATTGGGGGGGAGATGGCAACCGTTGCTAGTATGGTAGAAGGACTGGCAACGGAAGCACTGGACGACCTGCCTGGGACCACGATACTTCTCAATGCTGATCATGGTATTAAAGAGGTTTGTCAACGAGTAAATTTTCTCGTTGACAGGGTTTTTGGCAATTTGTACGTAATAGAGCGGCATCTTGATTCTGTTGCTCTTGGGGCCCCTTGCCAGCTGTGTAACACTGATTGGCCTGAACCCCAAGCACTCTAGTTCACAAGATATTTCGCTCTCTTCTGTACAAATCGGGAGGCCGCGAATAACGATTTTAAGAGGCTTTTGGTCGTCCAGGAGGTACGACTTGAACTCTACCTTCCTGTCAATCAGAAATTTCTGCACCGCAATATATTCCTCTCTGGAGTTAACATGGACTTTTAAGAAGTCTCCAGCATTAGTTAATTTACTTTTTAACTCTTTGGAAATTTTAGATAAATCACTTAACAGCTGTGACCAATTGGTGGTCACAGCGATGAAGAAGGGGGGGGGGGGGGGCGGCGCTCCTTTTTAGGAGCGTCAACATCATCAACATCAATTACGTTACCGTTATCAGGCGCCGGCACATCCGGGTCTGAGTGAACACTAGTTTGAGGGGGGGGGGGTTGTTTACCAGAAGAGCAGATTTTCTGCTAGCCGTGTGCCGCTTTGGCGACTGTTGAAATCCTTCATCATTAATGGCACGAGGGTGCTTCTTCGAGCTACTAGGCACTGAACCATCCCTAACATATTTGTCATTTTTAGAATTAACATTAGCATCTACATTAGCAACTACAGAATTAACATTATCATTTACATTTTTAGCATTAGCATCAATATTAACATTTACACTTTTAGGGACCGTAAGAGGCTGGGTGACTGAGGATTTAGAAACAGGAAAGGAATAACTGCCGGAGGAAGGCCTCCGACAGGTCTCACCATAGGCTGGAATGTTGTACCGCTTCACAAGTTCGTCCAGAAGTTTTTCGGCGTGGGCCAGGCGCCCAGGCTGCCCATGAGCTCGTCTTTTTCTTTCGAGTCGGTCTCTCTACGTAGACTAAAGTTCAATTTCTTTACAAGTCCTCTTAAGTCGTCGGCTGCAGACTTGGGGTTTTCAATAAACTCGGCCAGGGTATCCTCAGTTCGGTTGGTAGTGTCCATATTAACATCGGAGTCCATAATCATAGCGGAAACGTCCATATTTGAAACACGTGGTTCGCCAACCTCGTGGCGAGGGTTAGTGTCCGGGCTTGCAGCGCCGGCGTCTTTCATCGGGGACCGATCAGGACAATGCCGTGAAGGTCGCAGGGTGTGGCGGGGAGGTCAAGCAGGCTACGGCGAAAAGTCACGTTCGCACGGAGAGCACAATCAAAATCCGTCCTCACTCCTCGAAGGCAGAGCTCCGAATGGGAAAAAAAGTGTAAAGTAACTCTCTTCTCCTCCAATCTCATCATATGTCGAGACATTGAACTATTTTTTTCCTTATAGTTGTAACAATATCTACCTCTTTATATCTTTCATAAACTTCTTTATTTGTTCTACTCCTGCAATGTCCATCTTCACATATTGCTCCGAAAATATTCCGCAGAATTTTTCTTTCCTATATTTCCAAAAGATCGGTATCGCTTTTAATTAAAGTCCAAGTCTCCGACCGTACAGAACAATTTGCCTTATTATCACTTTATAGATGAGTATTTTGAGTTTAATATTTACATAGCTTGACCTCAATAGTTTCTGTAGGGTAAAATAACATCTGTTTTCGGCAGAAATTCTTGCTCTAATTTTTAGTTTAATCTCATTATTATCAGTAACAAGTGAACCCAAATATTTAAATTCCTTAATTCTTTCACAGTTTATTCCTTCACAGTCAAAAAGTTTTAACACCTTGAAATCTTTCACTATTTCTAGTATTTACCATATACTTAGTTTTTGAGTCATTTACACTTAAACCAACTTCCCTCGAAAACAAAAGCAGATCAGAACAACACTCACTGGGTGCCCTTTGGTTTCTGCTCAGCAAAACCAGATCATCTGCAAATGCAAAAATTTGGCAAGTTCTGCTAAAAATTGTCCCTCTGGGTTGAATATTGGTTTTTCGGAATACATATTCCAAACACAAGTTGAACAGACCGGTTGACAGTGGATCTCCCTGTCCCAACCCTTTTTTTACATCGAATTCTTCAGACAATGTGTTGTGAATTCTTATTTTTGTTGAAGTACTGGAGAGAGTTAATCGAATGAATCCTATTAACTTGGGGTGAATACTCAACTCCTTTAAAATCAAAAACAACTTAGATCTGTCAATACTATCATAAGCTTGTCTAAAATCGACAAAAAGTTGATGAATATCAATGTTAAATTTATAATATTTCTCTAGTATAGTTTTTAATAAGAAAATTTGATCAACCGTAGATCATTTTTTCTGAAGCCACACTGGTAATCTCCCACCAGTTTTTCCATGTCTTTCTCCAACCGAATACTAATCAATTTTGCAAAGATTTTATACGCAACGTTTAAAAAAGAAATTCCACGATAATTATTATAATTCGTCACGTCCTCCTTTTTATGAATTGGGCAAATGATAGAAAATAGGCATAATTATGTATAAGTCAACTTTGTAGAAGTGATCTATTTGTTTTTATCTTGGGTACATATTTCCATTGAATATCTCTATTAATATTCTTGCACAATTATTGATATACCACATAAAGCTAGCTATTGTAGGCTGAAAACTGTTTAAATTTGTTCTTAAAATGCTTCTCCAAACTGCAATAAATCAAATTACACAATAACTTGTAAAAAGTCTGCATATTAAGCTTTATTTAATGCAATTTTGTCTTCGATAAGAAATGACAAATTATGCAATGTTATTTATATTAAACTAGTGAGTGAAAAGCTTTCTTGGCGAATAAACTCTGCACTGAAATTTCTTGCCCTGTATATGGATTATGAAACTAGAGAAAGTGAAAACACGTGGTTGTAGTAAGCATTTTGTACTGCAAAATGCAGTCAAGTTCATTTATAATCCTGGGGCTTTCTCCCATAGTTTTAAATCTATATGTTAGAATAGGAAAGTATATATTTTTTCTGATAAATACATATTTAGTATTTAAAAAAAGGAATTAGGTAACATGGAAATTTTTTACAATTGTTGTGTTGTTGTTGTTGAGACCCAGACCGTCCGACCTACCAGAAAGGTGTAGGGTAACTGTATGGACGGCCGGGAAGTGCCACCCAATTTAGACCGGAACCCAGTGGGGGTGGCATCCACAGGGACCGTACCCTCCTTCCCCTACCACCAACCTCTCGGAAGGACTTACGGACCCACATGTTTAACGTGATCGTACTCCGCATGAACACGGCGGCATTTGTGGCAGCGTGCAAATCTAGCGCGCAAACCACGGGGATACCGCACCCGAGATGGCCAACAGCACGCGGCGTTCCGAGGTGGTCACCCACCAAGTACTAACCGCGCCCGATGCTGCTTCACTTCGGTGATCTAACGAGAACCGGTGTTTTCAGCACGGTACGGCCGTTGGCCTACAATTGTTGTGTAAAATTGTTTATATAAACATCTTTTCATAACTGAATATATGTCGTACAAAGGATGTAACAGTTCGAGCTTTGAGTTTAATACATAAGGGAATTATTGTGATTGGAATCGAGTATCTGAATACTTTTCTTCTGATTTACACACTTTTAGCATCACTGAACTATACATAACAATTGGAAGACACTCCTATTACAGATATCAACATCCATGGACCAGTTCTGCTCTTATTATATTGTCAGTTCTCAAGGAAATTAACAAAATTTATGGCTTATAACAAGTTTTTGCTGCCATTACAGATATTGGCTATTCCATGTTGACGAGCATATAATAAGTGAAAAACTGGTCCATGAATTCTGGTATCTGCAATACGGGTGTTTTCCAATTTTTGGGGGTGCTCCTTACAAGTGGGTTTTGTGTGTGTGTGGGTTTGTGTGTATACATAACATATTCCAAATTATGTCAGAATGTGTAATAGGGCTGCCCCCGTAAGGATATCCAAGTTATTGTGTTTCTTATATAATTTTTCGTGCTGAATCACATTTTCATCATTGGAACATTACAACTTTTGCCCCCTCTCCCAAAAAAGTCTTAAAACGATGCACCTCATATGCACGCCCATTTCTGCTGCTCTATGTCTTCGGATGAGCCGGACGGCCTGGGTTTTCGACCTCATGTGCAAACAATGTATGTTTGTGTGTGGACACAATATCTCAAGAACAAATTGAACAATTCGAATAATTTTTAGTATAATTTTAGTAAAGAACATTATAATGGAATTGAAAGTACTTCAAAACTGTATAATATATTTTCCTAACGCTATAACAAAATTTGTATAATATTGTTTGTGTGTTTTTCATAAAATTTCTATAAAATATTTTATTTTTATAATATCAAGTACCTGAAATAAAATATCATCATCTGTTTCTTTACCGACGAAAAGAAAAACAAGTGGATGTAATTATTTACTGCTGGTTTTCTTTGCATGCAGACATGTTTACCGACTATAATTTGGATTTCAAATACGTAATTTGAGAATAGCTCATTCACATCAAACTGAATCTGACTTTCTTTTTAAATTATACACAAATTATCCCAGTGTACTGAATTTGAAGTTAATTGGATACATTCAAAACTGTTGTTATGCATTGAATTATGAAATGTACTTAGTCATTACAACATAGTACAACATGTGTTTACATATACAACATGGGTAAATTTTCCAAGAACATTACAAAGCTGTTTGTACATTCATGGAACAAGCTACTTTTGTACCAAATTTGGGTTGTGTAGACAGACCAATAGGAAAGAAACGCCAATGTGTTTTCTAGTATTATAATTTGTACCTATCAAATTGTATATATTTTCATTTTAGCAAAAAAGTATTGAAAGTAAAAAAATTCATATATTTTTTATTTTTTTTGTATATCTTCTACATCTTTACACAAGAAAATTCTATCATTATATATAATATTTTGAAATTTATACTTTATAACATAAACCATCAAGAGTAAAATATGTCATATCATATTTCATAAAAATATGCTTTGAAATTTCTACACCAAACTTAAGTTAGGAGTTTTAAAAATTCTAATTAAAAGTTGTACACAGATCTTTAAATTTTAAAATCACAATCACAAAATAACCCAATATCCTCAAATCACAATTAAACTTGATGATGAAAAATAATATATATATATATATATATATATACAGTGGACTCTTGTTAAGACGGCACCCGTTTAAGATGGATTTCTCGTTATTACGTACAGGGCCCCCACAAAGGGGGGGGGGTCAGTTGAGACTATGGTACTGGGGCCTGGCGAATGATAGGGGCCCGTGAAGGTGGAGGGAGAAAACTTTCTAATGTTAGTGCATATGAATTTATAATAAAAATTATTTTATGATACAATATCGCATATTTTGTGCAATTATAAAATTACAAGTATAGAATAGATAGACAGCAAACGCAAGTTTTTTAAAACAATTTAAAAAACCAAACAAAGAATTGTAGAAAGGAAACATGTGATACGTTAAGGAATTTGTTCTATTATTTTTATTCCACATTTGTTGCAAAAGAGTGAAAAGAAAGAAAACGAAGGGGGCTCTTAGCGTACAAAGAAGATGTCTTGTAAGCTATCTCATCAACAAGGGATCCGAAAATTGGGTGAGAAAACAATAAAACTTCCCATAAATTGCTTGACTTTGAAGGGAGGGGAAGATCCTTTACACCAGTTCCCAACAAAGAGCCCTCTTTGGTTCCCAAGGCAATAAAAATAATTGTTTGTTATTTAGCTTCTGAAATTTACAAATACTGAACTGATAAAATATTGGGTTGGAGGGAAAGTTATGTCGTATATTAAATAGGCAGGTGATTTTTCTTGTAAATAAAAAGAACATCTGTAACAAGTCGAGAAATTGCAGAAGAGTTTGGCATTTATCATAAAACTGTTGGAGATCACATTAAATCTCTTGGGTTTGTGTTAAAGCAAAGTTTTTGGGTTTCACATGAATTAACGGAAAAGAATTTGTCTGATCGTGTAAGAATGTGTTCATCACATCTGATTAGACACAATGTGGAGTCGTCTTTGGACAGGCTGGTTACTTGAGATGAAAAGTGGATTCTTTACGAGAATATTAAGAGAAAAAAATCTTACTGCAAACCAGGAACATCATCAGCAACAATTCCAAAACCAAGTATCCATCAACGAAAAGTTGTTTATGGTGGGACAGGAAAGGTCCAGTGTACTACGAGTTGCTGAAACAGGGGAAAACCATCAACGCGGATCTGTACTGCAATCAGCTGGATAAATTGAATGCAGCTATCAAAGAAAAAAGGCCAGCATTAGCGTCCAGAAAGGGAATAGTGTTCCACCACGATAATGCTAGCAAGCATACTGCAATGGTGACACAACAAAAACTGAATGCGTTAGGATGGGAAGTCCTTAGTCACCCACCGTATTCACCTGACATTGCACCATCTGATTATTACCTGTTCAGATCTCTGCAAAATTATCTAATGGGAAAAAAATTCACGTCTTTTGAAAGTGTTTCTAAGGCAGTTGCTGACTATTTTAACTCCAAGGATGAGAACTTCTACAAAACAAGAATTCACAGGTTACCTGAAAGATGACAACAGGTTGTAACAAATAACGGAGCATATATAATTGATTAATATTAAACACATATTTTTATAAATGAATTCAAATATTTTCTTTAAAATACGACAGAACTTTCCCTCCAACCCAATAAATGCCTTATATACGACAAGAAAAACAGATTTATCCACAGAGAGTGAGCACTGTGTCATGATAATCTCTTTGTCTAGATTCCACTCCCATACAGATGAGATCTTGTCCCAAAGCAATTAACACATCAGGGTGTCCAGTCTACGGACTCTCGTTTACGGTTCTGGAGGACATTCTGGGTAGATGCCTGAAGGCAGCGTGTTGTATATCATCCTGAAAGTTGGGCCGCCATACACCAGGAGTATTGTTACCGGACAGCGGGATTTATCAAAGGACGAGCGTTAAGTTTCCCTGTGGGTGGGAGTGAGCTGACGGGAAACTTTTTCCTTGGTTCTGCTTGATATTTGGACGGTCTGCGGGGGGTCTTGCGGTTGAAGGGTTGTTTGTTTAATGACCGTTTGGCGTCTTTTCTTTTTTCAAAATCTTTTGGCGTCTTTTTTCGTCGGGGTTAAAAAAAATACTCATTTAGCTAAAAATATTTCCGCTTCTGTATTTAGCTGCGAAAATATGTAAAGCAAGTATTAAGGAGACGGTGGACGTTGGAATTTTTTTTATTTATTTATTGATTTAGAAACATGAAAATTTGTATAAATATTCTTCTTAACATTACTATATAAAATACCATTAATTTTTTTTTTCATTTTTGTTATAATTTTGTATTTTTTTTTAATTTAATTTTTTTAAAGAAAATTTGAAAATGCTCCTTGCATGCCATTTGTTTACATTTTTTATTAATTTTACATTATGATCACTCAAAAACACATTATGAACACATTTGGGTATTCATTTTTAAATCCCTTAGAAAGTTAATTTTTTAAAAATATTTTTCTGCATTAAAACTTAATTTTCATCATTTAATTGGGTTATTATTCACTTTTAATTACCTTAATAAAGTTCAATTATAAAATGTATACCCAGTTTCATTAAAAAGTATGAAATGCGTCTTCTTATCAAATTTCATGTATCTCAAACAAAAATTAAGACGCATGGAGCATTTTAAAAATGTAAAACCTTTGAAAATTCCGTTTCAAAAAAAATGCATTTAATCTTTTGCTTACGGGTGGGACAGCGTCCATCCCAAATGAAGAACCTCCCAAAAAGACAGGTATTTGACTCGAACTGTTTGGGATAGGGTATGTCAAATACCTGTCTTTTTGGGAGTTTCTTCGTTTGGGATGGACGCTGTCCCACCCGTAAGCAAAAGGTTAAATGTGTAAAACAATGTTATATATTAAAAAAAACTTTTTTTAGTCGATTTTTGCTCATTTCAACCTCCACCGTCCCCTTAAGTAACTTTTGTAAAGTGAAACTTTTCCCACTTATAGTATCGACCACTGGACATAACCGAACTGAGTAAATGTTTTATTAGGACGACGATTTTCGACGCTACGTGTGTGAGTCCGTAAGTCTGTGGAGAAGATGTCTCACGAACAAATGGTGGCATTTGAACGAAATTTACTATGAAAATTACAATCAGAGAATACTGAAAGTCTTTTGATCTTAAACGCAATCGAGTGTTTGGAAGACACCCCCTCCAATTTTCGAATGAAAGTTAAAAAAAAAATTACTTATAATTTTATAGGCCATCGATTAAGATAAAAAATAAATTAAAAAGGATCGCATATCATTTCAATCCGATCTTATTTATTTTTTATACAGTTATTTTGGGACATTATTGTTTACTTATCTTTTTCGTAAAATCATACCTTAACTATCGAATTTTGAAAGTACACTTTTTCATGGCACTCCTTAAAAATTGCATTTTTACATGGCAAAAGAAGGGAGAGGTTGTTAGGTGCTATACCCTTATTAGTGGAAAAATTACATTAGGTATCCAAAGGGGTCTATACCGTAAAACGAAATTCACCACTGTAACCCTTCATTCGGTCACATACCCCTTTTACCAGATCCTACCTACGTTTATAAATTGAACATATATTAAGAATGCAGTGACGTGGACAGGAGGATTACATATCGCCCCCCCCCCCCCTTATTAGTGAACAATTATATTACTGCTCTATCTGGTCAATATTGGAAAACGAAATCAGTCACTGTAAACCCCCAATCGATTGTTCTCAACCCCTCTTTTTCCGTGATTATGTTCAGACATTCTGCGTAAGAATGTGAAATTACATACGTCTATGTAAAATTGATCAAAATTATTTAATGAGATGGCAAAATCTAATTTTTAAAAATCGCGAACACAGAAAATGGCTTTTGAATTGCAAGTCTGAAAAAATATATGTATTTTAAAATAAATTTAATATATATTTCCATAAAAAAAATTAGAGGATCACATTAAAAGTGTCACATAGCTAGTAAGAATTTTACAAATGATATATTATTGAGAACATAACTTGTGTCATGATTCACCGCAACTATCTTAAATACGTATGAATAAATGAGAGGATCCTAAATGACTTCATGGCTCGTGTTGGTCATATTTTCTAAATTATCCTAGATAACATTTAACAATTTTGTAGAAATATACATCCCTTAGTAGTTCTGTATGTTGTTTTTCTATGTTCATTTCAATCTGAAATTGAGGGGAGAATGTAGGATCATTATAAGAGCTTTCATTATAAGAGAAATGATTTTTTTCCCTGTTGCTTAATAGATATAGCCTCGATTGGCTAGTTAGAAGATGCTTGGTTTTGAATCCCGGTTGAGCATAGGCGTCGAGTTTTCAAAATCTCAGGGGGGGGGGGGCACAATCCGATAAAGTTATACAACAGATTTACAAAGTCGATAAAGCTATAACAACTTACAAGACCTTCTTGAAAAAAGCAAGCAAATGTCTGTTAGATGACTACAATTGTTGCGAGGGCATTATAAGCCCTACTTGAGGCCAAAAGATCAATATGCGCTCTTAACAACCGCCAAGAACGAACTGCCCAACGAATGACAGTAGTGGTTGTTAAGCGCGCATACTGTTATTTTGGTCTGAAAAAGGAGGCTAATAATCCCATCTAAGTAACTGTAGTCACCTAACTGACATATATATGCTTTCCTCGAGGAAGTTTTGTAAGTTATTGTCTTACAAGCAGGAGTTTTGGAGTGAGATAATAGATTAAGTCACGGGGATTGTACTCAGAGGACCCGAGTTCGATTTCCGATATTGTCTAAACTGTCCCCGTGTACGAACACGTTAAATTTATGGGTTTGAAAGTCCTTTCGAGAGGTTGGCAGTAAAGGAAAGAGGGTCGGTCCCTGTGGATGTCGCCCTCACTGGGTTCCAGTTTAAGCGGTTTAAACAGATATCTTACACCTTCGGGTAGGTCGGACGGCCTGGGTCGAAAGAACGAAATCAGCAGTTTTATTTATTGTACGATAAATATTTTTTTTAATCTTTTTAGGCATACTCCACTCTAATTTACCATTTATAAAACATGAGCTTTTTGACTCCTGAACTCACTCCCTTTTTGACGTACCAGATGACATCGTCAACTGATTGCATTTTCTCCCTTCGAAGAGCAATTAAGTGTTGTTTGTAGTCCCCCTAGCAAGAATCCGTCACATTATACTTTTCAACATATTGTTGATTACCCACACCAGACCCAGATATGGTCGGTGGGATATCTATAGAGATTTTCCGATGGGCCGGGGCCTTTGCATTTAATATTTTCCATAATGCGTATGATGGGCCTAAAGGGGCGATCATGCCCTGATTTTCTTGGGCCAATCTCGGAGCTAGTATCCAGGCCTGCACCACACCCACTGGGAGTAAAAATTATAAAGTTTCAAAGCAATAAAATCAAAAACAGTAGTTATGGTATGTAACGAAACTTTAAGATTTCGTTACATATAAACTTATATGAATCTGGATGCCCATCCCATCATGTGAACAAGATATGTAAAAATAAGTTTTATTAAGAAAACATAAACGTGTAAATGAAAGGCTTTTAGAGCACCAACAGGACTAGCGGCACTTTTTGCTAAACTGGGATTTTTCCATCAAATAACACTTAAATGCATGCAGCAGTTACTGGAAAAATCCTATTTTTGTAAAAATTATGGCATTGTCATATTTCACCAATCCCTTTAAATGAAAGATCTAATATAGTTATATTATTTAATTAAAAAACACACATATCAGTATAATTTCATAGAATCCGATGTTCAGAGCCATTATAACATATATACTTACCAGTGTTGCTCTTAAATCAAAATCTGCATCTTTAATATAATATGTAGGTCTTTCAGCAGTTTGGGGATCTTTCACGCAAAAAGAAATTTTTGATGTTTTAATTTAAATTTATCCATGAGAAATAAGTATGTTTACATTTAATTACAAATTGAAATCTAACCTTTACGAATAGCACAAATATATTGCGTTCATTTTTCATCATAGACCAAAATGAAACCTTTATTAAAAGAACTAAAGCATCACACTGCCTTCAACACCACAATCACAAACATCACTCATTTGAGATCACACCAGTTGAACATATGCCAAGTCCTGCTACAAAAAGCAACCATTTTTCCCAAGAGTCCGATATTTTGCATTTACTCATAATTTATAGTTCTAGCTTTCTGGTTGGTTTCAAATGACTTTGGGCGGTTGGCTGCTAAACGTCCGGCGCTCACCAAGAATAAAAATACCCGCGGGGTTTGCAGCTTCAAACGGAATGGATGCCACCTGTAAAGGTACACAGAATCGAGGTACACTGTACTGGTACATAGAATCGAGGAGTAATACAGATAAGATCTCTTTAGGTAGACCAAATAAGTCATCTTTACTTCGTGGTTATCATTTATAGTTGTTACTGGAGGGAGACAACTATTTTTTGGAAATGACAATCCCATGACTGTAAATATTCTGTTTCTCTTTAAATTCGGTGGTCAGTCGTAAAAGTTATGGTAACCAGATGTTTTTATCATTAGTGAAAACATGTCTCCTGGGAGAAAAGAGGAGCTTGGTTTGTGTACGATATAGTTTACGGCTCTATGGTAAGGAAGTAGAGAAGAAAACTGAACTGAAATGTGACATTTATGTTGATAAGATTTTCTTTCAATTCTTCTTATGTTTAAAAAAATTTCATTTTCTGGTATTTAGTAAAATATGAAGTTAGAAAAAAATCTTGAAATTTCCCAGAGGGGGCAAAGCCCCCCTCTGAAAAAGTTCAGCGGGGCTCGTGCCCCTGTGCCCCCCCCCCCCCCCCGTAGTCGGCGCCTATGCGGTTGAGTACAGCTATTATTATTATTACACTCGATTATTACACATTTATAATATACTGTACACCCTGTTATAACACATTCATAATTTAGACTTCCTTAAAATATTTTTTATTTTTTTCTGATTCGAATTCAATTGTTAGCGAATATCTTCTCTTCAAAAGTTTTATGTTCTATCAAATACGATTAGAAACGGCAAGAGCAATGTTACCACTAAACACCATTTTTTAAACAGACAAACGAAATGAAAGTCGTATCAAGACCCATTTATCAGTTGGTTTGATGTCAGGAAAGTCATTCATTACATCAAGACATTTGGCAAAATACATCTTTCATTGCAGGCGATAAACAAGCCAATTTGGTAAACCCAATTTCAGACTTGACGCTCTCTCCGATACAGGAAGACACGAGGTTACTATATCTATAAGGTTGCGCCACTTCAGCTCTAGCCAATGAGAGCACGTAAAGACGCAACGTCACTTGGAGTTAAATGTCAGGAACGGCCCGGTAGACTCCAATGTTAAAGGATGCTAACAAAATTAATTTAATCATTTTTTTAAATTTAAAATATGAAATAAATACTCAAACAACATTAATTTTACTTGAACACAACTTAGATATTCAGTACAGGGTTTTTTTGGAAGGGTACATATATAATAAAACTGTATTTCCCTTTCTGAAAAATATAAATCATCTGAAAGTTTCGTTTCGCTTTTTGAAACCAGTCAATGTTATTACAGGAGGCGATGTTATTTTTAATGAATTTTGTTTTTGAATACACGAATTTACAGAAATATGTTCGGAAAGTTTTCTAAACAAGCAATCATTCTAAAATTTTCATTATACACAAATAAACATCGCGTAATTTCTTTCTAAATGTATATAAATAAAGTTATTTTCGATTATGTTATCTCTAATAATTGAAAATCAAAACAATAATTAAAACGCTAACACTAAGAATTTTATGTCTTTTTTTTAGGGGGGGGGGGGGGGGAGAGAGGGATGTACTTATGCCTAACTAGTAAACGATTTAAGTGATGCTTTTATAGTGAAGAACTTATTGCTAAACACTTGATTTTATTAGTTTTTTTTTAGATCAAAAAGATAATTTATATCAAATCGAAATTCAATGTAAACATATAAAAATATAGAAACTAATCGTTTAACACACACACTATGATATACTTTCAGAATAATAAATTAAATGTATTATAGTATATTGATTCATGATGAAAAATATACGGGCAAGCTGTTTATTTTCTTAAATCGTACCCCCCCCCCCCCTCCATTTTTTGAATGTAATAAAATTTAATTAATAAAATATAATGTAATAAAATTTAATTAATATAAAATGTGCAATATTAAATCAAAACAATAATTTAAACGCTAACACTAAGAGTTTTATGTCTTTTTAGGGGGGGGGGATGTACTTATGCCTAACTAGTAAACGATTTAAGTGATGCTTCTATAATGTATATGACTTTTGTTTTAAATACGCGAATTTACAAAAATATGTTCGGAAAGTTTTCTAAACAAGCAATCATTCTAAAATTTTCATTATACACAAATAAACATCGCGTAATTTCTTTCTAAATGCATATAAATAAAGTTATTTTCGATTATGTTATCTCTAATAATTGAAAATCAAAACAATAATTAAAACGCTAACACTAAGAATTTTATGTCTTTTTAGGGGGGGGGGGGAGGGATGTACTTATGCCTAACTAGTAAACGATTTAAGTGATGCTTCTATAATTTATATGAATTTTGTTCACAATTTTGTACACAACTTGCATGCACATACATGTACACAACTTGCAATCTGATTTAAAACAGCGGTTCACAACCTTTATCCCCTTTGAAAACCCGCGCCTGTTTATTTTCTTAAATCGTACCCCCCCCCCCCCCCATTTTTTGAATGTAATAAAATTTAATTAATAAAATGTAATGTAATAAAATTTAACTAATAAAATGTAATGTAATAAAATTTAATTAATATAAAATGCGCGAGATTAAATCCTGTTAGATTTTTTAAAAATTACAAGAACATCATTAGAAAATATATAAAGATACAAATAACTTGCTGTAAAATGAAATGAATAAAAAGTATACTGTACTTTCGTCTTTTAAGATTTAAAAATCCTACATAATGGAACTTCATGAACTAAACTAATGTTTCAAGAAAGAAGTGCATTTTCCCAAATTAATATAAATTTTACAATGTTGACTACTTTAAAAGAAAATTTTTGATTAAAATTTGCATTATTCAACCTTAAAAAAAGGAATATAAATAAATTTTGAAAATATAAATGTACTTTTAGTCATTAATTTCTTAATAAAAAATATCTTTGATTTAAAAAACGAATTTAAATGAGTCTTATTCTTCGATACTGAAATTTTTGCATGTATCTGAGCTTGGGAAACACGACTCTAAAATATACATTATATTACGAAAAGAACACATAAAAAAAAGCTAGCATTGCCTGGAATTTAAGATGCAAATCTTTGATTAAAATTCTAGTTGAACTTGTAAGAAGTCTTCGAAACCAATAAACACTTTAAAAATATACTTGTTTCAAACAAAAAATAAAAAAAAACCCGCGCGCCATCTTGTGCCGCGCGCTGCAAGTAAACTCCAACTCCAACTGACGTCACAGAGCGTGTTCATGGCAGAGGAATGGCATCCCCCGAGGAAGACAAGTGGTTTTCGGGGACCTCCCGTTGTTTTGCCCCTCGACTGACCCCCCGCTGTCTCGAAATAAAAATCGAGGTGTATTCCCAGCTAAACAACGTGGGCATTTTCCCATTGGAGTGCATGTTTTACTTTTGACAATTCGTTATATTTATTTAATTTTAGTCTTGTTTTGAAAATTTTTGACTTTGATTTTCTTGTATCTTCAAATTGTAATATCTAGAATACTATAGTGCCTAGAAAATTTTATTTAATTTAATCTGGCGTTCGTTCAAACTTTTGAAATCCAAATTAATCCCTTTCCATTCATCACAGTAATATGAAATTCGGTATGACGTTTTCTTTTGCAGTACATTTCAGTTCTTTCGATTTTGAATCTTATTGGGCTGGACCGTTATAGAATTTTACCCGTTTTTTGAGAATAACTCGAAAATCAGAGCAACCAGAAAATCTAAATTTAGAATATGCTTTTCGTTTGAAGCGTATTTTAATTTTTTTTTATTTTAACCGTATCGGGCTAGCCTGCCTTGGGCCCTCCATAGAAATTTACCCGTTTTTTAAGAATAACTCAATCGGAACCGGTGTATTCATTTGCGGTTAAAAACTTTATCGAGCTAGCTCGTACTGAGCCCAAGAAAACGAATGTACTCGTTTTTTGAGAATAACTCAAAAGAAATTTGAGAATAACTCAAAAACCGGAGCACTAGAATGTCTGAATTTAGTACATCATTGTTTTTTAGAATATATTTCTCCTCGGATTTTGAACCTTATTGAGCTAGCCAATCTTGAGCCCGATATAGGAATGTACTCGTTTTTCGAGAATAATTCGAAAATCGGAGTAACTAAAAATGCAAATTTAGTATATAATGTTCTTTTGGAGTACATTTTACAGTAGGAATGCGTCGTTTTTTATGAATAACTCGAGAACCGGAGCAGCTAAAAATTCCAAGTTCAGCATATCGTTGTCTTCTGTGGTATATTTCAGTTCTTCGATATTTTGAACTTTATGTATTATTAATTTATTAAAGTTAAAAAATTCTTATTGGTCTATTTTCTGTTATCAGATTACCTTGGTGCAAAATAAAGAACAGTTCACCTTAAAAATATGTATATTTAAGTATAATAACAAATATGTGATATTTTTATTTTAATTGTTTCTTACGCGAAGCCATCCTTACGCTAATGAGTGGAGGGGGGGGGGGGCAACATTTCTCTATTACCGCCTTAAATTTAGACATATGCGATTGAGAAAAAAAATACGGAACTTAACGACTAGAAATAGCTGCAAATATCGGTTCTATTAAATTTGAAAAGTTTCTAATGTTTTATTTTTATATTTACAAAACAAAACTTTAATATGTTAAAATATTTACATACGTATGAATTTATGCTTTGACGTAATTAGTTGATGAAAATTCGTTAACGCAATCTGTATTTATTTGCACTGGAAAATTCTCGATGTCAAAATATCAAGTCACATCGTCTAGTGTCTTTAAAATCTTCATCTTGTTCTACTGTCACCGCAAGATGGTGATACATAACATTTTCTGTAGGTGTGTCAATAGAATAGGGGGAAATGACAACAATAGAATGGGGCATTTTAGATAAAGTTGGCTATGCTTCATGGCATGGCTCTAGCATTTGCCCTATTTACTTATGGTAAAAGTTGGCCATATACCTTCCCGGACAATATTCTGTTCTTCGTATCTTGCCTGGTGGTTAGCACGCGGGGCTCGCACTCGGTAGCCCCGGGTTCGATTCCCTCCTCTGCCAAACTGCATGTGCAAAATGATTTGTAAGATCGTGAAACTGGAAGCACCAAAGAAACATGTGAGATTGGTGCTAGTTAATGTCTGGGTTCGTAAGTCTCCCAAAAAGTTAATAATATTGGTGAGCTGAACTGAGTTTCACATTTTGCCGCTCTCAGGGCCTACGAAATTTTTATGGTCTACGAAGGAGGCAAACAAATTGAAACAATAAATTAATAAGAAAATAATAAAAACGCGAGGCAGAAATCTAATTTATTTAAAATTCAAAGTTACATTACAGAACCAACAATTCAAAATTATCAGGCATTTCCTAAGAAATATTCAGCTAAAGTGAAGAATAGTAGCCCCTTCAGCCCTCAAAAATGGATATTAAAGAAAATTAAAAAAATAACAGAAGAGAGTTTTATGAAATAATATCAGCGCGTAAAATTGAAGACAATGGTCACCTGTAAAATCTGCTCTCAAATCGTGGAAGGAAAGACAGATAGAATGAAAATTCATTTCTCTCAGTGTAAGAAGCTAGTTGTATCTTCAAATATTATAAAAATTGGGACATTAGATTCTAACATAATTGATGAAAGTAAAGAAAGTGATAACTCAACTTTAAAAAAAAAATGTTTAAAAGAAAGTGATGATAGTTTAGATTACAAGAGGTACAGAAAGTAGTGATTCTTCTCTCAAAGCCTGTAAACAGCCTAAACTCTTACAAAATGATTTGCAACAATTTGTTATACAGACAAGTCCTAATAGCAGCATGACCTAATAGCAGCATGTAAAGCATGATCTTGACTTGCAAGTTGCAAAGTTTTTTCTTACAGTTGCACCATTTCATTTAATGATGCTGAGCAAGAAGAATTTCCTACTCTCAGACAAAAATTGCGAAGATGTTACAAGCTACCATCACGTAAAGCACTATTTGAGAAACTACTAAACGAAGAAATATAATTGCTTGAGAATGAAATGATGTCAGCACTTATGTTTCTCCTGACTTTCAGAAATGATGAAAAGAAGGAGTGCACTCTAATATAAGATGGCTGGAGCAATATTTAAAACGGACCTGTGATTGCTTCATGTTTACATGGTACGGGGATGTTTCAGTCACATACTCTCTATATCATCAATGTAATTTTATAAAAATGAGTATTAATAAAAAAAATACTGATTATGAAAGTCTGAAATTTACTTTGCTTGTAAAATGCGCTTTTCTGAGTCTTCTAATACAATTAGAACACTCATTATAGTCAGTAAATATATCAAATTAATTAAAAAAAGGGCGTCTTTTATATTTGAGGGAGTGTTATGTGGTGGTGCCATCTATGTTTAAAAATGAGTAACTGTGTTTTAGAAATCGCCACTGACGTGTGGCAACCCACTAGCCCGTCACCGCAGTAATGCACCGGCGAGTTCATTCCATCCTAAAGTAACCAGTATGGTATGAAAAGTCGGGTCATTTTCTCACTGTTCCATTCCTTCTGCACATAGGAGTTCTTCAGCTGCAGGGGACTTGTTTTTCTGCTTTCTGCGGTATCTGGGGGGCTATGGTCTTGAGCTAGCCTGCGGAATTGGGTATATTTTTAAACGATAATAACACGATAGATTTCTACCTATAGCAAACTTCTATACATGAAAGAACCTTCATATTTTTACTGATTAAATAATCTGAGCACATGATTTCCCTGCAGACTCAAATTCATTTTCTCTTTATTTCACTATTAATTCATTAAATTGAGTTTAATTGCACTTAATAACACGCATAAAAAATTGAAATTACACTGAATTTACACATTTAATTAAACTTTTGTTTTCATTTGGTAACTGGACTTATTCACAAAACCGGCGTAGCAAATATTTGAAAAAACTAAAATATCTCGAAAACAGGTAGTCCTAGAGTAATAGCGTTGGTCTTATTTTTTAGATCGTCAAAAATTACGTATGAAATAAGCATTTAATAAATGCATTTGATCATACGTAGTCTTTTATTTCAGATTTTTGCGGGCAATTTTACAAAAACAAAAAGAACAGGTTCTTTTTTTCCAAATCGCACAAAAATCTAATCAGCACTAGGGTCACCTACAAGTGAATTATCTACCAAATTTTGTGTACTACCACTGTTAGTTTTTCAGCTAGAGTGAATACAGGCAATTTTTGCGGGCCATTTCGCAAAAAAAAAAGTTATTTTATCCCGAATCAAACCAAAATCTAATCAGTACCAGGGTCACCTACAAGGGACTTGCATACCGAATTTTATGGAATTCCGTCAATTAGTTTTTGGTTAGATTGGATACATACATTGCACATACACGCACACAGACCTTAGGCTAAAAATGGTTTTATCGTTTTCTACAGGTCTCAAAACGTGTAGATCTGTCGAAAACTCGAATTGCGATTTTCGACACATTTCCAATAATTTTCCAATACATTACCAGTTATTGCAGGGAAAGTAAAAATCAGATGTGTGCAGCACATGACTTCCCTGCAGACTTATATAAACGTTCTCTTTATTTTAATTAAATTTAATTCACTTTTAATTCAACTTTCGTTCTCATTTGATAACTGGACTTATTTTCAAAGGTGGCGTAGAGAAAATACGGAAAAACTAAAATATCTCGAGAACGGCTAGTCCTAGTGTAATGGGGTTGGTCTTATTCTTTTCTTCGTTAAAAATTACGTATAAAACAAGCATTTAATGGATATATTTGAGTATACATAGTTTTTTTATTTAAGATTTTGACGATTTGAGGGTCATTTTGCAAAAACAGTCAGTTTATTTTTTTCCGAATCGTACCAAAATCTAATCAGAACCAGGGTAACCCACAAGCGACTTATCTACCGAGGCCTGCAAAAATTGTAAAAATCCAAAATAAATACTCGTATCTCCGTGTGCTCAAATGTATCAATTAAATACTTGTTTTATACGTAATTTTGACGATGAAAAGAATAAGATCACCCTCATTATTCTAGGATTAGGCATTCTAGGATCAAACCAAAAAAGGTGTTTTTTGCAGTTTTGTTACTCGGGTTTTGAAAACACGTCCAGTTACCAAATGAAAACGAAAACTGAATTAAAAGTGTAAATTTAGTGTATTTTCAGTATATTACTTATATTCACGAATATTAGAAGAAATACCCGTATATTAGAAGATTACACGTATTACAACATATGAGTTTCTAACATCTTTGCCAAAATAAAACAGATAACGTAATAAATTGAAAATATCAATAATCCTGTAATCTTGAAACCTGAAGGCCGTAATTGATTCCAATATATACCAAAATGAAAGCGCTAAAATTGCATGGAAAGGTATACACGTACTACTTATATTAGCCAACAGCCCTACCGTGCTGAAAACACCGATTCTCGTTAGATCGCCGAAGTCAAGCAGCATCGGGCGCGGTTAGTACTTGGGAGGGTGACCACCTGGGAACACCGCGTGCTGTTGGCACATTTCGGACGCGGTAGCCCGGTGGTTTGCGCGCTGGATTTGCACGCTGTCACAACTGCCGCCGTGTTCATGCGAAGTACGATCACGTTCAACCTGTGAGTCCGTAAGTCCTTCCGAGAGGTTGGTGGTAGGGGAAGGTGGGTACGATCCCTGTGGATGCCTCCCCCACTGGGTTCCGGTCTAAATTGGGTGGCACTTCCCAGCCGTCCAAATAGTTACCTTACACCTTTCTGGTAGGTCGGACGGTTTGGATCTCAACAACAACAACGTACTACTTATATTGTCGTAGATTAGAAGATATACCCGTGTGTTAGAAGATTACCCGTATTACAATATAGGTTTCAAAAATCTTTGCCAAAATTAAACAGATGACATAATAAATTGAAAATATCAAAAAACCATTTAAAGATAACCCGTACTACAACACACGAATTTCTAAAATCAACAGATATAATGAAATAAAAACAACAGTCCCCGAATCAATTATCCGGAAAATGTCAGTAATAATAATGTTTAAACCTGAAGACCGTAATTGATATAATCCTGTCAGAAATGCAATATTGATAAAATTTATTGTATATACATATCTTTATTATTTAAATCGGAAAAGATTTGAGAAAAATCGTCTGTAGCATAAACCCATTGGATGTAAAGCCGTTGCTAAGCGACCTGATATAATTTACTTCAAATAAATTGGCGCAAAAAATATCATGTGTTTAATGTTATTTCTATGGAAGGTTCAATTGTGTTTTTTTTATTAATACCTCGACAACCATTAGTCGTAGAAGCTCCAAACATGAAGTAAATTTTAAGTGGGGCTATCCCAAGTCTAACTAAAAAATTTCATCGAATTCTGTGCAATCGTTCTCCCGTTATGATGGGACAAATATACAAATAAACACACAAACTGCCAAGTTTTCAATTTAATTTATATAGATTAGATCTCTTTGAAAATCAACAGGCTTATTGGTGCTACTGATTAGATGATAAATATTAAACCAGATATTAGATAATAATAATAATAATAATAATAATGAAGAAAAAAAACCGGGCCATATCTTAAGGGTGAGCGTCAGTAAATATTCTGTCCTATCCGCGCTTTGTTAACTTTCGCGGCACACGTTTTTCGCCAAAATTCTGCTCAAACAGTTTCGAAATATTTTTTAAAGATAAAATGCAATGCTTAGATTATATTAAGACTAAATTTAATATCCAATAAGACATAGAATATATTTTTTATTTTAATCCAAAATATTTTTGGTGCTGCCATCTGTTGTCGTAATTTAATTCATACCGATTATTTTTATTTTTTAATGAACATTTTTAAATATCTATTCCTTCTAATACAGTATTAAATACAATAACAGATCCTATATAATAATGACACAATCACGGAAAGGTAATTTCTCATTCTATAAATTTGATCAGGGGATCTGAATGTACATCACTGAGGACTGTAGCTTTGTCTTCAAGTTCCTTTGTCTTCAAGTTCAAGTTCAATTACGTTTTCGTGATTGTGGCATTATTATATATGATTTGTTGTATTTAATAGCGTATTAAAAAGAATAGACATTTTAAAATGTTTATTAAAAAATAAAAATAGTCGGTATGAATTAAATTACGACAACAGATGGCAGCACCAAAAATATTTTGAATTAAAATAAAAAATATATTCTATGTTTTATTGGGTATTAAATTTAGTTTTAATATAATCTAAGCATTACATTTTATCTATCAGAAAATATTTCGCAACTGTTTGAGCAGAATTTCGGCGAAAAACGTGTGCCGCGAAAGTTAACAAAGTGCGGATAGGGCAGAAGATTTACTGACGCTCACCCTTAAGAACGTCATGGAACATGGGAAATTGTATTTTCTTAATGCTGAGGAATGTGGGAGTAATCCTCCTGTTAGCATACGAAGCAGAAGAGGAACCATTTCCAAAAAGTTTTTTTAAAACAAACGATGTGAAAGCCAAAGTGTGGTGGAAGACCTTAAATAACAAAGAAATCAGTTCTGAATTTGTTCATCTTATGATAAAATTACATTCCATGCCTTGCAGTTCTGCATCCATAGATCGAATTTTTTCAAACTTTTCATACATTCATAATAAACTAAGAAATACACTTGGTGTGCAAAAAGCTGCAAAGCTTGTGTTTTGTTACTGATAAGAGGATACAAACACTTAGATTGGTAGACTGTACCAATACTTATTTAAAACTTCTACATTTTGTAATAATTACATGTTTCACATTTTGCATTCCAAAAATTTGTATACATTTTCATGTTTTTGTACTTATGATAAGTTTTGTTATGTAATTATTAAACTGAATTAGAAGGAAATTAACTGTGCTAATTTTAACTTGAGAAAGTATTTTCTAAGACGAAATTCCGTTAGATATCTATTATTCGTTAAAGTTAATTACAAAAAGTACAGTTTTATTTTCGGTTAGAATTTTTACTATCAAGGAAATAGTAAAAAATGTATGATTATTAATGATTAATTGCTTGTTAATTATGATAAAAATGTATATATTATTATTTCACTCTTTCTCCCTTTTTGTTACTACCACTACCAGCTCATAAGAAAAACTGTCTCTGCCATATCCGCGCTTTGTTAACTTCGTAGGATTAACCATTTCACGAAAATTCTGCCCGAATAAGTTACGAAATTTTTATGAAAAATAAAATACAATGAGTACATTATTGCCCCAAGGCAAATTTGGGACATTGCAAATTATGGAGGAGTGTAACCTACAAAGATGGTCCCTGTACTTCTCCTCTAATTCATATACACTTCCCTAAGAGAACACCTGCAAAAGGATGAGCAAGCCATGTTTCTGGGAAATATGGACAACGACCACCCAGTTACAAAGGGGCGCACAGCGGGGCGCTCTTGGGGAGAGCTGCCCTTGTCCGGTTCGGCTGCACGTGCACACAAGGTCGTGAGAACCCGCGGTCCACCTGCCAGATATTAATTCTGGGGTGACCGCCATCCTCCTGTCAGCACAGCACCCAATAGCTGGACATTTTTGGAAATATCCAATGATGATACCAGGGGCTTTGATTGGGGGGGACCAGTAACAGACCTGGGGCTTAATTGTGTAGGAGGAGACATTTTTCCGATGATCGAGAGAGTTTGAGAATTTTGAGAACGAACGAAAAAATTTTGGGTTTGAGACTTCAGAGAGGAAGGACGGAGAATTGGTTTGTGTGCTCGAGAGAGAAGAGTCTCTCAAAAATTACATCTGCAGCGATGTCCGGCGATTCCTTCACCGAAGTGCCCCGTATCCAGTGGCGCATCCAACGATATTCGAAGGTATGAAATGCATGTATCGCATACTTAGTCTGTTGGGTGCTGCCATTTGTTGGCGTAATTTAATACATATCAAATATTTTTATTTTTTAATGAACATTTAAAAATGTTCATTCCTTCCAATACCGCAATAAATGCAACAACAGGACATATTAAATAATGTCACGGTCACGGAATGGTGATTTCTCCTTCTATAAATGTGAGTGGATGATCCTAAAGTACATCACAGAGGATTGCACCCTTGTCTTCAAGTTCTTTTTCAAGAAATGCCACAGAAGAGATTGACGCCAAGTTGAAAATTAGAGCAACTCCATCAATGCTAAGAAAATACACTCATCCGTCCAGTTCAGGGCCATCTTGAACCCCCCTCCCCCGCACTTTGATGGGTAGGCAGTTGTAGGCCCATGTTCGTCACCTTCGTGATCCTTGAAAGACCTTTTATCTAGCTCTAGCAGAATGTTCCTAAGCAAGGCTCATGTGCGTAGGTTCTATAGAAACAAAGTTGCTCCGTTTGTGTTGATGAGATCTCAGCATAAGGAGGTGAAAATTTATTTGTTAGTTATATTTTATCACTCATATAAATGCTTTGATTAATTATTAGTAATTAAAAAAGTGTTTAGCATAGGGGGTTGATATTAAAGTATGTTTAAATTAATTCTCATATTTTTCCAACAGTATTTGTAATTGCTTTAAAATCTTGATCTTAGAATGAACGTTATTTATTTTATCAGAATTTTATATAGTTTTGTAAAATTATTCTTGTAAAATATTTGTGTATTTGAAATTTGTATAAAACTTTTGGATAAATTTACTCATTGAAAACATCCCTAAAACGTATAAATCAGTAATTTAATAATATCTGGGAGTATAATATGTCTCGAACAAATTGAAATTATCAAACAAAATGTCGTACGATTATAATCCTATTGATTTTCAGTGAGCTCAGACTAAGAGACTGCCTTTTCAAATATTCATTCCTAAAACTGAAAATACACAAAATAATAATGTTACTAATATATGTACAGAAATAGCTATTTAATATTGATTTTTTTTTAATTTAAAAAACAAATGACACCATTTACAGGATGTACCGTCGTCCAGATATTAATTTTTTTTTATCTGTGTTAAAAAATTATAAAAGGTTAAATATGATATTTATTATTAATTAGGTGGATAGTTTAAGTACTTTTAACCGGAAATAAATTGAAAATGTATTTAGGATTTATTACAAACCACTTTTGAGATATTAGAAATTTTACTTTCCTCACAACGAGCGTAATATCTTTCAAGAGAGTTAAACGATTTCCACGTAATTAGGTACACTTATTTTAATCGGTGTCATGGTAATTTTAATTGGTATTAGGTATACTTATTTTAATCGGTGGCCATTTATTTTCATCGAATTCGCGTCATAAGGAAGTTTTAATTGTTTATTGTTTATGGATATCAAAATATATTCATTTGCAGGTAAAAATTTATGTTAGATACAACAGATGTTTTAGTTATTGGATCTATGGATATAATTCTATCGTTCTCTGAGAAGTAAATAAAACAATTAAAATTTACAGAAAAGTTGTAGATTCTTCCAAATTATCAAATAACTCATAATAGTTGAAGAAATTTTTACAACACGTGTATTGTTGAACATACAATTAAAAATAGTTAAGGGAGATATGTCTCAGATGCCTGTCATATTACAAAATTAATCATATCAGAAGATCGTAGGATTCAAATAGGACATTTTTCTTCTCCGGTTGGATATTTATATACTACTAGAATAAATTACCCGCCATTGCCCGGATCCTAAATAAGCTTCCGATACTTAAATAATACATTTACAGATAAAACCACTTAATTTCCATATTGCCTTCAAACCGCCTCAATTTCCAACTCATTTCCTCCTTTCGTTTTGCGACCGTGGAAAGCAGGAAAATGGAATAAATAAATAAAATATACAAAATGGAATCCTTTCTCTATGAGAGAAGACGTGGCTTAAATGCACTCAAACGTCCACCGGGGAGAAAAATAGATATGCACTTCATTAACGATACCTACAATTTTAATTTTCATGCGTTGTTTGAAAATTCATAAAAATTAAAATAATGTAATAATTAAAAAAAATGTTTCGTTAGAATACGAAGATATACATACTTAATTAAATATCAAATAATCTAAAATATACACATTTCGATGTATTTAAAATAAAATAAACATAAGGAATTTTTCTACTGGTTCGGTCCCGTTTAAACATCATAAAGATCGTTATTCGATCTTTCCGATGGTGTCAAAATACAAACTCTGAGACAAAATTTTAGATCACTGAAGAACCGATTTGGTATAAAATAACTAAAATGCTTAAAAAAAGTATTACTCAAAGTTTCGTTTCTCATGAATGGAACAAGTTAGATCCACGAGAATGATGTCACCAAATTTATCGCATGATATTACATATGAAAAGTGGACATGTTTCTCAACAGTTAAACAGTTAATATTTTTTTTAATTTATGGGATTTTTTGATAAATGTATTTGAAAAATGTGTAATATCTCGAGAACGGTTCATGCTAACGTTCTAAAGTTTATGTCAATCGTTTTCTAAGGAAAAATTACATAAGAAATGCCTATTTGCATAAATTTATTAAAGGTTTTGATCTTTTAATGAATTTTTTAAAATTTCACTCGAAAATTTAGGGGATTCTGAACATTCGATTGTGTTTAAAAACAATAGGCTTCCAGTATTCACGCATTGTAAGTTTTGTACCAAATTTCATTCGAATTGCTCCATTCGTTCGTGAGATATCATCTCCACAGACTCACTGACACACACACACACACAGACATCACCTAAAAAATGTTCGATTATCGTGATCAGGGATGCTTGAAACGTGCTCTCCCGTCGAAAACTCGAATTCGAATTTTCGGACCCCGGCACAATACCTTCCTTATACATTATACTCAGGGCCGGTTCAAGGATATTTTCCTGTGTGGGCAAAACTGTTTGGGGCCGCCCTTCACACACATACATATATATATATATATATATATATATATGTGTGTGTGTGTGTGTATGTATGTATATGTATATGCTATGAAAATCTAATGAAATAATAAAATTATATATAATTTGAGCTACAGCCACGAAACTGGGCATGCAAATTATTTCGTTTTAAGAGTTATGCAAATGATCAAACTGTCAACGCCAATGACGGTATAGGGCTCATGCAACGTGCATGAGAACGAAGTATCGTGCGGAATTTAAAACAACCGAGGTTCTTACGGGCAATTGGAAATGGATTTTCTGCTTTAATACTGAAAATTGTGTACAAAGATGCCTTTGAGACGTACTTGACAGTACTATGAACAATTGTCTGATTTTGAGAGAAGTTGCATCATTGACCCAAGGGAAACTGGTTGGTCCAATAGACGTATCAGTCGCCATCTTGGTCGGAGCGATTTGGTAGTTACTCGGTGATGAAAACAGTGGATTAGAGAAGACCTACGTAGCAGAAGCTCAGAACGCCCCAGACAGACTGCTCGAGAGGATCGAGCAGTCAGGAGAGGAGCCACGTCTACTTTGATGACGTCGCTATTAGCCAATCGGAAGCATTTGGCATCCCTATGCATCTTGTACCAATGTATATCATTCGAAGACGACTGGGTGAATGTGGGATTAAGTGTCGACGTCCATTAACGCGTCTACCATTTACCCCTCAACATAGGCAGAACCGCCTGGATTGGTGTTTAACTCGGTTGGCCTAGACAGTGTCCGATTATAGGCATGTTTAGAGACGAATCCCGCGTCTCTCTCAGTACTAATGACTGCTGCATAAGTGTGTAAATGAGATCTGGACTTTTTTCATGATTATACGAGAAAGCTATTAAGAGCAAAGCATCTTAGATAGGCAAGAGCAGGAGGGGACTAATCCCCCTTAGAAACAAGATCACCATCACCTTACGAAAATTATTTTATTTCAATGACCTATCAAATGCTATTCTCATCTAAATTTATAGCTCTAATTAGCAGTTTAGAAAATGTAATGCTTTACATTTATTTCTACATACATATACATATATAATACAGCAATAATTTATAATACATAACTGAATTTTTGACTTTAATTTCCCTGTACACAAATAATATATAGGAAAAATATTGATGGGGTCGAAAATTGTAATTTTCGGCAGATTAATACACGTTTTGGGCATCCTTTAACCCGAATCAATTATTTTTAAAGGGATGTCTGTGCGTATGTGAGTATAATGTTAGAATGAATGGAATGAAGCGAATAAAATTTATGATTTTAAAGGGCAAAGAACATTGAGAAAGTCGCAAATTTTCAAACTTCTTTTAAATCATAAAAAAAAGACATCCAAAAATATTAAATAAACGATCATGTTATATGTAAGTTTTCAGCAGAAATCAAATGGAATTTACTTTAGACAGCATGAACCGTTCTCGTGCTATTACAGGTTTTTCGAATATATGGATAAAAAATGATGCATAAAAGTAATAAAAGAGTATTTATACTATATATATACTATCGACATTCTCGTATATATAGCGCGTTTCATTAACGAGAAAAAACAAGTCAATTTTGTTTTGTTCAATAATGCTATAAATTTCTGTTTACGTTAATTATTACACTGCTAATATTATTGTGAAATAAATTCTAGAACGTGGATATAAGCGTTTTTTTTTCTTTTTTTTACGTGAATAACATCTATGTTTAGGGTTTCTGTAGAGGGAAAACGAAGCGTTACGAAAAATGTAAACTCTTTGGGCGCTAATAATAATAATTTCAATATTTAGAACTTTTTTCTAGAAAACAAAAAAGTATCTGTCCGAGCGAGTGTTTTTTTTTATTCTTGTTTTCATTTTAAAATATAAAATATAGATATAAATAATTTAGCATAAAAATCTATATTTGTTATTACGAAAATCTTTTATAGTTCTCGAGTAATCGCCTTGCCAAATTGAAGAAGACTGAAAATTTTCAAATTTGTTACATTTGTTAAATGAAAAGATCTAGCCTTGAACAATAAGCATGAATTTGAAGCTCTTTGAAAGTCCTACAAGCATATATAATTGGATTTTGGATCGAACTTTTTTTTGAGAGGGGGAGGGGGGGGGGGAGGGACTTAAACTTTGAAACTTAAAAATGAGTTTTTTTCCATGTTTAAGACTTTCACGCGAAATATCTTCGAAAGTATAAAAGATCGATGTAATTAGTAAGCGACAAAAATATGTATGAGGAAATTTTGTTTCTAAATTTATATGTATATTTAAAAAAAGCTTTTATAGTTTTCAAGTAATCGTCTTTTGAAAGTTTGAAAGAAGTTTCAAAATTTGACGTTTTTCAAGTTTGTAATGCTTATATCTTAAAAACTAGAAGTGATAGCTATAAACAATAAACATGAATTTATTACTCTTTAAAAATCCTACAATTGTATCCAATTGGATTTTAGGTCACTTTCCTGGTTTTTGAAGTATAGTGGTTATAATTTCGATATTTTAGCATATCAAAATTATAACCACTATACCTCAAAATCCAAGTTTTCCAGTGGGTGGAGAAGCTGTAATATTTGAAATGCCACGGTTGTTGCAGCTCAGTTTGGTTACTTACTCTTTTGTGAAATATTGGTACACAACCCCGAGATATTTTGTTTTGCTTTAAAAATAATTAGGATGTTAGATGAACATGGGATTCTAAAGATGTTTAATGCATGGCGAGGTTTGAACAGAATAGGTGGAAATATACGTATTCAAGTACGTATTTATGTGCCGCAAGTTTATAGATTAGCTAGAATATAAAATCTCGTCAGTAAGTTTAATTTTTATACCGCAAATCGAGTTAGTAAAATAATCGATTATATTAAAGTGGAGTCCATGGTCGGAGTTTTCAGATGAAATCGGGGCGAAAACTAAAAGTGCTATCTATCTATAAATAGTTAGCTAGTAATTTATATTGCTTTGCCAGCCTGTAAATGAAACAAATAAATCTGAAGAAATTGAATAAACTTATTGAACTTTACTGGAGTTTTATCTTACCAATATATTATTTACGTAAAACAATTTCAGCTCCATTGGACTGGAGCCAATATATTTTTCTGAATTTATCAAGAGTCAGAAGTAACTTACTGCATTGCATATAGTGCCATGAAAGTTGCCCTCACCATTAATTTTTCTAATAAAATTTGAATTTGTAATTGTATAAATCTTATGAATTATTTGTACATTTTAGCAGTGAAACATTATAAACAAATCAAACAAATGATCTCATAAACAAATTAGAAAAGGGGAGAGATAAAGGAAAAGCATTTTAATCCCTAAAAAGCAAATATATAATATAACAGGACAATTCAGAATTTTACAGGTTATTATCAGCAATTTATTTAAATAGCTAATATTTAAATATTAGATTAAAAACGCAAAAATATTTGAATTTATTGCGTTTCTGATTTCGAAGATAAAAACCTGGAATCCTATTTCGAAGCTGTTTGTTACTGTCCATTGTAGCCCCTCTAAAATCTGATTCAAATACTGTAGGGACATAGATACAGAATAATGGAATACTAGCCAAATTACAAGAAAATTGTATACCTTGACGAATTTAACAGTTGTTTTATTGTATCACTGGAACGAATTACCCAGTATTGACTGGGATGTAAATAAACGCCCCGCTATTTAAATAATACACTTACAGATAACATTACTCAATTTTTTCAAATCCTAAACCGACGACAAATTACCAGTACGCTATCCGCAAAGCAAAAAAAAAAAAAAAAAAATACAGGCTCTCCGTAATGCAAAAAATAAATGAATGAAAGATTAATAACCTGTAGGAGATGAACTTGGCATTAGAACGTTATGGTAGCTGTTAAATCATATCGATGACTGGAGGTTCTGTAACTGTTAAATCGTGAATATAGCTGCTTGGTCATATCGGTAGCTAGAGATTAACTGATTTTAGAATTTAAAAATTCGTTACAAAATCTAATTTATATTTTTAAAAAGGCCTTCGAGGTGCATTAGTTCAGGTACAGATGCGACTGTGTGAAAAATTCAGTGTGGTAGATATCGCGGTACTGTGGACAGACAAACAGACAGGTTCTTCTTTTTATTAAAGATTCACTGGGGATGAAGACGATAGAAATATAATGTTTAAAATGTCCCTGAGTTTGTGACAAGTGCATGAAAATAAATAAAAAATATTAGAAGATACAAAACCTAATCCAAAGGCACAAAAAATACTTAGAATAGAAAAGGGGATAACAATTAGGAAGGAAAGGGGAGGAGAGTAAAAATGAAAAATAGTCTATTTTTCTGCCAAAAGATAAAGTGCATCACAAAACTAAGAGGGGGGGGGGGATAATATTTGCAATTATTGGAGGACAAGGCGGTAAAAAAACGCAATATTTTTTATAGTAATTTTAAAAAAAATAATAAACGAAAACATATGGAAAGAATTTAGAGATAAATGGGCTCAACAGAAACACAGGGAAATACCCAAATGCTTCCAGATTAATTCAAGAAAAGGGAGGGGGGGGGGGGGTAGAAATTAAAAAATGTAAATTTCGAGTGGGGTAATAAAAAAATTCCATTCGTTGGAAAAGAGGAACGTCAATATTTCATTTTTTCTAGGTTTTGAAAAAAAATGGACAAAAAAATGCCACATATCATACAATAAAACTTTATATAAGAATAATAATAACTCTAATGTTTTAAGTTGACTGGAACATGGGGATAGGGGTAATGAATTGTTTGAATAGAAATAAAACAAATCACAATATCAAAATGTATATTAAAAATTTTAAGATTGTTTACTTAACATTTTACCTAAAAGTGTATTCCATTATTATTATAACTAAAAGTGTAATTATGCAAAATTAAAATAATATTTACAGATTATTGAAAGTATTATCTAGACAGAAATTTGTGTGCATGAGCAAAAGAATCTGTCAAATTCGCAGACTGGGGCTATAGAATAAATTTATTAATTTATAAAACAACTCTAACAATTTAGAAACAACTTTTCCACTTTTATACAAATATTCATAAAGGAATATTTTGCTTCGCAAAAATCTTTTATACCATTTTTTTTTTTCGTTTTGCAATGAAACTGGAAAAATTACAGAATTAAGATCATTTTACACCATTGTTTAATTATTTGAGTCTGCAAATTCTTCATAGAACAGCCATGGGGCCTATAGATATTATTTTAGATGAAAACGTGAAAAATTATTCTTTTCTCAGTATTGTTCTAGGCCCTGGGGCTAATGCCATAGACAAAATTAGCATCAAATTTATTTTATTTATTAAAACACATTAAAAATCAACAAAAGACATAATCAATTAAGAAATTTTACGAAAATATTTTTAAATAATTGAAAAAAAAGTTACCCGAATACCTAAGAAGCCATATTTGACGAAGATGAATTTGTGGATCTTGCACAGCAGCAGAGCACAACACTCTGAATACTAAGAAGTAGTTTTTTACTTCTAGTCACTGTGTTATCTGCAACTGCAATGGCCTCCTGCTAGGCTCAATGCCCAAATGAGCTAAAATGGTAGATGACCAAAATAATGACCATCTGGACTAATCTCCTCCCTTCCGTCCTTTTAGAAGTGCGATCATAGAGACCGCATCCATGTGTTTACAATTTGAATATGGAAGCAGGAACAAATTCTGAGAATCGCTCCTTGGGTTTTTTCCAGTATTTAGGGACAAACAAGGTGGTCGTAGGCCTCAGGGATTGCAGGCTGCACCCAGCTGCAAGATGTCTAAAATCTAGTAATCTTCTAAGTATTTAAGCTTACTACTTTCAAGTAGAACTATACATTGCTTCAAAAAAGATATAATTATGGGAGAAAAACGATTCTCACCTTTTAATGTTTTAATACTATCTAAAAGAGTACATTAATTCATTTATATTAAAGTGGCACAAAATTAGTTCAATTTCAAAAAAATTTTTAATACGACCACAAAAGTCATTCTTACTACACCTAATTTCACTTCCAAATGGTCGCCCCTAATTCGGCCGCCGTGGCCCACGCCTTAAACCGGGCCTGATTATACTATGTATATAAGGAAAGTAAAATTCGTTTATCGCAAAAACCAGAAACTTTGCATGAGATTTTGGTACGAAAAATCGATTGATACACAAAATCAGAATATCTTATCTTGCTTTTATTAAAGGAGTGGCAATAGGAATAAAAGTTGATCATATAATGATATTGGAAGATATTTTGGATAGATCTTTTTTAACACTTTACAACAAAGTTGAAAAGTGTTTATGACATTGTTCATTCTGTCTGTCTGTCTGTCCGTTAGCACGATAACTGCCGTAAAAATGACTTAATCAAAATGAAATTTTAGTATGTTGTTCAGCCGGTCTGTAGGACCTGTGGGAATATAAATAATAATATCACCCAATTAGTTTTGGATTGAACCCGGGTTGAAAAAATGAAATACATTGAGCCCTATGGGACCTAATTTTTCAAACATTTTTTAAGCGGATTAAAATTCACAAATTGCTTCGAAAATTTTATGTTTTAGAAGACCGATTAAAAAGAGCAGATGGCACAGAGCTGGTTATGAAAAGAATATACCCAACATTAACTAAAGAAGCATATCCCACTATTTTTCCCCAACAGCCTTTTTATCTTTCAAGACAATTGCCCACAAAAAGAAAAACATCGGAAGAAAGAGAAGTCGAAATAAATGACCGGTGTGAGGAAAAATACCAGAAATTATGTAACGCTGATAATATATCATGTTTGTAAAATTTTATCAAACTGTACCCTGAAAGACTCCCAAGTACATGGATACCGGTACAGAAAGATGATTTGATATTTTTGCTTAAGCTTAGTGATGCTGATTATCCCGAAATACAAGTGTCACTGAAAATTGGTAGTAATTTAGAAGTTCAAGTTTTTTTTCAAGGTTGTGTTCTCTCTTCAGATAAATTTCAGTGGATACTAGGAAATGAACTGTCGACGTGGTTATCGAGTGGTCAAGGCAAGCGTTTCCGTAGCAATCGCTCGACCGCCACGTTGTGGGTTCGAGCCCAACGTAAGGCATGGATGTCTGTGTTGTGAGCGCAATGTGATCCGCCCCCTCTGGTGCGCCTGGGGCAACGTCAATGGACGGCTAAATGGTTCACACTCTAGCCGCTGTAATAAAGGCGAATGACGAAGGTTAAAGTGCTTGGCCTTTTTTGAAAAAAAAACTAGAAAATGAACTAATATGTGATAAATGGACAAAATTTGAAACTTTATTGAACCATCTAAATAGTTGCAAATTAAAGGATTCTGATATAATTGATAAGTTGAAATTGATTTTGAAATTACTGCAGGATTATGTAAATGAATAAAATGTCAGTTCACAAAAACTCTTGTTTCTCACTGAGCAGATAGAACTTTTGCTTCAAAAACAGCATCGATATTCACCAGAAACAATTGTATGGGCTTGCTCTTTATTCTATTCAAGTCCATCACGTTATAGAACATTACGTAATAGTAATAGTCTAACTCTACCACATCCATCTTATTTAAGAAAATTATCATTAAATGTTGGTTCCCGCCATCAAGAGTATTTGAGTAAGAAAAGCAAAATTTTAAATAGTACAGAAAGATATGTCAATTTACTTTTGGATGAAATCTATATCAAGCCTAATGTTATGTATAAAAATGGAAAAGTAGAGGGCTTTGCTGATGGAGTTTTTACAGAAGTCACAACGGTACAGACTTTCATGATAAGTTCCACATTTTCTAAAAATCGAGATGTTGTTGCTCTATTTCCATTAAAAAACTTAAATGCAACACAACTGCTAAACCTGTCATTAAAAGTAATTAATTATGTTCAAACCTGTGGATACGAAATAATAACGATAATTTCTGATAATAACAGGGTTAACCGAAATATGTTTCAAATGTCGTGTGGTGGAGCACTTGCATATTCATTCGAAAATCCTGGTTTTAAAAGTAAGCCCATTTTTATATTATTCGATTCTGTTCATCTTCTTAAATCGATTCGTAATAACTGGTTAAACTAGAAAGATTCAAATCAAACATTTTTTATTCCTTCTTTCGATAATCCAGGAGAACTTCATAATGCAAGTATTTTGCACTTAAAAATGTATAATTTAGAAAAAAATGACTATGTTAAAATATGTCCTAATTTATCAAAAAAAGTTTTATTTCCATCGACATTTGAACGACAAAATGTAATTACAGCTGTAAAATTGTTTGATGAAAAAACATCATCCGCGTTGCAAATTGAATCCGCATAGAATAAAACAGGCTATGGTGATGATGTTTTAGGTACTAAACATTTCATAGGCATGATACGAAGGTGGTGGACAATCGTGAATGTAAAGCATCCACTAAAAGGAATTCGTTTCCGAGATGTGTTCTAAGAACCTGTCATAGATACTCAGGACCAAAAATTAGGTTTTCTGAAAGACTTTTGTTCTTGGATCAAAAATTGGGATAATCTTCCTCACAAACCTCATTTTTCTCACAGAAATGGAAAGTTGTCGAAGGAAACACAAACTGCTTTAGTACACACAACAACAAATTTGATAAACGTAGCATCATATTTATTGACAGAATTAAAATCCTCTTATGTTCTTTTCGACAAATTTCAGACTGATAAATTAGAGGCTCGTTTTGGTCAATACCGCCAAATGAGCGGCACTAATTACCATGTGTCTGTTTCTCAAATTCTAGGATCTGAAAGAAAATTAAAAATTCTGAGCTTAATTCAATTATTATCATCTAAGAAAGGTTCATTTTCTATAAAGAACTTTGCTTGTGACGATAGCATTGACTTTTCTGATGTCGAATTTGAAGAAGTCCCACTTTTATCTGATGATGTTGATGTTACAGATAAGGATATGTCATCTCTGATATATATTTCTGGTTATGTGTCAAAATCTGTTGCAAAGAAAATTGTGTGCATTGATTGTAAAAGAAAACTGGTGCTAGATAAGGAATTAATAGTTGAGTTTTCAAATGATTTAACAAAGTATTTAGAAACCTTAAACCGTGGTGGTTTACATTGGCTTACAAAATTTACAATAATGATTATTTTATGTGCTTTCAAACTTTTTAAAATAATACTGTCTGACTTGTATGAGGAAAATTCTTGCAACAAAAAAAACCATAGGTCTGTATTAGTCAGGCTCATTTTGCATAAAATGGAAATGCAGTTGCTTGAAAATACAGTTTGTTCATGTGGAATTTCCGTGTTTACTTTGATAGAACGATGCGCAATTTGTATTTCCAATATTTTATTCTACAATTATTCAAAAGAAAAAACGACAATTTCACCATGCAAAGAAAAGTCATCCATGTGTGATGATTACTGATATTTTTCCGAAGCACTGGTGAATCCAGAAATCTTTCAAGGGAGGGGGGGGGGACGATTTTGTATTTTTTGTTATGTTTTTCCTAGTTTTTGAAGGTATTATTTCATTTTCCATTATATAACATAGGCTCAGGGGGATCCCCCCTCCCCCTGGATCCTCCAGTGTTTGGAACGTGTCACCAAAACATAAAATTTCATATAAATGTATAATTATAAACCGAAACATATGAATATATTGTGCCAAACTTTAACAAGATGAACTTTAACACAAATGATATGTTTCAAAAGATTAACCATAAAAACATTTCAAATACTATTTAAATAAAAATGTGCAAATTTTACATCATAATCTAATTGTTATTTCTTTTAAGTTCAAACATTTTTCCATAGAAAGAAACAAATCTTAAAAAGTATTTGGTTTAATGGCTTACTGTGCCATTTTTACAGGATTTAAATTTCTTGACTGAGTTGTTTTGCCTCCCAAATGCATCTCTAGTGCACGTTAGATTTGTATACTGGAAATTTAGAAGAATATGTGTATGTATATCATATAGCTATAGACTCAATGCTGTAAGAAATGTAAAAAGTTTTTTTGAAATTTCAGATGTCTTTCATAAGATTAATAAATATTCAGTTTTTTACATGTAGTGTAGTCAATGATTGTATAGTACTATATTCTTATGTTTGTATGAACAATTCCTTTTGGATTTTCATTTTAAAGTAGTTAGTATTTTAACCCCATTACTTTTTTCCTATATTTATTGCTATTACAATTTAGCAAGAATTTCTTAGTGAATTTAGTTTTATAAATATTAACATTTAACTTATAAATCCTCTCCCCCTAAATTTTGTTTTTCTTTGGGAAATAAAAGTCAAAACTGGAGTGATGGAATAAAAAATTACCTTCCATCACTCCAGTCTCCATCGATGGCTTCAGCCACCAATCGTGACGTCATATTTGGGAGAAGCAGGCCTCTTGCTAAAGTCTGACCATCACGGTGTCTACAAAGAGCATGACGGCAGCAACCGTTGCTAAGGGGAATGTGACATTGATGCATCTCATCCTGCCTTGAACGAAGATGAAGTTGAAATCAAAATATGGAAAAATCAGGAAATAAATTTCCTGGGATTTGATTGGCTAGCGCTAAAACAGAGATGCGACTGTTCCGACCGAGTTTGAGTTCTGAACAGATCCTGGAACTCCTCTGAAACTTGTTTACGTCTTTCAGTAATATTCCAAGTGTATTTAAATACCTTCTTGAAAAATATTGTTCGTAATTATTTGTTAAATTTTTGTTTTCTCATCTGAAATGAATCCCCTTGTTGGACCACCGGTTAGTTCTTTACATCATCATTTTTTTGGGAAGTAGTATTATGAAGTTTTTTTGTTGTCAGTATACTAATGCTGCATCTATTAATATTTTTTGTTTGTAAATATCTCACCGCACTATATATTTCCATTACTACTTAACATAATAAAAAAATAATTACATTACCTGTTTTAATAATATCAAAAACAGAGCTAAATTAAGTTAAGCATAAGTTTACCTTTAAATTGTTAAAATAATACTATTTCGTGTGTACTAGGTCGGTCCACTGTATACATTAAGTCTAATTTTTCCGACATTTCATTTGAGAATTTATGTTTTCCGACAGTCACTGCTTACAAATTCGTGAAATTTTCTTCGAAATTGAACTTCCTGCTTCAGTAGGAAGTTAAGGACTTGGAACTTCTTTTTTAAGTGCGGATATCTCGATTTAAAAAAATTTCAAATATTTAAACATATAGTGTACGATATTCGTACTAGTATCATTAAAGTGTCTGTTCTTTATATAATTTTTTAGAATTAACAATTTTTCAAAAGAAAATTTCATAATCTTTAAAATTAAATGCATTATTTCTTAAAACATTTGATGTACTAGTTAATTCTAAATATAAAATAATGTATTCTTTATCAGTGGTCGGAAGTCATGTGCTACAAGTTGCGAAACTATAGTAGTCACTACTTGTTCTCGTAGTTTGTAGTGTAACACGCTCTACTTTTAGAAATAAGTACTGCAGTGAGTAGCTCGAAACACTAAATTAGTAGTTTGTATCGAGTTTTGACATTACTTTTAATGTTACTTCAGTAAACAAACAAGGTGCCATTCTACATATCACTAAGTTCCGCTTTCTTCCTTTGTCGAAATTTGGTGTTCTGCGCAACGATGTACGATTTGCAAAGTGTCAAGTGCTTTGTAACAAATAAAAAATGTGGGTTAAATTTTTGTTTTCTCATCTGAAATGAATCCCCTTGTTGGACCACCGGTTAGTTCTTTACATCATCATTTTTTTGGGAAGTAGTATTATGAAGTTTTTTTGTTGTCAATATACTAATGCTGCATATATTAATATTTTTTGTTTGTAAATATCTCACCGCACTATATATTTCCATTACTACTTAATAAAAAAATAATTACATTACCTGTTTTAATAATATCAAAAACAGAGCTAAATTAAGTTAAGCATAAGTTTACCTTTAAATTGTTAAAATAATATTATTTCGTGTGTACTAGGTCGGTCCACTGTATACATTAAGTCTAATTTTTCCGACATTTCATTTGAGAATTTATGTTTTCCGACAGTCACTGCTTACAAATTCGTGAAATTTTCTTCGAAATTGAACTTCCTGCTTCAGTAGGAAGTTAAGGACTTGGAACTTCTTTTTTAAGTGCGGATATCTCGATTTAAAAAAATTTCAAATATTTAAACATATAGTGTACGATATTCGTACTAGTATCATTAAAGTGTCTGTTCTTTATATAATTTTTTAGAATTAACAATTTTTCAAAAGAAAATTTCATAATCTTTAAAATTAAATGCATTATTTCTTAAAACATTTGATGTACTAGTTAATTCTAAATATAAAATAATGTATTCTTTATCAGTGGTCGGAAGTCATGTGCTACAAGTTGCGAAACTATAGTAGTCACTACTTGTTCTCGTAGTTTGTAGTGTAACACGCTCTACTTTTAGAAATAAGTACTGCAGTGAGTAGCTCGAAACACTAAATTAGTAGTTTGTATCGAGTTTTGACATTACTTTTAATGTTACTTCAGTAAACAAACAAGGTGCCATTCTACATATCACTAAGTTCCGCTTTCTTCCTTTGTCGAAATTTGGTGTTCTGCGCAACGATGTACGATTTGCAAAGTGTCAAGTGCTTTGTAACAAATAAAAAATGTGGGTTGTTTTACCTGACAAGATATCTGCAGATATAATTGTACATCTCATAATGCCCAATAAGACGAGATGGAACTTAATACATTCTGCGGTCGAATGCATATGCTGGTTCCTAAAAGAGAACGAGGAGAAACTGCATAAGATTTTTGATGCTGCAGGGAAAGCTAGTGCTTCATTAAGTTGATTTTTTGTTATGTCCCAAAAGATTCTGCTTATCTGATTGCATTTGAGATGCAAATTCTATTAAAAATGAACAAACATAATTTTAAATAAATAGTTTTTACTTTTATTTTATACTTTTGTTTTATTTTGTTTTCAGAACTGGTTAAAAGTGATAAGTAGATCAGTAAATTTTACTTATTCAGAATAAGTATGTTAAATTACTTCAGTCCTATCCATATCCTCAATTTTTTTGTGTAAATTGAAGCTGTGGCAAAATCTGTTTTAAAAATATAGTTAAGTAGTGACTTAGTTTAAAAAGTAGTTTGTAGTCACTACTTTTTTAAAAATGTAGTTGTAGTTCACTAAAAAAACGTAGTTCTTCCAAACACTGTTCTTTATTGTATCAATGTAAAGCTGAGTCTGAATTATTGTCCTGCGCCCAGTCATATACCTGCTGATCAAGTTTTCTTTATTTTTCTAGTTACGGGTCAGATTTCCTTTACTTTTCTATTTGCACATCAGGTTTCCTTTACTTTTTATGCTACAGATCAGCATGTGCATTTACCTACAAAAATAATTTTTAGGGACTATACCAGGCTTCCTGAAGTCGCCTGTCCTGGCCAAATTCGGCGAGGATGGCCAATTTTTGGAAATTGCTGTCCTCTCAGATGGCCTTGAGGTTAAAAATTCTATAAAAAAATAAATAAAATGTTGTCATCATAAAATTATTGCGATAGCCACCCTTTGTAACCACATTAGCATTGCAACCACAGGCGCTAATTATTTTCTCTCCCCTCATTCTGCACCCAGTGAATCCGATGACCACATGAAAATGTGATAGTGCACTCAAGATCGAACTGATATGTTCTGTTCTTTTAGAGTTCTACATGTACCGAAATTTCAGATGTTTACCTGATCCACAATACCAATGCTTAAACCCAGTCCAAGCCCGAAGAAATTCATAAATATAGAATGAACTGAGCCTGAAGACAACGGCATCTTGGCTGACCCGAAATGATTTGTATTCAAATGTGTTAGAAACATAAATGTGTGAAAATTTTGTACAGAGAATTGAGTTTGTTTTTTTAAACATGTATCTTTACATATCTGAAATAAACCCATTAAGTTCATGTATTCAATTTAAATTCATGGAAAAAATTTTCAAAATAAATATGTTCTGCTCAGTTGTAACAGACATTTTTATAAGACTCAACCCAGTCTGAAACAGTATTAGAAAACTCAAGCCCAGCCCGAGTCTAAGCCCAAACCCATGTAGAGTGCTATCCCTTTTTAACTCTATAAAACCTAAGCTACAAAATTTCCATTTGCTGTAATAGGCAGGAGTATATAACAAGTTTGAATTTTTGAAATGGATTCTTCTAGATTTAGCCAGAAGTATTTCCTTTACTTTCCCACTTTAATTTCAACTTTAATACTAATATGTTTACAATTCATTCATGGCATTTGTTTCAGTTGTCAGACAACTGGAGTTAAGCTATGAAACATCTTGATTCAGTCACATTCCCTAGAAATTAAAGAGTGTCAATGAGGTTTAAACTGCTTAGAGACAAGAGGATTTATATGATTATTTATTTACCACTCCTTGAAGTTACCAAACATTAGAAAGAGGAGAGATTCCTTGCATTTCCGCCGGGTCCGGTCCTTTATCAGACTTTGTGTCGGCAAGTTCTTTAGATAGTTAAGCGCAGTGAGGTGGTGTATGAATGCACCTGTCCCCCGATTTACACGGAAGATAGGTTCTGCATAAAACCGTGTAAATTGAAATCTTGGATTTTGCTACGTAAAATCGTGTAAAACGAAAATAACCCCAAAATGTGCTTGATTCAGTCATTTATTTAAGTAAAACAAAAGTAAGACATCTTAGAAAACTTAAAATTATACTTAGTTTTTAACACAACAAACATATGAATGTAGTAATATAACATATTTAATTTATTTTACATTAGGAACAAAGAACAAAAAAATAAAAAGACCCTTAAAAATTAATTATAAGTTTAATCACTGTCATCACTTTCATGTACTATCAATCTTTTCTTTCTGATAGGTATGATATCACTTTCATCACTTGAGCTTTCTTGATGCGATTCTGGTTCAATGGTTGACGAATTAGGCAAGATCTCGGGTTGACAAGACTTTGTCATGAAATCGGTAATTAACAATTGCGTAGGTTTTTTTGCAAAATCTTTATAGACCTCTTCATATTGATTTAAGCATTTATGAAGATCTCACTGGAATCGGAGAGCTCGATCAACATTTGTGTCATATTGTAAGAAATGGTTGTCCAATTTTCTTCCCAAATCAAGTCCTACGCTTATGATTCTTGCTGTGAATGCAACTGGTTCAGATTGCTCTTCATCAGAATCATTGTCTTCATCATGTTTGTTTGTTTTACAAATCATGTTAATTAAATCATCTTCATTCAATTCTTCATCAGCCATTATTTCTTCAATATCTGCCTCAGCTAAATCTTCAAAATCTTCTCCTCCTATAGTATGGGCCAACTCAGTGATCTGAGAATATTCATGCTCTATTGGCGATTTATCATTTCCACTTTCAACAACATCCGGCCATATTGCTTTCCAGCAGGCATTGATTGTTGATTGTTTGATCTGAGTGTATGACAGTCCAACCTGCTTAACACAATCTAAAATTGTAAATTTCTTCCAAGCATCCATCAGAGTAAGAGATTCATCATTCTCCATTTGTTCTAAGATATACCTGAAAGTTTGCTTGATGTACAGTGCTTTAAAAGTCGAAATTATCCCTTGATCTAACGGCTGTAATAAGGAAGTTGTATTCTTTGGTAAAAAAACAACTTTTACATTTTCGTGTTATAAATCTGGAGGATGACCTGGTGCATTATCAATTAATAGAAGAGCCTTAAAAGGCAATCCCTTTTTAGTTAAATAATTTTTGACATCTGGAACAAAGAAGTTATGGAACCATTCATTGAAAGCTATGGCAGTGACCCATGCTTTTCTAATAGCCATCCAATAGACTGGAAGGTTTTGATATTTATTCCTTTGAATGATCGTGGTGATTTTGATTTGTTAATCACCAATGGTTTCGTCATATAATCGCCAGAAGCATTGCAGCAGAAAAGAACTGTTATACGACTTTTCGCTACATTATGACCACTAGCTGATTTGTGAGCTTTGGCTATAAAGGTTCTTTCCGGCATTTTTTTCCAGAATAATCTGGACTCATCAGCATTGAAAACCTGATCAGAAGAGTAAGAGTTAGTGGCAATGATTTCAACAAGTTTTGCCGGATATTGTTGTGCCGCATCCGAATCAGCAGATGCACTTTCACCTTTCATTCTCAGATTATGTAAAGAATGTCTGTTTGAATCTCTCGAACCACCCATGGCTTGCGGAAAAAGATACCTTCTTTTCATCGGACGAAGTCGACGGCGACTGATTCTTAAGTGATTGATAAATCTTCAAAGCTTTATTTGTAACAGCATTGGTATCGATCAGGATTCGCTTTTGAGTTTGGTCTTCTATCCATATCACTAAGGCTTTTTCCATACTTTCCATTGTAACATCTCTAACATATGAAGTCGTACTTGTATTGCTGCAGGTTCCAGCTGCTACACTTTTTGTAATGGAGTCTTCATTTTTTCTTATTGTCCTTATTGTGGCTTCATTCATGGAGTAAAATTTAGCAACATCTGTTACTCTTTCTCTATTACATAGACGTAATAGTATTTGAATTTTAGTTTCTAAAGAAATAACTTTTCTTTTCATTTGATTTTTCTTCAAATCCTTTGACATTATAGAACCTTAACAAATTTATGCAAACTATAAAGATGCAAGAAAAACTATAAATGTTGAAAACTTACCAGTTCAAAAGATAAACGCACAATAATATAAACTTTGCTGCTAAAATGTTTCTGCACTATATACTTGCATGAACCAGATAGCTTTTGTTGTGAAATACATATGGGGATTCCCCCATTACGGGGATTTCCCTATACAGGGATTCCCTATTACAGGGATTCCCCTAAATGTATATATATTACCACACCGGGAATCCCCTGTTGTTTTCTTCAATGTTACCAAAGGAATAAAATTAAAAAATGTCATCAAATCTTTGTATAGGCGTATATGGAGCGGAATATACATTTTTATCAATTTTTTGAAATCTGTTAATTTATAAACCGTGTAAAAGTGAAATCGTGTAAAACAAGTTCCATGTAAATCGGGGGATAAGTGTATGCAGTTATCGCACTCCTTCATGAGTCGTGAGGCAGTTGGTTCTAATTTCAATAGATGTCCTCGCGAATGGGTTAGATTTTACCGATTTCCCAAAGCCTGGGCTATACCATATTATATTTTTTTTTATGGGAGTAACTGTATAAATGCAGAAATGGGGGGGGGGTTATAAACTGTGTAAAGAATTGTGCCTATGCATTAGAGATTTTTAAAATATAGTGAATAGAATTTTGCAATTCAATTTCATTGCGGATTGCAGGCTGGGTGTTCTGCAGGGTCCCTGTGCTGAATTGCAACATTACATATACCTGCTACAAAAACTGCTTTTTCAGCTTGTTTGCTCTACAATGTGCCAATTTTATGATCAGTTTAGAAAAAATCATGAAAAATCTCCTAAATAATAAAATAAAAAATGTGAAAACATTTAAACATTTTGTAAAATTTTGACAACCTTTGGCAAACAAAATTATTGCCAATAGCTTCATGCATGTTACTGTTGTTCAGCTGGATGTTTATTAATAACATTGTGTTAAGATGTTTTTCTTCTCTTTTATTTTGGAATTTGTAGGTCTGCTATAGTTTGTGATGAAAATAATCTACAAAACCAGATTACACAATGTGTTGACTAGTTCATGTTTGAGACTGAAGTTTACGTTTGAAAGGGTTTCTTTTGTGCATATGGTTTTCTGCTTGAATTAGCGTAATGCATGATAAAAACTTTGCCATAATAAAATGGAGAGTGTGTAGATATGAGACTATTAGCAATATGTATGCAAGGATATGCACTATTAGCAAAATATATGTAAGCTAATGCTTGTTTTGAAATTTTGTATCATGTTTAAAAATATTGTGCAGCATTACAGCTCCAATCATAAACAACGAAGTGGCAATAAAACAAGAAACAAAATCAAATTTTTGTGTTTTGAGCTCCATTAGAGTTTTCAATGGGTTGTGCCACATGTCTTTTAGAATTTTTCAGGTTAAACTCTTATTGAGTTTGAAAAATTTCAGGTGCATTTAAAATGTGCAAATTCTGACATGAAGAACCCATTAAATTAAACACTTCAAAACCATAATATTGGGAGATTTGGTTTAGAACAGCGAAAAAATAAACAAGGTTTGCAGCACATTGCTGTTCCTGTATATCCCTTGTATTTTCAAGTCTATATGAATGAAAATTTTAGTTTTAAATGCTAAGTTTAAGCATGACATACTTATATTATGCTAATATAACTATATTATTGAATAGCTCATATCAGGTTATCTTAGTATATGCTTAATTTGTTGCGAATCAGAAAAAATTATCGAATGGTAAAAAGTACACAATCTTGTTCAAAGTATATCATATTGAAAATAAATTGCCTTTCTTTCCAGAAATTTTTATCGTCAAAATTTTCCAACATATTTAGTTCTGTTTTACAGACAAAGTAAAACATTTCCATTTGATATACCTGGAGATGTATTACACAGATTCCATACTGTAGGTTTCTGTCGATCCACCCTCCATGGTAAAGTGCCCCACCACTATTTGTCTCTGTTTGAAATTCTGCAAATTTCCTTGAAACAGCCCCTTCCCTCTCTAAACATTGTGAAAAAAAATGTCTTCATCAAATAAAATAAATTTATGGAATGTGATTAAAACTCATTTGATGTTTTTTCCGATGAATATTGTTCTTAATTAATAGGATAATAAAAGCTGCTCTTAAATTGTTTTATAGGATTTTTAAATTTCTGAGGTATTTAAAAGAATGATTTTAGAAAGTAATTAAAGATATTAAAAAAAGAAAGAAAAAAAACACTGATGGCCGGAAATCAACTTTTGTTCTTCAAGGTAAGACTTTTGAAAATTTCTTTTAGCAGAAAATTCCAAATGTGCTTTCCCCCTACATACTTCATGATTTTTCATCACATTTGTGGGTGCAGATCAATAGAATTCTACTTCTTTCTCTTAGCCAAAAATATTTAGTGAATGCCCCTTTTATTTTCCATGATTTTTTGTCGCATTGTAGGGTGTGGATTGAAGAATTCTACAATACAAGCACATCAACACAAACATTGCTTAACTAATGTATAAGCAATGACTTATTTACAATAAAAAATGAAAACATAGCATAAAAATAAAGGTTGTAATCAGAGTTCTCACAGGCTTTTAAATAACTGTAGCAAGTTGGCTAATCAGCAATAAAAAACGGTAGTCAATGAAAAAAGATGTTAGAAAAACTGATTCATCATAATTCATGGATTGCCAAATCGTTATTTAAACTAACAACAAAAGAAAAGAGGCCCCATACCTACTAACCTTAGAAAAAAAACTTTATAAATATTAGTTTTAGAACAAAAATTCTTAGAATTCAAAATTTCGGAAATTTTTACTCCAAATTGCCACCAAACAAATTATAATTCAGGAAATTTTGAACTTTGGAAAAAGGAATTATAGTAATTTATGGGGCAGAAAGGATAGAACATAATTCAACAATCTTCCAGTCTCTATGTCTACTTTTTTTTTCAGGAGGAAAGAGTTGTTTTGCTTCTTTTTCTCTCTTTTGATTCAGCTAATGAAGTGCCGATTTTGAAGGAAAAGAAACTTAAAAATGAAGAAGAAAAAATAAAAACATTTGCAGTCACTAATATTTTGATTATATTCACAGTTGCGATTGAAAACGTTTATTAGTTTTTATTTGAACATTTAAATTAAAATAATAACAACAAAAGCACTTAAGATTTGAAAAAAAAAATAACTATCTATAATTAAGACTACTCTGTAACCTGCAACCCAAACTGGGGAGCTCGCCAAGAAGCACAGAGCATTTTGATCCCCGGCTGGAAAATATATAACTATCCATAATTAGACCACTCGTAATTTAGCAGATTCAATTGTTCGTTTACTTGCCAAGTGAAACATTTTATCGTTATTTGGCGCAATGACAATTAGCAGCTAGAAGCCTGACAACAGATTAAAATACTTTGTCAGGAATGAACTGTGCATTAAAAACGAGATTGAAATCAAAATCTTCGATCAAAAAATAAAATAAATAAACTGTATAATTTTTTTTCTATGTACGTTATCTTGCTTCTATAGATATGCACTCTCTCTAAATACTTTTTCCAGTCATATTCATATAGCAGTAATAAAATTTCATAGTGCAAAATTCCCATAATGCAATCATGATTTAACAACAAAATTTAAATATTATTTTTACAGGCATATAAAAGGTTATACAAGTCTAGACATATTACCCTGCATTGCTCGGGTCTTAAATAAATGCCCACACCATAAATAATACAAATAATACCATCCGCTTTCCGAAATGCTTGTTTAGAAAAAAAATCCTGCAAGAGCTTTATTCATACATTCAGAAAATTGTGCAATTCTATATAACAATGTATGCCTGCTCAAAATCTCCCACACACTCCATAATTAAAGATAATTATAAGATTAGCAGGGAATTTTGAAATAATAAAGATCCAAGTCATCACTTCTTTCCCCATTAAATGAAACAAATTAGAAAAGTTGAGAGTTAGATTATTGAATAATTTTAAAACTGTTTTTTTTCCCTTTGAATTATTATTTTTTATTTATGACATGGTTAGTGTTCATTTTGGTTAAAAAGTTCTGAAAGTTTGAAATCTGTAACTATTTTTGATTTAAAATCAACATTTATAAATATAGTTTTCAGGTCTAGGGTTCTTTTACAATTGAAGCATTTGCAAGAATAAGTCCATTAAAACACAGGATGGGGTTGGAAGTGGAAGAAAAAAGTTGTTTGAGTTAGCGATTTAACCATGTTTTGATGAGTTGGAGAACTTATTTCCTCTCATATTATTTATTTCAAAATCTTTTTTTACCAATTAGACTTTTGTTCTTGGGTCTCTGCCATCCACGATTTAATCCACAGTTCTTTAAAATGTTATATGGTATTATTTTATTTTTATATTTTTAGAATTTTTTGGAAGTTTATATACAGTCGAATCTCGATATGTCGAATTTAAAGGGAGTAGAAAAAAAATTCGAGATATCAAAAATTTGAAAAAATTTTAAGGAATTCATGTAAGAATATATACATCCTAGTCCTACACATTTTTAAAAAAATCACTTACTTTATCTTACAGACAGAGAATTGGGTATTACCCAAGAAAATGCTGACAACAAATAAAGCGAAGCTTGAAATGATTGGATACACATTTAATGTAATATACATTATTAAAATGTAATCTTGCATTTCTTTACTTGCAAAATATAGTCAATTCTTTACTTGCAAAAAATAGTCATCTATGACAGTTTGGTTACAGGTACTGAATCCTTCACTATCTATCACATTTTCCAAATGATCTAGGTGGATCCAAATGAGCTTAATTTTGTGGCGATAGTATACCTTAAAACTCTGAATAATACCTTGGTCCAAAAGCTGTAACTTAGAAGTTGTGTTTGGTGGCATGAAATGAACTTTCACGGATTTTAATTTCGGCACGCTATTATGTGCTGTCCAAGAAGAGAACAATATCGCAATTTTCACGACACATTTTTCTGTCTAGTTCCTTCAACCCATGAGTGAAAATTTCGGCAGTCATCCAAGCCTTATTGTTCGCAAAATAAGTCATTGGAACAGATTTCATTTCTGAAAAACATCGGGGTTTAGCAGATTTACCTATCATAAGAGGTTTGAGCCTTTCTGAACCATCCATATTAGTGCAACATAGCACAGTTAATCTTTCTTTGCTCCTTTTCCCGCCATGACATGCCTTTAATGGCCATAGTTTTATCAGATATACCCATAAAAAATAGTCCTGTTTCATTGGCATTAAACACATTTTTTGGATCGTATTCTTCCAAATGAAAAGATGAAAATGGTAAGATGATCCAAATGGTAAGATTAAAAAATTCGAGATATCGAGAGTTTGATTAAAAAAATTTCGAGTTAAAGAGTTTGTTTTACATTAGTTTTATACCGTTGCGTGAAGGGAGATGAAAATATTTCGAGATACAGAGCTTTGACATATCGAGGTTCACCTGTATATGGTTGTTTAAAATTTGAAGGTTTGAACTTTTGTTGTTAAAAATTTCTGCAGCAATGCTGACGGAATAAATTTCTTCAGAACTCCTGAAAGATACCAGCATTTCCTCTGTTTTTAGGCACAGTGTCTGTATAGAGTCCCTGAATTTGTTTTCACAAAAACCAGGAGTATTTTTATGCATCCCACAGGATGTGTGCTTCAACATTTTATGTATCTGTTTCCATTTTTCTGGGCATTTGACTTGTTACAACACATCAGTGACATAACATATAACATCTCCGATCCAAAACACTAGTTTGCTGCATCAATTTTTTTATTTGTTTTGTTCCAAACCACTAGTGTAGAGCGCTAATTGTTTTATTTACCGACATTAAAAATCTAGTTTACTGTGCCAATTTAGTGATTTCCCTGTAACAAAATACTAATTTACTGCACCGATTTCGTGATTGTTAATTTCATGTTGTTTCGTGTTTTTTGCCGATCTTCAGGAAAATATGAAAATCTTGATATTTTAGAAGGTTTAAGAAGTTCTATTTTATTTTAAAAATGAAATGGATGAAAATAGCTGACTTGGCTAAAAGCCATAGCCTATATTTGGCTTTAAATTCTGATTTCATATTCTGATACATTTTTAATGTGTTATATGTTATTTATTTGATTGAAATTTAGAAATGATCCTTTGGCATTATCACAAAAATCAGCATTTGTATACAATTGTTATTATATTTTGTTTTATTGTAAAGACATTTACAATTTTGCCATCTATTTGCATAGACTAAGATTTTCATAATTTCATGTTGTATGCGGAAACATTATTTTTTAAGAGCATCATTAATGAAATGAAAGGAAAGATGTATTAAAACAACAATATAGGCACTTGAAATACAACTATTTTGATAGGATATATTAAAATTTGATGTATTCATATCTATATAATGTTATAATTTTAATTAAAATTAATAATTGTTATTAATTTTAGTGAAAACTTGTGTTCTATCAAACTTCAATAATCAACTTGTTTCATGTTTTGACTTTTTTCATAATTTTTTCTTAACAATTAGATCAGATTCTAATTTAATTACATATAATATATTTAATTAGGCTTACCATGTATCCTAGTTTGATATAGATTGTCCCGATTTAATGAGCGCATCCTGAAGTCCTGGCTGGTGTCTCATTTTGTCCAGGTTAGAAGGAAAACACTAAGGATGCTTTATTTAGTGTTCTAAACCAGTGGTAAATGATTATGAAAGAATTTTCTGTCCTTTAGGGTTGCATAAAGTTTTCTTTTTTTGAAAAAAAAATATCCTTTTGCTGAAACTTTTTGCCCATTCTTAACCGGCGAAAGCATGTTTATTTAGGGTGTATTATGCCTACGTAACGAGAGGGCAAGGATGGGCAGTTGTATGTGTGTCAATGCAGTGGGCGACAATGTTTTTTGAAAGATTGAATAAATAAATGCAATGTATTCCTGCTTTAAATTCCAGAAAATGCTCGGTACATTTTCTAGTCTCAGATGAATTAAGAATTCCATATCTCCCAGACCCCCAAACTTGAAGAACCTGTTGATCGCACCACTGTATAAAAAGTCCTGGTTTGAAAAAGAAATGTTATGGTAAACCTATATTTAATGATATAGAATTTCATTTAATTAAGTATACATTTTCATATAGATTGCAAAATAAAGCTATATGTAATACATTTATGCTTAAAAATTGAATTATAATTATCTAAAATTTTAGAACATTCCAGTAGATTTTAGGAAAGGTGTTTTAGATTACAGAAAACACCCTTGTTTCAAAAGTCTCAAGCATTCCAGATAATAGATCCCATACTGTACTTGATAACAAAGTGAAATGCTTAATATAATTCATGTCACAGGCATAACTATGATATAGCTTTTAACATATTAAAAAGCTATTTCTATTTAGTATTTTTAACAGATATTATTATTTATCATTTATCATTTTATATACATAAATAATATTTTAAAGTTATGTTCTTGTATTATCAAATATATAAATAGCATTCACAAAATGTCCTATGCATCACTTTGACAATCATCCTTAATGTTTAAAATTCCTTATAGAGATCCAGTTAAAAGTTCTTAATATTAGCTATTTTATCAACATGACAATATTTTAAATTTATGCAAGAAAACGGTTGTTAAATATTATGTGAAATCTATGAATTAGCTTCTTATACATTTGTCATATCTTCTTTCCAAAGCGGATGATGAATGTTCCGCCTCCATCTTCATTATCTCAAGCAGATCAAGAAAAGGTTTTCTTATGGATCAGTGAATTAGCACGACCGGATACAAGAGAAAATGCTTTGTTAGAATTAAGGTAAATAATATGGAAATTTGACTGGTTTAGTTTATTAGAGTTACAGTTTAGATGAGTTGGTTTACTATGACATTTTCAGTGTTATGTAAAACTAAAAATTTATTATACAACAATATTGCTCATTTTATATTATTTCTATTTGTTTTAAATTTAGAAAAAGACATATATTTTTTCTGAATGATATGGGTTTCTTATTAAGGCTATTCAAAACGGATCAAAAAAGTAGTAGCACCTTCAATGAATTTTCAAATGTATGAAACATTTGTATGACTTAATGGCTTTCTCTTGTATGTGAATCCATCATTTATTTTATTCTGTAGTTAAGGGACCATATAAAACTACAATAAAGCATTTCAGGATATTTGCTCTACATTTTATTTAATAGCATATCTTTAGGATTTTTATCGGTACTTATCGGTTATAGGGACTATGAAGTCAAACATGTCAACATGTAGGGACCATGCCAAATTCTGGTTTATACCTGTTGCTGGTGTTATAAATTGGACTAATATCTCACAGAATTTGTGTGGCTAAGCGTTACCGGTAGTGATACATTTAATGAAATTTTATTGGCAATAGCTGAGTTTTGGCCGCCACAAATTTCAATGTAACACAATATTTATTTTGTTAAGTAAAGTTGATCTAACCCCATTATACTATATTAAATTTTAATCGTGTTTGTAATGAATTTCTCATATCGGATTATATTGCCAATGTTTGTGTTGGCGACAATTTTGAAAAGAGGTCGCTATCCCATGATCCCTATAACCTATAAGTACCTTTTTATCTCTGTGTTCCCAAAAGTCCTTTAACAACTAATAATTTATTTAGAAAGAGGACTGTAGATATGCATAATATGTGGTATTTACTGACAAATTGACATGACTCGCAATTCAATATGTAGAAGACCCAGACCGTCCGACTCATCCAGAGGACACGAGCAACCATTTGGACGGCCGGACGCAATTCAATATGTGTAGAAATCCAAAATACTCCTGAAATGTTGAATTAATACAATTTGGTTAATATTGCTTGTAAAAGAATCAAACTTTTTGAGTTTTACTTGTTAATGTATGAATAACATTTTACTAATTGGAACTATGGATAATTTTGATTATAATAATTACCCGGCTAAAAATTATGATTTCAATAAATATAAGAATAAAGATTGCAAAACCTGCCCAGCTGCTTCTAACACTCAAATCACGAACCAAAATAGCTATTTGTCTTTCTGTAAAATTTTTAATTGCATTTATAAATTATCATGTATTATTTGTAATTTATCTTTTATAGGACAAACTAGTAATCCAATTCATCTATGAATAAATGTTCCCAGAGATCATGTCAAAAAATATATCCTTAATATTAATTTTTGTCCTACTTCTAATAAAATAGAACATAAACACTTTGCTAAACACTCTTTGGAAAATATAATCATGCATATTTTGGGTATAAAAATGGTACTTGCGTATTAACGCCACCGCAGCTACAGATTTGGCGTTTTCTTAGTGCCGCCAATCTACACCTAAAATTTTTGCAGCGACAAATCATAAAATAAAACACTTTATTTAAAATCAAAACACTTTCAAAATTCAAAACACTTTATTTAAAAACAAAGTAGTCAATCGGATTTCGGTGGAAAATGGGCCGATATAGAGTTTAACATAGATTCAAAACAGTCTCTATTTTCTTTCACCTGGTGCTGTCGCCATATGAACTCTGATAAATAAGATTCCAAATGATGTCTCGCTGTCCCCCTATGTCTCTTGTTCCTCCATTTAGCACTGCCCCACATTCTTTCAACTGTTTGTGTATGAACTCCTGTATCAGGATTAATAAAATTGTATTTATGATTAACTTTAGCATGTAGGAATCCTTCTATTTCTATTCTATTTGTTTGGTAACCTTTCCAACTGTCAGAATAAATTGTGCTACCATCTGCAATGTTTTCAATAATTTTATCAAGAAGGGTAGAGCCAGTTCTATTAGGAACAGTGACAACAAACGAATCTTTTGTTTCTCTACATATACCACCAAACACCCACTGTTCGGGTAATACTCGACCAGAATTATTTTTACGTTTAGTAAACAAACTTTCATCAATTTTCACAATGCAATCTGGTCCACCTACCTTCTTGTTTGGTTTATTCTCCATATCCAAGACACATAATTCACGCATATAATTGTTCCAATCTATAACAGTTTTATCCGATAAATCAAGTTGCTTTTCACAAAATTTAATCGACGTCAACTCCTCGCACCAGCAGTATATGAATCTCAAAGCTGAACAAAATGGAATTCTGCTTCCCTCAAACCAGTTGTCTTTTCTAAGTCCCACTTGCTGATCACACTGTCTTAAATTACATTTCCAAAACTTACGTTTACCAAAATAAAGTTTCATGTCATGGGAATTGGTACATTTTCATTTTTTTGGTAAAATATTTCGCTCCTGAAAAAGTAAAATTGCATTTTGTTCTGTTTTTGGCAAATCCCAAATACGCATTTTCGTAGCATTAAAAAATGACGTCAAAAATCAGCAAACAACAAAGCAACAAGGAATCCAAAAGATCACTGCGTGCACGTGCGAACAACAAGATTGCTCTTTATTGGCGCATTAGCGCAACGCGGTGGCGTTAATACGTAAGTACCATAAAAACTAATACAGCAGATAGAATTTTTTTTTAAAACTTCTATATTAAATCAAATTGTACTCTTTTTCCATATGGATTAAATCAATTAAGCAGGATCCATACGTCTGTGCCAATTGCTCCAAACTGCGCCAATTACACTTACCTGCTACAAAAACTGCATTTTCGGCTTGATTTGCACCACGTTGCACCAATTTTATGATCAGCAAGAAAAAATCGCAAAAATTCTAAAAAAAAAAAAAAAAATTCAAACATTTAAACATTTTGTAAGATTTTGACAACTTTTAGCAAACAAAATTAATGACAATAGCTTCAACCGCATCCCGGTTATGTTCAGTCAGATGTTTATGAAATACAGTGTGTTTAGCAGCTTTTTCTTCTCTGTTTTATAATTTCTAGGTCTACTATAGTTGATGATGAAAATAATTTGCGAATTCAAACAGATTATACAATGTGTGAGTAGTTAGTTTATGTGTGAGACTGAAGTTTCAGTTTGAAAGGGTTTCTGTTGCACTTACGGTTTCTTGCTTGAAATAGAGTGATGCGTCATACAAACTTCGCTGTTATAAAGCAGAGGGAGTGCAGAAAATTGTATTTTAAGACAAAGATGTTTGTAATGAAGTATACTGTTTGCACAATGTGTACTGTAAGCTAACGCTTTTTTAAAATGTTTACGTTATGTTCAAAGTTATATGCAATGGAGTGACTGACAATACGCAAGAAAATGAAAGTGAATTTTTTTGTCTTTTCAGCTCCATTAAAGGCCTAATTGGTCACTCTGCATCTCGTTTAGAAATTTTCAGTATGAACTCTTAAGTTTGCAAAATTTAGAGTGGCATTAAAAATGTTCCATTTCTTACATGAAGAACCATTAAATTAAATACTTCAAATGCTTAGCATCGGAAGATTTGGTTTAGAATGGGGAAAAGATGTACAGGGTTTGCGGTACATTGCTGTTTTTAAGACATCCCTTGCATTTTCAGGTTTATATGGACGAAAATTATAGTTTTAAATTCTAAGTTTAAGTATGACGTATTTGCGTTGCACTAATCTAAATCTTTCTCATATCAAGCTATCTTAGTATATGCTTAATTTGGCGTGAATTGGAAAAAATCAGAAGATTAAAAGTATACAATCTTGTTCAAAATATATCCCATTGGAAATAAATTGCTGTTCTTTCCAGAAATTTTTGGAATTTCTATGGTATATATCCGACGTAGTCATCGAAATTTATCAGTTAAAATTGCTTTTTATTTCTCTTTTACGGGCAAACTAAAACATTTCCACTTCGTATATCTACACATATTCAATACCATGTGTTTATGTCGATCCACCTTCTCTGGAAACCCACCATTTTTTGTCTGAATTTGAAATTCTTCAAAAACTCCGTAACCTCCCCCCCCCCCCCCCCCCCATAAACATCGGGAGAAAATTTCGTCACAAAATAAATTTATTGAGTATGATGAAGACTGATCTACCAGATTTTCTGATGAAAATTATACTTAATTAATAGGGGAATAAGTATTACTTTTTCTTAAATTGGTGTGTATGATTTATAAATTTCTGAAGCATTTAAAAAAAGATTTTAGAAAGTAATAAATTAAATATATCGAAAAACAAAAATAAAGCAAAAAGCACTTATAGCGGAATTCAACCTCTGCTGTTCAAGGTAAATCTTTTGTATACTTTGTTTCTTTTAACAGAAAGTTCCGAGTATGCCCCCCCCCCTTCCCCTACACACTCCATGGTTTTCCGTCGCATTTGCAGGAATAAATCGACTGAATTCTACTTATTTTATTTTAGCAGGAAATTCTTTCATACGCTCCCCTTATATTTTCTGTTACATTTTTGGAGGCGTATCGATGAATTCTACATACTACTGGAATACATCAGGCTGAAACGCTGTGTTTGGGATGTCAAAAATGAGATAGAAATCAAAATCATCAGCAAAAAAAAAATAAAAATGAATAAAATAAAATATATAATTTTGTTCTACATACATGCTCTTGCTTGCAAAGAAAGGCACCCTCCCAAGATAACTTTTGCATAGATAAACGGTAATGTTGCTGCACATCATGCAGAAAGAAATCTTCCCACATTTGTTTTTTCCTATTTTTGAAAGACTAAAAAATCACAACTTTGTTTTGACATGCATAAAGTAGCTTACTTAACAAAATTTGGTTTCAATCGATTGAATAGTTTTGGAGAAAACCCGGTAATAAAATTTAGTGTAAAATGCATACAATGCAAGCAATATCTCAAAACAAAATTTAGAAAATAATAAAAAAAAATAGAACTTATTTTTCCCCATGAGTATAGAAAATTGTACAGTGTTCCTTTTGGGACTTTTTGGGCAGGGGACGAATGAAACTTTAGGGGGGCGAGTTTTCTATTTGCCTCATATAAATATAGTTAAATGATGTCACAAATAGAAATAGGTTTACATAAAATGTCTCCGGGGGGAAGAAGGGGTTGCTGCCCCCAGATATATGCCTCAAATAAACACTTTTACAATGCAATATAACAACTTAATGCTTGCTCAAAATCTCCAGTTCTACTTAATTAAAAATAATTTCCTTAAATTATGATTATTTTTTAATTATTCCATGTTTGATGTCAAAATGGGCTATAAAGTTCTAACAATTTGAAATCTATAACTCTTTTTGCACTAAAATCTATATTTATAAATATAGTTTTCAGGACTAGGGGTTCTTTGTTGTTTCTTGCAGAAACATGTGTTTGTTTTGGGTCAGTCCGGATGAAAGCGGAAGGAAAAAATTTGTTTGGATTAGCGATCTCGGCAGGTTTTAATGAGATATTGGAGAACTTATTTTTCTTTATTATTTATTTTGAAATCTTTTACAGCTAAATTTTTGCTGTTGGAGCTCTATAATGTTTAAATGCATTTTTTTGGTTGTTTAAAATTTGAACTTTTGCTGTTGAAATTTTTTGCAGCGATGCTGGCGTTATGGATTCCATCAGAACTCCTGAAAGTCATCGATATTTCCTTGCGGCACGGCATCTGTATGGAATCTTTGATTTTTTCATTTTTTTATCGTGTAAACGGAGTATTTTTGCGCATTCCATAGATCACGTTCTTCAAAATTTTACATATCCATTTTCATTTTTCTGGGTATTACACGTATTACAACGTATTGGAGGTATCACATAATTTGATATCTCCGCATCAAAACGCTATTTTACTGCTTCAACTTTGTGATTTCCCTGCTCCAAAATGCTAGTTTATAAAGCAAATTTTGTGATTTCTCTGCACCAAAACTCTACTTTATTGCGCCAATTTGGTGATTTTTTGTGCCCAAACACTACTTTATTGTGCCAATTTGGGGATTTTTCTGTGCCAAAATGCTAGTTTACTGTGCCAATTTACTGATTTCCCTGTTCCAAAGCTGATACAAAATGCCATATCCGGTGCACGGTCTCTGATTATATCTAAATGGTAATATTGTGTGTGTGTAAAAAATAACTTTGTAGATAATAAATATTTTATTTTTAATCACCTTTTTTTGTAATCCTCATTTAAATAATAGAAACTCTATTAATCTCAAAAGATTTAAATATGGCAAAGAAAGCTCCAGACATCATGTTTATGAAACTGAGATTAAAAGTTTACATCATCAATTTAACAGCACTTATCAATGAAAATTAATAAATTCATGGGTATTTGCGGTCAAGAAAAAACATTTAAACAACGGCCATTTTCTTAAAATTAAATCTAACTAATGAACATTTTAATCATATATTCTATGATTTGCTCATTACTAGATCAAAGTATTTAAAATTAAAATTTACTCAATTTCATAATAATATTAGTTCTAATTTTTATTGTATAATTTCTTTTAAACATCCAATTTATAATTCTATAAATTTCAGAAATTTATTTAATAAGTTCAAACATTTATTGCCTATTGAGGATTTGAATGTTTCCAAGACTTTTAAATACAATAAGCCTATTGAAAGCTCTATTTTTAATTACAAGTGGAATTTCACAATCTCTCTCTATGGATAAAGATTCCATGTCCAATGTAGATAATGACTTTATTTGCAAAGTTGACAATTATGCTAAATTTATTAATCCACAGTTGGGGCATATAGTTACAGGAGACGTAGCCATAGTTCAAGACAATTCTTTAAGAACCATGATGTCTTTTGGTACAAAATTCAGGTTACCATTTTGTAATAACTCTTCTAAAGTTTTAAAGTCAATAAATCTAGACCTAAATAAATATATTTATAAACTAGTTTCTAAATATGCTCAGCCTTTAGAGGCATTTAATATGTGGAAATTTACTTTATTAAAATTTGTTAAGAATACCATTTGTAGTTATTTTTTTGTCTGGATCTATATATAATATTGATAATATAAAACACTCTATTAATAATTTACAAAGATCTTTTGTTATTACTTATGTTGATAAAGCCTCTAATAATTTTGCTATTATCTGTAAAAAATTCTGTATACATTTTCTTTTGGATTATTTAAAGAATAATAGTCTATTTAAACTTGATTCACACTCCATAAATAGTATCAAACTGAAAATTATGAATATGTATAGTGATTTAAATATTAATTATAAATTTTTTAAATTTCTATATATTGTGCTTATTCCTAAATTTCATAAAAATCCTATTAAATTTAGAACTTCTTACTCTACTACTGTGAGTCAATTACTACAAAATTATTAAATGTACTAAATGATAGTTTGTTATCCTAGCAATAACTACCTTATTCTAAATAATAGTAAAGAATTAAAAAATAAATTAACATCACTAAACTAATTGGATTTCAAACTTTTAATTTTAAAGAACTTTTTAATAAAATACGGATTTTAATAATATAATCTAGTTTATAAAGCAAATTTTGTGATTCCTCTGCACCAAAACTCTACTTTATTGTGCCAATTTGGTGATTTTTCTGTGTCAAAATGCTAGTTTACTGTGCTAATTTACTGATTTCCCTGTTCCAAAGCTGATACAAAATGCCATATCCGGTGCACGGTCCCTGATTATATCTAAATGGTGATAATTGTAAAATATAACTTTGTAGATAATAAATATTTTAATTTTAATCACCTTTTTTTGTAATCCTCATTTAAATAATAGAAACTTTATTAATCTCAAAAGATTTAAATGTGGCAAAGGAAGCTCCAAACATCATGATTATAAAGCTGAGATTAAAAGTTTACATCATCAATTTAACAGCACTTATCAATGGAAATTAATAAATTCATGGGTATTTGGAGTCTAGAAATAACATTTAAACAACGTTTATGCCATTTTCTTAAAATTAAATCTAACTAATGAACATTTTAGTCATATTTTCTATGATTTGCTCATTACTAGATCAAAGTATTTAAAATTAAAACTTAAGCAATTTCATAATAATAATAGTTCTAATTTTTATTGTATAATTTCTTTTAAACATCCAATTTATAATTCTATAAATTTCAGAAATTTATTTAATAAGTTCAAACATTTATTGCCTATTGAGGATTTGAATGTTTCCAAGACTTTTAAATACAACAAGCCTATTGAAAGATCTATTTTTAATTACAATGGAATTTCACAATCTCTCTCTATGGATAAAGATTCCATGTCCAATGTAGATAATGACTGTATTTGCAAAGTTGACAATTATGCTAAATTTATTAATCCACACTTGAAGCATATAGTTACAGGAGACTTAGCTATAGTTCAAGACGATTCTTTAAGAACCATGATGTCTTTTGGTAGAAAAAGTTTTAAAGTCAATAAATCTAGACCTAAATAAATATATTTGTAAACTAGTTTTTAAATATGGTCAGCCTTTAGAGGCATTTAATATGTGAAAATTTACTTTATTAAAATTTGTTAAAAATACCATTTGTAGTTATTTTTTGTCTGGATCTATATATAATATTGATAATATAAAACACTATTAATGATTTACAAAGCTCTTCTGTTTTTACTTATGTTGATAAAGCCTGTAAAAATTATGCTATTATCTGTAAAAATTTCTATATACAATTTCTTTTGGATTATTTAAAGAATAATAGTGTCTATTTAAACTTGATTCACACTCCATAAATAGTATCAAACTGAAAATTATCAATATGCAAAGTGATTTAAATATTAATTATAAATTTTTGAAATTTCCATATATTGTGCTTATTCCTAAATTTCATAAAAATCCTATTAAATTTAGAACTGTAACTAGTGGTCATAATTCTTACTCTACTACTGTGAGTCAATTACTACTAAATTATGTAAATGTACTACTACTGCGAGTAAATTACTAATAAATTATTTAAATGTACTAAATGATACTTTGTTATTCTAGCAATAACTACCTTATTCTAAATAATAGTGAAGAATTAAAAAATAAATTAACATCACTAAACTAATTGGATTTCAAACTTTTAATTTTAAAGAACATTTTAATAATATAAGGATCTCTGATCTTTATGATGTAATTTTAGCTCTATATAATGCTTATATTACTAATCAATCTACTCATACTATTTTTACCAATTTTCCTAAACTTCACTTTGTCCTTTTTAATTATTATATATTTCTAGGTAATAAATTATACTTACAAGTCTCAAGGGTTCCACAAATTGGCTGTAGTAGCAGTATGTTAGCTAATTTATACCTTTATCATTCTGAATAATCTTTTACTTCAATAGATTATAAAATTTACAGATATGTTGATAATCTGATTTCTTTAGTATTTACTGATAATTATTATAGATATAGATTTCTATCTGGATAATTTGGAATTAATTCCTAATGAAGCCACTATTAGTAATAATATTAATTTTTTGGATTTAAATCTAATTGTTGAACCTACTAATGGGATAGTTACTAATTTATGTGCTAAAAAAAGTCTATTTTAAATTTAGCATTAATAAAATATTACCATTTAATTCCTGCAACTATTGTTTAAAAATTTAATACTTAATCAACTTCTTAGAATTTATAGATTATCAGATAAAATATTTCATGCTATGCACATTAATAACCTAAAAATTACCAGTAAATTATATAAATATCCAGCATATTTAGTAAACAGTATAGTTAAAAAGTTTGAATTAGCTGAATATTCGTAAAATTGTCTCCTTGGTATCTTATATTAGCCAAACATCAACATTCTCTTGAATAATCATTACTATGTATCAGTAGCATAGCGTGATATTCTTGACTAGGGAGGCTAAGCAATTGTCATTTTAGCTTGAAAAGGGTTTTTGTATGATAAGTGAATTTATATTGGAATTCGCATGTTCAATAAGTTTTATTTTCTTGGTAAGTAAAATAAAATAATTTAACATAAAAATGCTAAGAGTGAATGAAATGCACAATATTTTAAAATGTTACCTATGTAAGATACATACATACAAAGTATAACATTTTAAATGTTTGCTTATTTCTAAATTAGTTTAACTTTTACAACCATTTTATTAAATATGAAGTCATAGTCTCATAGGGGAGGATACTAATCATGTGTCTTTTTTTTCTCTTTGTTTTTTGATACTTTTGTGTTCTCTTCTATAGCAATGTATCATCTACCGGGAGTGTCGTCACGACATAAAGCTTGCTTAACCAGAGAACGGGGTCATAACCCTTATTTCTTTATATACCTGTGCAAAAGTAATTCAAATAAGGAAATTTATCTTATTTGAATAAGCAACAAGACAATGACGTTAAATTAAAAATCGTTACTTCTGAAGAATAAATTTTAACAAAAAATACCACAATGCTCCTATATATATATATATATATATATATATATATATATATATATATATATATATATATACAGGGTTTGTATAAAAATTTCGGAAAAATAGATTTATTACAGATATTGCTACAATACCTTTAAAGTACAATAGATATTGCTACAATACCTTTAAAGTTTTGAGCGTCGACACACTTTTGCCAATGGCTTTTCCACGACTCGAAGGCTCCCTGGTAGGCGGATTCCGGAAGGTCCTTAAGGGCACGCTTTCAAGCTTCTTTGACAGCACTTAGGGTCCCATGGTGGTGTCCTTTGAGGGCGGATTTCACTTTTGGGAAAAGGAAAAAGTCTGCTGGTGTCAAGTCAGGACTGTAAGGGGGTTGGGGAACCGCCGTGATGTCTTTTATTGTCAAGAAGTCTGTCACCTTGGAGCAGGTGTGGTTGGTTGCATTGTCGTGATGCAATTTCCAATTTCCGGCGATGGCTGGCCTCACCCGGTTGACCCTTCTCTTCAGTCTTCTTAGCACTTCTAGATAAAAAGCACCATTCACTGTCTGCCCCTCGGGAACAAATTCGTAGTGGACGACCCCCTTTGCATCGAAGAAAACGATCAGCATGGCTTTCACTCTGGATTTGCTCATTCTTTTTTGGATGAGGTGATCCCGCAGTGTGCCATTCCGAACTTTGCCACTTTGTTTCCGGGTCGTATTCAAATATCCAAGTCTCGTCTTCCGTGATGACGATGTCCAAAAAGCCGGGGTCTTCTTCAATGCGTTTCAGAAGGTCTTCGCAAGCAGACACTCCTCTGCTTTTGCTCGTCCATCAAGACCTTTGGGACAAGTTTAGCGCAGATCTTTCACATCACCAAATTTTCAGTGATAATGCTGTGCATTGTCATCTTATCAATGCTAATTTCATCTGCGACCATTTGCACACTTAAACGACGGTCTGAATTCAGCACTTTATGTACACGTTGCATGTTGTCTCCGGACGTTGCACGTTGTCGTCGGTTCTTGACGTTGACGGCAGTCCAGCGCGAGGCTCATCCTGCACACTCTCTTGGCCATCTTTGAAGAGCTTGTGCCACTTAAAAACTGCTGTTTGTGACATGCTTTCATCCTTGAACACTTGGCAAATCATGGCCAACGTCTCCATACTGGATTTTCCCAATCCAACACAAAATTTGATTGCATACCGCTGTTCAATCGTTCGCTGCATTTCACGCTTGCACCTAGTCACTCGACAGGGGTTCACTAAAAGCACGATGTAGCCTGAACGAACGCTCAAAGTTGACTGTCGCTTGGCGTGTCTTGAAGGTCACATTCCCCATTACCGAGCATACGCGTTGCAAGTGCACTACGACGTACACTCATGTCGGGAAAAAAAATTTCCCGATTCTTTTTATACAGACCCTGTATATATATATATATATATATATATATATATATATATATATATATATATTGATGTCACATTTACATTTCAGTCCATCTTTCTTTCACTTTTGCTATACAGAACATTTTCTATTAATGATCAATCTCAAGTATATATAAAACAAGTAAAATAAAAATTCTTCAATTATATATATATGTATATATACAGGTTGTCCCAATAACATTGACCTCGACTTTTATTCCTTAAATATTGATCTTAGACATATATAATAAATTACAAAATTGCATAAAAAAAGGTACATAATTTTATGAAATCGATAAAAATTTTCAAGGGATTAAATTTGAAGACATACAAAATTTAAATTTTTATAAGGCCCCCATACAAAAACATTTCCAATGAGTAAGTAAAATGTGCCCCATACACTAACAAGGTAATGTACACAATTTCAACATTTTATCATGAAAAGTCCCAGAGATATATTTAAACAAAGTTGGTGAGGGATTAATCACAAATTAAAATGTAGATGTTTACAGCAAGAGTGCAAATGATGCAATGTAGAAATGCATCATAGACAAATAATATCTGCCTCTTATCTTTTAATGGATCTTTGGCATGGACGGAAAACAATTTGAACAAGCTTTGTAATTTTTATGTAAAGTTATTATTTCTACATAGTGTAGCTACTTTTGTACCAATAAATAGCAAAATTATTATTTATTTATGTAATCATTGTTTTCTTTCGAAATTTGTGTATGACCTCTGAAATGCAATCTGCCGACATGACTTTTCCCCTTTGAGAACCTATGTAGATGCATCGAAAAGTGGTTTAAGTCAGCATTTCTGTCATTTCATATCTCTGGGACTTTTTATGATAAAATGCTAAAATTTTGTACATCACCTTATTATTACTCATTGTACATGTTTTTGTATGAGTTCCGTATGAAAATTTAAATTTTGTATTTCTTAAAATTTAATTCCCTTGAAAATTTTAATTGATTTAATAATATTCTGTACTTTTTTTAATCAACTTTGTAATTTATTATACATGTATGTCTAAGATCAAATTTAAGGAATAAAAGATGAGGCCAATGTTTTTGGGACACCCTGTATATATATATACACTGCTGGACAATTGCTAAGGATGGATCACAAATTGCAATGTAGCACAACATTAAGCTGGGGTAGAGACCCAGCAGGATAAAATATTGTTGACTCACTGTTCGGACATTAGAATAAAGATCATTTATTGTTCTGGAACATACAGAAGGTTTTGAAACATCTGAAAGGAAAAAAGTGTTCATATGATGCTATGTACGGAGAAATAGAAAAATGCATATGAACAACAGCAGGCACCTTTGAGAAAGGTGTCAATATGGGATATGTTCACCATTGAGTGAAAATGCAACATTCCACGTGTCTTGTCATGCTTTGCACAACATTATCCAGCAGTTGAGGCAAGTTATCCCACTTCTCTGTCAGTGCACGGATGAGGGTGTTCTTGTTTGTTGGAAGATATTTTTCAACCAACAAGTCGCCTCCCCAAAAATATCCCAAACATTTTCAATGGGGTTTAGATCTGGAGAACGTGCTGGCCACACTAGTCTTTGAATTCCCTCGCTGACTAGACAATACTGAACAGCGAGTGTTCCATGACATAGTGCATTGTCATCAATGGAAACAAATTTATCCCCAACAGCACCACGGAAAAGGCGAACATGAAGCAGTAGAACTTCATCAATGTAACTTTGGTCAGTCATAATCCAAGTTGCAACCACATGTAGAGGCGTACGGCCATTGATCATGATGCTGGTCTATACCATGATACTTCATATCGGATATCGATCCCTTTCCTGGATATTTTCTGGACTATAAGCAGTACCACTCTCACTCTAGATCAGTTGGTGTCTACAATCCGATGACAGACTGAACCTACTATCATCTGAGAATAGTTCGCAAGTTCAGTCCTGTTCGGTCCAATTGCGATGCTTGTGACACCATTGCAAACGCGTGATATGGTGCAGTCTGGACAATGGGACACCCACAACAGGTCTGCGAGTATATAGTCCTACTTTTCCTAAACATCTGGCTACAGTGTTTTGGGAGATCCGCTGTCCTATGGAAGCAAGAAACTGATTTGCCACCTGCTGAGCTGTGGTGCGCCTGCCCCTTTTAGCCGATAAGATAATGTACCTGTCTCTTGCAGGCGTCATACTTCTAACACGACCTCCCCCGTGACGCTTGCTACACATTCCAGTTGTTTTAATGCTTGCCACAGTCGTAAAACAATACTGTAGGCGATGTCGAACTCCCTTTCAACATCTGTTATTTTTCACCCTTTTTCGATCTTTCCAGACCATACGTAAAATCATCTAAGTGATATCGGGAAGACATACCGAAAGTTTCAAGTTCATCAATTAAATCTTTCCTGTAAAACTTTTACATGGAACAACAACTGTCCACATGCGTCAAATCCTTTAAATGTCTTATCAGAGCTATCACGTGACGAACAGGTGTGGAAATGAAAAATTTGCATATGCACACCTTCTTACTGTATCCCGCACTTCTTCTAATTTTCCATATTTTGCTTCCTTTCATTTTGTGGTTGCTATGGGTGATAGTATCATCCGTCCTTAGCAATTGTCTAGCAGAGTATATTTGGGTGGTCCAAAATTGTATAGGAAAAACTTTTTTTTCAATTATCATTTGTTACACCCCTTGAAATTGTTCTATTTCATGAAAAAATAGTATCTGTAAAATTTTATTGCTATCAAAAGATAAAAACAAATGCCGACGGGCATGCTTTTATAGAAACAGCTTTCATTTTCCCACCACTCCTGCTTTTTTCCTTCCTTAAACTATTTCACTGTTATGCAACATGCAACATTCTTGGCAGAATGCCAAAAATACAAATTTTAAAGCTTCTATTGCAATGCAGAAGCTTCTATTTCTAATTTAAAGCTCTATTGCAAGCGTCTGATTAGCCTGTGGCGATAACAGTGCCACAGCCAGAATAAAGAGTAGCAATTCTTTAGAGCAGATGTTAGAAAGCGATCTTTATATCTTCCCTGCAGATATCATATATTTGAAATCATACTTAAAATCGTTTTTCAGCTAAAAATTCTCTTTTCATGAGGTCCAGAAGTGCAAATTTTCAAATGCTTTCAACAGGCATAGCTTAAAATTAATAAAAAAAAATTGAAGTCTGGTATAGAAGAAAAAAAATTCTAGAGAAGTTTTATGTTCAAACCTAACAGAAATTCGACCTATTATAATGCAGCACCTACAAATGTGATAGTCTTGAGATGATTATAAAGAATTCTTAGTTTGCAGAAATTTTCATTGGCAACAACACAAATGAAATTTAGCTCCAGGAGTATACCATCAAGCATGATAATGGCAAAAACACTTTATTGCTTCACAATATTACTGTCTTGTGATGAATTTAAATTTACCTTCAGGGAAAGGAAAGACATATGTTTATTTCTTGTAAGAATATATTTTAAGGCTTGATTCACAGCACCTTTGGCTCAAGAGGCACCCAACCAGGATATACAATTTTTGAAAAAGCTCATTGACTATGAATCTATGGATCTACATATATTTTGTATCACAGTTAACAAATTCAAAAATCATTTATAGTATCTATCTCCAGAAGCTTGTCCTTTAGCTTTTTTTTTTTAAATCAAATGCACAGTTCCAAACACATGTCCATGCACACTACGAGGAACCCACAAATCATGATTTATGTAGCGTGTGAATGAGATGTATGCATGGCTGGAATTAGAAGTGAAAACAAGCTTTTTCGCAATTTGATTATGCAGTTTCTGTTGAAATGCAGAAAACATTCGATTGCTGTTTATTTTCCATTTTATTAACTGTTTTTTTTTTCGTAATTCAAGAGGTGCACTTCATCCTCTGTTTACTTTATAAAGGGGAATTTGAAATTTTTATGCTTGTTTTGAGCATGTGCCCTATTGTGAACACTAAGTATGACTGCACTGATAAGCAAATTGGCTGATTACCAATTAATCAACCGTACCTTTTCAGCTAATATTAATTAATTGATCAATTATTTGTAATGTAATTGTATATTGTGATATAAAATGTGTATTGTAATTCATTATAGGTAATTTATTGTAATATTTCATAATTAATCACAATTTCTTATAATATTTCCTTATCACACAGCGTGCTGAGTCAAAACATTCTATTCAAATTGTTTACATCAAACTCTCAGTCAAAATAAAAGGAAGAAAGAACATGAAAACACTTGGGAAGGCAGACAATTTTCAAGTTAAAAAAAAGTTTCACAGGGTTGCAATTCTTAATAATGAATTTATGTATATAATGATGAGACATGTATGATGGACAGCAAGACTTGTGTTTTTCCTTCCGGGATTGTTTATGGCCTTAGGGATGGGTCGATGCATAGTCATCACGTCACAGCTGACTCTGGTTTGAACTCGCTGATTTGAATGAAGGAAAGGACTTATCACTCTACCATTTATAGAATCTGTGGAGAAGTAGGGGTGATTGATTATGCCAATAGGTTTACTAAAGAGCATATGTTGTTATTCAGGTATGTGTACTTTTTAAAAGACCAATTAAACACATTATAAAAAGCAAAAATGACCATAAACTTATCAAAACTGATTAATTGGCAAAATGACCAAAATTAACGATTGTCTGCCAATTAATCGGTGCATTAATTGGTTTGAAAAACTGACAGAACACAGAAGTGATTATAACTCTTGTCAACAGGTTGGAATTGGATATCTCTGTAACTGTTGTAAATGATCTTGAAGTACAAAAAAAAAAAAAGAATCCATGAATGAAGGCCTCTTAGAAATTGAAAAATAAGAGAAAGCAAAAAGATATTAGAACTGAAACTCCTGAAACCTTCTTTTACTTTTACTGGCATTAACAAAGAATCACAAAACTTAGATTTGAGAAAACTAAGTTCATAAAGATTTAAAAAATGCTTGTTCCAGTTATTGGGATATTTACAAAGTAAAGGAAAGACTTTTCTAAAAACAAACTATTATTCCAGATTTTGTAGAAAGGTACTATGACTAATACTGCCTCTAAATTTCAAACAAAAATCTAGTGTGATAATACATTGTGAGTGCAGCATATTTTTTTTTTCAGTGCCTTTATTTTAATATTTGTAAACAGCAAGTGATTATGCTAAATTTAACATTAATTAGATAGGTTTCTATTTTTAACACTTTACAATATAGTTGAAAAGTGTTTATGACTTTGTTCATTCTGTCTGTCTCTCCGTTTGCACGATAACTGCCATAAAAATGACTTTATCAAAATGAAATTTTAGTATATTGTTGAGACAGTCTGTGGGACATAAAATGAATAATTTCACTCAATTAGTTCTGGATTGAACCCGGGTTGAAAAAATGGAATACCTTGAACCCTATGGGACCTAATTTTTCAAACATTTTTTAAGTGAATTTAAAATTCACAAATTGCTTTGAAAATTTTAAGAAATATTCAAATTATCCCATAAAAAATATAAAAATAATTTAAGCAAAATATATTTGGTAGTTTTTTAAATAAAAATTAAAATAATTTCACCCATATTATATGAAAAGATCACGTGCCTGACTTCGAAATAAAATATAGCATTCATCTTGTGTCAAAATCGTGATTTTTAAACAGGGTTCGTGCATACTCTGGAAGTCAGGAAAACCGGGAATTTACAGGGAATTTAAAACTGGACTAAAATGTCAGGGAAAATGCAGGGGATATGGATTTTATGTTCAAAATTCTGGAAAAATCGGAATTTTCAATTTGCCGACCTGCGCACAGAGATGCCGATTACTACGGATTCTCCATAGTTTCTACAGGAAACATCATACTTCAAATTACTGAATTTGCATAATTTCATATACAAAATTATCATCTGTGAAGGCCACTGTAAATTTATGGCTGCATGCATGGTCATGTCAATCAGATCAACGTAACAACGAGAATTTACACATGGGTGTTAATGCCAATCAAATTAATGTGACAGCGGGAATTTATTGCCGCATGTACATTAATGCCAATCAAATTAACGTGACAACAGGGATTTATGACCGTGTGCACGGTAATGCAAATCAAATCACTGTAACAATGGGGATTTACTGCACTGTGGAATGTAAAAGATCACTTTTTTCATAGGAGTAATAAATGTACTTCTTAAAAAGTTGTTAAATTTGACATAAATCGCTTAACCATTAATTTTATAATTATTTTCGCATAAACAATGTAATTATGCAATTCAGTTTATGTTCTCGTGAATTACTGAGAGTCGATTAGTGTATTTTTCCATCTATCTCCATCTTTTAAATATTGCATATTAGATTGACTAAACTAACTTATTTTTATATTTTGATTAATTATTAAGGTTAATTTTTAAATTATTTTTGCATAAACAGCTCGATTATGCAATTCACTTTATGTTCCCTTGAAGAGAATATCTGAGAGTGTCCAAAAAAAAATTCCTATTGCATAGCTGCCAACTCTCTGGTTTTTCTGGGGAACTTTCGGTTTCAGTGAGTTTTCCCAGTTTCCCGATTTTAGACTAAAATCTCCTGGTTGTTGTCAATTTTTTAGAATTCCCTAAAGTTAGGGTTTTTTCAATAAAAATTCTCTGTAAAAGGGAATTTTCATCGAACTTGCAGCCGCCATTTTGTTTCTTCTATACCAGTACTAAGTTGCATCATTTTCACATTATTCATAGATACTCCTTTAACCCTTTCGCGACGAGTGGCACGCATACGCGCCAGCTGTGAAGTTGCATTCAAGGACGAACGGCACTCCCGCGGGCCGGAGGAAATTTTACCCTAAAGGACGACTGGCACGTATGGGTGTTTCTATGTGGAACGTTTTAGTTTGAATGTATTTGTCTCCTAGATGGCACTAAATGCCCGTGGAAGCAACTTAAATGTATTTTGTAGATGTTTGACCTTGGCACAAGGAGAATCCAATGAATTATTTTTCCATTTAGAGCTGTGAAACACATGGTTCTGTAAAGTAAACATAGCACTTCTGGTAGCATCAACAATTTTATAATTGAGTTCCGGGTCTCGTTCTGATTTTGTCTTTTATTGATTTGGTTGTTGAATTAGAGGAATATAAGAGAGGGTTTTTTTTTTGAGTGGGTGGGGGAGGGGGGGGGGGGGTAAAGGAATGTGCGGCAATGAAATGATTAGGTTATTTATGTTCTCATGGAAAGGAAGGCTGGGATTTCGTTAATATATCCCATCGAAAAGGTCCAGATATGGAATAAAAATATATAAATCGTCAGAATCGGAATGAGGCCATAAATGGAATTTCCTTGTGTATACTGGAAAGGACACGGGATTATCAAGCTCTGATGGTGGGTATGGAGAACGCGTTGTGAAAACACTTCTAAGTGAACTTTCAGGAAAAGGATATACTTTGTATTTGGATAAATTTTTTACCTCTCCTGTACTTGCAAAGTATTTGTTGTCTAAGAATACGCATATATGTGGTACAGTTTTAAAAAATCGGAAGGACATGCCAAAGAATTATCCATCTGTACCTAAAACATATATACACTAAAATTTTTAATATTTTGATAAAAGAAAATTTGAATAAAAAATATACATCAAATAGAAAATAAGTATTTCCTTTCTTCCTGAAAAAAGTAGAATGCTGTGTTGAACGGGTGATTTTTAGTGAATTTTTTTCGAGAGTAAGGCTTAGCGCAAAAAAGTAGCCGTCTTTTACGCACATTTCGGAAACGAAGCGCTTCGTCCTTTGGGCCACGGTAGTTTCGGAATGCTGCCGTCCTGAAAGGGTTAAATAAGTGTGATTTCGCGTATATAGATTATATTGTTGAGTAATGTTAAAACATCCATTTCCATTTATGTTTAATTTCAAATCATGTGAATAAAAATTACACAACATTCATTTCGGTTATCCAAAGTGCTGCTCTTAGTCTACGGATGAGTTGGACGGCCTGAGCTTTCGACAACATTCATTTCTTCGTAGTAGGTTTTATTAGTAATCAATATTTTCATAAAATATTGATTATTTTTTAAGTACGATTTCGCGGGTGTGAATTACATCCCTCTGAAATGTTGAAACATATTTTTCCATCCATGTTTAGTTTCAAATTATGTGAATTAAAAAATGCACAACATTCATTTCTTTGCAGTACATTTTATTAATTAATATTTTTATATTAATTAATATGTTCTTTTTTCCCTTATTTTCTAGGCAATAGAGTCCCTAAAGCATTTTCCTATCCATATTCATCTAATTAACTAAATTACAACTGAACATCTTTTGTTTCATTGAGCCCCCCACTCTAAATTTGCTCTCTGTTTATGCCACTGTTTTTTTTTTATACACTATGTTGAAGACCCAGACCATCCGACTCATCCTGAGGACATGAGCAACAAATTTTTATACACTATGTAAAAACATTTTTCTTATGATGCAGTAGGCATTTTCAATGTTATAGTGAGTTATCATATATTGAAAAAAACAAAGAAAGACATACATTTTTTGTGATATGTAAAAAAAATCTCTACTTTTCTCTAAATGATATTGAACAGGTTATACTGACTTGTTGAGCACTGTAAAAATGCTCACCGCTCTACTACTGGATTTTTATTCTCCATTGTTGGCAGGTATGCTATTGATAATCATGTACAAATAGTAGATCATGCAATTAAAAGTCTTGAACGAAGAATCTTTGTCACAAAACAAGAAATAATGCCCATCTACCTGCAGGATAAAAGGAAAATTGCTTTCCCACAAACCAAAATAAATCAATGAAACAAAAAACATCAGTTCAAATGTTTAAGGGTGACCGTCGGTAAATCTTTTGCCGTGTCCGCACTTTGTTAACTTTTGCAGAACACTTTTTTCACTAAAATTCTGATTAAGCAGTTGCAAAATATTTTCTGAAAGATAAAATGCAATGCTTAGATTACATTAAAACTAAATTTAATACTCAATAAGATATGGAATATATTTTTTATTTTAATCCAAAATATTTTTGGTACTGCCATCTGTTGTAATTTAATTCATACTGACTATTTTTATTTTTTAATGAACATTTTTAAATATCTATTCCTTCTAATACTGCATTAAAGACAACAACAGATCATATATAATAATGCCACAATCACGGAAAGATAATTTCTCATTCTATAAATTTGATAAGGGGATCTGAATGTACCTCACTGAGGACTACAGCTTTTTGTTTTCAAGTTCCTTTGTCTTCAAGTTCAAATACCTTTTGAACAGAATTTAGGCGAAAATTGTGTTCTGCGAAAATTAACAAAGCACAGATAGGGCAGAAGATTTACTGACACTCACCCTTAAACAAAATGATAAAGAGTAAACTTCCTTTTTATTTCTTGTATATGTATATTTCTTCTTAAAATTTCTTTTGTTCCATTCTTTTTCTTTTTTTTGTATTAAATAGTATTTTTTAATGGGTTAATTTGACTTTTTATCATTATTTTTACTAAAAATAAGGTTTTAGTGTATTTAGTTGGTATTAGGTTTGAATTTTATCGAAACTATAATCCGGAAAATTCTAAAATCCGAAACTGGCAAAATCCAGATTTTTTGAGGTTGTATTGTGTATACAGATATAGAAATTTTGAATGGGTTTTTTTTCTCACTGTCATGTATTCACGGTAAATATCAGTTAAATCTAAAAAAAATTTTAAATTGACTTTAAAATAATATTACACGGTACCTGGAATTTTGATGAAAACAACAGGGAAAACCTGGAAAACTCAGGGAATTTCACTTTGAAAAATGGGCATGAACGCTGTTATTTATATTTAGTGTTACATCCATCCTAAAACCGCTTTATTTTTTTTTTCTGTGCATCTATATACTGCGCCAATGCAATTACAATATTTAGGAGTTTAAATGATCATCAAACTTTGATCATTTCTACAACGAAGTATAACTTTCATGTATGGAAAATGTAAACACATCAAGCTGTAAAATGAGTTATATAAGAATGGCTGAATTTCTTTAACGCAAAATTAATTAGCTCTGGGGTCTGCAATATAGCTGATATGAATGAAACATTCATTGATTTTACATAGAGAAGCAAGCGATTCTATATTATTGCTTTTTTGAAGTTTTAAGCATAGAGTTAGAAAGTAATATTACCTCCATGGTTTTACGTTTTTAAGTAAAATAAATTATTGTAGTATTGTGATAATTTTAAAAATATCGCAACTGAATAAAGGGAATTTAAAAAAGTTTATGAATGAAATATTTACTGCTTTTATATAACGAGCCAGACGATTTATATTTTGATGACGTTATTTGAATAAAGTTTATTTGTTTTCGATGAAGTTTTCAAATATAATAAATTATTGTAGTATTGTGATCATTTTAAAAATATGACTGCTGAATGTATCGCATTTTAGAGATGTTTAAATAAAATTGCATTTCAATTGGAAAGTGTTTCATAATCAATGCTTTATGCATGATTGATCTTGTTTGCTATGCATTATAGTAACTTGAAATATGTTTCAAATCTGAATTTCTTTAGAAGCTGGAATCACCTGTCAGTTTTATATTAAGACCATGTATGCATCTTGGTTTACAAACTCAGTCAGACATATTTTAAATCATTGACAACAATTAAGTGAAAGTTTGACATTTTAAGTGATGTTTTCAATGTCTGTTTTCCTAATAATAACAGTTATTAAGATATTCCATAGTCAATATTGCTTCATTCCATTGTTTTCGTTAAATACTAATGTATTCTATTGCTTTCTTTCATAAAATTACTTCTAATCATGTTCTAATATTTCATATTAAATGTTATTTCCTATATATAATTAATAGAACAAATTACTCAGCATTGCCTGGATCCTTAATAATCACCTGCGACTTTAATAATACCACTCAGTTCCAACTCGCAGAATCAGTTTCAATCCAAATCACCATAAAGTTTGAAATCCTTAGTTTAAGCACAAAGAGCACTGTTCTATAAGTGTTGAAAGCTAAAAAAAGTAAAATAAATGATCCATTGAAAGAATTCCTCCTTCTGTAGGCATAACTAAAATCCCATTTTCAGGTTGGTATACACAGTCAGATAAAAAAAAAATGTGCTGACCTTCATCAAGGAAAATCAAAAGTCCTACACCGTTCGCAGAATGACAAATAAAAGAAGTTATACTTATAAAATAAAAAAAAAATTCATTAGAATGAGAAGATATGCACTCAACTTTTTGCCAAACTATAGAATTGTACTAATCTTTGTTTTTGGGTTGCAACAAAAGCAGTATCGCATAGCTTAAAAAGTGCAAATTTTGATGTGTTTTTTAAAACTGTAAAAGATATGAAGGAATTGTCCTACAGATGCAATTCAAACATCATACAAAAGAACATTCTTCGATCTTTCAGATAGTGTCCGCATAGAAACTCTGTGATAATATTTTCAATTGCTAAGGGACCTATCTGTTTATGTGAATATCACTCAAAATCATGCTAAAACATAAAATATCTAAAAACTAATTTCAATTTAAAAGAATATCGCTGAGGTGTACATTCCCAAGTCCCGAAGTAGCTGGTGTATCAAATTTCATGGCCGTATGACTCTTAGATTTTCCACCACAAACTGCACACACACACACACACACACAAAGACATCTTTTATTATGTAAGATTACTATTTCTACTATTTTTCTGCAACACTTTATAAACATAGCTGAATACTCACAAAGCTCACATAAAGGGGCATTCTTAAAACTAGGATCATGTTTTCATTGCAGATATCAGTATCTGTAAACTGCTTTCACACTTTAGGGCTCGCCATCACTGAATTGCCATTATCCACAATGATTTAGCAAAAAGTCTTTGTACTAAAAGTTATGAACTCTTGTGGAAGCCACCATATTCAGTCTTGCCATGTTGCCAGCTATGTGGTAATATATAATCATGTGATCAAATTTGTATTTGAAATTTTGTACCTACAGCCTAAAACAGTGTTTCTTTCAGGAGTTTTTGGGACTGATGTGCAAATGAAACTTTAGGGGACAAGTTTTCTATTTGCCCTATATAAATATATAATTATATATATGCAATCTTTGACTACTATATTTACATATATAGATGTAATTACTATAAAAATATTGCAAATTGGACTACATACAGCCACAAAATCTCTTTCTGAATATAATCAGTCATGAAATAAAAATGATTTATAAATGCTATCACATAAATAGAAACTAGGTTAACATAAAATGTCTCCAGGGGGATAAATAATCTTCTCTATGGGGGGGCGAAGACACCCCGCCGTTAGATGTATGCCTGAAAGAAACATTACACTGGCTTAAAATGATTTCAAATGCTTATGGTGACAGCATTGTATTTATAATCAGCATCCAAAACTTAAGGTTTACAATTGAATCTTACAATGTTTTTCACCTTTGTTCTATTCGGATTTAATTTTTCAGTTTAGAATAAAATTAGAAGAATGTTTGTATTATCTTTAGCTGTCTAACATGTTTTTGTTTCTCAGATTTTATTAACTTAATTATTATTAATTTTTTATGTAGCAAAAAAAGAGAAGGTGTTCCAGAACTTGCTCCCATGCTTTGGCATTCCTTTGGCACAATTACTGCTCTCCTCCAAGAAATTATTAATATTTATCCTGCTATTAATCCTCCTACTCTTACTGTAAGTATAAATTTACATTGGTAGTTCTTTCTACTTAGCAATTAAACAGCAGAAAATTCGGGAAAGTGAAATATTTTGGAAAACAAATTCTTGCAGAATTGTTTTAATCTTAAAGTTTTCAGAAAAGTACTAGAATTAAAAAATGTGATGTGGGCAACACATGACTTTCCCTGCAGACTTATATCCACGTTCTCTTTATTTAAATTAAATTTATTTCACTTTTAATTCAATTTTCGTTCTCAGTCGGTAACCGGACTTATTTTCAAAGGTGGCGTAGAGAAAATGCGAAAAACTAAAATATCTCGAGAACGGCTAGTCCTAGTGTAATGGGGTTGATCTTATTCTTTTTGTCATTAAAAATTACATATTAAACGAGCATTTAATGGATATATTTGAGTATACCTAGTTCTTTAGTTTAGATTTTGACGATTTTTGCGGGCCAGTTTGAAAAAAAAGGCAGGTTATTTTTTCCGAATCATACCAAAATCTAATCAGCACCTGGGTAACCCACAAGTGACTCATCTACTGAATTTTGTGAAATTCGGTTTATTAGTTTTTCAGTTAGAGTGGATACAAGCTTTTGCGGGCCAATTCGCAAAAAAAGGCAGGTTCTTTTATTCCGAGCCGTACCCAAAACTAATCAGCACCAGATTTGCCCACAAGTGACTTACCTACCAAATTTTATGAAATTCGGTCAATTACTTTTTTAGTTAGAGTGGATACAAAATCTGCACAGACAGACCTCTAGACGTCACGCTAAAAATAGTTTTTTCGTATTCTAGAGGTCTCGAAATGTGTAGATCCATCGAAAACTCGAGTTGTGATTTTCGACATGATTCCAATACTTTCCCTATACATTACCATGTATTGCAGGGGAAGTAAAAAAGCATTTCAGAATCAATTTATCTTCTTTCCATTTTTTCTATTGTTATTTAGATAAATTTATTTTAACACATCTTTATTAACTTATTTTGATCTTAAAATATATCCGTGTAGAATTGTTTTAATTGATTGAGACTATTTGACAGGTTTACAAATGTTGTAGAAAATATTGATAATCTAATTTTAATATTACTTTATGTTATTTGTGCATTCTAATTAGACAGTTTAACACTTTTTATTCCCTTTGAGCCAATGGATAATTCTGGTAAGAGTTTACAGTGTGCTGATTCTGAATCTTTATAAAATTGTATTGCATACTGTTTCTGAGAAAATAAGAATTTTAATCTTAAGTGTGGTTTTTCACTGTGTTGAGCTTTCTTTATTATAAGAACAAATAATTGTATTTCAGAAATTTATAGGTATATATCTGTAAAATACAGTGATATAGTATTTTGTATCTCAGAATTGAAACACCATTCTTGACTATTTTTTAAAATATTAGAAAATGAATAAATAAACAAATTAGGGACAAATGTTTAAGAGTAGTACTTTTTATCCAGTCTATATAATCCAAGACAAGACTGTGCTTTTTTCCTTTTTGTTTGTCCAACTTATATAATGTAAGGCAAAGACTCTGAGGCTGTTCACTTTTTTTCATTATTAAGTATCTCCGCTTGGTAGTATGGCTTTGTTTTATCTTTGCATAATAAAAACCATCCTTTGTAACTGAAGATAAAGACTGTTTGTCTGATTTATAATCCTGCTAGTCGTCACCTTGGGTAAGTAGCTTGGTTGCATTTTGAAAAAGCTCTTAACTTGTAATAGTTTTCTTGTAGTAGCTGTTGACCATAAGCTAGTCACAAGTAATGATACTCTCCCTGATTGTGTGCAGACTTGTAGGCTGTCCCAATGTGTAGTGGCATACACGCGTGTTAGCAGGTACATAGTGATAAACTGGAGTTCATAAATTTCTAAATCACTGCATAAATTCACAGTATTTGATCTTTAAGATTGTTAGAAATAAATATGTAAAAGCATTTGTGTTGATTCTTTTCCACTAAATTATCATACACTGCTTTCAGAGAAAGATGTTGTATAGCCATAAAAGTTGTCCGCCTTCTATCATTTCTTGCTACTAAAACAATGTACTTTGAGTTTAAAAGTTAACCAGTCATTGCTGTTGTATTAAACAAATTTCAATAAGTAAAAAGTTCAGTATCTTAAGCCTTTAGAATGTATATCCCTACAGATCTTTTATACCTCTCTTAGCTGTCTTAAAATTTTATATTATATTTTGTGAAAAAGAAATTAATTTGACCTTTTCAAAAGTGAATTGAATTGTAAATTTACAGGCTCACCAATCTAATAGAGTTTGCAATGCATTAGCTCTTCTTCAGTGTGTTGCTTCTCATCCTGAAACACGCTCTGCATTTTTAGCAGGTAAGATGTAATTAATATTACAGTTTATATAATTTATTCAGTATTAATTCACATCAAAAATTTACTGTGGTGAAATGGATTGCTTTGTTTAATATAGACTTTGCACATACTTTTCACATAGCACTTTCACCAAAAAATATAGATGTCTAAAATTTCAAATTTACAGATAAATAGGTATCATATATCATAAAATATATTAACAGGATTTGTACAATCTCCTGGAAATTCTTAAAATCTCCTGGATCTTGAATTATTGGAGCAAAACAAGCATAGTTCCCTTCTTGAGTCACTTCAATATCAAAATGTTTGAAAGAGCATCAATTTAGAATGGCGTATCTTATTTTGATGAAATTTGATTTCTAATCGGTAATTAATGTGTAGATGGTTTTTTATTAAAAAAAATTCTAAATCAAGTAATTTTTACTAGATTTAGTGCCATTCTGCAAAATTCAAAATCTTTATGTGGAATTTGAGTGGGTGAAGAGGAGTGAAGCATAAATTGAATCTCCCCCCCCCCTTCTGTACACAGTTGTATGGTGGGTAAGGAGTGGTCCTAGGAGTGATAAATAAACCTATAATCCTTTTGCTGTTAAGTGTATTTGTGAACATATCTTCTCTTTCCTTTAGTTGGGTATAAAGAGTCAGTCTCACTATTAAGTGATGTGTGTTTAACATTTTAAAGGAATTCTGTCTCCCTACCCTATAAATGTTTTGTGAACTGTGAATACAACTGAGAAGGTATAGTTTTATCATCTTATGTAAAGTCATAGAATTTAATTAACAAGGAATGTTAATTTAATGAACTTAATGCAATGTGGAAACCCCAGGCCGTCCGACTCATCCAGAGGACTTAGAGCAACTATTTGGACGACCGGGACTTAATTCAGTGTGGAAACCCCAGATCGTCCGACTCATCCAGAGGACTTGAGTAACCATTTGGACGACCGGGACTTAATTCAGTGTTGAAGACCCAGACCGTCCGACTCGTCCAGAGGACTAAGAGCAACTATTTGGACGGCCGGACTTAACTTAATTCAGTGTTGAAGGACCAGTATATGTACTGTATCAAAGTTAAGACTAGATAAAATTTGATACCTGGGACTGTTTAGGACTAGATTTCTACCAGTTTCTCAGTATCAGATTTACTATGCCAGGGGCCCCTGAGCAACTGCTTAGTCCATATATCATAAATAATCATGTGAGGTGCAAGACCAAGTTTATACTTAGTTTTAAAAACTTGGGTCTGTAGGATTTTGTTAAAATGTTTTATTGCGTTAGGTGTAATGTGTTGGGGGCTCTAAATGACCGCTTAGTTTACCTATCGTAATTCCACAAGTGAAGTTACTGGCCAGGTCGAAGTCATACTTAATTTCATAAAATTCATGTCCTCAGTTTCTTTTGAAAGCTTTCAAAACAATGGAATTCTGTCCCCCTCTCCTATAGATGTTTTGTAAACTGTGAATGCAACTGAAAATATATAGTTTTATCATCTTATGCAAAGTCATAGAATTTTATTAGCAAGGAATGTTAACTTAATAAACTTATTTCAGTATGTAATAGTTCTGCACATATACTGTATCAAAGTTGGGTCCCCTGGATTACTGCTTAAACGTTTTGCAGCATTGAATCTACTATCTGAGGGGTCCCAAATGTCTGCTTATTCCACTTATCGTAAATCTACATGCAAGATTTTGAGTCAAGCCGAGTTTGTACATAGTTTTAAAATATTCTGGTATCCCAAGTTTCTGATAAAATATTTAGCAGCATTATATTTTCTGTCCTGCAGGCCTTATGTGATTGCTGAGTCCACATATTATGAATCCACATGCGAGATTCCAGACTTGGCCTGCACGGGTTCAGAAATTCAGGCCTACTGGATATCTATTAGAGGATTGTTGTCTGGGTTTGATCCCACCAATTTTCTTAGATTTCGAAATTTAATTGAGAAATTAAATTAGTTTATCAGATAGAAAGAAACAGAAATTATTTTATAAAATTAATTCTTTTTACAAGTATGTATATAATTTCAGTTTTCATCAGGTTCTTCAAAAGTAAAACTGACTCTCATTAATTACTTTAAAATCAGATTTAAAATAAAAATTTGATTTTAAATTTATGGCCAATATTATGAATTGTTTTTAAAAGAAAATTCAAAATCTGCCATGTTTTTTAATAATAGTCAGAGAAAACAGCATCTTTATGTATTCCATATTGACCCGGTATAATTTGTTAAAAAACAACTCTTAGGAATGCATAAAATAAAGAATATTTTCAGTGTGAAAGAAATGTTATCTCTTTAATTCAACAAGACCATTCAACAAAAGTTAATTTGATGATTCACTACAATTTACAAACCGAAGGGAATTTATATTCAAGTTTTATTAAAGCTGGATTCTCACAGTCCTTGAAAATCCATAAAATGTTCTGTATTTTCATTTACAAAAACCCATGAAAGTGCTTGAATTTTACAAAAGAGCCTTGAAAGTTTAATTTTCATTATCCTCTCATTCGAAACATTTTGCTTGATGGTGCCACTTTACCTCAGACTCAGATGTTTTGGATAGGATTGTGTAACAATCTGAAATCAATCTCTGGCACTGTCTTTCAAGCCAGCTAAGTCCAGTTACAGACTTTTTCTCACATTACAGTTTTGATTTGAATTTTGGCTAGCATGAAAAGCTACCTTAGGAGCCAAATATGTTGCACAAATTTTTTACATCAAAACAGTTAAAATATTTTCTGTTTCTTTTGAGGGTTAAAGTTTTTAATAATTTCTAAAAGTACTACGATGAAAAAAGTTGGTGGAAAATGAATTCGATTTTGCATTTTGGCTAGTGTAGGAAACTTTATAAAGAAACCATTATAATATAAAAAAGCATTCAGATCATTAACACCACTTCAATTAATTCTTTCACTGAAACATTCATATCATTCACATTATCTAAAACTTCTGGAAGGATGCTTTTTTTTTCTTTTTTTTTTTTTTTACACCATATGAGGCCCATAAAGCAGCTTTTCTGCATTAGCTGTAATTAAAGTTAAAAAAAAAATTCCAGCCCAGCTTAATGTAGAGCTATTATATCAGGTAAGGCAAATTTACATTGTTCAATTATTAAATACTTAAATTATGCTTGCACTTTACGAAGAGTGAATTAGCACATTTATTTCAAATTTGCAGAAACTGAATTAGTCAGTAAAAGATGTGTTTCATGTGGAAACAATTTGGTCTGAAAGACGGTTCTTGAATCAAGTCCAATAAAAGTCCATGAATTTTATTTTGAAAAAGCTTTTAAAAATTCCTTATTTATTTATAAGACACTTGGGTATTTGAAAGAACTGATAAATACTTGCCAGAATTACCTTGGGCAACCTACATTAAAATGCCAGCCAACAGATGACACTACTTTAATTTGCATTGTTACAGAACTTAATTTTTATAAGTGTTCGCTGACAATGTGCATTGGAAGAGCAATGCACATATAACACATAGTACAAATTTTCAAGTTTGTTCAGTCACAAAATACCAATATGTTTTCAGACAGATGTATAAAATTTATTATATTTTATTGTACAAGTATTTTTATGTAGCTACATCTATGCTCTCTAGGGTTAGCAAATCTTCGCATTTATTCTGCCGGTCCCTTAAATTTACTACAACTTGAAGATCTTACAGAATTTCATTGCAGATTCTGAAACATTTATAATGGAGAAAATTGTATTACAATAGTTTAAGTAATCTTGAGGTGGCTTTAGGAAGATGGCTGTGTTGACATCATGTGTTGACAAAATTGGTCGAACAAGTGTATTTTCCTCCAATAGAATTAGTTATTATAGGATTATGCATAGCTTCCAAGCCTCCTAATTTATCTGTGAAACTCCCAAATTTTCACAATTATTTCTAATAATTCAAATTCCCTAATTTTTATTTTTCTTAAAATTCCTGTATTAAGGAGTTTAATTTAAGAATATTTATTTTAGAAAGTCCTTATAATTTGTGATAAAATAGTGCATAATTTGCAGAACATTTTAAGAGTAATACTCATCTTGCACCTACTGGGTAATACTCATTCTTATATCTACTGGATACAAATATTTTTTGTGAAAATTTTTTCTTATCAAAATAGTGCTTTTAATGGATCTTGGAAATTAATTTGAGTTATCCTTTGCTAAAATGTGTAGAAAAAAATTAGCAATTACAAAACGTGACTTGACTTACAACTGATTAACTTCCTGAAATACTAAGCCTTAACTTAAGTGTTATTTTTGCATCTGTAGAACACAATTTGGTCTGCTGAAATTTTATTGCAGAACATTGAAATACTGTTTTTTAATCACTCTCCGAACATAATTTAAGTTATCTTCTGCCAAAATGCCAAGAAAAAAATTCCAATTATGAACGTGATTTAAAAATGACCTTCTGATTGGCTTCTGCAAATAATAAACTTGTTTTCTCTACTTTTACTTGGAAAGCTACAACTGTTTGCTCTTTCTTCCAATCTTATTTCAAGTATACAAATTTCCCTTATTTTTAAAACGGTTCTAGGGGAAATTAAAAAAATCCTGAGGATTTTAAAAATTGAAATTCTGTACTTTGGTGAAGTTTGCTATACTCTGAAAATGAAATCTATTCTACTCAGCTAAAATTTTCCTTTTAGTATATTTATGAGTTTTAATTTTGTGTTTCTTTTATTACTTGGTAATTTGTAAAAAATATTTTCAGTATTATAGAAAACTTCTTTTGTGCGTGACCTTGGTATATTTCTTTTAATTATGAAAATATTTTCTTCCAGTAATCTGTTTGCGTACTTACAATTTTTACAATTATTTCTTGTTTTAAACAAACTATTTTTCAATTGTATTATTAATGAAACGAAAAACAATTTTCTAAATAATATCGTTAAAGGAATAATTTGTGTTGGGAACTTAAAAATATAACCATTTCAAAAGCATGAATTAGAATTTTATATATTTGTATTTAAGATTACATCTTTATAATTTTAAATAAAATGTATATATTTGTATATATAATTACATCTAATTTTAAATAAAAATTAATATATTTTATCCTTAAAATTTAAAAATGAAGGTTAGTCCAGAGAATAACGAATATAAAAAGATTAAATTTCAGGACTCATTTTGTTTTTCAAAAATTGATTTAAATTTTCAAAATACTTTTGGGTAAAGATTGTTACTCTCTTCTTGTATTTTGATTTCATATTTGATTAAATTAATTAAAATATAAATAAGTTATTTTTCCCCATAGATAACTGCTGTGAGGGTCAAACTAAGGACTAACATATTAATCGTTTTGTTGAATCATATTTTCTATATTGGTTTTTTATTACATTATTCAAATGCAGAATATCTTTTAATTTTTACACCTGTACTTGTTAACATATCTAGAAGTGGTGGGCAAAAGCACATAAGTTAAAAATTCCATTTTTTTTATATAACATATTTGATTTAAGAAATTTAAAATCTTTGTTTCTGAAAAAGTACATGAGTCAGTTAGGCTTCTAAGATGTTAAAAAAAGAAAAAAATTAAACATTTATTGAGTTTTGTATGAATAGCAGTGTGATATAAAATATAAATTAAGAAAAGTTCTTATTTATTTAGCTCGTTATTGTATAACAAACTCTATGAAACTTAAATTTGTATACTGAACATAAAATAATAAAATTAAAAAAAAGTTCTGAAAGCATCAAAATTTTCTTTCCTCGGTATTTCAAAATCTTTGATTTTGACTTATGTGCTTTTTTGCGCCAGCTCTAGATATATTCTTTAGGAGAAGGAATAGAAAAGGCCCCAAATTATGTAAAAATCCCATTTCCCCTTCATTCTTTACACATTTTAAAGACACACTCTAGGAAAGTTGTGTCATCCAAAAATCTCCTGAATATTTATTTCCCTAGGTTAGCAGCTATGGATCATGTGGATTTCCTGAAAATTGCAAATGAAATGTTTTATTAACCCTTTGCGGACGGTGGACACACTTGCACGTCGACTGTGAACTTGCATTCAAAGACAGTCGTCATGCATTAACGTCGGAGAAAACTTTACCCTAAAGGACGGCCATCATGGATGTGCGTTTTTATATGGAATGTTTTTATTTGAATTTATTTGTCTACTAGATGGCGTTAAATGTCCATGCAAACAACTCCAATGTATTTTGCAGATACTTGACCTTGGCATAGGTGGGGATCCAATGAATCATTTTTCCATCTGGAGCGGTGAAACATGGTCTTGTAATATAAACAAATAGAGCACTTCTCGTATCCTCTGCTATTCTATAATTGAGTTTCGGTTCTCGTTTTAATTTTAGCTTAATGATTTCATTGGTGAATCATAGGAATATAAGAGAGTATTTTTTTTTAATTCTAGAGGAATGCGCGGAAGTGAAATTATTAGATTATTTCGGTTAAAAGAATGGCTGGGACAGGATGTTTTATTTCCATGGAAGAATATACTCGTATGATAAATGAACCGGGAAGTAATAAAAGTGATGCAGATAGTAAAGATTCGTGGAACTGTGGTATTTCTGAAGATTAATCTGAAAATGCAAGTGATTCTTCAGATTCTGATCTTACTATTATTACAATGCCCCCAGCTTCAGTAGCTGTTTCTGTGAATGATGTTTAGACAGAAGATTTGAAAGATCTGAATTATTTTGAGTTTTTGAGCGTACTTGGAATCAATCACAATATTATGCCGCCTAATTGAGATAAGGAAGTTGATTATTTTAGCATATTTTTCTATGATGAATAGTAAAATTCGTAGTAAAAGTAGCAACTAACGAGTATTTTGTATTGAGATTCGTATGAAAAATATACATCAAATAGAAAATAAGTATTTCTTTTATTCTTGAAAAAAGTAGATTGCTGTGAAGAGGTGATTTTTAGTGAATTTTTTTTTTAGAGTTAAGCTTAGTGCAAAAGATTAGATGTCCTTTAGGAACAGTTCGGAAGTGAAACGCTCCATCCTTTGGGCCACTGTAGTTCCGGAATGCCGCCAGTCTCATTTTATAAGCCTATGTGTTTAAAAAAATCTTGAAAAATATTCAGACCTTTAACCCTTTCATGACGGTTGGCACGCCCGCGTATCGGCTGCGAACTTGCATTCAATGACAGATGGCACACATTCGTGACAGAGAAAACTTTACCCTAAACAGCGAGGGACATGTATGCGTGTTTTCACATGGAACGTTTTAATTTGTCTACTAGATGGCGTTAAATGTCCGTGGAAACAACTTCAAAGTATTTTGCAGATAATTGATCTTGGCATAAGGAGGATCCAATGAATTATTTCTCCATTTGAAGCAGTGAGACATGGTTTTGTAATATAAACAAATAGAGCACTTCTCGCAACATCAACAATTTTATAATTGAGTTTCGGGTCTTGTTTTGATTTCAGCTTTATGATTTCATTGGTGAATCATAGGAATATTTTTTTTAGAGTATTTTTTTTTTGTTTGAGTTTTAGAGGCAGTGAAATTATTTGTTTATTTCGGATAAAAGAATGGGAGCAACTAACGAGTATTCTGTATTCAGATTTGTATAAAAAATATACATCAAATAGAAAATAAAATTTTCTTTTATTCCTGAAAAAAGTAGATTTCTGTGTTGAATAGGTGATTTTTAGTGAATTGCTTTCCAGAGTTAGGCTTAGCGCAAAAAAATTGCCGTCCCCTGTGAACAGTTCAGAAGCGAAGCGCTCCGTCCTTTGGGCCGCGGCAGTTCTGGAATGCCACCGTTCCGAAAGGGTTAAAGGCATGTGAATCCTGTATTAAAAGTAAATGAGTAACAAATTAAAAATGTTCATTTTCTTTTCTGTTATTACAGAATTGTATATCTTTTAATTTCTTATTTAGTTTATTATTGTCAAATTTAATCCAGTGAAGAGAATGTATTTTTAGTACAATTAGTTGAGCTGAATTATAATATTTCTAGGTACTTCTCTGTGGATTAATGGGGAGCCTATTATTTCATTTGCCATGTTTATGTCTTTTCTGCAAATTATCACTGTGAATAAGCCATAATCAATATATTGCTAATATGAACTTCTCTAACATATGTAAAATTTGATGCTAAGCAGGAAATTTTTTATTGTCCCAAAGACAAAATTGTGTTCCATTTAATCCATAAATTCCTTTATATAAATAACTTACATTTTCCTTGTAGTAGATTTTAAAGTAAATTTTTCTTTTCATAGCAAACACCCCTTTATTCTTGTATCCATTCCTACATACGGTCAGTAAAACTAGGCCATTTGAATATTTAAGACTTACTAGCCTTGGAGTTATCGGAGCTTTAGTTAAGGTATGTTTAAAATACTTAAGTTTTGAATGTTTGAATATCATTGTCTTGAAGTGTTAGAATATGTACTAAGACAATAAAATGTCACTTGGGTTTATTTGACTCTTAAATTTTATTTATAAAGTTATTGAAGTCTATAGTCTCTAAAATGTACTTTTAATTCAGTGGCTATTAAGAGGTCATAATACCTCTTAGAAACCTATAAAAGTGCAGTATAACACTTTGTAACTCAATCCCTATTGTATATATTTACTCTTTAAGAAGTTTTTGTATGGACTACTGAAAATTTTACAAGATGGGAGAAAGATGAGATCTAAAATTCAGTTCTGGTATTTTGATGGAACCTTGTGTTGAACACAAATGAGCCATTTTTGGAATGCCTGTCTGAGCAGGTCTCTCAAACAATTTGAGCAATTCAAGTGAAATCTGCAGAGTTAAGAGATTTTAGACAGACCAAAAACTGCCGACTGACTTTTTTATGGTTTAAATCACTTAAAAATGCTGATTTTTTAAAAGGTTGGCAAAAATACAGCTTTTTCAAATCAAAAGCTGTATTTTTTAAAAGTGATTAAAATAAAGTTTGCACAATATTGGTTTCAATGCATTCTTAAAAGTTTTTATAGAACAGCTTAAAAAAAATTCTTAAATTTTACATTTAATAATTGTTAAATGTTAACAGATTAACAAGTAAATTATTTTTGGGTACTAGTAGCAGTATGAACATGCTGTGACAACCGTCAATTGAAATTGGTTAAATAAATTTATATTGAGGAGAAAATACTTAAATTTAATGAGAAAAAATATGCTTACTTGATAATCTATATAACCCTGTAAGTACTCAGACTTTAAAAATTGTTAAAAAAAATAGTAAATGATAAAACCACCACACGTACAAAAACAAGTTTAATTTATTTTACTTTTACTAATTCAGGGTTCGCGCAGTCCTTAAAAACTCCGTGAGAACTCCTTAAATTCACATTTCATTTTTAAGGGCCATTAAAACTTCTTAATTTTGCCAAATTCTCCTTAAAAACTCCTTAAAATTTTTGCTATTCCAATTCCGAAATGAAAAAGGAAACTGGACAAACAACTTATGGTTTAAAATCAACACTGTGAGGAATATTATCAAAACAAATTACAGTTGTTCTTGTTTGTTTTTTAATTTTTTTTGCTCTAAATTCTTAACTTCTTTAGTTGGATCAAAAGTACATGCACACACACAAAAGAAAAAAAAAGCAAAACATCCTTTTCACCTCTCCTGAAAAAAAAATAGAAAAAGACTGGAATATTGTTGATAGTGTAGTGCACTTTCCTTTCTACCTGATAAAATACTATAAGTTTCGCTTTCTTTACAAAGGCAAAATTTTGCTCAATTATTTTTTGTTTGGTGTGAATTTAGGGTAAACAGTTCTGAAAATTTGAACTAGTTCAGAATTTTTGCTCTGAAACTAATATTTCCAAATATAATTATTGAGACTAAGATTCCATAATGTTCCTCATTAGCTAGAATGATATTTTCATGAAGAAAAGAAAAATGAATTTGCGTACGTTTTGAGAACCAAAATGATGCAAGTTATAAAATCAATGACACAGCATCATAGATAAAAGGTCATTTAATGAAATCATTCTACAAGACGTCCATAGCTTTAAAAATCCAGAGCACTTTCGGGCATTACTATACACTTCATCAGTGGCTATATGAAACAGTATACGTGGAATGCTTATATGTAGACCAGATCAGCAGACAAATTTACATAAATAAACACAAAATAATGATAGTACAAGCAGGCACTTAAAATTAATCAATTATAAATACAAATTTAGGGGTTATACCCAAAAGATTTAATTTAAACAAGTGGTAAATATTTTACAAAGAAAAGACACAATTCAAAAATGCAGCCAAGCACAATTACAATAAAATGATGTCACAGATAACTGTGAAGAGGTTTGACATGCATAGAATTGAGAACGAGTTGCCAGGCATAACTTAAAATTTGAACAGGATCAAAATTACAAATGGAGTCACAGTAGATATAAATAAACAAGGATTCATTAAGAAGGATATTACAGGGGTTATTACAATGAATTAAAAGGAAAGTTTTTTCAAAGATGAGCTGAAATTTATCTTTAACAACACATTGGGCAAGACCCATAGAAAGTTTACCATTCCTGACGTCATGAGCGTGTTCTTCTAACTGGGTACCAACAGTATGTTTTGTACTACCAATGTAAAATTTATAGTCATTATCAGGAGTTAACAGGGGTACAACATACACCCCAGCATGGCTTTCAAAGTTATCAATATCCCCTAACTTATCGGTGCGAATACGATTGAATAAGGTAGTAATATTAGAGTGAGTGGGTTTGAAACCAAATTCATAGCAAAAATGAATAAGGGGATGGAAAATCTTGGGATAATAAGGAAAACTGGATTTATATGGCAGACATTCAATAACAGCAACCAGTTTAGTATAAGGTTGAGTGAATTTACGGCCGACATGCTCAAAAATCTTACAAATAAACTCAAAGGAATAAGTTGCCTCATGGCCAAGATTAAAGATAAAGTTAATTTCATTATTTAAAGCTGAAATAGAAGAGCAAACATTAAATGCACGATTAAAATATGCATGAAGTAATGAAATAAAATAATGAAATTAACTTTATCTTTAATTTTGGGCATGAGGTAGCTTATTCCTTTTAGTTTATTTATTAGATTTTAGCACATGCCCGCCATAAATTCACTCAACCTGATACTAAACTTGTTGCTGTTATTGAACATCTGCAGTATAAATCCAGTTTTCCTTACCATTATAAGATTTTCCGTCCCCTTATTCATTTTTGTCATTAATTTTGTTTCAAAATTAATGGCAACTACCTTATTCAATTGTATTTGCACCGATATATTGACGATTGTGATGAATTGTGTTTGCACCATAATTTTACTACCTTATTCAATTGTATTTGCACCGATAAGTTAGGGGATATTGATAACTTTAAAAGCCATTCTGGGGTGTACATTGTACCCCTGTTAACTCCTGATAATGACTATACATTTTACATCGGTAGTACTAAACATATCCGGTTAGCTAAACACGCACGTGATGTCAGAAATGGTAAACTTTCTGTGGCTCTTGCCCAATGTGTTGTTAAAGATAACTTCCAGCCCTTTTTTGAAAAAACTTTCCTTTTGAGTTGTTGTAATAACCCACGTAATATCCTTCTTTAATCCTTGTTTATTTATATCTACCATGATTCAATTTGTAATTTCGATCCTGTTCAAATTTTAAGTTATGCCTGGTGACTCGTTCTCGACTCTATGCATGTCAAACCTCTTCACAGTTATCTGTTACATCATTTTATTATAATTGTGCCTGGCTGCATTTTTAAATTGTGTCTTTTCTTTGTAAAATATTTACCACTTGTTTAAATTAAATCTTTTGGGTATAACCCCTAAATTTGTATTTGTAATTGATTAATTTTAATAGCCTGCATGTACTACCATTATTTTGTGTTTATTTATGCAAATCTGTCTGCTGATCTGGTTTACATATAAGCATTCCGCATTTACTGTTCTGTTTAGTCACTGATGAAGGGTATAGTAATTCCCAAAAGCACTCTGGATTTTTAAAGTTATGTAGATCTTGTAGGAAGATTTTATTAAATGACCTTTTTTTTATCCATGATGTTGTGTCGTTGATTTTATAACTGAATTTAGAATAGACGTGATATCACCTTTATTATTATGATGCAAGTTTTTTAAAAATTCCTTTATATTGTAACACCTTATTTTTTTAAATTTTTTTATTGATTTGGAAACTTAGATGGATCGAATGAGACCAAAATCAAAATGCTTGAGCAAAAGTACTTGATCATTTTGACGAGTTGTTTTGAATTGTTTAATTATTCCTTTACATTGACACTCCTAATTTGAACTTTTTAAAACATTAGATTTTTCCATTGACCTAGAAGATGAGACCAAAACCATAATTAACTACAGTAGAAGCACTCGATAATTAAGCAAAGAGATTTTGAGTTTTTCTGTTATTACTTTGCACCACCACCCCTAATTCAAAATTTTAGATTTTTCTCTTAGTTTTGAGCTGAGATAGATTGGATCACATCAAAACTAAGATACTAGTTATAGCTTGATAATTTTGGTACATCATTCATTTACTCAGTTCAGTGCATATTATACAGGGTGAGTTGGAATTGTTTTCACAAAAGCAGAGAGGTGATAGTACCCCACTAGACGAGCAATAATCACCATGGAACATAGGGTCGCATTGCACTCAGAGAAGCAGAAAAGAGTAAAATTAGAATACGAACCTGCACATACACCAGTGTTGCGAAAGTGAATGAGCGATACCAAACATTGTACAAAGAGATTTATTGTGCAGCGACAAACTCACAGCAAGTGCTCAAATTGGCGACTACGCGTGTCATTGCACCGTTCACACCGGCGAAGGAATGACTGACGCACCCTCTCGAAGATTCCGGGTGTTGTGTTAATGTGGTCTGTGGCAATAACGATGCGCGTGATGAGATCTTCCGCCGAGTCCACAGGTGTCTTGTACACTAAAGATTTCATGTGACCCCAGAAGAAAAAGTCCAAGGGTTGAGGTCTGGTGAGCGAGGAGGCCACGCCACAGGTCCGCCACGTCTGATCCAGCGTGCAGGATATGTAGCATTCAAGAAGTTCCGGACTGTGATGGAAAAGTGTGCCAGGGCTCCATCGTGCATAAACCACATGTCGCTCTGGATGGGGAGCGGAGTGGCCTGCAATAAACTGGGCAGCACGTGTTCCATAAAGATACGGTATGTTGCGCTTGACAAATGGTCTGGCAGGATGTATGGGCCGATCAGGTAATCACCACGGATACCAGTCCAGATGTTCACGGTAAATTGGTGCTGGTGTTTACGATGGGTTCTGTAGTGGGGATTACAGGCAGACCACACGTGTTGATTGTGCATGTTGAAAATGCCTTCTCTGCTGAACGTTGCCTCATCGCTAAATAAAACTAATGCAGGCAATCGTGGATCAGTATTCCTCATCCCGAGCATCCACTGCACAAAGGCTGCCCAGCGGGGATAATCATCTGGGTGCAAAGATTGCCCCTGTTGCACGTGGTAGGGGTGCATGTGTTCCTCGTGTAAAATATGCCACACCACTTTCTAAGAAACATCCATTTCGTCTGCCACCACTCGCGTACTGGTGGACGGAGCTGCTGCAAATCTCACCAGGACTCGCACTTCCAGTTCAGGCGTTTGTGCAATTCGCGAACGTCCTGCATTGCTCTTAGCGATGGCAAACGTCCCGGTTTCTCGCAGTCGTCAATCGACACTGGCAAAGGTAAGATGACTGGGAATACGACGTGTTAGAAACCTCTGCTCATACAATCTTCGTGCTGCACGTCCATTCCCTTTGGCTTCACCATATGTAAGGTGCAAGCCGGCCAATTCCTCGTAGGTGTACTCCGCCATAGCATTCACGCAACATGTCAGACGATATTATCACATGAATAACTTGCGTTGAAGTTGTGCCGGTTTTTAAAGGGCAATGTGTGCATTTGCATACGGTAACTGCTTTCATGTCTGGCGTAGGAGATACTACGTAGGCAGGTACACAATAACGTCCGAAGCGCTGACTGCGTCATGCTCGACGCGGTTCGACATGCCTCTTTTCTGCCTCTCATAATGCAATGCGACCCTTTATTCCATGGTAATTATTGCTCGTCTGGTGGGATACTATCACCCCTCTGCTTTTGTAAAAACAATTCCAACTCACCCCGTATACAATGCACTGAACACTTGTTGATTAAGAAGTTTGTAGATATATATTTTTAATTGATAACATGTTAAATAATAAATAAAACAGTAAAAATTAATTAATTAAAAGTTTTGTGAGCATTTTTTTATTCTTGTGCAGAATTGTTATATATGTAAATTTGTGATAAAAAAGACTGACTGAATTTCCACTGCTACATATTATTCAAATGGTGCATTTCTCTGCTATTAATCAAAGACTAAAATTAGATATACCTGCTGCAAAATGGATACGAATCTTAGATTTACCTGATACTTATTTATGTTATTAATATATAGCACTTGATTGTATATTGGAATTATTTAAAGAAATTTGTAATTTCAGCGGCTGAACAGGTGTTAATTAATTTTTTGGAGCATATTTTTCTTTGTAAAATAATGCTGGTTTAAAGTAGAGGGCTTCAGCATGTAATCTATAAACTCCTTAAAAATTTTTGATATGCCCTTAAAACTCCTTAATTTTTGTTTTCAAAATAGAGTACAAATCCTGCAATTGGATTAATTATAGCAAAAGTATTTTTAAGATGTCAAAGTTAATGATAAATAAAATCTGTATCTGACATACCCAATGTAGATGAGCTGTACTATAATGTCTTTAAATTCAATAAAGTAATAAAATTTATTATAGAACAGCTATTGTTTAAAATTAAAATGTTTTATTAGACCAAAACAAGAAAAAGCAAATAAAGTTAAAAAAAAGCTAATGAACCTAGTTAAAACCAATAAAAACCACCAGTGTGACTTTTTATCTTTAATTTTAGCTAGCATTTTGTCAACCCTGGAAATCTGATAGAGTTGATAAATATAAATAGCCTATTGAATTATTAACTTTGAACACTGTTTCCCAAACTGATTGGTACTGTACCCGTAAGGGAGAGGGTATACAAAAGGATTCAAAGAATTGCAAGTGTAAATGTTAGGTTTTAATGTTATATATAAATGTTAGGTTTTGTTCAGGAGTTCAAAAGGTTGTTGTTGAGACCCAGACCGTCCGACCAATCGAAAAGATGTAAGGTAAATGTTTGGATGGCCGGGAAGAGCCACCCAATTTAGAACGGAACCCAGTGAGGGAGGCATCCATAGGGACCTACCCTCCTTCCCCTACCTCCAACCTCTCGTAAGGACTTATGGATCCATATGTTTAACGTGATCGTACTCCGTATGAACACGATGGCAGTTTTGGCAGCGGAGGGAATCGAACCTGGGCCTACCGAGTGCAATTCCCATACGCTAAATACTGGGCTACCATGCCCAGAGGTTCAAAGAGTTGTAAATGTTGTGTTTTTACAGACAGACATGGTTTTAATATAGAAATATATATATATATACAAAAGAAGGGAGAGCAGCGAATTGACAGGTCCAATTTTCCACAAGCATGAGAATTCCAGTGGTATCATAAAAAATAAATTATTAATTTTATTGTTTTATTGTAAATTTTCACTTTCTCTATAACAATGATCTTAACTTGCTTGGAACTACTCCAAATTACTATGCCTGCTCCAATCTGCAAACAGAGATTTTTTTACAGAATTTACTCCCATCCTGCTCCAAAACTAGTTTAAGAATCATAGTAATCGCTATTGAAAAAAATTATATTTAAAATTTTTGTGACAAAAATGTTTTAATTTTTATGATCAAAATCATTTCTAAATTGTTGATCAATATTTATATTTTTTAGAGTTGTCCTTAATAATAAAAGAAATACCTGTCTGTCTGTCACTGGTGTAACAGAAAATCTAAGCGATCAATAGCTATGAAATTCTGTACAATGTTATCTCAGGTCAGATCCCCTGATATCTTAAAGCAATTTTTTAAAAATTTGGATTAGTTTTTTAGTTACTTTTTATTGAAATACAATTTTTCTCAATATGACATGAAATGACACAACTTTAGAGGTTAGGGGAAGGAGGGTACGGTCCCTGTGGATGCCTCCCCCACTGGGTTCCGGTCTAAATTGGGGGGCACTTCCCGACCGTCCAAACAGTTACCTTACACCTTTCTGGTAGGTCGGACGGTCTGGGTTTCAACAACAACAACAACTTTAGAGGTTACCTTACACCTTTCTGGTAGGTCAGACGGTCTGGGTCTCAACAACAACAACTTTAGAGGTTGATTACTTAAAATTACACAGTTCAAATAGTCAATGACTTTGAACTACACATTAAATTCTTAGAACTTTGCAAAGTAGTGCCTTTATTAGCAGGATAAATCTTTACATCAGATTAATATGACATTGACAAAAAATATACATAAGATAAAACAAAGTAACATGAGCATCCAAATTCAACTACTGGAACTACAACTAACAAACTCAGAAAAAGGTGTTGCCAAACTTGAAGTTTATAAAGGTGATGCAATCTCATGTAAAGTAACATTATCATTTTCCACCATGGAAGTATACCATTTATAATAAAAACTAAACAATAATGAAAAAAGTATATAAAAATTTCTGAAATGTCTGACGTACTCCCATTTTGCATTATCAAATTATCTAATTTTAAATTGCAACATGAAGAAACAAATAAAAGAATACATACTGTTATAAGTCCAAATGATGGCAAATTTTTATTTTCCTCCCCAATTTTGTCATTTTAGGAGGTTTCAAGCTTTCTGAAGTTGCTATATCAACTTCTAGAGGAAGTTTATTTATGTCTAATGACAATTTCAAAAGCTCTGTAACAGTTCTTGAAGATATTTCTAATTGATAAAGTCTCTGAAAAGGATGTATTCTTTCCTCTTACGATGTCTTTAATTCAGCAACTCTTGGAATTCCATGCTCATCAGGATAGATTTCTAACACAATTCCAAGAGTCTAATCAATGTGTTTAGTTGAATCATTACCTATTAGTAGAACATCCCTAATTTATAATCCTCCCTACAATCTTTGTGAATCATGAATGCTAAGTATTCATCCCCAAATCTGTCTTAAGCCTTCATACAGTTTTTCAAATATTTAAATTGTTTAATTAGAATATCTCTGTTTATTGCATATAAATCTGGAATTACTAGTGTCAATGGCATTAAGTCATTAGGTTTATTTTCGACATAAGTCAAAAGTTTTGAATTTATGACTGTGTCACAGTCACACAGAATAGTTAAGAGTTCTTCATAGTTGATAGTAGTAGATTTCTCCAAACTCATCACAAAAGTTCTTTGAGCATTCTGTCTCGAGATGTAGGTTGTCCAGAAAATTTTCCACAGTGGAAAATTTTGAACTTATTCTTAAATATTACATTTAAACTAAAATATAAAGATGCCTTCTGACCAGGGTTAGAAAAAGAAATAGGTTTTCTTAAAACTGAAATCCATGGTTTAAACAAAAATACATGGTTTAGACCAGGGTTGCACAGACTTGTTAAGACCAAGGGCCAAGTAGATCCACTATGACTTATGGGAGAACCGCAAAAAAAAAAAAAATTGGAAGTTATCTACCATATATTGTTTATACCTATCATAATTGTTACAAAAAAAGATAATAAAAAGTAAGTGAATTTAATTTGATGTGTGACATTGCATTGACTTGACAATTGTTTTGATATTTGGTACGAGGTTCGTAGTAGTCGACCGTAAAATTGATTCTAAATTTTCATCAGTCAAGCGGTTTCTATTTTTCGATTTGTTAATATTCATGACTGAAAAAGTTTATTCACAAATATATGTTGACTCAAAGAGGTTTGCGCATTTTAATGCATTATCTAGCAATGATTTATAATTGTTTTTATTGACAGAATGATAGAAGTTTAATAAATTGCTTTCAATAAATTTATTTTGCAGGTTCTCATCGTTTTGCGTGTCGATGAGTTCAAGCTGTACTAATTCAGGTGCATTTTCAGGCAAAATGGTTGCTAAATAAATCTGACAATGGTTTCACTTTTTTAAAATCAGAAAAACAATCCTTGGCAGCTGATATCAAGTCATTAGTCTTTTCAACACATACAGTTTTGAAGTTGACATTGAACTTTTCGGAAACTTTCTTGTAATTAGGAAATTGGTTATAATTCCTTGACTTCAGTTGGGTTTGAAATAGATTTAACTTGCACTGGAAAGACAAAATGTGGCCATAAAGTAAAGTAACCAATTAATCTTTACCCTGAAGGTGCCTATTTAATGTATTTAAATGATTAATAATGCAAACCAGAAAAGCTAAGTCACATAACCAATCTGGACTTTTTATGTCATGGACATTTTTGTTTTTTTCAGTCATGAAAATTTCAATTTCATCAATTAAATTTAGGAACCACTCAAATGTTTGACTGTGACTTAGCCGCCTCACTTCTGTATAAAAAATTAAGTCACCATATTCATTTTTAATGTCTTCAAGAAACTTTTTAAACTGTCAGTGATTATGATCACAGGATTTTATAAAATTAATTGTTGAAACTACATCTTTCATTACATATTCAAATCCAAGTTTCTTAGGGCACAAGCTCTCCTGGTGGATTATACAGTGGAATTGTATTAATTCATCATCGTGCCATCCCAAATACTGTTTCAATAATGTTACTCCTATTATGGAAGGAGTTCCATCAATCGTGATACCTGATAATTTTGTCCGATCTAAATCAATTTTTGGAACACTGTTCCAAAAGCTCAGTGAACATGTCATTACCTTTCGTTTGATCTGACAATGAACTCATTCCAATCAGCTTGTCACTCACCTCAAACTTGTGTGTTATTCTACGTGCAAATATTAGCAACTGGGCTATGGAAGCAATGCCAGCTGATTCATCAATAGTCAATGAAAAGTAGGCAAATTTCTTTGAATAAGATGTTAATTGGTCTTTAACATTTTCTGACATTGCAGTAATTCTTCTTTGCACAGTCGTGTTTAACTGAATTTTTTTGAAATTTTTGGCTGATTCCGCACAAATTTTTTTAACAGCTATCTTAAAGCAATCTTTAACGAAATCTACATCTATAAATGGTCAGCACCTTTTTGCTATAAGGCGAGATATTTTAAAACTTATTTCTGTTGCAATTTCCGAATCTTGAATAGGTTTTGTAAACATCACTTGCTGGCCTGCCAATTCTCATTTCAAAAATGAAATATTTTGTTTACTTAGTTCTCTGGGTTGTTTTGAAAATGTAGAATACAGACTTTCAGTGTCCCCTTGTATTCTTTTGGAATGGCTACAGCACTTTTGCAAATCAAACACATATTATTAAATGACTGCACAAAACAATATTTTTCAGTCGAGACAATAGGATTATAAAATTTGTTAACATTACAACTAACCGATTATCCTAAGTAGATAAGCGATAGATGCTTACAAGGTTGATCGAAATGCATTAAATATCAATTATTTATCTGTATTGCCAACAATTCAAACACATAAAAAAAATACAATGCAATGTAAAACCATGTGGATGGCACACACATTGACAGTAGACGACTCTGCTCCTGCCAAAGACATTGATCGAAGACGCTAGGAACCTGTACCCAAATTATAAGTTCAGAGTTGAAGCTAGCTTTTGCTCTAACCTTATAATGTTGGTCTTATAACCACGGGGTCCCGAGTTCGGGCCTGGCTCAAGACTAACAACATGGATCCGCACAATGATGACCCTGGACATACGAGCATGTAACCTTCTCTCTCCAACGATCTTAACACAAGATGGCAGCACCATGCTGAGCCAGAGGTGCTGACCACTCCCTTCCTGGTTGACCATAACTGACATCGCACCTGAGGTACAACACGCCTCCTGGCTATTCAGCCCTCTACTGAGTTTCGAGATGGGGATGCAATGGGAGTTTTCTGGGTGGCCCCGAACCTGTACCCGAATTATAAGTTCGGAGTTGAAGCTAGCTTTTGCTCTAACCTTATAATGTCAGTCTTGTAACCACGGGGTCTCGACTTCGGGCCTGGCTCGGGACTAGCAACATCAACCCCTACACATCTCTGGCCGTCCCGTGTGCCCCTCCTGGCACCACAGTTACTTTGCTGTGCACATGTGCAATTTTTTAAAATTACCTATCGTGTGACTTGTTAAAGTTAAAATAATACATGGTGAGGCTGACTGCCGGCAAATCAACGGAGGGCTGCGGTCTGTGCATCCCTGGTTTAGACCAATGGGATTTTAATCAGCCAATCCTGATGCGGATAATTGAAAGGGAAATCTGAAGGGCTCCTGTTTACACCCTATAGTACTTAAATTAGCATAGCATGAGCCCTGAATCTACCACTTTCCTGAATGACTACTACTCTCTACTATTTAGTAATTAATAATAATAATAAAAAGAAAAATAAATTGAGTAATTTATTAAGTGTGTACAAAATGTATTATTAAATATATATAATAATATTAAATAAATACTTATAATTAAACCCATTTTTTAAAAATAATTCCTATTATAATTAAACCCATTTTTTAAAAATAATTCCTATACATAATAATATTAAAAATTGTTTTAAAAATACCTGTGTATAATTGAATGGGTGAGTATTATGAGATAAAACAGACAATTTGGTGGACATTGAGTTAAATATATATTTAGTGCTGTTGAAGTATTTTTCTTTAGCCAAATCCCTTCCATATTTATTATATTTTCATAAATTTTACGGAATTAATTGCTGAAAGAATAGGCTTCTAAAAATATTACCCATTGTTTTATCATAATAAGTAAAATGTCACTTGTACCCTTCTAGTTCTTGTTTATCCTTTTTCTTCAAAATTAAGCAGTATTCCCTTTCTTCCTCAAATTTAGAAAACTAAATGATCAAAGACTTAATGTTACCGACTTTTCAAAGAGCAATGTGAAAAGAGTATTACATTTTATTTTTAAATGAAAAGAGTATTACATTTTATTTTTAAATGAATGAGGAAGAAAAAAAAGTTGAAATTTTTCCAGAAAACAGCAGAAAATTTTCACATACAAATTTCCGATCTACATCTCTAATTCTGACCAAGTGCTTCCATCAGCCGTCCCACTATACTGCAATTGGTGGTATGAACATCCACAAAATTTGTTGTTTGGTAAATAAAGCAGCAATTTTGTTCCAATCGATTGCTTTGAAAGCATTATTAGTGTCTATGAAGTTTGTTATATTGTAAGAGTAAAGAATGGAAATTCTACCTCTTTGAGTGATAAACTGCCTTAAAGTTTAAATAAAGGCACCAGTTGGAAGGGCTTTAACTAGTTCAAAGTGAACAGCCAGATAGATGGCACAATAATGGCACAAATAAATAAAACAATCCATTCTTTTCCTATTGATCACAAGTAGAGGTGGCCTGCATAGTCTACTTCCCAAACTTTAAATATATATGCCAAGGGCACAATCTTTCGGTAATAGTTCAAATGTCATTTCCAGAGGCTTTATTGTGTATTATCTGCAAATCATGCACATAGAAATTATCTGTTTTGCAAATTTTCTGATTCCAAAAATTCAATATTTTACTCTATCTTAAAAAGTCAAGTAGACAAGCTTTCATGCTCTTCATTAATTAAATTTGTAATTATATCATGGTTTGAAGGTAATGAAAGGGGATTTCAACATTCTTCATTTTCTTAACTTTTAAAAAGTTTTGGTTTTACATGCAACCAGTGATATTGATCTTTAAATGTCTGCATCTTCTTCAACATCTTGTTTTTATGAAATGTTGTTGATTGTATCAGTTTGAGAGCTGTAACTTTAATTTGTTAATATTCATCACTAGTTAAACAATTGTCTACATAAAAGCTATTTGCAAGCTGTTGTAATATATTTACAGGATATTTTGAATTATCATCTAGTGCCTTATTTAAAGTTCATTCTAAATAATATTGAATCACTGAGCCAAGTAAAATAGGGTGGCTACATGACTCCCCAAACCCAACACAGCAATGTCTTTAATATTTCAGTTGATCATTGTCTTCATACCACATAAATCTATTAATTATTGTCTTTATCATAAAGACAATAATTCATAATATATAATATTGATAATAATATCATGGAGGCAGAAATACTTTGGGTGTATCAGCTGTAAATTCAATCTTCATCATGCTGAATTGAGTCATTATTGAAGGAATTAACAAGGTTTTATCCTCTTTTGAGACATTCATTGAATCTATAGTTAGCGAACACCTAACCTGTAGCACTGTGAAAGTTGAAAGGGATTTTTCACTCACAAGGGAAGGCTTTGCAATAGTTCTCTCGCATTGCAATCTTTCATGCCCTATCTTGTAAAGGACCATGAATAATGATAAAACACCACGGCTTTCATCTGCTAAGTGATAGGGGGCGCCACAATAACAATCTGAAGTTGTCATGCAAACGTGTTCTACTGACGTGTATTTACATTTTAATGTGAAAATATTATCCTTTTCAGTTATTATTATTAAATAATACCTGAAAAAACAGCAAAATATGCACAGCCGTTAGACTGTTACTTCTTCAATCCTTATAAGGCATTTGTAAAACGTATCGAAGACTACATAAAAATTTGGGCTGCATGTATTGAAGGGGTCCATATTGAAGACATCGATGAATTTTGAACCAACATCGATGAAGAGGCCAACAGAAAGTTAAATGACAGATTATTTATTTTAAAAATGCATTCATTTGTGTACAATTAACTTGGCGCTGATATATTTCAAGATATGGTAATATATTCTTGGAAAAAGGCTGGATATTCTGTTGAAAAACACATTACAAAATTTAACAGGTAATGGCAACTGTATTTAATATTGGTTCAGCAACTTGTTTCATTGTAAATTGCAATGATTATGCATTTGTTAAATGTGCACATTGTAACGTTTTCATTTGTATTGACCATACATTTAATCATTCCCATTCATAATTTCAAACTTACAAAGAATTTAAATCATTCATTATTTTAGAAATTTCATTTGCTTTGACTTTCATTGTAATACAGTCAATAGTTTTGTTGAAGTTTGTCATTTGTATTGATCATACATTTAATCATTCCCATTCATAATTTCAAACTTACAAAGAATTTAAATCATTCATTATTTTAGAAATTTCATTTGCTTTGACTTTCATTGTAATACAGTCAATAGTTTTGTTGATTAGTTCAGTTTTGGTTTCCAAAAATTTCAGCCTTTGTCTTTGTTGTGTTTGATCAATCTTTATGACCATGTCTTGGCAGTTGTTTAGCTAATTAATAAGATATAAATTATATTAGTAATAAATTTATTGTTTACCACTTACCATTACTGTCCATTTTATTTCAAAATAATAATAATAATAATTGAAAAGGATAATATTTTCATACTAAAATGTTAATAATAGACGTCAGTAGAGCACGTTTGCATGACAACTTCAGATTGTTATTGTGGCGCCCCCTATCAGTTAGCAGATGAAAGCCGTGGCTTTTTATCATTATTCATGGTCCTTTACAAGATAGGACATGAAAGATTGCAATCCGAGAGAACTATTGCAAAGCCTTCCCTTGTCAGTTATGGGTAGTTGTGTTGCCAGATAAAGTACCTAATGCTAATTTTTGCAAACGAAATTTTTTACTCATGCAATATTTCTAAAATATGATTCATTATATTGTATACCAAATATAATAAAATTAAATTTTCTTAAGAATATGAATATAAACTCATGATTTTTACATATAAAATTAAGAAGTATTATAAAATTGACATATATTAATCATAGACTTATAATATCAATGCAAGGATTCAAAGAATTCATGTTAACCATATTTATTTATTTTATATCACTATCATAAAAGTTAATAAATACAGATTCAATTGATTTAAAAGCATTTTGTCCTTTTCTTATATAAACTTTTATTTAGTTCTATCTGTCAGTGTAATTCAAATCTCTGAGGCCTTAACTGATCATGTTCCATTATTTATAGTAACATGAAATTAAATTTGGTATGTTATTGACTTTTGGAATGCATTTTAATTTTTGGATTTCGAACCTTATCAGGTTATCTTGTTCTGGGTCAACCATAAAAATGTACTTGTTTTTGGGGAATAAATCAAGAACCAAAGTAGCTATAACATCCAAATGTAGTATGTTGTTGTCTTTTGTGGTATATTTTAATTGTTTGAATTTTGAACCGTATCTGGCTAGCTCAGCTACTTCCACAATCTTATTTTCAGAGCACCCAGAGCACTGTGTCCGAGATTTATAATAAACATGCATAACTGTTAATTTAGTCAAATGCTGTAGAGCAGTACTCTAAATAAGTCATGGCAAGTACTATGAGCTACCTTAAAACCACCACAACAATCAATGGTTCTCACGGCACTCTTTGAGAATTTATAACCTAGCATTTTTTGTAGAAAGCTAGAGTGCCATTTTTGCTGCAGTTATCCTGAATTCAGAAAAGCATATGCTGAACCCCAGGGAAAATAACAGCAATATTTGCATAGAAGGAACTGCAGTAATTAAAAATACAATGCTGAAAACTGTTAGCTTACAAAAGCTCACAGCAGTATTTGCTGCCAGTATTAAAATCTTATTTCGAACCTTGCTGTAGAGACTTTCCCGCCCTATGCAGACTGTGTCATTCCATGTAAAATCACCCAAAAAAACAATATTTGGTTGCATGACCATTTTTGAAAATTTTTTTATTTTGCACAAATGTTCTTACACGTTTCAGCAGATGAAAAATGATTTTTAAAAAATTTTCATCTAGCTCATTTATTTAATACAACCATTTTTTCAACATGGCAGACTCGGGCGCGGTAGCCCAGTGGTTAGCGCGCTAGAGTTGCACTCGGTAGGCCCGGGTTCGATTCCAGCCGCTACCAAAAATGCCACCGTGTTCACGCGGAGTACGATCACGTTAAACATGTCGGTCCGTAAGTCCTTCCGAGAGGTTGGTGGTAGGGGAAGGAGGGTACGGTCCTTGTGGATGCCTCCCCCACTGGGTTCCGGTCTAAATTGGGTGGCACTTTCCGACCGTCCAAACAGTTACCTTACACTTTTCTGGTAGGTCGGACGGTCTGGGTCTCATCAACAACAACATGGCAGACTCCAAATTTGATGAATTTTGATATTCAAGCAAATTTAAATATCTTAGAACTCAAAAGAGTTAGATACTTGGAATAAAAACTATTTTACTGGCCTTAAAGTGGTCTGCATTTCATGTTGTAAAGTTTGTGTAACTGCAACCTAAGTGGCTAAAATTTAGTATTGAAGTTCAGCATCAGTTTAGGTCTGAATTTTAAAGCTAAAATGTTAAATAAATTTTCATTAATAACAATACTTTATGATTTTCAATTATTTAAAATTCATAATTTTAATGATTTATTTGCAGGATTAATAATAAGAATAAATAGAAAATTTGTAACAAAGCTATGCATGTTTGATAAATAAATAGGCAAGATTTTAGAACTTGCTCATAACTCAATATCTAGAACATTAGAAAAGTCTCAAACTCTATATTTTTACTACAGTTAGTTATTATGTAGGGCTTGATTCTCTGTAAGTTTCAGATTTTTCCCGGTTCCCCCACTGGAAATATTAAAGCTTAAATATTTATAAATTTAAAAAAGTCACCATGTTTGGGACGTAATAAAATAAAAAGGAGAAAGTTCTCAGTCTTGAAATTTCTCCATCTACGACGTTGGTAGTAGGGTAAGATATGGTGAAAATATGAAGATTTAAAATTGTTTCCTTGAGTATTTTAAAAAAGCCTAAAAACTGCATTTTTAGGTAAATTTATGCTGAATTGCAACGCTAAATTTCAGCCAGTCAGGTTGCAGTTACACAAACTTTACATTAACATGAAATGCAGACCACTTTAAGGCTTGTAAAATAGTTTTTATTCCAAGTATCTAACTCTTTTGAGTTCCAAGATATTTCAATTTTTCAATTTGCTTGAACATCAAAATTCATCAAATTTGGAATCCGCCATGTTGAAAAAATGACTGTACCAAATAAACAAGCTAGATGAATTTTTTTTTAAAATCGTTTTACATCTGCTGAAATATGTAGGAACATTTGTGCAAAATATAAAAATTTTTAAAAATGGTCTTGCAACCACCACTGGGGAATTCTATATGGAATGACCCTGCTGAAAACAATAGGATGTTTGTTCGAAGATCCCAAAGTAGAATTCTCCAAGTTAGAAAAATTCACAGAATATCACAGATCAAATGACTGTATGCTAATTTGGACAACAGAACAAACGACTTGAGGTTCGGCTATAAAAGAAAAATGACTTTGTCAATAATACTTATATAAGCCAAACCTGCCTGTAATAATGTAGAGAAAATAAATTTACATATATATATTTTTTTATTCCAAATATTTTTTTATCATGTCTAGTACATATTTGAGGTAAAATATTTTGAAAATTTAAAATCTGTATACATTTCAGTTTTTGCTTTAATAGTTAGTAGTTTGATTATCTATCTATATGTACTATTAATTGCCAAGTGTCTGTCTGTCCATCTGTCTGTCATGCTTTTTTTAAGCACATCCCGAATAGATATAGACTTGCAATTTGGTACATGGCTCGGTCGTTCGATAAAACCCCCTGGAAAAATCGAATTTTTCGAAAATGTTCTCTAGAGGGGGTGCTCCACACCAAAACGTTCGAAAAGTGAAATGATAGGAAAGTTTGCTTTGCCATAGGATAGACTTTAAATTTGGTATATGGGTAAGTCGCTCGAAAGGAATAAAGTGTGCAATTTCAGATTTCCAATATTTTCTATTTAAGGGAGTGCCGTACACCAAAATGTTCGATTTTCCGAATAAATGAGAAACGACTCCTTTAAAATTTGATAGAGGCTTGAAATTTGGTACATGGACTAATCATTTAACAAAAACACCCAAGACGAATATAGTTTAAATGTCCGTTTAAGGGGAGTGCTCTAGAGGAAAACGTTTGAAAGGCGAATTAATGAAAAACATGCTTCGGAATGAAATAGAGATTTCAAATTTGGTGTACGGGTAGATAGTTTGTAAGATAGAAAGTGTACAATTTCAGTTTTCCAATATTTTCTACTTAAGGGGGTGTAGCACACATAAATGTTCAATTTTTGAAATAAAGTAGAAACGCCCCTTTCAAAATGTGATAGAGGCTAGATATTTGGTATATGGACGAATCATTTGATGAAAACACCCATGACTAAAAAGTTTTTCAAAAATGTTCGTTTAAGAGGATCCTCCAGAGAAAAACGTTCGAAAGGTGAAATGACGAAAACCTATGCTTCGGGATAGGATAACGACCTCAAATTTAGTGTACAGGTAGATAGTTCGAGGTGCCACAAACCCAACTGTTGGATTTTCCGAATAAATGAGAAATCCCTCCTTTAAATTTTGATAGAGGCTTGAAATTTGGTATATGAGCTAATCATTTAATGAAAACACCCAAGACAAATAAAGTTTTACAGAAATGTTCGATTAAGGGGATGCTCCAGAGAAAAACGTTCGAAATATGAAATTATAAAAAACATGCTTCGGGATGAGATAGAGATTTTAAACTCAGTGTACGGGTAGATAATTTGGAAAGAAGAAAGTGTGCAATTTCAGTTTTCCAATATTTTCTTTAGGGGATGCCGCATACCAAAATGTTCAATTTTTCGATTAAGTTATACACTCTTCCTTTTAAATGTGATAGAGGCTTGATATTTGGGATATGGGCCAATCATTTGATAAAAAAACCAAGGCGAATAGATTTTGTTGTATTAAGTTCAAATCAACAGATTCCTATAATTAAATTTCAAAATTATAGTAATGTTCTTTCATATTTCAATAAAATTAGTCTAAATTGATATTAATCAAAATTAATTCTGTTGTTATGGAACCATATAGTCCATAGGTTCTCAACCTTTTTTTGCCCACCACCCACTTTGAGAATATTTTTTTTCCTAATGCCCCTCCCCCCCCCCCCAATTTTTTTTACTTGCGAATCTGAAACAGCTATTGCCACGATTATATTTAAATGTGTAATATTATATACTATAGTTGTAAGATAGGATATGGCCCTATCCTATTTCTGAATTTAAAGAAGACTGTTTCAATGAGAACAATTAAAACACATACTTAATTTTATTGAAAAGTATTTTTATTAACATTCAAAAGACATTGAATTTATAACTTATCTAATGAGAAGGTTGAATTTGATACATTTTAAGGAGTTTGTTAATATCAGGCTCGATTTTACTTCAAAACAACCGTAAGTCGCCGCGTTCAGTAACATGGAGCCGATTTCTCTTTTTAGTTACCAACGTTGCTACAGCACTAAATCCACGTTCAGCTAAATAGGAAGATAGGAATGCTATCAGAAATCGTTGAACAATCGACCATAATCCTGGGTACAGTTGCAAAATCGGCTTCTGCAGCCAAAATTCTTGGTAGCCATTCTTGAATTTAATTTTGAATTCCTCATTTGTCATCAGTTCTATTAGTTCTAACTGGGATGATCCTGCTGTGTTGACATTTGAAAAAGGATCCAAAACCCAGTCTGGTATGTCCATCTTTAAATGTCCTGGAATCGCTCCTTGAAATCACTGTGGAGGTTTTCCAAGTGTTGACAGTAAACAAGCAAGTCGTCGTGCTTGAATGATACTGCTGATAAATTTGGGAAGTTATTGAATTCGCGTCTGTCGATATTTCTTTTGTATAATAGCAGTTTGGACACGAAAGCAGCAACGCTATTTTTTGTCTTAATCAAGCTTAAGTCGTCGCCTTGAAGTTGGAGATTGACATCGTTAAACAATTTATACAGGTCTGTCAAGTACGCAATATTGTTCTTTGATGAGATAAGGTTGTCACGCAATTCCATGTCTTTGTTTCCTAGGAACTCTATCACAGACCCAAACAGATTGTAAAATCGAGTCAAACAAGTACCTTTTGACAGCCAGCGTACCTCTGTGTGAAGCAGCAATCGGTTGAAATCTTCATCATTGGCAATGCAAAGCTGACTAAATAATCTGTCATTCAACGAGTTACTTCTGATTTTATTAACTGCTCTGATAACATATTGCAGTGATGTATGGAGGTGTTCACTCTAATTTTTCGCAACCAAATGCTGGCGATGAATTACGCAATGCACAGCAAGCACGTCAGGAACTTTATTTTTTAAGCACGCTATGAAGCCTTTGTGATGCCCTGTCATAGCCGGTGCGCCATCCGTAGCAACTGACAAAATATTATTAAAAGGAATTTCCTTTTCGTCACAAAACTTTTCCAGTGTATTAAATATGGTTTCTCCCTTTGTATCTGTTTCCAAATTCGTAGCAAACAATAGTTCTTGACATATTTTCTCATCTTTGATAAACCTCACGTATGACAATAACAATGCGTCATTGGTTGGTAAAGTGGACTCATCCAGCTGAATTGAAAATTGACAAGTCTGCAGATGATTGCACAATGATTCTACAATGTTTTCAGCCATCTCATCAATTCATCTTTGTACAGAACTATTGCTCAAAGGAATTTTTCGGATAATATCTGCAGCTGGTTTATGGAGCACAGTAGTTATTACTTCATTTACTGCTGGTAAAATTAAATCTTCCCCAATAGTATGTGGTTTGCATGTTTTAGCAATCAACAATGAGATATTGTACGAAGCTCGAAGTCCGTCATAGTCTTGCTTAGGAGCTGATGAAAAAAGTTTTGATACAGTTGTCTAAATTTCGTACTTCTTCTTCATGTCTTGAAAATAGGTCACATCTTTGTCTTTCTTATCCGGGTGTATTTTATTAAAATGATCTTGAAGCCTAGAAGGCTTCATCGCTTCATTTGAAAATGTTTTTTGACAAATAAGGCACATTAGCGCTGATGGATTTGTGGGGCTTTCGATAAATCCGTACTTAATATAATTCACATTATACTGCCGCCTCTTCTTTTTTGCTTCCGACATGGTTTTTACTTTACAGATACGTGAATAGTATTAGTGTACTTTTAAAACCCTGTCATCAATTGCGCGCGATAATGCTAATGAAAATAAAATGAACAATCACTGCCTTTATATAGGTTGGAGACATATAACACGCATCGACAGGAATAAGATAAACATGCAGTGACTCGTTTATAACACCCGGCGCCGAAGTAAAGCACGGGGACAAGGGTGATGCGGGAGCAGAGTGCGGGTTAGAACAAGCACAGATAATACTGTCAATTCTTGCAGGATTGCAAAAATCATGTTATTTAACAAAAACTTGTTATAACTGAATTGCTACAAGCATATTTCTTGCTATTTTTTATTAACAGGCTTGTGTTAACTTTACCTGTATTTATATATGAGATATTTCACGTGAAATTGGAAGATTTGAAAATTTTTAATTCAAATCTAAAATTAAAAATTTTTATATCATCCAATTTAATGTAGATCTGAATGTAATGGAATCTTTAAGTTCAATTTTCATCCACTTCCCGAACTATTGAAATATGTGAATTTTCGCACACGTGATAAAAACGATTAAAATACATACAATAACAAAAATTAACCAATATTAAAGTTTACTTTAGTTAGTACGTGATTAGCATGTTTTTTTTTGTCTTTTTTAAACTATATTTTTTTAATCTGCCCACCGCCCCTCCGTACCATCTCAATGCCCCCTAATTTTCTCTGGGTCTTCTACTGCCCCCTTGAAAGTCTCAAACGCCCACAAGAGGGCGTTATCGCCCACGTTGAGAACCTATGATATAGTCTATAGTCAATCTATACATAATAGGTAAATGAAGACAAAACTCTCTAATTAGCCTGTCATGGTGTTCATAGTGTATTTACGTTAGCCTTGCTTGAGTATAGTGTTAATTTTTTTATACCATTGCTTTATTTTCATTTCTAAATTCTTTATTTATTAGTTTCTCTTATTTTATACAAGATGTAGATTTATTAAAATTATCTAGTTTAGATTATTTCTAAATATTGGTTCTTATACTTACAGATTGTTCAAATTTATCTTATATATTTACTATTGGAATATGTTAAGTTTTAAATATTTGTCTTCATTTCAGACTGATGAACAAGAAGTGATAAATTTTCTTTTATCGACTGAAATTATACCCTTGTGTCTCCGAATTATGGAAACTGGAAGTGAATTGTCTAAAACAGTATGATATTTTTCTAATTCTATCAAATTAATATTTAGCTTCTGTAATTTACATTAGTTGAACTATTTTATAAATAAGGGTTTATATGAAATTCCTTAGTATAGTTTTTATTGCCTTATATTCTATTTAATATAAATTTAAGGTGAGTAAAGTGTGATTTAAAATATATTTTTTCATATTTCTCAGCTTTCTGTTAGAATTTTTAAAATTTAATTTTCTTCTCAATTAAAATATAGCTATAAATTAGACCAGGAAACAAAAGACTGAATTACAAGTTTCTGCAAATAAACATAATTATAATTATTTCTTACAACTGCAAGATGAAAGTTTTTCATAAATTTTCAATATAAATTACAAATTTTTTCTAATCATGACCATTCTGTACACTCAAAGATTTCGGGATTGCTGTGCCGCCTTTGGATCTTCTATCTTAAGTTTTTTTTTTTAATTCTGTTCATTTTTCAAATTTTCCAGTTTTTGTTCAAAATACCTAAGTTGTTGTTTTTCATTATTTTCCCTTTTTATTTAATAAATTCTTAATTATTTTAATTGTTTTCCCATTTTTAGCAATTAAGCTTTATTTTGCCGTTTTCGACATTTAAATCATGTTTTTAAACCCATCTTTAGATTGGTGGTATTCAAAATTAATTCCCTTTTATCATTTCAACAATTTCAAACCATACTTGTGCATGTGCCATTTTTCGAACCATTTTATCAGCAAATTTCAGTCGAGGTAGGTACATTTAAACATGACAACTGATGAGTATACAGTAGGTGTGACATGTAATGTTGAAAAAGGAATACCAGTATGTAAAAGTAAAAATTGAATTTATTACTCATGAAATGAAATCAAACAGAAATGAAAATAGCATGCATCTTGGACTTTGATGCAGCTTACAGAAAATATATCAGAAGAATATCGCTCCAATACTGAGCCTACCCGTAACACATCGACTATTAACATAACATAGCTCTACATCAGCTACAAGCATTACCAAAGCTCTATCTAAGAAAGCTCGACTAAACATGGCTAATCACCAACTTATCATGGCTAATTACCAACCAGCTATGGCTAATCACCAGCTTATCATGACTAATTACCAACCAGCTATGGCTAATCACCAGCCAGTTATGGCTAAAGTGCCTTTACCGGCACCAGACATTTATACCCATTATCTGTTATGATGCTTCCAGAGTGTGCCAATTTCCAGTGATATAGAAAATTAGCATATTCTGGTCAGTTAGGATACAATCTGCAGGAACTCAAATATAATTCAACTCGGATACTAAGCAAATGATCCGTAATCTAAACAATTAACTGGAAATATCCAATACTTAAACTTTGACGGTAACACTATCGTGATACATCTTTTGTTTATTTTTGTGATGTCTAACATTCTGCCCCCTCCTGCAGATTGTGTTTTTCTAACACATTGAAATGTATTCAATTTTTATAAATTTATATTGCAAGCTAACTTGCTCTCAAAATGGATATCATGAAAAAATTTTAGTGTATAAATATAACTTTTAAACAATGTAAAATCTGATGAATACACACATTCATGAAACACTTTTACATGACAAAATGAAAAATATATACAAAAAAATCCCTACCTATGCATATAGCCAGAGATTAGCTTAATTACTATATTTTGTTTCTTCCCCAAACAGTTGAAATCAACAGTAACTAATCTACTGGTTAAGGATTTCAAAAAGTTTATATTTTATATTTAAAAGTTTGTACATTGTTATATAGTATACACTCAATAGTAACTAATCTACTTGTTAGAAATTTGTAGTAAAGATATTTTGTATTATGAAAAAGATTTTAGTATAGTAAACAAAAATACTCATCGCCACACAGTTCAAACTCATTTATATCTAAACTACATAATGAGGGATTTGAAAAAAGTTGCATTTTAAGATATTTACTATACACAATTTTTAAAAAGTTATATTTATAGTTCAATTTAAATATTCTTGAAAGTTACTAGAATTTTACATTTTAAAAATTTCTTCACAAAATTTAAAATTCATTTCTTTAGTTATAGGTTTAGTAAAACCATCAGCTCTATTATTTTTATTATTATCAAATTTAATTTCAAATAGTTTCTTTTCTACTAAATTCCTAAGGAAGTGGTATTTGACATCAATATGTTTCATCCTATGATTCTTGATAGGTGAATTAGAAAAGTTTATGCCTACTTGATTATCACAGTATAAAATACTTTTATTCAATTTAATTCCAAGCTTTTTACATTCTCTCAAGATATTTTGCACCAACACCATCTCTTTTGCAGATTCAGTTAATTACATTCTACCTAATGGTAATATATTCTTATATTCTACCTATATAACTATATTCTACTCCATATTCTACCAATATATATTCTAATATATTCTATCTCCATGGTAGATAAACTAACACATGTTTAAAAGTCCCCCATGAAATTGGAACATTATCTATTAAAAATATCATGTCCCCTAATGACACTATGTCATCGCAGTTGGCTGCAAAATCAGAATCAGAAAATCACTTAAAAATTTTTAATATTTAATAAATTTAATTTTAAATCTTTAGTTTGATCTACAGATCCTAACAATTGAAGTAAAACACCCCAGTGTTTAATTCCTGGGTTTTCTTGAAATTGTGAAAGAATATTTACAGTATAGCAAATGTCTGGTCTAGTCGTACTTGAAAGAAATGAAAGGCATCCTAACAGATTTCTGTAAGGCAAGTTCTTCATTTGTTCAACTTTATAGTAATTAGATGGACAGTCTGATTTACTAAGTTCAACATATTTTTACAATTGGTAAACTAGAGATAGGTTATAGATGAACAACAAATGACAAATCACACGGATTCAGATAGTCATTTTATTTTTAAAAAACATCCTACGGACGTACAAATAATAGCCAAAGCGCTTTCGGACATTTTGCATGTCCATCCTCAGTGGCAGTACAATTAGAAATGATGCCAATGAGCTTAAATACCCTATAGTACTTTCAAGAAAAAAATTTGCATATCTTGAATTCTCAGTTATAAAAATAAAAATAAAAATGTAGACCATGGATCAGATTACAATTTACGCAAAGCTTAAAGAGCAAAAAACTACTAAGCTGTTTAAAAAATTAGGATTTTAAAAAAAAAACAATAATTATAAATCAATGTAGCTATGCAAAGGCTTAACATGCAGGGAATCGAGAACAAGTCACCAAGCATAACTCAGGACCTGAATAGGGTCAAAATTACAATTAGAAGAATGGTATAAATAAATAAAAAAGGATTCATAAAGCATTTTCTTGTAACAAATACAGTGAAAAACATTCTAACAATTGTAAAATTTATGACTGGATTAAAAACTTCATAAGTTTGTCCCTTTTCTTGATTAAACCCTTGGGCAACAAGTCTTTCTTTAAATCTGATAATTTTACCTTTTAAGTAAATGTATATACATACCCAATGGCAGCCAATTACATTGTCAGAAACAGGTACAGACACTAAGTCCCAGACACCTCTTTCCTTCATGACACCTAATTCGTCTGCCATTGCAGTATTCCACTCTCTGAATTGGGGTGAATTAACAGCTTCCCTGAAGTTTTGGGGGATCCTAATTTCCACATTATTTACTCCTCGTTGGTTACCTGAAGTACCTTGATTCTCCATAAAATTAAATAGTTTTTCTTCAAATTTTAATTTATTTTCCTCACAAAATTTCTTATCATTTATGGATCTAAGCCTTGGGGGTTTTCCCTTGATAATAACAGTACACATCTATTCTTGATCAAATTTTCCTAGGAACTACTTTCCTGACCCAAAGAGCACCCGAATAGGGAACCAAGCGGTGATCAACAGAAGACTTTGTTTCCTCACTGCTTTTATCAGTGTCTTCATCTGCTTCTGTTACTTCACCTGCCTCCCTACCCATGTCCTCCTTGTCAGTAGGGTCAAAAATTTCCAATTTTTGAGGTTTAAAAGTTACTTTCAAATTTAATTTTACTTTTATTTTCTATTTTTTGGGGTCCCATGCTGCCTTCCAAAATTAAACGCCAACTACTTGCAAATATCTCAGTAGAAACAGCACATAGTAGAATGTTGCATCACAGGTCGAACAAACATTGTGACGTCACAGCCAATCACGGGCCATTTTGTGTTTGAATAGATTTTGCGCTTTTTCATTTCTTGATATTTAAATAAATAATTATTTTAAGAGATTTTCGCTTGGATATTTGAAATAGGAAAAAAATTCTCTATAAATATCAATTGGTTGTAAGAACTTTTAAAAAAAAAATCAGAATTGTCCATTGGCGATTCAAACAAAGCGGAAGGGGAGAAATCTATTTATAGCTACAAAGCCATATGGCATTTGGCGTGCTTCCAACTTCACTTGAGTTAGAAAGAAGGGGTTTTTTTTCGCTAGTTTTAGCAGCATTGTTTGAGAGGCAAATGGAAATTAAAAACATTGATGTTGGCAATACTATCGGTGAATGAACATCATGCAAATTTGAAAAATGAAAAAAAAAATCAAAAAATGAATTTAAAAATATTATATATATTTTTTTGTTTTTACTTTAAAAAATTGTGTTTTTGTCAGCGTAATGGTGGGCCAATTGACGACCCTCGCGGGTCACAGGTTGTGCACCCCTGATTTAAAGGAAACCATATTTTATACTATGGTATTTTGATTTATTTGTCTTTATATATTGCATGTATTTAAATGGTAATATCAAGTTGAGATCTCTGAGAATTCTGAAAATAAATTCTAAATAGCTAAATTTATACAAAAGTTGGAAAAATGAATAATTTAAAAAATCTTTACATGTACTTAATTTATCATTAATAATAAAGCATTATTGATATTAATAAAATTTAAAATATCAGTTATTTCTACTGATTGTTGTATCGCATACAATAGAACGATTGCACAAATTCTGAATTTTAAATTAATGAATATTCTAAAATGCTAGGTTAATATGCTTCAATTTAAATGAAATATAGCTACTCTGTTTTTTAAAACACCCATGGTTAGAGTGTAAATTTAATTTTATCTTTCCCCTAGTGTATCCAAAGTAGAAGAAAAAAATTATTTCTGAATAATCACAAATAGTTAAATATATATCTGAAATAATAAATACCAATGTATACACACAGAAAATAATTTTTAATTTCCATACAATCAGTGGTGTTGTCGTAAACAAAATAGAGGGTATACCATGGGCACCCACAGAATTTTTTCCAGGGGGAGGCGAAACATGTACTTACTACTTACACTTTCCAGGGGCGAGAAGAAATACATGTACACACACACATGCACGCACATACATGTATATATCGGAAATCCAAAAGCCAGGGGGACGACTGCCCCCATTGCCCTCTCCGGGCACCCATGGGGTATACTCGAAGGACCGGGGGAAATGTTCGAATTAATCGAAGTTCAAATTATCCAGAAAGAAAAGTCTATTAATTTTATATTACAGGAAAGGAATTGTGGAACTTTGAATAAACTTCGACTTAAATAGAAATTAGTGTTCACAAAGTTCGAGTTATTGGGAGTTTACTGTATTTATGCAAAGCAAAATATGCAGACTAGCATTGACTGATATTCAAATTTGAAAATCTCATTATATTAATATTTAACTATGTTATAAAATAGTTACAGGAAATGTTAAGAGAAAAATATTTAAACGCATATAAAGTAGGATGTAATTTTGTTGTATTTTAACAAATTTTAAGGCCTACTTCTATCATTTTCATTGAAATATTTTCTAAACTGCTTGACGAGAGAAATCCGTCTCTGTGTCTCTTTTTGTAGTGCATACTCTTGAGCTATTGTCAACTGAAAAGCGATGGTTGGCCAACCAAGAATTTACACTTTTTCCGGTTGAAATGTTCTATAGGAGGTCCATTTGCATTAATAAACATTAGATTGGAGACGTTTGAAATCAATAAAGATGATCTCAAATCTGTTACTATGTTGTTCATTAAACTAAACCCATGCTCGCACTCAGCCATAAAACATGGTAATATTTCAATTGTTCTTAAAAGAGTTTTTAATTTTTTTGGAACAACTTGGGCATTTTCATTGAAGTTCCTCAAACCCTGAATAGTATTTCTTCTATACCAAAATGTCGACAGATCCTTTTTACCTCCTTTTCCCCATGGTGAATATCCCCTGTATTTATATTTTCTGGATCAAGCATGGATATATCCTTCAAAAGTTGACAATTTTCTTCATTAACATCAGAACAAAGTCTGGATTTCATTCTATCGACAATACTTTGAATGAATTGCTTTTAATTAATAGGTACAATTTTGGAATTATGTACCAAGCTGATATCTTGAAATAGAAACTTTTCTTTTGCTTCTACACCTATCTGCGTTTTTCTCCTGGGGTATCTTTAAAAGCTCGATGACCCTAATTGTTCTTTTTATTAGTTGTTCAGCCCGTGGAAGGGTTGTTTTCCTAGACTGGAGTTGAGTAGAAAGCATAGATAATTCTTGCAGAATATCAAACATGAGGCCCAAATGCAGGACGAATTCTGGACTTCCAAGATTTTTTTTTTCAGCCCAGTAAATGTTGATTTTAAATTCAAATCTTCACTCTCTATTTCAGCCATATTTTCAAAATGGTAATAAAGTGCTTTATATGACCTCCAAGCATCTTTTATCATTTTAAAACTGCTTGCAATCCAACATATACTTAGAACTCGGCCCAATTCATGGGAAACGTTCTCCAAAGCTCGACTATTTTTTGGCAATCGACTATATACACAATACAGTTTATCCATGAACGATTTAAAATGGTTTAATTCACAAACATCTGTAATGGCATTATTTACAGACAGTTCTAACCTGTGATTAAAGCAGTGCCACGTAAAGAGCTTCGGATATTTTTGCTTTAGTCGAGTTACTACTCCAGCATGCTTTCCTGTCATCATACTTGCATCATCAGTGGCAATAGCAATCTAATTTTGCTTTAAATGTTCCTCATTAAATCCGTGAATTTTTAAAATATTTAAAAGTGTGTTTTCAATGTGTTCAGAGTCTTGCCATTCTAATTCTCATAAATCGAGGAAAATATATTCTGCATTTTCTTCATCTATATATGTTTTTAAATACACCATAGAGTCATTTTATTACTTAAAGTGGTTGATTCATCAATAAGTACACTAAATTTAGAGTTTAAAGAAATAATTTGGGAAATTAGTTTCTTCTTCATGTTATTAGCTATTTGATTAATTTTATTCATAGCTGAATATCGCAAATGTAGAATAAAACTAAGGTTTATACCATTTAGCTCTTGCATATTGATTAGATCCTCATGATCTGAAAAAGGCCTATTCTTCTTGGCTAAGTAATAGGCTGTTTTGAAAACTTTCATTGTCGTTTCTTTAGCAACTGAATTTATTTTTTCAATGCAATGTTCCACCTGTTTTTCTTTCTTAGACTCCGATATTTTTTCAGCTATCTTATGACCGTCAGATTGCAAGTGTTTTTTTATTTTAGTTCGGAGATTGGATAGCTTCCTACTGCGATCTTTTCCGAAAGCTTCAATTAGGGAGTTGCTCCATTCCTCAGAGATGCATACTCTTTCTTCTTTAAAAGGCCCTGAAGTTTTGACAGTGGAACAAAAATTGCAGCCTAGTTTCCCTTTTAAACTAATAAACCATGCATGTTTTTTCTGAAACACCGTATACTGGCTATTAGTCCATACTTCGGGTCATGTTCTTTCTGCTTTTAAATCTAGGGAATCATCTCTGTCAATATGATATTCACATGCAGAATCATTTTTCGGTTTCTATTTCACAAGCTGCCTTTTTTCCACTTTCATATAATTCTTGCGTTTCTGATTTTCTTTTCTTAGTTAAATTTCCAGCCTATAACGACAGACAGGAGACAGGCCCCCGAGGGGCACTACGGTGACAGTACAGGGCACAAAAAATGCTAACTAATTCTACCCCTTTCAATAAATGCTACTTTTTCAACTGGTGGTTCGCATCACGTGACAACTCATTGGCACAAAACATAAAATGCTGACACTGAGGTTCTCCTTCCCAGTGAGAGGGGGGAGAGTGGGAGGCTCCCACTCTTCCTCCTATCCTCCCAGCCTCAGCTTGTGCCATGTCACGTGATGTTTCGTGTGATGTTTTCTAGGGAAAGCAAAGCGTGTACATAGTTTTTAAGAAAAAGCAGAGGGTATACGGAATTTACTGGAAATATCAGAGGGTATACGGCATATACCGTCATATACCCTCCATTACAGCCTGTATACAATACATGGTAGTGTATATGGAAAGTATTGGAATCATGTGGAAAATCGTAACTCCACTTTCTGACAGATCTACACATTTTGAGACCTCTAGAATGCAAAAAACTATTTTCAGCATGATTTCTGTACATGTGCAATGTATGTATCAACTCTAACTCAAAAACTAATGAACTAAATTTAAAAAAATTTCGTAGTTAAGTTACTAGTGGGTGACCCTGGTGCTGATTAGATTCTGGCATTATTCGGGATAAAAGAGCTTGCCTTTTCCTGCAAAGTGGCCTGCAAAAATTATATGTATCCATTCTAGCTAAAAAAATCAATAGACCAATTTTCACAACATTTGGTTGATGGGTCATTTATGGGTTACCTTGGTACTGATTAGATTTTACTATGATTCGGAAAAAAAGAACCTGCCTTTTTTATCAAAATTCATATGTATTCACTCTGGCAGAGAAATTAATTAACCAAATTTCACACGATTTGGTAGATAAGTTGCCCGTAAGTTACCGTGTTGCTGGTTCGATTTTGGTGCAATTAAAAAAAATAATCTGCTCTTTTTTTTTTGCGAAATAATAACCCATGACTATTGTCAAGATCTAAAATAAAATACTACAAAAGTATTAATTAAATGCATGTTTTATCCATAATTTTGACAACAAAAAGAATAAGACCAACCCCATTACTCTAACATGAACCATTTTCGAGATATTTAAGTTTTCAATTTTGGGGAACTGAAGACTTTTTTCACTATAGTGAAAAAACTATTTAATGAAATTTTTTTGTAGGGAATGTTATGTGCTACCCATATCAGAGATTTTTATTGTTTCAATGCAGTAGATAATAACCTCATCATTAAAAGCATTTATGGGGTTTAATATTCTTGCATAATTAATGTTATAAATAATGTGTAATTAATGTTATAGTCTATATGTGTTTGATTCTTATTTTAATTTATTCCCATCAGGTTGCAACATTTATACTGCAGAAAATTCTTCTAGATGAAACTGGTTTAAATTATATTTGTCAGACATATGAAAGGTTTTCTCATGTTGCTATGATTTTAGTAAGTTCAAAAAATTAATCATTATTTTCACAGTATCATTTATATAAAATTGTTTATTTATCTTTATCTGGATTTTATTTGTAATTTTGTTCCTATAAAAAAACTCAGTTTTGCTTAGCATTTTATCCTCCATTTCATGAAAGGTAAACCATTATCTACATGCTTAAATACTTGAAAATTCTTAAAATATTTTTGAATACCTGCTCGGCTTTGTATTTCTAATCTTTGTGTATCTGTGTTTTGCTTTTCTTCTTTTGAAATTTCCTGTGCCTGTATGGCAATTGATATTATGCAAATTTAAATTGTGAGTTGGACTGTATGTATCCATTGTACTATAAGTCATCATATGCCACTGATGTATATATCTCGTCATATGCCTCTGCATACTTATGTTCAAAAGCACAAAAGCAAAAATGCTTTGTATTTAAATGTCCTATATAGCTGTGAATAAATTTTGTTTTAAAGTTTTGACAGCGTCATGTACTTGAAGAATTTATAAAAAATGCATATTTAACAATAAAAGTAGAAATCACTTTACACAGAGTTTGGTTTCTTAGAAACTTATTATTTTCAGCTGTTCATCATATTATTTTGATACGAGGGTCGCATTGAAATTGAGATACGACTAAGTGGTAGAAGTTAAACTTACCAACTCTTAGACATGTTCAAAGTACTCCTCTCCGACATCAATGCACTTTTTTAGGCAAATTTTCCTAATATTAAATCCTTCAAGCCACCCATTTCTTGGAATCGATGAAAAATATACTTTTATAGCCTTATCAATCACATCTTCAGAATGAAAACAAAGCCTACGTAAAAAAATTTTTAGATTAAGAAACAGTCAAAAGTCACACAAAAGTCACACATAGCAAGATCGCCGGCCGTCCAAATGGTTGCTCAAGTCCTTGTTGACGAGCCGGACGGTCTGGGTCTTCAACATAGCAAGATCAGGAGAATAGGGTGAATGTTCTACTACTTTGATGTTTTCTTTTTCAAGAAATTCGACTGTCATTTTTGCTGAATGAGGAGATGCATTGTCATGATGAAGCATGATTTCCCTAACATTCACTTCCTGAAGAATTTCTGGAAGACACTTAGTGGTGTACCACTTAGCTGTAACTGTCTTCTGCCCTCTAGCTGTATGACTTTGACCAGACCTATACTTCTGAAGAACACTGCATACATTACTTTTTTCATTGCTCATTATCTTTTCACCATTGTTGGTTTGGGGGTCATCTTCAAAGACCCATACTTTACTTTCTTGACGTGTTGGAATGTCAAAAAACACTATGTACATTTCATCACCAGTTATGATTTTAGAAATAATGTGGTGTCCACCATCATTAAATAATTTTAGGGTTTCTTTACTGATTCTGACACTCCACTTTTTGGTGTTCTGCTAAATTATGAAGGACCCAACAACAAACTAATTTTTTCATATACAGTTCTTCATGAATAATTTTATGTATAGCTGCAGATCCAATGTTAAGTTCTTTCTGTATCATTTGGTAGGTACAGCGATTATCATCGATTAACATTTTTCGAATGGCCGACACATTTTCTGAGACTACAGCTGACAAAGGTCTTCCTGTATGTTCTTCATCCAGGAGCGAATTTCAATCTCTTCTAAACTCTGTAAATCATCTGAATACAGTGGCATGAAATGGAGCATCATTTGCGTATGCTAATTGTAGACGTTGAAGACATTCTCCTTGATTTAGCCCCACTTTAAAATCATAGAAAATCATAGCTCGATAATACTCTTGCATCAACTCCATTTTCTTTTCTTTCAAAATTTATTCTACAATAGCTAAATTGTAATTGTTGCCACAAATTATCATCTGCAGACATAAGAGTTCAAATTTAAATATCTGACCAATAATTTTTTCTAGCGCATATCGTCTGCCCCTGTTTAAAAAATTTCAGTGGGATCCTCGTATATATAACTATTATCTCTTGCTTTTATTTCAATAATTCTTAATTTATATAGAGAAAAAACTATCTTATTTTCCTATAGGAGTTTAATTTAAATTTTAACTTGTTATTTAAAATGTAAATTACAAAATATGAGCTTTTTAATATTGATATTTTTAGTGATAAGTTTTTTGCAGTGAACTTGTGATAACAAAATATCTTACCTTGTTATATATCATATAAATATATAAAATGTTGACCTGTGATCCGAAATCTTTAATAAGGGCCGAAGTAAAAACTTATGGAAATTGCTTCATTTATGTGTAATTGAAATCTTTTGTACAGTGACTAATCAAAATTTTATATGCAATTAAATTTGTCTAATGTTACAACTTTCAGCAAGAATTTCATTTAGCTTACCTTTTTTAGAAAATTTGTTTATTTTACCTAAAAATAATTCTAGTTCTTTTGGCAAAATTTTAAATCCACATGGGAATGCTCCAAATTTTTTCCAAGCAATAGCATAACAACCTATATAGTACTCTTTATTAGAGTTGTAGGATCCACTATCAATGTAGAACAGAAAAATGTGTTTCCAATATCTTAATAGATGGTGTCATCTAGCCAGTAAAGATCTGTAATTTTTCCCAGTTGAAATTTGTTATAATGGGACTTGAACAACTTAACCCAGCATGTTAGGTGTAGTGATTGATCAGTGAGATCCAAAACACAAGTTTCAATTTTTCTATGAACCTAATGATTTGTGGTAATAATTTTCAATTCACGAGTATTATGTTGCACAGAACCTGTAAAAGCAGTAGAGAATGAGATGGTCATTCAAAATTGAATTTTCACGAACTTGTATCTGAAATCTGAAGTTTCACCAACTTCAAGTGCAGTCTGAGCTTAGTCTTTATGAATTTGATACTGGCTACACAGTAAAACTGAATTTGTTAGTCTATAGAGATTTTAAAAATTACTGAAAAAAGCATATTTTCTTGCTGCTATTGCATATAGGCTTCTGAAAATTGCCCATCCTCCCTTCCTAGCTGGGTAAAAATTTGGTGAGAATGGCATTTTCTGAAGCTGTAATTCTCTTAAATAGCCTTGGGATTAGTGATCGTGTTAGCAAAAGAAATAGCAAGTGGTCATAATGATAAAGTTATATTGAACATATTCTTTCCTCTGCTATAAACGCTCTGAAGGAAAATTAAAATATGATCTGCAGATTTAACAATTACCAACAGTTCTTTCCTTGTTATGCAATCATTTCATTTGGTCTTCGATAAGCAGTTACTAAAATATCCTATGACTGTGAGACCAGAAATTGATATCACACTTTGGTGAGACAGCTTTATGCTTTTTATTTATTGTAACGTAACATTGAGCAATACTTGTAGTCTGAATGGCACCGAGTTTTACAAGATGTGAACCCAAGGGTCACAAAATCATAAATTTAGGGGCGCCATGACAGAGGGGGCCAAGAGGACCCTTACGTAGATGTGAAATGGTTCCATTGGATAAAGATTAACGAATGGAAAATGGGCTTGTAGCATCACTCTCAATGCTACAAATGAAAGCTAAGGGGGAGGGAGTGACACCCCCAACCAAGCGAGAACCACAACTTGTGGACCGAAGAGAGCAGTAAGAGATTGGTGGCAGATACAGTGATGACGTAACGACTTGAGCAAATTTGTGCAATGAAGACAGCACAATGACTTATGAACGAGTTCGACATTATGATGCAAAGATATTACGAAGGAAGATATGTAGATATGACTTAAAAATATACTGGTGCAACATTATGCTTGTGCAAGATTAAGAGTGAGAAGTGCAATAGTAATACTCGTGCGACATTATGAGTCAGCATTACAAGATGATCGTCGAATTACCTGGTGGTGATAAAGTACAAGACAAAATGGAAGGTATGTGTTCCTCAAATAATGTCAGGTTATAAAGGTACTTTAGGCGTAATATCACTGGTTGCACATGCTATCTTCCTAAATGATTAATAAGCATGTAATTATCGTAATTGAAATTAATAAGTATTTTATGGTTTTAATAAATATGTTATTGTTAATGTTAAAATGGCGCAGTCAATGAGTATTACAATAATTAATAATTCCTTTACAGGACTCGCAAAAGTAAATAATTGGAGGGTTTATAATGGTACAACAATGCAATGTACGATTTCAATAAATAAATCCACTATGTACGAATTTACGACCATGTCAATCTTAATGAAATTAATATTTAAAAGTACAACTTTAGTTTTCTTTCCCACATTAATGTGGGAAAGAAAACTACTTTGTCTTTGTCACTGCCAGGTATTTCGACGATCATCTTGTAATGCTGACTCATTGTCGCCAGGCCCCCCACATTCAATTTTGGGGCCGGGTACTAACTCGAGCTGCGGGCCCTAGATAAAAACAAGGGGGAGGGGGGTACCTTTTTTTTGTTTTATGTATTATTTAGGGATAGAGTTGAATTTAATAAAATTTATTAAGTACAAGGTTTGACATACTTGGGTGGGTGACCACCTGGGAACACCGCGTGCTGTTGGCACATTTCGGGCGCGGTAGCCCGGTGGTTTACGAGCTGAATTTGCACGCTGTCACAACTGCCGCCGTGTTCATGCGGAGTACGATCACGTTAAACATGTGGGTCCGTAAGTCCTTCCGAGAGGTTGGTGGTAGAGGAAGGAGGGTATGGTCCCTGTGGATGCCTCCCCCTCTGGGTTCCGGTCTAAATTGGGTGGCATTTCTTGGCCTTCCAAACAGCTACCTTACACCTTTCTGGTAGGTCGGGCGGTCTGGGTCTCAACAACAACAATATAACACAGTTTATGAAAGATCGTTCATATAATGGCAAGTGGTGTGTACATTTCATTTTAAACGAAATATTTTTATACTCAGTTGCACACTTATTTCGCATAGTCAAAGAAATTTTGGGGAAAATAGGAAGTGACATCTCCAGAACCGGAAGTGTAAATCATTAGTGATCCCAACTCTCTGCAAAATTCGTTGCTGAATACATATCAGTCATTATCTAAGCTATTCCTACAGCCAATCTTGAGAAATGGGTATTGTAAAGAAAATTATAATTATTTTAATCGGAAGTGACATCTGTTGAACCAGAAGTGGAAATCCTTAATGAATTCTCCTAACCCCTAAGCAATATTATACTGAATCCATATCAGTCATCCTTTAGCTCTATCTATAGCCGATTTTGAGAAATAAATGTTTGAAGAAAAATGATTTTTTTTTATCCAGTATTGGGAAAAGAACTGGAAGTGAAAATTCTTAGTAAATCCTCAGCCCCCTACCCTTACTGAAATTCGATGCTAAATTCCCATCAGTCATCACCTAAGCTCAATAGTCAATCAAAATACGCGTTTCAAGAAAATGTTCTGACCGTAAGATGAAAGACCGCAAGTAGAAATCCTTAGAAAAGTAAATTCCAGAGGGGGCAGGAGGTTCCCTACTTCCTCTGAAATATGATGCTGAATCTATATCAGTCATCATTTAAGCTCATCTTTAATAAGAAAGATCAATCATGCATAAGGCATTGATTATGAAACACTTTCCAACTGCAATGCAATTTTATTTAAACATCTCTAAATTGCGATACATTCAGCGACGATATTTTTGTGATTATCACAATACTACAATAATTTATTATATTTGAAAACTTCGTCAAAAGAAAATGAACTTTATCAAATGACGTCATTGAAATATAAATCGCCTGGCTCTCTATGAAAAATCAGTAAAAATTTCATTCATAAACTTTTATTAAATTCTTTTCATTCATCACAATACTACAATAATTTATTTTACTTAAAAACTTAAAACCATGGAGGTAAAAGTAATTTAACTTTGTGCTTAAAACTTCACCGAAAAAGTCTGATATAAAATCGTCTGTTCTCTATGTAAAATCAATGACTGTTTCATTCATATCAACTATATTGCAGACTCCAGCGCAAAATAATTTTGCGTTAAAAAAATCCAGCAATTCTTATACAACTCATCTTACAGCTTGATGTGTTTACAATCTCCATAAGTGAAAATTAGGCTTCGTTGTAAAAATAATCAAAGTTTGATGATCATTTAAATCCAAATATATTGTGATTGCATTGTTTCAGAACATTGATGAACAGAAATTAAGCAAAAATAAAGCGGTTTTAGGACAGACACAACACTAAATACAAATTAAAAAAAACTTTAAAAATCACGATTTTGATACAAGATGGATGCAATATTTTATTTTGAAGTGGGTCACGTGATCTCTTTATATAATGGGTGTAATTATTATTTTAATTTTTATTTTAAAAACTACGGAATATATTTTTCTGAAATTTTTTTTATATATTTTATGGGATAATTTAAATATTTCCTAAAACTTCCGAAGCAATTTGTAAATTTTAAATTCGCTTAAAAAATATTTGAAGAATTAGGTCCCATAGGGTTTAATGTATTTCATTTTTTCAGCCCGGTTTCAATCCAAAACTAATTGGGTGATATTATTTATTTATATTCCCATAGGTCCCACAGAACGTCTGAACAACATACTAAAATTTCATTTTGATAAAGTCATTTTTACGGCAGTTATCGTGCTAAAGGGACAGACAGACAGACATAATGAACAAAGTCATAAACACTTTTCAACTATGTTGTAAAGTGTTAAAAAATTGATGTTGCAAGGAAAATATAAATTTTTAAATTGAATTAACACCTCCCCACAACCAGAGGTTGAAATTCTTAGTGAATTCCTCAACCCCCCCCCCCCCCCCTCCTTCGAAATTTGATACTGCATAAATCATCGCCTAAGCTCCATCCTTAGACAATTCCAAAAAATAGATGACGCAAGGGAAATTTTTGAATATTTCTAGTAATTACCAAGTTCAACATAAAATCATACAATCATAAGTGAAATTTTAAAAATGCATTATAAACACAAAATAATCCATTTTCCTTTCATAATGCAATATTTTCTCAGAGATTTTTGTGCATATTTAATTATAGTTATTTTAGACGATTGATTTTACAAAACAGCATAGAAATTTGATAAAATAAATTTTAATTAAATCTAAAATTAGCTTTGTTTAAGATTAATAAATCTGAAAATAATATTTGAAAACTATAAGAAAATGATTTTGAACATACCTTAAATCTTAGATGGTAGCATTGGGGTTTGTTTCAGCGAATCATTTTTTTACAAGATTTAATAATGTGTTGAGAGTTGCACTAGCAACTAGCACTGAAAACGCATATGAGATTGCAATATAATTGCATGAGAAATTAAAATAAACTTGCTTTTTGTGCTTTCTAATAGCGGCTATCTCGGAAATCAAAATGGGAAGCAAGTTCATGTCAGGAGGGAGAAACAAGAATTTTTCTTTCTACATCATTCAGTACGACACCATGTCGCGTTAATTGGTCACGACACCCCGTCGCTTTAATTGGTTTACGACCTCAAAGAGCAGGAAGATAAGATCGCCCCTTCCAGGCTAGCTCTTTGGATCGCCCCCTTCCCAAACTTATAATTTCACAAAAGAAACTTCTAGACGGGTCGTCTCAGTCAGTAGTTAGCTGGACGTGATTGATATGAGCTGTAAACATGAATGAATGAGCAAGGGGAAACTTACCCACTAGGGTCATAAACGTATCTGTTTTGGTGCAATTCTAGAAAATGTCTCCCGGATCGGTTTTTATTGCCTCAGATTCTGAACACAATGACACTGAAGCTATCTTTACCCAGACGGTTTGTATCAAAGAGCTCGAATCACTAGAGGTAGCCTTTCCTTTCTTTAGCTATCAAAAGCATGGCCACTGGCCAGTATGTCCCCCTTCAGTTCTACAAATGATTGATTACTCTTCAAAGGCTTGTATTGAACGAAGGGGCCCTTCTTTGAGACTCTTTTGACTATTTTAAAAATGAGACACAGAATCCAAACAGATGTTTACAAAACGTTTTGTACTTTTCTTTCATTCAAACTTACACATTGCGTTTAGGCTTTATATATAATTTATATTTGTAATTTTATAATTACACATAATACGTAAATTTCAAAACTTTCAATTAATTTAGAAAAAAAATTATATATTCAAACACAAATGTATAAAAATTTTATCCGCAGCAATGTTCACGGGCCCCTAACAATCGCCGGGCCCCAGTACTGTAGTACCAACTGACCCCCCCTTTGTGGGGGCCCTGATTGTCGCACAAGCATAATGTCGCACCAGTATATTTTTAAGTCATATCTACGTATCTTCTTTCATCATATTTTTACATCATAATGTCGAACTCGTTCTTAAGTCTTTGTGCTGTTTTCATTGCACAAATTTGCTCAAGTCGTTATGTCATCACTGTATCTGCTACCAGTCTCTTACTGCTCTCTTCGGTCACAGTTTGTGGTTCTTGCTTGGTCAGGGGTGTCACTACCCCCCCACCCCCCTAGCTTTCATTTGTAGCATTGAGAGTGATGCCACAAGCTTATTTTCCATTTGTTAATCTTTATCCAATGGAGCCATTCGACATCTACGTAACGGCCCTCTCAACACCCTCTGTCATGGCGCCCCTAAATTTATGATTTTGTGACCCTTGTTCACACACACACACGTCTCGTAAAACTCTATGCCATCCAGACTACAAGTATTGTTCGATGTTTTGTTATAATAAATAAAAGGCATAAAGCTGTCTCACCAAAGTGTGATATCAATTTCTGGTCTCACATATCATATTCCTGCCCCCCCCCCCCCCTTTATTAGGTACATAGTGTTTGAAAAATGTTGAAATGATATAGAGGTATTTAGTTAATTTTTCAACATTATTTATCAGGTCACTAACTTATTTTCGTGGTTTCATATAATTTACTAGATAATTGTCAAAAATTAAACTTTGCCTAAATGTCACTTAGAATGTATTTTAGAATGGAAAATGATCTTCTGACTTCTACGGAAGTAATAGGAGCATATTCAAATCTTAAGACATTTGTAGTATCCATTTCAATAAAAGCTGAATTATCAGTATCACCCTCAATTTTTTTAACTACAGTACAGGATCTATTATCCGGACTGCTTGGGACTTCAGGCATTCTGGATAAGGGGGTTTTATGTAATTCGGAACACTTTTCCAAAACTTAACTGGAATGGTCTAAAATGTTATAGAAAATTATAATTCATTTTAAAAACATGTATTAAATACAGATTTTTTACAATCCATATGAAAAGATATACTTGGTTAACTAAAATGCAAATTACATATAATTATAGTATCAAATTTAGGGATTAAGAAAATTTTTGAAAGAACAAAATGTCTGAAAAATTTGATTATTCAGGGTAGTTATTAGAAGTCTTTTTTTGGAACATTTCAACTAAAGTGGGCCCTCACCATATTCATCTAATATTTTAGCAGAAGCACCTTTGTTCATAGTTTCAAAATATTTTAAAATACTTTTAATGAAATTAAGATGAGAAGGATGTTCATTTTTAATTGAAATGAGAGATTCAACTATTGGAGCAAATATATCAAATTCTAATTTATGCTCTTCAAATGTATTTCTAATAAGCGTTATAATTCTAAATGCCTGAATAAATAAAACAATTTAATTTCGTTATCCTAAACATATATCTCAATTTCATCAACAATATGTTTAAAAATAATGTCCCAGCATAAAAAGCCCAAAAAATATAAAAATATTAGTGGATGGAAGCAGATTGAAAAAATGGAAAATATTTAAAAATAAAACGAAATATATCGGTGATCATGTTCACATAAAAACAATTCCGCGATATTGCTAAACTGTCTTTTATAAAATACTAATTAATAAATGTAGCATGTTAAAACTCCATAAATATACTGCAATGGAACTTTTTGATAGGGTCAATTTTCGGTTCAAAATAGCCATTTTCATCCAAATAATAGGATTTCATTGAAAATGATTTTGATGTTGGAATTCCATCAATGTTTTTTTAAATATTAAAGATGTATATATTTCCACGGAGAGAAAATGACAAGTTTATTGCTTAGGTTAAGTATTTAAAAAGATCAATCAGAAGGCCCTGAATGACATTTTTAGCTGCTATATTTTTCTTCGCATTTCGGCAAAAATTAACTCTCATTAATTTCGGGAATTCCTTACTTCGTACTTTCTATCATCTCGGAAATGCGCTGATGACCTTTTTTTTTAATCTTTTCCAATAAATATTTGTGCAAAATAGTGAGAATTATGTGCGGCAAATCGCGTTTGAAGGCCGTAGACAAAGCAAATAGGATTTCTTTAGCGATATCGGAATATTTCTAACGAAAAAGTTGGAATACGTTTACTGAAAATCAAAGTCCTGGAACAAAGAGCAGAAAAGAAAATGTAACGAATTAGGAAAAATCGAAACCTTTGTGCCTAATGTGCTCTGCCCTATATACCCAGAAAAGAATGAAACACCATTAAAAAAAGCACCTTGCCGCGACTTGTCCGTAACTAAGGCTCCTATATATACAGGAGCTAGTAATCCGTAACTAGTGAAGAATGGAATGACACGTCTCGCCATGAAGAACTAGATAGATCCTTTTAACCTTCATGCGTCTCGCCCGTGCCGGATGCAGCCGCTTCAAAAATTTTCAGGAAAAACAGTGCTACTTCAGATGTATTCCGGAAAAGAGGAGTTGCGCTATGGAGATACGGAACTTCCCGGAAAAAACACGATCCACTGAATATTTTCATTCCTGTTTTTCATTCGCTCTCGCGAGAATTCCTCGCATTCGTTTTTGAAATTTAAGAAGGTTCAGCAGCGGAGAGTGCACGCGAATTCCCACGCAGGATTTTTTAATTTCGTACGCGGATCGCGCGTACCCTGGAAAAATGTAGGCTTCAACGCATCATTTTTTAAAAATTGATATTACTAATTACGGCAAAAAAGCGTTTGGCGGGATTTTAAACAAAAAATCTCTATTTGGCGCAATATTTGGCAAATAATCGCTTGTTGGTGCAGAATTTGGCATTATTTTGCCGAATTCCGGTTTTGGGAGAGTCCGGATATTGGGGTGCCGGATAAGAGATCGCGTACTGTATATGTTATTTTATTTTTGCAAGTCATTATTTGCTAAATGAACACTCTTGCATTTTTTACTCATGATGTAACCTTTATGTCTAGGAACAGCTTCAACTGTAACATCATTTAATTCGTGACATCATTTAATAACTCCACAACATTCTCTGACATTCTGTTCTTTTTTTTTTTTAAAAATAAGAAGTAATAATAAAGAATGGAATCTTCAAATAGTACTTGTTTAGCAATTTGTATTGAGCTGGATTTTCCCTCATTTGAACTATTAACAATGCAAGAAAGCAACTCATTTGAAAAAAGAAAATTCCATTTTCCTTGTAAATGTTTGTGTCAAACAGTTCAAACACTTTTTTTTAAAGGAATGTCAATATAAAACATAAATTGAGGTTAATATAAGCAAGAAAAAAGCATAAAAACATGAATAAGGCATTATCTTTAAATTTGAGTCAAAAAGACAAAAAGTATTTTCATACCTGGCAACTTTTATGAATTTTTCGTAATTTTTACGAAAATTCTCTTGTTTTACGATTTTACATGCGTAATCGATTTCTTTATGATTTTTAATATTTTTTACTAATTACACCTAAAAATCGCGCCAATTTGCCAATTTATCGCCAAATTTATATTTTTGCACCGAAATGTCGCCAAGCATTTGGATTGCTTGTCACACGAGAACGCAGACGTTCTCGTGTGACAAGCAATCCAAATAAACGCAGACAATGGACACGGCAATGAACGCGGACGTTCTCGTGTGACAAGCTTTATTTATTCTGGTACTTCCAGCACGCAGCGTTCAGGAAACGGACGACAGACAAAGTTCGTCTTTCTAACCCGGAAGTGGAGGCATAAAATCCCCAACAGAAAAGGAATCAAAAATAAGTTGTAAATTTTTGTCTTCGTAATCACCGTGTTGTATGTCATCATATATGTCATTAATACATATGTTGTCATTGGACTCAAAGGGGAAACAGAAGAAAAAACTTCGTGCAGCATTTGAAAATCTTTGTTTTACTTTTACCCCTTTTTGTTCAGAGTCCAAAATTATCAGTTCGCATCCATTTTCTTCTTCTAATGATTTCATATCAGAACAATGGACCTAATTTATGTTTATAGTGCGAGTAAAAATAAAGAATTATTTTACTAAACAAATTATATTTTGCTTAAATTATAAGATGCGCAATTCAGTCTTTCTTTTCGGGCTTTGCTGAGAGTACACAATTGCCTTTTTCCATCGATCTCCATCCCCTTATTATTACACATTAACTTTACTAAACTGGCTTATTTTCATATTTCAGTTGATTATAAAGGTCACCTTTTTAATTATTTTCATGTAAATAGTGATTTTATTTTTTCTTCTCTGCAGCCGTTGCCGAGAGAACGCTATTATCCTTTTCCATCGATCTCCATCTTTCTATTGTTGCACATTAACTTGACTAAACTAACTTATTTTCATACTTTGGTTGATTATAAAGGCAAATTTTTTAATTATTTTCACATAAATAGTACGATCGTGAAATTCAGTTTTTTTTCGCGGGCGTTTCCGAGATTACGCAATTATCCTTTTCCATCGATTTCATTCTCCCTATTGTTGCACATTAACTGGACTAAACTAGCTTATTTTCATAGTTTGGTTGATTATAAAAGTTAATTTTTTAATTATTTTCATATAAATAGTACGATTATGAAATTAAATTTTTTTCTATCTAAAGCCTTTTCTGCCACATTTTTTTGAAAAGATATTTTTGAACAAAACAAACATTTTCTTTAAAATATACTGCCACCAAATTTTATTTATGTGTAGACACTAGACAATGCACATTTTAATAATACATGATAATTTTATGAATGTGTTTAAAAATATACTGCAGTTTAAGAACAAAAAATTTGTGTCTTCCCCATTGTAAAAAATTTGTTTCTTGTGAAATTAAGTTCATAAATCCTGACTATTGTAATGATTTAATTTCAACAAAACTGACAAAATAAAAGCATGAGTTATTATAGATAACAAAATCATAGTTTAGAATTAATATAATGGAATGCGTTAAAATTAAATTTGCCCATGTATTTAAACAACCCTGTTCTTAAGCGCAATTGCCAAATTTGCATTTTCTAAATATAATAGAATTATATCATTTTTCATCATTACATAACGAATTATATCATCATTACATAACGTAACTTTCTGTCAAAATATTTTGAGAGATGAAGGATGCAATGTAAATAATGTACAAATGAACATGCATACAACTGTTTCCAAAGAGATCTCAAAACAGTTGTGTGTTTCACATATTTGTGCATTATTTACATTGTGTCATTTGAAAATCAGATTTATGTCGATTTGTTCTGTAAAACTCATTTTACGCGCTATTCTGATTTTTTTCAAAAATCTTCTGATTTTTACTCCAAATAAGTTGGCAGGTATGTATTTTAAGGCATTTTGCTTTAACTTCCGGGCTTCAATCATAAATGTCCGCAACATAAGAAATGTGATGGTAATGGCTCACCCCAACAGAAATAGTAATTTCCATTTTTCCATGCACATTCGCTCTTTTGCCAGTAATTGTGGAGTTGAGACAAGTTTACCATTAATTTGGTAAAATATGCCACTCTTAATAATGGTCACATTCACACCTGTATCGCAAATCCTTTGGCATTCAATGTTGTTATAACAAATGGCATAAAGTCCATTATCTTGCCCATGCAGCAATGAAATCTGAAAAGGCTTTAATGAAAAATTTTTCATATGGCAACACTCGCCCCACCAGATGGTTGCTAATTAGTTTTCCTGTGTCTTTTTTTAAGACAATGCTTTAATATAATCTTGCTTGGATAGTGGGCACTTTCTTCATAGGTCCAGCATACTGTTACAATGTATCCTCTTGTACTCATGGGTGTATGTTCAGGATACAAGAATGAGTCCAAATTTCTGGATAAGTAACATGTTTATTTTTATAAGCACAGTATAAACAGAACAATATACAGCAAATGTAGCTTTATAATTACCTCACAAGGTCACTAAACAAGTGTCAGGTACAGTAAAACAGCAATTGAATGCTCCATTAATTTTACAAAACAGCACATACTATTCTCAAAACATTGATGCATCTCATTTCACAAAACAACAGCTACTATTCTCAAAACATTGATATATGTCACAGTTCAATGTAACTTGTATCACATGAATTGCTCTCCAACTAAGTGTTGACTCCTTTTTTATACTCTATGTAGAAACTTCTAGAAGGGGCTCATATCTTGTAGAATATTCGTTATATCAAGACGGTTCTCAAATATTTGAAATATCTCCAAAAGTTGTCAAATTGTCGATAAATTGCTAAATATGGCAACCCTGAACTGACAGTCCTGCAATTGCAACCCTAGATTCATGTCATAGGAAAGGTTGCCTATATGGGTGTTTTCTCCATCTGGTTTTCAAAAGAGACTCAGGTGAAGGCATTTTACCCATTCATAACAATACTAATGCTTTTGTAAACAAGCCATATGACCACTTGAATATCTCTTTACTTTGTTTCTGAAGCATGCCTTTTATTTCCTTCATAGTGTGATCGATCGATGAAGACTGTGAGATGGCTATCAAAATACTTCAAACTTGCTGAATAGGGCCCGTGTAACTCTCTGATCTTTGTATTCATACATGGGAATGGAATTCTGCATTTCTGGGTCATGAATAGCATCTATAAAATACTGGACTGAAAAACTTTCTAGGACAGTCTGCAAAGGATAGCTATGAAAGTCTATCAATATCAGACACTATCTCCTGTAAACACTCTCCAGACTTTTCGCAGTTAGATTTCAGTTGAGCTCTGCTCATCTTTTTCAAATTATTTTTCCCATACACTATAGTTTTAGGGCATTCATTAGGACTACGAAGTCAAGATGTTTTTTCAGCCGAGAGCATCTACAAAACATTGGTCACAGGACTTCATAGGGGAAGCAACAAGTTAACAGGCTTTTGTCTTTCCATCCCAGTCATTTACTTCTACAATAACATTAAATTGTACCTGAAAATTTGTCCAACTACTTTGTACATCATACAGATGAGATTTTACTTTGCATACTGAAAGTACGTAAAATTCCATATTAATGACTCGATTTTCGCTCCACAGCCGTTAATCATTTTTCAAGCTCTCTCACAGTTTCATTCATGTTGCAAATTTCTGATGAACATCCTCTTGTACTGATCTCATCTGCTCCTTTACCTCATTTATCTCTCATTGTCTGACTTTCATTTTGGTTTGTATAGTTTTTCTTCTTTTATCTGGACTTGAATGGATTTAATCTCTTCTTCCACATCAGCATGTCTTACTTTCATTTCTTTTTTATTTCTTTCATGGCTTTAATCTCTTAATCTCTTCTTGTCCAGCTTTCATTGCTTTTGTTAAAGCCTTTGTTTTTCTTGTCGCCACCATACCTGCTTATCAAGTTTTCAGAAACCCCACTTCTGACATCAATTTATTATGACATATCCTTTAGAATCTGGGGTGTACAGAAAGTCATTTGCACTTTATGGAAACAATTTTGATAATTTTTATGCATAAAGAGAATATTTCTTGCTGTGATTTGCTTCTATCTGATAGCCTTTATTCTTGACTATAGCTCTAGCTCAAATTTTCCATAAAAGTGAACTTTTTTTAGCACCGTCATGTCAATTTTATCCCACTGCTTTGGTGTCATTTACCAAAGTCCGTTCAGTGGTCTTGGATGCCATTTTCCTAAGGCTCGTTTTAACAAACTGAAAGCACAAAAATCCATAGAAGTGTCAGGTGATTTTATAGGTATTTCATTAAATGGGATGGATTTTATTCCTGTTTCTGGTTCTTCCTTTGCTGAATATGTGTCAGTTGACTTATACATGTAACTAGAGGCTTTGTCCATATGAAGCTCAACTTTATTGATGTCCTTTCCACATAAGGCTGGAATTCCTTCTTCAAAAATTGGTTCTAAAATATTCTGCTGATAGTAGAGTGATTTAATTTTAGCTTTACTTAAGACTTTTTTGAATTTTAATTTACTGTTGTAACAAAATCCTGCAACTATCGTACGGTCATTTTTGTCAATTGAGCAATAAAAAATTGCTCTTTTTTTATTACAATCACTTAAATACACCCATGTCTCATCGAGTGTTACCACAAATTTCCATTTATCAGCAGCTAGGTGTTTTTCATATAATTTTCTACAATTTGCTTTTCTTTCCGCAATATGCTTTGACAAAAGCAGATGAACTTTAGATTTAAACATATTTTTTAACTTCAAATCTTTCTGAATGATTTTACTTACAGTGTCAGAAGACATTCTCAGTTTCGAACAATGGATCTTTGAGTCCGTGGATTTTCTTTTAGGATCAGAGACTTGACTTTCTTGATATTTACCTGCTTTCTAACAGTCTTAGGATGTGACTTACTTTCAGCTAGACGCTTTTTCCCTTTCAACTTTAATATATTAAAAATACCTTTCTTTGAAATCCAATAACCTCAATTTTTACACAACTTTACAGTTTGTTGATATGAATATTTTTCTTCGGAAAGCATATTTATATAATCTTTGAGCCATCTATTTATTAATTTCAGGAGCCATTTTCAAAATAAATCTTTTACTCTACATTCCAATCAAAATAAAACAGTAGCAGACGATTATATTGAAAATGCCAAATCTTTATCTCAAAATGCTAATGAGAAACATATATACAAAATTGTTTCCATAAAGTGCGAATGACCTCAGTATTCTCAGAATACAAGGATAAGTCCAAATTTCTGAATAACCTACACTTTATTAAAAGACCAGTAAGCATAAATAGAAAAATACCCAACTAGTAACTCTTTAGCTAGCATACAAGATCATGAAACAACTATCAAGAACATTAAAACAGTAATAAAATGCTCAACTAATTCACAAAACAGCAGAGTCTGTTCTCAAAACACTGACATATGCCAAAAATTCACCTTTATTGTTTTATGCAACTCTGTTCAGCTGAAAGTTGACTTGCTTAAATACTCTCTATAGAAATCAAGATGGAGTATTTTCGAAAGTTTGGCAAATGCCTTAAGATATCAAGAAAATTTGAGTGGTTTCCAAAATCACAAAGTCGACAATATTTTGTCAAATTTGTCACCAATATCACAAATTATGTCGTAATGATAGAGCGACCCATACCTTTCCATAATATCAATGCTTGCCTGTACATGCTTTTTCTCAGGGATAATTAATGTGCCATGAAAGCCTTTTGGCTATTTACAATAATATGCAAAAAGTGAAGAGGCATGCTGTAATTTTATTTACATATTTTAACCCAAGTCAAGATATTAAACAACAAAAAACTGTTTAAATGAATGAAAACTTACATAATCAGAATGTTACAAAGGATTTAACAATGGATCATTTTTCAACTTTCAATAATTCGAAATGAAAATGTATGTAATGAAAAAATTCTTAAGAGGATAGGTAAAATATCTCAATAGCCATCCTTGTAGACTAGTTAGATATTGCTGATTTCTGGTATTGGCTATCTCATGCACACTGAAAGTGTAAAACCAGTCCACCTATCCTAGTATTTGCAATGTTAGTGTGATCCTTAAAAATCTCTAGTCTGCTAAGTTATTTAATATTTAATGAATAATTATTTTTTTATTTTTTAAGGGTAAGATGGTTCTGTCTTTGGCAAAGGAGCAGTCAGCACGTTTGTTGAAACATGTCATTCGGTGTTACTTGCGGCTTTCAGATAATCCAAGGTAATTCTTTTGTATTCTATGCAGTTATATATATATATGTATAATAAAAATAGTTTGAAAGTCCAATGATAGAATAGAAAGGAGTTGCAACTCAAAAAACCCTAACATTATAAAAATGCCTATCTAATAAAAAGTATCAAACAGTGAATCATCAATCATGTGGAATATTAAAGGCAAACCTCTAGTCAACGAGCTAAAGACAAACAACAAACATCAATGGAAAGGAATCGATAAAAGAAAATCAAATAAAACCCAAACATTAAATCTTTACACTTGGACAAGCCCTAGGCCTAAACAAATGAATTGTTTATTTCAATAAAACTCTTCATCAAGTCCAAGTATTTCATCAAAATGAACACAAAATGCATGTTTCTGATATCAATGATAGATTATATCTATAAACACTGTTAACTTGGACGACATGCATAAAGATTGAAAAATTATAGGAAACAAGCATACCTGAAAAAACACTGAATATGTTTGATCCATTGGAGCCTTGAATAAAGAGACCAATGTTGCCAATCACAAAAAATAAAAAGTTGAAAACTGCTGTTGCCAATCGTAAGAAATAAATGCGAAAAGGCTTTAAAAAGGTGCTATTCAACAGTAAGAGCTACAAAATAGAGTACCAGATGATAAAAGAAAACATAGAGGCTAAGTTATAAGGGGATGTAAATACATGTTAATACTTATTCAAGAAAAAGTGGATGTCTGGCTAATATAAGATACTAAGGAGAGAATTTAAGTATAATCAACCATTCCAAACTTTTTAACTATACCATTTACTAAATATGCTGGATATTTATATAATTTGTTGGTAATTTTTAGCTTATTAATATGCATAGCATGAAATTTTTTATCTGATAATCTATAAATTCTAAAAAATTGATTAAATATAATATTTCTAAACAATTGAATCGAGTTACAGAAATTAAATGGTAATATTTTATTAATGTTAAAGTTAAAAAATACTTTTTTATCATATAAATTAGTAACTATCCTATTAGTAGGTTCAATAATTAGATTTAAATCCAAAAAATTAATATATATATATATATATATATATATATATACATACATACAGGGTGTCCCAAAAAGATTGAAACAAGCTTTAATTCGTTACCTGTTGGAGATAAGTGGGCAATATAAATTGCAAAAATGTTGAAAGTAAGGTAGGAAATAAGACTATGTTAATAAAATATTCCTTCCATTAAATTTCAAAATGTTACGCGTTTTAAATTTTTATATGACACCCCCCCCCCTCCCCCTAGACAAATTTGGTCAATCGGGAAAGCTTTATTTTTAATGCAACAAGATCATTAAAAAGTCCCACATATCTGTATCTTAAAAATCAACTTAATTATGATAAAGAAAAAAATCTGACTTATGCCACTTTTATGTACCATGTGAAAGGCTGTTTCATCAGTGAAAATAGGGGTCATAAAGAAATTGATGATGGAAATTGTTTAGATCAAAAATATGTTAATATGTGTCAAATTTTTTTATCACAAATGCATCTAAATAAAGCATTACACAAACAGAGATCATATAAAGCAGTGGTACTCACTATGCGATTGGGGTTCTCCTCTCTATTATCATCCAGTTTTATCTTTTTTGTGATATGTGACAAATTTACATTTCTAATTTGATATATGGCACCCATTCACAATGTTCAATTTTCACCTAAATATAACTCGCTCAATTTTAAAGATACAGATATGCGGGGTTTTTTTTTTTTTAATGATCTTCTGTTAAAAATAAAAATTTTTTGATAAGGGGGTCGTATACAAATTTAAAAGTGTAACTTTTTGAAAATTAATGGGAGAACATTAACATAGTCTTATTTCCTACCTTACTTTCAACATTTTTGCAATTTACATTGCCTACTTATCTCCAACAGGTAAAGAATTAAAACATGTTTCATTCTTTTTAGGACACCCTGTATATATATATATATATACAGTACAGGATCTATTATCCGGAATGCTTGGGACTTCAGGCATTCTGGATAAGGGGTTTTTCCGTAATTCAGAACCCTTTTTCTAAAACTTACTGGAATGGTCTCAAATGTCATTATAGAAAATAATAATTCATTTTAAAAATATAAATGTATTAAAAAAAGCTTTTTTACAATCTATATGGGTTAACTAAAATGCAAATTACATGTAATTATAGTATCAAATTTAGTGATTAAGAAAAATTTTGAAAGAAAAAAATGTCTGAAAAAATTTGATTATTAAGGGTAGTTATTAGAAGTTTTTTTTTTTTTTTTTAACATTTCAATTAAAGTGGGCCCTCACCATATTCATCTAATATTTTGGCAGAAGCACCTTTGTTCATATGTTTCAAAATATTTTAAAGTACTTTTAATAAAATTAAGAGGAGAAGGATGTTCATTTTTAATTGAAATGAGAGATTCAACTATGGGTGCAAATATATCAAATTCTAATTTATGCTCTTCAAATGTATTTCTAATAAGCCTTATAATTCTAAATGCCTGAATAAATAAAGAAATTTTAATTTCGTTATCCTAAACATATATCTCATTTTCACCAACAATATGTTTAAAAGATAATATCCCAGCATAAAAAGCACAGAAAATATAAAAATATTAGTGGATGGAAGCAGATTGAAAAAATGGAAAATATTTAAAAATAAAACGAAATATACTGGCGATCGTGTTTAAATAAAAAATTTCGCGATATTGCTAAACTGTCTTCTATAAATTACTAATTAATAAATGTAACATGGAACTTTTTGCTAGGGTCAATTTTCGGTCCAAAATAGCCATTTTTATCCAAATAATAGGATTTAATTGAAAATGATTTTGATCTTTGAATTCCCTCAACGTTTTTTAAAATATTGAAGATGTGTATATTTCCATGGAGATGAAAAAAAAAAATGGATTTTCCCGAGAAAATGACAAGTTTATTTCTTAGGTTAAGTAAAGAGATCAATCAGAAGGCCCTGAATGACATTTTATAGCTGCTATACTTTTCTCTGCATTTCGGCAAAAGTTAACTCTCATTAATTTCGGGAATTCCTTACTTAAACGTACTTTCTATCCTCTTCTAAATGCGTTGATGACTCTCTTTTTTTTCATCTTTTCCAATAAATGTTTATTAAATTGTGCAAAATAGTGTGAATTCTGCGCGGCACATCGCGTTTGAAGAGCGTAGGATTTCTTTAGCGATATCGGGATATTTCTAGCAAAAAAGTTGAAATACTTTTACCGAAAATCAAAGTCCTGGAACAAAGAGCAAAAAAGAAAATGTAACGAATTCGGAAAAATCGAAACCTTTGTGCCTAGTGTGCTCTGCCCTATACACCCAGAAAAAAATGAAACGCCATTAAAAAAGCACCTTGTTGCGACTTGTCCGTAACGAACTCCTGTATTATACTATACAGGAGTTAGTTACGGACAAGTCGCAGCTCCTATATACTATACAGGAGACTTATCCAAAACTAGTGAAGAATAGAATGACGCGTCTCGCCGTCAATGTGACGGTCTTGCCCATGCCGGATCGTCACCTCCGAGAGCTACTATCGGGGGTGATGGCCGGATGCAGACGCTTAGGAAATTTTTAGGAAAAACGGTGCTACTTCGGATGTTTTCTGGATAAGAGGAATTGTGGAACTTCTCGGAAAAAACATGATCATTCGCTATCGCGAGAATTCCTCACGTTCCTTTTCGAAATTTAAGAAGAATCAGCGGCAGCGAGTTCGCGCAGCATTTTTTCTGCGCGGGAATTTTGAATTTCGTGCGCGGTTTGCGCATCCTATTTCAAACCCTCTAAAATAATAGGTTTCAATGCATTTTTTTTTATTGATATTGCTAATTAAAGCATTTGGCGGGACTTTAAACAAAAAATCGCTATTTGGCGCAATATTTAGCAAATAATCGCTTGTTGGCACAGAATTTGGTATTATTTTGCCGTATTCCGGTTTTGGGAGAGTCCGGATATTGAAATGCCGGATAAGAGGTCACGTACTGTATATATATATTTAATTATATATACACACTACCATCTATAAGTAGTTGGCTGCTCTCTTTTTCTTTGCTTTAGAGTAAACTAGAAAAGGTACCTGGCATTGTCCGGAATTTAAAAAGCACTATAAAATATACAAACTGATAAATCCTACACTGGAACTCTCCGCTAATTCCTAAAAACCAAATGGCATTTTAACAGTGTGCATTCTTATAATAAAAATAAAATAAGCAACTGTTGTGTGGATGTACACATGGTTATACCATGATTGCTCATTAAAAATTCCAGGCAATGCCTGTTACCTTTTCTAGTGATGTCTAAAAGTAATTAATATATGAAAATCAAGCCAAAATGTCTATGAACACAAACTTTTGAAATTGAGAACGAAATAAAGTAACAGGAATTTCCTTTGTAATACGCATGTGCTTAAGATAAATATTGCATCAGTTTAAACGAAAAGTGAACAATTTTACAATGTAGATGGTAGCATCAGTCAATGTCTCTATAAGATATGACAAGTATTTATTAATTTTTAAAAATTTACTGAAATTCTTGTATTAATTTTACGGATTCCATTCAAAGTTTGTTTAAAAGAGATTTTTTTTTATGAAACAGCAAATATCAAATGGCATTCTTCTTTTGATCATATGAAATGAAATTGTTTCCAAGGGGAAAAAACTCAGTTACTCAGAGATTAATATATATATATAAGAAGGGCTCTACTCAATTTTCTGCAATTTATATTTTTGAGATATACCAATGTTCTAATGTAATCTCATAGTTATTAACATTCCACACATAATATGTTTAAAGTTTAATCAAATCTCATTATATTATCTATATAAGCTTAAATTATTTTAAACAGCCACATTAGTTCTGTGTAATCGAATATGTACCATTAACTGTAAATGTTAATTAATGAACAGTGTGGAGTTTTTTTTGTTTTGTTTAGGATTATTATATAAGGTGCCATCAGCAACCATACAATAGAAGATATGGCACAAAACTGTTGGAATTAAAATAAATAATAAGTTCTTTTTAAATCTCACAGAGGCATATTGTCTTGGTACAATAAAAGAACCTGTGTGATTAATACCTGTGTACTAAATTTCATATCCGCACGACATTTAGATTCAATTTCATAGAAATTTCATATCCGTACGACATTTACTACAGATAAACAGCCAAACAACTTCCGTTATTATTATACATATGTTATTTCATTGTAACTTTAGCATGTTTTCATTCTAACTAAATGGTAGATTAACTGTTGTAATCAAAATTGTTATCATTTGAAATGTATATTTTAGCCATTTTATTCTAAATAATACATTTTTTGAAGATTCTAATTAGTTGCTATGTTTTCTTTATCAGCCCATGAAAGACCCAGTTATGTGTTCTTTCGTATTTGGCTAGTTTCCTTTTAATGTTTAAAGTAAAACATTTATTACTACCTTTTCTCACATGTCTTCTTTTATAAGAAAAATTCTAAATATACCAAAATCAAAAGAGCTTTCAATGGAAGTGTATTCTTCGATGACTGCTCACCACAAAACATGCAAAAGTAATTGCCAGACTGCAAGTGAATTAAATATACTAAGACAAATAGTTGATTGCAAAATTAAAAAATTCAATGCTGGTGGCAGTTTATATAATAACAAGAAAGATCAATCATGCATAAAGCATTGATTACGAAATACTTTTCAACTCTAATTTTATTTAAACATCTCTAAAATACGATACATTCAGTGGTAATATTTTAAAAATTATCACAATACTGCAATAATTAATTATATTTGAAAATTTAAAACTTAATTGAAAAAAACGAACAGATGATGTCATCAAAATATAAACCACCTGGCCCTCTGTTGTTGTTGAGACCAAGACCGTCCCACTTACCAGAAAGGTGTAAGGTAACTGTTTGGATGGCCACCGGGAAGTGCTTTTAGACCAGAACCCAGTGGGGGAGGCATCTACAGGGACCGTACTCTCCTTCCCCTACCACCAACCTCTCGGAAGGACTTATGGACCCATATTTTTAACGTGATTGTACTCCGCATGAACACGGCCGTAGTTGTGGCAGTGTGCAAATCCAACGTGCAAACCACCGGGCTACCGCGCCCGAAATGTGCCAACAGCATGCGGTGTTCCCATGTGGTCACCCACCCAAGTACTAACCACTCCCGATGCTGCCTGACTTCGGTGATCTAACAAGACCCAGTGTTTTCAGCACGGTACAGCTGTTGGCTCACCTGGCCCTCTGTAAAAGCAGTAAATATTTTATTCATACATTTTTATTTCATTCATCACAGTACTACAATAATTTATTCTACTTAAAAACATGCATGTAAAAGTAATTTAACTCTGTGCATAAAACTTACCAAAAAAGTCCATTAAATTGTCTGCTTCTCTATGTAAAATCAATGAATGTTTATTCATATCATCTATATTGCAGACTCCAGAACAAAATAATTTTGTGTTAAAGAAATTCAGCAATTCTTATACACCTCATCTTACAGCCTAATCTGTTTACATTCTCCATAAGTGAAAATTTGGTTTCGTTGTAGAAATAATCAAAGTTTGATGATCATTTAAACTCAAATATATTGTAATTGTGTTGTTTCAGAATACAGATGCACAGAAATTAAGCAAAAATAAAGCAGTTTTAGGATGGACACAACACTAAATATAAATTAAAAAGGATTTTAAAAATCACGATTTTGACACAAGATGGATGCCATGTTTTATCTTGAAGTGGATCACATGATCTCTTCATATAATAGTCACGTGATCTCTTCATATAAAGGGTGGAATTATTATTTTAATTTTTATTTAAAAAACTACTGAATATTTTTTGCTGAAAATTTTTTTATATATTTTATGGGATAATTTAAATATTTCCTAAAAACTTTCAAAGAATTTGTTAATTTTAAATTTGCTTAAAAATTTTTTGAAAAATTAGGTCCCATAGGGTTCAATGTATTTCATTTTTTCAACCCGGATTCAATCCAAAACTAATTGGGTGATATTATTCATTTATGTTCCCATAGATCCCATAGACTGTCTGAACAACATACTAAAATTTCATTTTGATAAAGTCATTTTTATCGTGCTAACAGACAGACAAACAGAATGAATGAATGAATAAAGTCATAAACACTTTTTAACTATGTTGTAAAGTGTTAAAAAACATACTTGAAGACCTAAAATTACAACTCCAACTTACAGTAACAGGTTAGTGATTACTAGCAAATGTAATAGATGCTTTACCCCACCTGAAAAGGCTTATCAAATTAACTTGAAGAAGGATATACCTGTTACAATTACTGTCAAATGCAGACTCGCTGATGTGGGCCATCATAGGTGAGTAGCTGTGAGAAAACCACTCTTACAGCTCATTAACAAGAAGAAATGATTGCAGTGGGCTAAAAAATATCAGAATTGGATAAGCGATAATTGGAATTTGTTCTCTGGAGTGATGAATCCAAATTTGAAGTTTTGGGTGCAAGACAGAGACTTTGTTCACAGATCTGCAGCTGAACTTATGTATAACTAATGTTTAATTCCTTCTGTGAAACATTGTGGCGGTCCTGTAATGACATGGGGCTATTTTAGTAGAAACACAGTTGGTAATATCTTCAGGATACAAGGGAACACGAAGAAAGCACAATTCAGTTACATGCTTGAAAATGAAATGTAGCCATCTAGGCTACACATTTTGGGTCAAAATTTCACATTCTAACAGGACAATTATCCAAATTTTTTTTTTATTTCTGTAAAAAGTATTTAGATAAGTTAACTAAGGAAGGAGAGCTTGAAAAAATGCTTTGACCACCACTATCACCAGATCTCAATCCTATTGAAATGTTGTGTGGATGAACTGGACCAAAAGGTCTGAAAAGTTTATCCAACTTTTCAGAATGAACTTTTTATTGTTGAAAATGTACAGGAAGAATGAAAGTGTTACAAGAAGAATGGGGGGGAAAATATTGCCAGAAATGCTTAATAAATAGATATAGAGAATGTCTAAAAATTGCAAAGTTGTCATAAAAAATAATGGACACATAGATGAAGTAAAAATATAACTATTTTGATCTTGTTTGCTTATAAAAATTCTGAATTTGTTTAGAAATGTTTTGAAATATGTTTTAAATACTAGCAGTATACTAGTTCTTCATACAGAATATAAGAAACTTAAAATTAAGAAACTAAATTTTAAGAAACTTAAAATTCATTATGTGCAAATTTCTGTAGTATTCTGACTGACATTGTTATTCAAAACATTCTATTAAAACATTTTAATTCTCCTAAAATGAAGTATAAGAATCTGTTCTCGGTATACTAAATTTTCTTCACAGGCAGATCTGAAGAATAAAACATCATAGCCGCGTTTGTAAACAAATTTTAAAAAAATATGAAATTGAATCAATATATGCCAAAATGAAAGTGTTAAAATAGTATTAGGAGATATACCCATACCTTTTTTATTCTATTTCAACAATTGGCTAAACACAATATATGAATTTGAAAAATCTTGACCAAAATAAAACAGATGACAAAAGAAATTAAACATATCAATAATTCTCATAATCTTTAAACCCGAAGGCTGTAATTGATATAATCCAGTCAAAAATGCAATATCGTTAATTTATAAATTTTATATTTGTATCCATTTCTTTATTATATAAATCAGAAGCAAATTAATGAATCTCATCTGCCATATAAACACAGTTAATTTAATCGCATTGCTAAGCAATATGATATAATTTTCTACTAATAAATTTGCTGAAAATATATCTTCTGCTTAATGCTATTTCTAGGGAAGATTTAATTGTGCATTATTTTATTAATATCTTGGCAAACACTGGCCATAAAAACTCAAAACATGAACTACTTTTTAAGTGGGGCTGTTCCAAATCTACCCACAAAATTACATGAAATGTAATGTAACGGTTCATCCATAATGATGAGACAAATACACACACATATATACATGCATATATACAGACAGAATTTCAGTTTTGTTTATATAGATTATTCACATACAGGGTGTCCCAAAAAGATTGAAATGTGCTTTAATTCTTTACCTGTTACAGATAAGTGGGCAATGTAAATTGCAAAAATGTTGAAAATAAGGTAGGAAATAAGACTATGTTAATGTTCTCCCATTAATTTTCAAAAAGTTACATTTTATACATTTATATATCACCCCCTTAGACAAATTTGGTCAATCAGAAAATTTTTATTTTTAATGCAACAAGATCATTAAAAAAAACCTACATATCTGTATCTTTAAAATTGAGCGAGTTATATTTAATTGAAAATTGAACATTGTGAAGGGGGGCCATATATCAAATTAGAAATGTAAATTTGTGACATATCACAGAAAAGATAAAACTGGATGATAATGTATAGGCTATCCAACCACGTAGTGAGTACCACTGCTTTATATGATCTCTGTTTGTGTAATGCTTTATTTAGATGCATTTGTGATAAAAAAATTTGACACATATTAATGTATTTTTGATCTAAACAATTTTCATCATCAATTTGTTTATGATCCCTATTTTCACTGATGAAACTGCCGTTCATATGGTTTGGAAAAGTGGCATAAGTCAGATATTTTCCTTTATCATAATTCAGTTGAATTTAAAGATATAGATATGCCATTTTTTTAATGATCTTGTTGCATTAAAAATAAACATTTTCTGATTGACTAAATTTGTCTAAGGGGGGTCGTATAAAAATTTAAAAAGTGTAACATTTTGAAAATTAATGCGAGGACTATTTTATTAACGTAGTCTTATTTCCTATTACTTTTAACATTTTTGCAATTTACATGGCCCACTTATCTCCAACAGGTAAAGCATTAAAGCATGTTTCAATCTTTTTGGGACACCCTGTATGTATGTATATATATATATATATATATATATTAATTTTTTGGATTTAAATCTAATTATTGAACCTACTAATAGGATAGTTACTAATTTATATGATGAAAAAGTATTTTTTAACTTTAACATTAATAAAATATTACCATTTAATTTCTGTAACTCGATTCCATTGTTTAGAAATATTATATTTAATCAATTTTTTAGAATTTATAGATTATCAGATAAAAAATTTCATGCTATGCATATTAATAAGCTAAAAATTACCAACAAATTATATAAATATCCAGCATATTTAGTAAATGGTATAGTTAAAAAGTTTGGAATGGTTGATTATACTTAAATTCTCTCCTTAGTATCTTATATTAGCCAGACATCCACTTTCTCTTGAATAAGCATTAACATGTATTTACATCCCTTTATAATTTAGCCTCTATGTTTTCTTTTATCATCTGCCCCTTTATTTTGTAGCTCTTACTCTGTTGAATAGCACCTTTTTATAGCCTTTTCAGATTTATTTATTTCTTACGATTGGCAACAGCAGTGCTCAACTTTTTATTTTTTGTGATTGGCGACATTGGTCTCTTTATTCAAGGTTCCAATGGATCAAACATATGTAATGTTTTTTCAGGTATTCTCGTTTCCTATATATATATATATATATATATATATATATATATATATATATATATTGTATATATATACAGTGGAGCCCCGATTTTACGTTTTTTACCGGACCAGCAAAAAAAGATGTATGACAGGGGAAAACGTAAAATCAGGGTAGGAAAAAAAGCAAAAAAATAAATACCGTAGTATGTATAATAAATGCGCATATGCGTATAATAAATGCGCACAGTTTAAATGCGCATTTAATATAATCAAAAATTTCACTTACAGCTATCTTGATCTACAAGAAAATCCGTAATTTTTGCTTGCTTAGTGTTTTTTTGTTTTAACTTCATAAAGAGCATTCTCAATTACTGACAGGCTTTGCAAATGTGATTCTTGTAAATCGTAACCCAAGAAAAAGACTTTTTGCTAATTTCAGTCCATTTAACACTTCGTTGAAAGAAGGCATAGGTTCTGCAATTTACCTATTGTCATTATTGCTGTCGTCTGACGGAGATTCCATTAATTCAGAGATGGTTTGTACCTCTGTGGTAATCACATTTGTATAGCATTCAATGTAACCATCAAAAGCAATTTCAGGTCCGTTGAAATAACTGCCCTTCAAAAAATCATCGTTCTCTGCTAGAACAGAAACTTCTTCATATGATGTAGGAAATCCACCATTCATAAAGCAATAAGATATGCAACTTTTTGTAACATTATTCCATGAAGAAGAAATGAAATGTAATGCTTCCAATACATTGATTTTGTCTTTACATGTATTTTCAATGCTTCCAGATTCTAGTTCAACCACTGCCTTTCACACCAACTGTTTCTTATAGCACTCTTTAAAAGAGCAGATTATGCCTAAATCACATAGCTGAAGTTTACTCGTGCAGTTTGGAGGAAAAAACTCTACACGCACATTTTTCAGTTTTAAATCCAAATGAGATATACATTGATCAGTAAACAGGATGATCTTTCGCCTTTGCAATCTCATTTTTTTATCTAGTTCGCGCAGAAAATTTTCAAAAATAGTTTGCGTCATCCAGGCTTTTTTGTTTAACTCATAGCTTGTTGGGAGACTCTTAACATTTTTGAAACAACATGGTTTATGAGAATGACCTACAACTAATGGAGTTAGTTTTTCGTTACCATCAGCATTATAGCATAATAAGACAGTCAAGCGCATTTTAGATATTTTTCCACCATGGCATGATTCCCCTTTAAACGTATATGTTTTATTTGGCAGTAGATTAAAGAAAAGGCCGGTCTCATCGGCATTAAAAATGTCTGGGTGTAATGTGCCACAAAAGATGGTAAAGTTTTCTCTTTCCACACATCAACTGTAACTAGATCGACACTGGCAGATTCACCCCAGATTGATTTATATGTTAGATCATGGCATTTTTTAAATCTATTTATCCATCCATTAGAAGCAGTAAACCCTTTCCAGCCAAGCCGAGCAGAAATATTTAAAGCCTTTTCTCTTAAAATTTGATCCATTTATTGGGACATTTGCAGAACGAGCTTGCCGGAACCAGTCAATAAAATATTTTCTAATTCATCATATGGTGAACTTTTTAAACACTTTTTCTCTTCTTTGCAATAGTGCTCAATTTTTCGGAATTAGCTTCCACCTTTTTGATTCAAAGTCGTTTGCAGTATCGAAGCTGCTATTCCAAGAGACTTTGCCAACTCAACTTTCGTTCCATGAAATTCGTTTGCTTTTTTTTTTTATAATGGAGGCTTTTTCAGGAACAGAATAACATTTATGCTTACCAGCCATCGTAAATCTAGTGTTTAGTCGCGATAAAGGACTCAAAAGAAGTACTGTGTGTAGTAAGATACGTGTACGTAGTTCTGTGCGCGACAAGTGACAAACACACCTGTTCGTCACGTGGCTCTCCTTAGCAGTTTTCCAAGAAATCCTGTGCTAAAGGGAAGGGTTGGGAATCGGTCCATGTGTACCTGACCATGTGTACCATCCTCTTGTACCTGAATGAAACGAAAAAAACGTGCACCAAATGCATAAAATAACTGAAAAATTTGGGAAAATCTTATTTCAGCACCCCAAAATAAAAACGTTCGTTGTGAAAGCCCCAGGCCGTCCGGCTCGTCCAGAAGACTTGGAGCAACAGGATGGACGACCGGGTAAAAAAAAAAAAACGTTCTGAGAAAACACAGAATTGAAAAATGTATAATGCGGGAAAGAAACACATTATCGATATAGGAAATTTATCGGGACCGAAGAAAAATAACGTACGAAGCGGGAATACACACAATGCAGAAAACGTGAAATCGGGGTTCCACTGTATATGTATATACATACTTACAGAGTTTGAAATAGACTTGAAATTTAGGGAGAATTTGTTTTAACAAAAATTTTGGGGGGATTTTCAAAAACTTTGGGGGGAAATTTAAAAATGCAAGATCTTTATTAGTAAAACGCGAAATAAGGATATTTTTATATTACAAGATACTTTCAAAATTGGCATTTAATATTTTTAGCCTTAATTTGAAAATTAACAGCTTTATTTTTTAAATGAATTGGAAACCCTTTCTTATGATTGAAAATAGTAAGCATAGAGGAAAATATATAGCGTTATTTTGTAAATAGCATAATTTTAGGATAAAGCACATTTTGAATAGTCTATATTTGTACCTTACCAAGCTAATGTTATTCAAAATATTTTGAACTAAAAATATTTTTAAGTACTTTTAGTAAAATTAAGATGTGTAAGATGTTCATTTTTAATTGAAATTAGATATTCAACTTTTGGTGCAAATATATCAAATTCTAATTTATGCTCTTTAAATGTATTTCTAATGAGCCTTATAATTCTAAATGCCTAAATAAATAAAAATGTTTTAATTTCATTATCCTAAACATACATCTCAATTTCATTTTCAATATGTTTAAAAGGTAATATTCCAACATAAAAAGCACAATGAATGTAAAAATATCAGTGGATGCAAATAGATTGAAAAAATGGGAAATATTTAAAAATAAAACAAAATTTACCTGTGATCATGTTTAAATAAAAAAAGTCCGCAATATTGCTAAACTGTCTTATAAATTATTAACTAGAAACGAAACACTTAAACCCATGAATATGCTGCAATGGATTTTTTTACTAGGGCCAATTTATGGTCTGAAGTAGTCATTTTCATCCCAAGGATTCCATTGAAAAATGTCTTTGATGCTAGAATCCCATCCAAGTCCTTTAAAAAATTTGTATATTTTCAGGGAAATGAAAAAATCGTGTTTTCCAAGAAAATGACACGTTTATTGTTTAGGTTAAGTATTTAAAGAGGTCAAAAGGCCTAAAGTGATGTTTTCTCTGTTCTAATAATTTTCTTCACATTTTTGCAAAAGTTAACTCGCATTAATTTCGGGAATCATTAAGAAACGTACTTTCTATATTTGGTAACAAAATTTTAGAGGATCGTATTTTCATCTCCCAAATATTTTTTTTTGTTTTTCATATTTTCCAATAAATGTTTATCAATTGCACACAATAGCGTGAATCCTGTGCAACACATCTCACTTAAAGGGCATGGCCAAACCAGTTAGGATTTCTTTGGAAATATCATAATATTTTTAGCGAAAAAGTTGGAATATCTTTTACCAAAAATCAAAGTCCCGGAACAATTCACAGAAAAAACTTAACGAATTCGGGAAAATCAGAACGTTTGTACCTAGTGTGCTCAGCTCTATACACTCAAGAAAACTCAAAGATCATTAAAAAAGCACCTAGCTGTTACTTATCCACAACGAGTGGACTATGAAATGATGTGTTGCACCCTTTCCGGATGCAGTGCCTTAGAAATTTTTGGGATAAACTGTGCGACCGGAAAAGAGGACTTGCTGGGGAAGCTTTCGGGAGATGCGGAACTTCCCGGTAAAAGCACCATGCATCCACAAAACATTTTCATCCCTGCTTTTCATTTGCTCTCAGTGCATTCTTCACGGTCGTTTTTGAAATTTAAGGAGGATCCTAAGGTGGACAGAGGTGACAAGTACATACGATTTCCTGCTTCGAAATTCTTTCTGTGTGGGATTTTTGAATTTTATGCATGATTTGTGCAAGCGCACATCCTATTTCAAACCATATATATATATATATATATGTATGTATATATATGTGTGTGTGTTTGACTGATTTTATTCAGCCCATTAAATGATGATAAACAATATAGTACTCCTAATGCTTGACACTTAACACAAGCATGATACTGTTTCTTCCACCATGACATATATATGTGTCATGGTTGTACCACAAGCATGATAATGTTCCTTTCATCATTATATGTATGTGTCATGGTTGTGCCACAAACATGATACTGTTCCTTCCACCATTGCATATATAAGTGTCATGGTGTCAGTATTTGTCACTGGTTGACAGTAGTCATATATGGAGAGAAATTTCAGATATTCTACCAGCCCAACAATAACAGAGCCTGAACCCAACCTAACCCCAAAGACATTTTCAAATGTATCCCAGCCATGTGTAGAATAATGTTTCTCCAAATATGACAAAAACATTATTTGCTATATTTATGCTCAGAATTAAAAAAAGTTCATATTTTAAATATTTAACTTCACATTGCTGAAATCAACAAAATAATTTCATGTATATTTAATTTAATTTATAAATTTTTCAAACATTGAATATGTGTAGCCCAACATGACCCAAATTTGTTAATTGAACCTGAACCTGACCAGATCTGACCTGAAACTATGTCAAAAACCCAGACCGCCTGACTTGTCCTATGACATGAGCAGCAGTTTAGACGGCTGGACCTGAAACTATGTAAGAAAATTCTGGCTTGCACGTCATGGGTACAAGTTTTCTGTCTATAGGAATGATTTAAGTCTTTAAAAAATTTCTTGAAACTGAGGCGGATGACCAAGTTTGGGTTTCGTTCTGATTGTTTTTTCTGTCATAATTTGACCATAAAAACCTGTTTGTTTCTACCGATGCAATAATGATTCTACTATGATGCCTTGCACATGCATTCGCATCAATGATCACTTGATTATGGGAGTACCTGACACCATAGATACCAGTTTCTATGGATTTTCAATAGTTTTCATAGGAAACATCCTTATACAACAGATTATGGAATTTGCATAGTTTTCTATGGAAAATTGCTTATGTCCAAGCCAATATATATTTACAGCCGTATGCACAGTAATGCTGATCAGCGTGACTGTGGGGATTTATGGCCATGTGTATGGTAATATTACTCAGCATGAATGGAGATTTACAGCCAAATGTAATATACATTAAAATTGCTAAACAGTTAATTTTTTAAATTATTTTTGCATAAACAGTGCAATTGCACAATTCAATTTATGTTCTCGTGAATCGCCAAGAGTCCATTAGTATCTTTTTCATCCATCCCCATATTTTAAATATTGCATATTACACTGACTAAGCCTATTTTCATATTCTGGTGAACTATTTTCACATAAACAGTACGATTGTGCAATTCAGTTTATGTTCTCATGAGTCGCTGGGAGTTCATTAGTATCTTTTCCCATGCCTCCCATATTCTAAATATTGAATATTAGATTGACTAAACTAGCTTCTTTTTATATTCCAGTTAATTATTTTAATTATATTTGCATAAACAGTATGATTGCACAATTATTTTATGTTGTGAATCCTTAGGAGTGCATCAGTATCTTTTTCCATCCATCTCCATCTTTTAAATATTGCATGTTAGGTTTGAAAAACGAGCTTATTTTCATTTTCTGGTGAATTGGAAAGGTTAAGTTTTTAATTATTTTTGCATATACAGTACAATTGTGCAATTCAGTTTATGTTCTCATGAATTGCCATTAGAGTCCATTAGAATTGCCATGAGAGTCCATTAGTATTTTTTTCCATGGATCTCGCATCTTCTAAATATTTCATATTAGATAGACTAATCTAGCTTATTTTCATATTCTGGTTCTTTTTTTAAATTATTTTCACATATACAGTACGGTTGCCACAATTCAGTTTATGTGCTCATGAATTGCAGATTAGTATCTTTATCTATCCATGTCCATCTTCTAAATATTACATATTAGATTGACTAAACTAGCTTATTTTCATATTCTAGTTAATTATTTTAGCATAAAACGTACAATTGCGCAATTCAATTTATGTTTTAGTGTATCGCTGGGAGTCCATTAGTATCTTTTTCCATCCATCTCCATCTTCTAAATATTGAATATTAGATTGACTAAACTAGCTTTTCTCATATTCTGGTTAATTTTTAAGGTTGATTTTTTAATTATTTTCGTATATACAGTATAATTGCATAATTTATTATATGTTCTCCTGAATTGCCACTAGTCTATTAGTATCTTTTTCCATCCATCTCCATCTTTTAAATATTGCATATTAGATTGACTAAACTAGCTTATTTTGATATTCTGGTTAAATTTTTAATTAAGACACAGTATCATTGTGCACCACATGCTGTTGGCACATTTCGGGCACGGTAGCTCGGTGGTTTGCGCGCTGCCACAACTGCCGCCGTGTTCATGCGGAGTACGATCACGTTAAACATGTGGGTCCGTAAGTCCTTCCGAGAGGTTGGTGGTAAGGGAAGTAGGGTACTGTCCCTGTAGGTGCCTCTCCCACTGCATTCCGGTCTAAATTGTGTGGCACTTCCCAGCCATCCGAACAGTTACCTTACATCTTTCTGGTAGGTCGGACGGTCTGGGTCTCAACAACAACAGTATCATTGCGCAATTCATTTTATGTTCTCGGGGATTGCTGAGAGTTCATTAGTATCTCTTTCCACCCATCTCTATCTTCTAAATATTGCATATTAGACTGACTAAACTAGCATATTTTTACTCTCTGATTAATTATGTAGGGTTATTTTTTAAATTATTTTTGCATAAACTGTGCTCATTTTGATAAATGGGTATGAACCCTAGGAAATAATATTTTCCAATAAGTGGTATTAAAACAATGATTTAGACAAATAAAAAAAGCAACCATTTTATCAGGGATATATCAAAATTGGATATATTCACATCTTTAAATACATTGCTTTATTTTATACTAGCCGCCTTTGGCGACCAGCCTGTTCGCTACCATTGAAAATTCTGACCGTGGCACACTCGCTGGCGCGACCTACCAGTAAGGTTTAAGGTAACTGTTTGGACGGCCAGGAAGTGCCACCCAATTTAGACCGGAACTCAGTGGGGGAGGCATCCACAGGGACCGAACCCTCCTTCCCCTACCACCAACCTCTCGGAAGGACTTACGGTCCTACATGTTTAACGTGATCGTACACCGCCTGAACACGAAGGCAATTTTGGCAGTGGCGGGAATCGAACCCGGACCTACTGAGTGCAATTCCCGCACGCTAACCACTGGGCTACCGCGCCCTCCGCGACAATCTCCAAACCTTCTTTTTATTCACCCAATTTAGACCGGAACCCAGTGGAAGAGTCATCCACAGGGACCGTACCCTCCTTCCTCTACCACCAACCTCTCGAAAGGACTTATGGACCCACATGTTTAACGTGATCGTACTCCGCGTGAACACAGCAGCAGTTTTGGCAGTGGAAGGAATCGAACCCGGGCCTACCAAGTGAAATTCACAGACGCTAACCACTGGGCTACCGCGCCCTCCGCGACAATCTCCATAAATTTCTTTTTATTCACCCAGTTTGGACCGGAACCCAGTTGAGAAGGCATCCACAGGGACCGTACCTCCTTCCCCTACCACCAACATCTCGGAAGGACTTATCAACCCATATGTTTAATGTGATCGTACACCGCCTGAACACTGAGACAGTTTAGGCAGTGGCGGGAATCGAACCCGTGCCTACCGAGTGCAATTCCCGTGCGCTAACTTCCCGCGCGCTAATTTAAATTTTATAATGACCATATTCTAAGCTCTTAATTCCACCATCCTTGTTCCATCGTTCCATCATTTAAAATAGCCATAAAATTAAAATATCCATTTAAAATATCTATAAATTAAAATATCCATTTAAAATATCCATAAATTAAAATATCCATTTAAAATCAAAAAATCATCAATATCGTTCCACCAATCCATAAATATAATAATTTCAAATACATCACCACAATTCAAGCCACCATAATTCAATCATTTAAATTATGTAAAATATCCATTTAAAATATCATATAAATATAATAAAATTTCGCCCGATGTATGCAACACTTATGCTAGGCTCTTAATTCATTTAAAACCGAAAGCGCGGTCTCCATGGAGACGGGGAAGAAACTACTGCGGATGGGGGGGGAAATGCCGTTGAAAAACTGAGCCAATTGCCGAGAAATTTAAAATCATGACGTCTTTAAAATTGCGATCCTGAAGGCAATTTTCATTATTTCTAGACCAGATTAGACTTGTAAGAATGCCAGATATTTCAGCTTTCTAAAAATGTAAATTATTAGTCGAAATTATGAGTACTTTTCACTATGCGAGAATTTAAAAACCAAAAATCGTTTTTTTGAGCCAAAAGTGACCTTTGTTTTAAAATCTTTAAAAAATATTAGAAATTGAAATTGAGAGTTGAAATTGATATATTTTTACTCACAATTGTCGGCTCTTTCCGGTGGTGTGATTTGTTTTTTTCTACGATGTGCGGATCGTGGAGAATAAGGGGAAAAAAAAGCCAAAAACGGTCGAAATCGCATAAAACATTAAATAACTAAAAAAATAATTCAAATTTTAAAAATTGGTTTTCACGTGTCCCCTTCCCCCCCCCCCCCCCCCCCCCCCCCCCGGTCTCCGATTGCCAAATTTCGTAGCTCTACGGCGCGCGGTCGCTGAACGTATAGTGTATAAGACAGACACACAGACAGACACACAGACATTGCCTTTTATTATTTAAGATTTAGTTAAATATCAATATTTTTTATTATCTTTAGCAAAAACTTTTTTTACCAAATGCAACTATTTGTTTTTAATATAAAGTAATTTGGGCTGAATAAAAACTTATATATATATATATATATAGATTTCAAAGGAATAAAGGGAAAAAAGCCAACAGTTGAAATAGTAAATGGCCAAGGGAGATGGTGACCCCTTGCTCCCGATTATAGCATGCTATTACGCCATGGCAACACTCCCGGAGCCGATATCTTACTGAAGCTAAATTTCCGAAAGTATGTCAAGTAAAAGACATGAAATGTGAATGAGAACAAAGAAGAACGAATAACATCCAAAGGAACGAAGTATAAGCTGAATAACAGAGGAGAATAAGTTCCGATATATAAGCATACTCCAAATCGAATGGGTGCGTGATCATGATGCGCATAAGAAGGATTAAAATTACAGTTACAGTATAAGGGCCATACCTTGACTCATGTTCCGATATTTCCGAAATCCTTATAAAATGCATTATTGACCTTGTTGTTGATTGCATTATAATAATGTTTCAGGAAATGCACAGGATAATGCTGCTGTTTGATTGCTTACAGTATAATTTTTCAATCATTGATGGTACGATCACACTTGCATGTATGTATCCATTTGTTTCTGCGGCAGCAAAGACATCTGATCAAAAGATGCTTGGAACCTGTACCCGAAGTATAAGAATGGAGGGAAAGCTAGCTTTTTTTCTATGCTTATAATGTCGGTCTTGTAAGCACCAGGTCCCTGGTTTGGGCGTGGCAACATCCATTCCGCCACAATAATGACTGGACATTTGAAACACTCAACCTTCTCATGCCAACGATCTCACCTCTCAACAGGAGATGGCAGCACCACACAGAGTCAGAGGCCTTGCCACTCCCTTCCTGCTTGACCACGACTGACGTCACGCCTCCCGGCATTCAGCCCTCAACTGAGTCGCTTATGGGGACACACAGGGGTTTTCTGGAATGGCACCCTCCTCACCGAAATTCGTCCTGGGCTCCTCATCAGGTGGGGGAGTGTGCGGCAGTAAAGGCATCTGATCAAAAGATGCTTGGAACCTGTACCCGAATTATAAGAATGGAAGAGAAGCTAGCTTTTGCTCTATGTTTATAATGTCGGTCTTATAAGCCCCAGGTCCCTGGTTCGGGCCTGGTAACATCCTTTCTACCACATTTCTATAAAAATTATTTTTAATAATATTGCGTAAAATGTTTTCGCTTAAATTAGAATTCCAATCGATGATATGATAAATGCTGATATGGAAGGAATTTCTTTTATCTTATAAAGTAGTAAATATTTTATCGTTGTCATCATATTTGATACACAGATCTAAAAAGTTAATTTTGTCTTCTTTATCCATAATAGTTTCGATTAGTTCTAAATTGGTGAGATAGAAGTTGAAGTCAAAATTCATATTATTAATATCATGTCTAACCAGAATATCATCAACGAATGTAAAATAAGAAATTTCATTAAGGATATGAGTATCTTCTTCGTACTTGTTTAAATATAGATCCGCAAGCATGGAGGAACATCTTCCACCCATTGGAATGCCTTTAATCTGCCGATAGTAATCTGTTCCGTTGAATAATACATTTTCAAACAGTATGATCTTGATCATAGTTTTATATTTATTCATTGTAATACATTTATGTAAATTATAGATGTCGTAAAGTTCTAATAATATGTCAAAAAGGTCTTCCAGATTTATATTATTGAACAGATCCTTAGAATCATATCTCTGATATTTCAATTGTACTGGAATGCTATTAATTTTGTCCAATACATCATAACTGTTTCTTACTCATATCCTTGTTATATTGTTTACTCTAAAGAAGGTACTAATATCCTTAATGAAATTCCTTATTTTAGATTCATTGATGATATTCTGTTTGGACATGACATTAATAATATGAATTTTGACTTCAACTTCTATCCCACCAATTTAGAACTAATCGAAACTATTATGGATAAAGAAGACGAAATTAATTTTTTAGATCTGTGTATCAAATATGAAGATAACGATAAAATATTTACTACTTTATAAGATAAAAGAAATTCCTTCCATATCAGCATCTATCATATCATTGATTGGAATTCTAATTTAAGCAAAAACATTTTACGCAATATTATTAAAAATCATTTTTATAGAAACAAACGGATACATACATTCAAGTGCGATCGTACCATCAATGATCGAAAAATTATACTGGAAGCAATCAAACAGCATTATCCCATGTGTTTCCTGAAACATTATTATAATGCAATCTACAAGGTCAGTAATGCATTTTATAAGGATTTCGGAAATATCGGAACAGGAGTCAAGGTATGGCCCTTATACTGTAACTGTAATTTTAACCCTTCTTATGCGCATCATGATCATGCACCCATTCGATTTGGAGTATGCTTATATATTGGAATTTATTCTCCTCTGTTATTCAGCTTATACTTCGTTCCTTTGGATGTTATTCATTCTTGCTCTGTTCTCATTTGCATTTCATGTCTTTTGCTTGACATACTTTCGGAAATTTAGCTACAGTAAGATATCGACTCCGGGAGTGTTGCCATGGCATAATAGTATGCTATAACCGGAAGCAAGGGGGTCACCATCCCCCTTGGCCATTTACTATTTTAACTGTTGGCTTTTATTCCCTCTTTTTCTTTGAAATCTGTATTTTACTTAAGTGCAACATTGCTCCTTACGGGTTAAGTCATTTTTCATTTTTCGTATTTTTCATACTCATGTATGCATTGTTTTTTGTATTTATAATCTCCTTTATATACCTTATATATATATATATGTAATATATATATATAAATGCATAATTATACATATGCTTAAATAATTTTATATATATGCATTTTTGTATTATGTGAGTATATATATTTCATTTCTTAACCTGACTACTAAAAAAACCTTAAAACTACTAATATTTTCCTTCTTCGCTACTGAAATCTTCATCAACTGGTTAACATCTCTGCATGACCTGTTATGTGTCATATAGCATTGCACAGCATATTGAAATGGTTAGTTAAAGTGGATTTCTGTTAAAGTCCAGGGGTAGAAAATCTCACTGATTGCGCCAAACTTCTACAATTTCTGTTCACTGCTACAACCTGCTACAAAGGCACCTAAAATCTCAATATCTACGTCAAAATGTGCCAGAAACACTATTTTCTTACACTTGCAAAAGCGAAAGTTCCGCACTGATCAATCTGAAATACGAGAAGAAAAAAATTTAGTTATCAACAGTTATTCTATGCGATTTCAAACTGCATTTCCTGCAAAACAAGTCTGTGTATCATGTGACCACATCCGCTATGTCCGGGGGAAACTTTCTCATTCTGGTTGCAACTGTACCATAATCGAAACGAGTTTTCACACGGCAGGGTTCACTACTAAAGTCCCATTATACCATTATATAGACGTATACAGGGACTCTGGTCATGACTGAGCAGTTATAATCTAGTATTCAAATGCTCTGGTCATAACCGCAGATACTTTTCAAGCGCGCCCATCGTATTTGCTCGGGGTACACATCATAACCTGTTGGTTATTAAATTGATGAGGTACGAAATTGAAAATCTTCGCTGGAATTTAAGCAGAGATAGTAGTGATAAGAACGTCAAAATGGAAGTTGTGAAAAATACAACTAACTGTAGAGGTGTTGAAAATAACAGTTCCAATTTGGTTCAAATCACTTTTATTTTCAGAAGCGAATCCATTGCATTTGCTTACAATATATTTATGCCAATGTAAGACAAATCAAAGCATACTATATACAAAAACATGAGCTCTCAAGCTCATTCGTAAGGTTTCAGAAAAAGTTCCACACTTAGACACATTCTTGGTTTAAGCAATCTTTACACGAGTAAGTAGAATAAAACTTTTCAAACTTACGTAACAACGTGCATTTCCCGATGCCACCTATACCTGGTCACACGCTATGGCAAAAACTTTAAACTTCACGGATTAACACTGCATAAAGTCCACAACACGGAACAACATGGTCTGAAACTTAACTGAGAACCATTAAATCTTTACGATTCACTAAAACATCCGCGTCAACCGATAAACATTATCATAACATTCGACTACATCGAATAAGACTCTATGTAGATCCGTCCGAGATCAGCGATCTCGATCCAATCCAAGATATGTCCGCTGCATCTATCCCTGAACCCATCGATCTGCTTAAACCAAAAATGTGTCCAGCTTTTATATCCGACGATGGGTGCGTTCCGGAACACAACCGTTGCCGGCAACGCCCTCTGGATATGCAAAGCAGGATGCGTGAGCGGCGAGAAGGTGATTTGCATGATAAGCCCAGTTTTGTCCACATCGCGATTCGTTCACGAGAACGGAAAAATCATTTAGAATAATGACGTCACGCTCCCGCGAAACGAGAATCGCGATGTAAACAAAACCAAGTTTCCAACAGTATTTTTCTTTCTTTCATCAGTACTATCACGTTGCTGTAAAACTCTTCCTTCCAGCTATGAAATTCCTTAGCACGTGCTTTGAGGTTGATTCTTTCTGTGATCTGAGACAATGCCGAAGGGTATGACTTATGACTTAGAAGTGGGTGGCTCAGAGAGCCTAGCATAGCAACCAGAGGTCTATTGTACTTTCTCCAAAAGATGAAACAGTCCCTAAGAAAAGAGACCAGTAGCCGAAGCAAAGATCAACAGGCACTTGACAGGAATATCCTCAGGGCTCGATCACATGTCGACCCAAATGCTCAAACCTATGGGCAGAAAACACTTCACACTCACAGAGTATATGTGTGGCGGTTTCTTCGCTGTACTTACAGCCTCTACAGATTGGGTCCTTAGTGACACCCATAATGCTTAGGTGTCTTTTAAGGGTACAGTGCCCAGTAAAGAGCCCAAAAGCCCTTCTAATGCCAGTTCTCTTGAGCTTTAATAGCTCCCTATGACTCATACTAGGGCACTTATATTTCAGTTCTTTTGCCTGCCTTTGGTCCTTGATGTTGCGCCAGTTCTCGCACTTCTGCTTTCTAAAGATGTCATAAACAGTTCTTCTGATCAGTTCATTAGAGACACCCAAAGCTGGGTCTGGACCAACAAAGGATGTGCTCAAACCTTTTCTAGCCAACTCATCAACCAATTCATTGCCTGAATGTCCTTGCATAATTATATAGCCAAAGCTTCATGGTGTTGCATTTTCTATGTCGGGTAGTGTATATGGAAGCGCATGTTATATTGATATTAATGCACCATTCATACAACATAAGGTAGTACCAGAGCATTACAGTTTGGCAAAGTAAATAATTACCATGATGCTTTTTCAAGAATGGAAAAATAGCTAAAAATGCAAATTCTTCCCAAAACATCTAAAAGAATTCATTAAATCTAAACTGTATATATTTATAATTGAGTTATTACATGTAACTACAATCTTCTACAAATGCATATACACTGTATATGCATTTGTAGAAGGTGGTATTTTCTATCAAATGGTATCTTAGAATTTGCTCTACTATAAACGATGCACGAATAATGAGGGGTAAATTTGGGAAGTGGGGGGAGGGGGTGTAGATGTACACAACAAACTTGTTTTTAACATTGAGAAAATTTGTAAAATATTCTTTTTATTTGTTTTCAGTCAAATGTTTTGATTACATTTTGCAAAATATTTTATATGTATTGTGAATTTATTATGTTACTTCTTTCTTAAAAGTTACTGGAAATATTAATATATTCCAATCATTTAAATTTAATTGTTTTATTAAACATTCACTTAATAACTGATTGGTCTATAGAATTTATTTTGTAGTGTGAAAATTGTTTAATTTATGCTTTCTTGTTTAATTTTTTAAACCCATTCACAACAGGTGTGTGTGTGTGGAGTGAAGGAAGCAGGATTTCCGTTGGCCTGTGCATAGCATGAATCATCTGCTAGTCTAAGCCTAGGCAGTTTTTGCAGTTAAGCTGAACTGCAAAAAAATTGCACTGCAAAAAAATTGTATTAAATCAACTTTTCTTTAAAATGCATCTACAATTAAATAGATAACAGTAACTTGTTGATCTTATGATTAATGTTATAGGCGTATATAAAAAACGTAAATATAATATTAAATATAGCAGAAATAAAGCAAAATGAAAACTTAATTATAATCTCATCTAAACATTACTACAAATCTAAAAATATAACTTATTATAAATACGAAATATACCATTACTATAAATATATTATTAAATACCATGCAATTCTTTTTATGTAATTGGACATTTGAAGTGAAAGTTTTGTAATGTATGAAATTTTTCAAAACATGGATTAGTACAAGGTCCTACATTGCAAAATTTACACTCATAAAATAATTGTTTGTTGCATTTTTCTTTCAGGGAACTCTTAAAACTAACTATACAGTTTCATCGGAATTTTTTTCCTCTTTGTATCAACATATAAGCTATGAAAATGCCGACCAGTTAATTGTAGAGGATTAGGTAGTGAAGATTTTGATGATGATTTCCCATGTTAGGTTGTGTATTTTTCAATAATTTGATATATTACCCTAGATTTAAACTCTAATGCTGTAAGCTTTTGACCAGTCTGTTTCATAAACAATATATGTGAATTTAATACTGTTATATCTAAGAAACGAAAAAATAACTTACAATACCATTTTACTGTTTTTCTGAAAGCTGAGTAATGGTGCAGGCACATTGGTGTCTTTTGAATTATCGACCTCACTAACACACATACTTAACTTGCATCACTGTCAGGTTCATTCATCAATTATGAAATCTCTCTTTAAGAAAGATATTTCATTCTTTTTTCCATGATTAATACCATGTATCTTGTATCTGATTAAATTCTTACTATCTAATACACACTCTCTCTGAACAAGAATTCTCAGCCTACCACCTGCAACTTTCACTTTCTGAACATATCATACATTACCGTTTCATTAAAATAAGCAGAGGATAACTACCATGATAGAACTTATTCTTTCCAATGTCTCAATCAATATGTCTTTAAAATCATCAGACAACCACAAATGTTGCATTTGCACATGCATTTGTTTATACTGTTAACTTGGTCAGCATCCTAATGTGAAACCAAAACAAATATGCAGATCAGTGATTCAAGTAACTAGCTTTGCAAAATTACAGAATTCTAGCACCATCTAGCATTGTTTGAAAATTTTGGTAAAATATTTATTTTCTGTTGCTCATATGCTTCACTGAGACATAGTAGCTGTCTTGCTCTTATAGTGCATACACAATGGTGGGCAGAGAGAGAAAAAATCTCTTCAATGCTTTATATGCTATGCTGGTGCTGAACAGGTTACATAAAATTTAAATTTTTTGTGGAATTGTAAAATTAAAATTCTTATTTAATATTTTAATTTTAGTTTTTAAAAATATTTTAGAGCTAGGGAGGCTTTGCGCCAATGTCTTCCTGATCAATTGAAGGATGGTACATTTGTGAATTGTCTGAAAGAGGACAAGTCTACCAAACATTGGCTGAGCCAGTTGTTAAAGAATCTGGAAAATCCTCCAGTACCTGAAGAACGTCTTGCTTATGGAATGCAATAGATTTTACTGTTTTTTAAATGTTTCTGTGTACAGATTTTAAATGGTGAAATTTATTGTACTGACCAACATATTTTTATATTTGTATTTCTTTATAATGCTTTTATGAGCTATATGTGTAAAAGTAATGTGGAATTGAGAAATTTTCTCATGTGATATTGTTGTTATATATATATATATATATATATATATTATATATATATTATATATATATATATAATTTATATATATATATATATATATAATATATATATATATATATATATAATATATATATATATATATAATATATATATAATATATATATATATATATAATATATATATAATATATATATAGTATATATATATATATATAATATATATATAATATATATATATATATATAATATATATATATATATAATATATATATATATATATATATAATATATATATATATATATAATATATATATAATATATATATATATATATAATATATATATAATATATATATAGTATATATATATATATATAATATATATATAATATATATATATATATATAATATATATATATATATAATATATATATAGTATATATATATATATATAATATATATATATATATAATATATATATATATATATATATATATATATATATATATATTTATATATATATATATATATTCTGGATGAAAAGATAGTCAGTATAAATACTAAAAGTTGACTTTTATCACTGTATTATTGTGTTTGTAAAAACAACTAATTGAGTATGATGATGTACAAAATATGATAAATTTTGCTGTTTTTTATTTAGGAACCTGTGACATTTCAGTATTTCAGTTCAATTGCTATTTCATAGTAATGGAAAAATAGTTATAAATATTGAAAGTTGTTAACTTTTATCACTATTATTCTATAATAAAAACAAGTGTGATGTATGAAATATAATTAATTCTAAGAGCTTCTGCCATTTTAGTTCCAATGTTATTTTATAGTAATGGAAACCTTTTCAGTGTTATAGCTTGCTGCAGCCCCCTCCCCCTTAAACATGTGTCAATTGGCCTCTTTCTTATTTGTAAAAATGACTGAGTGTGATGATTTACAAAATATGATAAATTTTGTTGTTTTTTTATTTGGGAACCTATGACATTTCAGTATTTCAGTTCAATTGCTATTTTATAGTAATGAAAAATGGTTATAAATATTGAATGTTAATATTTATCACTATTATTATATAATTAAAAACAAGTGTGATGCATGAAATATAGTTAATTCGGAGAACTTCTGCAATTTCAGTTCCAATGCTATTTTATAGTAATGAAAAAATTTTCAGTATTATAGCCTGCTGCAGACCACCTCCTTAATATGTGTCCATTGTCCTCTGTCCTGTTTGTAAAAACAACTAATTGAGTGTGATGATGTATCAAATATAATAAATTTTGCTGTTTTTCATTTAGGAACCTGTGACATCTCAGTTCAGTTGCTATTTTATAGTAATGGAAAAATAGTTATAAATATTGAAAGTTAACTTTTATCACTATTACTATATAACTAAACACAAGTGTGATGTATGAAATATAATTAATTCTAAGAGCTTCTGCCATTTCAGTTCCAATGTTATTTTATAGTAATAAAAAAATGTTCAGTGTTATAGCTTGCTGCAGCCCACCTCCCCCTTAATGTGTGCCCATTGTCCTCTATCCTGTTTGTAAAAGTGACTGAGTGTGATGATGTACAAAATATGATAAATTTTGCTGTTTTATTATTTAGGAACCTGTGACATTTCAGTACTTCAGTTTAATTGCTATTTCATAGTAATGGAAAAATAGTTATAAATATTTAAAGTTAACATTTATTACTATTATTATATAATTAAAAACAAGTGCGATGCATGAAATATAACTAATTCTGAGAGCTTCTGCCGTTTCAGTTCCAATGCTATTTTATAGAAATGAAAATTTTTTCAGTGTTATAGCTTGCTGCAGCCCCCTCCCCCTTAATATGTATCCATTGGCCTCTATCCTGTTTGTAAAAATGACTGAGTGTGATGATGTATAAAATATTATAAATTTTGCTGTTTTATTATTTAGGAACCTGTGACATTTCAGTATTTCAGTTCAATTGCTATTTCATAGTAATGGAAAAATAGTTATAAATATTGAAAGTTAACTTTTATCACTATTATTATATAATTAAAAACTGTGTGATGCATGAAATATAATTAATTCTGAGAGCTTCTGCCATTTCAGTTCCAATGCTATTTTATAGTAAAATTTTCAGTTTTATATCCCCCTTCATAATACATGTCCATTTTCCTCTTATCCTGAGCAGCAGATAAAAAGATAATATAAATATGGAAAGTTGATGTTTATCACTACTATTATGACTAAAAAATCTATTAATTTAAAGCTTAGTATTATGTATAAAATGTAATTCTGCTGTTTTTTATTTAAGAACCTCTAACATTTCAATTTAATTGCTCTTCAGTTGTAATGTATCTTTCATGTAAGGACCTTTTTATTTTCTATTTTATGTTAAATGGATTTTATAAATGCTTGTGTAATTTTCTGAAATTTACATGTAAAAGTGAATAAGAGGCGCATATATCTATATATTTGATATATCTGTATCCATATCAATGTTTCTAAATTTTTTTATAAGTGCCAATTTTGTTAATATTCTGTACTGTATGGAAATAAAATTTGATTTTAATAACCTGTGTAACTCTTTTATATATTCAGGTATTTTCCTTCGCTTGTGAAAGAATTTAAAAATATGCAATCTATATTTAATTCAAAACATCCTATAGATTGAACAATTTTTGTATCAAACAGTTATTAGTGTAGTAATCATTATATAAATAAAATGAAGCCAGCCAAAAGCATAATTTTATTAAGAATTGTTGCATTTTATTTTGAAAATAGATTGATCTTAAAACATCCTATTCATTTTTTATATAATTTTTGCAGAGTGATATGGATAATTTAAAGAATTTTCAATTAAGTTAATCCATTTTTAGCACAGAGTTTTGTTTTGCATTAGAAATATCTTGTGTACAGGACATTAGCTAAAAATAAATTAATATCTGGAAGCAAAGAGATGAAGCGATTATTTATAAAGCTACTCCCCAATACAGGGCTTTGACAAGGGATAAGGCAACAGCCTCAAGCAGCATTTCACAGGGGCACCAAAATTAAAATTTTTATTATAGTTTAAAAACTAGGGGAATGAGAGTACGGTCCCTGTGGATGCCTCCCCCACTGGGTTCCAGTCTAAATTGAGTGGCAATTCCCAGCCATCCAAACTGATACCTTACACCTTCAGGTAGAACGAACAATCTGGGTCGAAGAAGAAATTATTTTAAAATAAAGCATTGTACGTTCTCAAAGATTAGTTCTAGAACCAGAGCATCAAAAGAAATGCACTGCTTTGGTAATCAGAAAGTATAAACACAATTTTAATAATGTATCCTCTCACAACTGAGATTCAACTTGAATTAGATAGTAAAATAAGCAATCCTTCAGGAAATTAGAATTTCTGTAAATTGCCTCTTTCCTAGATTTGATACAATACTTAGTTTGAGACGCTGAGAATTAATATCAGCTTTCAGGAAACAGATTAACTTAAATACCATTTACCTTTCGATTTAAGGTGCCATGAGGGATAGAAAATAAAATTAACATTTGTCGAGAAAAATAATTAAACTTTCACATATTTAAAGCACCATATGAATCAAGATAGAAGAAAGAGCCCTCTCCCTCAAACCAAATTCGTTGTTCACAAGACATTAATTTGAACACTATATCCCTTTATAGTTAGGTGCCTTGTGGCTTAGCAAAACACAAACGTGCAAAACTAACATATATCTAGCTATTAAAGCTTCTTTGAAAAAATTCTGAACATTAATATTGCCCATATTCTTAGCATCAAATAAGTAAACTAAATTTGGACGCGTCTATTACATATTTGTACTTATACAATATTCTTTTAATATACCAGAGTCTATAATACCGAGAAGAGACCTATATGAAGTCTTGACCAGACTACAAAGATTTAGAACCACCAGCTTCTTATATGAACATAAAAGGGAGAGGGCTGAATTCAGATGGTATTAAAAGACTGTGTACACTAGGTTTTCATGATGGTTACCTTACACCTTTCTGGTAGGTCAGACGAGCTGTGTCTCAACAACAACAAAAACTAGGTTTTTATGATCTCATTAGTACATAGCATAAACGTAGTACAGATTACCTTATTAAGGCATTTCTCCCTTAGTAGTATGCCCATATCTACCCTTTCCTCAATTAAAATCAATTAATCCCACATGAATATTTTTTCCATTCAGCACATAGTATATGACTATATGTAAAAACAATTGTGAGGAGTCAAAAATCAAACTCTTGTATACATGTTTTCAGCATCCCTGAATATGACTTAACCATTTTTATCTATATGTCTATCTTTCTGTCGGTACAATAATATCGAACAAGTTGATAATATCAAATAAAACTTGACACCATTATTTCAATCAGTAAACATCGGAGGCCTATTGCATTTTGGAGTAAACTGGCCAAAAAAACTGTCTTATTTTTTTTATCAAACTTTTCAGAAATCGAAAAAAAAAAGTAAACTTAAACATATGAAAATGTTAGGGAAATTGATATTTAATATGTTAGCATTTTAACATGAATGTCATCATTTATACGAGGTTGATATGCACCATTGTTGTGATATTTTGTTTTTTTTTTATTTAAAATGGAACAATTCAGGAAAAAAATAAACTCACTATTAACAATTAAGTGAATGCCTTATAAACAAACAGTTAAATCCAAAATTAATTGACATCATTATTTAGAAATTATCCTGATCTGCTTGCTCTCAAGATATTAAAATTTTATTTATTTTGCTATTACATGGGAGTGATACTTCTTTATAACAAATTTAATAAATCAAATAAAATTTGGTGTGCTTATTTCAATTGATGAACATCAGAGATTTATAAATTTTCAGGGGAAATGGATCAAGCAGAAGGCCCTCCATTTTTCAAATATTTATTTTAGAAAATTGAATAAACATAAACATATTACGAAAATAGCATTTAATATTAGATTTTTATTTAAATACAAAGGACATCATTTATAAGACGATGATATATGCCCCACTCTAGATATTTCATGGGTTTTTTTTAACTTCATTGGAAAAAAATAAAATAAATTCACTATTGTCAAAGGAGTGAATGCTATGTACATACGTAATTTTAACCAAAAATGAATGGATGCAATTGTTAATTATTTCAAAGTTATCAAGAACCGCCCTCAAGATATCAAAAATTTATTTTTTTCTATATTTAGCTCTATATCTCTGAAACAAATAAAGCAAATAGGATAAAATCTTGTCCAATTTTTTCAATTAATAAATGTCAAGAGAGCCAGGTGATTATCAGGGAGCTTTAACCCTTTCACTGTTTTGAACATTTATTTTAAATCGAAAAAATAAGTCTATAAAAACATAACTAAACAAATTATTTTATGTGTACTTTTTTTAATTAAAAGATGATTGATATAACTTTCAGAACTACAAAATACACAGTTCTTGGGATATTGCATGTTTTTGGATCTAAATCTTGTTTATTAGGTATCATGTCATCAGTAACAGGTGTATATTGATTTTCTGCGAGATCTAGTAGTAACATAATCTGTATTATTGTTTTCCTACCAATTCAAAATTTGTGAATCTACAGGAAAATCCTGTGTTGGTGAAATCTTTTTTTTTTAATGAAACTATAAATAGAGAATAGAAGGGTGCTTGTGTTAAATATTGCTATAAAGACCAAATTAGCTGGTCATGGGCCTGAGTAAACCCATATGGGCTGCTTTTGGACTCTATATTGGCCCTATATGGGGAACCCACTATGGAAGCTTCACCTTTGCCCTTTAGCTATATATGTGGAACTTGTATGAGGCCCAGATAGCTATGTGGGATGTATATATGTATTATGCTCTCCATTTGGACTGTACGTGAGCTGTCCAGGCCAAAATATTATTGGTAAAAAAATTAAATATGAAAAAAAAATGTTTTAACAATTATTTTTAAATTGATTTTTAAGTGTGTATTTACTTCACCCCCATTCACCTTCTATCAATATTTTTCTTAATATCTTATCTTGGTCACTAAGGAACAGAACCCACCTCATATTCTCTGGATTGGTGCTTTTTAGACAACTGTACCATCAGAACCTGTCATTCTCTGACAAAATTGTTTTTTAAACTTTTATTAATTTGTTATAATGTTAAACACAGATGTGTGTTTGAAATATTTCCACTATGTTTCTCTAGAGATTTTGACACTCATTTTTCTTTTTCTCTTTTTAATTAATTTGAAAATACAGTGTGTCCCAAAAAGATTGAAACACACTTTTAATTTTTTACCTGTTGTAGATAAGTGGACAATGTAAATTGCAAAAATGTTGAAAGTAAGGTACGAAATGAGACTATGTTAATGAAATAGTACTCTCATTAATTTTCAAAAAGTTACACTTTTAAAATTTTTATATGACCCCCCTTTGACAAATTTGGTTAATCAGAAAATTTTTATTTTTAATGCAACAAGATCATTAAAAAAAACTGCATATCTGTATCTTTAAAATCAACTGAATTATGATAAAGGAAAAAATCTGACTTATGCCACTTTTCTGTACAATATGAAAGGCTGTTTCATCAGTGAAAATAGGGATCATAAACAAATTGACGATGGAAATTGTTTATATCAAAAATATGTCAATATGTGTCAAAATTGTTGATCACAAATGCATCTAAATAAAGCATCACACAGACAGAGATTATATAAAGCAGTGGTACTCACTACGCGGTTGGATATCCTATGTATTATCATCCAGTTTTATCTTTTTTGTGATTTGTCACAAATTTACATTTCTCATTTGATATATGGTCCCCATTCACAATGTTCAATTTTCAATTAAATATAACTCGCTTAATTTTAAAGATACAGATATGCTGGGTTTTTTTTTAATGATCTTTCTTATTGGATTAAAAATAAAAAATTTCTGATTGACCAAATTTGTCTAAGGGATCGTATAAAAATTAAAAGGGTGTAACTTTTGAAAATTAATGGGAGGATTATTTCATTAACGTAATCTTATTTCCTACCTTGCTTTCAACATTTTTGCAATTTACATTGCCCACTTATCTCCAACACGTAAAGAATTAAAGCGTGTTTCAATCTTTTCGGGACACCCTGTATAATGTAATGCTCTTTCCAAACTGTTTTTCTGAAAAGCAAGTAGCTTTAGAAGAAGTTTTTGATCATTGAGTTTTCTAATTTTGAAAAGGAAAATGGAGGAGGGCTGAAGGCAAATGTATGTATGTGCACTTTATTTTAAAGAAAAAGAATGGATGAGTGACATTTCACTCATTCTCAGAAAAAAGCAAGTAAACTTTATAAGCCTATTCTTTCAGTATTAAGTTTTCCAAAATTTGTAAAAATATTGTAATAATACCTGTATATATAAAAAGGAATGTTTTTTCAAGTTCTGCTGCTAAAGGAAAATACATTATTAGCACTTTTCTTCTATACTTAACTCATCTATATATGCTTATGATGTATCTATGCATGCTTCATCTATATATATGTTTATGATGTATCTATGCATGTTGCATCTATATATACTACAAATATATGCTTGACCCATCTTGCAAATTATCCCTTCTTTCTCATGATGCTCACTCATTCAATTACAAGCAGATATTTTTTAAACAATTTTTAATATTATATAAAATAATTTATTTTTAAGTATTTAATTATAACCATTTTTTAAATCTATTTTTGTCAGATAATATTTTTATATATTTAATAATTTTTTTTATACATATAATAGACTGAATAATTTTTTCTTTATTTTTATTATTTTAAAGAAACTAGTAGAATGTTTCCCTTTGAATTATCAGTAGATATTTTTAAAAATGTAATACAATATGTAATGTATTTTTCAATTATAATCAGATTTTAATTTTTTTTTATAATATATTTAATAATGTACTTTTTATATTTATAATAAACAGTAAATTATTTATGATTCTGAAAAGGTTTAACAATTTTAAATTATTTCTCATGCTATTCCTTTTGCGCAACGTTTTAAAATTGTAATTTTGAGAAAAAAACTTACTATAGATAAAATAGAATTTTCTTTATAAGTTTTAAAAGCACATGTATTTAAGAAAAACAATAAATTGTAGCTGCTAACTGCAGTATACACATATAAGAAATTTCCATGCATAGAATTTTTTTATATTATTTCAAAATTTAAACCTTTTTTACCTTTGTTATATAATATATGGTTGACTGTAGCTGTATGCTATATATATATGCTATATACTTTTAAAAGTCACTGAACATATTATTCCAGCTAAAATGTAATATAGAGAATAATTTCAAAATTTTCTGGAAAATTCACATCTCTAGTTAAACATGAGCATATAGTATAGTCTAGTATTACTTTAGTATGATTAGATTAGTGGTGTATGTTGTGTATTGTTTTATCAATATAAAGCTGATATTTAATAATATTAAGATAATTATTCAACATTAATAATGGAAAATTTTCTAACTTTGAAGAAATGCAGTTGAAGCAAATTTTAAGTGTGGAATTAGCGCTAAATGTACTTTGAAATGATAAAGATTCTTGAAGTTTAGAACAGTGACCATAATGATTAATTTTGTTTAATAAAATAAACTTGCATAAACTGTTGATAAAAATGATTTAAATAAACAAGTAATTGAAATACAGTATTTTAAATTAGGACTTGGAACCCTTTATCACAACTTTGTTTGTTTTTGTTTTGGCTCCTCAGACAAAATGTTTATGAAAATCCTCCAGTTTATCTACATGTTTTAAGAACATTATCTTATTTAATAAAAGAAAAGATCTGTGTGTGTATCTGTCTATCTTGTGTACGCAGTCTGTTCGGCATTATTTTTATTAAATTGCAATTAATTTTTTAGTTATTTTATGTTTTAGCACAATCAAACTTAATTTTGAGTGATATTCTCACAAATCAGTCCCTTAGAAACTGAAAATATTATCAGAATTTTAATCCTGACACTATCGGAAAGGCTAAAAAATACTCTTTCAAATAAACTTTGGCAGGAATCCACATGAATAATAGATGCAATTTCGTTTTTTTTTTTAATATATATACTTTTCGTGTGCTTAAAACCTGCTAGATTTTTATATTGCAAAATAAAAAAATTGATGTGCAATCCAATGTTTATAATTTAAAACCAGCTACTTTAAATATCACAGACTGCTCCAAAGCAAAAACATAATTCCCTTAGGCCATCTGTTTGTTCACACTCAAGATGGTTGGCCGAAATTGAGGTCCCACATTAGATCCATTCGTGCATGCACATAATGAATGTAGGTCTAGAGATTTTGAATCTCTTTTTTTTTTTTTTCCCTAGTTTATAGAGAGTGTATTTATTATACTTCCTTTTGGATAGCATGCGTGGGAATTTGAAGAAAATTGAGTAATGTAGGTATTATTTAAGTAACAGGCATTTATTTACTACCTGAGCAATGCATTCTAGTTGCATAATATTCCAATACTTAACATGCATGATGAATTTCAAATTATCTTTTATCTGTATTTACTGTACTTACTGTCATTGTTCCAGAATTATTGTTATCCATAGGCAATTATTATTCTATGAAAATCTTAACATTCAAATAATCTATGTTCTATTTACATGAATTTCTATTAAATTCGTTTTTTCTTTCCTAGCAATACGTAAGTATATGCAAAAGGAAAGTATTTTAATGGAGTCAAAAATTTGGCTCGGATTTTGATGTATCTACATGTTTTGATCACCTTGAATATGAATCAATATTTTTTCAATGTCAGGCCATGATAGCTTAAACAAATTTATGAAACATTCAATACGATTATTTCAATTGAGTAACATCAGAGGTTTGTTAATTTTAGAAGTGAATAGATGAGAGAAGTTCCTTACACTTTTAAACATTTTGTCCATTAATCAAAACAATTAAAAATGTAATCATGTTTAAAATGTCAAAAATGGCTCTATTTTATAAATGTTTTTGTTAAAAGAGAATGAATGACTAAAAGTAAATGGATACAATTGTTTTAAAGTTATCACGAGCAATTTCATGTTGGATATATACTACTTTTCCACAAAGAATACTGTTTTGCTTGAACAAATTGAGTAAATAGAGTTAAATTTAGTATGATTATTACAGTAAACAAATGCCTAAGGCATTTTGATTTGAGGGGAGCTCAGACCCAAGACCCTCAATTTTTGAAAGTGATTAAAAATTTTAAAGAAAGTCTTTTTTTTATAATTTTTTATTTAGAACTGAATGGCATAAGTGTAACATGTGTCTGTATATTTTTTATTAAAATCAAAATACTTAAATATGGGAATGTTTTGTAAGTATTTTTAATCTTGCATATTAAAAGATGTTTGTGTTTCTGTTTCTCGTCGTCGTCTGCCGCAGAAAATCAAAATATCGGACAGTGGTGAAATTTGTATAAAGGTGCTATCCCATCCCTGTAATGTGCCCCTCTGTAACACTTTCTAAAAATTCGAATTATTTTAAAAGTTTTGAATTTTTAAAGTCTATAATCACCATTTTACACCATTTTGTCAAATTAAATCTATTCTTTCTTTTCCACTGCAGATGACAGACAGTAATTCGAGAACAGATAGCATTTCTTCTTGAGGAAAACAGCTGATCGCACACTTTATTTTTATTTTATTTTTTTTTTTACCTTTATTTTTTGGGGGTTTCGAACTTTGTGAATTTAAAAGATTTTGTCCTAATTTTTTTAATTTGGTATTAATTGGAGCTTAAGGCTTAAATTAAGGCTTTAAGACTTAAATTGGATGAAACTTCGCTGAGGAAGCATTTTTTTAAATTTTACTTTGGGTTAAGGGAACTTTTTTGCGCTTTCAAGTATTATCATTTATTTGTGTTGCGAGAATGATTTTAGTTCAAATCAGGCAATTTTAAAATTCAATGGTGTTATCTGTATTATTTGTAGCAGTTGCTTATTTTGGACCCGGGCAATGCCAGGTAATTCATTTTTGTCAGAATAAATGGACACCATTTATTTACTACCTGAGCAATGCATTCTAGTTGCATAATATTCCAATACTTTACATACATGATTTGTTTAATAGTTATCACAACCCGTTCTCAAGATATTAAAAATTTTGCTTTCATATATCACTTGAAATAATTAAACAAATTATATCAAATTGGATATGATAATTTTAATCGGCAACAATAAACCTATTGATTTTCTGTGAGATCTAGTAGTGGTACCTGGAACATTGACGAACCAGCGGTACGTGGATGAGATTCTACGGCCAAATGTGCTCCCATTCGTTGCTGGGTTTCCAGGTGCGCAATTCCAGCAAGATAATGCCCGGCCGCACACGGCTCGGGTCACCCAGGCCTACCTGAGACATGTCCAGACACTTCCATAGTCTGCCCGCTCCCCAGACCTGTCCCCTATCGAGCATGTGTGGGATCAGCTGCCTCGTTACCGCAATCTTCGGGATTTGGAATATAACGTCCAACAGGTGTGGACTCTTCTGTCGCAGGACAACATCAGGCGTTTGTTCAACACCATGCCGGACCGTATTGCTGCTTGTATCGCAGCACGAGGCGGTGCGACGCGCTATTGAGGATGATCTGACTGTGTACCATAGCTCCCTCTGTACGTGTTCTGCTGCTCTGTTTTTGTGATCATGTATATCATTCATCTGTATCCTTCCATCAATAAAATTTCAGGTTCATCCTATGCTTCCTTCTTGGTGCTCAACTTTCATTGTCCGTGAGTGTATAAACTTTAACACATCATTTTAAAAGATTTTTCTTAATTTAAATATATAATTATTAAGGATATTAATAAATAGCATCATTAAAAAAGAATACATTTGTTTTATCAGTACTTTAAACAGTTTTTGACATTATATGCAATGCTTTCTGTACATTTTTAAGGCTTCTTTGGAGGAAACTTGCAATACTTGTTATAGAGCACCACTATCAATTGATATTTTAGTCATAACTGTTGTAAGCCTAAAGCTTTGTTTATGTGGCATGATTAGTAACTAAATTATTGTATTTAACAGAATGCATTACTTGTACAAACAGGGCACAAAGCAAATTCTAAGTAATATCACTTTATTCATTTAAAGTTGTTTTTATTACACTTTCATTTCCATTTCGTACCAAAAACAAAATTTTCATTTTTGTACCAAAACTTGGTTTATGTGGCATGATCCACTTGTAGCCATCTGAATTCGCCGCAAACGTACCAGTGATTACGTAATTAACCAAAACCTCACAATAAATGGACCACCGGTAGTCGGGTGGGCCAACATTCAAAACACTCTTCAGCGGCATCCATCATCTGATAGTGGACCATCAGTTAGCCACTACTTGAAACTACAAAATGGTGTACGCCATTATTCAATCATCGCATAAACCAGCAGTGGCACACATTATGTTTATCTTAAGTGTGTTGGATATGTGCTGGCAGCATGCAACAAATATTTAATATCTGTATGACTGATTACTGGTAACTACAAACTAACATTTGCATACGCTTTCCATAAAATGTCCAGTATTGCAGACTACGAAATGCTGGCTACCTATAATTAAGCAAGAGAGGTCCTGTAATGGCATAACATCGAATGCTGACTGCTACCAAGGTTAATAGAATATTAACAGGTTGTCTCGTTCGCTATTCCCCCCATGGTAACATTTCTGGACGAGCTGTGACGTCACTGATACATATCAATTCTCGGGTGTTAACCAACCCTCCGAGATGACAGCACCCAATAACTGAGATGTAACGAGATACCGGCCAATGAGAATATACAGGGGCTACAGTTTCAGGCCAATAATAACCAGGACCGTAGTCCTTGTAGGACACTTTTTCGGATGCTGAGAGAGAGTGAGTTTTTTGAGAGAAGTTTTTAGAATACTTGATATTTTAAAGCCGAGGAGGAAGGTCCTCAATTAACGGAGTGGATGACGGACACCGTCGCCTTCCGACCCGCTGACGAGTTATTCTTCGGAGTACTGAGGTACACCATGCATGTATTTTACATACTGTGTCGATGACACGATTTTCTCTCTCTCTCGCTGTAGCGGTTTAGCCTTCATATTCAGGATAATTGTTTTTTTATGTAAATTAGCTTAATTGTATTCTAAGACGAGTTAATTCCAAGCTTAATGTAACCTAATCACGGAGAAGCTTATATGTTTTAAAATGGGTAATTTTTTAAAGTCGTTCTTTTATAACGGGATCAATATTTTGTACGGAGATGATGTTTGAGATTAATCATGCTTATATTAGGATGTCAGTAGAATATTTCATTGTTATTATAATCATTGTGTAAATAAATATTGTTATTGTTTTATATCATGTTCGCTGTCCTCATTTTCCACAATTTTATTAATTGATTGTATGTATTTATATTCGACACGGCCAATGTCGGGACGTCATATTCGACACGGCCAATGTCGGGACGTCATATTCGACACGGCCAATGTCCCCGAATTTTTTTTTCATGTAACTCATATTTATGGTCGGAATCTCACATAAATTTATACTCAGCATAATGATGACATAAAAATGCGTGTTACTATTTGAATTTTCTAGTATAATGAGCAAAATATTTTTAGTCATAAATTGACTTAGAAACAATACCAAGAAGCAACTATTCTAAAGCTAATCCCATCTCCAATATCATGTTATAATACTATAAGCAAAATAAGATTTTAATTTGGTATAAAAACAACTTAAAATTTATGAAAAATATAATTATTGTATGAAATGGTAAATATCAGAGTAAATACTAATGCGTGATTTAAAAAAAATGAAAAAATTATTGTGCATAAAAACAATCTGTTTACGAGGGTCACGCTGAAATTTTTGACAGGGGCAGACGATATGCGCTAGAATAAAATTGGTCGGACATTTAAATTTGAACTCTTTTATGTCCGCAGACGATAATTTGTGGCAACAATTACAATTTAGCTATCGTAGAATAAATTTTGAAAGAAAAGGAAATGGAGTTGATGCGAGAGCATTATCGAGCTATGATTTTCTATGATTTTAAAGTGGGGCTAAATCTAGAAGAATGTCTTCAACGTCTACAATTAGCATATGAAAATGATGCTCCATCTCGTGCCACTGTATTCAGATGGTTTACAGAGTTTAGAAGAGGTCGAAATTCTCTCCTGGATGAAAAACACATAGGAAGACATTTGTCAGTCAGGAGCAGCATTTCATTTGGGGATGCGAAATTTATATATATGAAAATCCACAATATGGAATAAATAAAATGTTTGTTAACAGGGGGGGAGAGGGATCACAAAATTTAATTGATGTTGAGAAAAATAATTGTTGTTAACGTAATTTTGATACATAATTGTTGTTAACATAATTTTTCTACATACAAATATCTATATTTATTTACCTTTTACTGAAGTTTTAAACGCCGGTTCTTAAAGTCTGGAAGAAGAGAAAATTTTGTTACAATATCATCATAATCCAGTGGTATATCTTGTTCTATAGCTAAAACAGCTAAAGATGAAAGTCTTTCTTGTCCCATTGTACTGCGAAAATAATTTTTCAGCCTCCTGAGACACGAAAAAGACCTTTCACAACTGGCTGAGCTGATTGGCACAGTCAAAAACAATTTAACTAATAATATTATGACAGGAAACACATTTTTTAAATTCCGCTCTTTAAAATAATCCAGGCGGCTTTTAAAATTGGGATAGTCTATGTTTTCATTTTTTACCATTGAATAAAACAATCGCAATCCACATAGCAATTCCTCTTTCTGATTATGGAAGTTATATACTTTATATATGGTTGAAACATTTTCTTTTTCTCTTTCGACATCTGATCTGATCCGGATAATACTGAACTAAGGGCAAACAAAACAGATATATTGTTCTCATTAAATCTTGTCTCAATTTCATTAGATACTGAATCTATAATTTCATATTGAATATTGATTTTGTGATATAATTTAACATCATCATGAGGATTTTTTTCACCGCCTTCCAAATTCGCTTGGAATTTTTTTCACCGCCTTCCAAATTCGCTTGGAATTTTTTTACGCCTTTTCAGTTTTGGTCCAGAATAAGAATTTTTTTTCGCAAAGTTCTGTCACAAAATTCCACACTTGATTGAAATATGCATCAGTGGGAAAAGAACTAACAGTTTCAATAGTAGCTTTAGTCGAAGCTCGCACAGTCTGAAAATTTAGATCAGAGGACTGAAGATGCTTTGAGAGAGTATTGCATTGATCAAAAACACTGCGCAATACAAAGAAAGTGAACAAAAATTCGAAAGATGTCATGCATGTTAAAAGGGCTTCGGCTGTTCTCCCATTCAGAGAATCGTTTTCAGATAATTCTTCCAGTGCCGCTTCAAAATTATCAAGAAGTGCTTTTATAGGCTTTAACTCTGGAAGACCACCTCGTATCACTTAGTGATTGTAGAGTTGAAGAGCCTCCAGAAAAAGTATTTGTTGATGAGCGAATCTTTTCGAAAGTAGCATGTCTTTTATATGATGTTTCTATAAAAGAATATAATGCATTGAGCTGCTGAAATGCATTTCTAGCAGAAGGAGTGGATGAGCATGCGCTAACTACACATAATTTTAAAATATGCGCATAACAATGGATATAAATTGCCAATGAATTTTCATGTAAAATTCGTGCAGCCACACCACTGTAAGGACCTCTCTCTCTCATACTGCTTGCACCATCATAACATTGAGCTCGTAAGTCTGAAATATTTAGTCCAAATGAGGAAGTTACTTCTTTAATTAAATTGAGCAATAACTCTCAATCAGTTTTTACTGTTCTGAAAAGGTCGGCAAATAAATCGTGTATTTCTAGGTCATCGTCCACATATCGAAAAACTACAGCCACTTGTTCATGCCTGGAAATGTCTTGAGTTTCATTTACTATTATAGAATAATACCATGCTTCTTTTATTTTATTTTTAATATGGTTACTGATTTGCGATTTGCATAAATTAAGAATATGATTCTGGTGGTCTTTGTGAACGCAAGTAAAATATTTTTTTTTATTTTTAAATATTCTTTCAATTAAAGAACACGATCTTTAGCTCTTAATTTCATCAATTTTAAAAAAATTCTCTATTATTTGAGGTTATTTTTTCATCGTGTCCTCTCAAACCAGTACCTTGTCGTGCACAAGAAATAACAGTTTCACACACTTTTTTATATAACGGCGATTTTCTTCAACTTCTTTTGAATACTGTTTATCAAGTTTGGCACAAACGGAACCTGAAGACAGAATTTCGGTGGAATTTAAAAGACAGCTTTCTGCTCTCTTTTTTTTTAGAAGAACATGAATCATGAGCCTTGAATTTTTGAACTGCTTTTGACCAGTTACTAAAGCCATCAAGAATAAAACATGATTCAGTGTATCGTTTATTAGCTTCTGAAAATGCTCTACATGAAAAACAAAACGCTGTATTCTAGCCATTTATATAAATTATACCACTCTTTTCTAAACTTGTGACCTCTTTTATCAGTTGGGAAGAGAGAAAGTTCAGGCTGATTTGGACCTAAAGTTATGTTATCTTTGGCACATTGAGGACTGTTAGCAGGATCTCTTTCATGAAGCAAGTTTGTTGAACTTCCCTTTGTTTCACTTTCTGCTTCAATCAAATTTTGTGATGGCACAATTCCAAATTCATCTATACTTCCAATTTCTACTTCATAAACAGCATTATCTTCCTCACGATTTTCATCGGGAGGCACATTTTCATCTAATTTTGGCCATTTTATGAAAAGTTCACTAATGTCTCTATTCAAGTGACGCTTTCTCGAACTCATAACTTCCCTCAAATATGTTACTAATCGTGTTTTTTTCTTCAACACAAAAACAAAGTCACCATTAGTCTTGAGGAGAAAGCAGCCAATGAGAATGCGTCGCTGGCGCCAACAATGAATACTGTTTCGCTGGCGTCAACACATGCGAGCCAAAGAGAATCTATTGTGTGACTGAGCAATAAAAGCTCGTTATACGACTGATTTAGAATGTATATTCAGTTCGTCAATGCTAAATAATGTTGTAGCGCCTCCTCGTCTAAGACCCCTCCCCCCCTCGCCAAGTTGTTTAGAATTCGGACAATTGAAAGTTTCAAGTGAAAAGGATAACATCACCCCAATCTTTTCAAGTCGAAAAGGATTCGTTCCAGCCGGAAGTGAGAAGCTTCACTGTGAAGGTCGGCTCTTTTGAAGCTCCATAACGTGAGAAAACGGATCAGTGGATAGTCCATAAAAAAGGGAGAAGCCGATAGACGACGAGGAAAAATTTGGGGGCTCTACCGAGTTCCCTACTTGCCGTCAGCTGTAGTCCCAGAAAATGTGTCAGCCATTCAAGAAATGTTAATCAATGATAATCGCTGTACCTACCAAATGATGCAGAAGGAACTTACCATTGGATCCGCAGCTATACATAAAATTATTCATGAAGAACTGCATATGAAAAAATTAGTTTGTCATTGGGTCCCCCATAATTTAACAGAACACCAAAAAGCGAAGAGTGTCAGAATCAGTAAAGAAACCCTAAAATTACTTAATGATGGTGGACAGACATCGCATTATTTCTAAAATCATAATTAGTGATGAAACGGACATACCGTTTTTTGACGTTCCAACACGTCAAAAAAGTAAAGTATGGGTCTTTGAAGATGACCTCAAACCAACAATGATGAAAAGACAACTGGCAATGAAAAAAGTAATGTATGCCGTGTTCTTCAGAAGTACAGATCTGGTCAAAGCCATAAAGCTAGAGGGACAGAAGACAGTTACAGCTAACTGATACACCACTAAGTGTTTTACAGAAATTCTTCAGGAAGTGAATGTTAGGGGACTCATGCTTCACCATGACAATGCATCTTTTCATTCAGCAAGAATAACAGTCGAATTTTTTGAACAAAAAAAACAACAAAGTGATAGAACCACCCTATTCTCCTGCCGGCCGTCCAAATTACTGCTCATGTCCAAGGACGAGTCGGAAGGTCTGGGTTTTCGAGCCTCTGCTGATCTTGCTATATCTGACTTTTGGCTATTTTTAAATCTAAAAAAAAATTACTTGGGCGTCGTTTTCATTCCGAAGATGAGATTGATGAGGCTATAAAAGCATATTTTTCATCGATTCCAAGAAATGGAGGACTTGAAGCATTTAATCTTTGGGAAATTCGCCTACAAAAGTGCATTGATGTTAGAGGGGAGTACTTTGAACACTCCTAAGAGTTGGCAAGTTTAACTTATATCACTTAGCCGTATCGCAAAAATTTCAGTGGAGACCCTCGTATAAGGGTTGTGTTATCAAAATTATAATTTAACATTCATTTTTAAACTTATTTCTCTTTGCTTTTGATTTTTCTAAATGCAGTCGAACCTGCCTTAAACAGAATTCAGGGCACCGGAAGAAGTTTCCGTTTTATGCAGGTAATTTCAGGAGAAGCTAAGTTTAAAAGTTTAGCTGGAAATGTTTATAGTTCAAATGTAATTGCTCATCTATACATCAGACTTTAAAAATTCTGAAAAGTGTATTTAGATAAATCCGATTAATACTATATTGTACCATAATAGCTAATTTAATTATTTTAAATATGTATATACGTACATTTTTGCATACTGCGATCACAGGAGTATATGTAAATAGAAATATAGTGCATCCTATATCCTTAACTGTTAGCTTATTACCATACCTTAAAACCTAGATGAATTGACTTACATGCAAAATATTTCTGCTTACCATAAAACAAAAAAATAAATTTAAAAACAAATGTGAGATGAACTTTCAAAATAATCCAACATGGTTTTTTGGACATGTGTCTTACTAATGATGCGACTTTCAGTTAAAAATCGTGCATTGATTAATATTTCTAATATTTCAGAGTCTTCCTGATTAACTGAAAATTCTTGAAGTTCTGAAATGGCTTTCAGAACATCGTGATATAATTTAATGGAAAGTTCTGGAAAAAATGGTTCTCATGGAAATAAATGGCTAAAATAGTTGGATGATTTTTCCATTCTCTGTTCATTACAACAGGTGCGTTTTATTAAAAAAATATTTTAAATTGGCCGTCCGTTTCCGCGTTGTACATAGGTTCCGTTTCCCATAGGGGAAAATAACAAGAAATTCCTGTATTTTTGGACGGGGCTAAAAATATTTTCCGCTTTTTACAGTATAAAGCTGTTTCAACCACGTGACATTCCCTTAGTAACGAGCCTTAGTAACGCCTGCTGGTAGACATACAATCTATAGATCGCCCATTGGTATACACGTTGTACGTTGCGCTAAAAATATTTATTTAAAGAATTAAGTAATATTTATGCAATAACTTGCTATATTTGATAAGCTACAACACTAGAATCGTGCAGTTTAAGCAACAAAATGGTTGCAGATCTAATATTAAAGCACATTAAAACATTTCAATATGTTTGTAAAAGAATTACCATGATTGAATTCAAAATAATTAAACAGAGCTCATATACATGAAAGATACTTACTACAGATAAATTTTTTATCAATAATTATGTAATTTTATGCATTGTAAAATCGATAAAAGCTAATATCAGATCGTAAATTGAATTTTATTTTAATGTTTTATTTTGCATACTTGTGATAGTATATATTTATAAAACTTAAAAATTTCAAGCATATATTTACTAATTTCTCCGAAATATTTGGTAATGTGTAGGGAATGTATTGATATTATGTCGAAAATCGCAACTCGAGTTTTCGATGAATCTACACGTTTTGGGACCGATAGAATACGAAAAAACTATTTTTAGAGTGACATCTGTGTGTGTCTGTGTTTGTCTCAAAAACTAATTGACCAATTTTTATAAAATTCCCTGGTACTGATTAGATTTTGCCATTTTGGTACGATTCAGGATAAAAGAACATGTCTTTATTTGCGAAATAGCCTGTAAAATTTACTGTATCCACTTTAGATGAAAAACTGATAGACAAAATTTCTCAAATTTTGCTAGATAAGTCACTTGTGGATTTCGCTGGTACTAATTAGATTTTGGTACGATTCGGGATAAAGGAACCCGTCTTTTTTGCGAAATGGCCCGCAAAAATTGTTTGTATCTACTCTAGCTCAAAAACTTTTCACAAAATTTGTTAGATAAATCACAGTGGGTTACTCTGGTGCTGATTTGATTTTGGTATGATTTGGAATAAAAGAACCTGCTCTTTTTTGCGAAATGTCCGCAAAAATTGTCTGTATCCACTCTAGGGGAAAAACTAATAGACCAAATTTCACAAAATGTGGTAGATAAGTCACTTGTGGGTTACTCTGGTGCTGATTAGGTTTCGGTATGATACGGAAAATACAATCTAAAACAATCTAAAAAACAATTTAAAAAAAAACAGTCTGCTTTTTTTTTTTTTTTTTTGCAAAATTGCTAACAAAAATCGTCACACTTTAAATAAAAGACCACATGTTCTGAAATATATCAATTAAATACATTTTATGAAATATATCAATTAAAAAAATGTTGACTAAGACTAAGATCAACCCCATTACTCTAGGTCTAGCGGTTCTCGAGATATTTTTGGTTTTCGCTGCTCCACCTCTGAAAAAAAGTCCAGTTACGAAATAAAAATGAAAATTGAATTAAAAGTGCAAATTTAGTGTAATTTAAAATGATTATAGGTGTTGTTTTGCTCAATTAAACTCATTTTAACGAATTATTGATGAAATCAAGAGAACTTGAATATGAGTTTGCAGGGAAAGTCATGTGCTGCCCACATCAGATTTTTTTTGTTACATATACATCGGGACGCTTTTTGAATTTTAATAATATTTAATGCTTCTTAACGAATCAGCATAAAGTGAGGTCGCAACAGTTGACAACATAGAAGTTCATTATTACCTTAAAAAAGAAACAATTCTTAATTTCCTTTTAATAAATGGAGAGACGATAAATAAAGAGTAATAATTCCCTGAAATAAAGTGTTCTACACATACTCTTAGCAATTTTTTCTTATCTTCATTAAAATCAGCCCTTTTGATAGCCGACAGCCACTTGTCCCGGCTATCTTCACTGAGAAGCTTCTTAAATTCATCTACTATTACATTACAATTAATACAGCGGGGAGTCTAAAAAATCTGATGTGGGCAGCACATGACATTCCCTGTAGACTCAAATTAATTTTTTTTTATTTCTTTAATAATTCATTAAATTGAGTTTAATTGCACAAAATAACACTAAATTTGCATTTTTAATTCTATTTCTGTTTTTATTTGGTAATTAGACATTTTTCTAAAAGTGGCATAACTAAATGCGAAAAATCTCAAATATCTCGAGAATGGTTAGCCCTAGAGTAATAGAGTTGTTCTTATTATTTTCCTCATCAAGAATTACGTATAAAACAAGCATTTAATTGATATATTTGAACATACGTAGCTTTTTTTTAGATTTTTGGCGATTTTTGAGGGCCATTTCGTAAAAAAAGGCAGGTTGTTCTTTTCCGAATAATACCAAAATCTAATCAGCACCAGAGTATCCACCAAGTAACTTATCTATCAAATTTCGTGAAATTTGGTCAATTAGCATTTTAGTTAGAGTGGATACATGACATTTTTGCGGGCTATTTCGTAAAAAAGGCAGGTTGTTCCTTTCCGATTAATACACAAATCTAATCAGCACCAGAGTATCGTACAAGTAACTTATCTACCAAATTTTGTGAAATTTGGTCAAATAGTATTTTAGCTAGAGTCAATACATGAAATTTTTACTGGCCATTTCGCAAAAAAAGGCGGGTTCTGTTTTTACGAATCGTACCAAAAACTAATCAGCACCAGGATCATACCCAATTGACTTGCCTACCAAATTTTATGAAATTCGGTCCATAAGTTTTTGAGTTAGAGTGGATACATACATTGCACAGACACACAGACATACACACACACAGGCGTCACGCTAAAAATATTTTTTTCGTATTCTAGAGGTCTCGAAACGTGTAGATCCGTCGAAAACTCGAGTTGCGATTTTCGACATGATTCCAATACTTTCCCTATACATTACCATGTATTGCAGAGAAAGTAAAAATTTGATGTGCGTAGCACATGACTTTTCCTGCAGACTTATATCCAAGTTCTCTTATTTTATTTAAATTTAATACACTTTTAATTCAATTTTCGTTCTCATTTGGTAACTGGACTTCTTTAAAAGGTGGCGTAGAGAAAATATGAAAAAACTAAAATATCTCGAGAACGGCTAGACCTAGTGTAATGGGGTTGGTTTTATTCTTTTCTTCGTTACAAATTATGTATTAAACAAGCATTTAATGAATATATTTGAGCATACGTAGTTTTTTATTTTAGATTTTGACAATTTTTGGGGGTCATTTTGCAAAAAAAGCAGGTTATTTTTTTCCGAATCATACCAAAATCTAATCAGCACCAGGGTGTCGCACAAGTGATTTACCTACCGTATTTTGTGGAATTCGGTACATTAGTTTTTCAGCTAGAGTGAATACAAGCTTTTGCGGGCCATTTCGCAAAAAAAAAAAAAAAAAAAATCTTTTATCTCGAATCGTACGCAAAACCAATCAGTACCAGATTCGCCCACAAGTGACTTACCTACCAAATTTTATGAAATTCGGTCAATTACTTTTTTAGTTAGAGTGGATACAAAGTCTGCGCAGACAGACAGACAGACAGACACACAGTTATTCACAGAAGGCAGACTCAATGATTTTCACTACTTATATAGTCTTCAGAACTCACATCATGAGTTGAAAAACTTTTGGCGTCTTCAGTTCTACGTATTTATGTGAGCAATCGTTTTCTAACATGAATTTCATTAAATGCAAATTGAGGAGCTAAATTACTGATGCCAACTTGGAATCATGCCTTAAATTAACAAGAAAGATCAATCATGCTTAAAGCATTGATTATGAAACACTTTCCAACTTCAATGCAATTTTATTTAAAAAAGTCGAAAATGCAATACATTCCTCGGTAATATTTTAAAACTTATCACGATACTACATTGATTTATTATATTTGAAAACTTAAACCTTCATTGAAAAAAATGAACTTCATTCAAAAGACGGCATTGAAATATAAATTGCGTGGTTTAAATATCTCTAAAATGCAATACATTCCACGGTAATATTTTTAAATCTATCATAATACTACGATAATTTATTATATTTTAAAACTTCATCGAAAACAACTGAAATTAATTCAAATGACGTCATAGAAAAAATAACACGCCTGGATCTCTTTATAAAAGCAGCATTTCATTCATAACTTTCTCCATTTCATTCATCACAATACTATAATAAATTATTTTATTTAAAAATTAAGACCATGGAGCTACAATTCATAAACTTTATGCTTAAAACTTCATCGAAAAATATCGTCCTTCTGTTTATAAAATCAATTAATATTTCATTCATATCAGCCATGCAGACTCCATGGACTGAATTATTTTGTGTTAAAGAAATACAGTAATTCTAATACAACTCATTCTACATATTTTGCTGTTTACATTTTACATAGGTGAAAAATAGGCTTAATTGTAAAAATAATCAAATTTGAATGAGAATTTAAACTCAAATATATTGTCATTGTGTTGTTTCAGTATGTAGATGCACAGAATTTAAGCAGAAATAAAATAGTTTTAGGACGGATACAACACTCAATATGAATTAAAAAGAACTTTAAAAAATCTCGAATTTGAAACAAGATGGATGCCATATCTCATTTTGAAGTGGGTCATGTGATCGTTTCATATCATGGTCACGTGATCGTTTCATATAAGATGTGTAATTAGTATTTTAATTTTTATTTAAAAAACTACTGAATATATTTAGCTGAATTTTTTTTTATATATTTTATGGAACAATTTGACTATTACCTAAAATTTTCGAAGCAATTTGTGAATTTTAAATCCGCTTAAAAAATGTTAGAAAAATTAGGTCCCATAGGGCTCAATGTATTTCATTTTTTCAACCCGGGTTCAATCCAAAACTAATTGTGTGATATTATTCATTTATATTCCCATAGGTCCTACAGACCGTCTGAACAACATACTAAAATTTCATTTTGATTAAGTCATTTTTACGGCAGTTATCGTGCTAACGGATAGACAGACAGACAGACAGACAGACAGACAGAATGAACAAAGTCATAAACACTTTTCAACTTTGTTGTAAAGTGTTAAAAACGACTAGTTGCAAACTGGACATACAGAAACTTTCTAAAGAAATGCACGCTCATTGCTTACACTGATTAAAACCAATGAGAGCAATTTTTTGTGTGATTTTTTCTTCATTTAATAAAGATATTATTAATATTATAGCTTGTTATAATATTACTTTAAATCTTCCTTATTAGTAAAAATATATTTATGGTTCTCAAATAATTTTTTAATTGTTATGAGGAACAGGTTTGGTTCTTTTGTCTCAAAAGTTTGACGAACACTAGCCAATACACCTTCTCGGTACGCTAGCGCTGTAAGGGGGCCCTCCGTTATCCTGAATAATAATATCAAGAGCAGTGGGAGTTGTCAAATTAATATAAAAAATCTTGCAGAAGGACTCAAGCAGGTTGGGACGCTGTCACTGGGTCAACATATAATTCGGAAATCTTTATATCCATTTCAATATTAACATAATTATAATTAAAATACAAGTTTGTGCTCTCTTAAATTCGAAGGGCTTTGCTGACAGACAGCTTTCATTTTATTCTCTTACAGGAAAATTTTACCCTCCGTCCTACAAATTGGGTTATCTTATTCAAGGATGTGATGTCCCAATAAGATTCAAAACTGCGAAGATGCTCTTTATAATTCTGCCACAAACGCAAAGATTAAAGCATGATTAAAAGAGCACACTAGGTATTTAATACAGTACCTTTTAATGCGGAATTTACACTTATTTGCTATGGCCCTATCTCATATCATATTTAAGCCTGTCAAAAACAGGGAAACTAACACTCTTAAAGTTGTAACTTTTTTAAATATATGGCACTTAGCGTTGAAAATAGTTATTTTATCTAAAATTGGCCAGTTCCGTAGACGGTACTATAAGTGTACAAATTTTAGCCTTTTAGATCAATGGAGGGGCTTTAAGAAAATCCCCATGCTTTTCACTTCCGTAGGAGGAAATCGAAAATTCAGCTCCATTAGTTTCTGCTCCGTAGACAATACTATAAGTGTGCGTATATTTAACCTTCTAAGTGAACAGGGGCTTCTGGAGGACATGGGCTGACTTTTCGAAAAACCACATTTTTCCCCGTCTGGAAAAGAGTATTAAAAATTCGGTTTCGTTAGGTTCTGTCCCGTAGTCGATACTATAAATGTGCAAAGATTCAGTCTTTTAGGTTACCCGGGGAGGGAGCTTCTGAAGGGTCTGGATAGCCAAAAAGACGTTAGACAATTATTATATAAATATTTTTTTGCAATTTGGTATAGAAGTATTGGAGGGGGGTATCCCCCCTCCCCCTTCACCCAGATACCTAAGGTGCAGCCAAACCAACATTGGATATTCATTTTATAAATTAAAGTCATAAACTATTTTGATCGGCATTTTAGAGCGCGGCATGTCTTCTCCATATCTTTATCTAATGTTTCTCTATTAGCAAACAAAAACTTTGACCACTTTCCTAGTTGGAATATTTTAGATAGAATCAACCACATGTATATGCACTTTAATCTTTGGACGCTTTGTCTCACATGGTAACATGGTAGAGAAATAATTTATAGCTGCCTTGCTTCCTTATGACAGATAACCCAGAAGTTATGTCAATGAACCTATTTTTAATCCCGATAGTAAATTTTCTGCCCTATCCGCGCTTTGTTAACTTTCGCGGCACACATATTTCGCCGAAATTCTGCACAAACAGTTGCGAAATATTTTCTTATAGATAAAATGCTATGCTTAGATTATATTAAAACTAAATTTAATACCCAATAAAACATAGAATATATGTTTTATTTTAATTTAAAATATTTTTGGTGCTGCCATCTGTTGTCGTAATTTAATTCATACCGACTATTTTTATTTTTTAATGAACATTTTTAAATGTTTATTCCTTCTAATACGCTATTAAATACAACAACTGATCATACATAATGCCATAATCACCGAAACGTAATTGAACTTGGACTTGAAGACAAAGGAACTTTTAGCGTACATACTTTTAGCGTACGAACTTTTAGCGTACAACAACATTTAGCGTACAAATATTTTTGAAGTAAGAATTATCTAAATTAATCGGTGCGAGTTGCCATGTTTTGAATGAATTTCAGAGAGTTATTTGACAGTTGTTGCTCGAAATTTGAATTCAAAATTATTCTTAAAATTAGTGGAAAATTTATAGATATGGGATCCCTACAGGACCGCTCATAAGGGGGACGGACACCACTAGCGTGTGTGTGTGGGAGGGGGTATTCAGAGAGAGCCAGGACCGCCAATATTTTCTTTTTGAGGCTGGAGGAAACATGAAAAATTGACAAAAAAGAGAAAATCAAATATGGAGGGCGATACGTGATAAATGTTTGTATGGGACCCACAATTTCAATGGCGGCCCTGGCAAACCTCTTTCCCATATATAAAATAATGAATAAATCAAATAAGCATTTACTTATTTGATTTCGGTTTGTAATATCTACAGATATTGTTTACTAAGTTTTTCTACATAAAAGTGATCAGAGTAAGAAAATAATGATAACTTCAAAATATTTAATTTCAACAAAATATGCTAACACTCTGTTGGCTTACACTTAAATTTATGTCATTTCCGACACATTTTTGATAGGATCCAGTGGCAAAAAATCGAAGAGCACAAAGAACCTGCAATTTTAAAAATTGGTCAGCAATAAAAAGATTTTTACACGTTTACATGTAAACAAACTTTCAAGCATGCAGTAACCTTCCGAAAACATACGTTTACTTTTTTTAAAAGTCTTAATAAAGATAAATGAAAACATAGCATTATTCTTAAATTAATATATTACTTAAATTAAATGATTACTTACTTTTGTCTCCACTGAGAGGACATTTCTTCTTGAAGTTCTTGGCTCAAGTTCCGGGCGAAGCAATTCGATTAGTTCTGCCACTAAATGTTTATTTAGTCTGAACAGAGAAATAAATTCATTCTCAAGCAATAGGAAAGATTTTATTCGTTGTGGCCGAATAATTCGATTTATTAGAGTTTGTCTGGATTCCTCTTCTAAAAGAGCAAGTGTTATGATAGCAGACATCTTGAATTTGTGACTTTTTTCCTACGTAATTCAGATTTCACCGTCTCCTTAGATGGTGGAATTATCCAGGGGTTTTTACGTACCTTCGTATAACTTCACGTACCTTAATAAGACTTCGTGGTACCACATTTCGTAAAATTTGATTCAAGTGCGGAATAACCGGTTATTTCGAACCCGGGTAGATTTACGATGTGTTGGTGGTAGAGCCCCTGGTCCCAACACTAAACCTTATTCGAGGTCATCATCTAATAATATAATTGTTTTTCTAATATCACAAATTGTACGTAGTGATGGAGTTATGCAGTGACGTCGTCAGTGGGTTACCATTAACTTATGGGGAAAGGGGGGGGGGGGGAGCTGGGCAAACAGTTTCTCTAAGTCGAAAGGTGAGCAGTCCAGCCTGGGGAATGGAATTTACGGGGGAGGGGTATTTTAAGCATGGTCCCGTACATTTCTGCAGTCTTTTACTCTTCGAATATTTTTATCAAAGTTACACATAGAGTAGAATTATTCAGGGCGACATAGCCCAGTGGTTAAGGCACAGGGATTGAATTCGAATGACCCAAGTTCAATTCCCGGCTCTGCCTAAACTGTCCCCATGTTTACGCGGAGTACGGTCACGTTAAATTTGTGGGTCTGAAAGCCTTTCCGAGAGGTTAGTGGCAGCGGAAGGAGGGTACAGTCCCTGTGGATGTCGCTCACACTGGGTTCTGTCTAAATTAGGTGGCACTGTCCTGGCCGTCCAAACAGATACCCTACAGCTTCGGGTAGATCGGGCGGTCTAGGTCGAAACGAAAGAAAATAGAATTATTTGTACTGGGATATCCTATAGTGATTAAGGCGGAAATATCGCAAACGGTAGTCCCGTGCTCGATTCTCCACGCAGACCTAAACTGCCTCGTGCCTAAGTAAAATATGGACATGATAAATCCGTAGGTTCGAAAGCCCATCCAAGAGATAATGGATTAATGGGAAGAATGGTACGGTCCCTGTGGTTTCCATCTCATTGAGTCCGGATCTAAATTAGGTGGCACTTTCCCAGCCGATTAAACAGATACCTTATACCGTCGGGTAGGTTGGCAGTTTGGATAGAAAGAAAAAAAGTAGAATTGATCAGATCGTAAAATGATCATTCTGAGCCCAGGATTGAGGGTGGGGGGCGGGGGCAATAGAAGACCAACAATGGTTAAACGAAAAAAAAAAAGAAAAGAAAACGTAATTTAAATCAATGATGTTTAAACCAGTCAACTCCGTTTCAGCCTAACCGATAAAACAGTCACACAAAATGTTTTGGCAAAATAATGTTCTACATAATTATGCTACCTTGATACTTTTGGAGAATTTGAAATAACGGACTTATCTTCAGCAATAGATGAGCTAGAACCTTTTTGTGTGTGTACGAGTTTTTATGGTCAAGGAAGCCGTATTTGATATTTTAATAGGAACACCAAATTACCGTAGCTATCTTGCACAGCAAAAAATTAAAAAAATAAATAAACAAACAAAATAAAATAACTAAAATATATTTAAAAAGGGTTTTTCTTGGAACATTCTATACCATTGTAATAAAATGAATGTTATTCTGAATACAAACACAACTTGTTACATATTCATGAATACTTAATTTGGTTTTTCAAGTGTAAAGAACTGGAGTGCTGTAGCTGGTAGCATACTGTGCAAAACAGTATCGTTCGGTAAATAATGAAATAATGTTTCTGTTCGATGTATGTTTATACATATGTATGTCTATGTGTATTGTTTCTCCCGGCCGTCCTTTGTTAACTGCTCTACATCCTCTAGGTGAGCTGGACGACCTGGGCAATAAACAAATAAATAAAATCGCGTGCATTTTCTTTCGGTTCCATTTTTAATGGGATTTCTCCAGACGTGGGTAGACATTTGTATCCACTGGAAAATCTCGACTGACGCCTCGAGGAAACAAGAAAGGCGCTGGCATTGAGCTTTGCGCCAGACGGAGCAAAAATACTTTATCTACACAGAAAATATTTTATGCATTTAAATAAAAGCCACTTGATCGTAAATTATTTGGATAGACGCTGTCTCCCCTGGCGCTTCGCCAATGTTTATAAATAAATTTATAAGAAAAAAATTACATGAATTTAAAAAAGTAGTAAATACCATCAAATATTTTCAATGTCCATACGCAATATTAGGTAGCACATCTATTATCTTCCCTGTGGATCTCGTTCGTTCTATTTAGAAAAGATACTTTTGTAATAGTTTTGTATTTTGACACTAAGCAATTCGCCAATACTCATTTAATTTACGGGTACGAGACATTGTCAATTTCATTTTGATGAGAATTTTGCATGCGAGTATAAATAAACCATTATATGTGGATTAATAAGTTGCCAAAAGCACCAAATTTCAATTTATGTGGTGTTAATTCATTGCCAAAAACATGTGGAACCAACACAATTTTTTTTCAGAATTTGAAATAACGGACTTATCTTCAGCAATAGATGAGCTAGAACCTTTTTGTGTGTGTACGAGTTTTTATGGTCAAGGAAGCCGTATTTGATATTTTAATAGGAACACCAAATTACCGTAGCTATCTTGCACAGCAAAAAATTAAAAAAATAAATAAACAAACAAAATAAAATAACTAAAATATATTTAAAAAGGGTTTTTCTTGGAACATTCTATACCATTGTAATAAAATGAATGTTATTCTGAATACAAACACAACTTGTTACATATTCATGAATACTTAATTTGGTTTTTCAAGTGTAAAGAACTGGAGTGCTGTAGCTGGTAGCATACTGTGCAAAACAGTATCGTTCGGTAAATAATGAAATAATGTTTCTGTTCGATGTATGTTTATACATATGTATGTCTATGTGTATTGTTTCTCCCGGCCGTCCTTTGTTAACTGCTCTACATCCTCTAGGTGAGCTGGACGACCTGGGCAATAAACAAATAAATAAAATCGCGTGCATTTTCTTTCGGTTCCATTTTTAATGGGATTTCTCCAGACGTGGGTAGACATTTGTATCCACTGGAAAATCTCGACTGACGCCTCGAGGAAACAAGAAAGGCGCTGGCATTGAGCTTTGCGCCAGACGGAGCAAAAATACTTTATCTACACAGAAAATATTTTATGCATTTAAATAAAAGCCACTTGATCGTAAATTATTTGGATAGACGCTGTCTCCCCTGGCGCTTCGCCAATGTTTATAAATAAATTTATAAGAAAAAAATTACATGAATTTAAAAAAGTAGTAAATACCATCAAATATTTTCAATGTCCATACGCAATATTAGGTAGCACATCTATTATCTTCCCTGTGGATCTCGTTCGTTCTATTTAGAAAAGATACTTTTGTAATAGTTTTGTATTTTGACACTAAGCAATTCGCCAATACTCATTTAATTTACGGGTACGAGACATTGTCAATTTCATTTTGATGAGAATTTTGCATGCGAGTATAAATAAACCATTATATGTGGATTAATAAGTTGCCAAAAGCACCAAATTTCAATTTATGTGGTGTTAATTCATTGCCAAAAACATGTGGAACCTTTATATCTCTGTGAAAGAAGTAATGTCTTTGCGTTATGTAGGAAAAGTCATATGCTACCCACATCAGATTTTTTTAACATTATTATTGCATCGGGGTTGTGTTAATGTTTCGGTGACGTGTTTCAGATATTTTCATTCATTACTTATTCCACAACTAATAAAAAACGAAAACTTTGGTCTTTTTTACGCCCCTTCTTCCGCCAATGAATGCCTTCAAAAAGTATCTGTTCGAGCAAGTGTTTTTCTTTTTTGTTGTTTTTCATTTTTAATTTCCGTACAATACATGGTAATGTGTAGGGAAAGTATTGGAATCGTGTCGAAAAACGCAACTCAAGTTTTCGGCAGATCTACACGTTTTGAGCACTCTGAAACCAGAAAATACTACTTTTAGCATGACGTCTGTGTGTGTAATGTATGTATCCACTCTAACTGAAAAACTGATGGATCAAATTTCACAAAATGTGGTAGCTAAGTCACTTGTGGGTGATCCTGGTGCTGATTAGATTTTGGTATGATATGGAAAAAATGAACCTGCCATCAAAAATAGTGGTCCGCAAAAATAGTATGTATCCACTCTAGTCGAAAAACTAAATGACCAAATTTCACCAATAGTCCAGGCAACAAAAGAAAAATAGGAAAAGAAAAATCATGTAGTTTTGAAATTTGGCAGAGTTGTGTGTGTGTGTGTGTGGAGGGGGGGGGGGGTGTCCTGAACAACATACTAAAAGTCCTCGTGGATGGGGTTGCGCGGGAGCATTGAAATGACGGTTTTCTGCATTTTCCATAAATATCTCAAAAACTATGAATTCTAGCAAAAAGCACTTATGTACAAAATTAAACTACATAAAATTTCCTACAAAAACTATCTGTATCATTTTTCTGTAGGATTAATAGTTTAGAAAATAGAGGGGGTGAAGAATGACATAGTTCTAAAAATTCTTGTTATATTGGTTTTATTTGAAACAAAAAAGAGCAGATGGTAATTAAAATGGTACGATACCATTCAAGTAAACAAGTTCTTAGAAAAATATTAGTACATAAATATTACACAAAAAAACTCATTATTATTATTGTAGAACTTAGGAAAATGACATGGTATGAGCGCGGGTTACAAGAAACGTGATCTATTAGCCGTTATATTTTTCGTAAAAAATAACATATTTTTATTTGAAAAAAAAATTGTAAGGAGTTAGATGTATTTATAAATTCCAAAATATGGTATCTATTACTGTAAAAAACATCTCAAAGACAATGCGGCAGAAAATTATGCAACAAATTGTCAAAATAAAAACAATATGCTATTATTTAAACATATTTTTTATTTATTTTTATTATTACTAATTCTCAGTATAAATGTTTACTTGTCTATTTCTACCTAAAACTCATTATATATACATATGTATTATGTATTAAAGAATACCTAAACATCTTCTGCGTCGACGCCATCAATTTGAAACTCCTCTTTTTCTAATGGTGTACTGTTGGTGCATGTGCCATTGCAGATTCCACAAACGGATGAGCATTTAATGCCTGCCTTTTGTCATCCACATCTTCCACCACACCTAGTTGTACAGCCTCAAAATATGGTCAGGAAAAATTGTGTCAGGAGCCACTGGGTCCTTTGTTTTTAGTGGGAATAGGGATTCATCCTCTTTTCGGGCCCATCCCCACTGGTTAGGAGGTAAGTTGCTATCGAGCCACTGTTGAACCTGTAAGTACACTCTCAACGAGTGTTGTTCCGCTGAGCCTCTGGTTGGAGGAAGTGAGGAGAGGTCAGTTTTGACCTTGGTTGATGATTTGAGGAATGATGAATACCTGTGGTTATTCAAATCATGTTGATTAGCACTGGCTGCGCATATAGCAAGGAACATCTTCTCACCAGCTTGTGACACAGCACCAGGTGTCGATGAGGGGTTATAAAATATTTCAGCAATGTCTCTCATCTGGCTTGGTAGTTTTTTAAACAATGTGATCATTGTTGCTTTGCTTTTTTTATAAATGGCGGAAGTTGTATCGTATCCGCTGAAGGCATGAAGAAGGAGGATGGATTGAGAAAAAGGAAGTTGTTGCGTTGAAAATAGTTTATCTTCTACTTTTTCCCTGCCAGGCTTCAAGAAATAAATGTTACTATCTGGTGGTGCCAAAGCAATCAGTAACATGACCAGGTCCCCATCTCCCCCTATTACAGCAACGGTCGGATTAGTAGTTGCTTTCTCTATCTCACATCTCACGATGGTAGTATCAGCATCACCTGCAGTGACCTTAGTTTCAATTCCACTTGCAGCCATTTTCTGTGTTGTTGAGACTCAGACCGTCCGACCTACCAGAAAGGTGACAGGTAACTGTTTGGACGGCCGGGAAGTGCCACCCAATTTAAACCGGAACCCAGCACAGGGACCGTGCCCTCCTTCCCTTACCACCAACCTCTCGGAAGGACTTACGAACCCACATGTTTAACGTGATCGTACTCCGCGTGAACACGGCGACAGTTTTGGCAGTGGCGGGAATCGAACCCAGGCCTACCGAATGCTGCTCGCTTTGTGCTATTGATATCACCATACTCATTAAAAACCACAGTGCAGTTTTCACCATAATGCTTGGTAATGTAGGCTACATACTGATCACAAATTTAATAAAACTTGCTCCCAACATTCCATTTTACTCTGTATAGGAGGAAGCCACCATCTACAACATTAGTACTAATTCTGATGTTTATTGTTGTCGTATTACTTACTACAGGAAGTGCGTCATAGAGAGCTGACTTCTTTGACTTCCTCATTCCTCCTTCATCGAAAAGAGCCAATGGGAATGGGGATAATTCATAACATAAAAGATCCGCAACATCCTCATCACTCTTTTTTGTAATAGTGGTTCTTTGGAAGATTATTAGAGGGTCAACAACCACTGGCTCATTGTTCACTTTGATAGCACAAGTCATACAGGCCAATGACAACACTACATTCTTTTTTGATTGCTTGATGTCAGCAAAATTATTTCCAACTATACTTTTCATTGTTTGGGTGCCAAGTTGTAGAGCGTGTTAACAATTTATTTTGGCATTTCTAGTGATACCTGTCGACAGTGACATTAGCAAAGCCGACTTCGGAAAAGGGGGATGGTTTCTGAACCACTCATAAACCTTAAGTCGGTCCTGTTCATCTATTTTGCTGTGATACACGGAAATCAAAGTGCTGCTTGCTCTCCACTTGAAAATACCACTCCAGAAAAATCCTCCTCTGACGAACAAACAGATGGCAGCTGTTGCAGATGATCCACAAACCCACTTTACTAACACGGAATCACTGATACCTCTTCCTCGTGTCAGACCACCAGAGCTTTTTAAGGAGCGCATCAGAGTCTGTTTGATAACCAAATCAGACCAACCTCTTGCTCATGGTGAACCACTTCTATTTATGGCGAAATATCCCTTTTCAACAAAGTGCTCTAACACATCTGTGTGGTTAGTTGTCAAAGCAAGCATGTCTTGCACATAGAGATGAGCGCATTTCGCATACTGAAAGTGGCCACTTGCATGGAAGAAAAAGATCATTTGCTGGACACAGAGCAAGTGGCCATTCCAATCACCACAATGCTCTACAACAATGAACTTCTTCATTAGCGAAATCCTATTAACATATTGCACCCACAAAGCTGCAGTGGGCCCATTCTCCTTGACACGATCAAGCTCATTTCGTAGTTTGTTTTGAATTGAAGTCAGGTGAGCATTCTCTCTAACTTTTTGTGGAGTGAGTTCCTCCATGTCATACAATAGGTTGATGATCACCTCTTGTTCTTGTGATGAAACACCGGCACCATCCAGAATAATTCTAATCAAAGCAGCTTGTACTAAGACATGTCCTCTAACTGATATGCTATAAGCATGTGCAGTTAACATTTTGTCCACTGAATTAGGAGCAAAAACTGATAACACATCCTTCAGCCCACTTCCTGCCATTGTGTGGCTTATGCATCCCATATAGGACATAAGCATATGGAATCCTCCCAACCTCACGACTATTGTTTCAAACAGAGGCTCATCCGACAAGGAACATACTATATTTCTCGAGCCCTGATGTAGTTTCTCAACTTTCGCTGCGGACATCTTTCACACCACTTGCTTTTGGGCGCGGTAGCCCAGTGGTTAGCGAGCGGGAATTGCACTCGGTAGCCCCGGGTTCGATTCCCTCCGCTGCCAAAACTGCCGTAGTGTTCACGCGGAGTTCGATCACGTTAAATATGTGGGTCCGCAAGTCCTTCCGAGAGGTTGGTGGTAGGGGATGGAGGGTACGGTCCCTGTGGATGCCTCCCCCCACTGGGTTCCGATCTAAATTGGGTGGCTCTTCCCGGCCGTCCAAACAGTTACCTTACACCTTTCTGGTAGGTCGGACGGTCTGGGTCTCAACACCACCACCACTTGCCCTTGAAACGAATTTCACTACTTCTACCGTATTACACCCTCAAATTACAGTGTTGTATGGGCATGAAGTATTTTACCTCTACTTACTAGTTATCTATGTTCTACAATTCTACAATAATAAGTTTTATATGCATTATTTACATATTTATATGTATCAATGTATATTTATTTATATATTACATTCGTTATTTATATGTATCAATGTATATTTATTTATGTATATTTATTTATATCAATGACGGAATGATTAAAACTCTTGCTTTTAGCTAAAGATTTCAAGAACTTAATTTCAGAATTTAAAGAAATTGAATCGGAGAATAAGTGGACTGCGCGATACACATATGCGTAAAAGGCAGCTAATTTATGCTGGGAAGAATGGTTTGAAAGGAAATGTGGGGCACAATTTGCCCAAAAAGGTTTTCGAAAAACCAGAAGTACTAAAAAAACTCTTTTTAGAAACAAGAAAGTCTCCAAAAGGAGAGTTCATTGCACATTTAAATTTCATGTGTGAATTGAATACGAGGGTCAATCGAATTAACAAGGATAGATAATAAATGTATCATTTTATATCATTATTTGACCAAGGACTGCTGACAGGCAGGGTAAACGGACCGGCCTCCTGGATGGGATGGAGAGAATGATTAATTTTGGAAATGTTTCAATATTAATCACATCTCGCCAGTGAACAATTTAAACAATCTATTTTGGTTTGTACGTATTAAAAAGTAATGATTTTAAAACTCATTCAAACAGAAAATAAAAGTGATTTAAATATAAAAGCTCTTTATTTTTGTAACACAATTACAAAATGACACATAACTTGTAATTTTACATACATTAATTTTGGAATGCAAATAGTGTATAAAACATTTAAATTACGTTGATTCACAAAAAGAAGAAACTTGAACAGTGATGCCCAAACCATTAAAGCATTATGGCACTATTAACCAGGTGCAGAGATAAGAGGTGAAACAAGGCTCATTTCTCAGACTTTGGTCTGTTTTCAATCAGGACAATGCAGAAGGAAATTGTGCTTGAACCCGCTCTAGATATTTGCCTCAGTAGTTTTATTTACGGTTTAAACTTTTGTTGGTTATAGTATTGAGTTCATTAGAAAATACATCCTGTTAATTCATCATTTAAAAGCAGTGGCTTATAATAATAGTATGGATAGCACATAAACGCACTTTGATACTATTAATATCTTTGATTTCAAACTTTACATAATATAGCAATTGTGTTAAATTTCCTGTTTTTGTGTGCTGCATTCGTATTTTTTTCAAATTTATAGTTAAAAAAAGAACAAGATTCCTGCATCTAACATTTTTGCATAATGTAATTGTATTTGTTTTGTACTTTTGCAGAAATGAAAAAAAATATTAGCACGAAAAGGCTAAAACATCCAAATATGGTAACTTTAGAAAATTAAATAACATTCCAAATATCATATCTATGGGACCACAACCTGGAGTGGCCTTGAATAATCTTTTTTGCATCCCTTACAGCATGAGCTATAAATAAAATTATATTTATATTTTGCTTAGTTAACAGAAGACAGCATGAAAAACAGCAGCTTTTTTTTTAGTAAATGATTAAAAGCCAGACTAGCATAATACCAAATGAAGCAATATTAATATTAGTTTTAATCTATTTAGAAATATTTTGGCAAGTTTTATAAATAATCTTTTGAAGTGTTTTATAAGGGAAAAAAAGAAAGGATGAAAAATGTGTCATATTTTTTTTAAGTTTCCCCATTGGATACATTTTTTTTATAAGATTTCCTTGCAAAATGAGAAATAAAAGGGGTGGGGGGGGGGGGGGGTACTGTATTAACTTCAGCACAGGTAACCAAACACACTCCTTTATATTGTAGTGCAAGGTGAAGATTCTTTTAAAAATGTTATAGTAGAAAGTGGCCATGAAAATTTAAATAATGCTATGTAACGTTACACAATATAGTTTAATAGTTTGGTAATAAATTCATGAAAATGATATTTCATTATTGTATTTTGGGAGCAACTTTTTAAATCTCACCAGACATCTAATTATTCCAAAACTAGTGATAAGTTAATAATGAGAAATACATTACTGAATTGTTATTCATGTTGCATAAAATTAGTAGGTTACCACAATGTAGTGAAATTACTTCATAAAAGGGGGTTATTTTAAATTAACTACTCCTTATTTAAATATTCAGGTTTAAAAGATAGTTTATTTATGTATGCATTCATATAGCATAACTAAGTACACTGCCTGTGTTCACAAAAATTCACCTATGTGAAGTCTGGTATCAACCTGTAAATGATGTAATTCTTAAAAATAAACATTAAATTTCACCACTCTAAAATGATGACACATTTTTTCTCAACTTAAATATTTATTACAATTATTATTTGACATTATTAAAATAATTATTCAAATTTCATTTACAATTTATACTTCATATTTGTCAATTTTGAAGTTATTCAAATAAACTTTTGAGGCTGATGTGGTAACAGGTTACAGATGGAATTTTTGATTGGCTCTACAGCCAAATTCATAATTAATACTAAATGTGCTCATGGACAATAAATAGTACCTTTGGTTGCTTTCAATATTATCTAATGCCGTCTTTGGCTATCGCAGCTGCTGGCACTTTCATCCCGAGCTCATCCTGGTCGACATGCTGGACACACTCTTTTTACATCAACCTATATTACTCCTGCAAAATCACTATTACTCCTGCAAATCCTGCAATCTATATTACTCCTGCAAATCCTCACTGTAAAATCACTGAAATCTGTTCGTATCTTATTGCTCGGCCTTCATCTGCCCATTGGCTGATGAGCTTGTGTGAGGAACTTTTTTATTGGCCACATTGAGCATAACAGCCTGCAGTCCAGGAAACTTTTCATTGGTCACATTGCATAACAACCTGTGGTCCATAGAACCATGTGACCCCCTCATCATATGTGGGACACTTTATGGCTGCATCATAAACTACTCTGGGGCTTTTTATAGCTCCATCATAAACTACATAGAATTTAATACATCAAGTCTTGGTGTTGGCTGGTGAACTTTATTATTAATATGAGCTAACCTTTTATTTGCACATGTCTTAACTTTATAAATTTCCTGGTACTATAGCATCCTAGTGTGCATTATTTCACCTGTTACCATCTGCCATCACAATTTGTACTTTATTTATTTATATATATTAATTCCCAAGAGAGGGTCCATTTGTATTTTTGGCACTTCCTGAAGAATTGAAATTTGGCTTTGTGAATTAATCATTTGATAAAATTCTAGAGAAAAATTGAATGAAAAATTTTACTTGAGAGGGTGTTTGTTCTACATTAAATGTCAGAAATAGGAACTGATTGCAAAAACGTATTTAGTGATCACACAGACTATAAATCTGACACAAAGCTATATCATTTGGTAGGAACGAAGAAAATTAGTTTTCAATGTTTGTACATTGAAATACATACAGCATATTGCTCAATTTGTCAAGTAAATGGGAAACACATCTGGTGTATATTTTCCCTTCAGTTGCTTATTTCTGTTCTCCCATGTTTATCAATGAAAAATAGCCCTAAACCTATAGCTCATTTAAGTTCTGGGATTTTTCTTGCTGATTGCTTAGATGCTAAACAGGGAGCATATTGTACTTTTGAAAAGATAAAATTAGAAATATTTCTAATATTGTTGTAAAATTAATTGCTTTTCAATAAGCATTAGAAATACTCCTAATTTATTATACATTTAAAAAAAAAAGCACAAATTTTCCCTGTGCAGTATCATGCTTTTTAAAAAAAAACAGCAGGAAAAAATCTTAAAAACTATATGAGCTAGATCACATAAGGAGATATAGGTTAACATAAGGAAACTGAAACACAAGCAACTAAAGAGAAAATATTTTTTACTAGGATATTCTCACTTCAGCCACTTGTTTAATTTTTTCCATATTAATCTATGGGAAATTGTCCCTAACCTCTAGCTCATTTAGTTTTTAGGATTTTTTCTCACTGTTTTTTAACAAGCATAGATACTGAAACAAGAAAGGATTATGCTTTTTTTCAAATTGATAAAACAGTTAGAAATATTTTTAATATGTATAAAAAAATTAATGTCAATTTTATAAAAAAACTTTCTAATTATCTTATTGATTTTTTTTAAATAGCACAAATCTGGAAACAAATTTTCAGCATCTAGGTCTGGTAAGAAACATTAGGAAAATATTCTAAAAACTAAACAAACTAGAGGTTAGGAACTATTTCTTTAGGTCAACGTGGGAAGAGTGAAACAAGCAACTGGAGGGAAAATATCCTCTTAAGTTAGGAAATGACTCAAAATTTAGAAGGGTAAATATTTCAGGAAAATTTATGAATAATATAGTGCTCAGTTTTCAAATATCTATAGATTTTGTCAAGCAATTAAAATTATTTCAAAACAGACTGAAAAAAAAAGAAAGCATATACAGATATATAGGCAAGATTTAACATGGATACTTTACAAATCTGTATTACAAAATTTTTAATTTTAACTAATTTTGAAAAATATTTTATGTTGATTTGTTAAAAAGTATAGAGAAAAGTTTAAAATTGGTTTTCAATTTGACTTTAAAAAAATCATCATATTGTGACCTAAATTATAATTAGATTGCCCAAGTAATGATGAGTGATAAAATAGTGAGAGAATATGTTATATAATCTAAAAATATTTAGTATAATGGAATTTTTGGTAAAATAAATGTTCCTCTTAAAATTTTAATTTTAGGATGATTATTTGCTAACTGTAACCTGGGCATCACCACATTGTTGCATTTTGAGGACATTTTACAATACATACACAGAGTATACACATAGATTTCTTTAAATAATTAAGATTATTTCAAAATACATTGAAAAAAAAAAAAAAAAAAAAAGAAAACAGATATGATAAATGAATTAAAATAAATCTGAAAATTGTTTAATTTCAATTTGCACAATAATTGTTTCATTTTATGCAATAAAGCCCCATTAATATATGATGACATTTAAGCTTAGAATTCAGGATAACTTGATTGACAAATGATAAGGATGATATATAGAAAACTCATATATGGGAGAACTTGTACATAGTATTGTCTAGCTGTTTAGCCTGTAACTAATTTTTGCAATGTTCAGCTTGATTGATTTACAGGACACTACATTACTATAAAACTCCCATGCAGCACAGAATATTTAAGTCAAAATTATAACATTTTCATTACAAGTGAGCTAAATAGCTCATGAATATAAATCAACAAAAATTTCTTTAATCTAGCGAATGTTAAGATGAAGAAAATAATACATCTTGATTTACAGAATAAAAAAGCAATTCAGAGCCATGTTTCAAAGCATGTGACACAAGTAGGGTCATACATCACTTTTGTTAAAGGTGAGCATCAGAAAACTTCTGCCCTATCCGTGCTTTGTTAACTTTCGTGGCATACGTTTTTCGCCGAAATTCTGCTCAAACAGGTGCGAAATACTTTCTGATAGATAAAATGCAATGCTTAGATTATATTAAAACTAAATTTAATACCCAATAAAACATAGAATATATTTTTTAATTTAATTCAAAATATTTTTGGTGCTGCCAACTGTTGTCGTAATTTAATTCATACTGATTATTTTTATTTTTTAATGAATATTTTTAAATGTCTATTCCTTCTAATATGCTATTAAATACAACAACAGATCATATATAATAATGCCACAATCATGGAAGCGTAATTGAACTTGGACTTGAAGACAATGGAACTTGAAGACAAAGCTGCAGTTCTTAGTGATGTACATTCAGATCCCCTTATCAAATTTATAGAATGAGAAATTACCTTTCCGTGATTGTGGCATTATTATATATGATTTGTTGTTGTATTTAATACTGTATTAGAAGGAATAGATATTTAAAAAGGTTCATTAAAAAATAAAAATAATCGGCATGAATTAAATTACGACAACAGATGGCAGTACCAAAAATATTTTGGATTAAAATAAAAAATATATTCTATATTTTATTGGGTATTAAATTTAGTTTTAAAGTTAACAAAGTGCGGATAGGACTGAAGATTTACTGATGCTCACCCTTAATGACAAATCTAGTGAAGATATTTGACATGTTAAAATACAGTATTAACCAAATAGTTCATTGCAAGCTCATGAATATAAATCAACAAAAAATTTTTACCCTTAGCAAATGTTAATACTTATAATGAAATAAATTATGCATTTTGATTTAAAAAATAAAAAAAAGCAATTCAGAGCTATGTTTTGAAACATGCATCACAAGCTGTGCCGTACATCCCTTTTGTTAATAATAAAAATCTAGTGAAGATATTTAACATTTTAATATGCAGCATCAATTAAGGTTAGAAGAGTAACAACTGGACATATAAGTATAAATATGCTTTACCACTCATATGGTTTATTGATGCAACTAGAAAATGCATTGTCTGGGATTTAAAGCATGGATTAATTGGAATCATGAATTAAATTTTTCAAAAGATGACTGCACCTGCACTAATATTGGATAAATGAATTCCTGCTTTGAATTCCAGGCAATGCTGGTTGAAAAGTGAAATTTTAATAATCAGGCTAATTAAAATTTACATTCCGTCTGAACGAACACTTAAAGTATCAAATTCTTGGAGAAGAAATTGCATTAATCAGAATATAACAATTTAACGTGGTTGCAACATACAAAATAAAACCACAATGCTTTTGTCTTCAAACAACACTATATATGGTGCCACCAGCAAAATTTAAAGCAATAAAAAGTTGCAGAGTCTCATAAGTGAAACTTTCACTCAATTCCAGATACAACTAGTGGGATCACTGGAGATTTTCAGTTGGCCGGGCCCATTGGGTTTAATTTTTTCCTTACTGATAATGTGTACAATGGGCTGAAGTTGAAAGGGCTGATCAGGCCCCCTATTTTCCTAGGTCAATATTGGATCTCGTATCGGGGTCAGGTTGCACTTCTTGTATGTCCTATCAAAGAAGGCTATTTCTTGCCTTCGAAATAAATCAACACTATTATTTTGTGTTGTATATTGAATTTAACAAAGTTACTTTAGTTTTAATACATTCATTAACAGCAGTTTGAGATGTACATAAAATCGAAAACTAGTTTTAGTTTTAGCAATGTGCAGTAGAAAGCTCTACCAATCAAAATTGGCTACTGTATTGGAATGAGGATGAATTGACTATTAAATTTGTAACTTTGAACTAATTCAAATTAAAAATTAATTTTGACAAGGTGTTTCTTTTAAGAGTTGACATACCTCTGTACTAAATTTCATGACTATGGGTCATTTAGATTTTTCACTACAGACAATCATCTGCTATTATTACTATAGAAGAGGCTACATGTGATATTATTCAGTAAATTTTAAAAACTAAAATTATAAAAAAATACATTGCAAAACATTAAAATTCGGCAGTGGCTCTAGTCTGATGGAGCCAAAATGGTTTTGAGTAAATAACATCTTTCTTTGTGGGTGGTTTATCTTCTTTAAACACATTCAAAACAGTTCATTATATTAAAATATTGAAATTAGAACTACCTTTTTAAAATAGTCCAAAAATACTAAAATTATAACCACTATATTTTGAAAACTAAGAATCCTATCCAAATTCCAATTATATATCCTTATAGGGCTTTCAAAGGGTTACAAATTAGTTGCAACCTGTTCATAGCTAGCACTTTTAGTTTTTGCTTCAATTTCAGCCAAATACCATGAACTTTATGTCAAAATATCAAATTATTTTACTAACTTGCTAGGTGGAATATAAAGTAAACTTATACAATACCTCTGATAAGATTTAAAATTCAGGTGAATCTATAAACTTGTCTGGTGGGACATAAATACGTATTAGAATTCTTTTCTTCAAATCACATCAACCATTAAACATATTTAAAATCCCCAAGATCACTTCACTTCCTAATTTCTTTAAAATAAAGTATCTTGTGCTTGTGCACCAATATTTCACCATGGAGGAAACCTATTCAGCTGCAATACTCATGACATTTTAAATGTTTCCTTCCCATAGGAAAACTTTAAAAGGTCAAAATATATCCTTATAGGGCTTTCAAAGGGCTACGAATTCTTATAGTTTACAGATAACATTTTCTGTTTTTAACAGTTTACAACATAGTTCAAAAGTGTTTATGACTTTGTTTATTCTGTCTGTCTGTCAGCATGATAACTGCCGTAAAAATGACTTTATCAAAATGAAATTTTAGCATGTTGTTCAGACGGTTTGTGGGATCTATTGGAATATAAATGAATAATATCACCCAATTAATTTTGGATTGAACCCAAGTTGATAAAATGAAATATATTGAACCTTATGGGACCTAATTTTTTAAACAATTTTTAAGAGAATTTAAAATTCACAAATTGCTTCGAAAGTTTTAGAAAATATTCAAATTATCCCATAAAATATATAAAAAAATTTTCAGCAAAATATATTCAGTAGTTTTTGAAATAAAAATTACAATAATAATTACACCTTTTATATGAAGAGATCACGTGACCATCATATGAAGAGATCACGTGGCCCACTTCAAAATAAAATATGGCATCCATCTTGTGTCAAAATTGTGATTTTTAAAGTTCTTTTTAATTTATATTTAGTGTTGTATCCATCCTAAAACCACTTTATTTTTGCTAATTTCTGTGCATCTGTATTTTGAAACAACACAATTACAATATATTTGAGTTTAAATGATCATCAAACTTTGATTATTTCTACAACGAAACCAAATTTTCACTTATGGAGAATGTAAACAGATTAGGCTGTAAGATGAGTTATATAAGAATTGCTGAATTTCTTTAACACAAAATTATTTTGTTCTGGAGTCTGCAATATAGATGATATGAATGAAACCTTCATTGATTTAATATAGAGAAGCAGACGATTTAAGCCTTTCGGAATGATTAGCACGCCCGTGTGTCGGCTGCGAACTTGCATTCAAGGACGGACGGCATACACTCATGACGGAGGAAACTTTAGAAACGGAGAGAGTGGCACGCATGCGTGCCTTCATGTGGAACCTTTTAATTTGTCTACTAGATGGCATTAAATGTCCATGGAACTAACTTTAATGTATTTTGCAGATGCATGACCTTGACATAAAGAGGATCGAATAAATTATTTCTCCACTTGGAGCGGTGAAACATGATTTTGTAATATAAACAGACAGAGCAATTCTCGATGCATCAACAATTTTATAATTGAGTTTCGGGTTTTATTTTTATTTCAGCGTTATGATTTCGTTGGTGAATCATAGGAATATAAGAGAGAGTATTTTTTTTTTTTTTTTTGATTTTAGAGGCAGTGAAATTATTCGTTTATTTTGGATAAAAGAATGGGAGCAACTAACGAGTATTTTATATTCAGATTTGTATGAAAAATATACATCAAAAGAAAATAAATATTTCTTTTATTCCTGAAAAAAGTAGATTTTTGTGTTGAATAGGTGATTTTTAGTGAATTTTTTTCGAGAGTTAGGCTTAGTGCAAAAAATTTGCCATCTTTTGGGAACAGTTCAGAAGCGAAGCACTCCTTCTTTTGGGCAATGACAGCTCCGGAATGCCGCCGTCACGAAAGGGTTAATGACAGGCTTTTTCGATGAAGTTTTATGCATAGAGTTAAATTACTTGTACCTCCATGGTTTTAAGTTTTTAAGTAGAATAAATTAGTGCAATACTGTGATGAATGAAATAAAAATGTATGAATGAAATATTTACTGCTTTTACACATTCGCTTCGGCAGTACATATACTAAAATTGGAACGATACAGAGAAGATTAGCATGGCCCCTGCGCATACATAGCCAGGCCCACACCTTTCTGGTAGGTCGGACAGTCTATGTCCCAGGATGGGCCGGACGGTCTGGGCTTTCGACGTTCAACAGAGAGCCAGGCGATTTATATTTCGATGATGTCATTTGAATCAAGTTCATTTTCTTCGATGAAGTTTTAAATTTTCAAATATAATTAATTATTGCAGTATTGTGATAATTTTAAAAATATTACAACTGAATGTATTGTATTTTAGAGATGTTTAAATAAAATTAGAGTTGGAAAGTGTTTTGTAATCAATGCTTTATGCATGATTGATCTTTCTTGTTGAACTATAACATTACAAATTTGAAAAATGAAAAATAATCAATCTTTAATTTGACAAGATGGTTCCCAGAAAACTAGAAGAGCTTTGTAAAAACAAATAATCAATTTAGAAACTGAATTTCTCACTGAATATTTTGCTGCTTTAACATATTTATATCTACCCTTTATAGTTTTGAAGACATTTTGAGTGAAAATACGCAAAATGAAGCAAAAACTCACTCAGACAATAACTTTTTAGTTTTTTAAAAAGTTCAAAATATTAAAATCATTTTTATGCATTAATAATCTGTACCTTATTTCCAACAAAACAAGTAAAATGTGTTTACAATTTACTTCTTGCTTTAAGTGTTTACAAGCATTTAAAATGTTTACATTTTATGTAATGCTCCGATTTCACTCAAAAATACCCCAACCACAGATGTTATTTACATTAAAATACTAATATATTTCTCAACATAAAAACAACATAGAATATACAGTAGAATCCTATTTATCTAAATCGAAAAAATTCTGAGGTACAAAATCCAGTATATGCAATACCTTATTTGCAGAAAATACAAAAAAAAAACAGAAAAACTTAATCACATAAATAACTGTTACTAAAAAATCTCTCAGGCTTTATTAGCTAATATTAAATGTCTCTTTTAAAGGTGCATGGTCTCACAATGATTAAATCATCACTCCACCTAGCACTGTTTTTATCTGTTGTGCTCCAAAAAAGATATTACTTTGCCATAAAATAAATATAATAAAGCAGCATGGACCAGAAAAGCTAATAAGCTGAATTGAGAGAAAATAATTTCTTAAAATACTCAAAGCCAAATTATTGTGACACAATCTAGGAGCAAACACTAACCATAGACTGTGAACTAGGATGTATTTTAGAAAAAAAAAAAAAAAAGAAAATTGAGGGATGTTTTAATCGTTATAAAAATAATTGCTAATTATTTTCTGAAATTCAAAATTCATCCATTACAAAAATAGCCTGGATTATCTAGATATGTGGGATTCTACCATTGTTCTGTTTTAGATAATTATCTTAAATTTAACAGTAGGGGAGACTAGAAGAGTTGACCCACCAAGATTTTTTTCCTTATTTCAAGCTTTTCAAATCTTTCAACAGATGGCAGAATATTCTGCTTGATCCATTGTTCAAACCTTCCTCCTATGATTATAATGAATTCATATGAGTATAAAATATAAGTTTTTAAGAAATTATTACATAATTTTAATATAATTTAACTTCATAAACAACATTTATGTATTAAATACTTAAATACAAAGAAATGTGTAGATATTGTTTAAGACATTTGATAGCTATGGTTTCAAAACTGTATTTAAAAAATATAACAACTTTAATTTAAATTAGTTAAATTAACTGCATCCATGGATAAACAAATATTTATTTTAGAACAGTTTGTGTTCTATAATGCCCAACCATTTAAATCTATAAAAAAAATACTTTAGATTTTTACATTGTGCCCCTTTAATATAAACTCAAAAACACACCACTTCATAGTAAAAACTTCTACCTAAGGTATAAGAAACAAGAACCTCTTTTTAAAAGAGTTATGAAATCTTAAAATAGCTTAACAAATTCCTTCTATAAGATTTCTCAGTTAGGAAAATTTTGTAATTTAAAGTAGAAAATTTAATAACACAAATGTTTTCCTTTGGAAAAAGAAATCCAAAGAAAAATTTTACATTTCACCCAGTGCTGGAAAATTCTAATACCGATCTACGACTTGCAACATTATGACCATATGGATTTTGTTTCTTTCAATAAATTCTATGGTCACTTTTATTGAATATGTTCTAGAATTTTTACATATATTTGTGCACTTATTATTCTGTCTAAAGATTGAAGACGTATCTGTTATATCAGTGAAGGATATTATAAAGCTGCCGAATCCAATATCAGTAGGAGGAACTACACAAGTTGCACAAAGAATTAATTTTGATGTTTTTGACTGTAAGTGCTGTTAACTGCTCAATTTTTAAAGCTAGTCCTATTCTAATTTAGCATTTACTTAGATTAAAACAAGTGAGTCAACCCTTCCTTAATATAGATCAAACCTCTCACATGTGGGGAGCCTTGACCCACAAATAGCTCTTTTTTAAAAATCAATTATTTTTCTACTTTAGTTGTATTTTTATTTTAATAATAAATTGTATGGTCTTTAAAAAAATATGTTAAGCATGTCTGTGGATGCAATATTTTCTTAATTAATTTGTAAAATGTGGGTCAATCCTCCTCAGTCTCCTTTATATAAAGGAAATTCATTAAATTGTATAAAAATAGAAAGTATAAATAAAGTAAATATAAAAAATCTTCTTGAAAATAATTTAACCAACATATCGAATAAAATAAAAACACAAAATATAATATAATTCTTAGATACTCTTAAAATTAACATGAATAAGAAGAAATTTAATTGTTTGAAAAATGTAGATATAAAGAATATTTTTTAAAACAAATTTTTTAACAAACTTTCAACATCATTAAGAAAATTCAAATTTGATTCTAAGTTTATAAGCTCATTAAAACAATTCTCAAAAACAGCTTTCTGGTGAGTATTCATACTCAATACAAAATGTAAAGATTTTTTGGTCAGTGCAGGGGAATTGTGAATCTTGGACTGTCTGTATATCTTAGGAACAGTAGAAGGAAATAAAGAATGACATAATCTGTCTTCAACAAATGCCTTGATATTCATTAACAAAAATCTATCACAATCTGATAGCAGCTCTAGTAATACTGAAAAAGGTATCCTCTTAATGTATGGGCAGCAGTTGTCGGTACCACAACCATGCAAAAAGTGAAAAATGGTTGAGAGATTTTCAGCAGATATATCCGTTAAAGAAACTGTTTTAGCAGTAGTTTCCAAGAAGTGGCCATCTAGAAGAGCACTGAAGTATTCAGAATTTTCACATAACTTTTCCCGATTAGCTAAGATTTCTGCACCACCATTCACAGAAAAATTGACATTCAGATAAGCATCCTTATAATAGCATTTGGCAGAGGTTTTCAAATAACATGTCCCCATAAAGCAACATTTATCATCTTTTTGTTCTTTGGTTAGAGACTGATATATCTCACATAATGAAACTGCAGCTCTTTTACGAGTTATGTCACAATTATCCGATAAAAAGTTAAATAATAATGACAGGCTTTTTGCTTGAAAGAGAAGTCTGTACAAACCTGATTTTTCAGTAACAAGCTTTGAAATTGCACAAATTGCATGGATTTGCCCTATTTTTTCTGAGGTAACCAAAATATGAGATAAAGTACCAATGCCAAAATCTGATTCAGCTTGTTCTCTACCTATATTTATTAAATTTAAATAGATCAGTTTAACATCTGACCGGTGTGCACATGAATAATTACCAGATGCTAGTTTGTCAATCATTTCTGAAATGAAGCCACTTACGATAAGCTTTTCAAAACAATACCGATTTTTCATTAAATTCAAAAGTATTGTTTCAGCTTTTGGGCTAGGATTATGAATAAAGCATAAATAGTCCATTATCATAGAAAAACAAGTTTTATCTGCAATTTGTGAATTAGTTTTTTTTTCTAAATGAAATGAAATTTGGAGAATGAAAACCAGCAGATAATGATCAATTGTTTGTCTTTCATGGGCATCGCTAAATTGTTTAGAAAGCTGTTTAACATCAATTTCTGAATTTTTAGATTCATCAGCAGTTTCAGTTATTTGAGAACATGTTTCAGAAGGTAGATTTTTATTTACATTTTCTGATTTAAATCTTTTACTTGTACCCTGGTTTTCAGTAGAATCAGAATTTTGACCAAAATTATCTTTATTTTTGCAGTTTAACAGAACAGCTGAATCAACACCATTGTATTGCACAGGTTTCCGATCTTGTTCAGTAGAACTAAATTCATGCAGTGTAAAAGGGTTACAGCTAACAGGTGAGATATCGATATGTTCTAAATTATCTGTGTTTGAGGAAGAACTGCATTTAATTGATGTTGACAATATGCTCATACCTTCATCATGTTCATCTAAAATCATGTATGGTTCTGGAGTTGGCGAATTTGAATCTGAAGAAACAACAGGAGACCAGCAAGTTTGATAATGAAAAGTATATTCTTCTGAATGAGATACAGGAGAAGATGTGTTACCTGTGGAAGGTGAACTAAGATCAAATTCATAATACATTTCTGGTGAAGCAGAAAATTTTTGAGTAGGGCTGCACATTCTATTTGGACTATAAGAACTAGAATAATCACTGTGTTTTGAACTAAAACTGTATGATGACATATCACACTTAAAAGTTTTTGATAAATAAGCATTAGGTGATTTTTCATGTAATGTAGTTTTAATTATATTACTATTAAAAGAATGACTATTATCTTCTCTGATTTCTTGAAGTAAGAAACTTTCAGTTTCATGCTTCTCTGGCTTCAAGGAAAAATGGCTATTGGAATTGAGATGTAGATCAGATGAAAATACTTTCTTTTCAGATTCTTCATACATCATCTGATTAGAAAGATATTGATAATTTTTTCTGATGCAATTTGACTTATATGAATATGGAACAAATAATTTGCATTTATGCTTTTCAATGAAAACACTTAACTTATTAATTAATACTGGCACCACATCAAGGCTTAACAAAATGTCAGTAACTTTAGATTCATAAGATAGAGGAATAAGCGATGAAATTACATGAAAATGGATATCTTGAAATCTTTCACTTTGTAAAATAACTATTAATGCTTTTAAGCCAACTGCTCTATCTGTACCATTATGACTCCACATGTGAATGTGATCTAAACAACTGCACAATGCTAATGCAGCTAAACAGCTCATTTCATGTGACTCACAAGTAGATAAGACTTTTGTAAACACTTTCACAGCACCTACTTTTACAAGACTAGATCTTACTTCTTCCTGTGATGATAGATTTTTTAATGACATCAAAGCCTGATTTCTAACTAATTTATCCGAATGAGAGCATAATTTTACTAATACTTCATGAAAATTTAACTCTAAAAGCTGTCGCGCACATAAAATGCTACAGTTTTGGGTTAAATTTGCAAGAGCTTTAGCACTGCAAATTAGTACATCAACATTTGAGGAATGTAATAATTTAGCTATATGAATTACACCATTTTCATGTGTAATTAATTCTCTAGCTTTTAAACTTCTCCCTAAAATCATTAAAGTACGAACAGCTGTCTGCTGACATTTCATGTCACAGGTTTCTGATAAAAACTGGACAATGAGCGAGACTGGCTTCAATAGATGTATAGCTCTAAATCCGGTATCAAATTTTGCAATGTTACCTAAGGCACGACAAGCTCTATTCTGAACATCATCATTCACAAGACTTTTCATAATACGCATTAAAGACTTAATACCATTACATTTAATGACTTCATTTACAAAACTCGATTCAAGACAACCATCAGCAATGATACTCAGAGAAATATTGCAAAATTTTGGATGTTCAAGATAAGGTATTATTAACTGAATCACTGAATGCTTTTGTAATTTTTTCATTTTACATTGGTTTCGCACATAGCATTTTCTAATTTTTAAAAGAGCATCATAGACATCTGAAGTATTATTACTCCTAAGCTTATCAATTAAATTTTTTTCAGAGTCATTCGCCATTGTTAAATATTCTTTATCAAAACATACAACTTTACAAACAGAATATTTCTTGTATTTCTTTATGTATTAGTTGCACATCACCTCCTAGAAATAAAATAAAATAATTATAAAAGTGTAATAATATAAGTAACATGTTTACACTAGTCAATTTAAATAATTTACTAAAGTAAAAATAACCTAAACAAGAGTTCGAAATTGGTGGTCATTAGTTGTATTTTGTACCTATAAATTTTATTTTGAGGACAGAATTTTAGACCCAGGTATCATTTTTGATGCCTATATATTTTAATCTTTTTTTTGCTTGTGTAACATAAATTACGATGGATCAACCATTTATTCTTCCTACCAAAAATCTAGCTAACGTGCATCATAAATTGCCTGTGCAGTGGATCAAAGGTGAGTCTGCTTATAAAAGGAGATTTATTTTGTGAGCTGTGTAACAAACAAAACAATCTGATGTGGGCAGCAAATGACTTTCTTTATACATAATGCAATGAATTTAGTTCTTTTACAGTGAAAAAATGATGAATAAGATACATGGCATAGTGTTTTTAACATTGCATGTTAGCGACTCCTTCAGATAAATTGAGGAACATAAAACTTTCTTGAATGTGACAGACTCTAAAATTTATATATGATGCATGCGCAATGCCTCTGTGCAGGTACATAAATGCAAGCCCAGAACATTTTCAGATCATTCACATTTCTAATAGCTACATTGTACCTGCGGTTGAATGTAGCACTGATTTAGTTATGTTTTTGTAAATAAAGTTATTTTTTATGGATATCCTTTTGATAAATGCAATTCTGCATTGCAGCTTTACTATATGAGTGGTGACCCAGATGTGATTTGAGCACGAGTAGTGTTCCAAGACAAGCAAAGAGCATATGCTTAGTATTATGAAAATTTTAAAGAAAAAGCTCGTTAAGTGTGTAAAGCTGTGCAAATTATCAATGGAAAACTAGATAGCTCTATCATTTCTGCGACGATGAATAGAAGTCTGGAAAATAGTCGCTCTGGGAAAAATCTTTTTTCCCCAAAAAAATGTACATTTAAAGGGGATGCTCCACACCAAAATGTGAAATAACAGTATAATATACTTTGCGATGAGCTGAGACATAAAAATTGGTGCAAGGGTAGATCATTATATGGGAAGAAAGTGTACAATCCCAGTTTTCAAATATTGACTACTTAAAGGTTGTCACACATCAAAATGTGCAATTTCCTGAATATATAATTCTCACCTTTAAATGAGATAGCGATATAGAATTAGGCACATGGGTCAATAATTAAAAGGGCAATTAAGATAGAAACTTGAAATTTAGCACATTTGAGATAGTTTGATAAAGCTGATGAGACATTCAATAATTCTAATCATTTAACAACAAAACAAGAAACATTTAAATTCTCCTATTATATAACTGGGTATATAACTCTTCAGGATATGTTTATTGTGACAGCGTTGATTTTCAATGGGTATTTGGCTAATATGTTTCTAAACATAGATGTCTTAACTTTTAATATTTCCTTTTTGTTCCAATTTTTAATAAAAGTTATTTTTTTTTTTAAAGAATTAAGTAGTAAGATTTAAAAATTTGAAAAGTATAAATGTAGGATAACTTTTTTCAATGCATAGTGCAAAATTATAATCCTATATAATGCACTAAAATATTATGATACTGTATAAAATGTCAGATTTAAAAAATAAAAGGAACCCTTTTAATAATAAAAAATCGCTAAAAATGTTTAAGCGTTATTGTAATCAGATTTTTTTTTCATTTTCTTTAAATTTAAATAATTTTTAATATTCAATGAATATCTAAAAATATAAGTGAAAACATTAAATATATATAGTAAGTGTAATAAGTAAGGAAAGTGTGCAAGTATAATAAGTATAATAAAAAGTGTAATAAGAAAATCACATTGAATTTAATTTATTTTTTTAATATTTAACTTTAAATGTATACATAAATTTTGGAATTACTCAATTCTTTAAATATTCAACATAAGCAATAAAATTAATCACTGAAACCATCATTAAATCAGTAAAACTAAATAAAAAATCATCAAAATGTAATGAATTTTCTTTTTTAGCTATATCAAATTTAAACCATTATTTTTCTTATAAAAAGAAGAGACAACAATTTTTTTTTAATTTGATATATTAACTCCCATATTAAAGAACATTTAAAAAGAAAAAATTAACTTCCAATCAGTAGTGCCTTTTTTGGCAAAGGTTGTTTTATTTCAGTCGGCTTTTTCCAGAATATTTTAATTCTTCACTTTACTTAACACTTTTAAAACGTGTATAAATAAAAAATATATATAAATTATGGATGCTTTGTAATCTACTTACTCTGTTCAATAACTGTCTAAAGTTCTGTGACTATATCTAGAAATATAGATAAATTTAAATAAGTTTCCTAATAGCATTGCTTTCAATAAAGTTGCTATTATGGCATCTTAACCAAATTTCAAACTCAAGTAGTCTCGAAACTAAGGTAGATAGGAAGTTCAAATTTTTAGGATTTTCACAGTTCCAGTTGCTAAACATTTATGCCAACTTTTGTCAAAAATGTGAGTGAGCATACCAACTTTTGCCAAACTTTTGAGCTGGTGAGTTTCATTTTTGAAGAAAAAAACTGGATGATTTGACATTGAATGATCCCCATGCTATTTTCATAGGCTTGATGTGCATATTAATTTCCATGAAAGGGAGTATGTGGCAGCTCGTGTATTAAAATCTCTGCTATGAAGGGCTTTCTCAGTTATACACTTGGATCCGAAGATATCGTTTGGTCTAATCGTTATACCACAGAGTTACCATACTCTTGGCCTCCAGACCCAAACCTGACACTGGAGCCAGCCAGTCCATCCTCCCAGATTACATCGTAGGAGTGAGCATACCACTAGCCTAGGCACACAACTTATTAAAGTTACTTCCTTTCTAACCAAATGACAATATAGCTACAGTGCAGTTCACCCCATACATCTTTTCCCAAAAGTCTGTTTGCCTCATTTTCTTCTCTTTTTGGAAACACCACACTCCCTTGGTAGACTTTTATACTTACCAGAAATTGCAGGAATAACTGGGGCAACAAAACACAGCATTTTGTACAGTCGACACATAACCTATCTCTCCAAAATTTGTAACAAGTAATTTTAATTTTCTGTTTAGTACAATTAAATTTCTCATAAGTTCCTGTATTTTCAATATATAATTTTGCAAAAAAATATATGCACCCATAAAAAAATTGAGCTACAACCATGAAATTCGGCATGCAAATACTGTTTTAAGAGTTATGCAAATGATCAAGCTGTCATTGCCAATGATGTTATAGACTCATGCAATGAGCATGAGAATGGTGCATCATAAAGCATTTAAAATGACCTGTATTTTCTGCTTTGACACTGAAAGTTGAATACAACGATGTCTTTGAGATATACTCGAAGGTGCTACAAACAATTGCTGGATTTAGAGAGAGATTGCATCATAGGCCTAAGGGAAGCTGGTTAACTCAAGACGTATCAGTCACCATCTTGGTCAAAGTGATGTTGCTCGGTGTTGGTAACAGTGGATCAGAGAAGGCACATGTATCTGTCACAGAAACTCAGGATGCCCCAGACAAATAACTGCTGAAGAGGATCATGCAATCAGGAAAGAAGCACCGTCCAAGTTAATGGTGTCATTATCAGCCATTTGAAGGCCTTTCTTCTTTTTCCATGCATTCTGCATCAAGAGATACTATTCAGAGACAAATGACAGAAGGTAGGATTAAGTCTCAATGTTCATTAAGGTGCATACCATTGACTCTTCAACATAGGCAGCAGTGGCGCAGCGACGGGGGGGGGGGGGGGGGGGGGGGGGGGGAATCAAGGGGACACCCCCCCCCAGAGCCTTAAATTAAAAACAAAAATATATTGATTACAATAAAAATTACTTTTTTTTCTCATTTTTGGTATTTATATTTTTACTTTTTCGGAACGGAAAAGTCCTTCAGAAAGGGAAAAATCTTTCGGATAGGGAAATTTCCTTTCGAAAAGAACTTCCTGCTGTCATATGTCTGGTCTTGTTTTGGAAGCACGTGTTGAAGCTTTAAAAAATAAAACCTATACGTTCTTCGATCAAGGGATCTTTAATCTGTTCTTTTATATTAGCAACTGTATAATGAATAGCAGCAAAGGTAAGTTATTTGAGAGTAGCATATACAATTTCTTTAAAAGAGAAAAAAAAAGAAGATAGTGAATGTAATGAAAATAAGTTGAAAAATGTTGAATGCTCTGAAGATGACAGTTCAGAAAGAAAAGCTCTAATAGACGTTGAGACATCATTATTTACATCATCTGAAATGGACGTGAATCCCAATGATATTGGGTTATTTGTAGGAAAAAAAGGTAAGGGCTGTTTTTATATAGTTGTCATAATAGATCGTAAATATAATTTGAAAGGCTCGGATTTTCATGCATGAAATTTAGCTGAAATAATATGCAAATATGCTCAAAATTATTATACAATATGCACGAAAATATGCAGAAATATGCAAGTGCATAGAAATCCGGACCCTACTCGTAAGCATTTTGTACAATGCAATTAACAAGTGTAAATTCGTTATTTCCCTACATATTGTTAAAAAACTATTTTCGTATAGTTTACCTTTGACGAAATATTTACAATCTGAAAAAATTGATCTTTCTAAAGCCATTGGTTATGCTGAAGATACACGAGCAATTATACAAAGTTTAAGGGACAATTCTGAAAAAGAGTTCTCCGTAATTTTTAAGGATGTTGAAACATTTTGTGAAAATTATGAAATCCCCATATCAGTACCAAGAACTGTAAAATATCAAGCTACACGAATTAAAGTCGACTATGATACTCCTGAGGTATATTATAGGAGAGCTGCTTTTATACCTTTTATAGATCATTTTCTAATACAGCTCGAAGAAAGATTTGTGAAACATAAAAATATATTAGCTTCTTTCGAATCCTATTGCCGAGCAAAACAGCTCAAGACCAAGACCTTACAAAAGAAAACAGTGAAGCAGTGAAGACGCTATGTTCCCGGTATTCAGAAGATATTGGTCATATCACATGTGAAAATTTGTATGGTGAGTTAAAAATATGGCACAGCAAACTCGAACGACTTAAGAATCCAGAATATCCAGATTCCAGAATATCCGACTTCAGAATATCTAGATAATGCTTTGGAAGCTTTTCCTGAATGTGATGAAATTATCTTTCCAAGTATACGAAAACTTCTGCAGATAATGATTACACTTCCAGTCACAACGTGTAGCGCAGAGAGATCTTTCTCCACCTTACGATATTTAAAAAATTATTTAAGAAATTCAACAGGTGAGCACAGATTAAATGGACTGTTTATGTTATCTATCCACAAGGACATTGAAGTAAACCCTGAAGAGGTTTTAAATGAAATGGCTAAGAAGCCTAGACGACTTGATATTAAACTTTGAATATTGTATACTTTCATTTATAGACGTTATCAGTACTGTTCTTATTTAGTAAACGTAATGTTAAATAAATAAATCTATTCGGCGATAAATTGATTTATTTCAATATATTGTCATTTGACATGCGTAATAATATACAATGAGGTTTGACCCCCCCCCCTCCCCAGAACGAATTTCTGGCTGTGCCACTGATGGGCAGATCCATCTGGATTGGTGACAAGCTTATTCAGCCTGAACAGTGTCTGACTAGAGGCATATTGTGTTTTAGTGACGAATTGTACTTCTCTCTCAGGACTGATGACCACAGCATACATGTCTGAAGGAGGACTGGCCAGCATTTCGATTCCGCATTTGTTATCGAGTGGCACACGGCCATCACACATGGTGTGATAGTCTGAGGAGAGATCTGGTGGGACAGTCAATCTCCACTAATTGTGCTGCAAGCCTATTTGATGGCTTGCTTGTATGTTGACGTAAAAGTGATATGCAAAATTTTTATAAAGAATTTTGGGTTATCTTATTACATATTTAAAAGCAAAACTGATATCAATAAGTACATATTTTAGTGAGATATAACTGAAAATCTCTTGGGACAAATTAACATTGAAAAGCCCAAACTTCTGTTGCTAACTGATAGAAAAGTTTTCATTGCAAAAACATGAAACTTTTTTCCTGAGTTTATTTAATGTAACAAATTGATTGGTATACAAAAAATATAATTTTCACTCAACTTATTTTGTATTTTCAGTCCTAACTTACTCCATCGACCCATCGAGTGCATAGATGAAATTTATATCATTCGTTCGCTTTTGACAAGAGAAATGAGAATTTACAAGTCTTGCATATATGGCTGAATTTCTGATAGTTCTCAATTTTCAGGTTTCAAAAATATTTTTTTTTCAACTTCATAGTTTCTAGAAACTTTTACTTGGAATAAGTTCTTGGTAATGTTTTTTAAGATTTCTAATAGATGGCTGATCTATTTAGCATAATTTAACAGAATTTTAATGCATAGTTTGAATGTAAACATGATAACATCATTTTGTTGGCACATGTTTTTTTGTGTCTAAAATGTGCAAAGTATCAAAACACTAGATTCTTTTGACACCAACTCAAGCAAACAATGCAAACATATAATTTCTAATGCATAATGTGTAAATATTACATAATTATTTTGCAAAAATATAATTTTTTTTAATGAAATTAACTAAAATATTTTAAAAGAAATGATAAAAATTCTTTAACACATAACATTACAGCCTAAATACTAGAACATACAAAAATGAAACATTGCCACTATCATCCCTGCAGAGTTTTACGCAGGTAGAACAGTCTATAAGAGGGGGGGGGGGGGGACACACACACCTCCAATATATTTTTTATGGGAGAAGACATGAAAAAATCACATAAAGGTGAAAACCAAATATGAAAGAAGGAGCCATAATAAATGTTTGTAGGGGGTGCTTAATTTGTATGAGCAACATTGCCCCTGGCTGTTTTAGAAGAGTGCAGCACTCTGGCTGCCTTTTTGTTATCAGAGCAGTGCCCAACTTACCCTTTGTGATGAGAAAAGCACCCTGCTTGGCACTTCGTTAAGAGAGCAACGTTTTCCACTGCCTGTTATCTTCCAACAATAAACAAAAATAATACGATTAAGCCCTGATCTAGAGTCAAGAAAACACCCCACCACCATACTTTTCTCCATCAAAGGAAACAAAATAGAAATAGCAGAAAGGGGAAGATTGTTATGCCAATACATTCCCCTTTTCACATGATTAAAACTACTGGAATGCATTTGGGGTAAGAAGTTCTAAAAATTAGAACTCTAAACGTTTTTGCCCTAAAACCAATATTTAAAAATATAGCATTCCAGACTAGGGTTCTTTTGTATCATTTGCAGGAGTTCATGTTTGTTTATGTTGAGTCAATCAAAGTCAAAACACAAGAAGATAGGAAGGGAAATAATAAGTTGTGTATAGATAAGCTTGTTGAATTAACTTCAGACTTTTGCCGGTTTTAAGGAAATATAAGAAAACATTTTTCCTGATATTATTTGCTAACTGCTTTCAGCAACCAGCACGATTGTTTTTGAAAAAGCTCATAACTTGCAGTAACTTTCTTGCAGTAACTGTCGACAGCATACCTATATATAAGTTACCTATATATATATTATTGTATATACCTATGCATAAGTTATATACAATAATGGTCTGGAAATTCGGGGACTTATAACCTGTTGATTCCAATAAAGGCAAACTAGGTAAGTCCTTGTATTACAGTTAAGTGATGTGAATTTCTTGACTTATAGAATTTGAACAGAAATAGCACAGTGTCGTAATGAAATAAGTAGAAGTCAAATGGTAAACAAAATCCACGTTTATTTAATAATGTTGGAATCTAGCCAGTATCATTTGGCAGCTGCTTTCACATAATGCAGCAAAAACATATATACAGGATTTGAGTTGAAACATTTTTAGGAAGCCCACATTGGAAAACAATACTCACAAACTTTTCACCATGTTCGAGTTCCATCTCTATGAGGTCACACATTAGAAAAATGCAAGTTTAACAAGTAACTTGACTAGATTCGGTTCATGCTCAGTCTAAAATACTTTAGTTCATAAATGTTAAAAAGAAAAATCACAGGTTTGAAATCCATTCATGTAAAACAAACAAATACTCCAATGTATCGTTCCTACACCAGACATGCATATTTAACTAAGGCCATTTTTCTTAACAATTGCCATGAAACAATCTATTAGCATGAACAAGAATGCATATTTACTGCGCAATTATTCAGCATCGTACCATTCTCTTCAGAACTACTGATCTGACTACCTGTCTGAATAACCATCAGACTATCAGACAACCTGACTCTGAACTGACTGATCTACCTCGATCTCTTCTGACTATGTTTCTAGCATGGATTTCCTATATACACAGGGATCAGCACCTACAGGAAAAAAATTCCGAGGTTCATCTCGAAAAATATGCAAATGAGATTGTGTATGCGGCGAGTATCCAATCTGAAGACTCTTGCTGAAAGAATGCTACGAGTCGTTCCCGAGAACTAGGTAAGTAATAAAAAAAACTTTGAGTTTATGAACATCATCTGGGAGAAAGATGACTCGCAATCTTATTATTTACATTCTTCCGGCAATCAGCCCCCTCATGCAGACTGTTAACTTAGACGCATACACATTAATACTCAAAACATTTTAATCTTAGGACATTGACTTAAACAAGTGTCAATTCTCCAATTTTTACATCAAAATACAATGATATAAGCAGTCTAAATAATAACTATTAATAGCACAACATGAGATAATTTTAAGTTTCTACATACTCAAACTTTAATTAAGCATTGATTCAATTCATGAAATACTAGTAACTGTAAAATCAATAGACTTTCAGAAGTTTAAAATTTTTAAGTATAACCATTTAATCTTTAAGAAAATTTAAATATAAGCATGTCAAAAATTACATTTAAATTTAAGTATAGACATATTGCAAGAAGATTAAAGTTTTTAAAATTTTATGTATAAACATGTTATTTCCTTCAAAGTTTAAATTTAGGTATATTCATGAAATAAAGTCAAAATTTAAGTATAAACATGAAATACCAAAGTTAAAGTTTAAATTTTAAGTATAAACATGAAATATCAAAGTTTAAATTCAAGTATAAACATTTTAATATTTCAAAATTTTAATTTTTACTTTTGATGTCATAATTCAAATACAGTATACAATTACAATAATACTTGAAGTTTGAATCAAAACACCAAATCAATCCTTTTCATCATACACATTGAAATACGTCAGCAAAAATCAAATGCTTTGTGGGATTGAAAAAATGATATATATAAGTTAATGTGAAATATTAAAAACATGTAAGACACTAATCACTTTCTATGTACACTTAAGCAACTAAAATGCTAAGTAGGAAAGTTTTAAAATAGTGGGTATGATTACAGAAACATGTATGGTATAATCATCACGTCAATACCATATCTTATACTCTAATGACAATTAATTTTGTACATTGAGGAAGAAACAAATTATAATATATTATACCTTAATCTTATATTTATATTTTTAAAGACAAAGTTTCAAAAATGAAAAAAAAATTTATATTTTGAATAGTCCATTACAAAATTGAAGAATTCTATTTTTAGTCATAGGCTTAGTGAAATAATCTGCATCATTTTCTTTGCTATTTACAAAATGAATTTTAAATGACTCTTTCAGAACTAAATTTCTCAAAAAATGATATTTGACATCATATGTTTAGTTCAGTGATTTTCAATTGGGGAATTTGAAAAATTAATAGCTACCTGGTTATCACAAAAAATTATACATTTATTTTTGTTAAGTCTTAACCCTATTTGGTAGCATTCCTCAATTACGATTTGCATCCATATCATTTCTTTAGCAGCTTCAGTCAATGATACATTTCAGCTTCCATAGTGGATAAGCTGACACATTTATGTTTGAGAGTACGCTATGATATAGGTACTTTATCTATATAAAATATCATACCTCCTAAAGATACTTGATCATTCCGATTGGCTACAAAATCCGAGTCCGAATAGTAATTTAAATTAAGTTCACTAACATTTGATAATTTTAATGTATAATCTTTAGTTTTGTCTAAATAACCCATTACTTTCAGTAGGGCATCCCAATGTTTAATACCAGGGTTCTCTTAAAACTGAGAAAGTAAATTTACTGCATAGCTTAAATCAGGTTGCGTCCTACTAGAAATGAAACTTAGGCATCCAATTAAACTTCTGTGAGGAATGTCTTTGATTTGGTTTAATTCTTCACTAGTACCAGGACAATCTATTTTGCTAAAAATATGACCTTTAGCAATTGGTAAAGAAACAATTGGGTATTTAAACTGTCTAAATTTTTCACAGACTTTTTTGATATATTGCTTTTGATGTATTTGAAATTTGTGATCTGATTCCTCAAATTCTACACCAAGTAACTTCTTTATTTTCCCTAAGATTTTTATATCAAATTTATCTTTTAACATTGAAACTACTAAGTCAATGACTACTAAGTCAATGACTACTAATTTATCTTTTAACAATGAAACTACTAAGTCAAGTATTCTTTTGATGTTTGGAAAATGAAATAATATTGTCCACGTAAACTAATATAAGTACATTGTTATTGAATACATAACAGCAATTACACCATTTGAGTTTTGTAAATTTCAACTCATTAAACATGGAATCTAATTCCAAAAACCAGTCTCTGCCACTTTGGTGAAGTCCATATATTGCTTTATTCAATAAACATACATAATCATGAAACTTTATATTAGTAAAGTTCTCCGGCTGTTTTATGCAAATCTTGTATTTTAACTTAGCATAAAGATAAGCATATTTTATATCTAACTGGAAATGCATCCATCCTAGCATGCTGACAAAGATCGTAAAAAATAATCTAATCAGACTGAAATTCACAACCAGACTAAAAACTTCGTCATATGTATCACCCTTTTCTTGGGTATATCCTTGCGCGACTAGTCTTGCCTTAAACAGTTGTATTTCCCCTTTTTCATTTTGTTTTAAAGTATAAACCCATCGACTGCCTATTATTTTTTCTGAATGAGGTGCAGCAACTAACTCCCAGACATCTCTTTCTTTCATAACTTTGATTTCTTCAGTCATATCATTTTTCCATTTTTCTACATAGGGTGATTTAAGAGTGGCTTTGTAGCTTTTAGGAATGAGCTTATTTAGGATGTTATTTAAGGCCCACATTGTACAATTGGCATGGTTGCACAAGAAAAGAAAACAGAGTAGGAAAATGGTTTTTGGTACAGCTTTAGTATAAGGAATTTGCATTTCACTCATCAAATGCAAGCGATGAATTGTGCATTGTGGCGATTTCTGGCAAACTCTGCTGGCTTTCCTTTATTTTCTGAACTTTTAGCTAGTTCTTTTTGCATTAAAATGTGGAAAGGAGCTTCTCAAAGTTTTGAAGAGTGCTTTATCAGGTAAAGAAATTGATTGTTTTAATTAATTTTTAGAATATGTCAGAGAGATTGATTGGAAAAAATATAAGCCACATGAAAAACTTTAGGATGGAAATTTCCATTTTTATGGTGTTTGTATGTGCTATATTTCATTTTTGTATGATGCTTGTATTTTAATTGTGATTTTTGAATTATTTTCATTAAATGTACATTTTTATACTGCTCTATGAGGCACTGACCATCTATTGCACAAGCAGCTTTCGCTACGTGAGACCTTCGATAGCCAGAGTGGCCAGTTTCTATGATGTTCTTGCAGGGGCGGCATTTCAGCATTTCATTTGGGGGTGCGAGATTTGTATGAAAATCCACAATATGAAATAAATAAAATGTTTGATAACAGGGGGGGGGGGGGGGGGGGGATCACAAAATTGAATTGATGTTGAGAAAAATAATTGTTGTTAACATAATTTTTGTACATATTTGTGTTAACATAATTGTTGTTAACATAATTTTCTAAATACAAATATATATATTTATGTACTTATTAATGAAGTTTTAAACGCCGGTTTTTAGAGTCTGGATCAAGAAAACATTTTGTTACAATATCATCCTAATCCAGTGGTATATCTTGTTCTATAGCTAAAATAGCTAAATATTAAACTCTTTCTTGTACCATTGTACTGCGAAAATAATTTTTCAACTTCCTGAGACACGAAAAAGACCTTTCGCAACTAGTTGAGCTGATTGGCACAGTCAAAAACAATTTAACTAATAATGTTATGACAGGTAACACATTTCTTAAATTCCGTACTTTAAAATAATCCAGGCGACTTTTAAAATTGGGATGGTCTATGTTTACATTTTTCATCATTGAATAAAACAGTCGCAATTCACATAGCAATTCCTCTTTCTGGAAGTTATATACATAGTTATATACATCTGGAAGTTATATGCATATGGTTGAAACTTTTTCTTTTTCAACATCCGATCCGGATAATACTGAACTAAGGGCAAACAAAACGGATAACTTTTTCTCATTAAATCTTGTCTCAATTTCATTAGATACTGAATCTATAATTTCATATTGAATATTGATTCTGTGATATGATTTAACATCATCGTGGGGATATTTTTCACCGAATTCGCTTGGAAGTTTTTTTTCGCCTTTTCAGTTTTGGTCCAGAATAAGAAAAATTTGGGGGCGCGACCGCGCCCCCTATTTGCCGCCCCTGTGTTCTTGTAACGGACGAGCGTAGCACAACAAGACCATGAAGTGGTCATAGGTCCATGTTCAAATTGTTAAGGATCAACTGTTGCACAAACAGCTGTTGTCACATTGCAGCCTTCAAACGACTATTCCTATGTAAATTTTCTGTTTCTACATTTTTATCCATTTTTACACAGTTGAAATGTGCTATCTTTCATTTTTGTATGATATTTATGTTTTTAATGTATTTTTTAATTTTACTTATATATTTTTCAATTATTTATACACTAAGCTTGACATGGGATTCATAATCACTTTTCAAACACCATCTTCCTTGGTGACATTTTGGTTCACCAATGAAATAGCGGATTATGCCAACATTCCGTATATTAAGCTGATCCTGGTTTTTATTCAAAACAGGCAATTTGGAAATTGAGTGGTATTATTTGTGCAGTATTTATATAGCAAGCACTTATTTAGAATCCTTGAAATACTGGTTAATTTTTTCTAGCAAAATCATGAATAGAGCTGTTTCAACCACGTGGCATTCCCTTAGTAATGAGCCTTTGCAACGCTTGCTGGTAGACATACAATCCATGGATCGCCCATTGGTATACACGTCGTATGTTGCGTAAAGAATATTTATTTAAACATTAAGTAATATTTATGTTATCTAAATATTTTCAGGATATGGATGATTAACATAAAGCTCGATATGTTCTAAAGATTGCATGAATAGGAAACAAAGATCCGTATTCAATGTGTAAAAGTGTAAAACTTAATACGTATTCAATGCGTAACATTTCAAAATTTCAAACACCTGCTTATTTTCGTTACATATATCATTGACGAGCATTTTAAATAATAAGTGCAATTGACAACATAGACGTTCTTCATTACTTTAAAGAAGAAAAATTCTTAATTTTCTTTTAATAAATGGAGTGACGATAAAAGAGACCTTATAATAAGTAATCTTCATATACTCTTAGTCACTTTTACTTACCCTGCAATACATGGAAAGTATTGTAATCATGTCGAAAATCGCAACTCGAGTTTTTGATGTATCTACACGTTTTGGGACCTCTGTCCTCTAGAATACGAAAAACTATTTTTAGCATAACGTCTGTGTGTGTATCTGTGGTTCTGTATGTATGTCTATCTCTGCAATATTTGTATCCACTCTAACTCAAAAACTAATGGATCAAATTTCATAAAATTTTATAGGTAAGTCACTTGTGGGTGGCCCTAGTACTGATTAGATTTTGGTACGATTTGTGATAAAAGAACCTGCCTTTTGTTGCAAACTGGTTCGCAAAAATTACTTGTATCCACTCTAGCTGGAAAACTAATAGACCAAATTTCACAAAATGTGGTAGATAAGTCACTTGTGGGTTATCTTGGCGCTGATTAGATTTTGGTACGATTCGGGATAAAAAGAACATATCTCTTTTTTAGAAATAGCCTGTAAAGATTGTCTATATCCCCTCTAGCTGAAAAACTAATAGACCAAATTTCACAAAAGTTGGTCAATACGTACGTCACTTTTGGGTAACCCTGGTGCTGATTAAATTTTGGTACAATTCATAATTTGGTATGGTTCGTTTTTCTGCTACTCCACCTTTGAAAATAAGCCTAGTTACTAAATGAAAATGAAAATTGAATTAAAAATGCAAATTCAGTGTAATTTAAAATAATTATGGGTGTTATTTTGTGTGACATGAATATGAGACTGCAGGGAAAGTCGTGCTGCTCACATCAGATTTTTATATTTTCAATAAGTTCAGCTCTTTTGATGGCCGACAGCCACTTCTCTCGGAGCTCTTCAAAGACATTTTTTAGATTCATCTTCTCTAATTAATGCAGCAAGGAATCTAAAAACGATATACTGTCTCTATCAGAACGATTTCCAGATATGAAAACACCACAAACAGTAGGCATAATAAAAATAAATTTTTATAACGCTATACACATGAGTATATTTACAAACTCAGCCGAAAAACATGCAATGTATGTCTACCAGCAATGGTTGCTAGGTGGCAGCTTAGCGGCATGATGTCAGTTGAAACAGCTCTATTTAGAATATGAAAAAGTTGAAGCCAATACCATAAAATTTGGGACTTTCTAACAGTTGCCTTTTAGTAAAATTATTTGATGTTATATAACTGATAAATTAACTATAGAAACAATTTAGTAACTAAAATCACAATTTTTATAACAAAGTAGTATATATATCAAATATAAAAAAATGAGATTACTTTTAAATAGAGTTCTATTACACTTTTGAGAGAATTAGGAATGAATAATAAAAAATTACGATTATATAGAACGACAAAGCTTGTTTCTACAGAGCTTGATAGAACTTAAGATAACCTATTTTACATTATCTGAAAGAAGAAAAACGTTGAATACTTTGTGTTACTTAAACCAAAATAAGATATAAACTAATGTTTCATCTTTTAACACTTACCATTGCCTTCGTTAACAGAAGCATCTATCGAAGCAGTCATGTAACATTCAGGTACAAATTGCAGTCATACTAATTTTATATAATAAACTTAACTCAATATTAAATTTTAAATGTATGATTTCATTGAAATAGCCGAAGACTTAAAAAATTAAAAAATAAATTATGTCCGACAGTTTAGAATTACAAAATATTTTATAATCTATCGTCTACTTATATATTAGTCAATACTATTTACATAGCATTGCAATATTATATAGGAGACTTTACGGATTTGCTGAACCGAAATGCGAGTACTGAGATTCATATAGTAAATGGGTGAAATAACAATTGATCTAAATGCTTGCATTTTGGTAAAACAAACTCCGAATCAAACTAGCCATAATCAGAAAATGAAAGGTAATACAAATATCGAGAAGACATGAAAATATAGAGATTGACATTTATAAAAGTTGTAGATTGAAGGGACTATTTAAAGGGATCAACGCGTTCTCTCTTGTTTAAAGAAACATATTTACTTATCCTGATCAAGAAATTTAGAAGGAAATTTTAAGCATTTAAGCATTATGATTGGGTGACACAGATCACATGATTTCTATTATTATTTGACGCATTTCCCTCCACCCAGGGAAGCATATATTGAAAGGGAGTATAGAAATGACTACTTTCAACGGCTCCGCCTTCGTCCCACCCATACTGGGGGTGGGCCATTTTGACGTAACCCCAAACGTCACTTCGCTTCTCATATATCCTATTTTCTTTCTTTTCTCAAGCAATGCATTCCATTATAGCTGGATGCAATTTTTTAAACAATTTAAAGTTATTTTATATATTTCAGAAAGAGGATTTTCATATAAATTCCCATTTATGTGTTCTAAAACACGGAGATTTAATTTTTTTTGTCTTCATCGTATTACGGATGAATATCTTTTTCTATTTACGTATGTATAATTATCGAAACTCATTCAAACTACGATTCGTATTAATTTGAGCACATAATGCAATTTTTGAAATATTTCAGCAAGCTGGGTATTTCTCTTTGGATTAGGTGGATTTTAAAACATCTGATTCTGGAGGGAACGCGGAATGCGTTTTCATCCGGGAAACATCACGGAAAGACATCGTTTTCCGTTTGGGGGAGAAATATGGTCTGGGCAGGCATCATGAAGGACGGCCGCACAGACCTCCACATTTTTGACACGGGGTCGGTTACCGGTCAAAGATACAGAGACGAAGTTTTTGAGCCTACCATTCGATTGTTTTGAGGTGCTGTTGGTCCGGATTTCATATTCATGAATGATAACGCTCCTCCTGACCGTGCGACCTTGGTCGACGACTTCATTCAAACTGAAGATATCCAGCACATGTAGTGGCCTGCCAACTTTCCTGATCTGAATTCAATAGAGCATGTGTGGGATATGCTCGGGAGACATCTTGCAGCCCTCCACTACCCACCAAGCTCCGTTCCGGGATTGAACACTACTCTCCGCGAGGCTTGGAACTCTTTGAGCACACAACTCATCCAAACCCTCATCGAAAGTAGGGGAAATCGTTGGGCAGCATGCGTGGCTACCCGAGGTTCCCTCATCACATTGTTTTAACCATTCAGCTTCATTGAGATTGACACGCGTATTGTGGCCCTTTTTTCAACCCTTTTAAACCCAAATACCAAACTTTTCTACTCAAATAATTAATAAAATTTCCCTCATCGAATGCAACAATTAATAACTGTTAAAGACTAAACAAGAATCAAAAATAAGAAAAATAGGGAGGAGCCCTAAAGCCAAAATAATAAACAACCAAAGCCTGAGAATAAGCTAAGAAAAAGAGGTCCAGAAACAAATCAAATTGTCACCAAATAAAATCACTAACCAAAACCAATAAACAGACCCGGATTAAGCATATTTGTGACCCCGGGCCAGAACTTAGAGTAGGGACCCCTGTTCACTGTAAATTTTGCAAATTTCTTTCTTTGCAATAATATACGCACAGTAATAGTACTAACTTGTAAAACGTATACTTAAATATGTACAAATGGGTAAAATTGTTTTAATAATCACCAGATGGATGATTCCAACGAATATTGCATTTGTTTTTAACATCAAATGTTTACATTCTTTACAACATATAAGGGGGGATATTAAAATATATCAATCTAGTCGATATTGTACATTTCGTCCTTGAGTTTGCCCCCTCAGGAATAAGTTCTATAGGCGCTCTTGCCATGGACTCTCATAGTGGAACGTGAGAATGCACTTGCCCTCCCGTGGACGTTCAAGGTCTGAAATGTAGGTATCTAGCTAGTCGATATTGTACATCTCGTCTTTGAGTTTTCTCCTACTTAAATAAGTTCTATAGACAGTCTTGCCATGAGCCATAAGGGAACGCGAAGGGGTACTTGTCTCCCGTGGACGTTCAAGGTCACAAATGTAGGTATCAAGCTAGTAGATATTTACCTCTCATTCTTGAATTTGGACATCCCAGGAAAAAGTTTTTATAAGCGTTCTTAAATCTTTCTTCTTCCAAACATGGTCGACTAGCAATTACCACATTATATTTTTGACACTCTCTCTGACTTTTACCCGTTTTCTAATCACGTTAATTACATAATGTTCCACCTAATTTTATTTTCTTTACAGAATGCATATACATATAAAATTTCATGTCTGTACGTACTCTCTCTCTAATATCTAATTAAATATAAATATATCTCTAATATCTAATTAAATATAATAATATAAAAATATCTAATTTCAAAACTTTTATGTTTTAATTACATTGATAACAAAATATTCTTTCTGTTTCTAATTTTCTACAGAATGCATCTATACATATAAATTTTCATAGTTAACCCTTTCGCGACGGTTGGCACGCCCGCGTGCCGGCTGCGAAATTGCATTCAAGGACGTACGGCACGCACTGGTGCCGGAGAGAACTTTACCCTAAACGCCGAGTGGCACGTATTGGTGTTTCTACGTGGAACGTTTTCATTTGAATTTATTTGTCTACTAGATGGCGTTAAATGCCCGTGGAAGCAACTTAAATGTATTTTATAGATGTTTGACCTTGGCACAAGGAGAATCCAATGAATTATTTCTCCATTTGGAGCGGGTTTGGCGGGGGAGATATGTTTCTGTAAAGTAAACAGACAGCTAGCTCACTTCTCGCAGCATAAACAATTTTATAATTGAGTTCCGGGTCTCGTTCTGATTTTAGCTTTTATTGATTTCGTTGCTGAATTAGAGGAATATAAGAGAGTATTTTTGGGGGAGGGGTAAAGGAATGTGCGGCAATGAAATGTTTAGGTTATTTCGGATAAAAGTGTAGCTGGTTTGAAACGTTTTCTTTCTGTGGAAGAATATACGTGTATGGTAAACGAACCAGACAGTAATTAAAGTGCTGCATATATTGAAGATTCGTGGATGATGAATCTGAAAATGCAATTGATTCTTCAGATTCTGAGCGTACTATTATTACAACGCCGCCAGCTTCAGTTGCTGTTTTTTCGAATGATGTTTGGACGTGTGATTTGAAAGATCTGAATTCTTTGGAGTTTCTGAACATACCTGGAATAAATCACAATATCATGCCGTTTAATTTAGATTAGGAACTTGATTTTTTTAGCATATTTTTTTATGATGAACTAGTAGAATTTATCGTAAAAGCAACTAATGAGTTTGCAAAGAAAAAATGGGAGAAAAATCTCCTCTCTCTTTCCACATCGAAGACTCCACCTAAATGCATTTACAACTGTGACAGGAAATGTATTTACACCTGTGACAGGAACTGAAATGTATTTTCACCTGTGACAATGTATTTACACCTGTGACAGGAAACGAATTTCGTGTGTTTCTCGCACTAGTAATTTTGACGAGCATTGTCAGAAAACCAAATCTTAAAATGTATTTTTCTAAGAATCCAATTATCAGAACTCCTTTTTTTAATTCACTTATGAGTCGCGATCGATTTATAGGAATATTACGTTACCTTCATTTTACTCTTGATAGTAATGCCCCAAAACTAGATAAATTGAAACCCGTGTTAGATGCATTAGTTTCAAAATTTAAATCTATATACACTCCTAGAAGAAATGTGTTCATTGATGAATCTTTGTTCTCATGGAAAGGAAGGTTGGGATTTCGTCGATATATCCCCTCGAAAAGGTCCAGATATGGAATAAAAATATATAAATTGTCAGAATCGGGATCAGGCTATAAATGGAATTTCCTTGTGTATACTGGAAAGGACACGGAATTATCAAGCTCTGATGGTGGGTATGGAGAATGCGTTGTGAAAACATTTCTAAATGAACTTTCAGGAAAAGGATATAGTTTGTATTTGGATATATTTTTTACCTCTCCTGTACTTGCAAAGTATTTGTTGTCTAAGAATACGCATATATGTGGTACAGCTTTAAAAAATCGGAAGGACATGCCAAAGAATAATCCATCTGTACCTAAAACATATACACACTAAAATTTTTAATATTTGGATAAAAGAAAATTTATATAAAAATATACATCAAATAGAAAATAAGTGTTTCATTTCTTCCTGAAAAAAGTAGAATGCTGTGTTGAACGGGTGATTTTTAGTGAATTTTTTTTTAGAGTTAGGCTTAGCGCAAAAAATTAGCCGTCTTTTGGGAAAAGTTCGGAAAAAACGCTCCGTCCTTTGGGCCACGGCGGTTTCTGAATGCCGCCGTCCCGAAAGGGTTAAATGTGCATTCGCACCTCACTGATATATACACATTGATGGAAATATTTCAAAAAATGTACGAAATGGGTTCATAATGTCTTTCAATGTACTTTTTCGTCTAAATATCGAATTCAAAATTATTCGGTAACTTCCTGTATACAATAGTATTATAAAATAATAAAATTATTCTTTAATTTAATCTATATTTAACTAATTTTATTCTAATCTAAAACCATATCAAAAGAGCAAAGAAATTGTGGGAGTTTTAAGGACGGGGTTTATCTTGAATTTCGCGGGAGTTTATTGTGTTAACTAGCTGCTTATGTTTTCTTTACCGGGGCCTATATTCCGCAATGAACTCCCGCCAAAATACCGGCGCGAATTTCAGCAGACTCAGCCTTTCCCGCGTATTCAGAATCGGTGGTGCGTACAGAATCCAGGATGGCCGCCAGGTGATCTTTGGCTAAAACTGTGAATCACGAACTCTTTAACGCCAAATCAGGGCTGACTAGATTACTAGAAAGCCAAGCTTGAGCGCTAAATCATAAATTGTTGCGAGAAAGTGACGTGACATGGCATGGTTCGGTAGATTCCTGCATTGAATGCTATTCTGTGCTATGCTATAGATATAAAACTTTTTCGGAGAGAATTGAAGTAAGTTTTCTTATTTAATTACATATTATGTTGACCTTAAACAGTAATCTGACAACATTTAACAACTTTTTCTTAAAATATCATCTCTTTCTTGCCGGTTTTTCATAAGCCTAAAACGTATCATTGTTGGTTATGCATTGACTTTTAAGATTTGTTTCCTTTATTTTTATGTTATCTATGCCTCATGTATACGTGCATGATTGTATTTTTATTTTACATAATGCTTTTAAAAGGAGTTTGTATGTCATAAAAAGGCTAAATGAGCACTAGATGAGTTATGCTGTTTATAATATCTCAGCGAACTTTCTAAGTGTTTTTTAGCTAGGTATCTTAAAAGATATCTGCATCTCGGAAATCAGCTAGGCTAGGGTAGTAACTGTTTTTGTAAAGCATAACAAATTAATTGCATGTAAAAATGTAGTACTGTCATATATTGCATGTATAATGGATTATTTATTTGTTTGACATGGCATTCGAAATTACTTGTACTATATAAAGTACTGTATTGAGTTTTTCCTCTGATATGTGAAGTTTCGATTGCATGTTTTAGAACAAAAGTAACAGAATTTGTTAATTTAAATGTGTTATGTTGCGATGAAATCATGATTTTGTCGAGCACCAATCTGTGTATCTTTACATTTCAGTAATAGAAGTTACGGTTTGAATCACAGAATACTATAATAGTCTGTGGTTTGAATAGTTGCGGAGCGCAAAACCTTTCTTACGAACGTTGTTATATGCTCAGGAGCCCGAAGTGGGCGACCACCACTATTACTACGGTTTGAATTTTAACATACACTGTACACTTTCTTCATATACAGTCATGCGTGTTTTGAAAGTAACAGGTTTGAATCTAATCCTGCAATGAGTTTAGTGAATTTTCATTCCATGTAATTTTCTTAATGCTGAGCAGCGCTTTATTCTCCTCTTTATTATTTTTCTTAAAGCACTTTATTCTCCTCAAGCACCTCCTCACCTGAAACAGTATTTAATTTTTATTTCAATTGTATTTCATTCTGTAGAATATAGTATAAAGAAAATATTGTTTTAATGAAAAATTTTGACAATATGTGTTTTAGTGCCTCTTGAACACGTTTCGACTATATTTAGAATGATGACCCTCTGTTTGCGGTCAATTTCTTGTGCACACGATAGCTTCCATAAATATTAATGGATTTTCACGATACTTTACATCCAGTTTATTATTAAAAAATCTAGAACTAGATAGAACTTTTATAAATCAAGTAAAAACTGTGAAATTTTATATTTTTTTCGTAGCATAGGACAAAATTTAACATAATTATGCATAAAAGAGGTTGTCTATGGCTCAATGATCATGAAACCTAACAGTTTCAATCGTATTGGAAAATAGTTGTGATACAATTTTTGTGTTCATGACGTCATTAGCACCCTCCCCCCTGATGGGCAAGTTACCCCCACAGGGTTCATTGCCAAGTATGGTATCAATCGAAAGATTTTCCCCCTCCTCTCCCAATGGGATACATTGTCAAACTTAGTATCAGTCGAAAGATATTTTCAAGATTTTAAAATGAAAGGTAACATGCTTCAACTATGATCATTTGAACCAACAATATAGATTTTTGAAATTTTTTTCTTGTAAAATTTGCAAACAAAAAACAATCTACTTAACAATGGATTCTGGTATGAGAATGCCGAGTTGAGCCATTTTGAAGTTAATTTTTTTCAATGAATTTCAGTTTGTCAAGTAGCATTTTATGGAATTTTTTATTTCAGTAGTAAGAGTATCTATAATAGGATTGATTTCAAGATGCACAGTCTGTTTTCATCATACATTACAGTTTTGTTGGCTGGTTTTTACCGTCGCTCTCTGCTACTAATGACATTCCTGGTTATACTCTCTGATCCAAACACACAGTCATCAGAGGTGGATCAAGCTTGCATGGGGTCCTTGGCTTAAAATATTGATAGGGCCCTTGCAGAAAATTGATTTCTGTTTATTACTAAAAAGGGGTCGCTATTGATATATGAATATAGTCAACCAAATGCAACTTGATGATATAGACCTAAAACATTTAACTGGGAATTTAAATGAAATTAAAAATTTGTCATTTTAAATGACATAAATTTTTAATGACTCATTAAAAATAATAAATCACTCATTTACTCATTTTACAGAAATTCAATTTCCAAAAATCATATACTACTTTAATATTCGAAATGAAAAGTACGAGAAACAGACGGTGTGGAATTTCGATTTTTTCCACAATTATTTATTATTTGTGTGGGCGCTTTATATAAATATACATATATTTTACTCTGATATCCTTCAAATACTGTTGTATTTAGATATATTTACATTTAAGATGATTACAATGAACATGCTAAAAATTGATGAGAAAGAAATGCATGATTTTGCTTCATAAACTATTATTTTGCTAACCTGAAATGTGTAAAAATACATTTATATTTCTATAGAAAATAACCAAGATCTAAAGGGGTTTAAAGTATACTAATTATTTATTCAGAAACAATTTACATATATAATTGTTGTCATTGTACTTTCGGAATTATTATATTTCTTAAATTGCAATTACTAAAAATTAAGTAAACTAGTATAATTACAGCCCAAGTTTTACCAGTAACACAAATACAACTAAATCAAAAACTTGCCTTTTCAAGCCATTTTAAAACTACAAATTATCACTATACAGAGTGTTAATTGGAGAACTAAAAGAAATCTTGTATTTTTAAAAGGCGTATTTGATATACATATCAAAAGCACTGACTATATGAGCAACTATATGTTAAGCTCGATAGCAGTAAGTGCAGTCGTACAAATGTATAAATTAGAATGTAATGTAAAATTATGGTATATTTTTCAATTTACACAATTTGGTGTTCATGGCTGCAGTCCCCCTCCTCCAATCTACCACTGAGAAATTAAATGATCGCAAAAGAGTTATGCTTTTTATAAAATGTTGGTACACTTTTCCTTGTTCTTTTAGTTACAACTTTTAAGGACATGCTCATCCTGTAGAGTACATGATACTCTTTATATTTATATTCAGTGTGGTAATTAAGTAGTTGTACATAAAACCTGAGTATCTTCATATATGCATGCAAAATTGCATGTTTACAGAAGCTACACTAAATTTGGTGTTAAAAGCCCTTTTGACGTACTTATTTTATAAAACGAAATAATTCCAAATGTGGAGAACGAGCTACTTCTCAAACAATTAAAAATAATTTTTGAACTCCTATGATGGCTAAATTTGATTAAATTACAAGGCTTGATTGAATTTATATGTTTCTGAATTTCAAGAAAGTTAAAGCTGATTTAATAAATTGCATTTCTAATAACTTCTTACTATTGAAGATCCAGAAGTTTTTACATTTTGTTCGTGTTTCATTAAATATTTTTATGTAACTCAAATTAAATGTTATTGAAATTTGAAGTTGATAAAGTGGTAGGACTGAATTTTTCAGTTCTGCCAAGTTACCATGCATAGAACAGAGGTCCTGAGCATGTTGCTCACGAGCACCACAATGCTTATGGACCTGTATTTAGTGCTCGTTAGAGAAGTGTAAAATGTCACTAAACGAAGCACTAAGTGTATAATGTCACTAAGAGGAACACTAAAATCAAAATTTTCGGAAATTTTATTTTTTGTTATATAAATATTTAATGACCTTCAATATTCATAAAATTGTCTTACTATTTAGTCAAGGACTGGTAGCAGTCTCTCAGGTTCAAAATTCACGCTTCTACTAGTAACTATGAATCTGTTGAAATTTAAAATTAATTAAAGTAATTAATTATTAGAGAAATCTGCTGTATTTCTGGTGCTTTTCACTTTTTATCCATTATCCCTCCTTTGTAATAAGAAATTAAATTATTTGCATTAAAAAACTAGTTTCAAGGATAAGTTTGATAATATGTACAACTTTGATAATATTAAGTACGGCATGCAATGTTAAAATATTGCTTTGATTGTATCCAGTTATAATTAAAATTCATATTTTCGGAATGAAATGATGCTTTATAGCTTGAGTTTGCAATTTTGTCACTTCACAGAAGGCGTGAATAATATACAGGAGAGGTACGACATGCTTTCAAATCAGAGACTGAAATGTAACAGAACAAACCAAAATGGTGCTCCAGTTCATGAAATGTATTGAAATTCCATTGTAGTTATGTTATGTGATTTGTAAATTTGGACTGCTTGCCACGCTAAGCAGTCATTTGGCCTTGTGCAATAAAGTAACTTCTTTTTCACAGCTCGATCTTTCTTTACTCTTCACAAGAATGTATCTGATACTAATATGAGCCTATTGTACTTCGGACAGAATCATATTTTAATACAACTTACAATGCATTACATACAATCATATGTCTAAGATAGCCGCTGGTTCATCAAAAATGCACGAAAACCGTCTTGTGCGCTTTTCCTATGAGTATTTTTTATATTTGATATTATAATTTTCTGTGATTATATTTGTAACATTTTGCTGTGATATACTGTAGTATTAATGTAATCAGGGCCGATCCTAGCAGGTGTGCAGCGCGTGCACCGCACGCGGGCGGCCAAAACAAGGGGCGGCCGCAGGCCGCATATAGTTCTATCAAACAAAATTTTTTAAAACTTTAAGTTTAATAAATATGCTGAATTTTAAATAGTTATTGAAAAATCAAAATAAGCCCCATAGTTTAAGAAAAATAGAATGTTAGTGCACAGTGTGTTGGTCCATTGTTGGTCCTTCATTTGATAGCAGAATTCGTGGCAGAGCCGGCAATACGTCGTAGAAAAGGATACCGAATTTTAAATTTCTATCTAAACAAATAACCAAGGGGCATATTTTTGAGACGGCTAAGGATGTTTCGTTCCACTGTGCGGCAGCTTATTTATGTATACCACGGTCGGTACGCGGCTCGCAGATCAATGGTCAAAAGAAACTTTATTTTAGCGGTCTCCTTTGTAGATTAGAACTGAATTATTTCGGCAAAGTTAACCCTTTCGCGACGGCGGCATTCCGGAACTGCGGCGGCTCAAAGGACGGAGCGCTTCTTTTTCGAACTGTTCCCAGGAGACGGCAATTTTATTGCGCTAAGCCTAACTCTCGAAAAAAATTCACTAAAAATCACACGTTCAACACATCATTCTACTATTTTCAGGAATAAAGGAAATTCTTATTTTCTATTTGATGTATATTTTTCTTTCAAATTTTCTTTTATCAAAATATTAAAAATTTTAGCGTATTAAAAATGATAACTTACCTTGAATAAAATAGTAGTTATCAGTTAATCAGGAGTGTATATAGATTTAAATCAGTTATCAGGAGTGTATACAGATTTCAATTTTGAAACTAATGCATCTAAAACGGGTTCCAATTTATCTAGTTTTTGGGCATTACTATCGAGAGTAAAATGAAGGTAACGTAATATTCTTGGCCTAACATTTTAACGAAAAAAATATTGATTTATTGGTAGAACATGGTCCCAAACAAGTAGCAAATTTTAAATTTCCGGTCGATGAGAGTGGCAGAAAATTTAGCTGTTCATATTATAACAAAACTTTAGTGAACGGGGAGAAAATAAATCGCGCGTGGCTCTGATATTCCATAAAACTAAATCGTTTTTTTGTTTTGCATGTAAATTGTTTGGTAAAGATAGTTCAACACAACTTGTAAGTACTGACTTTTCTGATTGTCGTCATTGTTTGGATTACCTTAATAAGCATGAAAATACTCTAAAACAAACTCTATAAGATCGTGGTGCGAAGTAAAGACGAGGCTGGAAAAAAATTGTACTATTGACGCGGAACAACAAAATGTTTACAATCGAGAGAAAAAGCGATGACCCGCCATCATTGAAAGAATGATTGCTGTAGTACAATTTTTAGCCAGTCAAAATTTAGCATTCAGAGGAACTAGTACGAAGTTGTATCATAGAGATAATGTTAATTTTTTAAAGGCAGTGGAGATGTCGGTCAAATTTGATCCAGTTATTTCAGAACACCTTAATAATGTCAGTAAATACAAAGATAACAAAACACGTATTCCACACTACTTACGGCAGTATTTTCAAAATGAAATAATTAATATTTTAGCCGAATCTATTTGTAATGAGATAACACGCATTGTCAAAAAAGCCAAATATTACACTATAATTCTTGACTCTACACCAGATATTAGCCACACAGAACAAATAATGTTTGTAATTAGATGTGTGAACAGTACTGACGGTAAGATAGATATTTTAGAATTTTTTCTAGGATTTTTTCCAGTGACTAATACCACTGAAGAAGGTCTGTGCAATTTTCTATTAGAGAAGCTATTACCTAGTCTGCAGCTCGAAGTTAAAGATACACGGTGTCAGGGCTACGACAATGTATCGAACATGAAGGGGAAAAATATAGGGCTTCAGAAACGGATTCTCGATATCAATCCTAGAGCATTATACGTGCAGTGTGCGGCTCATACATTAAATCTCGTCGTTAATGACGCTGCCAGCTCCAGTGGCGAAATTTCTGGTTTTTTTTATATGGTACAAGAGGTATATAATTACTTGTCTGCGTCCCCATATCGATGGGATTTACTAAAAAAACACGTGAAAAGTCTAACTTTAAAACCATTAAGTGAAACAAGGTGGGAAAGTCGTATCAATGCTATTAGACCTCTAAAACAAGACTTAAAAAACATTATTACCGCATTAAATGCCTTAATTGAAGATACCACCAGAGACACGAAAACAAAAATGGGTGCTGAATCAATAATTAAAAGTCTTGAAACATTTAAATTTTTGTGTTCAATTTTAATTTGGCATGATTTATTTTCAAGAATTGATGTATTGAGTAAAATGCTTCAAAATCTTAAATTAAACATCGCGGAATGCATTGAAGGCTTAGATAATCTTAAAAAATATTTAGTTTCCCAAAGATCTGACGATAATTTAAAAATATTTGTCGATTCAGCAACAACACTTGCTAGAGATTTAGGCATTGATCCCGAATTTCCCATGTCGAAGCTCAGGAAAAAGGGTCAGTTTATTTGATTGCGAGGGCAGGGATGAACCAGTTTCAAATCCCTTCCAACAATTCAAGACTGCTTTCTATTTTGCAATTCTTGATCACGCGATCTCTTCAGTAAATGAAAGATTTACCTTATTATCTGAATTCCATTCAATATTCTGCTTTCTGTATGAGTTTCACAACATTTCTAATGATGATCTCATGAAAGCCTGCATGGACTTAGATATTAAGTTACAGGTACAGGAGGAAGGAAGTATTGTGAAAGATATAGACGGTATACAACTCTTTAATGAAATAACTTCATTCAAAGATATTTTTCCAGGTAAAAAATAGCCAATTGAGATGTTAGAAATTATAGTCAAAAATGATCTCATTCCCTGTTTTCCAAATTTTGCTCTAGCAATAAGAATGTTTTTAACCTTACCTGTTTCTGTGGCTTCAGGTGAAAGAAGTTTTAGTAAATTAAAAATTATTAAAAATTACTTGAGAAATAATATGACACAAGAAAGGCTTTCAGATTTGGGAATCATCTCTATTGAATCCGAAATCTCTGAAAAAATTGATTTCACCGAAATTATTGACAAATTTGCTTCTCAGAAAGCCCGAAAAGTTATTTTATAGTTAATTATTAGGTAGTCTTTGTAGAAGGACTGATTTATATACTTTTCGTTTCATGAGATTTATGCTTTAGTACTTTTTTTTATTAGATTATATTTTCTGAGTAAATACTGTTGTTTTGCATTTCTAATTATAAAATGTCTATTTTCATTTCAAAGGTAATATTTTTGTTTGTTTATTATTTTGTTAAAATATTTTGTCGCTATTATAACCTGTTAGCTGGCCAAAAAATAAAATTTTGCACTTCAAATTTTATTTGCATTTTTATTAATGTTTTACTTTTTACTCTTATACAGGTAGATGAATTTATAACGTCAACGTTAAGTATTAAGTCAAAATATGAAAAATTCTCTAGAGGGGCGGCACATTAGGTCTTTGCACGCGGGCGGCCGACACCCTAGGATCGGCCCTGAATGTAATACTACAGTAAACTTTTTTGTGTGCTCTGTATGTTTTTATATTGTTTGAAAATAAATGAAATTTTTATCCATTTGTTGTCAATTTGTTTTTTATTTACTTTCCCTATGTGCATAGTATAATATATAAGGAAAGTGTTGTGACGGAGTCAAAAATTAGAGTTTTTGAAGGAAGAGCATATTTTAAGCATTCGTGAAATCAAACCAATTGTTTTTAAAGTGATTTGTTTGTGTGTGTGAATGGAAATATCTCACAAGCAATGGAGAATGTTAGGCAAAATTTGGCATAAAATTTACATTTTTTTATATCAAAAATTACATTTTTGTATAAAACTTACAATGGGTGAACACTAGAAGCCTATTGATTTTAAATGCAATCAAATATTTGGAAGACAGCCAAATTTTCGAATGAAATTTTTTAAAAAATCAGAACTTTCAATAATGTTACGCAAATAATCATTTCGTATGTAATTTTTCATTAAAAAACTAGTGACACAAATTTAAGAATGCTAGCATAAATCATTCTTGAGATATTATACTTTTTAAAATAAATTTATCAAAAAATCACATAAAATTAAAAAAAGTATTAACTGTTGTAAAATATGTTCACTTTTCATATATATATTATGTGTTAAATTTGTTAAAAAGTAGTGTGAACATGAGAGAGCTGGCGCAGACCCATAAACACCCCCATAAAATCCCCACCCACTTTTAGAATGTAATGGCTCTATATCACCCATAAAATTTCCACCCACTTTTAAAAACAATGGTGTGAAACCTCCCATTAAATCCACACCCACTTTTAGAACGTAATGGTCCTATTTCACACCATTAAAATATCCACCCACTTTTAAAAACAATGGCTCGTAAAACCCCCATAAAAACCGGACCCACTTTTAGAACGTAATGGCCCAATATCACCCACACAAATTCGACTATACAATGGCTCTCAGACCTCCATTGAATCCCACCCACTTTTAGAAATGTAATGGCTGTATTTTACCATTAAAATTACCACCCACTCTTAAAAATAATGGCTCACAAAACCCCATAAAACCCGAACCCACTTTTAGAATACAAAGGTTATTTCTTATCCATAAAAATCTACAACCCCTCTTAAAACGATGGTATCGAAACCCCATTAAAACTACACCCCTTCTAGAAAAGTGATGGCTCTATTTCAACCATACAAATTAAACAAATCAATGGTATCAAAATCATCCATTAGCAAGGTTCTAGCGCAAGCACCTCCCGAGAAAGTGATGGCTCTATTTCGACCACACCAATTTTCCGGAGCGAGCAAGCGAAAAGTCGTTGGGAGGGAAGGGTACCCCCTTCGGCGAGCACCCCCTTTTAGAATCTGCGGGTTCGTACCCCAACAATATTTTAAGCACTTAAAGAAAAGAATTCTAATGTAAAGAAAGAACAAAAACCATGGAACTGTTGAACAAACTAAACGCACTTAGTACATTGGAAGGAAGTTTCAAGAAGATGCATGAGCTCAATATCGACGTAAAATACCCTGTCATGGAAATTAAACAGGTCAAAACCAAATATGGTGACAAACTAGTAGTGGAGTTAGAAGACGGCACAAAAATGTATCTGCCGAAACGATGCGACGAAAATGCGTCCGACTATATGAAGCTTAATGAGATTAAACCTCTATTCTTTGTATATTTGGGAACTAAAGATGTCGGGAAAGCACTACCAGCGCAAATGTTTAAATTTGAGCAATAAATTTTCTTTTAATGGTATCATAACCATTAAAAAATATACACCGATTTTCAGGCGGCAACTTTTACGAGATAAAAGTCAATGGCCCTGTCTACAAACAGCTCGAAAAGGAGTGCGAGGCTGCACGGGACCCACTGGATCTTCAGCCAGACCCAGAGTCAGAGGATCAACCCAGAGCGAGACAGCCCTCGACTCAACCTCAACTACCAGCACACTGTCAAGAATGGATGAGTAACCCCACTGTCAATCCTCGAACTGGCCGGACGATAAAGAAGAACGGCCCTGTGTACAAGCAGCTGCAAAAAGAGTGTGAGGATGCCCTTGCGGCCGTGCCGCGGCCACAATTGGCAAGAAGACCATCATATTGTAACGAGTGGCTCAAAGATCCCATGGACCCCGAGCCAGTTGCCCCTGTTGTCTGTGCCCCGGTGTACACAGAGAATCAGTTGAAGAAGATGAAAAAAGATGCCTTGAAGACACTCGCCCTGCAGCTCCAAATCAACCCGGGAAATCAGAACAAACCAGTTATCATACAGCTGATCCTCGATAAACAGAACATCAGACAACCCAGCATCAAACAACCCAGTCCCACTCCCTGTCTTATTAAATCGCGGTCCGGATCACTAACTCCATGTCTTGTTGACCCCTCGCCTAGGCCAAGATCGAGAACTTACTTTAATGACTCCACCATAACTCCTAAAAATTTTTGCAAAATGCCCCCCGGTAGGCTCAGAGTATATTCAATCTCAAATTCGACCCACCAAGGGGCCCTTCTTGATGAGCCGAATTCAAGACCAAATACACTCTGAGCCTACCGCCACTGAGGCTTACAAACAACATATAAGGACAACACTGTAAGACTTTGACGCCTAGCGTCGGGCCCGCCCACCACTTTTTTATCGATGAGTGCTTGCTTTATTGGAACAACGACTAAAGCAAGCTGACATGTCATTTTTGGCTCGGTATAGTTCAATAAACCATCAACCCGGATTGATTAACAACCTGGGAGAGGTCGGGATTTGAACCTGGGACCTAGATGTTAATAGGTCTGCGCGCTAACCGTTTGCCATGCGTACCCATCTAAATATACACATACCTTTAATTTAACCATTACACCACAGACGAAAATCTTCAAAAATAGCACTTTAAACAAGTTATTTCCCTCTTATAATGTAATAATTCTTCAAAATATCTATCACTATAGCTTATCTGATTAAAAAATATAGAATAAAACGCTTAAAATTAATCGCGAAAAATAAATACTATTCCTATCCATATAGTGCTGCCATCTCCCTTTGATTCTCGTAATCTCCGCTTATTTCTACCTCTGAGAGAACTCTTCTTTAAAGAGGAAGAGATGTTAGTCAAGGTCAGCGCTCGCTACAGACGTTATGAAAGCAGGAAGTAGAAAACAAGGTCGAAACTCTCCAAGCGGAAAATAATACTGCTTCGTATTTTATCTGAGTTAAAGAAAACAAAGATATATATAAATGAATGAAATTGAGTCTGAGATATTTCGCTATAGAATTCTTTATCAGTATGTTCAATTAGATGTTTATAGCGATGACATTTCAGAAGTGAAAAAATCTTTAAAAAAGTTGCATGATCAGTTTGAAAAAATTGTCAAACTTATAAAAGAATATAATGATCGAAGACTCGAAGGAAATGTTGGAACTAATAAGAATGTTAGGTCTGGACAATAAAGTTACCTCAGACGGAGACTTGAAAACTCATGAATGTGAACACAAATATGTAATTCAAAATGATGATGGCTGGTACATTTGCCAAGCATGTCACGAAGAGCTGAGGTATAATCCAAATATACCCCCTATCAATAATCTCGATATGTATTTAAACATGCAGAAACAACAGAGGCGAAAACATCGAATGAAAAATCTGGCTAAATGGTTAGGTTTGCATAACCTACCCTTTGAAGAAGAAGAGCTTTTGAACGACTTTTCTTCTTATATCCATAAATATGAGGAGATGTACCCAGAGCGAAAAAACATAATCAGCAAAGACTATATCTTATACCATATGTTACGGAAAAGAGGTTACGACATCTATATTTCACGCCTTCTAGTTAAGTTACCTAAACTCAAAAAGACGCTTATTCAGAATGAAGAAATCTGCAGAACCATCTTCGAAGCATTAAATTGGAGTTTTTACCCTATAAATTAAAAAAACGGCTGATACGTCTGAACAACATGTCACGAAGAGCTGAGGTATGACCCCGATAAGTGATTATAATTTTTAATAGCCGAATAAGCTATTAAAAATTAATCAACTAAATCTTTTTTATCAATCCAGCTAGTCTCAGGATAACCTAACCATTTAACTAGATATTTGTCCCCTTTCTTTTTGATGATTTTTTCAATCTTATACACATTGTCTTTCTTATCATATTTTACTAATTCATATTCATAAAAAGTGCCTTTAACCTCATCATTATTTAAATCCTGAACTCTATAAGTGATTGGGTCGGTTTCTAATACTTCAGAAATGACAAATATTTCATCTGTAAAAGTTGCTTGATAACCCCTTCTGAAGGTAGACTTATATATAGATATTCTTACTTTATCGCCTACCTGGTATTTATGTTTACGTATGACCTTTTCTTTAAACAAATTGCGGTAGACTTCACTACTGTTTTCTTCTAGACTGGCTTCAACAGGAGTCATTTTTATACTTCTGTGGTATGAGTTGTTGTAATTCTTCACTAATTGACCCAATACATCTATGTATCTTTCAGTGTTATTTGCACACAAGTAGAGCTTTATTTTATTACCAAGAGTGAGATTAAATCTTTCAACCATAGCAGCTTTTATTTCAACATTTTCTGTTGTGAACCATTGGATATTATTTTCTTTGAATAATTTTTGAGTTGTTTTTCCGACGAACTCTAAACCCTTATCTGTTTGAACCCTTTCAGGTATTCTTTCTTTGAAGATCTTTTTAAATGCTTGAGTTACTTCTTCTGCTGATTTATCCTTTAGAGGAACAGCCCATGCATATTTACTGAAACAGTCAACAGCTGTTAATATGTACTTGATACCATCATTAAACTTACTTCTCGCAAATTTATAGACAAACAGTAAATCAGCTTGCCATTGGTCGTCGATATGTGACACGTAAATTCTCCTTCTTTTGAACTTACGGATAAGTGGTTTATGCTTTGTGTATACATCCTGTCGGTGTAAAAAATCCGAGACTTCTTTTCGACTTAAACCAGTTTTTCTGCTCAGTACATTTATGCCACAAAATCCTGTTTCGGGATCGTAATAAACCTTTTCGGGGCAACCCTTCTCAGTTACCCCTTCAGCGGTAAAAAACGGCACTTCTTAGAACCACAACCCACACAAATACCTTTCAACATTGGTCTAGCGTTTTTAGAGGTGACATGCTGTTCATCTTTAGTGTCGGTGTGTGTTTTACATTTGAGACAATATATTTTTGAGCCCATTCCAAATGTCTTCTTTGCTTTGATAATAGGCTTCACAACAGCTCTATCTAGCCTTTCACGAAAACTTGGATTGGGAATGTCGTCCAATTCTTTAATCATGTTTGAGTCACACACTTTGTTTCTGGTTTCGGTATCTTTGTTTTTAATGTAGCACACGTCATGTTTATAGGCACTATCATCAACCCTATTAATAGGCTTACTCCATTCTTTGTATGTTAAATCGGGGTTCAGTCTAGTTTTTCCTCTGAGCAGTTGAGTTCCTGGTCCTGTAAATTGATGCCCTGGCAGATGCATTTCAAACGGTAAATTATTAATTGCTGCGTTAACAACACCTTTTCCTTTCTTGCAAGTCTTTTTACCACACATTTATTTATATATAAAAAATTATTTACTCACAAATTGATATCCATTCAGCAGGGTTTGTTTCATATATTTTTCTCTGGGTAAGTAGACTAAATTATTGATGAAATCCTCCTCTCGCTTATACACTTCCTCTTCTGATAGGGTATTCGATTTGTATGAATTGAGCAGCTGTTTGTAAAACTTGTAAGACTGTTTGTACTCTTCTTTCCTTTCCGCGATATTCAAAGCTTTATCAATAACTTCAACAATACCGACGCTTAAGCTCAGAGCAGCTAAGGGAACAAGTACAAAAGCTGATAAACCCAATGAACTTAAAACGAACTTGCTAACGGTCATAGTGACACTAATTTTATGGTAGTGGTGGTAGCTCTTTCTATATACGTAAATTTTCTTTTGCAAGTATTCTTCCATCTTTATTTATAGGGGTGAAATATTTCTTCCGATATCTCAGAGCCGGATTAACTAAATCAAGCATAAAGAAATCATACGGCTGTTGCATGCACTTTTTATATAATCTACTGAATTCTTCTTTTGTCAAACTACCATCTATCTCTCTTATGATCTGTTGAATCTCCCTCGGTTGAATATTAAAAAATATCAAGTAATTACAGTTTCTTCTGATAACAATGGGTGTTCTATAATAAGATTGAGAAAGATAAATGATTGAGGCGTTTTTCTTCCGACCTCTGATGAAAAAATCTTCTATGCTCCTCTGGTCCTTGTCAGTCATGCAGTCATCAAAGACAACAACATTTTTACAAGATGGGTCCAGGTCATCCACTTTTATAAATTCTTTTGTATCAGAGGAGAATAAAGTTCCTTTCTTGCCGAATCTTTCATATAACTCTAGGATAATTTTCTTCTTCTTTTTGGGGTACTTTATCGAGTCAATATCCACGCCCTCAAACATTGTGTACTTTTCTTTCAGTTTACCGTACTTGGGTTCGTACATATCTTTTGCACAAACGAACAAATTATCAAATTCGAGATAGTCGTATATAAAATTCAACAATAAGTTCGTTTTACCAGTACCTGAAGCTCCAGCGATTAGAAGTCTGAAAGGGTGTTTAGGTAATAAATAATGTTGATTTGCATCGACAAGTTCTTCTGCTTCTGTATAATTTTTAATTTGAATCATCTTTATTTAATGTTAAAAATTTGCTTCAGTAAAAATTTAATTTGCTTAAGTAAAAATTTTTTTGCATAATAATAAAGATGAATGCTATACAAAAAGAACGAAATAAGAAATTAAGAAAGGAAGTTGAATATGAACTTAAAGTTTATAAGCTTCAGGCTGAAATTAGAAAAAACAACGAACAACAACTTGAGCAAAAATTAGGTATCCAGAAAGCACTATCGGACTTTCACAAGCCTGTAACTGAAAAGCTACAAGAACAAGAAATTAATCGAAAGGAGAATATTCAGGCTATAAAAGATGCTGTTGATCACATTCCTCTAGCTATTGAACCGCCTTTAGAAGTCTATGATTTTGATAAAAAATTGGATGTAGAGTTTTTAGAGAAAAATAACTTTCCAAGACCCTCAAAATTGTACCATGAGACCAAGGAAACTTTGCAAGAAATTATGAGTAAAGTAAATGATACTTACCTAAAAATGTCTCGTCAAAAAGGAAACATTATGAGTCAGATGTCTCGAATGACTAAAAAGGATGAAGAAAGAGAAGATCGCTTATTAGCTAAGGCTGATTATTTGAGAGATCATATGACTACGTTAGGAGATTATCGGGATCGACTCAGAGACTTGCAAAGAAAAGGAATTTATATCGGTAAAGGAGTAGAAGACAAAATGGAAATTTTAGCCCGATTGACTGATAAGATATGTAAAGGGTCCAAAAGTAAAAAGTTACACAATCAAGTCGTCGATTTATTGGATGCATTGTTGAGAGAAGGAACTATGACCAACGAGCAAGTAAAACAATACTACAAAAATTTTTCATTAAATAAATGAGTAATTACATAAAAACTAAAATACATTTAAGCGATCATCAGATTGCTAAGCTAAAATCTGCATACCAGAAAGGAGAAGAAGTATCTCTACAAATAGATAAGACAAAAGCCCCCAACAAAGATATACATTTAACTCGAACACAGATAGCTCAAATTGGGAAGGGGAAGCGTATCACTATCAGTAAGACGCAGCTCCAGAAAACGGGTGGTTTTCTACCTTTTCTATTACCTGCGTTAATTGCTGGGGCCAAGGCTTTAGCACTAGGTGCTGCAAGTGGGGCGGCTGGATATGGAGCAAAGAAAGCTTTGGAAAAAATTTCAGGATCTGGATGTGTAAAAAAAAGACCCATTGGAAAGGGCGTCTATCAAAACTGGGAATATCAGACGAAGTAATTAAACAAAATATGAAACATGAACAGGGGTTTAGGGGCGTCTTTACTTCCGATCTGTTGCCTAAAAAGATGAGTCGGTTTGAAAACGGTATTATTAATCTGGACATTGTCACAGGACCTGGTACGCACTGGGTCTGCTACTATAACGATCCTAAAAATAACTTTGTTGAGTATTTTGATCCTTTTGGAGAACACGTATACAAAATTCATCCTAACATTAAGAAGTATCTACTGACTTCTGGAAAGAAAAATATCGGGTGTAACTCGAGCTTTCTACAGCACCCTGCTTCCGTCAAATGCGGCTACTTTTGTATGAAGTACATTCGTGAAAGAAACAAGGGTAAGCCAGTTGTAGATGTGCTATATTCTTTTACCCAAGAACCCAGCGACTTCAATGAAAAAAATGTTCTCTATAAATAAAATGGTTCTATTGATATTAGATTCTAAAAACGCGGAAAAATCAGAAGATTTTACGATTGAATACACTAGACCTTTCACCTTTAAACAGATTGCCCTTCAGTCCTTTTCGATGTACGTTTCATGGGACAATATCAAAGATGAGGAATTATCATACTTTGATGGTCAGCAGTGGTTAAATTTGACGATACCAGATGGAAATTACACTATCAAGGGGCTGAATCGTTACATGATTAATTTTTTTGGAAGCGATCCGCCGATACAATTCGGTATAGTGGAGGAACGACAACGAATAGCCATTAAGTTAAAAGACGGGTATAAGATCGATTTAACGAAAACCAAAAACCTGCATAAACTTATAGGTTTCGAGCCTAAAATCCACGAAGAGCTTGAACAAGTAGGAAAGTACATTGCTGACTTATCTGGGGGAAACGATAACATTTATATACATTGCGATGTCGCAGAGGGGGCGTATATCAACGGTTTCAACTCTACAAACGTCATCTATTCATTTACAAACAGTAATCGTCCAGGTAGTCAGATTATAAAATCATTTGACAAACCTCTGTTTTACCCTGTTCGAATGGATAGTGTTTACCGAATCAGAATGCAAGTAACCAATCATAGAGGTGATTTAATTCCGCTCAATAAGCAAGAAGTACAATACAATTTTATCGCCCTATAATAAAGAAATGAATAAACACAGACTTCAAAGAAAGAGTAAGAAGATACAAGGAAGAGGGTTCTTTTCCGACGTCCTGCAGGAGGCCGAATTAGAAGGTAAGTATGTGCAGGATAAAATAAAGGAGATATTATCAAAGCAGAAAAAACATGGAGCTGGACTAAAGTTTATCTAAATTCGATTTAATAGCCATATAGCTATTAAATTGAGGAGAAGAAAAAAAATTTATTTCATAATAAATGAATAAAATATTTGAATTAAACAGCACCAATTATTATTACGATGATGACATCGAAAGTTTCGAATATAGAGAGGTAAGGCATGAAAATAGTGATAATTCTATGGAAAATGCCTCTTACCATTTCTTTATTCAAGACACCAACGCCAACATTTTATACTCTAACGGTTATTTACAGCAAAAATTGAAAATTGTTAACAATGATGGTACTGCCATAGTGAATGATAATGTAGCTCTCGTGAATGGAGGTGGTTTGATCAATGCTAACAGGTTTACATTAGGAACCACTGAAATAGAATCCAACATTAATTATACCGCTCTTATGCGACAAGTGTTGGGCTTAATACATTTTACGCCTGACTATTCTTCTGCCGAAGCTACAAATATGCTGTTCTACACTGATACGTCGGACACAGCTGATAGAGAACGCTTGAAATATGATGGCACGTTAGTAGATACCACAAAGATTACTGAGTTTTTCGAAAAATTCAGAATTAATGAGAACCATAACCAGGGATTTACAGAAAGAAGCGAATTCACTAAAAATAGCAAGGTTGTAACTATATGGATCCCACTAAAGTACGTGTTTGATTTCTTCCGTGAATATAAAAAAGTAATCACGGGGTTCCAAGTCAAATTTGAGTTCCAGAGAAATCACAGTCTAAATATGCTGTACACCAACGAGCAACATAAGATCTATAAAGTCGTTGTAGAAGATTTATCACTCTGGCTACCTTACGTACGATTTAAAAATGCGGCGGCTTCAATATTTAACGAATTAAAGTTATCGAATAAGGATGTAGAAATAAACTGGAACCAACACAGCATAGTAAAGTCTAATATTTTCTATAAAAACGCTAGCGGCTCTTATACCATAAAAGCTACTTCTGATGAAGTCTTATCTTTGTACGTAATTCCTCAGTACACTGAAAGATACGAAAATTCGAAGCACAATAACATGCTGTTTGATAACTTAGATATGACGGAATGTTGGTTAATGATCAACAATGTAAAAGTGCCAACTGTCAGTTACATGATGGATTTTGAGAAAAGTGATTATAATCGATTATACACAGCCTTTTTGGAATCTGGACTCAACACCATCACGTCTGAAACAGGTTGTATGGTCAATTATTCGAATTTTGGTAAGTTGTATCCAATCATCTGCTTTAATCTCTCTCATCATCAAAACTATACCGATACGAATAACTTAATGATTGAGTTTAACTGGAGGTTAAGGAACGCTGCCCCCAAAGATTATGTTTTTTACTTCATCTTAAAAGAGCACAAGAAATGCCTCTTAAATATTAACAATCAAAATATTACCATGATCAAGACTTTGAAATTATAAGCCATTTTTATAGTCCATTTTTAATTTTTATAGTCCATGACTATAAAAATTATTTTATATTTAAATAAATGGCTGCCTACTACCCGCTTTTCGATGAAGAATTAGAACAAGGACCTCCTGGTATTCCAGGCATAGGGTTTAAACTCACACACGACGGTAACTACGATATGGAAAATAAGATCTTGAAAAACTGTCAGACACCGATTGAGAGTCGGGATGTAACTACTAAAAGTTATCTGGAAGCTGAGTTAATTCGTAACTCCACTACCGTCACTCACACGCTGAGGGTTGAACTCCGAGAAGAGATAGCAAAAATTCTGGAAGATTTAGATCAGAAGTACCTGAGGTTACATGATAGAAGACCCATTGACGCTAAAGGTAAAAGGATAGGCAATGTCGCTGACCCTATTGAAGACATGAATGCGGTTAATAAAAAGTACTTGGAAAACTATGTTGACAATAAAGTATGTTATGCAACCACCACATCAGGATACATAACTATTAGACCTAGTACCAATGCGAATGCCGTTATTTTTACGAAGTTTTCCGGTGATGCTTTGAACTCAGATTGTAAATTCTCTCGGGACGGTTTTTTTAGACTGGGATTGTACCTTGATCCTCAAAAGATAATCGATGAATTAATCGTTGTTAAGTTATACATTAATAACAAGCAATACGTTCACAAGATAAAAGTAGCCACTGAATTCGTGTTAATTCTCGGAGAGGTTAAAAAAGATGACCAATTAAAAATTTTCTTACGATGTGATGCTGAGTTCACAGTTCAACCATTTCTAAAAATTGAAGAAATCAAGTGGACACTCCAGCTGCCGTAAAAAAAAAATTGTACATAGAATAAATGGCGTGGAACGAAATATCTAAAAGCGGTTTGTCGGAAGAACAAATCAGAGTTAGTAAAAATTATGTTAACTGGTCGCTCATAAGTCAATATACAACTTTATCGGAAGAGTTTATCGAAGAATTCGAAGGTTTGGTAAACTGGATGGTCATCTCTCAGTATCAGAAACTTTCGGAGCCTTTTGTAGAAAAACACAAAGGTCTATTAAACTGGTACTATACATCCAAATATCAAGTTTTATCAGAGGATTTCATGGACAGAAATACTGAATATTTAGATTGGGAAGTAGTTTCCAGATATCAGATAATGTCAGAACCCTTCCTGGATAAGCATGCTTCCAAATTAGATTGGAGAATGGTTTCTCAATTCCAAGTACTCTCAGAAGAATTTATTCGTCGGCATATAGACAAAATCGATATGGAACTCATTTGCGTCAAACAAAAGCTCACTGAAGATTTTATGACGGAATTTGCAGATTACCTTGAATGGGGTAGAATTGTTCAATGGCAAACCTTTAACGAAGATTTTATTATGAAAAATCTGGATCGTATAGATCTTTGTCACCTCATGACTTATAAAGCCCATTTGCTCTCAGATACCTTTTACGAACTCCATTTTAAAAAGCTGGTTTGCATCCTTCTGACAAACATATGTAATAGATTTGTGGTACAATATGAACCTATCGACATACCTCCCGAGTTGGGTAAAAATGATCCTATCGACATACAACCTGAGTTGGATAAGAATGAACCTGTCGACATACAACCCGAGTTGGACAAAAATGAACCATAAATTTTTATATTCATAATAACATTTAATGGTTGATCAACCATTAAATGTTTAGATACCCTTTGTTACCTTCCTCAAGTTTGAATATATTTTTCCTTTAAATAAAGAATATGGATCGTATTGTAAAAAAATTAAACGATTTGAGTACTGATAACTTTGAGTCAGTGGATGGCTTATATTTGGTTTCTGACATTACTGAGCACGGGAAATCTATCCTAATACGTTTGTCGAATAACTCAATTATATTTTTAAAAAATGATATACCCAGGGTTGGTATGATTTTGACCAGGGATGAAATAAGATTATTAAGATTATATGTTGGCTTCAGGGTTTTATATTATTGTACACCATTAGAGGGTTTCGTGGTAAAAAAACCACCTTTTCGAAACCTCTACGAAACCTTTTCAATATATCAGGTTGACAGTGATAGTGATAGTGATAGCGATAGCGATCGACCGACAACGATGACATGCCCTTCCATAATTTAATAGATGTAGATATGACTATATTTTTAATGATTGAAATACTCATTAAAAATTGAATCGTTTAAAGTATACCCCTTCAGTAATAAAAGCATTTAAAGAAACGATTTGTAGTTCTAAAGAAAGACAAAATGGATTTTCAATCTAAAACCGTTCGACAGTTGCAAGGCTACTGTCGTGAAAATAATATTCGAGGTTACTCGAAACTTAAAAAGTTGGAGCTGGTCGACCTTATTCAATATCATAACGGCTTTTCCAGTTTCCACAATGACTTGTTTAGCAAGCCAAAGAAGAACAGAGTGCGTAAGATCAGGTGTTGCGGTAAGTTATTTAAGGGATCAAGCATGAATAAGCACCTACAATCTAAAGGGCACCTAAACTATAAACCAAAGAAGGCAACCGCTCTCCCAGAGTGTGGAAGGGTGGAGCATCGACTACATCACATGACTCTCCCCCAACTACGGGAATTTTGTCGAACGCATGGCATTAGAGGCTATTCCAGGTTAGGAAGGAGGGCAGACATCATAGCATACATAGAAAGCGTATTGTTCAACCGTCATTTCGGGTTTGATTCAGACCTGTTTTTAGATACGCGAGAGAGAAGGCTCTACACCCTCCACAAAGTTAATACAGCCTTTGAATCTCGCTTGAAGACGTACGACATCCAAAATGAACACAACCTGATGCTTCCCAACGACTTTTTGAACGATGTGGCATCACTAGTCCGGGGACTCATCACTAAACACATAAAGAGGCTGCATGGTTTGAAGGTTAATTTCGAATTCCTCTGTGACTATCAAAAGGGTAAAGACGATGCTATTATAGAAATGGAGAAAAACTTCAAAACAGAAAACGCAGTCATCTTAGAATCAACTGATTTGGTAGCTTATTACAGATCGGTTATCCAAAAATTATTGACAGAAATGGAGGAGTTTGTTGCTAAGGGTTCGGGATGGACGCTTGTTAGAATTAAAAGCCTTGAGGTGAGGATCAATAAATACAACCCGCTGAGAGGATCATCCTACATTGATTTACCGAAAAGAATTAAAGCTAAAAAAGCAGTCATTAACGTACAAAATGAGGATAATAAGTGTTTCAGGTGGGCAATACTCTCTGCGCTACATCCAGCGGAAAAAGATGCCCAAAGAGTCACCAAATATAAACCGTATGAGAATGAGCTAAAGTTTGAAGGCATTGAGTTTCCAGTGAAGATGGAAGATAGAGTATTTAACAGGTTCGAAAAGTTGAATAACATATCGGTGAACATATATTCATACGAAGGTAATGATATATACCCATTGAGAATCACTAAAAATAAGGAAGACAAACACATCAATTTGCTGTACATAAAGAATAAGGAAGGAAACAGTCATTACTGTTGGATAAAAGACCTCTCCAAATTGATAAGCGGACAAGTGACTAAACACAACGGAAAGATATTCACCTGTGAGAGATGCCTGCTGTATTATTACTCCGAAGAGGACCTCCAAGCTCATGAAACGGATTGTAGGAAGAATACACCAGTAAAGATTGTAATGCCCGAGGAGAACGAATCTCTGCGGTTCAAAAACTATCAAAGGTCTTTACGATTACCCTTTGTGATGTATGGAGACTTTGAGTGCTTGACAAACAAGATAAACACCTGCTGCCCTACAAAAGACAGCTCATTCTTACATAAATATCAAAAGCATGAACCTATGAGCTTCACTGTCTACATCAAATATAAACACGCAGACTATAAGGCACCAATCACATACAGAGGACCCAATGCCACCAAGCTGTTCTTTGATACAGTGAAGACTGAGGCGCTAGCGATAAAGAACATTTATGATAAGAAGCAACCCATCAAAATGACCACCGAAGATGAAGAGCATTTCCAAAGGACCCATGTTTGCCACATCTGTGACGAAGATATCAGGAAGAAACCTTCACCCTATTCACCCAAGGATGAACCAGACTTCCGAAAAGTTAGAGATCATGACCATCTTCTCAATCCGGCGAAATGTGAATCGAACTACAGAGGACCTGCTCACAACCTTTGCAACCTAAAGTACCAAGAGCCTTCGTTCATTCCAGTGTTTATCCACAACTTATCTGGCTACGACGCCCATCTCTTCATAAAGGAGCTCGGTAGAGACCAAGGTGATATCGACGTCATCCCGAACAACGAGGAGAGGTACATTTCCTTCAGTAAGGAGGTCGGGGCAAAAACTGTAGAAGTAGGCGATGGGAAGAAAGTAAAGGTACCTGGTATAAAGTTGAGGTTTGTCGACTCATTCAAGTTCATGGCCGCTAGCCTCGACAGTCTTGCGAAGAACGTAAAGGAGTTCAGGGAGACAGCCAAGTACTTCCCCAAGGACAAACTGGACCTCGTCACCCGAAAAGGCGTCTATCCATACGATTACATGGACTCGTGGGACAAATGCGAAGAAACCAAGCTGCCCCCAAAAGAAGACTTTTACAACCAATTGAATGAGTCACACATAAAGGATGAGGACTACGAGCATGCTAAAAGGGTATGGAAGGCCTTCAACATTAAGACATTGGGTGAATATTCCGATTTGTATGTGAAGACTGATGTACTCATCCTAGCCGACATCATGGAACACTTTAGAGATGTCTGTCTAAAGACCTATAAGTTGGATCCTGCATGGTACTTCACTGCACCCGGACTCTCGTGGGACGCCATGCTCAAAACCACAGAGGTTGAGCTAGAGCTGTTGACAGACTATGACATGATACTCATGCTAGAAAAGGGGACCAGAGGAGGCATCTCTCAGTGCTGTAACCGATATGGGAGGGCGAACAACAAGTACATGAGGGACTATGACGAGAACAAGAAGTCTAACTACCTGATGTACCTTGACGCCAACAACCTTTACGGATGGGCCATGAGTCAATACCTACCGCATGGTGGCTTCAAGTGGAGCACTGTGTCAGATGTGACCCAAGTAGAGGATGACTCAGACAAAGGATACATCGTAGATTGCGACCTACAGTACCCGACCCATCTGCACAACCTCCATTCAGACATACCTCTAGCACCTGAGAGCAGGATGCCCGATGGCTCAAAACAGCCAAAACTACTGACGACCCTCTATGACAAAGAGCATTATGTGGTTCATTACAGGGTTTTGAAGCAGCTGTTGCAGTTGGGGGTGAAGCTCAAAAAGGTGCACAAAGTGTTGGAGTTTCAGCAGTCTCCCTGGTTGAAGAGGTACATAGACCTGAACACTGATATGAGGACCAAGGCAACCAACGACTTTGAGAAAGACTTCTACAAACTTATGAACAACTCGGTCTTTGGCAAGACGATGGAAAATATCAGGAAGCGACTCGATATTAGGCTAGTATGCGATCCCCAGAAAGCGGAGAAGCTAGTTTCTAAGCCCAACTTCAAGGGAAGGACCATTTTTGACGAAAGATTAGCCGCCGTGCATATGAACAAGACGAAAGTGATTTTTAATAAGCCAATATACGTCGGCATGAGTATATTAGATCTATCGAAGCATCTGATGTATGACTTCCATTATAATCTTATGAAGCCTAAATACGGGGACGATATCAAGCTATTGTACATGGACACTGACAGTTACATCTATGACATACAGACCGAGGACTTTTATGAGGATATGAAAGGATTGATTGACTACTTTGATACATCAGATTATCCAGAAAACAATAGGTATGGTATGCCCCGAGTAAATAAAAAGGTCTTGGGGAAGATGAAGGATGAAAATGCAGGGAAGATCTTAGAAGAGTTCGTTGGCTTAAGATCTAAGATGTATGCCTGTAAAACTGAGGTTGACCTGGTGAAAAAGTCGAAAGGAGTAAAGAAATGTGTCGTGAAAAACAGGATATCCTTCGAGGACTACAAGAACTGCCTATTCAAGCAAGAAGTACAGCATAGAACCATGAATCTCATCAGGAGCACAAAGCATGAGATTCATTCCATACAAGTCAATAAGATTGCCCTATCAGGAAAAGATGACAAACGTCATATATTGGAAGATGGTGTCCATACCTTGGCTCACGGTCACTATGCGATAAAGGAGTAGGCGATCATAATCTTTTAACAGTTTTCGAACTATTAAAAGATAATTAATGGTCCTCAGTTCGAAGGACACATTCTTCTGTTCTGAATGCCTCTTTAATAGTGTCTATATCACATCTAAAGTACTCCATGTAACCGTCCTCTTCTGAGGCCCTATTTCATTTAAAAGGGGGTGCTCGCCGAAGGGGGTACCCTTCCCTCCCAACGACTTTTCGCTTGCTCGCTCCGGAAAATTGGTGTGGTCGAAATAGAGCCATCACTTTCTCGGGAGGTGCTTGCGCTAGAACCTTGCTAATGGATGATTTTGATACCATTGATTTGTTTAATTTGTATGGTTGAAATAGAGCCATCACTTTTCTAGAAGGGGTGTAGTTTTAATGGGGTTTCGATACCATCGTTTTAAGAGGGGTTGTAGATTTTTATGGATAAGAAATAACCTTTGTATTCTAAAAGTGGGTTCGGGTTTTATGGGGTTTTGTGAGCCATTATTTTTAAGAGTGGGTGGTAATTTTAATGGTAAAATACAGCCATTACATTTCTAAAAGTGGGTGGGATTCAATGGAGGTCTGAGAGCCATTGTATAGTCGAATTTGTGTGGGTGATATTGGGCCATTACGTTCTAAAAGTGGGTCCGGTTTTTATGGGGGTTTTACGAGCCATTGTTTTTAAAAGTGGGTGGATATTTTAATGGTGTGAAATAGGACCATTACGTTCTAAAAGTGGGTGTGGATTTAATGGGAGGTTTCACACCATTGTTTTTAAAAGTGGGTGGAAATTTTATGGGTGATATAGAGCCATTACATTCTAAAAGTGGGTGGGGATTTTATGGGGGTGTTTATGGGTCTGCGCCAGCTCTCTCATGTTCACACTACTTTAAAACATCATTCTCGTGGATCTAGTTCATTCTATTCTTGAAAAAAGGTACTTCGTGTAAATGTTTTGTATTTTGACACCAAATAATTTGCCAACAGTCATTTATATATAAGAAATGTTCTTCTCTCTCGTTATCTGTAACGCTTGGTGATAACTTTTGGCAAAGTTGACTACTCATTTAATAAAATATCGCCAACTTGGCTATATTTTACCCCCCAGATTGATGAAAATATCATTAAAATTACAAAAATGTTGCCAATTTGATGAATTAATTATTAAAATATTTTAATATATGGACTATTGCGGATGCTATCAATATTGATAATTGCCAATTTAGAGTTGCATGAAATATAAGTAAATTGGGTGCTTCGAAATAGTTTTAGATGTTGTCATCAGGAAAGGTGCCTAATGTACAATTCAGCTAAAAACATTGTGACATAGATCCTATACATTATATTTTCACTGTGAAAGAAGTAAATTCATTTCATTATAGAGGGAAAGTCAAATGCTACAGACTTCAGTTTTTTTAGCAAAAATTCAGCACACATCCACAACAGAAGGTCTTTATTTTACTTCCTATAAGACATACAAAAGTTTAAAAAAAGGCCAGAGCGCTTTCGAGCGTAAGTACGCTCTTCATCAGTGGCTACACGGAAATAAAATTGAATCGTTCATATATAGACCAGATATAGCGACAAAATTTGCATAAATACAATTTACAAAAGAATCTATGTTTAGACAAGGATAAACCGTAAACTATTTTTTTAGAGTTTCAAAATTTTTAACAACAAAAGAGCAGCATATTAAATTACAATTTAATTACAGAAATCGAAAAAAGGGGGGTGGCAATCAAGCATAATCCCAAAGATGAAGACAACAAAGATAACTTTGCAGAGACTTGAATTGCATGGAGTCGAGAATGAGTCGCCAAGCGTAACTCAAATTCATAACAGGGTCAAAATTACAAACGGACTCACGGTAAATATAAATAAAAAGGGATTCAAAAAGGAGAATATCACGAGGGTTATTACAACGCATCAAAAGGAAAGTCTTTTCAAAAAGAGGCTGAAAATTATCTTTAACAACAAATTGGGCAAGAGCCGTAGAAAGTTTACTATCCCTGACATCCCGAGCATGTTCTGCTAAAGGGATGCCAACTATGCGTTTAGTACTTCCAATATAAAATTTAAATTTACCATCGGTGGACAACAGGGAAACAACGTACACCCCAGCAAAGCTTTTAAAGTCATCCCTATCACCCAGTTTATCAGACCGAATACGGTTAAATAAAGAAGAAATATTAGAATGTGTAGGTCTGAAACCAAACTCAGAACAAAAATGGATAAAGGGGCGGAAAATCCGAGGATTGTATGGAAAACTAGACCTATAAGTCAAACGATCTTTTAAAGCAATAAGTTTAGTATGAAAAAGGGTATATTTATGGCGAACTTGGTAGAAAACCTTATAAATAAACTCAAAGGAGTAGGCAGCCTCACGGCCAAGGCCAAAAATAAATTCAATTTCATCACTTAAAGCAGAGATAGATGAACAAACATTAAAAGCGCGATTAAAATAAGCATAAAAAGAAGCTTTTTTAGAGGAAGGGATGGTAAGAATTAGCAGGAATACAAGAATTAGTAAAAGAAGGTTTACGGAAAACCGAGGTTTGAAAACCAGTAGCGGAACGGGTGACCAGTACATCAAGAAAAGGCAAAGAACCATTAGTTTCATGTTCGACAGTAAAATTGATAGAAGGGTAAAAATCATTAACTTTAGACAAAAGAAAAGAAAGAAGTAACATAGAAAGTAAAATAAAGACCTTCTGTTGTGGATGTGTGCTTAATTTTTGCTATTATAACATCAGACGTGATGCCAAATTATTTATTTATTCAGTTTTTTTTTTGTTGGAAATACGATACGAGTGATTTGGCATTCCGGTTCGTAAAATGTTCTATTTTGAGTTCTGTTTCAAATTAATTTAAGACAATTGATTTCATTATGGATGAAAGAAAGGATTACGTATATGAACATTAGGTTCACTTTCTCAGGAGTTGTAAAGGTAAGAGCTTAAGAAAACTTCATTAGAAAGGAAACTTTGCAAATGATTTATCCTAGCATATCAGAATTAATTGGGAAATTTTCATTCAAAGCAACCATTTGCTAAATATAGCTGTGCATATTTATTCTCTTACTAGAGTCGACATCATCAAACAAGTCTTGTTTAGCAAAAAAACTTGATTTCTTTACAGCACTATATATCTCTAAGAAATGGAGCAAATCGAATAACATTTAGTGCTATTATTTCAATCAATGAACATCAGAGACCTATTAATTTTGGGAGTGAACAGACCACGGGGAAGTCCCTCCATTTTTCGAACATTTATTTTAGAAAATCGAATAAGCAATAAGTAGTATATATATGTACGTCCGAGCACACATGTACTTTTTACACTAAAAACATGATATTATAGCTTATTTTTATCTTTTTTATATAAAAAAAAAGGTCTCGATCCATTTTAATATTAAAAACATGATTTTATAGCTAAAAAAACCTTTTTTACATTTAAACCAAATTTTAACATTTTTAGTTAAAAAAGCTAGACTTAATAGACAATGCATGTAAAAGAGCTTTATACACTCTATTATAATCTTTATTGGTAAAATTCGTTTTGTAACGCATAAGAGGAATTTGTTTATTATTAATCATCAACCAGCATTCAGTCATATCTATATTATTTGATAATATTATTTGATAATATAGATATATAGATAATATAGATATATTATTTGATAATATAGATATGACTGAATGCTGGTTGATGATTAATAATAAACAAATTCCTCTTATGCGTTACAAAACGAATTTTACCAATAAAGATTATAATAAAGTGTATGAAGCTCTTTTACATGCAGGATTAAACGATATTAATACAGAAACGGGATGTTTGATAAATAAGAAGAATTTTGGTGACCTGTATACTATTTTTTATTTTGACTTATCAAATCATGAAAACTATACCGATTTAAATAATTTAGATATTGAATTTAATTGGGAGAGATTAATGAATACTCAAAAGGACTATAAGTTTTATTTTATTTTTAAAGAAAGAAAGAGATGTTTTATAAATTTGAAAAATAAAACTATAACAATGGTTAAGAGTTTAAAATCATAAAATTAATATTATAATAAATGAGTGCTTATTATCCACCTTATGATGATCTAATGAAAGAAGGACCTATTGGACCTCCAGGTATAGGTTTTAAATTAATATCATAATGGAAATTATGATATGGAAAATAGAATTTTAAAAAATTGTGAAAATCCTATAGATGATTTAGATTTAACCACTAAAAGTTTCGTTTTGAATAAAATAGAGAATAATCATTTTGAATTGAGAGATCTTATAGAAACTAAATATGATGAGGGTTTTTTATCCTTTACTGAAGAAACAGGCAAGAGAATAAAAGAAATAAATGATACAACTTTACATTCTTTAGAAGGAAAAGCTTTTGATGCAAAAGGAAAAAGAATAGGAAATGTTGCAGATCCGAAAGATGATAAAAATGTTGTGAATAAAAGATATTTTGAAAAAAATTCGTTAATATTAATGAATGATAAATTTGATGCAAAAAATAAAATAATTACGAATGTTTCAGAACCTGAAAATGATAAAGATGCTGTCAATAAAATATATTTAGACAATAGAGATATCTGGGTTACTATACAAGATGATTTTCATACTTATACAAAGGGAGGATTTAAAAAAGTAAATTTCAACATGATGAGTTCTAAATTACTGGATCAAGAGATGCGATTAACTATAGATATGTATATGAAAATTTCTATATATATACTTAAATATGATACAATAGAAAGGATATATACATATGGTAAAACTCTAGATCCACTGATATCACTAGAAATCAATGGTAAGGAAATTTTAAGAGTAGGAATGAGCTATAGAGATACAGTAACTTGTTTTACTTATGGAAAACGCAACGATATTATTACATTATCGATATTACCTGAGGGTAATTCAAACGATTTAAAACCTTATATGCATATTGTCCCTATAAAACTTCTTCACTAATAAATGGATATAGATTGGAATGCATTTTCTAGAAAAAATTTATCTGAAGATGTAATTAGAAATCTGAAAGATTATGTAAATTGGGATTTAGTTTTACAATATTCAACACTGTCTGAATCTTTTATTGAAGAATTTGCTCAACCTGATGATTGGCCTAAAATTTCTAGATATCAAAAATTATCAGAAGATTTTATAGAAAAATGTAAAGATAAAGTAGATTGGGTAAACATATCTCAATATCAAACTTTAAGTAACGAATTTATCATAAAATTTTCCGATAATTTAGATTTATATAAAGTATCAATGTTTCAAAATCTTTCAGAAGATACCATGAGAGTATTAAAAGATGATTTAAATTGGTTGTATATAACTAGACATCAAACATTTAGTGAAAATTTTATAGAAGAATTTATGCATAAATTAAAATTAAAAAAAGTAGTATCTATACGCTTGTATGAGCATACATATACTTTTCACACTAAAAACTTGATTTCATAGCTTATTTTTATCTTTTTTATATATATAAAAAAAAAAGGTCTCGATCCATTTTAATATTAAAAACATGATTTTATAGCTAAAAAAGGCCTTTTTTACATTTAAACCAAATTTTAACATTTTTAGTTAAAAAAAAGCTAGACTATTTAAAATAAATGCGTGCCAAATGAATGGAAGTCCTCTAAATATATTAAAGATCTTTTAGTTAAAAACATATTAAAATTAAAAAAGAGTTATTCTAAGTGGATAAATTGAACCATCATAACTATAAACATATACAGATATATTATTTAGTTTTTCAAATTTCTTAATATTGTCTAATGAAACAGGAAAATCAATTCCTTTAAAATTTAATTCATCTTTATATTGTTCATATTTTGACACTCTTTGAGGATTTTTTTTTACAGGATGAATTGCTGATAATATAGACCACATAAAACAATTAAAGATCTTTTAGTTAAAAACATATTAAAAGTGAATTATATAAACGTGAATGGTCTGCCGTTAAATTTGTTAAATTTAAATTAATTTGTTAATTTTAATTTGTTAATTTGTTAATTTTAAATTTGTTAAATTTTCTATTCCTTCAAGAGATTTTAATTTATTTCCTCCACAATTTAATGTTTCTATATTTATTAAATTTTCTATTCCTTCAAGAGATTTTAATTTATTATCTCTACAATCTAATGTTTCTATATTTATTAAATTTTCTATACCATCAAGTGAATTACAATTTAATAAAAAAATAGATTTCACTTCAGTAGGATTCTCTATATTTAAGAAAGATATAAATGTTTTATTTATACCATTATTATATATAACATTCATTTATTTAGAAAACATTTTTATAAAATATTTATTTTTCATCTTTGTTAGTTAATTGTCTCAAAAGATAAACACATTCTCTCAAGAGTGATTTAACTTCATATATCTCTTCAATAATTTTCTCTTGGTAAGGTTCTATTTCATGATGACCAAACTTTTTATTTAATTCACTCATCTGTATAGCTTGTACTTTTTTCCAATAAACATTAAAAAAGTGATCAGGTAACAGATCAAATTTGTATTTAATCAAATAACAAAAATCATATTAGAGGACTTCCATTCATTTGGCACGCATTTATTTTAAATAGTCTAGCTTTTTTAACTAAAAATGTTAAAATTTGGTTTAAATGTAAAAAAGGTCTTTTTTAGCTATAAAATCATGTTTTTAATATTAAAATGGATCGAGACCTTTTTTTTTAATATAAAAAAGATAAAAATAAGCTATAATATCATGTTTTTAGTGTAAAAAGTACATGTGTGCTCGGACGTACATATATATACTACTGCAATATAAAAACATAATAACATATAGAGATGTTACAAAAATAGGTATTTAATGTGCGATTTTTGTTTACATGTGAATGCCATCTCATTTTTAAGACGTTAACATGTTCTAAGATTTTACCTTAATTGAAAAAAATAAACTAAACTCACTATTATTAAATGAATGAATATTTTATACATACATAGTTTTAACCAGAAATCAATGGACACAATTCTTCATTATTTAGAAATTATCAAGAGTTGTTCTCGAGATACAATGAAACTTTTTTACAATTATATTTTTTTACAATTAGCCCTATATCTCTGAAACAAAAAATAAATAGAATAAAAATTTGTGTGATTTTTTGAAGTAGTAAATGTCAGTTCCTAAGCGATTATCGGAGAACGATCGGCATCAAACTGCAGAAACATTTTCAATACTTCGAACATTCATTTTAGATCAAAAAACTACTATAAAAATATAATTATGTTACACTTTATTAAAAAAATCATTTTATGTGCATTTTTTAGTTTAAAAGTGAATGCAACATAACTTCCAAAATGATATTTTCAGATATTGCATGTTTTTGGTCTAAAATATTATTTATGTTTATTAGTTATGTAATCAGTAACAACAATAAGCCTACCGATTTCCAGTGAGATCTATAATTAATAACATAATATGTACTATTGTTTTCCCACCAATTCAAAATTTAGGAATCTACAGAATAATACAAATTTATAAAAAAAATAATTGTTACTACATTGTTTTAAAGTTTCTACAACAATATAAGCAGAGGCATATTTTGAAATTCAATTTTTGGAGGGATTCAGCTCTAAATTAAGCTCATATAAATCTCAAGGGATCTAAGTTAGCGGTGAATCCTTTATAGGCTCTGGCCTGGCCCGTGAGTTTAGGCTAAGTGTTTTTTTTTCAGGCATACATTTGAGGGGGGCATTTTATATTTACCTAGTTTCTATTTATGTGACAACATTTAGATTTATTTACATAAGGCAAATAGAAAACTAGCCTTTCTCTTAAGTTTCATTGCCTCCCCCCCCCCCCCCCCCCCGGCCAAAAAAATTTTGAAAGAAACTCCCTTAAATATGTCCCTGAATATAAGCAAGATGTCCAATGTATTAAAAGCTGTTAACTAAATATTTTTGCATGTAGCAGAGTGGGGCATTATTGTGAAAATTAAGTTAAGTATTCAAATTTGTCAACTGTAAAAGTTTGTTTTACTGCTGTTAAAAACTTATCATTATATTTTGAAAGAAGGGAAAATGTAGCTTCTCTGAATATTATACAGAATGTTCCAAAAAGATTGAAACACACTTTAATTCTTTACCTGGAGATAAGTGGGCTATGTAAATTACAAAAATGTTGAAAGTAAGGAAGGAAATATGACTACGTTAATGAAATAGTCCTCCCATTAATTTTCAAAACGTTACACTTTTTAAATATTTATACGACCCCTTAGACAAATTTGGAAACAGATATTCTTAAACTTCTTTTTACGACATCAATTTAAATATTTTAATGGAATGAATAACAATGTTATTTAGGTTACTTTAGAAATTTGCACGTGATTGTGAATTTTAAGTTTCTTTATAATGTATATTCCATATGAAGAACAAGTATACTGCAAGTACACAATAAAATTGGAATGAAGAGTTTAATTCCAAATGGTCCTAAATCACTTTCGCTTGGGTATCATATTGCGGCAGCTGCGTTGCAGCTCCTAGTAAGTGACTTTAGATAGGTAACAGTAGGTGGCAATATTGCACTATATTATACAAGATGAACGAGTGGAAGTGATTTAGGCCCTTTCGGAATTAAGTTCTTCAAATGTTCAATGGCCTTGTAGTTGTAATATGATAGAACTTTCGTAATGCGATAAGAGAAAATGAAAAAAATTAAACTTTGTTATAAATGAATGTGCAAAATTTCCAGATCATATTCTTGTTTAGGTATTAGTGCAGCAGTTAAAATAATGTTTAATACCAAAATCAATGTTTATTAAAAAATTTTGTCAAAAGCGGATTGAATGATAATGAAGAAAAAATAAATCCCTCTCAAGTGAGTCTCTTATCGAACATAACAAAATGTTTACATTATTTGAATGGCAGCATATATCGAATATATATATTTGGATACATACTGTTTTTTCATGTGCACTTGTCCATCCGATTGTTTTGAGACGAGATATAGATTACCATTTGTAAACCAACGTTTAAAATTTTAAATATTTTTTAGTATTTTAAATTTTCAAAATTTAAATTAACTATTTTAAAATACGTATTAAGTTTTAACATTTACATTTTTTAAAAGCATACAAAAATATCAAAATAAGAAAGAATAGGTGATCTCATAGTAGTTATAAAAGGGGCGTACCAGTCAAAATTGAGGAGGCGGTGCAGATGACTCATGGAGGAGGGTTCCTCTTTTGGGAGGGAGTTTGCCTCTTTTGGGAGGAAGTTTGGTGAGGCGGAGACCAAACGGAGAGTCTTTGAGAGGGGAGGGTCTTTAGATCAACTGCGGAGCCGGTTTCGCAATTCTACCTCTTTGAGAGGGGAGGAACTTTGAAAGAGTCCTCCGAAGAATTTCGCAATCGCTGACTGACCTTTGTGAATTGCCTTGAGAGGGGAGGAGGCACAATTGCGAAAGTTGACCTTTGACCAGAGGCAGTTTCGCAATCGCGTTGAGAAGGGAGGAACTTCCAAAGGTATTCCAGTGACTGATAATCTGGAAATGACCTTTGACCGGAGTGCATTGGAAGAGGTGTCGCAATCGCTGATTGATAACCTTGGCGATGACCTTTGACAGGAGCTCTTAGCACACATCAGTGGTGACTTAGTTAAAGCGTCCTCTGGCGAAAATTGGTGAGGTGCTGCCACCTATCGGCATTTTTTTAAAAATTTCCAAAAGAATTTAATTTTCGACTTGTCAGCGTTGGGGTTTGACCCCGGAGCTGTATGATTAGAAGACTGGCGTCTTATCCACTACGTCACAGCGCACATACCCCGTAGAATCTTATCATGAATCCCTAGCCTGCGAAAGTAAACGGGAGATAGATTATTTTCGGGGTTGTGCTCTGAACATATTGAATAGTGTTTTTTTTAAGGAGGAGCTATATTTGTTACAGAGAATGTATCTAATAAATGGGGTACTTATTAATTTTTCGATATGTTACCAATTGTTTTTCGTTGTATTTAAAACACGAATGTAATATTAAGTTACGGACTGAATATGAAATTGTGCGTGAACAAGATTCAATCATTTTAAGTGTTGTGTAATTAAAAAAATATGTAATACTGCATTATACTTAGCTATTTTCAAAAATTGTATTATGTGGTTGCATGAACAAGATTCGACCATTTTAAGAGTGTGTGCATTTAACACTACACTTTTTAACATGAACAGAATATGATTAGACCGAAATGATTTTAAGTGTGTGTGTATTTAAAACAAAATCTATTAGACAATTATGAATTTCCACTCAATATAAATTGTGCGTGAACAGAATTTGACCATTTCAAGCGTGTGTGTGTGCATTTAACACTACAATTTTTTAACATTTACAGAATATATTTCGCAAGCTTTAAAAGAGATTTTACGGTTCAAAATATGAACGGAGTGTTTTATGAACTAGCAAAACATCTTTTCGTGGATTGCAAATATGTGCATTACAAATATTTTGGTGAGCTTACTTAAAGTTTGAATACATAGACACATTTTATATATATTTTTAGGAGATATACATGTGTATGTTACACATAGCACTGAAAATAGTTAACTGAAATTGGAACTAACGAGCGACGTCTTCACAGCTTGGTGTCCAAACTACAAATGAGTTTGGACACCAAGCTTGCTCCGCTCTTATTACTCTATTAAAAATGGGATCTTATCTATAATGACGTCACCTTTTGAGCTGTTGCCACTTATTCTTTCTTAATTATATATTTTTAATACTACGTCGTTCTAACCACTGATTTGCCATACATAATCTGAATAGTATATGTAATACACGATTTTAATGATATAGTGCATTGTATATGATTTAACCCTTTTTAAAGTGATGGGTGTAATTTGAATACCAAGGTTTAAAATTTAACAAGCTATGGAACACGAATCAAACATTTTTACAAATATATGGGCATCCCAAAATTTTAGCATTAAGCTAAAAATAAATAAATTAAATGAAAGCCACTGAATATGATTTGTTGTTGTTGAGACCCAGACCGTCCGACCTACCAGAAAGGTGTTGTTGTTGTTGAGACCCAGACCGTCCGACCTACCAGAAAGGTGTAAGGTAACTGGATGGACGGCCGGGAAGTGCCACCCAATTTAGACCGGAACCCAGTGGGGGAGGCATCCACAGGGACCGTACCCTCCTTCCCCTACCACCAACCTCTCGGAAGGACTTACGGACCCACATGTTTAACGTGATCGTACTCCGCATGAACACGGCGGCATTTGTGGCAGCGTGCAAATCTAGCGCGCAAACCACGGGGATACCGCACCCGAGATGGCCAACAGCACGCGGCGTTCCGAGGTGGTCACCCACCAAGTACTAACCGCGCCCGATGCTGCTTCACTTCGGTGATCTAACGAGAACCGGTGTTTTCAGCACGGTACGGCCGTTGGCCTCTACCAGAAAGGTGTAAGGTAACTGTATGGACGGCCGGGAAGTGCCACCCAATTTAGACCGGAACCCAGTGGGGGAGGCATCCACAGGGACCGTACCCTCCTTCCCCTACCACCAACCTCTCGGAAGGACTTACGGACCCACATGTTTAACGTGATCGTACTCCGCATGAACACGGCGGCATTTGTGGTAGCGTGCAAATCTAGCGCGCAAACCACGGGGATACCGCACCCGAGATGGCCAACAGCACGCGGTGTTCCGAGGTGGTCACCCACCAAGTACTAACCGCGCCCGATGCTGCTTGACTTCGGTGATCTAACGAGAACCGGTGTTTTCAGCACGGTACGGCCGTTGGCCCACTGAATATGATTTGAACATTTTTACAGTGGACATCGTAATTTTAGTACCATTATAGAATTTTAGATGTGAGTGTACAGTTTTGTGTATTTTTACAGGACGCCAACACATTTTTAAAATCTATTGAATAGGAATCGATCATTTTCGCATACGTGTACCCAGATTTTAACACCCAATATTAAAACCCACTAAACATGAAAGGACTAAGTATTGTGGAAGATTTTATCGCACAAACTTTTAAAAATGTCCGAAATAGATGCATTCCATTGCTGGGCATAAAGCGGTTATCGCCTAAACATCGAGATAGCAATTGCTTTGGACAGTGCAATATTTATTTATGATACTGTGGTTTTTGTTCGAGATTAGTACTTTCTTTCCCCAACAAGTTAAAATATAACATACTCAAACCTATGATTAGAATTAATAAAAGACACTTTTAATACTTATGAGTTCCACGCATGAACTGCATGATTTCCATGTCAGAATAGATAAAATCTTACCAACATAAAATTGCAATGATTTACCATATTTAATCTAAAAAAAAGTTTGCTTCTTCTATACCATAAACCATGCCAAGTGGTTTTGATATATCCGTGCTAAGTGGTTTTTTGGTATGAATAAAATCATGTTAAGTGCTTATGATATATCCATGCTAAGTGGTTATTAATATCTCTAAAAGCACTCTAAGTTATCATTAATTAACATTCTTTAAAATCAGAAAAATAAAGTGTTTGTTTTTCATTTATATAAAACGAAGAAATTCAATGTCTTTTCTTAAATCTGAAAAAATATTAAAATCTACGCCATTGCTAGTTGCAAAAACACTATAAAGTGATTCCCACACAATCCTTTCATACTAAAGAATACAATAGCGAACCGATATTTTTAAAATATAAACTGTCGAGACGCCTTTGAACTAACCACTGTTGTTCCCCGCACAAGCTATTCTCACCAAAGAATACATTACTTGGAAGATATTTAAAATAAAAAAAACTGTCGCGACCCCGACAAGCTAACCACTACATTGATGCACTCAATCTAAAAAGAATAAACTCTCACGAATTTTAGAGAAATTGAAAAGCACTTAGCGGTTTTTAAACGATAAAAGAGTATTAGAACTTACGTAATGTTACTCCAAAGGGTCGCTCATTCATTTAGATTCAACATTAATGATCGTATATCCTTTAAAAACCGCGCTATTCAATTTCTCTAAAATTCGTGAGAGTTTATTCTTTTCAGATTGAGTACATCAATGTAGTGGTTAGCTTGTCGGGGTCTCGACAGTTTGCAATTTTTTTTTAAAATATCTTCCAAGTAATGTATTCTTTGGTGAGAACAGCTTGTGCGGGGTACAACAGTGGTTAGTTCAAAGGCGTCTCGACAGTTCACATTTTAAAAATATCGGTCCGCTATTTTATTCATTAGTGTGAAAGGATTGTGTGGGAGTCACTTTATAGGGTTTTTGCAACTAGCAAAACCCGTTGACGTAGATTTTAATACTTTTTCAGATTTAAGAAAAGACATTGAATTTCTTCGTTTTATATAAATGAAAAAAAAAACTTTATTTTTCTGATTTTAAAGAATGTTAATTAATGATCACTTAGAGTGCTTTTAGACATATTAAAAACCACTTGGCATGGATATATCCTAAGCACTTAACATGATTTTAGTCATACCAAAAAACCACTTAGCACGGATATATCAAAACCACTTGGCATGATTTATGGTATAGAAGAAGCAAACTTTTTTTTAGATTAAATATGGTAAATGATTGCAATTTTATGTTGGTAAGATTTTATATATTCTGACATGGAAGTCATGCAGTTCATGCGTGGAACTCATAAGTTTTAAAAGTGTCTTTTATTAATTCTAATCATAGGTTTGTGTATGTTATATTTTAACTTGTTGGGGAAAGAAAGTACTAATCTCGAACAAAAACCACAGTATCATAAATAAATATTGCACTGTTCAAAGCAATTGTTATCTCGATGTTTAGGCGATAATCGTAAATGCTCGCTTTATGCCCAGCAATGGAATGCATCTATTTCGGACATTTTTAAAAGTTTTAAAAGTTAGTGCGATAAAATCTTACACAATACTTAGTCGCCCGGCCGTCCAAATAACTGCTCTTAGTCCTCTGGACGAGTCGGACGGTCTGGGTCTTCAACAATACTTAGTCGTTTCATGTTTAGCGGGTTTTAATATTGGGTGTTAGAATCTGGGTACACGTATGTGAAAATGATCGATTCCTATTCAATAGATTTTAAAAATGTGTTGGCGTCCTGTGAAAATACACAAAACTGTACACTCACATCTGAAATTCTATAATGGCACTAAAATTACGATGTCCACTGTAAAAATGGTCAAATCATATTCAGTGGCTTTTATTTAATTTATTTATTTTTAACTTAATGCTAAAATGTCGGGATGCACATATATTTGTGAAAATGTTTCATTCGTGTTCCATAGCTTGTTAAATTCTAAACCTTGGTATTCAAATTACACCCATCACTTAAAAAAGGGTAAATCATATACAGTGTACTATATCATTAAAATCATGTATTACATATACTATTCAGATTATGTATAGCAAATCAGTGGTATGGACGACGTAGTATTAAAAATATATAATTAAGAAAGAATAATTAGCAACAGCTCAAAATGGTCACGTCATTATAGATATAATATCTCATTTTCAATAGAGTAATAAGAGCGCATAACTCATTTGTAGTTTGGACACCAAGCTGTGAAAACGTCGCTCGTCAGTTCCAATTTTTGTTAACTATTTTCAGTGCTATGTGTAACATACACATGTATATCTCCTAAAAATATATATAAAATGTGTCTATATATTCAAACTTTAAGTAAGCTCACCAAAATATTCGTATTGCACATATTTGCAATCCGTGAAAGGATGTTTTGCTAGTTCATAAAACACTCCGTTCACATTTAGAACCGTAAAATCTATTTTAAAGCTTGCGTAATATATTCTGTAAATGTTAAAAAATTGTTGTGTTAAATGCACACACACACACACGCTTAAAATGGTCAAATCCTGTTCACGCACAATTTATATTGAGTGGAAATTCATAATTGTCTAATAAATTTTGTTTTTAAATACACACACACTTAAAATCATTTCGGTCTAATCATATTCCGTACATGTTAAAAATTGTAGTGTTAAATGCACACACTCTTAAAATGGTCGAATCTTGTTCATGCAACCGCATAATACAATTTTGAAAATAGCTAAGTATAATGCAGTATTACATTTATGTTTTTAAATACGCAACCCTTAAAATTGTCGCATCTTGTTCACTTAATACAATTTTTGAGAATAGCTAAAAGTATAATGCAGTATTACATTTTTTTTTAATTACACAACACTTAAAATGATTGAATCTTGTTCACGCACAATTTTATATTCAATCCGTAACTTAATATTACATTCGTGTTTTAAATACACCGAAAAACAATTGGTAACATATCGAAAAATTAATAAGTACCCCATTTATTAGATACATTCTCTGTAACAAATATAGCTCCTCCTTAAAAAAACACTATTCAATATGTTCAGAGCACAACCCCGAAAATAATCTATCTCCCGTTTACTTTCGCAGGCTAAGGATTCATGATAAGAGTCTACGGGGTATGTGCGCTGTGACGTAGTGGATAAGACGCCAGTCTTCTAATCATACAGCTCCGGGGTCAAACCCCAACGCTGACAAGTCGAAAATTAAATTCTTTTGGAAATTTAAAAAAAAATGCCGATAGGTGGCAGCACCTCAACAACTTTCGCCAGAGGGCGCTTTAACTAAGTCACCACTGATGTGTGCTAAGAGCTCCTGTCAAAGGTCATCTCCAAGGTTATCAATCAGCGATTGCAACACCTCTTCCAATGCACTCTGGTCAAAGGTCATTTCCAGATTATCAGTCACTGGAATAACTTTCGAAGTTCCTCCCCTCTCAACGCGATTGCGAAACTGCCTCCGGTCAAAGGTCAACTTTCGCAATTGTACCTCCTCCCCTCTCAAGACAATTCACAAAGGTCAGTCAGCGATTGCGAAATTCTTCGGGGGACTCTTTCAAAATTCCTCCCCTCTCAAAGAGGTAGAATTGCGAAACTGGCTCCGCAGTTGGTCTAAAGACCCTCCGTTGGTGCCCGCACAGTGGTGCCGTGGAGGAAAAAACCCGAAAATAATATTTTGCGATACCAACTACTATTTTTTGATAGGCAATGAACCGAAGTATCTTACCATGTAAATAAATGTATTTTATTCAGTATAACTAGAAGGACAAACTGATCTTAAACAAGACTTCCACATTATAATTGAAATCTCGTTTTTTCTAACTGAAATTTCAATATTTTTTCCAAAATTTTTGTGGATATTTATAATTATATGTCTCACGTATTTTCAATATATGTAACCTCGGCTTATTTCTGATATAAATACATTTCGTAAAAACATAGCTAAAATTATACTTTAAGCGTAAAATATAGATATATATAAAATGTTTTGTTTTCCTTCATTTCTTTAAGCCTATAAAAAAAGCTACACGTTCCTACACGCTCTGGATGAGTTATTTCGAAAGCAGATACTATTATGCAACTGTTCTGTGAAAATCAGCTGCAACCTTCGCTGTTTCGGCATATTTCATACTTTTTCTGAAGGTCCTGCTCAGCCCTGCATAAGTATCGTTCGTACTTCCAATTGATCCAGCGACATTGATTTTCATGATAAATATTTTATTACTACTTTTAAAACATCAAAGACATATTTTACAACATTTAAACTTTTCCCATAACAAGACATATTGAATTCTATACTTCTAGAAGGTTTTTGGGGAACCCCATTATAACGGCCGAAATAACGAAAGTTGACGAAACATTAATAAAAAGATTGGCTGTTATCTTAGAAACGATTTGCAATAATTTTCAGATTGATGGGGACAAATTTAGAATATATGCTCGAGAAACAGCTAATTCAGCGATTTCGTTGTACCCCTGGTATAACATGCCAGCAACTGTCCATAAAATTCTTATGCACGGAAAGGAAATAATAGAGTGTGCTACTTTGCCTATAGGTTCACTCTTAGAAGCAGCACAGGAGAGTAGAAATACAGATTACAAGTATTCTCGGATTTATCACAGCAGGAAATGCTCTCGTTTGGCAACAAATGAAGATGTGTTTCATATGATTTTAACATCATCAGATCCATACATCAGTTACATAAGGTCAGAACCGAAAACTGAATCACTGCCACTTAGAGAAGAATCAAAAAAATTATTAAAATAGTATGTATATTCATTTATGCATAAATTCTAAAAATAGTACTTCAGGTATACTTTAGTTATAATAATATTTAAGTTAGATACTTGAAAGGCATAGTTCAAAATGCAAAATTATGTATTATTAAATGGTCATCAAACATGTTTCGAAAAAATGCACGATAACAATAAACAGAGATTTATAATTAAAGCATTCGTTTTCTTTCTAATTTTTTTCATTAAATACATATACAAATAATTTTAATCAAGGGCGATCTCGGGGAAAATTGGGGAATATATCCCCACCCTCAAATTTAGAAAATAACGTTTGGTAACACAATTATTTAGAAATACATGTTAAGAGAGGGAGAGGTATACGCATACTCTGGAAAACATGAAAATCTGTCAAAAATGAATTTTCTATTTTATTGGCTTATATTATTGCCCAAATTCTTGTCTTTCTGTAGATATCCTCATTTTTTTTTAAATTCCATTAACGTTTTTAAATACAGCTATTTTTATGAGCTAAGCTAATAGTGATTTAATGGTCCACTTGGACTTTAAAGTCGATTTCTGAAGAAAGTGATTTTGACGCACATTGTGCAACACGAAACATAACTTTGGTTCATTTATATCAATTTACGAAATTTAAAGTGATTATTAAAGCTAAAAAATGTGGCAATGTAATACATTAGGATCTAACACCTACATTAAAATTTGTATTTTCTATGATATATTGTTTCAACAATCGTGCCAAAATACAGGCATATTTCCGTACATTTTCCATTAATTTTTTTTTATTTTTTTAACTAACAGCTAATTAATGTGCTAATTAAAGAATGACAGTAAGCCGAAACAAAATTCAATCAGAAAGTATGTCGTGGGGTGTTAGTGCATTTATAAAAAAAACTTTTATAATTTTATCTTCAAAATTAACAAAAATGGTGAAGGGTATGTGTAATATACCTTCATATATCCCTCCGAAAAAAACCTGGGACCGTCACTGATTTTAATATTACCATGCATATAAAATCTTACTTTTAACTTATCTACATGCGCAAAAAGTACGCGAAAATATTACGAAATGCATAAGTTGTGAGGTTTTTTCGGCAAATTCCTCATTTGGCACCACTGTGCGCCGCCTCACCAAACTTCCTCCCAAAAGAGGCAAACTCCCTCCCCAAAGAGGCAAACTCCCTCCCAAGTAATTCCCCTAATTGTATAGTCCCCTAATTGTATAATATGCCAATATTGGCCGCATAAAAGCAAAGGGGAGACATATCCTAATCTCCACCTCCCACGGCCTAGCTACGATAAATAATCTATAAGGGGTTTTGAATATTAGACTACTGTAAATTTTCTTTAGCAAAAAACATCCATAGCATATTTGAACACATTTTAAACTGAATGCAGTGAATTGAGTGTGATTGTAAATTTTATTTATTAAATAAGGCAAATCATTATAACCAGGGTAAATTTTCTAATTCAGCTATGCCTATTGGCAAGTATAAAAAGGCACAATGTATGAGATATTAAACATTTATACTTGGAATTTTTTATAATCATTTTACAAATGTTTACATTCAGAAATAAAGTATTTACAATTAAATATTTTTTTTACATTTATTAAATGGAATTTAATTTTTTAAATAGAAATTAAATTTTTTTTTTAATAGATGGTTGGTTCATAGAAACTTTATGCAGTAATTCATCACATAACATCTATAAGTATTACCTTCGACTGCCCCGGTATATTTTTTATGGTGATTCTTATAATTCTATATTTACTTAAGTTTGGTGACTCATGATGTGTTGTGGCAGAGGCAATAGCTCTCCTGATTTCTGTTGTGAGTGCGTGCGTGGCAGAGTCAATATCCGCCGTACTCATAATGTTGGGTACTGCTAAGTGCGGCTCGAAAAGTGCTCTTTTGAATATGTTCCAGTTCACCCTCTCTTGTCCCAGAGAGGCTGGAAGGGGAGTGTTCAAATCGAATGTCACCAATATCGGTAAATGATCCGAGTCGAATTCATCCAGGGTATCAATTGTGTGAGCGTATTCTACGTTTCTCGTTAGAATAAAGTCTATGAATGAGCCATTGGCACCTGTGAAGCAGGTTGGTTTCGACGGTGCAATAATGTCAGTGTTTGTTGTGTTCAGCAATCTATGTATCTGTGTACCGCGTATGTTGGCTCTCCTGCTGCCCCACGCTCGGTGGTGTGCATTGAAGTCGCCCGCGAGTATTGTGTTTGGATATCGCGAGAAAAGCAGTTCCAGCTGCGCAGCTACATTTATACCACTCATGTTTTTGACATATATTGAAGTTAGGATAAATGGGTTAACATTATTTATTTTAATTTTCATACTAGTATTTTCTATACCTTGAAGATTTATATTGTTTATTTCCTCGTGGGGAATATTACTTTTAATATATATTGCTGTTCCTGCTTGAGACAAGAAAGAAAATGAGATATATGAGAAGCGAAGTGACGTTTGGGTTCTACGTCACAATAGCCAACCCCCAGTATGGGTGAGACTAAGGCTCCTCTATATACGAGCTGACTCATCAAGCATATTGAAGCCCACCGTAGCTGGAAGCGCAATCCATTAGCATTAGCTCTATTCGTATTTTCACTTTAAGAAGTATAACTGAAATAATTATGGGTGGTTGTTCTGCACCGAACTGCTCAAATCATTCTAGAAAGGATTTTAGGCTATTTCGCTTTCCTTGAGACGAAGAAAGAAGAAAAGTGTCAAATAAATAATTGGATACCCGGTACTGGAGCATACTTGTTAAGTTCTGCAATATTCTAATTGAAACTCCTTTTTTTATATAAAGTATTTATTTTAAACACTTATTTTATAATTTCTGTAACTGTAGTATTGAACCCTATGGGCTTCAATATGCTTGATAATGTTTCCGGTTTTTTTTGTTTTTTCTTGTTCTGTTGGTCTTCGGACTGTGTTTTTGACATTTATGTAGGATTTTGAGTGTTTGATCTTTATAAACTTGTCTTTTTTGAAGTACTGTTAGAGCGTTTCACTCTTCCCATAGCTGGGAGAGTTTAGTGTGTTGTTTCTGTTACTCTTTTACTTTTGTTCCCTCGAGGCAAAAGGCTTAGTGCCAAGCCTCATGCTTACATCTCTCCCTTGGGAGGGAGTGTGTTAGTGTTAGTGTTAATGCTTGATAAGTCAGCCTGTAGTAGAGGAGCTACATTTATACCACTCATGTTTTTGACATATATTGAAGTTAGGATAAATGGGTTTACATTATTTATTTTAATTTTCATACTAGTATTTTCTATACCTTGAAGATTTATATTGTTTATTTCCTCGTGGGGAATATTACTTTTAATATATATTGTTGTTCCTGCTTGAGACAAGAAAGAAAATGAGATATATGAGAAGCGAAGTGACGTTTGGGTTCTACGTCACAATAGCCAACCCCCAGTTTGGGTGAGACTAAGGCTCCTCTATATACGAGCTGACTCATCAAGCATATTGAAGCCCACCGTAGCTGGAAGCGCAATCCATTAGCATTAGCTCTATTCATATTTTCACTTTAAGAAGTATAACTGAAATAATTATGGGTGGTTGTTCTGCACCGAATTGCTCAAATCATTCTAAAAAGGATTTTAGGCTATTTCGCTTTCCTTGAGACGAAGAAAGAAGAAAAGTGTCAAATAAATAATTGGATACCAGGTACTGGAGCATACTTGTTAAGTTCTGCAATATTCTAATTGAAACTCCTTTTTCTATATAAAGTATTTATTTTAAACACTTATTTTATAATTTCTGTAACTGTAGTATGGAACCCTATGGGCTTCAATATGCTTGATAAGTCAGCCTGTAGTAGAGGAGCTTTTAGGTGAGACGGAGGCCGAGCCATAGAAAGTAGTCATTTCTATATTCCCTTTCAATATATGCGTCATGGATATTGACGTCGGGTGACGTAACATCCTGACGTCGGAGTGGGTCTTGTGGTATTTATCAGCACATTTTACCTTAACGGAGGGAGAAGAAGAAAATAACTTTAACTTAAACTTAACTTGCTCTATCTTGTGAAGCGTTGCACTCTCACGTGAGTCTAATATATTTTGTGTACATTATTTGGGCTTTGGTACTTTTACCAAGATGTCGATTTTTCATATTCTTCTGATAATAATGTCCTGCCTTGTATTTATACCAGGCGTGTCAGCATCTAATTTTGATGCTGGAGATGCATTAGCCTTGGTTCTAGGTTTACTTATTGGAATATTAGGTACTTGTGCTTGTTTAGGATGCTATGCCAGGCGACGGTCTGTTGTTCAGTATTAAATGGAACTGTCAATTGATTTTTATCGACTTGTTTACCTTGAAAAGTCACTGCGTTATGCATGTGAAAAAAGCGTAAACCCTTTTCTTGGGAGTAACTTATGAACTTCGATTGGAGGCGTAAGTTCTAAAGCTTTGCAATTGCCTAAATTTTGTACTTCATTTATAGCTGATTTACCTCCTTTTTTCATAAATATATGTTTATTTCGTGCTATATTCAGTTTATAATGTATTGAATACTAAGCTTTTTTTAATAATTTTGTTGAAATGTCTTTATTTTTTGGAAAAGTGACTTCACTCTCTTCAAGTTGTCAAAATATGAAATATTTGATTTGAATATGAAGACCATTTATATGCAATTGACTTTAATTAAGCTATCCTCGTTGTTTAAAATAAACATTTCAAGGACATGATATAAAATGTTGCATTTTCATACCATCTTTTCCACAAACTAATCTGTACCATACTAAGCTACTGCTAACGTGATTAATTATCAGGTTGGATATCACTTGAAGTCACTGCCTCATATTATGTAATGGGATATTTGTTAATACTAATGCACATACGGTAATTTTGTTCCTCCAGATATATTTCTATATTAAGGTTCATGTATTCTCCTGAAAATTTATTGCATCACAATTGTCTTTGTATACAGATGTATTGCTGATTAAAAATCATGTATTTTGTACTCAAGCTGTCAGTTTTTATTTTTACTGTTTTTATATACTAAACACAATATTTTGTATTTATTCCTTTTACACTACCTATTTTTGCGTTGATGGAGTACAGCTTCAATATAAAGACTATTTCTTTTGCAATATTTTTGGCGAAGTTGGGGCAGACATGCTTCTGGTTTGCGCTTCTACAAAAAATCCTGCCTGAGCTTGAATGATACATGCTTGTTTTGAGATTTAACTTTAGAGATTATATCAGGTTGTATCATTCCTTCTAGTTTTGTTTTAGTGGGTTTTTTTCTTGTATTTTGATTTTCTATATATGGTGCTTTTAAGAGTTGTTTTTTAAAAATTTGGTAACTTCAATCATTTTTTAAAATGTATTTAAATGTAAATCTTGTATTTTGATTTTAACAAAAATTTCACTTTGTGGATCTGGTCACAAATGTGATTGAAAGCATGTGAGAATACGATTTTATTTGGCTGTTTATTTGTTCAAAAAGTGTGGAGAAAGAAATTTATTATTTGAATAACATTTTTTAAAGTTGTTATAGATATTGGCTGGGAGGAGCAGATACGAGGGCAAAAACTTGAGAAGGGAAATAGGTTTCATCCTTTTTGATACAGCTTTAGTATAAAGAATTTTCATTTGGTGATATTTTTAGTGCAAATTTTCAGCAATCTAATGATTCAGTTTTGTTTCTGGCAACCTCGACCTTTTTGGTATTGTAAGAGCAAAGAATATACGTGTGTAAGGGTGTATATTATTTTTGATTTGAAACTGTTCATTTTCTGTAGTTTTTTAAGTTTTATGATTTTCAGATTGCAACTGTGCAGAGGATGTAAGCCTGTGCTCTGAGTCACAGGATACCTGTTGCACAAACATTTGTTGCTCTGTGCAACTGCAGACAGCCAGTGGGACCAGATTCTGTAATATTTTTTTAACTGGCATAGGTCCATGTTCAAATTGTTATGGATCAACTGTTGCACAAATGATTGTTTCCTCATTGCGGCCTTCGACAGAGAATGGCCATTCCTATGTAAATTTTCTGTTTCTACACTATTTTATCTATTTTTACAGTGTTGGCATGTGCTATATTTTGTTTTTGTATGATTTATGTTTTTTATGCATTTTTTAATTTTACTTTTATATTTTTCAATTGTTTACACACTAAGCCTAACGACATTTGTAATCATTTTTCAAACATAATCTTCTTTGGCAAAATTTTTTGCTCGCCAAAAAAATGGCAAATTATGCCACAAATTTTTTATACTAAAGCTATTCCTTTTTTAAGGTGTTGCCGTGTTGTTTTTTTACATATTTTTTTTTTCTACTTTAAAATTATATTACTTCAATTTTTTCATTCTTTTCCTACAAAACCGAACATGGTGATCAAGTTCTTCCTTGGCAACATTATTGGTCGCCAAAAAATGGCTGATTTTCCAAAAGTCTTTATACTGAAGCTGATCTGTTGATGATAAATGATGCACCAGTTTTATTAGTATTAAGGAAATATTTTTTTGTAATTACATTTTGGTATATTGTTGTGTATCACCAAATAAAAAATTGTCAATGTTTTTTATTTGGTGAAGTTCACATTGTACAATAATGTATTCAACTTTACTAAATAAAATATTTTGACTCTTAAAATTATTTAATTCAAAAGTTTGGATAAAAGCTAAAAAATATTAGCTTTTATCCATATAATTTACTTCTAATTATTTATTTCAGATTGTATTAAATATGTTGTTTTTTTATTTCCTATTTACAGGCATATTTTCCCCACTTTTCCTACATTGCCTTCTAAAGCAAGAAAACACCCACTTTTAAGAAAATTGCCTGCATTTCTTAAAAGTGGGATATATCAAAGAAAGTACTATTTTCCTCAGTAGCAGAATCAACGTATCATGGCGGTGGGTACGATAGAATTCTTTGTAATTTGCAGATACATTTCAGAAATTTTTTCAAAATATTAAAGAAAAATTAATTTTTGTAATTTTTTCCAGAAAGTTAATTTTGCAAATTATTTTTCCTTGCCTTGCATTCTTTGCAAAACAACCGATAACAAAACCCTCTTCCTATGAGGATGTACATGACCTGCACTTTTGAAGGATTGTAGATTTGCTCCTTTTCTTCTGGGAATCTGACTTTTCCCCCTCATAGTATAACACAAAATCTTTCAAAACGTCTATGGATTTAACTGCCAATGAGACATTTGTGGGTGTAAATCAAGGAATTTTGAAAAGGGTATGACACCTGCTTTTTGTACACTGTGATCTAGCATTGACGTCAAAAAATGCAACTGGCACTTGGCAGTGTGCTGTTGTAAAATGGCTGCACAAACTGAAAAGTTATTGTACTGTAATTGCAATGAACAAGTGTTATTTAAAAAAAGACTTATTATCTCCCTGCACATCAGCAGGATTCCATAATCAAGAGTGAAAATTCCCCCCTTAGCTTGGATTTTGAGGTGAATTTTGAAATATCAGGGAAGATTCAAAATATTCACAGTGAAATGCAAAACTTTATTTATTTTTTGTTAAAAATAACAAAAAAAAATGCATATTAATTTTTTTTATATAGCTGTATTATTAATATACATTTATTATTACTGTTTTGTTTTTGGTACTATTTATTAAATTTTTAAAACTTATTTTTGGGGATTTTCTTAACTTTCTCCAATTTTAAGTTTATCTTTAAATCATCATCAGTTAGTTTCCTTCATTTTTTCCATTTTTTAAAAATTTCCCAAATTTACAGATTTTTTATTTACCTATTTTTAGTTCACTTTCTACACACAGCTGTGGTAAGTCAATTCTTGAACTGCTTTAACATTGATTTGATAGTACTTACTATGCCACTGAAACTAATGTCTGTCAAATAACTGCTGATTTGAATAATTATTTATAATTTGAATTTAATAATTTGAATTAATTTACTGGAGTGGAGAAGAGATACAGATTCGCAGTGACCAGGTTGCCATTGGCGACCAAGTTTGCAGTCATAACAACCAAAATTATTACAGTAAGTCTGAAATTTCTTCAGTACTAAATTCCTTTAGTCCCACGTTGCTGGCGGCAGAAAGATTAGGTCGATTATCTGAAGGTTACGTGAATCATGGGCTGATTGCCTGAAGGTTGTGCGAATCATGGGCCAATTGCCTGAAGGTTGTGCGAATTTTGGGCCGATTGCCTAAAGGTTGCGCGAATCACAGTCAAGCGTGATTTAGTCGCTCTGAGAGTACTACGTGTTTCTAATTAGCAAAATATTTGAGAAAGATCATGAAAATCACAAATTTGATTGAATAAAATTTTACCTTTCTTTTACAGGATTCTTCTGCGGATTTGCATTTATGTTCTTTCTGAATACTTCCTCACATTTTTTTTTAGCCCGAGGAATTTTCTTCATCCCTCGGACAAAAATCCTTTCTCCAGTTCATAGGATGTCTATACATATTACAAAAATCCTGAAAATGTCATGGAGTTGGTCATATATGTCCCAAAAATGACATGAATTTTTATCAGAGTTTTCCCTTTCTTACACCTGAAAATCTATTTTTTTGCAGTTGTGAAATCGGTGCTCGCATACATCGATTCCTACTGTGTCTGACAAGAGATGACCAATGATTATCTTCTGCCACTTTTACAATCTTCGACTGAAATTTTTATAATTATTTTATCTTATATACAAAAAAAAAAAACGAAAATATTTTTCTACCGTAATATTAATAAAATGAAGGGGTATTTTGCAACAACGTCGCAAAAATCTGCATTTGTGCTCAATCCTTGGCATACCTCATTTAATCAAAAATTGGTATCTCATCTGAATTCAACTAAATAAAATTCAGGACAAAACGTTGTTAGACGAAAAGTCATTTATTAAAATATCTTATAAGACGCACAAAGTATTTAAAATTGCCAGAGTGATTTTGAGCGTTGATATTCTCTTCATCAAAGGCTACATGAAAAGTAAACATGGGATGTTCATATATAGACCAGTTACACGGCAAATTTGCATAAAAATATAAAATTGGTAAATGAACAGAGAATTAATACAAAATTAACCCAAGAAATATATACGGAAAATACAAAAAATATACTTTAAACGGATTCAAATTGTAAGAATATTACAAGAAAAGTATTATAAATATATTATTTTATTACAGGAAAAGCATAATTTCGAAAGAACACTCAAGCCCAATTTTCATGAGAATGACATAAATAACTATGAAGAGACTTGAATTGCATAGAGTTGAGAATGAGTCACCAAGCATAACTTAAAATTTGAATGGGATCAAAATTACAAATTGACTCACGGTAAATATAAATAAAAAGGGATTCATAAAGGAGAATATTACATGAGTTATTACAATGAATTAAAAGGAAAGTTTTTTTCAAAAATGGGCAGGAATTCATCATTAACCACATATTGAGCAAGAGCCATAGAAAGTTTGCCGTATTTGATATCGCGAACTTGCTCCGCTAAACAGATGCCAACTATACCTTATTTAATTTTATACCTCATTTAATTTGAAAAGTGTTTTCCACTTTTGCAATCTGTTTGCATCGACTACAATATTTGTAATTGTTTCACGTTTTATAGAGAAAAACTATGTTCCAAATCTGTTATTTATGAAATAAAGAGCTATTTTGCAGTAGCATCGTGAAAAACTACATTTGTACGCAATTCACGGTATATTTCGCTTAATTTGGGAAATGCTTTTTACTTTTTGTAATCTGTTTAAGCATTGACTATAATTTTTGTAATTATTTTGTGTTTTTTATACAAAAAAAATATTTTTCAAATGTATTATTAATAAGATATAGGATTTTTTTACAGCAGAATCATAAAAAACAGCATTTGTATGTGATTCTCTCTATATTTTGTTTAATTCTGAAATTATTTTCTAGTTATACAATCTGTTTGCATTAACAAAAGTATTAAGTTTGTAGTGGGATTCACTCTTTTATGTCTGTGTATATGAGTATTTCATTAATCAACATACTTGGTCGCTATCCATGATATATTATACATTTTCTTTATGCTGTTATTAATTTGCATTTTACATCATGTTTTATGAAATAATTTTGTTTTATATTTAAAAAATCCAGCTGAAATTTAACTAAACCAGTCTATTTACAAAACTCATTTCATTGTAAGAAAATTTGTTTCCCTTTTGGTTTCTTTTTCCAAAATAAATGTCACTTTCAACTATTCTTAAAGCTGCTGCTGGTGAGGTGCCCTGTTGAAATAATCCTTTTCCATCCACCTTTGTCTTCTAATTATTCTACCTTAAAATATTTAACTGAATTACATATTTTTGATTTTATTATTCAGATGAAATGCATAGCTGCCAACCGTTCCGAATTTTCCGGATTCCTTCCGAATTTTTACGTCTGTTCCGAAAATCCGAATTTTTTCCACAAAATCCGAATTTTTGAAAATATTCCGGTTTTACCCCATTTTCCCCCCTCTGCAACCATAAAAATTACATATGTATACCAACTCTACTGAATTTGGCGGGAGATTCCCGATTTTTGAGTGTTTATCCCGATTTCCCGCTTTTGAAGGCGCATCTCCCGATTTAAAAAAAAAATCCCTACGTTTAGGGATAATATCCCCAAAATTTTCCCTATAAAAGGGATTTTTTTAGCTAAGTGGGAAATTTTTCTCTATTTGAATAAAAGTACGCTCATAAGATTACAGATTAGACGTGAAAAACTCTCTGGATTTGGGCCGGAAACTCCGGATATTTCATTACTTCTCCGGCCTCCGAATTACTAACGAAATTCTCCGGATTTTTTTGATTGAAATTTATCAATTAACCAGACATGGTATAATTCCTCGGAAACGCCGATTTTCCGCTTTTTTAGCACTGATTTCTACCATTCCCGGGATCGTAGCAACACCATAATAAAATGCAGGGTAATGCTAATCAAATTAACGTAGATTTACGGCCGCGTGTAATGTAAATTAAGATCTCGATCGCTTATTTTATGAAAGTAATAAATATACTTCTTCAAAGGTTGTCTAATTCAGCATAAATCGCTAAAATGTTATTTTGTTCATTAATTTCGCATAAACACTGCGATTGTGCAATTCAGTTTGTTCTCATGAATCGCCGAGAGTGCAATAATATCTTTTTCCATCCATCTCAATCTTCAACATATTGCATTTTTGATTGACCAAACTAGCTTATTTTCATATTCTGATTAATTATTATGGTTAATTTCTTAATTATTTTCGCATAAACAGTGCGATTGCGCAATTCAGTTACGTCGCGTGAAATGCCGAGATTACGTTAGTATCTTTTCCCATCCATCTCCATCATTTAAATGTTGCATATTAGATCGACTAAATTATCTTATTTTCATATTCTGATTAATTATTATTGTTAATTTCTTAATTATTTTCGCATAAACAGTGCGATTGCGCAATTCAGTTACATCGCGTGAATTGCCGAGATTACGTTAATATCTTTTCCCATCCATCTCCATCATTTAAATGTTGCATATTAAATCGACTAAACTAGCTTATTTTCATATTCTGATTAATTATTACTGTTAATTTCTTAATTATTTTCGCATAAACAGTGCGATTGCGCAATTCAGTTACGTCGCGTGAAATGCCGAGATTACGTTAGTATCTTTTCCCATCCATCTCCATCATTTAAATGTTGCATATTAGATCGACTAAATTATCTTATTTTCATATTCTGATTAATTATTATTGTTAATTTCTTAATTATTTTCGCATAAACAGTGCGATTGCGCAATTCAGTTACATCGCGTGAATTGCCGAGATTACGTTAATATCTTTTCCCATCCATCTCCATCATTTAAATGTTGCATATTAAATCGACTAAACTAGCTTATTTTCATATTCTGATTAATTATTACTGTTAATTTCTTAATTATTTTCGCATAAACAGTGCGATTGCGCAATTCAGTTACATCGCGTGAATTGCCGAGAGTACATTAGTATCTTTTTCCATCCATCTCCATCATTTAAATGTTGCATATTAGATCGACTAAACTAGTTATTTTCATATTATGGCTAATTATTAAGGTTAATTTTTTAATTATATTTGCATAATACAAATTTTTCTATTTTGAAAAATCTGTACCATGCTCTTGCATTTTTTCTGAAAAATGTAATTAGTGTTTTCGAAAAATTTAATGTGAGTTTGCAATCAGAGATCCCCAGAGTCCATAAGCTAAAGTTCCAAATTCAAGTTTTTTTTACAGATATATTAGTCAGATTCATAAAGCTTGAAGTCGTGAAAGCTTCGATATCTCTTATAGTGATTCAACAAATCATAAGGATAATTAAGACATATTTGTGGGATCAGAGACGTTAGAGTGCCTGAAAAAGTTAAAGTCTCATGAAACAAAGCAGGTTTTTTTAGTACGTCAAAAACTACTATTGTATGACATGTAATTATATTATCAGAAACTTTCCAATCAACTCTGATGTTTTACATCATGCTGAAGTCGCAGATGTGTCTCAGAGGAAAAAAGTTAAATTTCCTCGATAAAATTTTTTATAGACAGATTTCCCTCTATACTGCAAAAAGACTCAACAGAATCAACGTTTGATATTATTGATAGTGTAGAGACTGAGTTTTTGCATTATCAAATGGCAGATCTGCCAGAAGAAATAATTGCTGAAGACCAGATGTTCAGTGGGCTAAGTTAGGAAAGCAAAAAGATCCTGTGTATAAACTTTTGTATGGTAAATTGAGTAGTATCATGTTGGAGATACTAACACTCCCCCATAGTAATGCTGCATGTGAACGAATTTTTAGTCTTGTAAAAAGAAACAAAACTGATTTTAGAAGTTCCATGAGTATTTTGACTTTACAGTCTACTTTAATTGCCAAATAATCAGATAAATGGTGCTTGGTATGAACAAACATGGTGCCACTTTCTTGAAAAAGGCCAAATCTGCTACCTATGTATCAATAAACCAAAAAGATTCTTAATTTGTCTTTGTTCTACTTACTTTGTAATAGTGTATTTAAATTGTGTAATGACATTTTTTTTCAAATATGAAAATAGTTTAATTTTACTTTTAGTTGAATATTGATGTATTTAAGGAGAACAAATATAGTTATAATTTTATGGGTGTAAAAATATTATGCATTTCATGTATGTTTCAAAATTCTTATCTCATGAGGTCTTATTTTTTTTATTAAGATTAATTATATAGTATATATATATATGGGTTTCACCATCTTTCCTTCCGGGGGGGGGGGGGGGTTGCAAAATCACTGTCAATACATAATACATTGGCTAAGAAATACTGACATGCAATTCAATGGGGGGGGGGGAAGCAAGTACTCCCATGTTGGAGATACCCATGTATATATATTTTGTGTGCAACTATTGCGTGTCATTTTTCTTGCGTACAGTGTTCCTAATTTTTTATTCTCTGGGTTGGCAGCTATGGAAATGTTTTGTTCTGCAGAGATAACATTATTTTTGTACATTTCAAGCTTCTTATATTTTGAATTTAAAGGCATTTATATTGCAGAATCACATAGAATTTTAACCAAGGGAAATTTCAGCGGTAAGACACTAATCTCTTAGCATTCTTATTTATATCTTTAAAGAAAAAGAAAAATAATTTTTTTCCAATATTTGTAGGGTCATTGTATCAAAGAAATCTTTTATAAATCCTCATATTTATCAATTCATAACTTTAGAATTTTGTTGTTTTATGTATTTCTCACCCATGACAACCCTATCGAATATTTTTTTATTATTAATATTTTCGTGTTGTCTGTGATTGTATAAGTATTTTATTTTCATATTTTAATAATGGAAATAGCCATTTTCTGATTTCTGCCTTCATTTTAAAAACATACTAGTTTCTTTAGCTGCTGTTTTTGGCTAGGGAATGAAATTGCATGAATTTAAATCAAATTTTGTAATTTAAATTTATCTCTTTCTTTTGTGTTATTACTTTTTCTTTACCCTGCTGTCCACAAAACATAATATAAAAGTATATAACTACATAATTTTAAGTTTTTTTCAATCTATGAATATACGTCAACACCCAGGTGTATATATAACATCAATATAAACTTTATTTTAGACACCTGTCGTGGAAAATTTTTTGGCCACTAACTGTTTTTGGTTGGCCACTAAAAATTTTGTTCTTAGTGGTCAGTGGCCACTATTAAAGAATTTGAAGCTGAATTTTTAGTGTGGAACCATCGGCTCATCCCCATTAGTACAACGACATCATAATTGACTGCGATTTGCACATTGAGACAGATTCACAGTCCAAGAGGCAATTGGCCTGATCTACTGTCCTTCGCCGCCATTGGATTGAAAGGATTCCATAAAAATTTTGGTAGCCAGAAATGGCGAATTACTGTAAAAATGTTGGTCACCATGAATGGCTGCAAACTTGGTCACCAATGGCGATCTGGACACCGCGAATCTGCATATCTATAATGATGGATTTGGAAATTGTTTTGAATAGGGAAAGGAAAATTATATCATGAAAATAAGTGTCTGTTAAAATAAATTTAATTAATTTGACATAAATTTCACCAATAATGAAATTGTATAAACTATAATTGCAAGCTTAAAATTTTAAATCACTAATTCATACAAGTAGCTTTAGCCGCCATACATGTGTAAGTAGAGATATGGATTTTTCAGAAAATTTTCAAATTACTCTCAAATATTACATATAAGTTAGGATAATTTATTCAGGGACTTCCAAAACTATTTATTTTTATATTATAGCTACAGTCATACATATATTAAATAACAAGGCTAAAAAATGTTTAAATTTAGAATTATATAAAAGCATTCTATAGATAAACATTTCTTATACCTGTATATTATAGTTAGCCAATGTAATTTAATGTTTTCATTGAGTATATGAGCTTTTGAAAAGTTATAAAAATAATTCTATTTTATCTATAATAGAAATATTGTTTTTTAAATCACAAATTTAAAACAATGCGCAAAATAAATAACAAATGAAAACTAATGTATTTAAAAAATGCCTGCTGATCAAATTCGAAAAAAATTGGCACTGGCTCCATTCCGATGAAATTGAAATGATTTTGCGTGAATAAAATTTTCCTTTATAGGTGGTTTGTTTTCTTTAGGCAGTTTTAAAACAGTTCAAAATATTAAAATTTTGAAATTAGAACCACCTTTTCAAAATAATAAAATATCAAAATTTGAATCACCTTCACAAAATAGTTGAAAATATCGAAATTATAACCACTATAATTCAAAAACTAAGAACCATATCCAAAATAAATTATATATATTTATAAATCTTTCAAAAGGCTACAAATTGCTTCTTATAATTCATAGCACTTTCAAAGAGGCTCGGGCCTGACATCATTGGTATCTCTCATGTCAGTGTCTTGTCAATGGCACTCTTTGTAAAGGATAGTTTGAGTGCAAGCCGCTTTCGGCCAAGCAACAAGAAACTGTTCTTGCTGATATTGGAACATCCAGAGTACCCTGCAAATTCTGTAGAATGTCGACAGTCGTCGTTTGTGAGGTTACCACCGCATGCCTTTCAATGCGTCGATCAATGCTTGCTAACATGTATCTGGATGGACATGTATCACAGCGACAATTCACATGTCCTTCAATCTATCTTCTCCAAATCTGTTGCACAGTTGACACATCTACGCTTGTTTCAGCAGCGATACACCAGTATGACCACCCAACCGTATGTAGGCCTAAAATGAATCCCCTCACACAATCGTCCAAATGCTGAAATAGACTTCAGCGGCATCAACTAGTCATCTCTTCAACAACACATATCTTCTGGAACGAAAAACAGCTCGGAAAACTGGTTTCTGTAGGCGACAGACAGTAACAACTGTTGGCTCATCTGCCGTTTCCATCCCTTTTATCCCACGCTCTAATCACGCGACCTACTTTCATTTCAGTTCATTTGTATATATCAGCCAGCTGCGTTTGTCTCACAATTTGCATAATTATACAGCCAAAGCTTCATGGTGTATTTTCTATGTCGAGTAGTGTACAATTATCCAGTATATTTAGTTAGTGATATAGTAAAAAAGTTTAAATTGGATGAATATTCTTGGGGTTCATTCTAGAATTTCAAAAGGCAGACTGCTAACTTCCAAAATAGGGCATACTGTAATAAAAAAGGGCACAATTAAAAATTTTAGCTGAAGAATGCATTGTATAATGTAGCCCACACTTAAATGTAAACAAGAAATATCCATCATGTATAAAGCATTGATTATGAAACACTTTCCAACTGTAATGCAATTTTATTTAAACATCTCTAAAATGCAATACATTCAACGGCAATATTTTAAAAATTATCACACTACAATAATTTATTATATTTGAAAACTTAAAACTTCATCGAAAAAAATGAACTTGATTCGAATGATGTCATCGAAATATAAATCACCTGGCTCTCTACGTAAAAGCAGTAAATATTCCATTCATACACTTTTATTCCATTCTTTTCATTCATCGCAATTCTACAATAATTTATTTTACTTGAAAACTTAAAACCATGGAGGTAAAAGTACTTTAACTCTATGTTTAAAACTTCGTTGAAAAAGTCAATCCTATAAAATCGTCTGCTTTTCTATGTAAAATCAATGAATATTTCATTCATATCACCTTTATTCCAAACTCCAGAGCTAAGTAATGTTGTGTTACAAAAAATTCAGCAATTCTTATACTCATTTTATAGCTTAATGTGTTTACATTCTGCATATGTTAAAATTGGGCTTCATTTTAGAAATAATCAAAGTTTGATGATCATTTAGACTCAAATATATTGTAATAGCATTGTTTTAGAATATAGATGCACAGAAATTAAGCAAAAATAAAGCAGTTTTAGGACAGATCCCAACACTAAATATAAATGAAAAAGAACTTTAAAAGTCACAATTTTGACACAAGATGAACGTCATATTTTATTTTGAAGCGGGTCACGTGATCTCTTCATATCATATGGGTGTAATTATTATTTTTATTTAAAAACTATTGGATATATTTTGCTGAATTTTTTTTTATATATTTTATGGGATAATTAGAATATTTCCTAAAACTTTCGAAGCAATTTGTGAATTTTAAATTCGCTTAAAAAAATGTTTGAAAAATTAGGTCCTATAGGGTTCAATGTATTTCATTTTTTCAACCTGGATTCAATCCAAAATTAATTGGGTGATATTATTCATTTTCATTCCCATATGTCCGTCTGAACAACATACTAAAATTTTATTTTGATGAAGTCATTTTTATGGCAGTTATCGTGCAAACGGAAAGACAGACAGACAGCCTGAACAAAGTCATTAACACTTTACAACATAGTTGAAAAATGTTAAAAAGATACAGATAATTTATCTATTTTACATATATAGAATAGTGATTCAAATAAAAGTGTAAAAGATTAAAAACCAAAAGGTGTATTGTACTGTTAAAATATAAAAATACAATAATGAGAAATGATTTATTATATTTATTTAATTAGATATTCAACAAATTGGTAAAATTCAAATATTCAGTTTGATCAAATAGTTTTTAATTTTTTTGCATATTAAAATAGAAAAAAAATTGTGTGATTAATTTAAAAACTCAAATTAAAAGTATATAAATAATTAATAAAACAAAATTGTAAATATACAGAAAACTCATTTTATATAATTACACATCTCTGACTTTAAAATATAATCTTCATAAATTTATTTTTCTAACTGCACAAATTCAAGATAATAATTAGAAGCCTCATATACTATAGGCTGCTTACTTAAGATCAGAAAAGTAGATAGAAATGCTTATTATGCTATAATTTTATATATACAAAGATACATTTTTATACTATGAGGTGAAAACATTTATAAGGGGTTCATAAAAGAACACAGGGTTATTCAAAAGTTATTTGCAATGGTGCTTAACAAACCTGCTTTAAATAAATATCCATGTGTTATGCAAGTGATAATACACTTCTTTATGAAAGGAAACAAGGAACATTAATTAAATGGAAGCAATATCAATCCCATTGTAAATAATGCCTGGGCTCAGAGCTTAAAATTTCCATTTTTAGTTAGTAGTCAGTCACTGGCCGATAAGTTCATGAAGAGGCTAGTTGTTGACAACTGAAAAATGTGCGATGCTTTTTTTCAACTTGTTTGATGCTATGCAAAATTTAAATAAAGCAAGTTTAAATATTTTATATAAAAATTTACAGATATATTACACTTACTTACATGTTTATTATATGGGAGATGTAAGTCAAACAACCAATCCTTCTCGTCATACCTTCAATTGGCGAGTACTTCATTCCGGTGCAAGACAACACTATGTCTGTTAGCAAGGAAAACTTTCCTTATGGGATCTACTTTTGTAAGATTTATTATTTGGCTGTTGGGGGGATAAACATTAAGGAAATATGATACTGGTAAAATGCAAAACTTATACAGTTTTTCTGGACTGGCTCTGTACCTAGCAAATAAAGCACATACTATTACATCACAAGCTGCTATTGCACATGGGTCAGATTTTTGGTCATTTCAAAATGTTTGTGATCAGTAGCAATAATGCACAATCAGTGGTGCATCATTTAAAAAAAAAAAACTTGATTAGGCAACATCACAGGCCACTTAAAACAAATATACAGTTTCCTATTGGTTGCGATTTTATGAATCTAGACGTCGAAGATCAATGTATAAGAGAAAAATGAGGAGAGCTTTCAAAATGAAATATGAGTTAAGTACAGTAGTGCATGCCATCTATCCTCTCTTGGAATAAATAAATATTCATTGAAACGAATCGAGGAATGTTAACTGTTGATAAGTCAAAATTTTCAGGTGACTGGGCTCCCTGTATTTGTCTACCCTTGCTGAACATATATTCAAAAATGGATTTTTGTACAAATAATTCAATTCCACATTGCAAATGAAAATTAATAGCTAAAGGTGAAATTCACCAAAAATTTGCCAGATTTCTCTTCTATTATAAAATATTTTAATTTAATTAAAATTTTGAACATTAGTTATTACATGGTTAGGTAATGGAAATGTGAGAACCTTTCACTGTTAGTTGTCAACTCAACAGTCGGGTAGAAAGGAAATTAAAAATGTCTTATAATACAGTAGACTTACCTTACCTTACAGTAGACTTACCCTTGATTTAGCAACTTGCTGTGATAGAGCAGTTCCTGGCAGTCCTATAGGTGTAGTGTTTTTTTACTAGTATTAATAACTGAAAGAAAGGTAGAAATCTCTTTACAGCAACCTTATGGAACATTGATCAGCAGACTGGAAGGGCAAAACCTTATCAGTGTACACTCCCCAAGCAACATAAGATGATTCTTTTCTTAGAAATTCGTATTGAATTCTTCAAGTTAGGCTACAACAGCCTTGTTTGTGTCCAGGAATATATCCTTCATCTCCTGGGGGCTACCAGAAAATCTGTTAAATTGCTTAATCTCTAGCGAGGTGCCAAATTTGCTTGGATAAGTATGGTTGCACATCTTATTTGTCCTGAAAATGAAGTATTTTTTTCCCTTTCGAAAAAGGTTCACTCTTAAATTTTATTGTATACTGTATTTATACAAGGATTGTATATTTAGTTTTTAACAGCAATTTTTGAATGTATTTTGGTTTTAATTGCTCTCTGAACATACACACTGCTTGGCAAGAAGCTTTAACTACATTATAGTTCATACTTTGATTTATTTATTAAAGATAGTTTCAGAAATAAATGAGCATTTTTTTTTCCTTCTGAAATTACAAAAATTTATAAGCTGTGAAAATCGGCCTTCCATTCTCCCACTATCCTTGAAAAACTTGCAAGAGGAATGCTCAATATAACGACCATACCATTTGATATGATGTGCCTGCATAAGGGTCCCATCAAGGTTATTATAATGTGAGTCTACTGTATAAACAAATATGTATTTTGTACCATACCACTTGCAAAAAAGTATACTTAGTACAAATGATCAGCGGCAGTTTACTTTTTTTTTTCTATAATAAAGAGCAGAAAATATAATAGATTAAAGCATTTGGATAGACACTTTTTCATACAGGTGGCATTTCGAGAGCTTATATACGTAATTTTATGACTTTGCAGGTCAGTGACTTTTAATATAATAAAAAATAAAATATCAGAAGTTTTTTTAAAATGTTTTGAGTACTTTCAAGTATCAATTTACTGTCCCCTGAAGAACAATAAATTCCAGCTCTCAATTCTGCCATAGAACCTTATACTATTCAAAGTCATGTTTAACAACATGAAAATGTGATGCAGTGGCGTAGCGTCCATTGAGGCTAAAAAGCTGAGCCCCCCCTTGTTTAAAATCTAATGTAAAGAATTATTTAAATACACTTTTATTTATTATAATTTCTTAAATAATTTTGCGAAGATATATGTGTTTAGAAAATTGTTACATTTTACTTGCTTAAAGTGACACGGTTGAAAGTATTTTTCTAATTAAAACGTATATTTTAATGTTTTAGAAGCTGAAATCATCCAGCCTTCATCGTCTATAAGGAGAAGAATGGTATTAAGACCACCCATTTGTTAAAGTCTTCTCTAGCTGATTAACTAACATGGAAGCTAGCTTATAGACAGGCGTGGCTATTGTTTCCCTATTTTCAACCCTTTATTAACAATCAATGATTGGATGTGGGACATGACGTTTTATCAATGATGGGTAGGTGAGGATGGGTAGTGCAAGGCTAATAAATCCATTTTGGGTCAAACATGATTCTATTAATTACTATTTGTAGAAAATAATCATTATTTGTAATACTAAAAAATTTGAGTCATTTTTCATGAATAACCTAGGATTTACCTAACTTTAAACAATATCAAGATGAAGAAATATACTAATAATGACTATCATTAAACTTAAGTAGTTTGCAAAGTAGACATAGCTCCTTATATAGGCATCAATATGTCAAATCACCCGTTTGCATATTTTGGAGTTTTAAGAAGAATAAATTTAATTTTCCTTTAAAATCCCCTGTGAGACGAGAATCTCAGTTAGATAAAAGTGGTTGATAATTTTTTAGCGGATTCTTAGCATATTGTAATTATAAGATATTTTAAAGTTTTCATAGTACAGTATTTGTAAATAATTAATATACAAAATTTTTTAAAGGCATTTTTGACTACAGTGATTTTCAATTAAGCTCATATTCCAGATTTCTCACAAATTTTCAGTGCACTTTTTCATACAGGGATGCCTGTAGAACGTTTTCTGGAAAGGGGAGGGTGTAAACTCAAGAATAAAATGTATAACATCGTCTAATTTGATGCTAGCCATTGTTATCTTGAATTTCCAAGGGGGAGAGTGTCATCCCCTATGAGTGACTATGACTTCATATTTAATAAAATGGTTGTAAAAGTTTAACTAATTTAGAAATAAGGAAACATTTTAAATGTTATACTTTGTATGTATTTATCTTGCATAAATTATATATTTTAAAATATTATGCATTTCATTCACTCTCAGCATTTTTATGTTAAATTATTTTATTTTACTCACTAAGGAAATAAAACTTATTGAAAGTGCGAATTTCAATATAAATTCACATATACAAAAACATTTTCAAAGTTAAAATGACAATCGTTTAGCCTCCCCAGTCAAAAAATATCACGCTACGCTACTGATGTGGTGTAATATGAAATCAAATGTAGAGAAAAATTTATCTAAAAATTAATATATAAATGAAAAATTGTTTTACAAAAGCAAAGTGTGAAGCCCATATAAACATAAATTACTTTTTCATTATTTGTTGTTTGCAGTTTTATTTGCTCAAATTTAAATTAATTTACTTGGAACTGTAAAAGAAGTTACTAACTTTTGCACTAATTGTCTTCAAAATGAATTTTTGTTTAAAAATTACTTTTTACCCAATTTTAAGTATGACATTTCATAACTAACCATTACAGAATCATAATATCAAACCCTAGGTATGGTTTATAGGAAGTTATAGAGAGTGAACTGACATCAGGGTCATACTCCCTGAACCCCCAAAGTTATGAATTGCATTCCCATTTAGGTTTGACTACTTTAAACCATGTTTTGCTGTTTATTTGTTAAAACTATGGTTAAAAAAAATTTTTCCCTGCCTTGCTCACATTGCAAATAACAGCATCCATAGATTTGTATCGAGTATTTGTCAGAATAGAATAGCCAATACCTGCAAGGATAGCAAGAAAACCTGCTATGTGCCACAATTTTGCAGACCTCTATGGAGACCAATTCATTAGGCAGGTTCTATTAATATATACTTGCAGCCTGAACTCAATCATTTTAAGACATCTACGTGGCAGAGCTGAATTCATTGGTCTTATTTGTTTCGTCCATAGAGGTTTGCAAAATTCTGCCACATAGCAAGTTTTCATGCTACCATTGCAGATATTGGCTATTTCATGCTAGCAAACACATAATGAGTATAATATCTGTTCATGGATGCTGTTATTTGTAGTGGGAGTATAATCCTAGAAAGAAAGATAGCCGTAATTAGAAGGAAATATTGCCATAATTATAGGGGAATTGCTGATGGTTGGCATGTTTTTAGGGGTCTTTGGGCCAAATCTTTCATAGAGGATTTTAATTAGCTGACTAAATTCTAATTAATTGAAAAATAAAATTGAAATAAGCTATTTTTTGAGTGCTTGTAAAGTGTAATTTTACAGACTATGAAGAACACCAAATTAGGTTCAGAAGATTGATAGGAAGAAGCCCATGAAATGAGAACCTATGAAGAGTAACAGGTTATGGACCTACTTCTGTTCTATATGAAGCCTGAAAGACTTGAAGTTATATAATTTTATAGCTAAGTGAATCTGTTTTAGCAATGTGAAAGGAAAATTGGCATAATTAAATTTTTTTACTGGCTAATTGATTCAGTCCCTTTATTGACTAAAACCTGATGAATTTCACTTACCCCTTACATGGTACCCATTTTGAACTCTCAGCGCTTTATCTGTAAAATATGATAACAATATCAAAATCATATTTTTTTTTTAAATTAGATTTCGTTATTTAACAATATAAAATATTTTAAATTAGTGAAAATATAAGTCTATGGCTTTCAGCAAGTTCAGGATCAAGTTAATTATCAAGTCTCCTTAAGGGCAAGTGCACAGAGTATTAGTCAAATGACTAATTACTACATTATCAGGCAATATGATTAAAGCAAACTGGTTCTAACATTAATGAACACATTGAGCATTATAAAATAATGAAGCAGTATGTTCAAAAGAATCGCACACATTTCAAATAGTGTAGACCAGTGTTTTTCAAACTCTTTTTGGTTGTGAACCCTTTTAAAATTCAGTTTAACAGTGGATGCCCAAAATGAGAAAGATTCCATTGTGGTCCAAATTATGCATTCAAGTTTTATGAGTTTTTATATTTTTAAGAAAATTTACATGAATACCACATTGTATGGTTCCGCAATGCATGGTATCCCCAATGGTTCTGCAGAACACATTTTGAAAAATGCTGGTATAAATATTTTATCTTCTAACAATTCCTGGTTAAAAGACTAGCACACATTTCAGATAGGGTAGTAATTGTATAATCTGCTACCGATTCAATATTGCTTCAGAACCAATTATTATTTTAAACATGGCTTTAAGATACCTAATAGTCAAGAGAAATTTCAATACCATATTTGAATAATCATTTTTCAAGAAAGTTTAATTATAAATTAAAACAGTCACAAAATTATTTCTTTATATCTTGAGCAATAACATGCATTTTATTGTTTTACATAATTTTATTAACTACCAGCAGTATAATGTTTGACAAAGTACAGAATGCTTAACATGGAAACCAAAATGTCTTTTCTCTCTTTTACTGTACGATGGAATATGAATATAGTGGTACCTCCAAATACCAGACAGTCAGTCACTAGAGCAAAAGTTTTGTCCATTATTGAGAGGTGGATGCTATTGGGGATAATATACCCTTTTTTGGGGGGAGGATTGATAGCATGACAAAATTTAAATTAAAAATGCAAAATATTGGGTTGTCCCGAAACTGATGTTATTTGAAATAATTTTTTGTGAATGAATTGTGGCAACTGACATCACATCATGTGTTTTAAATAAAACTTATCAAAATCATGGAATGTTTAAGTAGGCATTTTATGTTGAAGGATGGAAGATAAAAATCAACATTTTCATCACATATTACTTTTTTATTTCCACAAAGGTAAAAGAGTTGTAGATGCACACAAATCTTTTTGTGTGCATCTACAACTCTTTTGCCCTTCACAAAAAGATTTGTGCTGTGTATGGTGATGATGCACTAACAGAACACACATGCCAGAATTGGTTTGCAAAATTTCATTCTGGTAATTTTTCAGTTCAAGATGCATCATGTTCAACTGAGATTGATGATGACAAATTAAAAGCACTGATTGAAGCTGATCATCACATAACTGTACATGAACTTGCTGAGTCTAAATTCATCCAAAACAACCATATAGGACCATTTGAAAAAGCTTGGTTATGGAAACAGCCTGATGTTTGGATCCCACTTGAAATGAAAGAAATTCATTTAACACAATGTATCCGCATATGTGATTTGCTTTTGAAACATAACCAAAATGATCTATTTTTAAAACGACTGATAACTGGTGATGAAAAATAGATTATTTATAATAACATTAAATGCAAAAGATCATGGTCCAAGCCTGGTGAGCCAGCTCAAACAACATCCTTTTATTTTAATAATAATAATAAAAAAAAAAACCTCCGAAAGTCCTTTCTGGACAACCCAATACATAGGAGGATAAAAAAAGTATTTTACTTGTTACCTTTTGTATAATCCATTTTTCCCGAATAAAATGTTCACAACAAAATTTACATTACTAATAAATATAGTAATCTGTTAACAGTTTTCTTTCTGTTTTTTTTTTTTTTTTATATATATACTGCAAACATGTTTTTTAATATGATTTTGTTCACTTACTTTTGCAATGCCTTCAGAATCCCCATTGTTTAAAAGAAACTTTTGCAATTGTTACAAAAAACGATTGCTGAAAAGTCCTTAATTTGGCAGGCACCACTTTCCTCCACAGGTATTTCATCATCATTCTCAGAAAAATCAATTTCTTCAGTAATATGTTGAGGAATGAAATTGGAAACATTCAAGTCTTCTTCTTTGAATCCAAATATGTCACTGAATCTGTAAACTCTTTTTCATTGTTTTCTTCAGTTGCACTGTAGGTTTCCACTTCACTATTTACAAATCTCACCTTTTTAAAACATTTCAAAACAATCCCTGATTTTACCTTTTTAAGAGCTCGTGTGATCCATCAAACTGCATCCAAATAGGATGCAGATTTTTACTTAACTCTTCACAGAATTTACAGAAGAAAATCTGAGAAAGAACATGTCTAAGAAGATTTCAGCAACTAAATTTAAAGCTGTGGATAATTCTTTGATTTATTAACTACAACATAGAAGTGGTTATAGTAAATAGAAGTGGTGTTAGGAGGCTAATTGATTAGTTTTGCACTTTTCAGTATTAAATGGCCTGGATGAGAATGGATATTGTCCAGGAACTGAATAATTTTTCTCTGATTCTTTATTTTGTTGTCCAGGTCCACTAACCAATCATTCATTATCTCAGTGGTCATCCATTATTTCTTATCGAGTACCAGGAAACATTTCAGTGGCATCAGTAAATATGTAGATTTCTTCCCTCTTGATTCTGAGAACCAAGCATTCTGAGAAGATTACTGTTTACCTGTATCTATTGTCTAATTGTGTGTGTGTGTGTGGGGGGGGGGGGTGAATTCTACTAGGAGCTGGAAGAAAACCATTGTAAGGTCACAAAGGATGGACTGTTAAAGTCCTTCAGAAATAAGGAAGGGCAAAGTTCCATGTAAACTAGACCATGTACTAGGGGAAAATCTTCGGAATTTGAGCAAAGTTATAAATTTTTTGTCCACTATAGAGTGGATAACATGGAATGCCTTATGTTAAGGAATTGGGGATCTCAAAAATGTCTGCTAATTAGAGATATCTGTTAAGGAGGAGTGCCACTGTAATAGGTTTAGAGACCAGTATTATTGTAATAATTTGAAATTATAATAGCAGTAAATTAAAGTAATAATATAATAAATGACAGTATTTTATTTTACTGAGTATTTTTCAATAATAAATTAATAAACTGCCAACTTTTTTTTTTATTAAGTTTTATTTTGTTTAACAATGTATAGTGCTTAGCATCAAAAATAGTTGTCCCAATTGAAAATTGGTCCAATTAAGTTTTGCCTTATGGTCAAGTTTCAGCCTTTTATGTCCAGAAGCCCCCCTCCTTTTAGTCCATATCAGGAGAAAGAATAGAAATCAAACTATGTTGGGTTCTGTTTAATGGTCAATATTAAAAACCATGTATTCACCAGGAAATTTAAATTTACCTATGGTTATTGGAAACCCCAGTTAACTTTAATGTAGGAAACTTTATCATCCAAATTCTGCGGTTCATATCTGCTAGCAAAACTTGTGTATGTTGAAAATGGCAGCCACAGATTAAGTTCACAAATTATGTGTGATACATTTTTTTATATAAAGAAAAATCAAACCAAATGAAAAAATTTGTCAAATGTGACAGAAATAATTTACATATAGTAAATAGTTCAAAATATAATATCCAGATTATCCCTTTATTTCAAATTTAACCAATTCTGTATATCTGTCCTGTTTGTGTTCAGACCCAGTATTGGAAAAAATCCAAATTGAACAAAGTATAATTTTGAGAACTCTTAGGAAGGGCCCCCTTGTATCTTACAAAATAATATCATCTGAAAAGACTAAACTTAAAACCATTAAAACTATCATTAAAAGACATGCAAAAACTTTTTTCAAAAATATCCCCAGTGTCTGAAATGAAGCAATTTTTTTCTATCACAGATGATCCATAGGAGCAGAGAAAGGACCACAAGCTGTGTCCTATGAGCCCACCCCTCCAAAAAAATTTTCTAGTTCCCAAATCCTCATTACAAATTTATCTTTTTCAATTTCTGAAGTCTAGTATTGCCAATATAGTCATACCCTTTTGTTATCATAACTTTCTTATCCAGAAACTAAAGCAAATCTGTCGTTGGCTAGAAGATGGGAGGTTGCCACATGGTCTTTCTTGGATGATGTTTGCTTTAAAATTAATTTTTACTCTTAACTTACTTCGAAGTAATCTTCATCTCTTTCTTACATTTTAAACTACTTTCATATATTTTATTGCAAATGTTAATCATTTGAAATATAAGTATGTATTATAAATTTTCAAAACAAAAAATTTTTTACTTGACAAGACTAAGTGCTAAAAAACTACAAGAACTTTTAAAAACAAATTGTTCATATAGAAACTAGATCCTAATGAATATTTTTGTCACTTATTTTTTCTATCTATTTTTTACAGTTTAGAAGATATTTTGAGTGAAAGAAACCATGTGGCACATCTCAGCTAATAGAATTGCTTCTCTCATTTGGTGGTAACCATAAGTTCAGGAACCAGAGTTGATTTTTACTCGATGAATACAGTTTTCTAGTGAAAGTGAAGAAAACCCTGGGTTGCAGAACCAGCGGTTTCAAAAGCGGTTTGGTTTGATTGGTGGCTACAGGGGTAAGTGTGCAGAGATTCAGTTTCCTAGGTCACTAGGGGGGTTCTGTAGAGTCTGAAAAGACTTTCAGAAAACTCATTTCTTCACTTTCATGGGTAAATAAAAAAACTGGCTGCTATAAGTCTGTCTGATAGTCGGTACTATAAATGTGCAAAGATTCAGCATTCTAGATCACCAAGGGCTTCTGAAGTGTCTGAAAATACTTTTCGTACCCAATTTCTTCATCTGGGGGGGGGGGGGGGATAAAAAATATGGCTCTGTTCGGTTCTCAGCAAGGTGTATTCTGAAAGGTCTGAACATACAAAACATGTTAGAAACTGATATTTAGTGATTACAGCCAAACTCTCGTGGAGCCTGGGTTGTGGAAACCAAAAAAAATCTTACTATTGATGAAAAGGAAATATTAACCCATTCAGACCCGACTTTTTTCCTACAGATAAAAAAAAAAATTAGTGAGTTAAAATATCATAATGTGATGTTAATAAACGTATTAAAGTAAAAAATTAGGAAAAGAGTAGTTTTAAAAAAAATATGCATGTCCATTGGAATGGACAAATGATCCGGAGGGTTGTAAAACTCAAATATATTATAGTGCTGTTAAGTTTCATTAAGAGTTTTGTTTTAAATGCCCATTTCTTTATGTAACAAAACTAGATAAAGAAGCTATATCACTAAATACATTTTAAAAGTTGCATGAAGAATAATACACATTTTCACAAGGCACATTCATGTTTTTGCATAAAAAAAGATGGGCATTTGCATTAATTTACATAGAAAATATAAAAACAATTTATACCACTAGTAAATCACAAATGCACCATTAAATGAAATTTACTACAATATATGTAAATTGGGGTGGGATAACCCAGTGCGGCATGGAGATCACACTTGGAGGACCCAAGTTCAATTCCTTGCTCTATCCAAACTATTCCCGTGTCAATGCAGAGTACTGGCATGTTAAATCTGTGGGTCTGAAAGTCCTTCCAAGAGGTTGGCAGTAGGGAAAGGGAGGTACAGTGTCTGTGACTGCTGCCCCCACAAGGTTTCGGTCTAAATTGGGTGGCAATGACCAGGTCTTCCAAACAGGTACCTTACACATTTGGGTAGGTTAGATATCTGGGTCGAAAGAAATAAGAAATAGGAGTGTATTTTACTATTGTAACCCTGATTTTATCGAAACTTGAATGTTTCTCAGGAGTCATTCCATATAAAATCAACACAAGAAAATGTAATTTTTTCCCACACCGTCTCCGATGTTTTTGAAATTTAGTGGACTAATTATATTTACTAAGAATGTAAAGCACGCAAAATTTTAACTTCCTAGGCCTATTTGTTTTTTAGTTATATGCATTTAAATATGGCCGAAAATGTAAAATTTACCCTCCGATGGCTACATTTAAATTATCATAACTCCTGTTCTAATTAACACACAAACAAATTTGGTATCGTTTTAAAGCTCTTTAAATGATCTTTAAAATGATACCAAGTATTTAACCTTTGACCTTGAATTGCTAAAAATTGAATTTCTTATTTTTTACTATATTTTTCCCCTGAATACTATAACATCTTAACTACATGTATACCAATTTTCAAAATGGGCACTCAATGGGATCACATACAAAAACAATTAGAAACAAGAACTACAATATTTAAATTTTGACATAACCCTTTGACAGGCTGTTTTTTTTATTATTATTTTTTTTAATAATTTATTTATTTTTATTTTTAGTAATGCTGCAGTTTTATATACAACCTTAAATTAAATTACTACTGGTTTTTCCATGAGCACAAATTTTTCATTTGCCACGACAGTTTCCTTTTCAATTATAGTGTAAACTCTTCGTGTCGCTGTGGAGGGATCAACTATTGTTAATACATCTTGCACAGGTACCAAAAGTACATCTGGTTTATTTGGAAATTTGAAAGATGGAGAAGATCCAGATGGATGGAGGAAACTTAATTTAACTATTGCATTATCTACATCAGTATTAATTACACATGTCACCCACTATTTTTCGTCATAAACAGCAGTCACAAATCCTTTGATATCATTGATCGAAAGTTTGTATCCTAATTTGGTAACTTATTCAACTTTCAATGCAGGTGAATCAGAATGCACTTTAGTGCAAATTGTGCGTGATTGTTCAAATCAGTCTTTCAGTTTCTCAAGATATTCAAACTATGATTTAAAGAATCTAGTGCTTCTTCAAGATCTAAATTCATTAGTTCATCATCAGAAACTTGCAGGGCACTTGGTCCAGGTAGCAAGTCTTCTTTTGGACCTATATTCCAGAACTGGGTGATCTGTTGATGCACATATTTCTTTCCTGCACAGGTCACATATCATTTATCCAACAAATTCAGGAAATTTTTCATAAATCAACTTAGAAACAGGACGTAGACTTTTTCTTTTGCACGAATTTTCTCTTTTCCCAGAGGGTTGCAACATCTGTTTAACCACTGCTTGTTCATGATAAAATTTTCCTTACTTAAAAATTAAATTCTTACAAAAATATTTACACAAATTCTAGTAAAGTATAGTATCAATGTAGCAATATTTCATCATAACTATGCTTTAAAAGCTTTATATATGGTTTGGCTTTTCAACCTAAAACCCAAATTGCAAACTAACACCATTTGAATCAAACAGTCATCTCTAATTCAAACTAAAACCCAAACTACAAACCAAAGCCATCTGAATCAACTAATCACCTCTAATTCAAACTAAAATTCAAATTGCAAACCAAAACCATCTAAATCAACCAATCACCTCTAATTCAAACTAAAGGCCCTATTACACGACAGTAATTTGGGACAACAAACCATTCGTAAAACAGTTTTGGAACATTTGTGACGTCACTGCATACAACACAGAATGAACGTGACGTCACTCCACGCAACACAGAACGAACATGATGTCACTTCACTCAACAAGTGGGGAAGCTCTTTCTCCCTTGCATTCGCTTCTTAATTTCCTCATAGGAATACCGTTTTAGAGTTCTCATACTGTAAAGATCGCTTTTAATATCCCAAAGGTTCCGTTTGGATTGAATAATGGTGTTATTACACGGGGCAATTTTTATTACCGAACTTCGGCAGTTCCACCCGCCAATCATACTTTAGGCTCCTCCTCTTTAAAGGCCCATTCTCTCTAATGCCAGTGATTTCATTCCAGAAACCATTCTTCAGTGTATTTTTCGTATAATATAAATCTTTTATATCTCAAAGTGTCTGTAATTTGGTAAAAATTATTTTCTTTTTTTCCATATGCATTTCCAGACTTCAGCAATTCTGCCCGGCAATGATACTTTAGGTCCCCGCCTTTCTAAAGCCCCCCCCCCCTCTTTAATGCCACCGATTTCATTCCAAAAACATTCTTTAGTGTTTTTTGCATATAATTTGGATCTTTTATATTTCACAGATTTCTGTAATTTGGTCAAAGTTCTATTATTTTTCCATCTCCAGACTTTAGCAATTTCGCTCGGCAATGATACTTTAGGTCCCTGCTTTTCTAATGCCCCCCTCCTCTTTAATGCCACCGATTTCATTCCAAGAAACATTCTTTAGAGTTTTTTGCGTATAATTTGGATCTTTTATATTTCACAGATGTCTGTAATTTGGTAAAAGTTCTATTATTATTTTTCCATCGCCAGACTTCAGCATTTCCGCTTCGGAATGATACTTTAAGCCCCTCCTTTCTAACAGGTTCTTCCTGTCTAATGCCGCCGATTTCAGAAAGCATTCTTTAGTATGTGTTTTTCATATAATTTGGCTCTTTTCTGTCCCACAGGTGTCTGTAATTTAGTAGAAGTTCTATTATTTTTTCCATCTCGAGATTCTAACTCATTCCAAAGCAGTCTATTGGCCATCTTGGTCGCCATTAAAGTAAGAAATAAAATTACTTGAAAACGTGTCACCTGTGATGTTCGGATTTACGCACTTCTGATTGGTCGATTTTCACATAACCGTTTCCGCAACAACAACATTTTAGGTTTAAACCTAAAATGTTGTGGCTAAATTTGTTGAATGACTTGTTTTGTGAACAGTTTTGTTGTCCCAAATACTGTCGTGCAATAGGGCCTTAAAACCCAAACTGCAAACCAAAATAAGGGTGTGCCAGTGGTGGCACAAATTGGCAAATTTAGCTGTTTTATAGCTAGAAAATTTCATTTTGCAGCTATTTATGGATAAATCTGGTTATTTTTGGTAGTATATTTAGAGAACTGTCAAATCAACCCAATAAAATACTGAATCAAACAATATGCCAAATGCTTGTAATAGTATAGTATTTTTATCCACAAAATCAAAAACTACAGCATTACAAAAAAAATAAATAAATTAAATAAAAACCTGTAAAAGGGTTATATTAATATTTAAATATTGTATTTTTTGTTTCTAATTATTTTGGTTTGTTTGTGATCCCATTGAGTGAACATTTTGAAAATTGGTATACATGTAGTTAAGATGTTGTGTAGTATTCAGGGGGAAAATATAGTGAAAAATAAGAAATTCGATTTTTAACAATCCAAAGTAAAAGGTCAAATACTATGACATTGAAATGTTTTTTCCCCAAAACTTCATGTGTTTGATATCATTTTATAATAGAAACTATGCTATTATTTAGCATAGAAACATAGTTATTATTTAGCCATTGGAGGGTAAATTTTGCTTTTTCGGCCATTTTTAAATACAAATAACTAAGAAATTAATTCTCCCAGGAAGTTGAAATTTTGTGTGCTTTACTTTCTTAGTAGGTCTAACTAGTTCACCGAATTTCATAAAAATCGGAGCGCGCTGGTGAGGAAAATGACTGTGTTGACATGAAATGACCTTCGAAGTCAAACTCCCTTATTAATGACTAGTAGCATACTCGTTCTTCGTAAGAAGTATATAATATAAAGAAACTTAAAATTCACAATCATATGCAAATTCCTATAGTGTACTAAATGACATTTTTAATCAAAATATTCTGTTAAAATATTTAATACGATGCTCCTAAAAGGAGGTTTAAGAATCTGTTCTTGCTATACAAAATTATCTTCATTGGCAGATCTGAAGAATAAAACATCCTGGCCCCTTTTGTAAGCAAATTGAATCAATATATGCAAAATGAAAGGATTAAAATTGTATGAGACACATACTACTTATATACGCGAATATTAGGAGATATCGCCTGTATTAGTACATTACATGTATAAATTGAAAATATCAATAAACCCGTAATTGACTCCAATATATGCCTGAATGAAAGTACTAAAATTATATGGGAATATATATATATATTCCCGTACTACTTATGCTGTCACAGATTAGAAAATATGCCATTGTGTTAGTAGAAGATTACCCGTATTACAATACGAGTCTCAAAAATCTTTGCCAAAATAAAACAGATGGCATAATAAATTGGAAAATATCAATAATCCACGCACTCTTTATACTAAAAGGTCGTAATTGATTCCAATATATGCCAATATACCTGTACTACTTTTATTCTCATAGATTAGAAGAGAGATACCTGTGCATTTGTAGAAGATTACTCGTACAACGTACAACATATGATTTTAAACAATTTTTGACATAATAAAACAATGGCATAATAACTTAAAAATATCAATAATCCCTGAATCAATAATCCCCAAAAATATCAATAATAATAATGTTTAAACCTGAAGACCGTAATTGATATTATCCAGTTAAAAATACAATGTCAATGAAATTTATTTTATATATATATATATCTTTATTATTCAAATCGGAAAAGATTGAATAAAAATCATATGCCGCATAACAAACACATTGGATTTACATCCGTTGCTAAATGACATGATATCATATGCTTCAAATGAATTGATGAAAATCATATTGTCTGAATAATGCTATCTCCATGGAAGGTTTGGCATCAATTTAGCGATAATTTAAAAAATCGCCAAATTTATCGCCAAGTAGGACTGTAGAACTAACTGATAGTCCCATTTTGCGATAAATTGGTGAAACATCATCACAATACTATACCCTAACAAAACACATTAGTTTCATTTATTAAGCACAATTTTATCAATTTCATGATATTTTTATGGATTTACAAACATTTTTATCAATTTGGTGATATTTTAAAAATTCGCTAAATGTGTTACTAAGTAGGAAGGATGGACTGACCAACAAATGCTATCGAAACATTATTTCAGTAATCTATTATGACAAAACAAATTTAATTTCATTGATTTGCGTCATTTTTATCAATTTGGCAAAGTTTAAGAAAAGTTGTCAAGTTACGATATTCTGCCAAATTCGTAGCTCTGAATTTGCAGATCTGAAGAATAAAATATCCTGATCCCATTTGTATATACTAAATGAAAACACTAAAATTTTATTAGAAGATATACCCATTCTACTCTTTTCTGTTTCAACAATTGGATAAATGAATTTATTGGGTAAACACAATACACCTGTCCCCCGATCTACACAGAAGATAAGTTTTGCACAAAACCGTGTAAATTGAAATCTTGGATTTTGCTAAGTAAAATCGTGTAAAACGAAAATAACCCCAAAATGTGCATGATTCAGTCATTTATTTAAGTAAAACAAAAGTAAGACATCTTAGAAAACTTAAAATTATACTTAGTTTATAAAACAACAAACATATGAATGTAGTAATATAACATATTTAATTTATTTTACATTAGGAACAAAGAACAAAAAGACCCTTAAAAATTAATTGTAAGTTTAATCACTGTCATCACTTTCATGTACTATCAGTCATTTCTTTCTGATAGGTATGATGTCACTTTCATCACTTGAGCTTTTTTGATGCGATTGTGGCTCAATTGTTGGCGAATTAAGCAAGATCTCGGGTTGACAAGACTTTGTCATGAAATTGGTAATTAACAATTGCATAGGTTTTTTTGCTAAATCTTTATAGACCTCTTCATATTGATTTAAGCATTTACGAAGGTCTCGCTGGAATCGGAGAGCTCGATCAACATTTGTGTCATATTGTAAAAAATGGTTGCCCAAATCTTTCTTCCCAAATCAAGTTCTATGCTTATGATTCTTGCTGTGAACGCAACTGGTTCAGATTGCTCTTCATCAGCCATTATTTCTTCAATATCTGCCTGAGCTAAATCTTCAAAACCTTCTCCTCCTATAGTATGGGTCAACTCAGTGATCCGAGAATATTCATGCTCTATTGGTGATTTATCATTTCCACTTTCAACAACATCCGGCCATATTGCTTTCCAGCAGACGTTGATTGTTGATTGTTTGATCTAAGTGTATGACAGTCCAATATGCTTAACACAATCTAAAATTGTAAATTTCTTCCAAGTATCCATCAGAGTAAGAGATTCATCATTGTCCATTTGTTCTAAGATATACCTGAAAGTTTGCTTGATGTACAGTGCTTTAAAAGTCGAAATTATCCCTTGATCTAACTAACGGCTGTAATAAAGAAGTTGTATTCTTTGGTAAAAAAACAACTTTTACATTTTCGTGTTGTAAATCTGGAGGATGATCTGGTGCATTATCGATTAATAGAAGAGCCTTAAAAGGCAATCTCTTTTTAGTTAAATAATTTTTGACATCTGGAACAAAGAAGTTATGGAACCATTCATTGAAAGCTGTGGCAGTGATCCATGCTTTTCTATTAGCCATCCAATAGACGGGAAGGTTTTTGATATTTAATCCTTTGAATGATCGTGGTGATTTTAATTTGTTAATCACCAATGGTTTCATCATATAATCGCTAGAAGCATTGCAACAGAAAAGAACTGTTATACGACTTTTCGCTACTTTATGACCACTAGCTGATTTGTGAGCTTTGGCTATAAAGGTTCTTTCCGGCATTTTTTTCCAGAATAATCCGGACTCGTCAGCATTGAAAACCTGATCAGAAGAGTAAGAGTTAGCGGCAATGATTTCAACAAGTTTTGCCGGATATTGTTGTGCTGCATACGAATCAGCAGATGCACTTTCGCCTTTCATTCTCAGATTATGTAAAGAATGTCTTTGAATCTCTCGAACCACCCATGGCTTGCGGAAAAAGATACCTTCTTTTCATCGGATGAAGTTGATGGCGACTGATTCTTAAGTGATCTAAATATCAAAGAGTAAAGTAAATCTTCAAAGCTTTATTTGTAACAGCATTGGTATCGATCGGGATTCGCTTTTGAGTTTGGTCTTCTATCCATATCACTAATGCTTTTTCCATATTTTCCATTGTAACATCTCTAACATATGAAGTCGTACTCATACTGCTGCAGGTTCCAGCTGCTACACTTTTTCTAATGGAGTCTTCATTTTTTCTTATTGTCCTTATTGTGGCTTCATTCATGGAGTAAAATTTAGCAACATCCGTTACTCTTTCTCTATTACGTAGATGCTCTAATATTTGAATTTTAGTTTCTAAAGAAATAACGTTCCTTTTCATTTGATTTTTCTTCAAATCCTTTGACATTATAGAACCTTAACAAATTTATGCAAACTATAAAGATGCAAGAAAAACTATAAATGTTGAAAACTTACCAGTTCAAAAGATAAACGCACAATAATATAAGCTTTGTTGCTAAAATGTTTCTGCACTATGTACTTGCATGAACCAGATAGATTTACTGTTGTTGTTGTTGAGACCCAGACCGTCCGACCTACCAGAAAGGTGTAAGGTAACTGTATGGACGGCCGGGAAGTGCCACCCAATTTAGACCGGAACCCAGTGGGGGAGGCATCCACAGGGACCGTACCCTCCTTCCCCTACCACCAACCTCTCGGAAGGACTTACGGACCCACATGTTTAACGTGATCGTACTCCGCATGAACACGGCGGCATTTGTGGTAGCGTGCAAATCTAGCGCGCAAACCACGGGGATACCGCACCCGAGATGGCCAACAGCACGCGGTGTTCCGAGGTGGTCACCCACCAAGTACTATCCGCGCCCGATGCTGCTTGACTTCGGTGATCTAACGAGAACCGGTGTTTTCAGCACGGTACGGCCGTTGGCCTAGATTTACTGTTGTGAAATACATACGGGGATTCCCCTAAATGTATATATTTTACAACACCGGGAATCCCCTGTTGTTTTCATCAGTGTTACCAAAGGAATAAAATTCAAAAATGTCATCAAATCTTTGTATAGGCGTATATGGAGCGGAATATACATTTTTATCAATTTTTTGAAATCTGTTAATTTATAAACCGTGTAAAAGCGAAATCGTGTAAAACAAGTGCCGTGTAAATCAGGGGATAAGTGTATATGAGTTTATTAGCTAAAAACACTACATAAGCTTAAAAACTCTTTGCCAAAATAAATGAAAGTGATGTATGCAGTCTGCAATTAATATAATTAAAAGAAAAATCAAATCGTTCTTGTCTAAAATATATTTTTATATCCATTTATTTATTATTCAAATCGAAAAAATAATAATTAAAATTAACAGACAGATTTAATTTAATTGCGTTTCTGAGCAACATAATATAAGATAGAATCTTCCTCATAAACTGCGAAATTAAATAACCATTTTCATTTCTTTATACTTTTCATTGTTCAGTAAAAGCTTGTAAAAATAAACCATGGAGATATATTTCCCATTTAAATTCATGTTTCAAACAATTCGAAAGTGACTAATTAGTGCAAAAAATCTCCCACCAAACTCAGAGGTAAAGTTTTAATTCACTTTCAAACAATTTTCAGCCTTTTCGTTTGGATAAACCCCAGAGTTAGAGAGTAGAACTCCTAGGAAAAAGTCTTTTTTCATTAATATCTCGACAACCCCTGGTCTTGGAAACTCGAAATTTGAACCAAATTTATGGGGGCTATTTCAAGACTATCCACAAAATTTCATTAAATTCGGTTCATCCATTCTTCCGTGATGATGAGACAAACAAAAGTTTCGTTTTTTAATCATTAAGTAATTTTAGGGTGTCTTTATTAATTCTGACATGCTCCGCTTTTTGGTGTTCTGTTAAATTATGGGGGACCCAACGACAAACTAATATTTTCATATGCAGTTCTTCATGAATAAGTTTACGTATAGCTGCAGATCCAATGTTAAGTTCCTTCCGTATCATTTGGTAGGTTCAGCAGTTATCATCGATTAACATTTTTCGAATGGCTGACACATGTATTCTTCCTATGTATTCTTCATCTAGGAGAGAATTTTGACCTCGTCTAAACTCTGTAAACCATCTGAATATAGTGGCACAAGATGGAGCATCATTTCCATATGCTAATTGTAGATGTTGAAGACATTCTTCTTGATTTAGCCCCACTTTAAAATCATACCTCGATAATGTTCTCGTGTCAACTCTATTTTCTTTTCTTTCAAAATTTATTCTACAATAGCTAAATTGTAATTATTGCTATAAATTATCGTCTGTGGACATAAGAGTTCAAATTTAAATATCCGACCAAAATTTTTTTCTAGCGCATATCGTCTGCCCCTGTCTAAAAAATTTCAGTGTGACCCCCGTATTAACTGAATGTTAATTTAGACTATTTTCGAATATTTTCATTTTTTAAAATATTATAACATTTAAAACAATAACTGCCAAATCATACAGTTATAACAACTCAGTTTTGTACATATTTAATAAAATTCAGAAGTTTGCTTATGGATTTTACTTTTGGTCTGTTAACAAGAAACTTTAAATAATTAATTTTTTATTTTTAAATGGAGTATTTTTATTGATTCACAAAAGACTCTTGAACTACATTTTAAACCCTGACTTAAGTAAAACCCTATAATTATTTTTTTAAGCACATTGGAAAATAGTAAAAGCATTCTTTTTAAGAATTGAAGTAAAGTGACATTATCCTGTAAAAACTTTAACTATTTCAACATATGAGTTTTTTAAGTTTTTACTCATTTACATGTATGACTTAAAGGCAGGCTTTTCTTCTCTATCATGATTTTTCAATTTTCAGCTCTGTAGTGGCTTTGAAAGAAGTATATAGCTCCCAGATGTATAGTAGCTCCCAGTGGCTTTGAAAGAAGTATTTTATTTTACTACAGTCATTGCCCGGGATTTAAAGCATGGAATTATTAAAATCATTAACTTTTTTGAAAAGATTAGTCACCTGCTCAGGCCTGATTTAAGGCATGGGCAATTGTTCACAGCGACCAAATTAGGGACGGCCATTTAGAAGTGAAATTAGATATAGAATGACTTTTGCGAGCACATCCAAAAAATTTTTGAAATTAAACCAACTTTGTGTCATTTTAACAAAATAAATGAAATTGATGTAACTTTTTAGAATCGTTTTCTCTTCTGTAATTAGGTCTTTTTTGCAGCAATGTATAGTTCACCTGGAAAATACATGCACTCAAACACTTAGGAGATTATTAGATTTTATACAGCTTGCAGCTGGGTGAAGCCTGTAATCCCTGAGGAGGAATTTGTTTACCCCAAATACCCGCTATGAAAAAGCCCAAGGGCTATTCTTACAATTTGTCTTAGTTTCAAATTCAAATTTTAAACACATGGATGTGGTCTCTATTGCACTTCCAAAAAGTTGTAAATTTGGAAGGGGCAGAAAGAAGGGGTATTTGTATGTCGTAAAATATGCCGATAGCCGACCTGGAGCATCCCATAAGAATAGTTGTTCTTTTGGTCATTTACCGAAGCTCATTTAGCTTTGCTGGAGGACAGCTGAAGCAGTTTCCCACAGAGTATTCTGTGCATTTTCCATTCAGATAGCCCAGTAGCTATAAGTGTTCAGAGTATTGCATTATATCACTTCCGTGCTGTTTATATGTCTGTCTTATGGGTCTTCTTCTTTTGTTAAGAGTCTTCTAACTATTTAGGTAATTTTTTTATCAATTACTTAAAGTATTTTCCTAAAATTTCTTAGTTGACTGTCTTTTGCTGAATATAGATTTATTATTAGATTAAATATTTTGGTGAGTTTAGATTATGCAATTGACCACAAAATAATATGATAAACAAAGAAATGTTTTCATGTTTTGATTTTAAGTACCAAAATAATACCTATACAATACTTTTGTGGGCATATCCAAAAATTTTTTTGAAATTAAACCAATTCTGTGCCATTTTAATATAAATAAAATTAATGTAACTTTTTGGATTTTATTAAAACATTAAAGGATTAAAGAATGCATAGTTCTTCTATAATGATTTCAAAGACAATTTATTGTAAGAGGGCGTAAAATGATCTTCATTTAATAATTTTTCCCAGTTTCATTTATATAAAAAAAAGATAAAAAAGGTTTTTGGGAAGTAAAATATTTCCTTATGAATATTTGCTTAAAAGTGCAAAAGTAGTTCTAAAATTGTTAGAACTATTTTGTAAATTAATAAATTTATTCTATAGGCGCAATAGCTACAAATTTGACAAATTCTTTTGCTCATGCATACAAATTTCTGCCTAGATATACATTTAATAATCTGTATATGTTATTTCATTTTGTATAATTGCAATTTCAGTTATAATTATATGTAATACACTTTTAAGTAAAGTATTAAGTAAACAGTCTTAGAATTTGTAAAATGCGCATTTGATATTGTTATTTTTTTTTCTACTCACACAATTTATTATCCTTATCCCTCTGTACACCTTTAGGCGTAGCTAAGAACTCGACGATCGAATGTATGGAGCAAATAGAGCGGGTTTTCATTTTCCAATATATCTTCTATAGAAAGTAATATAATATTTTAGCCAATGGGGAGAGATCTTTATAGAATATGTAATGCAGAAAGTGTGTAAGTCCATGAACTTGTGTACACGACCATTTTGTGATAAATTGTTTGTGATAGCATTTTTAGTTGAATAATTTGAGGCAACTTATTCATAGTCATATAATTACTGTAAGTACATTCAGTACGCCCCCTCCCCCATTGACTAATCAATTACATTTTTCATATAGGGACCCTATTGAGAAAATCAATTCCTCTCACTTCTCCAGTGGCGTAGCTTCCATTCCATTGAAGCTAAAAAGCTGAGCTTCCCCTGCTTAAAATCTAGTTTAAATCATTCTTCTATTTATTATACATACTATTAAACATACTTCTATTTATTATACATACATATTAAACATACTTCTATTTATTATAATTTTTTAAATAACTTTCGAATATATATGCACTATTTAGAAAATTTTTGACACGTTTCAAAGTATTTTTCCCATTAAAACGCATATTTTAATGTTTTAGAAGCTCAAATCATCCAGTCTTCACCGTCTATAAGAAGCTATCTGAAAGATTGATGTTCTTTTTTCTCCAACAAATGGAATTTTTTTTATTTTAAATATGCCCTATTTTTATTACCCCACTCGAAAGTCAGATTTTTAATTTCTAACCTCTCATTTTTTTTAATGAATTTGGAAGCATTGCTTGTGTTTCTGTTGAGCCCATGTATCTCTAAATTCTTTTCAGATGATTTTGTTTATTATTTTTTCCAAAATTAAAAAAATATTGCATTTTTTACCGCCTTGTCCTCCAATTATTGCAAATATGATTTTTTTCCTCTCTTCATTTTGTGATGCGCTTTATCTTTTGACACAAAATAAGAGTATTTTTAATTTTTAAATCTCGTGCTTGTACACCAATCACAATATCTCATGTTTGTGCATCAATATTTCACAAAAGAGTTAGTAACTAGACTGAACTGCAACAATCGTGGCATTTCAAATATTACAGCTTTCCCACCCATTGTGAAAACCCAGGTAAAACTACTAAAATGTCGAAATTAAAACCACTATACTTCAAAAACAAAGGAAGTGACCCCAAATCCAATTATATACACTTGTAAGGTTTTTAAAGAACAATAAATTATTGCTTATTGTTTATAGCTATCACTTTTAGCTTTTAAGATATAAGCATTGCAAGCTTGAAAAACTTCTTCCACTTGACAAGACGATTACTTGAAAACTATAAGAACTTTTTTAAATAGATTTAGAAACTAAATTTTCTCATACATATTTCTGTTGCTTACTAATTATATCTATCTTTTATACTTTCAAGGATATTTCGAGTGAAAGTATGAAACATGGGGATAAAAACTTTTTCTTTAATAGGGTTCTATCCAAAATCTAATTATATACACTTGTAGGGCTTTCAAAGAGCTACAAATTCATGCTTATTGTTCAAAGCTAGATCTTTTGGTTCATCACAAACTTGAAAAATGGAAAATTTTCAATCTTCTTCAATTTGGCAAGACGATTACTAGAGAACTATAAAAGCTTTTTTTAATAATAAATATTGATTTTGATATCAAATTTCCTAGTACATATTTTTATCATTTACTATTTATATATATATTTTATAGTTTAAAATGAAAATAAGAATAAAAACACTCGTTTGAATAAAAACTTTTTATGTTTTCTAGAAAAAAAATTATAAATATTGAAATTATTTTTATAAGCCCCCAAAGGGTTTACATTTTTCATAACGCTCTATTTTCTCTCCACAGAAACCCCAAACATAGTTTCTATTTAGTTATTATTGATCTCAATCGGTTAAAACATTCCAAAGGTTAAGACAGTTTTTCAGAAGTTTATTGCTGTCACAGTTTAATAGTTTGTGAATATCATACAAGAAAACTAAACATTTGCTATGACTTTCCATCTGTTCAAATCTTTTGTTAAGTGATTTGATAGCTTTGTCTCAAACATCATAAAATAATTCAACCTTGAAGGTTGTTTTTACTGCAGCAATAAGTTCATCTTAACCTTTGACAGCAAATTTGCTTTTTAATATTCTTTGGCTAAATTATCATTTCTCGCTCAAACTTAGGATTTCTGCTTAGCTTATTAAATAATTCTGTAGCATCAGTAAAATTAAATTATTCAAACCTTCATCTGACCTGAACTTTTCCAGAAAACTTTTTACACTTTCTAGAAGATCCATGGCCTTCTTCAAGTTACAGCATATTTTCTGTAGGAATTTATTGATCATGTTAATTTTGAGCAGAACTTGGTCTCAAGTTACTAAACTATAGAAAAATCTAAAAACTTGAAACTTTTTTACATTACTTGTTGTATTTTGCCTAAAAGCATCCAATTTCTTATTCTTACTGGCCTCGTAAGCAGTATCATAGATCTTAATTTATATAGATCTCGCGCCTATCTATATTTATATAGATCTCGCATATAGATCTTAATTTTTTAATAATGTATCTGAGTAGTATTGGATTGTTTGTGTGGCTTTCTCAAAGTGTGTCACTAGGATATTCTACTGTTAGTGAAGTAACATGTTTCTTTAGAATACTTCAATTGTAGGAAGAAGCAGAGAAAAGTTGCTTGGGCTAATTCTCTCTGCTTCTACCTATCTGTGTATATCCTGCACATTATTAAAAGAGTTTACAGCATCAGGACATGATAGAGCTGCATCATTTACTTCCCGGTTAAGAGAATAGCTGCCATATTGTTCTAAAAAATTATCTGTCCGAATGTTGAAATCAAGGATTAGTTTTTAAAATTACATATGTTTTCCTTCATTTTTATCCATTTTCATAAGTTTACGACTATGCATGTTCTTTAATGGTATCTTGTGTCTTGATAGTTCACTTAAAAACAATCCATTTGTCTGCAGCCCGAAGAATCGCAAGGTGGAACAAAACCTAGAAATGTTCTTGGACGAATTTTTTCCCTTTGCACTACCAGCGCAAATTGTGCCACTATTGCTAGTATCTATTCTGTGTGGTTTAACATCAGGAGTATAATCCAGTATAATTGAGTAATATACTGCATTTTGCAGTTCACTTAATATATGGTCTAGAATTCATGTTGAAATGAGAGAAATAAACTTGTACTAATATCCCACAAACAACACTCACTCGTAGTCATGACTTACTATTCCCTTCTGTTAGACAGGTGCTGTGGTGGTGGGTATCCAACATATTAAGATAAACCTATTTTCAGGGTGAATGGATGGCCAGTGTACAGCCGGTCAAAAAAATTCTGAACAACACTCATTATTTTAGCTCATAGGGTCGTACAGTCAAACCAAAAGTATCTTTAGACTCAATAATGTCTATTATAAATAAATGCGCATCTGATTAGCAAAAGGACATCTTCATATTTAGTTGTTCAATATTTCATAAAATTCAGATAACACCTATTTTTTGTCATCATTACATTTATCACGTTGATATTATTCTAAATATGCATGTTTGTGTGACTCTGGCCATAAATAAGAGAGATATAAGGAAAAACAATTTGGGGTCCATCTTTATATTTAAGGTAGTAGAATGAAGGTCACACATACTCTGCAATTATATTTTTTCTATTTCGTAGATATGGCACATTCTTATCAATAGGCTTCTAGAGTCCCGAACTCCTGAATTTCAGGGGCAGTGTTAATGACATTTTTAACCAACAATATGTTAATATTACTATTAAATTAAAGACAACCAACATAGGTCATTTAATAAAACTCCTTTCCTCGGCGTACATAAATTTACAAACACCAAAGTGCTTTTGGGTATCACCGTGCCCTTCATCAGTGGCTAAATGAAAAATACAGTGCCAACAAATCTATACATATAGGCCAAATCGACTGGTGAAATTTACATGTTATCCATTTACTTTTTTACAATATTTACATTATTTTATTTTATAAAAAGGCATTTAAGATTTAAATAATTATTAAATACAAATTGCAGTAAGGAAGAAGGTTCATGCCCAAAATGTATGTCATCGAAACACAAATTACATCAAAAATTAAATTCACAGAAAATTATATAAAGGTTTGACACACATGGAGTCGCCTCCGGCCGTCCAAATAGTTGCTCAAGTCCTCTGGATGAGTCGGATAGTCTGGGTCTTCAACACATGGAATCACCCGGCCACACAAACAGCTACTAAAAGCCTTCGGGTCAGTCATGTGTTCTGGGTTTTTCACACATGGAGTCGAGAAAGAGTCACCAAGCATAACTCAGGGTCTGAACAGGATCAAAATTACAAATAGAATCATGGTATAGATAAATAAAAAGGGATTCATAAAGTAAAATATTACGTGGGTTATTGCAACTGATTAAAAGGAAAGCTTTTCAAACATAGGATGAAAATTATCATTAATAACATACTGAGCAAGAGCCACCATGTAATATTTTACTTTTTGAATCCCTTTTTATTTATCTGTACCATGATTCTATTTGTAATTTTGATCCTGTTCAGACCCTGATTTATGCTTGGCGACTCGTCCTGGACTCCATGCATATCAAACTTTTACATAATTTTCTGTGAATTTAACTTTTGATGTAATTTGTGTTTCTACGACATACATTTTGGTCATGAACCTTCTTCTTTATTGTAATTTGTATTTAATAATTATTTAAATCTTAAATGCCTTTTTATAAAATAAAATAATATAAATATTGTAAAAACGTAAGTGGATAATATGTAAATTTTGCCTGCCGATTTGGCCTATGTGTATGCATTTATTGGTTCTATATTTTTCTTTTCGCCATTGATGAAGTGCATGGTGATGCCCGAAAGTGCTTTGGGTTTGTAAATTTATATACATCGAGAAAAGGAGTTTTATTAAATGACTATATATATGACTATAAATTAAATGACTATATTTATATTAAATGAAGTTTTTGAAGTCACAAACTTTAGTGCTCTTGAGGCCACTAATAAATTTTACTCACAAAGTTAGATGAAAATCATTGGCATTTTATGTAGATCATCCAAAATTTACTTTCATTTTCTACTTAGATTCATTTAATTAGAAATTTCATAGTATTTCTTTGATTATTGGCTTTTATTTTTATAGCACATAACTGCATATCATAATAAAACAGTAAACAACGTTAACATATTTTCTAATGTTTTGGGCAAAATTTGTTTTAAGTTATTAACTAAAAGGCAATACTTACTAATATATACAGAGAAGCTCAATATTATTTATACTGATACAACTTAATTTAATCTGTAATATATTCAAGAAACATTACAACTCAATAAAACATAAGGTGGCTATTCCTGTCAATAGCATCTTGGATATGTTGCAGTAAAGAATCTATAGTAGTACTCAAAAAATTTTATCACTCCAAAAATATTAATAGTTTTAATATATATCATAATAAATCCGAATGTTGCATCCTATTTTTAGTGCATTGACACACACAGATATTTTAAATGTCATCACCCTCTAGTCATTATTGTGGGATAGTAGACATTATTTCATGTCATCTCGAGAATTTAACAAAATATTTTTTACTTATGCAAAACTCTTCATTATTAAATATTTAATAAAATAAGAATGTCACATCTTTATTATTAAATATTTAATTATATTAAATATTTAATCTTTATTATTAAATATTTAATTAACTAAGAATGTCACACATTTCTCATTTCAGAATATTTCACACATTGATATTTCAAAATAATTTTTGTGCTTTACTGCATACCCTTCTCTTCATTGTATTCATCAATATGAAACATTTTAAATGTCACTTTAAATGTATTACTGTCTTTTTACTATCAATATCATGCAAATATGTCGGTGATGCAATTTGTTGAGCACCACTGTATCAAGCTATGAACAAAATTAGTATCTTGCCAAAATTATACACACATTACATAAGGCGAATCTCCAAAGTTAACACTTATTAACATTTTATAAAATAAATTACCTTCCAACATAGTTACAAAACATAAAATTTACATAAAAATGCTCTTTGCAGCCATATGCCTTATAAATACAATTAATAATTCGAAAGTAATTAAAAAGATTAAATTATTATTTCTATTTTCAGTGAGATGGTCCAAACCTCTTTTGCTCCACATAAAGTCCCAAGAATACAAATTTAGTCTTTGCCTACATATTCTTCAAAGGCATTCCTCACACTGGAGAAATATATGCATTTAGTTTAATTTGCTATGTCACAATTTATTATTGTTCATATTGATGTTTGAATGAAATTTAAAATTAAATTTATTTTATATAAAAAGATTGTATACTATTCAATGTAAAGTTGAAGTTATATAACAAGAAACAAACATAGCATGCATTGATCTTAGTTGAATCGACTTTATACATTTTAAATTATATAATTTTTACTAACGCAAATGCAATAACAATGTCTGATCACTCATTGCTCAAATGTCAAGAGTCCAAACTTTGCATTGCACAGCAATTTTGAAATTTTTCTTGAGTATTTTCATTGGAAATTGATGACTGGTCCTCAAAAAACTTCAACATACAGTTTTGAATATAGGTCTGTATTTCAATAAGTACTGAAAGGAATGAACTAAAATTTTGCAGACTGTAGTAATGCTTCTGACTATGCTGAATCAATTACTCATGTTTTAATTCATATTTTTTTTAAATATGATTTTCATAATTAATATTAAAAATTTGTTTGAAGATGAAAACTGGTATGCAGTTTATTTGGGCGATTTAGTATCACAATATAAAATAGGAATTAGTTTGATAGGCTAATTATTTCAGAAAATATAAAAGAAAAACTGCAGCATCAATTTAACATTTGGAGCTCAAAATTTCAAACAGTCATAACTCCCCCAACGGCTTGAGTAAAATGTGTAAATTTTATATGAATTTGGGGTGCTATGATCTGGATAATAAGAATCTGTTATCAAAAAGTAGTGTTATCTTTTGAAAAATTCAAGTTGGTGCAAAGTTTAATATGAAGACAACCCCATATGTAAATTAGTTGCTCATTTATTTATAGCAAGCATTATTCTGAGTCTAATAATGCTTTTCACTGTGTGACCCTAGGAGGTTGTTGTTGTTGAGACCCAGACCGTTCGACCTACCAGAAAGTGACCCTAAGAGGTGGAATAATAAGCAGTGTTCGATTTTTTTTGACCGGCTGTACATGTATATTTGGTGAACTGGCAGATGGCCTGGCTTGGAGGAAAGGGGGCATGGGGGCATCATTAAGCTGGTAGGGGAAATATTGTTAAACATATTCTTTTCATATAAGTATAATTATAAATACAGTGATCCCTCACTTATACGCACTTTCTTTTATGCACATTTTTCACTTATGCGTGTTTTTTCCATGGTCCCGGCCAGGGATATGGGAAAGCAATGACAACTCGTATTCATTTATGCGCTGCACTAAAAAAGCACCCCTCACTTATGCGCATCGCAAAAAGAAAATTTCTCGGTTCAAAAAGTAGGTTCCTTAAGTAGTCAGGTGTTGTTTATCGCAAGAATTTTACCCTTTTTGTTCTGCTTCTAAGAATGCATCCCCTTGCCCTTCCCTTATTGTTTAAATTCCAGTAACACATTCCTCTACCTTATACACAGGGGTGGGGGGTGGGGGGGTTCTTGTGATTGACACCAGTAAAAGTCGCAGCCAATTAGAGAGGTTAGTACGGTACGTACCACGTGATATTGATCGCTAACGAAAGAACAATCTTTGGAGTTTTGATTAGATGGTTACGTTTTAAAATGGCGAAAAGAATAAAATTGTTGCTTTCGTTTAAAATGGGTGTTATTAAAAAATTTGAAGAAAATCCTTGCACCTCGTAAAAAACTTTTGCGGAGCATTTTAATGTCCCAGAATTGACATTGAGAGGGATTTTAAAAAATTGGGAGGCAATAACAGTAGCTCATCGAGAATATGGAATTCAGTCGAAGAAAAGAAGCAGAATTCAAGGTGGAAAGTACGAAGAATTTGAGAAAGTTTTGGTGCTACAGTTTAAAGAAGCTCGTGCCTCGAACATTCCTGTTAACATTGAGCTTCTAAGGGTGAAGGCCATACAGTTGTCAAAGAGTTTTGAAATGGAAAACTTTTCTGCATCACACGGATGGATTGAAAAATTCAAAAATAGGGATGGCTTGGCAACTCGTGTCCTTTCTGGGGAAAGTGCGAATGTCAATGAAGGAACTGTAGAACAATAGAAAGAAGACTTGGCTACTTTAGTAAGCGGATACGAAACATCTACAATTGTGATGAAACTGGTCTTTTTTTTAAAATGATGCCCGACAGAACCTTAACATTCAAGGGAGAACCATGCCATGGTGGGAAAAAAAAGTAAAGAAAGACTAACTGTCTTGTTGTGTTGCAACGCCGATGGTTCGGAAAAATTCCCACCATTGGTCATTGGCAAATCAAACAAACCTCACTGTTTTAAGAACATGAAGAAGCTTCCTTGCGACTACACTAGCAACAAAACAGTGTGGATGACATCGCACATTTTCTTGGATTTCCTTCATAGATTCGACAGGAAAATGGAAAAAGAAAAACAGAAAGTTCTCTTATTCATGGATCAGTGTCCTGCTAACCCACAAGATTTTCTAACTTTCAACAACACGAAAGTTGTGTTTTTTCCTGCGAATTGCATGAGCAACATTCAACCTTTGGATCTGAGTGTCATTCGTTGTTGTTGTTGTTGAGACCCAGACCGTCCGACCTACCAGAAAGGTGTAAGGTAACTGTATGGACGGCCGGGAAGTGCCACCCAATTTAGACCGGAACCCAGTGGGGGAGGCATCCACAGGGACCGTACCCTCCTTCCCCTACCACCAACCTCTCGGAAGGACTTACGGACCCACATGTTTAACGTGATCGTACTCCGCATGAACACGGCAACATTTGTGGTAGCGTGCAAATCTAGCGCGCAAACCACGGGGATACCGCACCCGAGATGGCCAACAGCACGCGGTGTTCCGAGGTGGTCACCCACCAAGTACTAACCGCGCCCGATGCTGCCTGACTTCGGTGATCTAACGAGAACCGGTGTTTTCAGCACGGTACGGCCGTTGGCCTGAGTGTCATTCGTTGTGTGAAAGTGCACTACAGAACAACTTTATTCCGTCGACTTCTGGCTACTTTAGAAACAAAGTGTGCAACGAAAGAAGAATTGAAGCAAGTTATCATCCTTGATGCAATTCATATGTTGTGCTCATCATGGAGAAACATCACTGATAAGTGTATTAAAAGCTGCTTTAAGAAAGAAGGATTTTCGTTTCCAGCAGAAAATAAATGTGAGAAGCCAGAAAATGAAAATAAAAATTGTGAAAATGACATAAATGAAGAAGATTTGCATACTGGATCTGGTGGACTCGCTACGTGTACTTTCAACAAATTTGTTGATGTAGATGAAAATTTAATCACAGCTCAATTGCAGGAAAGTGAGACATTGCAGTTGAAATAAATGGTGGTGACAAAGATGAAGAGGTGGACGACGATGATGAAGAAGATGCGGCAAAAGTTCCTCCAACTCACACAGTAGTGTTAGAAGCATTAGAAACTCTGTGTGACTATTTTCAGTTCAATTCTGGAAGTGAAGGAACTTTTTCACGTCTTGATGAACTTGAAAAGACTCTTTTTGAAAATTCACGAAAACAAAAACAATCCTCGATTGTAAATTATTTTGTGAGAAAGCAGTAATAGGAGTAAAACGAAATTTGAGTATGTAAGCATTTCCATTTTTTTTGTGTGTGTTCTTAAAAAATAGTAATTCATTAAAAAATAAATTCATTGCATTTTGAAACTAATCTTATTTACATTTTTCAGTAGTGTATACATAGTATTAATTAACAATATAATGTAGTACAATGCATTGATGTTTCACTTTTAAGCTCCTTTTCATGGTTTTTCACTTATGCACGTCTCTCACTTATGCATGTTTTTCTCACTGTCCCCTGCTCCCGCGCATAAGTGAGAGATCACTGTTATAAGAGTTTTCCATAATTATTGCAAGTTGAGAAATTCTGCCCTCTGGTTCCCCTCAATTCTTTGTTCTACAATTACTGCTGTCCTAAGTGGCTGTTGTTTTATTTGCATCTTATACACCTCTGGTAATGTAATTATTTAATTTCTGGGGATTTCTTGTAACCTACCAATGATCTTGGATGTCCAACTATCACTAACCCCTTTTGAATATCTTCGGTCAGTACAAGGTGAATGGAGATTAAAGCATCCTTATAGATAGGAGGTATGCCTAATAACCTATGAATGCACTTAGTTTCACATTGTGACTTATGTGTATAAATTGTTTATATAAATTATTTTAAGTAGATGGTCTGGAACACTTTTACATTTTTCACTATAGTTAGATTTTCTACTTCAAGCTTCTAATACCACTTAATTTTTGTAATAATAAATATATTTTGAATATAAGATTTTTTATATAATTTTCTATTAACCCTTGTTAAAGTGAGGGAGTGAAGTGCCTTATTTAAGCTTCTTATTTTTGAGTTGGACACATTTTATTGTTTGTAGGCTGAGTTTGATAAATGTGATCAGACAAAATTTGCACATACTGTGTCCCCCCTAAAATTTAATCATTTTTTTTTAATTTGGATATATATTGTAAATTAACATTTTACAGCCAAAGTTTGTTACTGAATGCAGTCCGATAAAAACTGCATGTACTGTACCTCCCTCTCCAATTCTTTGCTTTGGTGATATATGTTTAATGTTGTACAGAGATGGTGTTTTTTGATAAAAATGGTCAGTCAGAGCTGTACAGCAAAAAAACATTACATAGACTACCAAGGATAACTCCTCAAAAATGCAAATAATTTTTTATGTACCGGATGGCCATAAAATAATGTGAGGTGTTCAGAGCCCTCTAGCGAGTAATGTATTGGACGAAACATAACAAAATTCGGTTGGCGTACACAGTGGAACATGTGGTTTTGATTTCTAAAAAAACAATTAGTTCCAAAAGTCGCCTCTGGGGGAAATTTTGGCACTGCAAAAATGTAATAGTATGAATAATGAATGAGTAAATTCAAAATGAGACAGTACACATCAATTTTGTTAACAATGCATGACAACGTTTATTGTTAATTATAAATGAGGTTCATTATGACCAACATTGTGATGTTTTAAGAACTGCATGCATTGATGACATTTTCCACCGGTAGTTTCAAATCGTTGAATCATGTTTCGTAAGTTTGTTAAGCTCATCGGTTCTTGTCGTAACTTCTTCAGCTGCCGAAATTCAGGAAGGGCAGCATTGACATTCTCGTTCCGCTGATAATACAGCTTTAAATTTTGCTCAGTAAACAGTGCTAAAATTTCCCCTGGAGGCAACTTTTGAACTAATTTTTTTTTTTAGAAATCAAAACTGCATATTCTACTGTGTACCGAATTTTGTTATGTTTCATCCAATACATTACTCCCTAGAGGCCTCTGAACACCTAGCATTTATTTTATGGTCACCAGGTATTTGGCAGATACGATATATTATGATTTTGTGGTGAACTTGATTTTCTTTTGTACGTCTGGTATATCTGATGATAATTTACCTTAAACACAAACAATTTTTCGGAAATTTCATGTAGATAAAACTCCCAAGGAAAATGTTTTAGGAAATTGCAAAAGGCAAGTGACACCAGTTGCATTATTTTTATAAGAATTCTATGAATTCCAACATATGTAGGAAAATTTTGAATTATTGAATTATGTATTTGAATTCCTGAAAAGTTCTTTTTTTTTTAAATATCCTTCACTTCATTTTGAGTCATACGAATATTTAAGATTTACAATTGATAAAACTGCTGCTTGTAAAACAATAACTTATAAAACTTCCTTGAAGAAAGCAGCATATGTCAGTTTTATGATGACAACTGTTTTGAGGATGTTATAAGCCCCCTTCTTCAGGGAAAAAGAACAGTATGTGCCCTCTAAATGGATTTAAATGTTTTGGGTACATTAAGGTACAAATCAGCTATTTATTTTAGTAAAAAAACCTCTCTGTGAATCTATGTGATACACATGGGCCCACTGTAGCACAATAAATATATGCTTGATTTCTATGAAATTTTGAAGTTAGGTGACTTATACAATCTAATGATGTTACACATTTTTATGCTCAAATTCCATTATAATTACTTTTTAGACATATAAAAATTTCATATATTTTGTGAAAGTGGAAGTTATACGTTCTTTTCTAATTTAATCTGCATATAGTCCTATTTCAAAGTTAAAACACATTTGATTTATGTAGATCAGAATATTCATTATGGTGATGTGATACAGTATTAATACAATAAAGCAGCATTTCCCAAATCTTTTTTTTCCCATGGCCCAGTTACTTTTATACTTCTCCTTTGTGACCGACTGAAATTTTTACTGCCTATATTGGTCTATAGGTAAAATGAAACAGATTTGAATGTCTATACAGTTTTTATATATTATAATAAAGAATAATTTATTTTTATAAAAATGTAAAGATATCAAGCTAAAACCAAGTAATTTATTAATGAAAGAAGTATCATGCTGTTTCTTGTTAACTTGAAACTTCAGGTTTGGAGTAAAAGATAAATTTATTCTTAAATCCAGTTCAACTTTCAATCGGTTTTTATATTTATCTTTTATGTAAACAAGTGTTGAAAAGCTTACTTCATACTTATATGTGGTGACAAAAGGCATTAGAAATTTTATCGCTTTTACCGCTGATGATAAAATAGCCAAAAATCCATCAGTGGTATTCTGTTTAAGATGTCTTTGAGTGCCGTATCACATTGGAGTTCAATTATAGACTCAGTATCTGAATCTGGCAATACTGTCTTGGATTCTACGTTCACTGTAAAAGGGTTCCTTATCCATGTTTTGTTGCTGATGATTGGGGAAATATTCCTTCAGACTTATCTTCAGTCATAGCAGATGTTCCTTAATAGCAGCTGAAATCTCATCCAGCAGGGAATTCATGTTATACTCTTTTTGTAATTCTCTTAATTTTATAAAAGCTTTGTAATTCCCTGCTTCCACACGGCAGGATCACAAATTGAGTTTTTTCATCATAGCTTCCACCTTCTCTTGCACTTTAAATATAGTTACATTGCTACCTTGTAATGTTAGATTTAAATTATTCAAAAAATAAAAAATGTCGCAAAGGTAGGATACCTTGATTAACCAATTGACATCATGAAAACTATCTTTGAATTCAAATATTACATCCCTAGCTGTTGGGGGATGCTGGTCTAAGAACATTAAAACTTCTTCCTTTATTTCAATAAGTCTTAAAACATTCCCTCTTGATAACCATTGCATCCCATTCCAAATCTGCAAATGCGTACAGCACACAAAAGATGAGGTATCATCGGAAGTGTAGTGATTGAAAGAGAAAAATGAAGGATGGCCATGTTCATCCTATTCTCACACACAAAAGAATACGAGAACAATCCAGACAGACATAAATAGCTATGCTACCGAAGCAGGACCCTGAACCAATGGATTAGAGGATGCTTCTAATTATGGTGGCAAATGCAATGCTTACTTCTATCATTCTGTAAGCAGGAAGAACTGGATTACATATCAAGAGTGCATCACATGGTTGAACAAAATTTGTTATGGAGCCAAGGGATGTAAATACTTTGTATGCAAAGTATGAGAAGAGAATGATAAAGGCAAAGTACTATGCCCATCTTACCCATAGATTGGCATTTTGCAGCATTTATTTTCATTTTGTTTCTACATTAAAATAGCCCAATGTACATTAGCCTGAGTGTTAGTATTAATAAAAGTGCATTTTATAATTTGAAATACTTGTGCAACATTTTATTGAATATATCAATTTGTAGATAAAAGTAAATCATAACTATGCCCACCTTCCCTCTACTCACCCTATTATTAATCTATTTGAAAATCAAAATTTAGACACAACTATAAAAAAGTGCAATGTGTTAAACTTGTATAACTTTAAAGTTATAGAAGTTAAAATACAAATTTCAACTAATAAAAAAAAAGCTATGCAGTGTACTTGTTTAGAAAAAAAATTATTTTGTTACATCTTGAGAGAATATAATACTATGTTGGTACCCTTTGGAAGAATTTAAGAGTTGATACTCTCTGGAAGCATTTAATATATTAGTGCTCTCTGATATAAAAGGTTGTGAATCCACACACTAATACAAAACTGAATAATAGGTGCATCCAATGCAGTGGTCAGATAGTAAGAGTTGAAAATTAAAGGGATAGAATTAGAAAATTTCATATAGTCAAGTGCATGTGAAAGCTTAATAAATCTATTGTTTTAAAATAGGATACTTAAACTCTTGCATGAAGATTACTGAAAATCAAAATTTTAACTGCATTAATATTCTAAGATGTAATAGCAATTTAGACTATTTACAATCATTGTCTTATTTTTAATTCTTTACAATTAAATATCTCACAAGCTGAATAAGTTATAAGGCAGAAAAAGTGTAAAAAAACTTGAAAAATATCTTCTGCTAAAAGGGACAATTACCACAAATTGAAATTTTGACACAATCTCAAATCCATATGACTTTTGTCACTGTTTATGTTTAAATATATAGTTGTGCACTTGCACCCACAAGCAAGTTTGCAATATAACTAAGTATTATTCAATTCATACACAAAGTCATATAAGACACCCCTCTTTGAAATAAGTAAAAAACAAACTAAATACTCAATAAAGTAATTTTAAATCTTAAGACTTTAAAACTCTGCTTTTTAATAACTATTATATTGTGAAATGATACAGTTGAATTTACACATGTACTGCTAAATTCAAACATATAACTATTATATTGTGAAATGATACAGTTGAATTTACATATGTACTGCTAAATTCAAACATATAAAATTACTTTATACATTGATAAAATACTTTCATAACAGTATATTTGTAAATATATTTTACAAATGATGCATCCTATAAACTAAATATAAATACATGCTTAAGAAAAGTAACTAAAATGCTACAGATACAAAATGTAAAGTAGAAGTTTTGGGTGAAATGTTTAATTTAATATTTACATTCTTTATGTTGAGGAATGTAATCGTTATCAAAATACAAACAATGAAAACACTTAAAACATTTTTCACACACTTTCCCAAGATTTACTTGTGTTATTTTCAATGTAGTATCCAACAGTATTTTACATTTAGTTTAGAATTCAGACAGAAGTTGGAAAAATCGAGCTACAACTATTGATAAGAGCTCATCAGTGTCTTTACTTATAGGTGCATACAATTTATCTTTTGAATGATCATGTTCCAGATCATTTTACGTACTGTTAAATTCAAACATTAAAAATTGCTTCAGACATTGATAAAATACTTTCATAACAGTATATTTGTACATATATTTTACAAATTATGTATCTTATAAACTAAATATATGTTCAATACATGTTTATGAAAAGTAACTAAAATGCTACAGCTACAAAATGTAAAGTAGAAGTTTTGGGTGAAATGTTTAATTTAATATTTACATTCTTTATGTTGAGGAATGTAATCGTTATCAAAAATACAAACAATGGAAACACTTAAAACATTTTTCACACACTTTCACAAGATTTACTTGTGTTATTTTTAATGTAGTATCTAACAGTATTTTACATTTAGTTTAGAATTCAGGCAGAAGCTGGAAAAATCGAGCTATAACTATTGAAAAGAGCTCATCCCTATCTTTACTTATAGGTGGATACATTTTATCTTTTGAATGATCATGCTCCAGATCTTGAATACCCAATGTATAGGGTAATGATTTATTTCTGAAACCATTTTTCTTTAGTTGCTTTAGGCACTCACCAATCTGATTTGAAGCCGTATATGAATAGTTAATCAAAACAGGACTATTGTATGTACCTATTTTATTGAAAAATATATCAACTTCGCTGAAAAATTGTTTAAACAAGATACCTGTCATAACAGTTTTTCGAAAGTAACTGAAACTGATAGAGTCGGTATTTTCACGATATACTTTCTGAAAAAACTTGTTCGCTTGCTCTAAAGGTATGTCTTCAACCAGCTTCATTATGACCTTTATATACATTTCCCCTGTGACTCCTCCATTTTCCAAATCTGTTTTAGCCATTTCATTATAAACTTGAAATATGCGATCTTCTATAACAGGGTGGAAAATTGTTAGATCATTAAGGGAATGGGCAGCTCTCGAAACAGATTGAACATTGCACTCCTTTCGAAAGTGGGAAGCTAGAAATCGAATTGGGTCTTTCGGTTTCACGTCTAATACAGACGTAAGTGCTTTCTGCAATGTTTCATCCAATTCCTTGTCATAATTCATTATGTCAATTCAAATTTATAAATAAAAAATTTACAAAATCTGTTGATACTAATCAACTACCGTTAGATTGTTATGATCGTAGGTGTGGGATGGTGTTGCCACTGACAAGGATACGTTCCCAAGGTAAACTTATGGAATTCGGCGAAAATTTGCCAGTTATAGAAAATTCATACTCTGAAAATTAGCTGCTGAATTTCATTCGAAGACGAGTAGAATAATGTTGAAAATTGGGTCTGGATTGCCAAAACAGTACGGTTAGGATCAATTGGCGACTTTGTATTTTTGTAAATTGATGAACACATGTAATGTGTTTATACTGTCAAAACGCATTTTATGCTGTATTTAGAGGCGTTAATACTTGGAAAATAGCTTCTTAGAGGAGAGCGTCAGTAAATCTGCCCTATCCGCGCTTGTTAACTTTCGTGGCACACGTTTTTCGCCGAAATTCTGCTCAAACAGTTGCGAAATGTTTTCTGATAGATAAAATGCAATGCTTAGATTATATTAAGACTAAATTTAATACCCAATAAAACATGGAATATATTTTTTAATTTAATTCAAAATATTTTTGGTGCATAGAGTACGGGCCCATGACGTCGCAAATTAGTTTGGTGGTCAGAGAAAACTGTGCCACCATAGAATTTTAGTGCAAAATCTGACTTTTAAAAGTGGTTTTGTGAGCATTTTCTTTTTGCAAGCCAATAATTGAAATAGTTATTAATAATGTTTATGGAGATAAAACATTTATAGGTGACTCAGATACTGTGAACTGAAAAATATTCAGTTGGAAGGTATGCAACGTACCCATAACAATTAAGCGATGGTGTGGGTTTGAGATTCCTAAGGAAGCCTGATTTTGGAATTTTTACCACGCATTTACAAAATTCAATAGTCTTTTATAACTGCCGTTCCTGTTATAACTGATGAACTGATGTTCCTTACGAAAATTCAATAAGGAAATATTTTTGTACGTCACTATTAAAATTTTTATATAGTCATACTACTACATTTTTAGATTGATTAGAACTTGAGTAATTCATGACAACTAAAATGATATACGAACATATAAAAAAAATTATTTTTAAAAAATATCTTTTTTGTTTGTTTGGGATAAATTAATATAATTTCTCAGCAATATAGATGTGCGAGATGTGACACCTCGAAATATCGGGGGGGGGGGGGGGATAAGTGATCGCTTAGGTCACCAAACGCAGTAAATCCGTTGTTACAAAGTCTTAAGCACGAACCCGACTCGGCAAAACCCCGTATGCGGAATTACTATAGGCGGACTAAGTGGTCGCCCAGTCCGTGGCAGTAAATTTGATGCTGCGAAACCATCTATTAAAAACAGGGGATTCAATAAATTTTAAAACTTAAGAACTTTTAAAACTTAACCTACGACTCTTCACATGAGGATTTACGATAGGCGACTAAGTGGTCGTTTAGGATAACAAATACAGTAAATCTGGTTCTGCGAAACTAGTTCAAACCTGGTCGTAAACAAACACAGGCATCAAAATTTATCCAGTCTAAACTTTATATTGCATATATACAGAACTACTGAATATATACACACCATTCTAAATGCTGTGACATAAATAGAAACCAAGTTAATATAAAATGTCACGGGGCATTCTGACATAATCCGGGGGGGGGGGAGCTTCGCCCCCCTGTATCTATGCCTGAAAGAAACACTGATTCCATATATACACACTGAATTTTAAGTTTTTCTGAAAAGCTGTGTTTATTAAATTCAATGATGATGAAACTAAATCTTGTCAGATGTATTCGCAGCTCACAAGACATTTATAGGGAAAGAGGGGACAGAATTTGTGTGAAAAGTTCAACCCGCAATACATAAGCAATAATGAGACTGACTCATTTTACCATTACCAGCATATAAAGAGGAGAGAGGAGTGTTTACAAATACGGCCATGCCAGTTGTATGTAACTATATATATATAATTCTCTAACGTGTTTTTGTCTTTCCATACCCCCCAGAGGACCACCGGTGACATAGAAGGCCGAATCTTTGCTTACTTATAGTATCACCTTATTTACATAACCGAACGAGGAAGGATGTTCAATTTACCCACCCCGGGGGCGGAGAAAAGGGGGGTTTTGAGTAATCTTTTCAGAAACCCCTGGTGACCTAGTATCGACCATCGGACGTAGTCAGATTTTTTATCCTCCCCCGGGGCGGAAATTATGGAGGTTGTTTTAAAGGACTTTCAAGAATCTTAATCAGTCCTCCGGTGGCTTAGAAGGCTTAATATTTGCATACTTATAGTATGGACTACTGAACTGAACCGATTTTCGATTCTTTGCCAGGAGTGGACAAACAAAGGGGAGGGGGGGGGAGGAGATTAAGGTCTCTCAAAACCGTCCCGAATTCCCCCATACCGAGCACATAAAAGGTTGAAACTCGAACGCGGGGGAAGAACATAACTGGGCCAACACAATAATACAACTGTTTTCGACGTTAAGCACCATACATTCCTAAACGTTAAGTTATGGTCCATTTATATCAAAAATGTATTTTAATTTTTACATTTCCCATGTAATTATAATTGAAAGCTTTTCTGTTATATGGGTTTTAAAGTTATGTTTTCTGATTATTTTGTCAAAGAAAAACAATTAAATTGGCAAAATAGTTTTATTTAAATTTTAAGTGTTGTATTCAAAACTATTTTTATTCCAGCTCTTAAAACTTCTGTATACAGGTAATAACTATTTTTACTTCCTCATACAATAGAATATAGTATTGTATAGAGAAAGTATTGTTTTCACGAAGATCTTCGGTTTCGAGATTTTGATGCCAATATATGTTTTAGGGCCCCTTGAATCGTTCTGAATATTTTCAGAGTGATGTCCTTCTGTTTAACGTCTGTCTATGGTCGGTTTTTGTATATATGATAGCTGCCGCAAATATTAATGTATTTTCACGAAACTTTTATCCGGCCTCCAGTGAGTAGGTTGCAAAGCCTCCCAACTCGCGAAGTGAGTTAAGGGGGGGGGGGGGGGGCTGGTGAGCGTTAGCGAGCAGGAGGCGGAGGCCCCCTAGGATTAAAAAAAAAATAACTGCGTTCAATCATTTATATCTTGATATTTTAATCTTCGTGACAGTCGCACAATTTGCATATTTTTTTTCTATATTTTCATTAATTTTTACATAAAATTAAACTTTGCCTACGTATTGGAAATCAAACATTAAATGGTCACTACCTGTCAATTGCCAACGACTATGTCGCCAAGCGTAAGTCAAATCGTACCAAGCACAGGACTTGCTGATATCCTGTAAAATTTTATAAAATGTGGTCCATTACTTCTTGAATTAAAATGGATACATGTAATGCACAGACACACACGTCACGCTAAAAATTGTTTTTTGTGTTCTAAAGGCCCCAAAATGTGTAGATCCATCGTAAATTCGAGTTACGATTTTCGACACGATTCCAGTTCTTTCCCTATACATTATCATGTATTGCATTGCAGGGAAAGTAAAAACTGACAAAATAAGTTTAAGAAAAATAACCACCAGAAAACGTGTCTCTGGCTTTACTTATCTAATGTTTCCGATAGATGACAGCACTGTATTGCTGGAAAAGACATTGTCTGGAGAACTTCTATATTTTTAACTTTCTCTCTTTCTGGAATATTCTAGTGCTGCCATCTATTTAAATAATTTTTGAAGTTATATTAGCCGTGGCAATCTTTTGATTAAAATTTGAAGATTTATAAATAAGGACCCATAAAAAATATGTATTCAAGAGAAAGTTGAAATCTGTTGGTACCATCCATTGAAAGAATTAAATATTAAGTTAAAATTGTAATATGTTAAAATTTAATATTAAGAATAACCGTTATTTTCAAATATTTATTAATGAATGTTAAGCCCTTCATACGGGACCGCCTATATCAATTGTAAACTCTAGTATTTGATTTTCTTCTCAGTGAATGTTTATTTTCTTGCTATATCCTCCCCCTTCCCCTAAAAAAAATATCGGAGACTCGGATATCCGCCAGTCCTCTCGTCCCTATGGGGCGACCCCTTTTATTATAATAGAATGAAAAAGATAGGGAATAGGCTAAATGGCGCAGTCAAGACAAAGGGGGAGGGGGGAGTTCATAACCCCTCCCTAGGAACTCATTGAGTTTTCTCATCAAAATGGATTAACTTGATATGAAATTAAAGTGTTGAACAAATTTATTTAATTTTATTCACTTGTGTGTGATCCTGGCACTGATTCAAGATAATTGAACCCGCCTTTTTCTGCGAAATAGCCCGTAAAAATCTCATCCACTCTTCTATCTAAGAAATCAATTAACCAAATTTCACAAAATTTGGTAGGTAAATCACATGTGGGTTACCCTGACGCTGATTACATTTTGGTACGACTCGGAATAAAAGAACCTTCTTTTGTGTTATCCACTATAACTGAGAAACTAATGGACCAGATTTCGCAAAATTTGGTAGATAAATCACGTGTGGGTTACCCTCGTGCTGATTAAAATTTGGTACGATTCGGAAGAAAGAACATGCCTTTTTTTCTCTGCGAAATGGCCTACAAAAATTGTCAAGATCTAAAATAAAATAATACAAGTTCATCAATTAAATGCATGTTTTATATGCAATTTTTGACAACGAAAATAATAAGATCAACCTCGTTACTCTAAGATGACTCATTCTCGAGGTATTCAAGCTTTTTAATTTTGGGGAACTGAAGACGTTTCTCCCTGTAGTAATAAAACTATTTAATGAAATTTCTTCAAACTTAGTAGATACATCCCCTGGGGGTATTCTGATACTGATTAGATTTTGGGATGATTTTGAAAAATATAACCGCTCTTTTTTTCGAATTGGTCTGCAAAGATCGTGAAAATGTGAAATGAATAACTAAATTTGCCGAAATAAATTAATTTAAGTACTTGTTCTTCATATAATTTTTGATAGCACAGCAAACAGACTGACCCCCGATGACTCTAGAATGGACCGGTCTAGAGATATTTTTGATTTTCGAGATTTTGAAAAGCTAAAGACTTTAAAGCGCACATTCAGTTATCAAGTGAAACGGACATGCATTAAAACTGCAAATTGGATATAATATCAGAAAAGTATCCATGTTATTTTCTGCGATTGAACTCAATTTAGTGCATTGTAAAATAAAAAATAAGAAAATGAATTTGAATTTGCAGGGAAAGTCATGTGCTATTTACATCAGATTTTTACTTTCTCTGCAATACATAGTAATGTATAGGGAAAGTATTGGAATCATGTCGAAAATCGGAACTTGAGTTCTCGACGGATCTACACGTTTCGGGACCTCTAGAACAGGAAAAAACTATTTTTAGCGTGACGTCTGTCTCTGTGTGTGTATCTATCTATCTGTCTGTCTGTGCAATATATGTACCCACTCTAACTGAAAAACTAATTGACCAAATTTCATAAAATTTGGTTGACAAGTCACACGTGGGCTACCCTGATTCTGATTTGATTTTGGTACGATTCGGGACAAAAGAACCTGCCTTTCTTTTTTTGCGAATTGGCCCTCAAAAATCGAATATCCAATCTAATTCAAAAACTAATTGACTAAATTTCATAAAATTTAGTAAATAAGTCACATATGGATTACTCTGGTGCTGGTTAGATTTTGGTTCGATTCGTAAAAAAGAATTGCCTTTTTTTCCTGCGAAACGGCCCTCAAATCTAAAGGTATCCGATCTAAAATAAAATGCTACATACTCTCAATTGTATAAATTAAATGCTTGTATTATACATAATTTTTGACAACAAATAGACATTAACATGTGCACACAGACATCACCTCAGAAATATTCGATTCGAGTTCATGATGCTTGAAACGCGTTCTTTCGTCGAAAGCTCAAATTCGAATTTTCGACCCCGTCACAATATTTTCCCTGTGCATTATGTTACATATATGGGAAATTAAAAAAAAAAAAAAATAGCAGGTGGGGAGGGGGGTTGTTGTTGAGACCCAGACCGTCCGGTTTATTCCCACTTCATCTCTTCCCATTTCGTCCCTTGCGCTACCCTTTTTTAAAATAGTAGCATTTCATCCCTTAACCAATATACACCTGTTTCTCACCCTTTCTCCCAACTGAGAGGGGTGCAAATGACTCCCTTGGGGATGAGTTCCAAGGAGCTCCGTCCCTCTTGCTATAGCTTTGAACATGATTCCCTTCAGAACTTATTGAAATACACAACTTTATTAAAAAAGAATCGACAGTAGCTCCAATCCGATGGAGCCAAAACGATTTCACGTGAGCAACATCTTTCTTTGTGTGTACTTTGTCTTCTTTAAACATTTTCAAAACAGTTCAGAATAATAAAATATCGAAATTAGAATCCCATAGTTCTTTAATTAAGAACTCGATCCCAGGTCCTATTATATATCTATTTAGAATTTTCAAAAGGCTACACATTACTTTGTATAGTTTATAGCTAGTATTTTTAGTTTTTGAGATATATAAGCATTACAAACTTGGAAAACGGAAAAATTTTAATATTCTTCAATTTGACAAGACGATTTCTCAAAAACTGAAAAAAACAAATTATAAATCTAGAAACTAGATTTCCTATTGAACATTTTGTCGCTTACTATTTACATTTATCTCTTATATTTACAAATATATTTCGAGTGAAAATAAGCAAAGTGAAGCAAATCATTGCTCGGACAAAAACTATATATTTTCGAAAAAATATTTAAAATATTGAAATATTGAAATAATTTTATATAATCATAATGTGCACTATATTTTCCTTTTCAACAAAATAAGTAAAAAAAATTGTTTACATATTTAACTATTAGGTTTGGAGATATAAACGTCCAAAGGGTTTATATTGATCGTACCGCTTCGATTAAGATATCTAGTATTTTAAAAATAAAAACTATAATACTGTTCTGGAGTAATATAATCTCGTAAAATAAAGCTGCACAATTTAATGTCCAAAGAAAATAATTTTGAGCTTTTTTATCACTTATCAATTATTAATGTTATGACAATTAGCTAATACTTTAAAATAATATGTCACTCATGGCATTTTTGAAAGAACGCTTAAAGTTTCTTTGAGACAGAGGCACATTTGTTTGTAATGAAAAAATGACCTAAATGTCAAAGATATTGTCGAATTGAAGGCAGATTGGGAAATTGCAAGTAAATTATTCTAAATAGAAATGAAAAATGCTTGTTCGGACAATTCGAAAAATATGTCAATGATTGTTAACCATCTTCGTGAGAAAAATTTTCAGGTTGTTTATTTTTCGAGATTTTCATTCTATGTTGTCTTCATTAACAATATAACAATAAGAAAAAAATTATGGGACCTACCCATCTGTCATTTTAAATAGGGTGCAATATACGCGATCTTCATTTTACTACACTAAATATTGAGTTTTGTATAGCGAGAATAGAGAACTTCCTTTTTGGAACTTTAATTTAATTATTGTAATAGAATGTTTTGAATAACAATGGCATTTAGAATACTATAGGAATTTGCAGCTGATGGTAAATTTTAAGTTTCTTTATAATGTATTTTCAATACGAAAACGGGAATACTGCTAGATATGTATAAAATAGATATAGACGAACATAGATCTTCCCAAAGGGAAATTATCTTTATTGTATATTTTTTTAACAAAGTAAAGTCATTCCAAATGGAACGGCCGCAAGGGAACAAATCTCAAAATCCCAACAGGCGAGGAGAGCTGTGAAGAGAAGAGACTATTGGGGAACGCACACAGTTTTCCCCTCTACCAACAGGTGAGGACCACTAGGTAATTAGAAGGGGTTCAGACAGGACGAAATGGGAATAACAAGAGACGCAGGATAAAATGGGAAGAGATGAAATGGGACATCACCGACCGTCCGACTTACCAGAAAGGTGGGGGAATGGGGGTTGAAGACCCAGACCGTCCGACTCGTCCAGAGGACTTAGAGTAACCAGTTGGACGGCCGGGGGGGAATGGGGGTTGTTGTTGTTGAAACCCAGACCGTCCGACCTACCAGAAAGGTGTAAGGTAACTGTTTGGACGGTCGGGAAGTGCCCCCCCCAATTTAGACCGGAACCCAGTGGGGGAGGCATCCACAGGGACCGTACCCTCCTTCCCCTACCACCAACCTCTCGGAAGGACTTTCGGACCCACATGTTTAACGTGATCGTACTCCGCATGAACACGGCGGCAGTTTTGGCAGTGGCTGGAATCGAACCCGGGCCTACCGAGTGCAACTCCAGCGCGCTAACCAATGGGCTACCGCGCCCCTGGGGGGGGAATGGGGGTGTAAAAATTCCACAATCTTGTTTTCAAAGCACATGATCTTGAAACGCATCTCTCAGAAGACTGAATTTCAATTGTGTACACCCAATCTAACCGTTTTAAAATTTCAGAGAAAATCCCGATTTCAGTTTTTCAAAGATAAAATAAAAATTTCCAATCCCGTTACTATACCAATAATGCACTACAGATTTCGCACGACAGGATGTTCATGCTATAGGAATGCTTCAACACAATTCGTTCAAACTGTTGATTTCAGGCTAAGGTTCAAATACCCCATCGAACGCGATGAAAATTGAAAAAGATTTTGACGAAATAGAAAATAAAATAAAAAGATAAATAAATAAATAAAAAATATTTTTTCACGTTTATAAAATAACACCGCTGAGTGTGGTGAGGTGAATTTGGCACATAAATACAAAAAATACAGAATTATAAATACACTAAATATTACTCACCACTAGTGTCACTCAGCTCAACCGCATTTCGTATAGTGGGGTCCAATTGGACCTAAGTACATTGCATTCCCTAATTAAAGAGTCAATTCCTTTTGTGGCCACTTAATAATTTATTAAAAAGAGCACATGAAATATTTAAATTGACACTAATGTTAAAATACAATCACAATTTACTTCCAAAGTACCCAACTCGACCTCGGGGTGTACGGTTAATCTTACATTAATTTGTATTTTTTGTAAAATTTTCCAAAACTTGCATTTAATTACTTTAAAAAAAAAGTTCATTGGGCAAATATCCCATGAAGCTTAAAGTTAACCTTAAACACTAGAGATCACATGAAACACTGTTAACACATTACTAAAAAACATTTAAAATCAAATATAATTCACCATACCTTCATTACAGAAGAAATACACTCAAATGGGTGCTTGTAGCAATCCCTCTGCACATTGGAAAATGGGTGGCAATATTATTTGAATGGCTAGTTCAGTATTGGACATTTCATAAATATCACTGTTAGTCGGATCAGCTCGGTTGAGGATAGTTCAGAGAAGGATTATTCCGGAGATGCGCACACTGTCCACTTCAATTCTCCTCCTCTTAACGTTGGCTTATGACCAGCGGTTCATAAGAACTTACGTACAGGCGTTACCGGAAGGTCAAGAGCATTTTCGTATACTATCATCGTCAGCAGGATCAGACCGGCTAAGGCTGAGACAGGGAATTCTCTACCTCCTAACGATGGCTTCGGCCCAGCGGTTCATAAGAACTTGCGTACAGGCGCTACCGGAAGGTCAAGAGCAATCTCAGCTCAGTAGAAATCATCTGCTACGGACCTCGCCGATTCCAGTTTATGTCATCCAGTTGACGCGCGTCTGCTGCATAGGAGCCAGGGATTGATGCTCCGCAAACACTCCGTCCATGCAGTACCACAGTTGCCACTGCTTGAATGTAGCTAAGGGAACAAAGGGTCCCACACCACGCAGTTTAGAGGCAGAGCTGTGTTGCACTGCGAAACCAAAAAAAAAATGACGACTTTCTTTACTTCACTGGTCGCTACCGCTCGAAGAATTGCGCCCTCGCGCTGAATTAGGCTCTGGCTCCTTTTGGCTACGAGTCGACATACATCACCGGACATACGACGTCGGATCCTAGCAGAAAGCATTAGCCGCCCTAAATAGGGGCCACGGATACGATGCCTGAAATGTGCATCAAAGTGCATGCCGGATCGGGCTTCACAAAAAACACAAGTGCCACGGACTTGGAGTGCTATTCTCTCGAGATCAGAAAGGCATTTGAATTTTTACATTTTTACTAAAAAACTTCCAGAAATTTTAAAACGAGTTCAAAACTTCATCGAAAAAAGGACGAACTTGATTCAAATGACGTCATCGAAAATCGCCTGGCTCTCTGTGTAAAAGCAGTAAATATTTCATTCATACATTTTTATTTCATTCATCACAGTACTACAATAATTTATTCTACTTAAAAACTTAAAACCATGGAGGTAAAAGTAATTTAACTCTATGCATAAAACTTCATCGAAAAAGTCTGCCATTAAATCGTCTGCATCTGTATATAAAATCAAAGAATGTTTCATTCATGCCACCTATATTGCAGACTCCAGAACAAAATAATTGAGTTTTAAAGAAACTCAGCAATTCTTATACATGATGGTCAGAATACAAATAAGAAATTCTTATACAACTCATCTTACAGTCTAATCTGTTTACATTCTCCATAAGTGAAAATTAAGTTTCGTTGTAGAAATAATCAAAGTTTGATGATCATTTAAACCGAAATATATTGTAATTGCGTTGTTTTAGAATACAGATGCGCAGAAATTAAGCAAAAATAAAGAAAGCGATTTTAGGACGGATACAACACTAAATATAAATTAAAAAGAACTTTAAAAATCACAATTTTGACACAAGATGAATGTCATATTTTATTTTGGAGCGGATCACGTGATCTTTTCACATAATGGTCACGTGATATCTTCATATAATGATCACGTGATCTCTTTATATAAAGGGTGTAATTATTATTTTAATTTTTATTTAAAAAACTACTGAATATATTTTGCTGAATTTTTTTTTTTTATATATATATTTTATGGGACAATTTGAATATTTCCTAAACCTTTCGAAGCAATTTGTGAATTTTAAATTCGCTTAAAAAATACTTGAAAAATTAGGTCCCATAGGGTTCAATGTATTTCATTTTTTCAACCCGGGTTCAATCCAAAACTAATTGGATGATATTATTCATTTATATTCCCATAGGTCCCACAGACCGTCTGAACAACATACTAAAATATCATTTTGATAAAGGGGTTTTTACGGCAGTTATCCTGCTAACGGACAGACAGACAGACAGAGAGAATGAACAATGTCATAAACACTTTTCAACTATGTTGTAAAGTGTTAAAAAAAAAGAATCGCAAATTTTCTCACATTCATGCGCCAGCCTATTATTGTACATTTGGTTTCAGTCGGTTGAATCGTTATTAAGAGGAACCTGTCATATAATTTCGCAATGTCAGGTGCGCATCCATCCGCACAATGCTCACAATACGGACAACATTTAAGACCTTACATTGTTTTTTTACACATATAATGAAGATCCGGCCGTCCAACTAGTTACTCTAAGTCCTCTGGACGAGTCGGACGGTCTGGGTCTTCAACATATAATGAAGATGCATTTGCACACATTTTCGTTTCAGTCAGTTGCACATTTTCCAAGATTTTGGATCACCGCGAAATTTAGTTTCAGTCTGATGAGTAGTTTCCGAGATTTTGAAATATTGCAACATGCTCAAAGGAAATTTTCTTCACATATGCGATGAAAATTTCGTTTGAGCATATCGCACACAACTGACGCAAAATTAAAAAGAAATCACTCCGTTGTTTTCGTCATCTTGTAACGTGCCGAAATTTATACAACATTCGGTTTCATTGTAATTCAGGAGAGAAAGGGATTCTGTTCCTGTGATTCTGTTCCTGGTTCCTGTGCTTGGACTCCGAGGTAGTAGGACGTATCAGCGTGAGCTCCCGACATGGAGAAGCCCTTACCTGAAGCCAATATGCACGATTGCAACAAACCGACTTTTGAAGTCGTTATGGACTTGAATTTTAACAGCACGCCTCCGCGAACTAACGAACAAGTAGATAATGTAATTATCAGCGATCCCTTAGACGAGCAAGCAACTTGCAGTGATCTCGCACCTACTCAAGACCAGATTGAAGGACTGCGTATGGAAGTGGACGATCTCGAGGCAACACTAGCTGCCAGGAAAGCAACAAAGACACTTTTCTCGGAAGAAGCACTATCTCAAATGGACGAAATAGAGAGAATCATGGCTAAAATCCAGAACAGCAACAAAGTCAAGAGCAAGATGGCGGAACCGGGCTGTGGTAAGCATGTTTTGCCTTTACCCTCCCCCCTCCCCCCCCCTGCTTCTAAAATCAAGGCTCTTAAAGCCCCTACTAAAACTAAAAATGTCGAGGCTAACTTAAACTTAAACCTAAATCAAAACTTAAACTTAAATCAAAACCTAAATACTAATGATCAATCTACTAATATTGAAATGCAAACTTCTCAGGCCGCCCCTAAGACAAACCTCCAAAACATCAACTCTACTGCTGCTAGCAGCAATCAAGCAGACCTTAACAGTAATGAAACTAATGCAAAGAACTCTAATATCAGTTCTACTAACTCATCTCCTACTAAAAGCACCCAAAATAGGCATTATACGCCCCGTACTTTTACGGATGACGAAGGATTCGTCCACAAGGTCTCCAAGACCTCTAGATTAAACAATAACAGGACACCGCCAAAGGATCCTGAGCGGACCAATCAGCGAACGACCGGACACGGAATGGACGACCCCTCGGCAGCAATGCCGAAATCCCAGATTCCGCCGATTTTTATTAGTGCCAGCCACCAAGACTGGCCTTCTATCCTATTTAATTTAAAAAGACATGCACCAAAAATCATTTCGGTCCTTGACCGAAACTTTTTCAAAATAACTGTACAGACCGAAGCAGAACACAAAAACTGCATCTCCTATCTTACCAAATCTGGTGCACCTTTTAAAACTTACACACTTAAAGAAGACTTGCCAGTTAAATGTGTGATTAGAGGGCTTCCCCCTAACACAGATCAAACTCTTATTAAAGAGGAAATTGAAAATCTTGGTTTCAAAATTATTAGCTCAGTCAGACTCAGCAAAAGAGGGAGCAGAGTGCCCCTCCCCTTATTTTACCTCCAATTAGTACCCGAGACTAACTCGGAAGAACTTTTTAAAATTTCTGTGCTCTTAGGCACAGGAGTGACTTTGGAGCCCTACATGGGGCGCAAGGGCTTTGTCAGCCAATGTCATGCCTGCAATGGTTTTTACCATAGCAGCTTGGCATGTAGGCTGCCACTGCGCTGCGTCAAATGTGCAGGGCCCCACTCCGCCAGTGATTGTCAAGCTAACTTTAGGTTATGCTGCAATTGTGGCGGCGCCCATGCAGCCAACTGGCGCGGCTGCCCGAAATATCCGAGCAGCTCGCCTGTGACTAAGAGAGTCAGGGAGCACCCCCAGCACAATCATAAAATTAATTACAGCGCCCCCCCCCCCCCCCCAGGAAATTACCCTGGAAACTTAGGCCGTCCATTCCGGCCAGCTGGCTTTAAGCACAATATTGACTACGCCAGAGCCACCTCTGCTTCACAGAATCAAGTGGACTCTACTAAAGAACCTATAATAAATAATGAAATTACCGGACAAATTGCTGAGCAGTCGGTCCCAGCAGTCGCCACACTAAATCCAAAATTCGCAGTTGATAGCACTTGTGCTATCAACTATACCGACTTTCTTTTGACTCTCCTTGCTTTAAGAAATGATCAAACAAAAGACCTCTTATTAAAAGCGTTCCATAGAGCGCTCCCTGCTATGCGTAAGGCGACTACGCACATTGATCTGGTTTGGCTCATCTACGAGAGCTATAATGCGCTCGCAGATGACCCCCTCCCCTTAGCTGCCTAAACGGCTCTACCATTCCCTTTCGGAACCTGACCTGCCTTTAGCACCGCTTTGTTTTTGTCTCGCTATTGCCAGCCCGGTCTCTGCACCTTGAGTGCCTAACGACTTTTTCAAAAAAAAAATTTACACAAATTTGCTTACCCGTGTGTCCCTGAAAAGGGCCTTTTTCTTTCACAAGTAGTGACGAGTGACTCTTATGTAAATATAAACTTCCCCTTTTATTGTCAAACTAACTGTGTTCTAAATCTTTAACTTTATTAAATTATCTTTATAAAATTATTTTAACAATTTATTTAATTATTTTAAATTGATTTACTTATATGTAAAACCTATCTGTACTTAACAGTACACCTCCGAGCTCTCGCTCAGCGACCCTTTTTTCATTGGCCCGCTCTTCCCTGGCCCCGCCCACCCCTTCTCTTGCAGCCACAGCTCGGTACAACCACAGCTCAAATGTGCTATGTTACCTTACCAAGACAAGTCGGCTTGCCGACTCTGACTCCACAACCAGCAACCCTTCATGGAAGATTGCAAGCAGATCCATATTGCTATTGAAAAACTACTACAAGTGGACATTTTTACTTTCTGATGTGGGCGTAAGGGACTTTGTCCCAAGGTAGCCCGTAATGAAGCGTCTTGGTCAGGAGAGAAAGGGTTACCTCGATTTGGCGACAGACGGGCGGAATACTAAATGTGATGTGTGTTTTCGAAATATAGCACCCGCCAGTTATTTGAATTACTGGTGAGTTGAATCAACAGCTTATACGAATGAAAACGGAACGGAATCACATATTTATATAGGAAATTGAATAAAAGGCGATTGAGACTGAGTTTATAGTCTGAGAGCCATCAACGATTTTTACTACCCAATCGAGTACAAAAGTTTTGAGTGTTGCATGTGGTAGAACTTTCCTGGTGTCAACGGAGATCCGTGAGTCTGCTAAATGATAGGATTTTACGTTCCATTAACGGGTTTATGACTCTAGCAGTCGTTGCAGGTGTTTCTAGGCGTCTCAAGAGACGAAAATATGAAACTTTAAGTATCTATACTTAAAAAATTTACGTGTAGAATTCAACAAAATTTTATATTTAGAGGTTCATTAAGATTATGTAAAAAAAAAACGCCGTAGGAATGTGTACTTGTTTTTGGTGAATAATTCGAGAACCTGTCAAGTTAGAATGCCCACATTTGGTATGCCGTTTTTTATACATTTAAATTACGTACATATTTTAAAATACATTTAATGTGGTGTAAAGTTTGTGGGTATGGGGGATTTTATAGAACAAACAATATCAGTTCTCCAAAGAGAAAGGTCTCGCGCATATATTTGAACTGGGTCTATTTTATGCAGTAATCAAGTAATGATAATTTTATCATAAAATATGTTTCAAATTTAAAGCATATGATCTCCAAGAACGTAATTTTAAGGTAAATGAAGCAAAAATTTAAATAAAAATAAATAAATAATAATAAAAAATAATTACATTACAAAGTATAGGCATAAATAACTGCAGATCTACAGTTATTTAAACTGTAATTTAAACACATAAATAACTGTAGATCTGCAGTTATTTATGCGTATACTTTGTAACTTAATTATTTTTTTATGGTATCGGATTTTCCGACTATTCATATGCATATCTTGTTTCACGCTTGCGGGCTGTATATAAGGACTCATGTTGGTCACATCTTAAACAATTTATATTGCCACTGATTAAGGACGTACTGACGTCAGAAAGCGCTTTGGATCTATTTGTAATTTAATGTACGTCATTGATGGTGTTAATATTAAAGACTTTTTTACAAAGCAACTTGGTTGTTTTTTCTGTATAAAGTAGTTTTATTAAGATCCCATCAGAAATTTTGCTGTGCGCATATTTAACTCATTTTGATCACTCAGAGTACAAAATTGACCTGAGGTGGTACTTTCTTAAACTAAATTAAAATCGCCTCCGGATAATACGCCCACATATTTGTAAATTTTGTTCATTTTCGTCCACTAAATATCTGTGGAGAAAGATACATAGATACTTAAATTATGATCATCCTGTGTGTGTGTATGTGAATCTGTATTGTATATCAGAGTAAACATCTATATTGTTTATAAATTGCTAGCATTTTTGACAAAAAAGGTTGTTACATATATGCGCAATTATTTATTATATATAAATATAAATATTATTTTTCTTTTAGGCTTTGAAAGATGGAAAGAAATATATGAAAAAGAAAGAAAGGCCTCATTACTAATGCGATGTGTGAACAAGACATTACAAAAACAACTTATATTTACTGCAATAGATCTGGAACCCGCCTTTTAAGATCAACAGGAAAACGTACCATGGAGTCGCAAGGGCTTAATGAAAATGTTTCAACTCTCCAGCCCGTATAATTATTAAAATTAAAGACACAGGAAAAGTGATCGCGAATAATTATAATTTTCATTATAATCATCTTTTATACGCATTTCTAAATGCTATAGAAAGATAATAGTATATTAATTATCTGAAGGAATTCAACATTCCAGAATTTCGAATAACCTGAATTTTGAATAACGAAATGAGCTTCAAAGGAAGCACTTATGTACTAAGAGAGATCTACTAAATATTTTAAAATCCTACGGGATAGAAACAATTGAAAAACATGCTGAAGACCATTTAAGTGTAAATACCTATGTAGAGGAAAGTCTCCAGAATGAACAAAACCTTTTCCTTTATAAGAAGCAGAGAGAAATCATTCAAATGCTCTAAAGATGAGGACTACTCACTAAACAAAGATAATTTTACCTTTGACATAATGAGTGATTTTCAAAAAAGAATGATTGTAAATTTTGGCAGCAATATTATTTGTGTTGATGCCATTCATGGTACAAACAGATATAGCTTTAAACTTACAACAGTTCGGATAAATAATGAGTTTAGAGAAGGGGTACCCATGACATGGTTTATATGCAACAGTAACTTTATTATTATTTTTTCAAATTAATTAAAATAGAAATTGGAAATATAAGTAAAAAAATCTGATATGGGCAGCACATGACTTTCCCTGCAGACTTATATCCACGTTCTCTTTATTTTATTTAAATTTAATTCACTTTTAATTCAATTTTCTTTCTCATTTGGTAACTGAACTTATATTCAAAAGTGGCGTAGAGAAAATACGAAAAAAAAATAAAATATATCGAGAACAGCTATTCCTAGTAAAATGGGGTTGGTTTTATTCATTTCTTCGTTAAAAATTACGTATAAAACAAGCATTTAATGGAGATTTTTGAGCATACGTAGTTTTTATTTTAGATTTTGATGATTTTTGAGGGCAAATTTTCAAAAAAGGCAGATTATCGTTCTCCCGAATCGCACCAAAATCTAATCAGCACCAGGGTAACCCACACGCGACTTATCTACAGAATTTTGTGCAATTCGGATCATTAGTTTTTCAGCTAGAGTTACAGGCAATTTTACAGACAGTTTTACAGGCAATTTTTGCGGGCCATTTCGCAAAGATAAGGGTGGTTCTTTTATCCCGAATCGTACTAAAAACTAATCAGCACCAGTGTCACACCTAAGTGACTTACCTACCAAATTTTATGAATTTCGCTCTATTAGTTTTTGAGTTAGAGTGGATACATACATTGCGCAGACAGACAGGCAGACAGACACACAGACAGGCACACACACAGACGTCACGCTAAAAATATTTTTTTCGTTTTCCAGAGGTTTCGAAACGTGCAGATCCGTCGAAAACTCGAGTTGCGATTTTCGGCATGATTCTAATACTTTCCCTATACATTACCATGTATTGCAGGGAAAGTAAAAATCTGATGTGGGCAGCACATGACTTTCCCTGCAGACACAAATTCATATTTTCTTTATTTCTTTAATAATTCGTTAGATTGAGTTTAATTGAACCAAATAACACTAAATTTGCATTTTTAATTCAATTTTTGGTTCTATTTGGTAATTGGACATTTTTCCGAAATCGGCGAAACAAAAATGCAAGAAATCTCAAATATCTTGAGAACGGTTATTCCTAAAGTATAATGGAGTGTGTTATATTATTTTCCTCTACAAAAATTGCGTATAAAACAAAAATTTAATTGATAAATTTGAGCATACACTACTTAGTCTTTTTTTAGATATTGGCGATTTTTGCAGGCTATTTTGTAAAAAACTGCAGGTTGTTCTTTTTCGAATCGTACCAAAATCTAATCAGTACCAGAGTATCCCACATGTGATTTATCTGCCAAATTTTGTGAAATTTGGTCAATTTGTATTTAAGCTAGGGTGAATACATGAGATTTTCGCCGGCCATTTCGCAAAAAAAGGCGGGTTCTTTTTTCCGAATTATACTAAAAACTAATCAGCACCAGGGTCACACCCAAGGGTCTTACCTACCAAATTTTATGAAATTCGGTCCATTAGTTCTTGAGTTAGAGTGGATACATACATTGCACAGACACACAGACAGACAGACACACACACACAGAGACGTCACGCTAAAAATAGTTTTTTCGCATTCTAGAGATCTCGAAACGTGTAGATCCGTCGAAAACTCGATTTACGATTTTCGAAGATTCCAATACTTTCCCTATACATTACCATGTATTGCAGGGAAAGTAAAAATATACATGAGTGATAGAGCACCTCAATACTCCAATTCATGGAAAAATACCCCAAAGCTGTTATATGCCACTAACATGTGCATCATAATTAGCAAAAGAATTCAAAGAAAATAAAGATTGAAAACGTGACCAAGAAAGTGTATCATGGATTTGTATTTTTTTAAAAGAAGAAAAAAAGGAAAAGTTTGAAAACCTATTAAAAATTGTCTGGAACAAATGGATGAAAACCCAGAAACCCAACAATGGCAAAATTTTTTTAGTTGAATAGATTAATGTAAAAGATGAAAGGGCAAAATGTTTCAGGGTGGGGTGTGGGATAAATTCAAATTCGTTATTGAGACCTTTCATAAGATATTAAAATACCGAGATTGGTACTATCTTAAAGGGAAGCAGGGTAAAGGAGTGAACTGACGTTTAGCAATACTATTACAATTGGTAAAGATTTGTCCATTTAAATCTAAAAAAATTAAAAAAAGGAAAGAATATTTGGAAAACATCGTAAATAAATAAGAGGCATAAATCGGGCTTAGAACTATTAACATTAGTTCTCAAACTTTCTCCAGTCGAAATTGCCGTCGACGGTTCCCCACCAAGAAAAGAAAATCTGATGTGTGCAGCACATGACTTTTCGTATGTAATGCAATGAATTTACTCCCTTTGCAGCAAAAAACTAATGTATAAGATCCACTGTACTGTGTTTTTAACGTTGGATTGTACATTTTGCAATTTTCTGGATGACAACTTGTAAAACTATTTCAAAGTACCCAATTAACTTATATTTCGTGCAACTCTAAATAAACAATTATTAATACTGATAGCATCCTCAATAAGCGATATAGTACATATATTAAAATATTTTATTGATTAATTCATCAATTAGGGATCATTTTTGCAATTTTAATGATATTTTCGTCAATCTGGGGCGAAATATCATCATTTTATACATCATTTTTTCACTGTGAAAGAAATAAATTAATTGCATGATATAAGGAAATACATGTGCTGCCCACATCAGATTTTATTTTAAACTGATTTCATTCGCCGGAAATTCACAAAGTTCGGCATTACTGAACAGCGGTATAATTGAAACTCTTGATAAGATATGTACGCGAGTTATTTGGATGCTGAAATACAAACTGTCTGCCAATCAATGTAACAACTTTACTTAAATATTTGCATAAAATAACTTGAATAAGTAATAAACGATTTAGTAACAATTTGCAATCAAAATTCATTCGTGGATGCCCTCTTATTTCCGAATGGAAATTTTCATGTCAAATAATTGGATCGTACTACAGCGAAATTTTGTAAGTTTTACTAAATAGTGTATCATTTTTGTAATTTGACTTTCCTTGCTGCAGCACTGCATAAAATGTCATTTCTTTTATTTTTTACGAACATATTGTACATCATTTAAGTTGCAAGTTCATAACATCCTACCTTTTTCAAAGCATTGATGTAATTGGAACTATATGTCTACAACCAAAGGTCAACTTCCACTTTTCACTTTTTTTAAACATACAGTATATAAGGTGCATTGCTAATTCTATGTATTGCTAATTCTGTGAATAAAATACACGTCATGGGTTCAGATGAGCAAAGGTTTTATTTAAATCAGTTTTTCTACATTACATCATATGGTAGCCAATTTTTATACAACAACCACACATTGCATGCCACATACCGTGGAAATAATATGACGTAAACTCATGCTCATATTATCCATGTGTCACTACATAATTATTTGAGAATGTATAGCATGATCATGGTACTAATTTCGAGAATTAGCATACACAAACCAACCTCAATACATGCTAGAAGAAGCCTTAGAGGTCTACCGATACCAGGCGTCATAGCCAACCTTCTTGCTATCATCTGAAGATAAAAAAGAACTCCTACATAATACAGGTACTTTATAACTGAATGCATGCTGTAATCAAGCACATATTCCAACGTGTGAAATAGTGGCATCATGACCAAAAATATGTTTGTCAGAATCACAAATCTTATTACTGGAATGCCATCCACGTCATTCTGCAAGTCCTCAAGTGGTTCGACCTGATTGTCAACCTCCTCTGGTGCAGGCAGTTCTTGAAATGCACCTCTGTAAGGAGACAAATCAAAATTATAAAAATTTAAAGCAGTCTATTGAATGATAAATGATATCGAAAAATCTAAAAGCATTTAAATTAGTCATTAGTGCAGCAGTTATCAATTTTCAATCATTTAAAGCCATGAACCTTGCTTTGTACTCGAATAGAGTAATTAACTTTTCAGAGTATAAATAATAAAATATCTTCTAAACTACCGTGTATTTCCACCATAATTGTATGAACGTAAGAATACCAAGTAGGAAATGCTATACAGGGTGTCAAAAAAGTCAGGGGTCAGGTGAATAATTTGAGAAGTATTAGAGTTATTGTATAGTATTCTTATGTCGGTGTATGGGAAACTTAAGAACTCTAAGAGACAATCTTTGGGGGGGGGGGGGGGGGGGTGATCCATTCTTTAGCGAGGTCCGATTGAGGGATATCTTTTTTCTATTAGTGCTATTAAATAAAGCCAATTAAAAGTTGTCGAACGTTGCAAAATTACTACTAATCATTTTTTCCCCCTCGCAACAAAAATGGAAAAGGGCCTTGAAAAGATGTGTATACGATTTAACACCTTTCTTCCCAAACTCGAACATTTAGGCAATGCAATAGAAAAAAAATTGACTGCATTATACATAAAATACAAAATGTTCACTTTCAGCAATGATGGAGGCTTGTACACGTGTAATATGATGTCTTCGCATGTCTTTCAATATCTCTACATTTACACTATTACATGCGGATGAAAAAATTGTTGCTTTTAAAATATTTATTTAGTGGGTTATTTTTTATTTCTTGTGTGTGTGTGTGTGTGGGGGGGGGGGGGGGTAAGGCATGACAGTAATTTTGAAATGATCTACAAGTTTGTGATTTACGTTCCTTTAGTCCAGGTATGGGCAACCTTTGGAAAGTTGGGGGCTGAAGCTTAGGATATTAATGAAGTCGCGGGCCGTAAATAATAGGTAGTTGGGAAAAAATAATAATGATAGGGTTTATTTCATATTTATAAAGTTAAATGAATCAGAATAATATCGAATTGATTAAGTATTTACTTGATTGTAAGTAAATACTTAATCAATTCGATATCATTAATGCAGAAATTAATGAGAAGCTTGAGCTTGAACTTGAGAAACAAGATAATCAATGTTGGCATCAATCCCACTAATACACAGGCGCAGAGTGTTTTCCAAATGTTCATCTGTAAGCCTGGTTCGATACTTCGATTAGTTTTCATCATGGAAAAGAACTGTTCATATTCATAAGTGCCTCCAAATGCGCAAATCATTTTTCTTGCAAATGCTCTCAGCTATGGGTACTTTTCTTCAACAAGGTATGTGCTGTAGAAATCACTTAGCTCCACGTCTTCAAATTTTGACTTAAAATGCGTGTCTTCCTGAAGGTCGATCAACTCCATTTGCAGGTGTGTCGGAGCCTTCTCTACGTCACTTTTCATCAGTGTAGCGAAAAAGGTTAAAGCAGCTATCCATGTTTTCGGAAGTCGGAAAATCTATTTAAAAATTGCTCCGACAGTGATTTTAGTTCTTCAGCATATTGAGTGTAATCAATATTTTCGTGACTGGATAGTGTTGAAAAATGATAACAACTTCCAGATCGCATTTGTGTTTCCCACAAGAGAATTTTGTTCTGGGACGATTTCAGATGGCTGTACAATTCGTTTACCAACTGACCTTGTTTTTGAAGCTTCAAATTCAACTTGTTTAAGTGACCCGTGATGTCAACTAGAAATGCTAAATCACATAACCATTTCTGATCACTGACTTCAGGCAATGGTTTTTCTTTGATTTCCATAAAATCTGCTATTTCCTGTGTAAGATCGTAAAAACTTTTTAGCACTTTGCCTTTGCTTAACCACCTTACTTCGCAATAATATGGCACATCACCATGTTCTGAAGAGAGGTCATCCAAAAATGCTGTGAACTGGCGATGGTTAAGCGCGCGGGATCGAATAAAATTTATGGTCTTTACTATCACATCCATAACGTTCTGCAATTGGATGGACTTATAACACAAGTTTTGTTGATGGATAATGCAATGTAGGATCATTAAATCGTCTTTTTGCACATTCAAGTCAATTGCTTTTTCTTTCAAAATTCCGATGAAACCTTACGTAAACCGACCATAGAAGGTGCACCATCTGTGCAAATCCCAATTAATTTGCATCACTGCAAACCATACTGTTCGACAGCACTTTTAACCTCACGAAAAATATCTTCTCCAGTAGTGGTCCCTTTTAGAGGCTGTAAAGCCAGCAATTCCTCAGTTAAAATACAGTTCTTTGTCAACGCCTCGTATAAAAATAGCTAGTTGTGCTGTATCAGACAAGTCTGTGCTCTCGTCCAAAGCAATCGAAAATGCTTTAAAATCAGTCACACGATCAGTCAATTTTTTCTTGATATCACCAACCATCATATCTATACGTCGAACAACAATACGTCTTGATAAGCTTATTTTCTCAAATTCTTTTCTCTTTTCGGGACATAAAACATTTGAAATTTCTAACAGGTACTCTTTGACAAATTCTCCTTCAGCGAATGGTTTCGATGACTTCGTTATATTTTAACGGACTATGAAGCCAACTTTCACAACATTGTCCAGTTGTGTCCTTTGTTTATTAAACAGTTGTTGCTGTTTGTCCAAATTGTTGATTAGCTTTTGAATTTTATCTTTTCGCAACTGACCCGTAAGTGTATGCTGAGTAATATACTTACTGGAATAATCATAATGCCGCTCCATATTGTATTCTTTTAAAACAGATATGGATTCATTACACAACAGGCAGATAGGCTGACCATTGTGCATGATAAAAAAGTATTCACAAGTCTATCTTTCTGGAAATTGGCGACATTCCGTGTCTACTTTTCGCTTTTTTACAACAGACATATTTTCATACACTTTCCGAACTAAGAAAACTTAAAAACAAAGCAAAAACTATCTTCACGCAACGTAACGTGATGAGTGTACCACCAACCTAAGAGGAGTAGGACGTGTGACTGGGCTCGCGATCGGACATTCCACAAATATCGGAGGGGAGATGCAGAGGTGCTACCGTTGCGCTATCTGGTGATGGTTCTGGTGGCTCGTAACTAAAAATCAAAACTAAAAGTTCGCTATCCTATTTTCGACAATTTTCAAAACGATTTGAAAGATGGTGAAATCGGATAATAGAAACACCGACGTAGTTCAGGCTTCCCCCCTCTCACTCTCTTGTTGGCGAGAACCAAGAATATTTACTTCTTTTCGAGCGCGATTTTAAAACGTTCTGCGGGCCGGATCAAAAGCCGGGGCGGGCCACATCCGGCCCGCGGGCCGGGCGTTGCCCATATATGCTTTAGTCTAACAGGAACAGGAAATGAGATAACAAGAGTCTCGCAGGAGGAACGTGACATTATTTTTCTTCCACATTTGAAAATTTTTAGTGCTGCCATCTAGGAGAGGAATTGCGAAATTTAAATTTAATAGTTCTGCAAGTTGAATACATGTTAAGTAATAAATTAATTGATTAAGTGTAAATTTTGCAAACACCTTAATAATATGTTTAAAATACATAGATAATATGAAGCATGTGAATTTATTTTCCAATACTAAAAATATTTTTTAAATTGAATGCATTCAAAATAAAATTAGGAAATAGTCATATGAATTTAAGTAGAATATATTAAAAAATTATCTGTGTCATTAAATATTACTATTTACGATAAATTCATTCACTAACTTTTTTATCACTCTGAACATTTCTTTTAATCTGCTGCTAATGCACAAAGTCATGCAAATAAACTAAAATTTAAATTTTTTACTCAGGATAAGTGAGGTATAATAAATAATTTAACATGTATTTGAGAAAACAAATAAATAAAAAAATAAATAAATAGATTAAGCTTTCATTTATTATAAAATATAAACATGAAGCTTTTCCCTTTTATAAAAAAATAAATATTAGTTAGTATATCTTTTAGTTTTGAATATTTGATTATCACTATATTACTTGAATCACATTAGAGTTACCCTCTCATTTCATAAAAATAAATTTGTCATGATCCTTTTCCATACTTTCTTTATACAATAGCATACTTTCTTTATACAATAACATAAGAAATACTTTCAACAATACTTTCTTTATACAATAGCATAAGAAATAAAGCCTTAAAAAAAAATATCAAATTATGTAATACTTCTGATTCATATCTTGTGTATCAATATCTATTTGCGAAAAATTTAATATCATATAGTAGCGAATAATTGAACTTACTTTGTTTCCCATAAAATAGTGTAAGTAAATTTTCAACAAAGTTAGTTATTTTTTTAGGTCTCGGTTCATTTTTCACGATGTCTTGTTTCTATTTATTTGCAATGTTTTGTTCAATGCATGTTTTCAAAGAACTTTACTATGGTACTTCCTTTTATTGATACCACCTTTCTAGACATGTACCTTAAGGGTGAGTATCAGTAAATCTTCTGCCCTATCCGAGCTTTGTTAGCGCAGCATACGTTTGGAGGCACACGTTTTTCGGCGGAATTCTGCTCAAACAGTTGAGAAATATTTTCCGAAAGATAAAATGCAAGTTCAATTGCGTTTTCGCGATTGAGGCATTATTATATATGATCTGTTGTTGTATTTAACAGCGTATTAGAAGGAATAGACATTTAAAAATGTTCATTAAAAAATGAAAATAGTCGGTATGAATTAAATTACGACGACAGATGGCAGCACCAAAAATTATTTTGAATTAAAATAAGAAATTTATTCTATGTTTTATTGGGTATTAAATTTAGTTTTAATATAATCTAAGCATTTTATATATCAGAAAATATTTCGCAACTGTTTGGGCAGAATTTCGGCGAAAAACGTGTGTCGCGAAAGTTAACAAAGCGTCGTTAGGGTAGAAGATTTACCGATGCTCATCTTTAAACATAAACATTCTGATAGTTCAGTTATCTATTAGAAACTAGTATGTAATATTATTTGTAAGGAAAATGGTTTTGAATATTGTGTAAAATTTTTTATATTATTAAACAAAGTATTAAAGTAATATACATTCAATGTTATCAATGAGTATGAATTCAGTTTACTCTTTGTGTCTTCTTTCATGTTTTGTGTTTCATGATATATATATATATACTTAAAAAGGGCAGTTTTTTATTAATCGTTTCAGACATAGCACGAAAATAGACAAGAGCGCAGAAGCTTTGAGATAAAAAACACCCAAATACATAACTTCTTTCGCATAAACAAGGGCGATGCGCATAAAACGTGCGTACAGCTGAACTTCATGGCAAAGCGTCATGGGAACAGCAAAATTGTTTTCCTCCGGCTAACCGCTTGTCCGAGCGCAGCGAGTTACGGGGGTTGGCGAAGTGAACTGAGCAGGGACAGAGCCCCCTAGTTAATTAAAATATTTAATTTAATACTCCTAAAAAGAATCTCTGTTACCGTTATTCAAAGTTATCTTCATGGCAGATTTGAAGAGTAAAATATCCTGGTCTAGTTTGTAAATAAATTTACCAAAAATGTGAAATTGAATCAATATGCAAAAAAAAAAAAAAAAAAGAGCTAAAATTGCATGGGACCCATACTACTTATATTCGCGAATATTAGAAGATATATCTGTGTATTAGTAGCAGATTACACGTACTACAACATATGAGTTTCTAACATCTTTGCCAAATAAAACAGATGACGTAATAAATTGAAAATATCAATAATCCTGTGATCTTTAAAAGATGGCGTGACAAGGCTGCTTTGAAACGATCCCAAATTGAACAGCAAAAACAAAAAAATCACTGCCTATTTCGTAAATAAATAATCTGCATATTTTGTAAAAAAAAAATTACACGCTTGTGTATACGCAATGGTCAGAATTAGCAGCTTTTGTTAAATTCTTTATTTCTTTACATAAATTTCTTTTCTTTATGGATACATCACATATTTTGCATTAAATTCACGATTCTATCACATATTAATATGTTTCAAGTTTGCGTCATTCAGAGTTATATATTAACTTTTGATTTTTGTAAGCGAATCACAACTGCATGCAAAAGAAAATAAAATCATGGAGGCTGGGGTTACTAACAAAATAATTTTGGATGCATTGTTATTGCAATACATCTGATTTATAATTTTGAAGCTTGTAAGTACTATACATAATAGAGTAATAAAAATTATAAATACACCTCCTTTTGAAAATATTTATTTGGTTAAATGGAGAGCTTTCTTATCGATTTATCAAATTAAAGGTGCTCGTGACAGAATATTTTCGAAAAAATGAATATTTTTTATTAAGCTAATAAAAGTTTAAATTATGTAGAATCGAATCACATAAATATTTCTTAAATGTTTTAGTTAAAACCTTACGAAGTTAAACATTTAAAACGTAGGTTTCTGATATATACTGCCTAAAACACAACATTAAAACCTTGTTTTATCGGAAATTGGATTCTTGTATAGTAGATAGAGATCGGACATTGAAATTTGAGATATAATATTTCTATAACAGTGACATTATTTTGTCTACAGGATTTGTACTTAAAATCGAAAATTTATATACACTGTGTTTGATACAGAAGTTACTCTTATAAAAAAATTTCATTAAAATATTTTTCTAATTTTTTATTATCAGTATACCATAATATGTTGCAGACAAATTAAAGAACATATTTTTCTCCAATAAAATACATAGTTATTTTGTAAATATTGTGGTTTAATTCATAATTATATAAATTTTAATAGCTTTTTTTTTCGTTTTAATTTCCTTAAACTCTTTAATTATTTTTATTTTATTTTACATAGCACATTTATACCCAATAAAAGCAAAATATTTATGCGAAAAATGTTTAATAAAACTATCAATAAATAAAAGAAATAAAATTTCGTGTCCAGCAGCTCTTTAAAAAATACTTTTCGTGTATAAGGAATATACACAAAATAGATAAAATTTTATGTCTTAAAGTCCATTCACAAAATACAATAGACGTTTATTTAATCAGTACGTATTAAATTAAATATACATATTTGAGGAGGTGTCGCGAAACCGCATAAAACTAACGTTTGGGTTCCGTGCATCCTGACAACCTTTGTATTAAATAATATTTACTGTATTTAAACATAAAAATATTGTTTAAATAAATAAACCATCTGATAAGCGTGATCGAAAAATTTCTTACCGAACACTTGCTGTATGATTTTGAATGGAATTCATTTCACTTTTCTTGGTTATTGGAAAGGACATATATAAAATAAACTTCTTCTAACGGCGAATGAACATCAACTGAAGGTAAGTTTGAAAAATGCAAACGACACTGGACCGGGGTTAGCTGGGGTCATGTTAGAATCACTTAATACGAATGTTTATTCTATTTCGCAAACATGTCAACGTTTGACAGGAGTGCTGCAACAGGGTCTTTATTACATTATGATACGTTCGGATTTCTGCATCTTCTCTCAAAATACATGGTGTAATAACTACTGGAAGGCACGTGTGACATTTTTTGTTAATATAATTAAAATAAGTTTTTAGCAGATGTTTATATTTTATTTCGCATACTTGTCATCGTTTGACAGGCGTTCTGATTTCTGCAGTAATACTGAAAATGCAAGACGCGATAATTACTGGAGTGCACGTGGGGCGCTTTTTTTGTAAATATAATCGAAATATGTTATTGTGGAGTGGGACAGCTCAGTGGTTAGCACGCGGGGATTGCACTCGGACGACCCGAGTTCGATTCACGGCTCTACCCTAATTGTCTCCGTCTTCACGCGGTGTACGGATATGTTTAATATGTGGGTCTGTAAGTCATTCCGAGAGGTTAGTGGTAGAGGAAGGAGGGTCCCTGTGGATGCTGTCCCCACTGGGTTCCGGTCTAAATTGGGTGACAATTCCCGGTTGTCCAAACAGATACCGTACACCTACGGGTAGGTCGAACGGTTTGGGTCGAAGAAGAGGAAATGTGTTATTGGGCGGGATAGTGCAGTGTTTAAGGTACAGGGATTGCACTCCGATGACCCGAGTTCGATTTCTGGCTCTGCCCAAACTATCTCCGTGCTTATACGGCGTTTAAGCACGTTAAATCTGTAAATCCGTAAGTCCTTCCGAGAGGTTTGTAGTGGTGGTGGTGGTGGTGGGGGGGGGGGGGGGTAGGAGGGTACGATCCTATAGACCGCCCCCACTGGGTTCCGGTCTAAATTGGGTGATACTGTTCCTGCTGTCCAAACCGATAACTTACACCTTCTGGCAGGTAGGACGATCTTTGTTGGTTTGCCATGTGGGTTCATAAACTTTGATTCCGATTTTTTTTTAATGAGCTAAAATAGAATTTTCGCAATATGTATTCTGGTTCCCAGTGCAGTTGTTAGCTGCTTAGTAATTAACTGCTTAGTAACACTAGCTCATAAATTCAAGTCTCTGCTATTAAAAGTTTTTTTTTTTGTACTAAATATTAATTTTTAAGTCTCAATTTTATCGGAATGACCTTTTCCCTCACATTACCTATTTCGAACGTTTTCCTTAGCAACCCTTCGAATATAAATTTTATTACAATTTCAATTTTACACAATTTTTTATCCAACGATTGATTCACGTGCAAAATATCAGTCATATATCTTATTCGAAAAAGCGCAATTTACATTTATTTGGAAAATCGAGCGTTTTGGTATCCAAATAATAAGCATTTAAAAACTAAATTTATTTTTTCATTCTTACTATTAAATGATCTTGCACCAAATTTCAAGTCCGAATGTCTTCGCAAAGTATGCCCTTCTATCATTTGATATTTACAATGTTGTATCGAGAAGCATCTTCTTAAATACTTTTTTTTAAAATACTTTTTTACTAATTTTTTTTTTAAAGCGATTTATTCCGAGTCTTTAATCGAACGATCAAAAGATATTTTAAGTCTGCATATCACTTAAAAGAAAGTTTCTAGTTTATTCAACAAATCGAATATCTGGATCTGCAGTAGCCATAAAATATTAAATTTTAGGAACTGTAATTTTCGTCTTTCGTACCATGAGGCGATTTATCTTTAGTCCAATTTTCAAGTCAAAATCTCACCGGATTTTTTTTGCATTTTTACAATAGTTCGCATTTCGAACGTTTTGACATGCCCCCCCCCCCCTCCCCTACACATTCACAAATGAACATATTTAAAACTTTCTATTCTTAACCGGAGTTTTATCAAAATATCGAGTCCTGGATCAAATTTCAAGTCTGTATCTGTTTGAAAGAAGGCGATTTCCATTTAATTGCAAATCAAGCCATTTGATGCGCGGCACCCATAAAATATCTAATATTGGAAATCTGGAATTTTCCCCCTTCTTCTTAGCGAACTCTTTCACCGAAGTATAAAGGAACAGTAGGCGTACGTCTAAATGAGCAAAATTCGTCAAAATTATGCAAACAATTTTCAGCAAAATATTATTTTACATCGATTATGAAAAAGTGCATTCAATTAAAATGTTTATTTTTAAAAATAATTCCATATGTGTAAATCGTAAAACACCAAAAAACTGTGTTGATTTAAATGGGTTTCTCTCAAGATGAGATTTTCGAGAATTTTATAGCTTTAAAATGTTCCATACGGGATTACTCATAATTACATGAAATTTGTAGGTCATGTTATTATGGAGATAACAAACGAGCACCATAATGACATGATTGTTTGCGTTCGTTTCTTAAATATTCTTATTAGTGGTTAAGAAAATTATTAAATTCCGTATATTGATTACCTGGAGACACTGTGTTGTGATTTGGCTTCTAAACCCTCCAATTTCTTACAGTAAGAATACTTACTGACAACTTATATGAAAATATTAATATTGGTCATTAAAGACTCGGTTTTAGTTTAAATTTAAAACTGTATTTATTAAATAATATTTTGAATAATTTTTTAGAATATTTTTAGCAAAGATCACAAATTTAGTGAAATGCATTTATTTAAAAACATCCTCAATGACGCACACGAATAATTACAAGAGCGCCAGAGAGCTTCCAGACGTCATAACGTCCATCATTAGTGGCAATGTTAATGAAAATGATAGACATGAGCTTTTATACACAGCCCGAAGTCGCGAATGCAAAATTTGCATATGGATAGTCCGATAAACCGAAACTAAAACATATCGTAACTTACAAATAAGTACATAAATAATTCAAGACAACAATAATTTAAATTTTCAAAATAAGTACATAAATAATTCAGGCCAACCAATTAAATGCTTCATTAGAAGCACAGAACTAGATTTTCAGAAAATCATTTATGGGATTAACAGTGTCTATAATGCCAGGCGAAATCAGTAAATTTTCTACTGTATCCCTACTTTGTTAACTTTTGCAGATCACGTTTTTCGTAGAAATTTTGTTCAACAGTTGCGATATATTTTCTGAAAGTTGAAATGCAATGCTTAGATTATATTAAAACTAAATTTAATACTCAAATGTAAAATATATTTTGTACTTTAATCCAAGATATGTTTGGTGCTGCCATCTGTTGTCGTAATTTAATTTATATCGCCTATTTATATTTTTTTATGAACATTTTAAAATATCTATTCCTTCTAATACGCTATTAAATACAACAGATCATATGTAATAATGCCACAATCACGGAACTTGACTTGGACACTTGGACTTGAAGACAAAGGAAATTGAAGACAAAGCTGAAGTCCTCAGTGATGTACATTCAGATCCGCTTATCAAATTTATAGAATGAGAAATTGCATTTTTGTGATTGTGGTATTATTACATATGATTTGTTTATATAATAAATATCGTATTAGAAGGAATAGTTATTTAAAAATGTTCATTAAAATGTAAAAATAGTAGGTACGAATTAAATTACGACAACAGATGGCAGCACCAAAAATTATTTTAAATTAGAATAAAAATATATTCTATGTTTAATTGGGTATTAAATTTAGTTTTAATAAAACGTGCGAAAAACGTGCGAAAATCTGTTGGCATCACAATACCTTCCCTATACATTATACTGTATATATAAGGAGAGTAATAGATTCGAATAAATAACTACGTTTAATATTTAGCATGGAGGGAAGAATAAGGGGAATATAGGAATAAATGATTTTTCCTTCCACGGTATTTAGCCCCATATGGACTGAGAAAATGAGATCTGACTTAGGGAATTTTCAATACAATTTTGGGGGACAAAAATTCAAAGGTTGGAGTACTTCAGGGCTTAAAATTATAGAGAAATCTGTACCCTTGTAGATTTTAAGCTAGACAGGAACAGTGCTGTCCCTTCCCTCATATTTGGAGTCTTTTTTTTGTTCTTGTAAGAAAATGTTTGTACTTTGTAATGAGATGGTACGAAATTCAAAAAGTTCAATAGCAGACTTCAGTGTGAAATTTTTTTTGAGCTTAACGATAATGGATTTTTAATCTTCGTTTTTCAAGAATGCAAAGAAAGAATATTTTTAATTAAAATAATTAAAATTTTTAATTGTATTTCATTATTTATAGTTTTTCATTTTTCATTATGGCATAATTTCTGAGGGTGGGGGGCAAAATTATTTTTTACTCGGTAGACAAATTAGTGAGGAGTTAATCTACTTACACTCATATTTTAAATTTTGTACGTGATTCGTTCTTTCTGTAATTTTAACTTCTGTAATTTCATAAGCCATTGTCCCTATTACCCCCCCCCCCTATAATTTATATCTGTTTTTCTTTTGTTCTTGTAGCAAGCTTTATGTACTTTAAAATAATTGTTCTTTATCTGCATTCTTCAAGAAAGTGAAAGAAGAAAAATTCAAAGCAAATTAAATAAGTACTCTTATTTGGGTTTATATTCTTTATATAATTTATACAATAATTTCTTGGGGAAGGGGTGCGAAATGTGCATTTCAGCCAGCATGACGAGTTACCTCCTCCCTCCCCCATGGTCCGACGTCCCTGGATATGACGTTCGACTTCGGAAAAGACCCTGAATATGCCTTGAATATGATGTAAGTAAGATCTTGAATATGATGTAAGTAAGACCCTGAATATGATGTAAGTAATCGGAAGGAATAAACATTTTATAATGTTCATTAAAATATAAAAATAGTTGTTATTTATTAAATTACGACAACAGATGGCATCACCAAAAACTGGTTTGAATTAAAATAACAAATATTCTATATTTTATGGAGTATTAAAACTAGTTTCAATATAATTTACGCATTGCATTTTATTTGTCCTAAAATTTTCGTAACTTATTTAATTTTTGCGAAATAGTTGATCTAACGAAATTAACAAAGGGGTGATAGGGCAGAAGATTTACTTTGATGCCATTTCATTTGATGTCATTTCCAAAGTTCAATTTTTTCAGTATCCTTCTCTTGTTTTGAAATTTCTGTTAATCCGAGATCGGAGTATCAGGACTTACTTATTTTTACCTTCTTGGTTTTACTTTCTTCCCCCCCCCCCCCCCCCCCCCCCACAACCCACTCGTGGTGTCTGAAATATTGGTTTCTATGGCATGTAGGAGCAGACTGCTAACATATTTTTAAAAATTTCTTCCAAAAATTGAATTTCTACAAACTGAAACATTTGCACAAAGACTTTTATTGGGTTTTGGTACGACATATTTATGTGAATTTTATTTCAAGAATTATATTTAGAATCAATGTCTAGATCAACACTTGCAAACTAAATGATTGAGATCTCACATTTTGAGATCCGACTAAGTGTTTGAGCAAAGAAAGAGCAGTAAATAATACTGAAATTATCTGGTGTACATGCTTTCTCATTTTAATTTTAAATATAAGCTTATTTAATAAATAGAATTATCAATCGTGGCCTCCCGCTTAACTTTCTGTCTTGTTACCAGATGGCAGCATACTTTTTATATGATTGCAACTAGACACAAAAGTTCAAAATTTGAAAGAAACATTTCGTGAAAGCTCCATAAAGTCAAAATTGTCTGTAATAACTGTGTGTGTATAAAGGTGTCATATAAATGTTTTTATAAATTATTTACAAAATGTAGAAATCAGTTTTAATTAAAGATAAAATAAAATAATGAAGAACCATGACAGTAGAGGTCTGCACGGGTCTAATTAAAAAAAATTTACCCGGCCGGCCCGATATAATGAAGCCTGACTAAAGCTAACACACTGTTGCCTTGCATCATGATTATAATTTGCCATTTAAGGAATTAAGCACAGAGTTTCAAATCAGCAAGTGAAAGTTGCAAATAGCAATGTTTTATTTTGATTTTGGAATGTCTTGGATAAATAGTTTTCAATTTCTCATTTGAAATTAGTATTTCCTGTATCCGGTTCAGATTTATCCATCTGCGTTCTCCAGGACCGTGAATATATAATTCGGGCCCATGTGTGTAGGTGTGTGTGTGTGTGGGGGGGGGGGGGGGGGGGGGGAGGGGCTCATGGGCTCCTATTTTGTTTCTTTTCAATTTTCCTTCACAGAGAGCTTAGTTTTAAAGTAATTTGTATATTTTATTGAAAAATTTAAGTTATAAAATGTTCAGGTTATAAGAAATAGGTAGAAGAAACCGAAAAATAATAAATATAAATATTTTTTCAATTTATGACTATAAATGCATTCTTCAATAAACAAAACATTTGACCATCGTTTCACTTTTGCAAACCAGATTTGTGACAGTGCAACATACTTCTACCTGGAGAGAGAAAGAAAGATAATATATATATATATATATATATATATATATATATATATATATATATATATATATATATATATATATATATATATATATATATATATATATATATATATACACACAGACACACACATATATATATATGTGTGTGTATATATAAATATATATATATATATATATACACAGACACACACATATATATATATGTGTGTGTATATATAAATATATATATATATATATATAAAAATAAATTATTAAATCCAAAGTTAGAATGTATGTAGTAACTCATAATACACTATTCCAAAATTTTCTACAAATACAAAGAAATTAAGACAAAAAGAGGAAATAATAAAACATAATGCAAGTCATAAGGACAAAGACAATCAACAAATTTCAAAAATGAGGAATGCAAATAAGAAAACAAAAAAATCAAGCAAAAAAGCTTGCACATGGAGGAGATTTAGGCTTACGAGATTAGGCTTACGAAAAGTTCATTTCGAAAAAATTCTCATCGGGTCCATATATCTTTTCGAAATGAACACAAAAATGCTTGTTTCTGAAACACAAGATAGATTTTATCTATAAACTTGTGTTATATGGACGACAAGCATATAGATTGGAACAATAAAGGAAAAATAAATACCTCAAAACACATCTCTTCAGCGCAACCATGACGAGCAAAATATGACTGGATCAATGTTGCCATATGCCAAAATGAAAAGATGTGATTTGCTGTTGCCAAAGAGAGTAATAAAAACTGTACTGCGCAAAGGCAATAAAATGAGATATTCAACTGTTAAAGCTGCGAGATAAAAAGATGAAAATATAATTGCAAGAGAATGAAAAAGTACGGCTAAAATAAGATAATAAGGGGAGAATATGAGAATTTTAGGCTAATCGAAACTTATTAACTATACTATTGACTAAATATGCAGGATATTGATACATTTTACTGGTAATTTTGAGGTTATTAATGTGCAAAGCATGATATTTTTTATCTGATAATCTATAAATTCTAAAAAGTTGATTAAGTATAATATTTCTAAACAATTGAATCGAGTTGCAGGAATTAAAAGGTAATAATTTATTAATATTAAATTTAAAAAAATCTTTTTTATCATATAATTTAGTAACTATCCCATGAGCAGGTTCTATAATTAGATTTAAATCCAAATAATAAACATTATTACTAATAGAAGTTTCATTAGGTATTAATTCCAAATTATCCGGATAGAAATCTATATCTATGACATAGTTATCAGTAAATACAAGACAAATCAGATCATCTACATATCTATAAATTTTATAATCAGTTGAAGTAAAGAATTTTTCATAATGATATAGGTATAAATTAGCTAACATACTGCTACTACAGCCACCTTGTGGAACACCTGAGACTTGTAAGTATAATTTATTACCTTGAAAGATATAATTATTGAAAAGAACAAATTGGAGAAGCTTAGGAAAATTGGTAAATTTTTTAAGATTAGAATGTTTAGTAATATAAGCATTATATAAAGCTAAAATGACATCATATAGATCAGTGATCTTAATATTATTAAATAGATCTTTAAAATCAAAAGTTTGAAATCCTATTATTTTACCAAGCGTTTTTAATTTATTTTTTAATTCCTTACTGTTATTTAGAATAATGTAGCTATCACCAGAATCTCGTAAATTGCTATTTAGTACATTTAAATAATTTAGTAATAATTTACTAGCAGTAGTAGAGTATGAATTATGACCACTAGTAACAGTTCTAAATTTAATAGGATTTTTATGAAATTTAGGTATAAGCACAATATATGGAAATGTCAAAAATTTATTATTAATATCTAAATCACTATACATATTGATAATTTTCAATTTGATACTATTAAGAGAGTGTGAATCAATTTTAAATAGACTATTATTTTTTAAATAATCTAGCAGATATTGAATATAGAATTTTTTACAAATAATAGCATAATTATTAGAGGCTTTATCTACATAAGTAATAACAAAAGATCTATGTAAATCATTAACAGAATGCTTTATATTATCCATATTATATATAGATCTAGATAAATTAATACTACAAATGGTATTTTTAATAGATCTTAAAATAGTAAATTTCCACATATTAAATGCCTCTAAAGGCTGAGCATATTTAGAAGCTAATCCATAAATAAATTTATCAAGGTCCAGATTGATTGACTTTAACACTTGTTTAGAATTATTACATGAAGGTAACCTGAATTTAGTGCCAAATGACATTATAGTTCTTAAAGATTTATCTTTTACAATGGCTAAGTCTCCAGTAACTATATGACCCAAGTGTGGATTTATAAATTCAGCATAATTATCAACACTACAAATACATTCACCATCTAAATTTGTTGAGGAATCTATGTCGAATGAAAGAGATTTTGAAATTGCATTGTAATTAAAAATGGTTCTTCCAATAGGCTTGTTATATTTAAAAGTTTTAGTAACATTCAAATCCTTTACAGGCAATAAATGATGAAATTGATTAAATAAATTCTTAAAGTTTATGGAATTATAAATAGGATGCTTAAAAGATATTACACAATAAGAATTAGAACAGTTATTATTATGAAATTGATTAAGTTTTATTTTTAAATATTTTGATCTAGTAATGAGCAAATCATAGAAAATATGATTAAAATGTTCATTAGTAAGATTTAACTTTAAGAAAATAGCATAAACTGTGTTTAATTGTTTTTTCTTAACTGCAAATACCCATGATTTAATAAATTTCCATTGATATGTGTTATTGAATTGTTGATGCATACTTTTAATCTCCGCTTTAATATCATATTGGGAGGAGCTTCCTTTACCGCGTTTAAATCTTTTGAGTTTAGCCAATTTACTATTATGTAAAAGAGGTTTAAAAAAAAGGTGATTAAAAATAGAATATTTATTATCTACAAAATTATTCTTAACAATATTACCATTGAGATATAACTGATTTAATCCATATGGAAACAGAGTACAATGTGATTTAATATAGAAGTTTTCAAAGAATAATCTATCAGCAGTATTTATTTTAATGTCCAAAATATGTATAGTTATATTTTCAAAACCATGATGAGCAAAGTGTTTATATTCGATTTTATTAGAAGTAGGAAGAAAATTATTATTGTGGATATATTTTTTAACATGATCTCTATGTACATTCATACGTAGATGAATAGGATTACTGGTTTGTCCTATATAAGATATATTACATATATTACAAGATAATTTGTAGATGCAATTAAAAATTTTACAGAAAGTCTTATGACTATTTAGATTAGTAATTTGTGAGTTAGAAGCATATGGGCAGGTTTTACAATTTTTATTCTTACATTTATTGAAGTTATAATTTTTAGCTGGGCAATTATTATATCCAAAACAATCCATGGCACACTGTTGGTAAAATGATAACGGTCTAAACAATTCCCAACTAAATTGTAAATACCGGGCAATATTTATCAAATTATATAATAACAAGAATAAATATATTTGCCAGTCACTAAATCAAATAAGATGTGTAATTCATAAGAGTTAAAGTAATATAAAGAGAATAGCATTAACATTTATAAATAATATAAATAAAAATAAAATAATTGCTTATATATAAAAATATATACAACTAAGTCCATGTAAAACCTAATAAAATGTAATAAGTAGGATATTACAAGATAAAAAGAATTGATTAACAATATAAATATAATCAGTTCTAAACTAGATTAATTAAAACACAAGGTATAATAAAATATATACTGTGTAAATCTGGAATTCACATAGAATCCTGTCCAAAAAAGTAATAAAAAGATTGCACTAAAAAGTACAGTTTATAAAAGGTATCTATAACATCAATACAAAAATCCCAATTGCAGTTACCCAGTCATAAAAACACAAAACCAATAAATTAGTAAGAAATAATAACGATAGATGGCAGCACTAGAATAAGATACTTCTAATATTTAATTACTAATAGCGAAGAAAATTTGCAGTTAGATTTAAAAAACGATAGATGGCAGCACTAGATTAAGGAAATTCTAATATTAATTTACTAATAGCTAAAGAATAATTGCAATACAAATATTTACCAAATAATAAAACAGAAAGGAAGACAATAATTAATAATACTTTAAGCAAAAATATAATAAGTAACCTATGCAAATAAAAGAAAAGAATAAAATAGGAGAATGAGCCACAATAAACTACAATTAACAATGGATGAAAGTAGAGAAAGTAATACATAATAAAAAATTAAAATGAATTAAAATAAATTCTATTACTAAATTTAGCGCAAATGCAGCATAAATTTGAATAGATAGCAAATAGAATGTTTCTTTAATACGAAGCATACAAAAGGAATTAGGAATAAGGATAGTTCATAAATGAAAAGTTAGATAAACTAAACAGCGTAGTATAAGAATGTGAATGACAATGCAATATACATTTAATTTATTGCGCAAATGCAGCTAATAAATAAAATGTTTTCAATATAAAAATAAATTATTAAATCCAAAGTTAGAATGTATGTAGTAACTCATAATACACTATTCCAAAATTTTCTACAAATACAAAGAAATTAAGACAAAAAGAGGAAATAATAAAACATAATGCAAGTCATAAGGACAAAGACAATCAACAAATTTCAAAAATGAGGAATGCAAATAAGAAAACAAAAAAATCAAGCAAAAAAGCTTGCACATGGAGGAGATTTAGGCTTACGAGATTAGGCTTACGAAAAGTTCATTTCGAAAAAATTCTCATCGGGTCCATATATCTTTTCGAAATGAACACAAAAATGCTTGTTTCTGAAACACAAGATAGATTTTATCTATAAACTTGTGTTATATGGACGACAAGCATATAGATTGGAACAATAAAGGAAAAATAAATACCTCAAAACACATCTCTTCAGCGCAACCATGACGAGCAAAATATGACTGGATCAATGTTGCCATATGCCAAAATGAAAAGATGTGATTTGCTGTTGCCAAAGAGAGTAATAAAAACTGTACTGCGCAAAGGCAATAAAATGAGATATTCAACTGTTAAAGCTGCGAGATAAAAAGATGAAAATATAATTGCAAGAGAATGAAAAAGTACGGCTAAAATAAGATAATAAGGGGAGAATATGAGAATTTTAGGCTAATCGAAACTTATTAACTATACTATTGACTAAATATGCAGGATATTGATACATTTTACTGGTAATTTTGAGGTTATTAATGTGCAAAGCATGATATTTTTTATCTGATAATCTATAAATTCTAAAAAGTTGATTAAGTATAATATTTCTAAACAATTGAATCGAGTTGCAGGAATTAAAAGGTAATAATTTATTAATATTAAATTTAAAAAAATCTTTTTTATCATATAATTTAGTAACTATCCCATGAGCAGGTTCTATAATTAGATTTAAATCCAAATAATAAACATTATTACTAATAGAAGTTTCATTAGGTATTAATTCCAAATTATCCGGATAGAAATCTATATCTATGACATAGTTATCAGTAAATACAAGACAAATCAGATCATCTACATATCTATAAATTTTATAATCAGTTGAAGTAAAGAATTTTTCATAATGATATAGGTATAAATTAGCTAACATACTGCTACTACAGCCACCTTGTGGAACACCTGAGACTTGTAAGTATAATTTATTACCTTGAAAGATATAATTATTGAAAAGAACAAATTGGAGAAGCTTAGGAAAATTGGTAAATTTTTTAAGATTAGAATGTTTAGTAATATAAGCATTATATAAAGCTAAAATGACATCATATAGATCAGTGATCTTAATATTATTAAATAGATCTTTAAAATCAAAAGTTTGAAATCCTATTATTTTACCAAGCGTTTTTAATTTATTTTTTAATTCCTTACTGTTATTTAGAATAATGTAGCTATCACCAGAATCTCGTAAATTGCTATTTAGTACATTTAAATAATTTAGTAATAATTTACTAGCAGTAGTAGAGTATGAATTATGACCACTAGTAACAGTTCTAAATTTAATAGGATTTTTATGAAATTTAGGTATAAGCACAATATATGGAAATGTCAAAAATTTATTATTAATATCTAAATCACTATACATATTGATAATTTTCAATTTGATACTATTAAGAGAGTGTGAATCAATTTTAAATAGACTATTATTTTTTAAATAATCTAGCAGATATTGAATATAGAATTTTTTACAAATAATAGCATAATTATTAGAGGCTTTATCTACATAAGTAATAACAAAAGATCTATGTAAATCATTAACAGAATGCTTTATATTATCCATATTATATATAGATCTAGATAAATTAATACTACAAATGGTATTTTTAATAGATCTTAAAATAGTAAATTTCCACATATTAAATGCCTCTAAAGGCTGAGCATATTTAGAAGCTAATCCATAAATAAATTTATCAAGGTCCAGATTGATTGACTTTAACACTTGTTTAGAATTATTACATGAAGGTAACCTGAATTTAGTGCCAAATGACATTATAGTTCTTAAAGATTTATCTTTTACAATGGCTAAGTCTCCAGTAACTATATGACCCAAGTGTGGATTTATAAATTCAGCATAATTATCAACACTACAAATACATTCACCATCTAAATTTGTTGAGGAATCTATGTCGAATGAAAGAGATTTTGAAATTGCATTGTAATTAAAAATGGTTCTTCCAATAGGCTTGTTATATTTAAAAGTTTTAGTAACATTCAAATCCTTTACAGGCAATAAATGATGAAATTGATTAAATAAATTCTTAAAGTTTATGGAATTATAAATAGGATGCTTAAAAGATATTACACAATAAGAATTAGAACAGTTATTATTATGAAATTGATTAAGTTTTATTTTTAAATATTTTGATCTAGTAATGAGCAAATCATAGAAAATATGATTAAAATGTTCATTAGTAAGATTTAACTTTAAGAAAATAGCATAAACTGTGTTTAATTGTTTTTTCTTAACTGCAAATACCCATGATTTAATAAATTTCCATTGATATGTGTTATTGAATTGTTGATGCATACTTTTAATCTCCGCTTTAATATCATATTGGGAGGAGCTTCCTTTACCGCGTTTAAATCTTTTGAGTTTAGCCAATTTACTATTATGTAAAAGAGGTTTAAAAAAAAGGTGATTAAAAATAGAATATTTATTATCTACAAAATTATTCTTAACAATATTACCATTGAGATATAACTGATTTAATCCATATGGAAACAGAGTACAATGTGATTTAATATAGAAGTTTTCAAAGAATAATCTATCAGCAGTATTTATTTTAATGTCCAAAATATGTATAGTTATATTTTCAAAACCATGATGAGCAAAGTGTTTATATTCGATTTTATTAGAAGTAGGAAGAAAATTATTATTGTGGATATATTTTTTAACATGATCTCTATGTACATTCATACGTAGATATATATACCATACAAATGTTTAGTAAAATATAACTATTGCAAGAAATATTAAAACTGAAAAATGCCCATATTATCATAAGGCGCATTGCAGCACATACAAATTTAAAGGATCTGTTTGAGATCATGATCGAAACATTTTATGACTACAATTTGCTTCTATTTATCGACATCAATAGATACAAAAACCTCATCAAGTTCGTTTTATATGAAAACTTGCTTTACAACGGAGATTCATTCTATCAACAAGTTCAAGGTATCCCCATGGGGGGTGGTTGCTCCTCCATGTTGGCTGATATCTATTTGAATAAGTATGAGATCGGTTAACTCATTATCTAAATGAAATTCCCTATTTCAGATTTGTGGACGATGTGCTTATTGGAAATTTTGAAAGTAATTATATCAATTTAACTTCAACTTTTATCCCGCAAATTTGGAATTGATCGAAACAAAACAAGTGAAAGAAGATATAATAGAGTTTTTAGATATAAGCATTTATTACGACAACAAAGAAAGTATTTGTTGTAAAATATATGTTAAAAGAAAGACCTTTGATGTTAGCATAAACTATATCATCAACTGGAATACCAACTTGGGCATAGGAGTACTACGTAACTTAATACTTAATCATCTTAACAGAATTAAAAGATTAAATACAACCAAGACTGAACGCATTACATGTGAACGTAATTTGGTATGTGAAGCGACAAAACAGCTATATCCGATACATTTCCTAAAGCATTATTATGAAAAATCATACAAAAAGTATGATAAGAACTTTTATGCAAAATTCTATGAGCTATTATAGTTACGTCACGCTGTATGCAAGAAGCTTAACTGTAACACGAATCTTAACCGTAACATGTTATACGGACTTGCACGTAATGAAAAGTCAGTGTTGATATGGATGTTATAGGTTGTATAGACATTAGATATCCATGTTGTCTCGCTATTCGTATTGTTCCATTTTATTGATCTAGGTTTTCATGTTCGGTTTTCAATGGATTGGATTTTGCTTTTCCAATGTCGGTATGTGGAAGATTGCTTCAGGCGAGTTTGGTTCCGGGAACGTTTCCTGGGTTTAAAAGCGTGCTTCAACCGGGAACAAGGGGTCGTAACCCCCCTTGACCATTCGACTTAATTCTTGTAAGCATCCCCATTTTTTTGTACTTCTTTCATTTCTTAATCATTTGAATTCATATATATATATATATATATATATATATATTAGAAAAATGTATATATATATATATATATATATATATATATATATATATATAATATACTATATTGAATCTCAGGACTAGTATCTGTACCAAAAAAGTTCCGTTCAATCCAAAAATATGAAGTGGAATTTCATTTAAAAAGTCTATTCAATGGAAAAAAAATTCTTGTCACTTCCTTCTATGAATGTTTTAATTAAACATCGCACGCTTGATAATTAAGATACTATAAAGCAGGTTATCTTGAACAGTCTCGAATCATATATATGTATCAAACGTGTATATATGGTCTAAGTTGATAAATGTTATGTTGTACAGATGTCGTGTGCATTGAAAATTGCAATTCACTTTGAAAATTTTTGGCGTGTTATTGCAAATCATCATGCATGTAGCATAATCCTCCCTTATATAAATTATTGCTGAAGTAATTCTTCATGAAACTTGTAACCGAATTTAAATAGTTCATGTTACAAGTGTTTTTGAGTGAAAAAATATATTTTAATTTTATAATCATCACATATAGTTATTCTTTCAATTATTTTAACGAAAAGGTAAAATATCCGCCCCCCCCCCTTCTCAACCGGTCTGGCGTTCTCCAAACAGAGCAAACTTTTATTACTTAATTAGCCGCCTTTGGCGACCAGCCTGTTCGCTACCCTTGAAAATTCTGACCGTGGCAAATTCTAACCGTGGCACACTCGTTGGCGCGACCTACCAGAAGGAACGACCTACCAGGAAGTGCCACCCAATTTAGACAGGAACTCAGTGGGGGAGGCATCCACAGGGACCGTACCCTCCTTCCCCTACCACCAACCTCTCGGAAGGACTTACGGTCCCGCATGTTTAACGTGATCGTACTCCGCCTGAACACGGCGGCAGTTTTGGCAGTGGCGGGAATCGAACCCGGACCTACCTAGTGCAAATCCCGCGCGCTAACCACTGGGCTACCGCGCCCTCCGCGACAATCTCCATAACCTTCTTTTTATTCACCCAATTTAGACCGGAACCCAGTAGGGGAGGCATCCACAGGGTCCGTACCCTCCTTCCTCTACCAACAACCTCTCGGAAGGACTTACGGATCCACATGTTTAACGTGATCGTACTCCGCGTGAAAATGGCAGCAGTTTTGGCAGTGGCGGCAATCGAACCCTAGCCTACCGAGTGCAATTCCCGCGCGCCAACCACTGGGCTACCGCGCCCTCCGCGACAATCTCCATAACCTTCTTTTTATTCACCCAATTTAGACCGGAACCCAGTGGGAAAGTCATCCACAGGGTGCGTACCCTCCTTCCTCTACCACCAACCTCTCGGAAGGACTTACGGACCCACATGTTTAACGTGATCGTACTCCGCGTGAACACGGCAGCAGTTTTGTCAGTGGAGGGAATCGAACCCGGGCCTACCAAGTGCAAATCCCGCGCTCTAACCACTGGGTTACTTCGCCCTCCGCGACATTCTCCACAACTTTCTTTTTATTCACCCAATTTAGACCGGAACCCAGTGGGAGAGGTATCCACTGGGACCGTACCCTCCTTCCCCTACCAACAACCTCTCGGAAGGACTTACGGACCCACATGTTTAATGTGATCGTACACCGCCTGAACACGGAGGCAGTTTAGGCAGTGGCGGGAATCGAACCCGGATCTACCGAGTGCGATTCCCGTGCGCTAATTTTAATTTTATAATGACCATATGGTATTTAAAATATCCATAAAATTAAAATATCCATCGTTCCATCACTTAAAATATCCATCGTTCCATCACTTAAAATATCCATAAAATTGAAATGTCCATTTAAAATATCCAGAAATTCAAATATTCATTTAAAATAACCATAAATTAAAATATCCATTTAAAAAATCCATATCATTCTATGAATCATCCATATCGTTCCACCAATCCATAAATATAATAATTTCAAATACATCACCAGAATTCTATCCACCATAATTCAATCATTTAAATAATTTAAAATATCCATTTAAAATATCATATAAATATAATAATTTCACCCGATGTATCTATCCAATACATATGCTAAGCTCTTAATATATTTAAAACCCGAAGCCTGGTCTCCATGGAAACGGGGGAAAAAGTACTGCGGGGGGAAAAATGTCGGGGAAGAATCGGTTCTTCGCCGAGTATTGGGCAAGAAATATAAAATCATCACGTCTTTAAAATTGCGATCCTGCAGGCAATTTTCAATATTTCTTAACCAGATTAGACTTGTAAGAATGCCAGATCTTTGGCCTTTCTAAAAATGTAAATTATTAGTCGAAATTATGAGTAGTTTTTACGATGGTAGGATTTAAAAACAAAAGTTGGTTTTTTTGAACCGAAAGTGACTTTTGTTTTAAAATCTTTAAAAAATATTAGAAATCGAAATTGAAATTTGAAATGTATATATTTTTACTCGCAATTGTCTGCTCTTTCCGATGGTGTGATTTGTTTATTTCTACGACGTCCCGATCGTGGAGAAAAAAGTACAAAAAGGGCAAAAAACGGTCGAAATCGCATAAAACATTAAATAAATAAAAAAATAATTAGAATTTTGAAAATCGGTTTTCACGTGTCCCCTTCCCTCCCCCCCGGGTTTCCGATTGCCAAATTTCGTAGCTCTCCGACGCGCGGTCGCGAAACGTATAGTGTATAAGACAGACAGACACACACACACACACACACAGACATTGCCTTTTATTATTTAAGATTTGGGACAGAGAAACTTTCATCGATTTATTGAGAATTTTGTTTCATACGTAATTTCAAATTTTTCTGTTTACATTTTGATTTATTTTGCCTTTTTTATTTACTCATACCCGGTCTTTTTTATTTACTAAAATTCGGTCCAGCCCGGTCCCTGTGCTGGGTTAGGCTTAAGTCTACGGGCCTAGCCCTTAGAGGAGAGATACGAAGAACTTATTCCTGCTCTAAGGCCTAGCCTGAGGCTGTACAGACTTCTAATGTACTTTCGAGTAGGTCGGACTGTCTGGATCGAAAAAAAGAAAGACCTATAATGTACAGTCAATAGGGTACACGTTGAATATCTCACAACCTATCTGGTCAATAATATAGTAAACCTTCTCTTAGATCTGCGGCAGCAAAGACATCTATCAAAGATGCCACACCGCCAAAACCCGAATTATAAGAACAGAGGAGGAGCTAGCTTTTGCTCAGTGATTATAATGTCGGTCTACAATGCATCAGGCCTCTGGTTCGGGGCCCGGCGACGCTCAATCGCCACAATGATGACTGGACGTTTGAAAGACGCAACCTTCTCCAACGACTTCGCCTCTCAGCACGAGATGGCAGCACCACAAGGAGTCAGAAGCCTTGACACTCCCTTCCTGGTTGACCACAACTGTCCGTCACGCCGAGGCAACACGCCTCCCGGCCCTGACGTCACGCCGAGGCGACACGCCTCTCGGCCTCCTCATCAGCGAGGGGAGTGTGCGGCAGCAAAGACATCTATCAAAGATGCCACACCGCCAAAACCCGAATTATAAGAACAGAGGAGGAGCTAGCTTTTGCTCAGTGATTATAATGTCGGTCTACGAAGCATCAGGTCCCTGGTTCGGGACCCGGCGACGCACAATCGCCACAGATCTACTTGGCTGACTGCACTTCATGTGTTCCACTCTATAATCATTATTATGGATACAAAAATAGGGCAGGCTGTGATTAAATATGGTGTCAGTTTCAACAGATAGCACCAAAAGTTTTGACCCTCTAATATCAATTTCTTTGAAGAGAGTTTGAACTCTTTCAACGAAAAAGTTATCTTTTGAATCAGTTTTACTTTAAAATGTGTAGTTTGATGATTTAAATGAAATGCTCTAATAAAGTTTTCTAAATCATTTTTTTTAAGAGAAAGTGAACTATTTTCTACCAGTATTGAATTTGAACTTTAGAAAATTTATTTAAACTACAAATTTTTAAAATTTATATATATATCAAAAACTTATATATTTTAAATTCAACAATACAGCTAACACAATAAAGCAACTTGGCGTTAGTTGTGCTTTCATACGTTGCTCAAGTTTTTCTTATCATTCGCACAAAGGATATTGTACTTCTAACATTTTACAGCTTTAAAAATAGATAGATTAAATATCCGCATGGTTATTGTTTTGATATAGATTTCCGTTTTAATGTTTTATCAAAAAGGTTAGAAAATTTTCATTACCCTTTGAATCCTTGAAATGCACATTTCAAAGCAAAACATATTTCAATTGATAATATTTTTGGCACCGACTTCACATTCTGCTTTTTTTTTTATATATTGGGATATACATATATTTACTAATTTGAATTCTTAATTTCTCATGTAATCATTCTTAATTTCTCATGTAATCATTCTTAATTTCTCATATAATCATTCTTAATTTCTCATGCGTCACAACAGATGAAAACATTGCAGTGATAGCTGGAACAATAATATTTATATTTAAATAATCGAAATGCAATTCTTATCGAAAAGACCAGAAACCTAATTCTAAACAATAAGCATTTTATTTATAATTTGTAGTAATAGAAGATAACTCTACAAAGGCTCTCTGATACGCTAAAAGTCACTCTTCCACAAAGTAGTTAGTTACTATAATTATTGTCTTGATTTACAAGTAAGATAGAAGAGATATCGAAATCCACCGATAAATTTGCCGTTCATAAAACTCATTTATGCATATATATTTCATACGTTGCTCAAGTTTTTCTTATCATTCGCACAAAGGATATTGTACTTCTAACATTTTACAGCTTTAAAAATAGATAGATTAAATATCCGCATGGTTATTGTTTTGATATAGATTTCCGTTTTAATGTTTTATCAAAAAGGTTAGAAAATTTTCATTACCCTTTGAATCCTTGAAATGCACATTTCAAAGCAAAACATATTTCAATTGATAATATTTTTGGCACCGACTTCACATTCTGCTTTTTTTTTTATATATTGGGATATACATATATTTACTAATTTGAATTCTTAATTTCTCATGTAATCATTCTTAATTTCTCATGTAATCATTCTTAATTTCTCATATAATCATTCTTAATTTCTCATGCGTCACAACAGATGAAAACATTGCAGTGATAGCTGGAACAATAATATTTATATTTAAATAATCGAAATGCAATTCTTATCGAAAAGACCAGAAACCTAATTCTAAACAATAAGCATTTTATTTATAATTTGTAGTAATAGAAGATAACTCTACAAAGGCTCTCTGATACGCTAAAAGTCACTCTTCCACAAAGTAGTTAGTTACTATAATTATTGTCTTGATTTACAAGTAAGATAGAAGAGATATCGAAATCCACCGATAAATTTGCCGTTCATAAAACTCATTTATGCATATATATTATTTTATATTTGATCATATACAGGATATCTCACAAAATGTGAACAGTAGAAGGTTTTTTGAGAACAGTTGTTTGTAAACCCATAGTTTCAATTACAGACTCACAGTTCCGATAAAAAGGTTGTATAAAAAGATAATTTTTTCAAGTGTTTACAAAAATATGGCACAGCATTTAAATTACAATTTTATAACTTCCTACCTTATTTAAAGGATTTTTGCAATTGGAACTATGGGTCTTCGACCAACGGTTCAAAGAATTTGCCATTGTTCACATTTTGTGGGACATCCTGTATATTATATATTATGTTTGACCATAATGAACGAGGCATAATCTGCAGTAGATACGGTAAATGGAGAATATGGAGCTGAATTTGTTTAGCGTTTCGAAGAAGTACTGCAATTCTAGTTAACTATAGAATTAATAGTTAAGTAACATCAGAGTGCAGTTCATTCAGATAAGCTTAACATTAAGCATATGAACAACTGTTCTATAACGATTCTATCACTTTTTGTACCAATAATAGCTTTTATACTGCACGCAATTAATTAGTCGATGATACCAACAAATCCAATATAATTATATACTAAACAATTCCAAAAATTATATCCGGATTAACATTATGTATCTTGCCGAAAAATTTCAAACATTTTAGCAGCATTTAAATATATAATCGTCTTTAGTCATAAATCGTCATAAATCGCCTGGCATCTATGTAAAAGTATTCATATCCTTTTTTTTCAGACTCCAGCGCTAAATAACTTTGCGTGAAAAAAATTCAACAATTCTTATACAACTCATCTTACAATCACCTGTTTACTTTCTGCATCCATTAAAATTAGACTTCGTTGTATTAATAACCAAAGTTTGATGACCATTTAAACTCAAAAGGATTGTAATTGCGTTGGTGCAGAATATAGATGCACATAAAATACGCAAAAATAAAGCGGTTTAGGATGGCTGCAACACTAAGTATAAATTTAAAAGAACTTGAAAAATCACGATTTTTACACTGGGAAAAAAAGATGGATACCATATTTTATTTTGTAGTGGGTCACGTATATTACACCCATATCATACGTGGGTCAAATATAATATGGACGTAATTATTATTTTAATTTTTATTTAAAAACTGCCAATCATATTTTGCTCAAATTTTTTTTATATATTTTATGGGATAATTTGAATATTTCCTAAAATATTCGAAGCAATTTGTGAAATTTAACTACGCATAAGAAATGTTTGAAAAATTAGGTCCCACAGAGTTCGATGTATTTCATTTTTTCAACCCGGCTTCAATCTAAAACTAATTGGGTGATATTATTCATTTACATTCCCATATGTCCCACAGATCGTCGCAACCAAGGTTAATGGAACATTAACATGTCTATTATTATTTTACGAACCTGGCGTCTCAACAACTTACTAAAATTTCATTTTGCTAAAGCCATTTTTACGACAATTATCGTACGAACGGACAGACAGGAAGACAGAATGAACAAAGTCATAAACACTTTTCAACTATGTTGGAAGGTGTTTATGACTTTATGGAAAGTATTAAAAATATTAAATTTAAAGTTAAATTATTTAAAATTTTTATGTTTAAATTATTTACAATCATTTAAATGAATTCTGCAGTTCAAAATTAGTTTTTAAGTATACAGGTTTAAACATTATTTGTTTTACAATTATTTAGAATCTAAACTATATGTAAAACATATTGAATTTAAATGTTTAACTGTTTTTATTTTTTTAATTAAAAATAAATATCAATATGCTTTTACATTTACATTGGGAAAGTTATTTATAACGTTAAAGAAAATCAAAAACCTATATTTTATTTATAATTTAATGTATATTTTAAAACATGAAAATAACTTTAAATTTGCGCTATTATTTCAGACTACTGGTGCAAGAACATTCTCAAAACTCAAAGTCATCGAAAGTTAACTGAGAATACGCATGTTACAAAATGTCATAGTTTCTCAGTCGTGTTCATCATAATTTGAAACAGAAACTAAAGAAAAGAAATTATACTCCTAGAACTCGCCTGTAGGAAATGCTATATAGGGTGTCAAGAAAAGTCAGGGGTCAGGCGAATAACTCGAGAAATATTAGAGTTATTGTATAGTATTCTTATGTCGGTGTATAGGAAACTTAAGGACCCTAAGAGACAATCTTTGGGGGAGGGGGGGGGGGCTGATCCATCCTTTAGCGAGATGCGAGGGAGGGATATATTTTTTTCTATTAGTGCTATTGAATAAAGCCAATTAAAAACTTGTCGAACGTTGCAAAATAACTACTAATCATTTTTTCCCTCTCACAACAAAAATGGAAACGGGCCTTGAATAGATGTGTATACGAATTAACTCCTTTCTTCCCAAACTCGAACATTTAGGCAATGCAATAGAAAATAATTGATTATATTATATATAAAATATAAAATGTTCACTTTCAGCAATGATGAAGGCTTGTACACGTGTATTATGATGTCTTCGCATGTCTTGCAATATCTCTACGTTTACACTGTTACATGCAGATGAATAAAAGTGTTGCTTTTCAAATATTTATTTAGAGGGTATTTTCTATTTCTTGTGTGTGTGTGGTGGGGGGGGGGGGGAAGGCATGACACTAATTTTGAAACGATCTATAGGTTTGTGATCTATAGGTTTGTGATTTACGTTTCCTTCGTTTAATAGGAAACGAGATAACAAGAGTCTAGCAGGAGGAACGCGACTTTATTGTTTCCATAATGCTTTTCTTAAAATACCATCTTTGAAAATTTTTAGTGCTGCCATCTAGGGAAGAAATTATGAAATTGATATTTAATATCACTGCTAGCTAAATACATGTTAAGTAATAAATTAATTGATTAAGTGTAAATTTTGCAAATACCTTAATAATATGTTTACAATACACAGATGATATGAAGCATGTGAATTTATTTTTCAATATTAAAAATATTTTTTAAATTGAATGCATTCAAAATTAGGAAATAGTCATATGAATTTAAGTAGAATATATTAATAAATTATCTGTGTCATTTAATATTAATTTTTACGATAAATTCATTCACTAACTTTTTTATCACTCCAAACATTTCTTTTAATCTGCTGCTAATACACAAAGTCATGTAAATAAACTAAAATTTAAATTTTTTACTCAGGATAAATGAGGTATAATAAATAATTTAATATGTAGTATTTGAGAAAAAAATATATATAAATAAATAAATAAATTAAGCTTTCATTTATTATAAAAAATAAACATGAAGCTTTTCCCTTTTATAAAAAAATAAATATTAGAGTATCTTTTAGTTCTGAATATTTGATTTTCATTATATTACTTGAATCACATTAGAGTAACCCTGTCAGTTCATAACAAGAAAGATCAATCATGCATAAGCATTGATTATGAAACACTTTCCAACTGAAATGTAATTTCATTTAAAAATTTCTAAAATGTGATTCATTCAGTGGTAATATCTTTTACATTATCACAGTACTACAGTAATTTATTATAATTAAATATTTAAAACTGTATCGAAATATAAATCATCTGATTCTTTATGCAAAATCAATGAATATTTCATTCATATAACTTGTATTCCAGACTCCAGAGCTAAATAATTTTGTGTGAAAAAAATTCAGCAATTCTTATGTAATTCATCTTACAATCGCTTGAGATATTTGCATTCTGCATATGTTAAAATTAGGCTTCCTTGAAGAAATAATAAAAGTTTAGGGATCATTTAAAATCACAACTATTGTAATTGCATAGGCACGGAATTTAGATACACAGATAATATATATGTGTATGTGTATGTACTCAAAGTATTGGAATCGTGCCGAAGATCGGAACTCGAATTTTCAAAGGATCTACACGTTTTGGGACTTCTAGAACACAAAAAAACTAGTTTTAGGAAGACGTCTGTGTGTGTAAGGGTGTATCTGTGTATGTTTCTGTGTGTCTGTGTGGATATTACATCCACTCTAATTGAAAAACTAATGGACCGAATTTCATACAATTTGGTAGGTATGTTTTTTGTGGGAAATCCTGATGTTGATTAGATTATAGTACGATTCGTAATAAAAGAATCTGCCTTCTTTGCGAAATGGCCGCAGAAATTGCCTTTATCCACTCTAGCTAAAAACTAATGAACCAAATTTAACAAAATTTGGTGTATAATATTTCAATAACCTACAAGTGATTTATATACCAAATTTAACAAAATTTTGTATATAAATCATTTGTAGGTTATTCTACTACGATTCGGGAAAAAGGAACGGGCTATTTTTGCGAAATGGCCCGCAAAAATCGTTATATATAAAAATAAAAGACTACGTGTGCTCAATTATATCAATTAAATTCCTATTTTATATGTGATTTTTGACAACAAAAAGAATAAGACTAACCCCATTACTCTAGGACTAGCCGTTCTTGGGATATTCTAGTTTTTTCGCGTTTTCGCTACGCCACCTTTGACAATAAGTCCAGCTATCAAATGAGAACCAAATTTAAGTTTAACGTGTAAATTCAATGTCATTAAAAATACTTATGTTGTGCAGATAAACTCAAATTATCATTGAATAAATAAAGAGAACGAATATGAGTCTGCAGGGAAAGACATGTGCTGTCCACATCAGAATTTTTAACAATATTACAACAATGATTTATAGAAGTGAACGGGGATTATTTTCAGGCCATTTCAAAAAAAAATGTATGATCTATATTTAAAGATCCATCAAATTTTTGTCGAATAAAATGTTCAACAAATTTAAGCTGTGTACCAAATTTTAACTCTCTAGGACGTAGGAAAGTGCATTTAAAATGCCATCAATTAAATTTATCATGAAGAGTTATATAAAATTAAAAAAAAAATGAAAAATTGCTATCTACCAAATTTATTTTAAAATATGAAGCCACTCCCATATGCAAAACGTTTAAACAAATGGAGAGATATTTATTATATAATATCTCTCTTTTTCCTTTCTGGAAGATATCCCAAAGTCAGAATTTAATTGAATTTGTTTTTTTCCCTATATTAAATAATTTTTTTAATTAAAAAACTACTTAACATATTTTACTGAATTTTTTTTTATATATTCTATGGGATAATGTGAATATTTCCTAAAAATTTCGAAGCAATTCGTGAATTTTAAATTTACTTAAAAAATGTTTGAAAAATTAGGTCCCATAGGGTTCAATGTATTTCATTTTTTCAACCCGGGTTCAATAAAAAACTAATTGGGTGATATTATTTATTTATATTCCCATAGGTCCTACAGACCGTCTGAACAACATACTAAAATTTCATTTTGATAAACTCATTTTTACGGCAGTTATCGTGCTAACGGACAGACAGACAGACAGACAGACAGACAGACAGACAGACAGAATGAACAAAGTCATAAACACTTTTCAACTTTGTTGTAAAGTGTTAAAAATGAATTTGTCATGATCCTTTTCCATCAAAATCTTGAATTTGGAAGTTTGGGGAAAAACAATGCTTTCTTTATACAATAGCATAAGAAAAAATGCCTTTAAAATAAATATCAAATTATGTAATACTTCGGATTCATATTTTGTGTATCAATATCTGTTTGTAAAATATTTCATCTCTTGAATTTAATGTCATATAGTAGCGAATAAATGAACATACTTTGTTTCCCATAAAATAGTGTAGGTAAATTTTCAACAAAGTTAGTTATTTTTTTAGGTCTCGGTTCATTTTTCACGATGTCTTGTTGCTATTTATTTGTAATGTTTTGTTCAATGCATGTTTTCAAAGTACTTTACTATGGTACTTAATTGATACCACCTTTCTAGATATCTGCAGGGTGAGCGTCAGTAAATCTTCTGCCCTATCCGAGCTTTGTTAACGCGGCACACGTTTCTCGGCACACGTTTTTCGCCGAAATTCTGCTCAAACAGTTGCGAAATATTTCTTGAAAGTTAAAATGCAATGCTTAGATTATAGTAAAGTTAAATTTAATACCCAATAAATCATAGAATATATTTTTGTCTAATCCTAAATATTCTTGGTGTTGCCATCTGTTGTCGTAATTTAATTCATATTCATACCGATTATTCTTGTTTTTTAATGAACATTTTTAAATATCTATTTCTTCTAATACAGTATTAAATTCAACAACAGACCATATATAATAATGCCACAATCATGGAAAGGTAACTTCTCATTCCATAAATTTGATAAGGGGATCTGAATGTACATGACTTTGGGCTGCAGCTTTGTCTTTAAGTTCCTTTGTCTTCAAGTCCAAGTTCAATTGCGTTTTCATGATTGTGGCATTATTATATATGATCTGTTGTTGTATTTAATAGCGTATTAGAAGGAATAGACATTTAAAATTGTTCATTAAAAAATAAAATTGGTCGGCATGAATTAAATTACGACAACAGATGGCAGCACCAAAAAATATTTTAAATTAAATTAAAAAATATATTCTATGTTTTATTGGGTATTAAATTTAGATTTAATATAATATAAGCATTGCATTTTATCTATCATAAAATATTTCGCAACTGTTTGAGCAGAATTTCGGCTAAAAATGTCTGCCGCGAAAGTTAACAGAGCGCTGATAGGGTAGAAGATTTACTGACGCTCCCCCATAAGCATAAACACTCTGATAGTTCATTTATCTATTACAACCCAGTATTTAATATTGTTTGTAACGAAAATGGTTTTGAATATTGTATAAAATTTTTTATGTTATTAAATAAACTATTAAAGTAATATACATTCAATTTTATCAATGAGTATGAATTCAGTTTCTCTGTTGATTGATATTTTTTGTGTCATTTATTTTATTTCGGAGCGTTTGTCTTTAACAACTGTAAATTACTATTTAAAATGACAGCAAGTATTACTATCTAAAAGTATTCCATTGATATAAACTTTATAGAACCTGCTTCTAAAGGCAAATAGGAAAGATTAATTATTACAGAGTATCACAAGATTCAACTCAAATCCTAGATGCTGTCAGGAAAATAAATTTTTTGTAAGATAAAATTAAGACATCGAACTTAACAGAGTTGTTTCTACTAAACATCACTGCTATCTTGTACTAATAAAAATTATAAAATGAGAGGGAATTCGAGATGAATTTACTCTTTGTGTCTTCATTCATGTTTTGTGTTTCATTATATATATATATATATATATATATATATATATATATATATATATATATATATATATATATATATATATATATATAGGGTTTTGAAGATCCAATGAAAGAAAAGTGAGAAGCTGTAACACAAAAATTCAACTATCTAACAGGCTTACAAAAGAAAAGTAAAAATCAACAAATTCTCAAGCAAATGGAAAAAAATAAATATCGAATCAACAAGTCAATGAAAAGTATCAAAATACAAAGGTATGGAATCGAAAAAAGAGTAACAAACGAAATCAAGCACAAACGCTATACGCGTGGACGAGGTTCTAAGCCTAAATCATGAATTGTTTACCTCTAAAAAAATCTAATCATGTCCAAGTTTTTTGTAAAAGCGAACACAAAAATGTATGTTTCTGAAGAAATAGATAGAATATATATATAAACTATTTCTACTTGGACGACATACATAAATAAGAAAAATATAAAGGAAAAATGAAAACTGACTGAAAATACACACTAACCTAGTAAGCACAGGAACACAGAAAGAAGTGACAAGTATTGCCATTCACAAAGGAATAAGATATACTGCCATTCGTAAGAAATAAATAACAGTAATACGAAAAGACATGTACAAGAGATAATATACCATCAAGAGGGGCAATAAAAGAAAGGCTAATGTATAAGTGGATGTATAAATAAAATATAATTAAAACAAGAGAAGGGAGATGTCAGATTAAAATATAAAGCAATATTAAGAAAATTCAAGAAAATCCAGCTATTCTACATTTTTTAACTATACCATTTACAAAATAAGAGGGATATTTATATAAATTGCTGGTAATTTTCAGATTATCAATATGTAATGCATGGAATTTTTTATCAGATAATCTATATATTCTAAAAAGCTGATTAAGAATTATATTTCTAAACAATAGAAACGAGTTGCAGGAATTAAATGGCAAGATTTTATTAATTTTAAAATTAAAGAGTCTTTTTTATCATATAAATTAGTAACAATTCTATTAGAAGGTTCAACAAAAATATGTAAATCCAAAAAATTAATATTTTTACTAATAGTAGCTTCATTAGGAATTAATTCCAAATTCTCAGGATATAAATCTATATTAATGCCACAATTTTCAGTATGTCCTAAGCAAATCAGATCATCAACATATCTGTATATTTTATAATCTATAGAGGTAAAAGACTGTTCAAAATGATAAAGATATATATTAGCTAACATACTGCTACTGCAACAACCCTGTGGAACTCCTGAGACTTGTAGGTATAATTTATTTCCTTGAAAAATATAATTATTAAAAATAACAAAGTGATGAAGTTCAGGGAAATTAACAAAACTGGCTTTAGAAGCAAGATTAATAATATAATCATTGTATAGGGTCAAAATGACATCATACAGGTCAGAGATCTTGATATTATTGAAAAGTTCTTTAAAATCAAAGGTTTGAAATCCTATTAGATTTTTAAGGGATGTTAATCTATTCTTTAATTCTTTACTATTATTAAGAATAAGGAAATTGCTAGACTGATGTAAACTATCATTTATTTGATTTAAAGAATTTAGAAGTAATTTACTCGCAGTATTAGAGTAAGTATTATGCCCACTAGTTACTGTTCGAAATTTAATGGGATTTTTATGAAATTTTGGAATAGGCATAATATAAGGAAATTTAAGAAATTTATATTTAAGTCACTATACATATTGATAATTTTTAATTTAATACTATTAATGGAATGTGAAAATGTAAATCAAGTTTAAAAGGACTATTATTTTTTAAATAATCTAAAAGAAATTGTATATAATTTTTTTGACAGATAATAGCATAATTATTAGAGGCTTTATCAACATAGGTGATAACAAAGGATTTTAATAAATCAATAAGGGAGGGTTTAATATTATCAAAATTATATCAGGATCTAGACAATTTAATAGTACTAATAGCATTTTTAATAGATTCTAATAAAGTAAATTTCCACATATTAAATGCCTCTAAAGGCATAGCATATTTAGAAGCTAATTTATATATATATTTATCAAGATTAATGGATTTTAACACTTTAATAGAATTATGACAAGAGGGTAACCTGAATTTAGTGCCAAAAGACATAATAGTTCTTAACGAAATGTCTTTAACAATACCTAAGTCTCCTGTAACAATATGCCCCAGGTCAGGATTGACAAATTTAGCATAATCTTTTACTGTACAATTACATTTATTTTGTAAAATTGACTTAGAATACTGATCTAAAGAGAGAGATCGTGAAATTTCATTATAATTAAAAATGGATCTACCAAAAGGCCGGTTGTATTTAAAAGTCTTTGATACACTCAAATCTCCAATAGGCATTAAATGCTTGAACTTATTAAAAAGATGACCAAAATTTATAGAATTATAAATGGGGTGCTTGAAAGAAATAACACAATATGAGTTAGTGGATATATTATGAAGATGATTTTGATTAAGTTTTAAATTTAAATACTATGATCTTGTAATAAGTAAATCATAGAAAATATGATTAAAGTGTTCATTAGCAAGATTTAATTAAAAAAAAAAATTGCATAAACTCTATTTAAATGTTTTTTCTTTATCGCAAAAACCCAGGATTTACTTGATTTCCACTGAAAAGTGCTATTAAATTTATTATGTAAACATATTATCTCAGCTTTATGATTAAAAATTGAGGTACTTCCATTTCCACGTTTAAATCTTTTAAATTTAACAGATTTACTATTATATAAAGGAGGTTTCAAAAATAGATGATTAAAAATAGAGTATTTATTATCTACAAAATTATTCTTAACAATATTACCATTAAGATATAGTTGATTTAATCCATATGGAAAAAGAGCACAATTTGATTTTATGTAATAGTTTTCAAAATAAATCCTATCTGCAGTATTTGTTTTTATATCCAATATATGTATTTTGATATTTTCAAAACCGTGTTTAGCAAAGTGTTTATATTCAATTTTATTAGAAGTAGGAAGAAAATTATTATTGAGGATATATTTTTTGACGTGATCTCTATGAACATTCATACGTAGATGAATAGGATTACTAGTTTGTCCGATATACGATAGATTACAAATATTACAAGAAAGACGATGTATGCAGTTAAAAACTTTACAGAAAGGCATATGGCTATTAAGGTTCGTAATTTGAGTTTTAGAAGCAGAAGGGCAAGTTTTGCAATTTTTATTCTTACATACACTAAAATTATAATTTTTAGAGAGGTGATTAATATATTCAAAACTATCCATTACACAATGTTGGTAATTTGATATCGGTCTAAACAATTCCCAACATAAATTGAAAATACCGGGCAATATCTATCTAATTATATAAAAAAAGTATAAATAAGTTGCCAGTCAGTAAATCAAATAAGAAGTGTAATTCATAAAATAATAAAAACAACAATACAAAGAAAGAATAAAAGAAATAAATAAAATAATTGCTTATATATAATTATAATCAACTAAGTCCAAGTTATACCTAATGAATAACAAGAGGATATTACAAAATTAGAAAACACAATGTAAGATACATTAGTTTTAAAGTAGAATATATAACAACACAGTGTATTAATTAATACAAAAGTGTAAAATCTGGATTCACTTAAAATCCATTCCATATAAGATAAAGATTGCACTGATAAGTACAGTTTAAGCACTTCAATAATTCGAATAATAGCAAATACTATACGCATATAAATAAATAACCCCCCCCCCCCCCAAAAAAAAATTACAAATAAAAGCATTAATAAGAACAAGCAAAAGTTGTAAGAATAAGCAATAGATGGCAGCACTAGATATATCCAAAATATTAATTTTCAGAATATACTAATAAAGACAACAGTAATTAACTAAAAGTAACAGAAAGAAGAAGTACAGATAATACTACAAATTATTATTATATAAGAAAGTAAAAAATAAAACAGAAAAGCCGAGAAAAATAATAGAATTCAGCATAATTGCGAGAAAACGTGTGCTGCGAAAGTTAACAAAGCTCGGGTGGGGCAGAAGATTTACTGACGCTCAACTTATAGCTTCAAGATCAATGAAATTTTGGAATCCGATTTTTTATTTCAAATTAGAATTAAATTAATTAATTTAAAAGTCCCTGACGCACTTCTCAAACTTTTAATCTCATACCTAAATAACAAACACTTCCAAGTTAGAGTGAAAGATAACTTGTCTACACCCAAGCTCATTAAAAGTAGTGTACCGCAAGAATCCATCCTGGGCCCGACACTCTTTAACATATATCTAAATGACATCCCCAGGACCCCAGACACGGAGCTGGCACTCTATGCAGACGACAGTGCGATACTTGCAAAACACCCTTACGTCTCAGTAATGCACAGACAGCTACAACAACACTTAGACATACTCCAAACATGGCTGGAAAAATGGCGAATAAAATTAAAGCCCAATAAATGTCATTGGATTTATTTCTCAAGAAAACGTAAACCTCCGCCTCCTCTGTACATAAACAACCATGCCCTAAAAGCGGAAAAATCTACTAAATACCTAGGTGTAACGATAGATTCCCACCTAACCTGGAAACAGCACGTAACGAACTTAATCAAAAAAGCGTATATGGCCACAGGAGCCTTATACCCAATGATAGGAAACGGAAATCTAAATTATCAAAATAAACTCCTAATTTATAAATCGGTCATCCGCCCGGGAATGCTGTATGCAGCACCCGTATGGGGATATGCCTGTAAAACTACTATAGACTTACTAGAGACAAAACAAAACAAACCCTAAGGATTATAAGGAAAGCTCCTAGATACTTAAGAAACTCGGTAATTAGGAAAGACTTCAAAATAAAAACTGTTAGAGCCCAAATTAAAAAGCTATCGCTTAAATTCTACAAAAATCTGCCATCTGTTCCAAATGAACTACTATTCAATCTGCATGACTATGATCATCGCAAGGCCAAATCACGTAAGAGACCCCGCGTGGTACTTAATATTGAAAATCGGAATTAGGTAAGTTCCACTTTAAATAGTTGAAATTAAATAAAAACTGCGATCAATGTTTTCTAAAAAATGTTCTTAAACATTAAACTGCCAAATTGCTAGGAAATCCTTAGATCTGCATCAACTCCCCCAAATTACTCAAACTCTAAATGTGCAACAAACTGCCACACTAGGAGCTAGGTCAAATAATAAAAACAATAAATCAAATCAACAGCAAAATCCCTCAACACCTGAATTTTATTTGTCAAGCCGTTCGCGTTCCAAGAGATGATGGTAAAGGCGTTTGGGGCGGGGGTCATGATGCTAGTTTAGGTTCTGGTTAAAATGTTGATCAAGGAGCCCGAGCATTTTCAGTCCCTTATCCACAATGGGGGTGTTGTCTCTGAATATGCAACAAAGATCTTTGAGGAATAACATAATTTTATTTAAATTTAAAGTTTTAAAGATGTCTGCAATTTCTTGATACATATTTAATGCCTCAGCTATGGGTGACTGTTTTTCGTTAGTAGGATTTGTGTTTTTTTGTTTTAAATTTGGGTGTGCGTTTTCCTTGTAACTTCCAGTGGTCTTCTGGTTGAAGCCGGGGGGAGGGGGTAAGTCCCTTCAGTATCTCTGTTGCCTAAGATTTCAGCAGTTCTGCTTTTCGATATTTCCCCGTCCCTCCTGGCAGTTCTCGAGTCGTTTTCTGTTACTTCCGACGAGGGGGGGGGGGAGCAGCTTTCTGGCTCTATCACAGCAGTGGTGCTTCTTTCTGAGTTGCTATCTTGAGCTTCGTTCCAATTGGCTCTGACACTTGGGATGTCCCTACAGGCCATGTTCCATGCATTTGAGGAGGCGGGGGCAAACTTTCTGGGGGAGGGGGGGTGAGTTCTCGAGGTGGGCATATTTCTGAGATTTGTGCGTTGTGCACGGGCTGGAGAGTTGTATCTGGAGTTTGGTGCTGGGCTGTATGGGGTCCTGTGAAAATTTTCTGCTTGATGAGGGGGTGGTGGTCCTCTGTTTGAGGGATTACCAGGGCAGGCTCTGTAGTTGGCCGGATGGGGGCCACCGCAGTTGGCACAAGTGGCCGGGATGGATCTAGGTTTTGTGCAGTCTCTAGTGGGATGTTGGCCAGCGCATTTTAGACACCTGTAGTCGTGACTACATTGTTCCGAGGAGTGTTGCCACCCCTGGCATCGGTAACATTGGGCATATCCTTTGGATATAAAGGGGACAATCTCTGCGAAAATAAAATTCACGTGTCTCGTTTTGTAGAGTTCTTCTAGATCTGTGGAAGCGGGGAGGTGCATTAGAAAATTGGGGAGGGGGAGCTTTGTTCTAAGGCTTCTCATGTTATGTATTTTAAGTGGTTGGTACCCCATTCCCTCAAAAAATTCTTTAATTTCCTCCGGGGGGTAAGAAGGGGGGAGACCTCTGATGACTACCTTTTTGGGTTTATCTGCCTTCAGATTGATCGAGTGGAATTTATATCGGTTTTGAATTAAATATTCTTGTACCGCTCTATATTGATCTTCCGTTTTAGTATAGGCTCTAAGTATTTCTCCGGTGAATTTGGCCCTTACTTGACCGTCTGTGAGCCTTCCTAGCTCAGACATCAGAATTCTGGGGTTCTCATTTATTTCTATGTAAAATGGTTCTGGGTGTTGGTTCCAACTAGTCGTTTTGGGGGGGGGGGGGGGGAGTGCATCGTCACTCGTTACAACATCAAAGTTTTCCTCGTTATTTACATTTGCAGATTCAGCTGAGTGAGTTATTAAATTTTTGCTTGGGTTTTTCTTTCTGCCTACTGTTATCCAATCTTTTCCCGAATCGATATCATCCTCAGTTACTTCGGTTACCTGAAGTTCCGCAACATTTTCGGAGTTTACAAGGGGTGGGTTATCCTTTTCAGTGGAAGTTTGAGAGGTTTTTTTATTAATACTACTTTCCTCGCTGGAGTTTACATTTTCAATTGCAGTTAATTTTTTTGATTTAGACCTGGTGGTTCTCACCGATTTGGTTTCCTTGATTTTATCATTGCTCTCGAGGTAGTACCTCTTTAGTTCGTCTCTCTTTTTAGAATCTAGATAAGTCAAGTTGATGACAATGTCATTTAGTCTAGGAGGGGGGGAGCAATTCAGTAAATAGAGATCTGTACACATACCTCGTATCTCCTGGTTGGTCCTCATCTGGCTGTCCGAGTCCATTTTGTCTTTGTTGATCTCTAAATAGGCAACTGCAGCTTTGGCAAGGTGATGTATTTCGTTGGCATAATCCCATGCTTTGGCCTGCTGTTCATCTAATTCGATATCAGCTTCGAAGATCGCTTTCAGGATGGTGTAGAGCTCTGCAAGTCCAACATCACAGGTGTTGCCATGCACTTTCATCTTGCACGTGGTCAGCTAGGGTACACGTGGTCAGCAAGGGTGCACGTGGTCAGCAAGGTCGGTGCGGGTCCGCGAAGGGGAACCGGTAGCTGCGGCGCGAAGTCAGGTCGATTTATAGATATAATGTATTAGCTAATGACTTCTATCAGGTATCACTCACAAATAAGGATTATTTCATGTGCGGTGGCGCCATCTACTATTTTCCATAAAAACTGAAACCTCATATTAGGGAATTATATTCAATAACGTTAATTTCGATCGAACACATTAAACCTTTTTTTATACATAATAAATGTTTAAATGATTCAAAAAATATGAATTATATCTGCAAATGAGATAAAAATGATCAGAACTGCTTCCATAATAAAATTATTAGCTAAAAGCATAATAAATGTGTTTATTGTTTTGTTAAATTTTATCTCTTATTTTTTTGTCAATAATTTATTTTTAAGCATTGGCATCAGTTAAAATAAATTAAAAGTTTTCATTTCAGTTTTATTTCGATTAAATTTCATTTAGTCAATTCATTTAATTTCTATATTGACTTTCTGTTACTTTACTTGGCTAAGATTTTTTTTTTCAAGTACTCAGAGTCTGTTTCGGAAACCCAGAAGTTGAGACAGATTGTTATGAATGCTCTTTACTAACAATTATACAATATACGATTATAAAAACTACATTCATGCACAGTTATATGTACATAAAACATAAATTGTTTCAAGTAATGTTTATTAGTCTTCATTTGTACTAGCAAATACACTTCTAATGACTAAATTAACCATTTTACATCTAGTCATACAAAGAGCATCTACAGGATTGTTATGAATGCTATTTACTAACAATTATACAATATGAAATTAGAATCTATTCAATAAGAATAATTACTTACAGGATAACTTAACGCAAAATACAAGACAACCATCAACAGATCGAGATCCACATGAAAAAGCACGTAGCGTCGATTCAGATCGTGACCAATCAGAATGAGTCTTTGAAAACACACGAATAATATCCAATGACATGTCTTGAAATTTTAGGACTCTTTCACTATGGGCAGAGGCTTCTGTTACTTACCAACTTGCAAAGACTTGTCACCAACAATAATAAAACCGAATTAAGTATGCATATACCTGATGCTAATTTAAATTTTATAATGCTTATTTACGCGATAACAATAAGATGAAAATTTTAAATATAGATAAAATATTTTTTCATGAAAACAGTATTTTCAAAGTATTTTATTCACGGCCGCCCCCTTGCCTGCCTTAATGCCCCTCATTTGCTTCTGGGCCCGCTACCGCCCCCTTGAAAGACTCCAGCGCCCAGTGGGGGGAGGTACCGCCCCCGTTGGGAACCTCTGGTTCAGTGTATTTCATTTTTTCAACCCGGGTTCAATCCAAAACTAATTGGGTGATATTATTCATTTATGTTCCCATAGGTCCCACTGACCCTCTGAACAACATACTAAAATTTCATTTTGATAAAGTGGTTTTTACGGCAGTTATCGTGCTAACGGAGAGACAGACAGACAGAGAGAATGAACAATGTCATAAACACTTTTCAACTATGTTGTAAAGTGTTAAAAAAAGAACCGCAACGTGTTTCACATTCATGCACCAGCCTATTATTGCACATTTGGTTTCAGTCGGTTGAATAGATTTTAAGAGGAACCTGTCATATAATTTCGCAATGTCAAGCGAATCCATCCGCACAATGTTCACAATACGGACAACATTTAAAACCTTACATTGTTTTTTACACATATAATGAAGATGCATTTCCACACATTTTCGTTTTAGTCAGTTGCACACTTTCCAAGATTTTGGAATACCGCGAAATTTAGTTTCAGTCGGATGAGTAGTTTCCGAGATGTTGAAATATTGCAACAGGCTCAAACGAAATTTTCTTCACATATGCGATGAAAATTTCGTTTGAGCATATCGCACACGACTGACGCAAAATTAAAAAGAAATCACTCCGTTGTTTTCGTCATCTTGTAACGTGCCGAGATTTATACAAAATTCGGTTTCATTGTAATTCAGAAGAGAACTGGGTTACCTCGATTTGGCGACAGACGGGCGGAATACCAAATGGGATGTGTGTTTTCGTAATACAGTATCCGCCAGTTATTATATCACTGGTGAGTTGATACAACAGCTTATACGAATCAAAACGGAACGGAATCCCATATTTATATAGGAAATTGAATAAAAACCGTCGGGAATCAGATTTTTTTTTTATTTTTCTCAAAAATGCGTTATTCATTTCTTGCTTTTCTATTGTTTGCCTTTGTTGCGGTGTGTTCTCTAACACTCAATTTTGTTCAAAATTTAAAACCTTTATTAAAAATTTACTATTTCAAATTACATTTTATTTAATTTATAATTATTCTCTGTTCAAAATTATTCAATTTTAATTATTTATTTAAGTAACAACATTCATATCTATATTAATCATCTTTCACTTAAGGATCAGCGTCTGTAAATCTTCTGCCCTATCCGCGCTTTTTTAACTTTCCTGGCACACGTTTTTCGCCAAAATTCCGCTCAAACAGTTGCGAAATATTTTCTGATAGATAAAATGCAATGCTTAGATTATATTAAAAAATACATTTAATACCCAATAAAACATTGAATATATCTTTTATTTTAATTCAAAATATTTTTGGTGCTGCCATCTGTTGTCATAATTTAATTCATACAAACTATTTTTTATTTTTTAATGAACTTTTTTAAATGTCCATTCTTTCTAATACGCTATTAAATACAACAACAGATCATATGTAATACTGCCACAATCACCGAAACGTAATTGAATTTGGACTTGAAGACAAAGGAACTTGAAGACAAAGCTGCAGTCCTCAGTCATATACATTCAGATCCCCTTATCAAATTTATAGAATAAGAAATTACCTTTCTGTGATTGTGGCATGATTATATATGATCTGTTATTGTATTTAATACTGTAGTAGAAGGAAAATATATTTAGAAATGTTTATTAAAAAATTAAAATATTCGGTACGAATTAAATTACGACAACAGATGGTAGCAGCAAAAATATTTTGAATTAAAACAAAAAATATTTTCTATGTTTTATTGGGTGTTAAATGTGGTTTTAATATAATTTAAGCATTGCATTTTATCTTTCAGAAAATATTTCGCAGCTGTTTGAGCAGAATTTCGGCGAAAAACGTGTGCCGGGAAAGTTAACAAAGCGCGGATAGGGCAGATGATTTTAAGAATTTTCTTTCTCTGGAAAGGCAACCTCAGAGTATCAGAATACCAATGTATTTTGCGTAGTATCAAGGAGCAATTCATATGCTGCTGCCCTTCATTGACTGCCACTTATTAATTGCATCTCGTCGCAGTCATGATGTTCCCATGGGGGCATCGTCTCATTATTAGCTAACGTTCGCCAACTCCTTTAACTTCGCGAACAATGTCACCCAGCTCAGCCCCCCCCCCTCATCACCCCCCATCTCACGGCAATATTTAGATTTCAAGTTTGAGAAACAATTTTTAGTAGAAAGTTTAGGTTTGTTACGTATCTCAGTGGTAATGGTAATGTGTAGTGCTGCCATCTGTCGACAAGATTGAAAAATTAAAGCAAAAGTTGAAAAGTGTTCTATGAAATAAATGTAAATAAATAAGTTAGATATAAAAGTTAAAACATTTTAAAAGTAATGGAAATCAATTAAAAATATGCGAATTGATATAATACACGACTGAGACTGAGCTTGTAGTCTGAGAGCCATCAAAGATTTTTATTACCCAATCCAGTACAAAAGGTTTGAGTTTTGCATGTGGTAGAACTTTCGTGGTGCCAACGGAGATCCGTGAGTCTGGCAGTCCCCTCAGTTGTTCTTCCCCTTAAGCGTATTTTTAAAGTAGTGTAAAATTGACGCCTACTTATCCCATCGAGTACATGCATGGCAATGGTGTTAAATGATAGGTTTTTACTGCCCATTAAAGGATTTATGAATCTAGCAGACGTTCCAGGTGTTGCCAGACATCTCAAAATGCGAAATTTGGAAACTTTAAATATCTATACTTCAAAAACTTACGTGCAGAATTCAACAAAATTTTATATTTAGAGGTTAATTAAGATTATGTAAATATAAAAAAACAAAAAAAAAAATCGTAGTAACGTATACTTGTTTTTGGTGAATAACTCGAGAACATGAGAAGTTAGAATGCCCACATTTGGTATGTCGTTTTTTATACATTTAAATAACATACATATTTTAAAATGCATTTATATCATTCATTTCTTGTTTTTACATTGTTTGCATTTGTTGCGGTGTGTTCTCTAACACTCAATTTTATTAAAAAGGTAAAACCTTTATTAAAAATTTACTATTTCAAAGTATTTTTTATTTAATTTATAATTATTCTCTGTTCAAAATTATTCAATTTTAATTATTTATTTAAGTAGCAATATTCATATCTATATTAATCATCTTTCACTTAATTAATATTTCAAATTGGTGAAATTTCTATCTCCGGAAAGGCACCCGCAGAGTATCAGTATACCAATGTAATTTATGTAGTATCGAGGAGCTGTTGAAATGCTGCTGCCGCCTCTCGGCAAGATTCAGAAACAATTTTAAGTTTGGAGAAATAAGTTTTAGTAGAAAGCTTAGATATGTTACCTCTCTCAGTGGCAATGCAAATATGTGGTGCTGGCATCTAGCGACAGGACTTGAAAATTAAAGCAAGAGCTGAAAAGTGTTCTAGGAAATAAATGCAAAGAAATAAGATAGATATAAAGGTTAAAACATTTTAAAAGTTATGGAAAATCAATAAAAAATATGCGAATTGACATAGTAGACGGTTTGGACTGAGCTTATAGTCTGAGAGGCATCAACGATTTTAACAACTAAGGTTTGAACATTGCATTTGGTAGAACTTCGTGCTGTCAAAGGAAATCCGTAAGTCTGGCAGTGCAGTCCCCTCAGTTGGCCTTCGCCTTAAGCGTATTTTTGAAATAGACTAAAACTGGCATCTATTTACTCCATCGAGTACATGGATGAATTGGTGCTAAGTGATAGGATTTTGCGTTCCATTAACGGGTTTGGTTATGAATCTAGCAGGTGTTGCTAGGCGTCTCAAAAGGCGAAATTTTGAAAGTTTAAGCATTTATACATCAAAAAAAAAAAAAAAAAACGCTGTAGGAATGTATACTTGGTTTTGGTGAATAATTCGAGAACCTGAGAAGTTAGAATGTCCACATTTGGTATGCCGTTTTTTATACATTTAAATTACGTATATATTTTAAAATGCACTTCATGTGGTGTAAAGTTTGTGGGTATGGGGGATTTTATAGAACAAACAATATCAGTTCACCAAACAGAAAGATCTCGCGGATAGATTTGAACTGGGTCTATTTTATGCAGTAATCAAGTAATGATAATTTTATTATAAAATATGCTTCAAATTCAAAACATATGATCTCCAAGAACGTAATTTTAAGGTAAATGAAACAAAAATTTAAATAAAAATAAATAAATAATAATAAAAAATAATTACATTACAAAGTATACACATAAATAACTGTAGATCTGCAGTTATTTATGTGTATACTTTGTAATTTAATTATTTTTTTATGGTATCGGATTTTCCGACTATTCATATGCATATCTTGTTTCACGCTTGAGGGCTGTATATAAGGACTCATGTTGGTCACATCTTGAACAATTTATATTGCCACTGATAAAGGACGTACTGACGTCAGAAAGCGCTTTGGATCTATTTGTAATTTAATGTACGTCATTGATGGTGTTAATATTAAAGACTTTTTTACAAAGCAACTTGGTTGTTTTTGATGTATAAAGTATTTTTATTAAGTTCCCATCAGAAATTTTGCTGTGCGCATATTTAACTCATTTTGATCACTCAGAGTACAAAATTGACCTGAGGTGGTGCTTTCTTAAACTAAATTAAAATCGCTTCCGGATAATATGCCCACCTATTTGTATATTTTGTTCATTTTCGTCCACTAAATATCTGTAGAGAAAGCTCTGAACATAGATACTTAAATTATGATCACCCTGTGTGTGTGTTTGTGAATCTATATTGTATATCAGAGTAAACATCTATATTGTTTATAAATTGCTAGCATTTTTGACAAAAAAGGTTGTTACATATATATGCGCAATTATTTAATATATATAAATATAAATATTATTTTTCTTTTAGGCTTTAAAAGATGGAAAGAAATACATGAAAAAGAAAGAAAGGCTTCCTTACTAATGCGATGTGTGAACAAGACATTACAAAGACAAGTTATTTTTACTGCAATAGATCTGGAACCCGCCTTTTAAGATCAACAGGAAAACGTACCATGGAGTCGCAAGGGCTTAATGAAAATGTTTCAACTCTCCAGCCCGTATAATTATCAAAATTAAAGACACAGGAAAAGTGATCGCGAATAATTATAATTTTCATTATAGTCATCTTTTATACGCATTTCTAAATGCTATAGAAAGATAATAGTATATTAATTATCTGAAGGAATTCAACATTCCAGAATTTTGAATAACCTGAATTTTGAATAACGAAATGACCTTCAAAGAAAGCACTTATGTACTAAGAGAGATATACTAAATATTTTAAAATCCTACGGGATAGAAACAATTGAAAAACATGCTGAAGACCATTTAAGTGTAAATGCCTATGTAGGGGAAAGTCTCCAGAATGAACAAAACCTTTTCCTTTATAAGAAGCAGAGAGAAATCATTCAAATGCTCTAAAGATGAGGACTACTCACTAAACAAAGATAATTTTACCTTGGACATAATGAGTGATTTTCAAAAAAGAATGATTGTAAATTTTGGAAGCAATATTATTTGTGTTGATATCATTCATGGTACAAACAGATATAGCTTTAAACTTACAACAGTTTGGATAAATAATGAGTTTAGAGAAGGGGTACCCATGGCATGGTTTATATGCAACAGTAACTTCATTATTATTTTTTCAAATTAATTAAAATAGAAATTGGAAATATAAGTAAAAAAATCTGATATGGGCAGCACATGACTTTCCCTGCAGACTTATATCCACGTTCTCTTTATTTTAATTAAATTTAATTCACTTTTAATTCAATTTTCGTTCTCATTTGGTAACTGAACTTATTTTCAAAGGTGGCGTTGAGAAAATACGAAAAAAATAAAATATCTCGAGAACAGCTAGTCCTGGTGTAATGGGGTTGGTCTTATTCATTTCTTCGTTAAAAATTACGTATAAAACAAGTATTTAATGAAGATATTTGAGCATACGTAGTTTTTATTTTAGATTTTGATGATTTTTGCGGGCCAATTTTCAAAAAAGGCAGCTTATCGTTCTCCCGAATCGTACTAAAATCTAATTAGCACCAGGGTAACCCACACGCGACTTATCTACAGAATTTTGTGCAATTCGGATCATTAGTTTTTCAGCTAGAGTTACAGGCAATTTTACAGACAGTTTTGCAGGCAATTTTTGCAGGCCATTTCGCAAAAAAAAGGGTGGTTCTTTTATCTGGAATCGCACTAAAAACTAATCAGCACCAGGGTCACACCCAAGTGACTTGTTTTTCATCAAGTTTTTCATTGTTTTTCTTCACCTACCAAATTTGATGAATTTCGCTCCCTTAGTTTTTGAGTTAGAGTGGATACATACATTGCACAGACAGACAGGCAGACAGACACACAAGCCCACACACAGACGTCACGCTAAAAATAGTTTTTTCGTATTCTAGAGGTCTCGAAACGTGTAGATCCGTCAAAACTCGAGTTGCGATTTTCGGCATGATTCCAATACTTTCTCTATACATTACCATGTATTGCAGGGAAAGTAAAAATCTGATGTGGGCAGCACATGACTTTCCCTGCAGACACAAATTCATATTTTCTTTATTTCTTTAATAATTCGTTAGATTGAGTTTAATTGAACCAAATAACACTAAATTTGCATTTTAAATTCAATCTTTGTTTCTAATTGGTAATTGGACATTTTTCCGAAATCGGCGTAACAAAAATGCAAGAAATCTCAAATATCTTGAGAACGGTTAGTCCTAAAGTATAATGGAGTGTGTTATATTATTTTCCTTTACAAAAATTGCGTATAAAACAAAAATTTAATTGATAAATTTGAGCATACACTACTTAGTTTTTTTTTAGATATTGACGATTTTTGCAGGCCATTTTGTAAAAATCTGCAGCATGTTCTTTTCCGAATCGTACCAAAATCTAATCAGCACCAGAGTATCCCACATGTGATTTATCTACCAAATTTTGTGAAATTTGCTCAATTTGTATTTAAGCTAGGGTGAATACATGAGATTTTCGCGGGCCATTTCGCAAAAAAAGGCGGGTTCTTTTTTTCGAATTATACAAAAAACTAATCAGCACCAGGGTCATACCCAAGGATCTTACCTACCAAATTTTATGAAATTCGGTCCATTAGTTTTTGAGTTAGAGTGGATACATACATTGCACAGACACACAGACAGACAGACATACAGACAGACAGACATACAGACACACAGACACACACACAGACGTCACGTTAAAAATAGTTTTTTCGCATTCTAGAGATCTCGAAACGTGTAGATCCGTCGAAAACTCGATTTACGGTTTTCGAAGATTCCAATACTTTCCTTATACATTACCATGTATTGCAGGGAAAATAAAAGTATACATGAATGATAAAGCACCTCAATACTCCAATTCATGGAAAAATACCCCAAAGCTGTTATATGCCACTAACATGCGCATCATAATTAGCAAAAGAATTCAATCAAAATAATAAAGATTGAAAACGTGACCAAGAAAGTGTATCATGGATTTGTATTTTTTTTTTGAAAGAAGGAAAAAAGGAAAGGTTTGAAAACCAATTAAAAATTGTCTGGAACAAATGGATGAAAACCCAGAAACCCAACATTTTGGCAAAATTTTTTTAGATGAATAGATTAATGTAAAAGATGAAAGGGCAAAATGTTTCAGGGTGGGGTGTGGGATAAATACAAATTGGTTATTGAGACCTTTCATAAGATATTAAAATACCGAGATGGGTACTATCTTAAAGGGAAGCAGGGTAAAAGAGTGAACTAACGTTTAGCAATACTAGTACAATTTGCTAAAGATTTGTCCATTTAAATCTAAAAAAATTAAAAAAAGGAAAGAATACTTGGAAAACATCGTAAATAAATAAGAGGCATAAATCGGGCTTAGAACTATTAACATTAGTTCTCAAACTTTCTCCAGTCGAAATTGCCGTCGACGGTTCCCCACCAAGAAAAGAAAATCTGATGTGGGCAGCACATGACTTTTCGTATGTAATACAATGAATTTACTCCCTTTGCAGTAAAAAACTAATGTATAAGATCCACTGTACTGTGTTTCTAACGTTGGATTGTGCATTTTGCAATTTTCTGTATGACAACTTGTAAAACTATTTCAAAGTACCCAATTAACTTATATTTCGTGCAACTCTAAATAAACAATTATTAATACTGATAGCATCCTCAATAAGCGATATAGTACATATATTAAAATATTTTATTGATTAATTCATCAATTAGAGTCATTTTTGCAATTTTAATGATATTTTCGTCAATCTGGGGCGAAATATCATCATTTTATACATCATTTTTTCACTGTGAAAGAAGTAAATTTCTTGCATGATATCAGGAAAGACATGTGCTGCCAACATCAGATTTTATTTTAAACTGATTTCATTCGCTGGAAATTCACAAAGTTCGGCATTACTGAAGAGTGCTATAATTGAAACTCTTGATAAGATATGTATGCGAGTTATTTGGATGCTGAAATACAAACTGTCTGCCAATCAATGTAACAACTTTACTTTAATATTTGCGTAAAATAACTTGAATAAGTAATAAACGATTTAGTAACAATTTGCAAACAAAATTCATCCGTGGATGCCCTCTTATTTCCGAATGGAAATTTTCATGTCAAATAATTGGATCGTAGTACAGCGAAATTTTGTAAGTTTTACTAAATAGTGTATCATTTTTGTAATATGACTTTTCTTGCTGCAGCACTGCATAAAATGTCATTTCTTTTATTTTTTACGAACATATTGTACATCATTTAAGTTACAAGTTCAGAACATCCTACCTTTTTCAAAGAATTGGTGTAATTGGAACTATATGTCTACAACGAAAGGTCGCCTTCCACTTTTCACTTTTTTTAAACATACAGTATATAAGGTGCATTGCTAATTCTATGTATTGCTAATTCTGTGAATAAAATACACGTCATGGGTTCAGATGAGCAAAGGTTTTATTTAAACATTACATCATATGGTAGCCAATTTTTATACAACAGCCACACATTGTATGCCACATACCGTGGAAATAATATGACGTAAACTCATGCTCCTATTATCCATGTGTCACTATACATAATTATTTGAGAATGTATAGCATGATCATGGTACTAATTTCGAGAATTATCATACACAAACCAACCTCAATACATGCTAGAAGAAGCCTTAGAGGTCTACCGATACCAGGCGTCATAGCCAACCTTCTTGCTATCATCTGAAGATAAAAAAGAACTCCTACATAATACAGGTACTTTATAACTGAATGCATGGTGCAATCAAACACATATTCCAACGTGTGAAATAGTGGCATCATGAGCAAAAATATGTTTGTCAGAATCACAAATCTTATTACTGGAATGCCATCCACGTCATTCTGCAAATCCTCAAGTGGTTCGACGTGATTGTCAACCTCCTCTGGGGCAGGCAGTTCTTGAAATGCACCTCTGTAAGGAGACAAATCAAAATTATAAAAATTTAAAGCAGTCTATTGAATGATAAATGCTGTCGAAAAATCTAAAAGCATTTAAATTAGTCATTAGTGCAGCAGTTATCATTTTTCAATCATTTAAAGCCATGAACCTTGCTTTGTACTCGAATAGAATAATTAACTTTTCATATGAGTATAAATAATAGAATAGCTTCTAAACTACCGTGTATTTCAACCATAATTGTATGAACGTAAGAATACCAAGTAGGAAATGCTATACAGGGTGTCAAAAAAAGTCAGAGGTCAGGCGAATAACTCGAGAAGTATTAGAGTTATTGTATAGTATTCTTATGTCGGTGTATGGGAAACTTAAGGACTCTAAGAGACAATCTTTGGGGGAGGGGGGGGGGACTGATCCATCCTTTAGCGAGATGCGAGGGAGGGATAAATTTTTTCTATTAGTGCTATTGATTAAAGCCAATTAAAAAGTTGTCGAACGCTGCAAAATTACTACTAATCATCCCCCCCCCCCCTTCGCAACAAAAATGGAAAAGGGCCTTGAAAAGATGTGTATACGATTTAACACCTTTCTTCCCCAACTCGAAAATTTAGGCAATGCAATAGAAAAAATTGACTGCATTATACATAAAATACAAAATGTTCACTTTCAGCAATGATGAAGGCTTATACACGTGTAATATGATGTCTTCGCATGTCTTGCAATATCTATACATTTACACTGTTACATGCAGATGAAAAAATTGTTGCTTATAAAATATTTATTTAGTGGGTTATTTTCTATTTCTTGTGTGTGTGTGTGTGGGGGGGGGGGGGAAGAAGGCATGTCACTAATTTTAAAACGATCTATAAGTTTGTGATTTACGTTTCCTTAGTCTAACAGGAACAGGAAATGAGAGTCTAGCAGGAGGAACGCGACATAACTGTTCTTATGATGCTTTTCTTCCATCTTTGAAAATTTTTAGTGCTGCCATTTATGAGAGGAATTACGAAATTGAAATTTACTAGTTCTGCTAGCTGAATACATGTTACGTAATAAATTAATTGATTAAGTGTAAATTTTGCAAACACCTTAATAATATGTTTAAACTACATAGATAATATGAAGCATGTGAATTTATTTTTCAATAATAAAAATATTTTTTAAATTGAATGCATTCAAAATAAAATTCCGAAATAGTTATATGAATTTAAGTAGAATATATATATTAAAAAAATATCTGTGTCATTAAATATTAATATTTACGATAAATTCATTCACTAACTTTTTAATCCCTCTAAACATTTCTTTTAATCTGCTGTTAATGCAGAAAGTCATGCAAATAAACTAAAATTTAAATTTTTTACTCAGGGTAAGTGAGGTATAATAAATAATTTAACATGTAGTATTTGAGAAAATAAAAAAATAAATAAATAGATTAAGCTTTCTTTTATTATAAAAAATAAACATGAAGCTTTTCCCTTTTATAAAAAAATAAACATTAGTTAGTATATCTTTTCGTTTTGAATATTTGATTATCACTATATTACTTGAATCACATTAGAGTAACCCACTCATTTCATAAAAATAAATTTGTCATGATCCTTTTCCATACTTTCTTTATACAATAACATAATTTCTTTATACAATAGCTTACTTTCTTTATACAATAGTATAAGAAATACTTTCAACAATACTTTCTTTATACAATAGCATAAGAAATAATGCCTTTAAAATAAATATCAAATTATGTAATACTACTGATTCATATCTTGTGTATCAATATCTATTTGCGAAGGGTCACATCTCTTGAATTTAATATCATATAGTAGCGAATAATCGAACTTACTTTGTTTCCCATAAAATAGTGTAAGTAAATTTTCAACAAAGTTAGTTATTTTTCTAGGTCTCGGTTCATTTTTCACGGTGTCTTGTTTCTATTTTTTTGTAATGTTTTGTTCAAAGCATGTATTCAAAGAACTTTACTATGGTACTTTCTTTAATTGATACCACCTTTCTGGATATGTACCTTAAGGGTATCAATAAATTTTCTGCCGTATTCGAGCTGTGTTAACGCGACACACGTTCTTCGCCGAAATTCTGCTCAAACAGTTGCGAAATATTTTCAAAAAGATAAAATGCAATGCTTAGATTATATTAAAGCTAAATTTTATACCCAAGAAAGCATAGTGTATGTACTCACTATTTTACTCCAAAATATTTTTGGTGCTGCCATCTGTTGTCATAATTTCATTTATACCGAATATTTTAATTTTTCAATGAACATTTTTAAATATCTATTCCTCCTAATACAGTATTAAATGCAACAACAGATCATAAATAATAATGCCACATTCATGGAAAGGTAATTTCTCATCCTATAAATTTCATAAGGGGATCTGAATGTGCATGACTGAGGACTGTAGCTTTGTCTTCAAGTCCAAGTTCAGTTGCATTTTTGCGATTGAAGCATTATTATATATAATCTGTTGTTGTATTTAACAGCGTATTAGAAGGAATAGACATTTAAAAATGTTCATTAAAAAATGAAAATAGTCGGTATGAATTAAATTACGACGGCAGATGGCAGCACCAAAGATTATTTTGAATTAAAATGAAAAATATATTCCATGTTTTATTGGGTATTAAATTAGGTTTTAATATAATCTAAGCATTGCATTTTATACATCAGAAAATATTTCGCAACTGTTTGAGCAGAATTTCGGCGAAAAACGTGTGTCGCGAAAGTTAACAAAGCGCCGTTAGGGTATAAAATTTACTGACGCTCATCCTTAAGCATAAACATTCTGATAGTTCAATTATCTATTAGAACCTAGTATGTAATATTGTTTGTAACGAAAATGGTTTTGAATATTGTGTAAAATTTTTGATATTATTAAACAAAGTATTAAAGTAATATACATTCAATTTTATCAATGAGTATGAATTCAGTTTACTCTTTAAGTGTCTTCATTCATGTTTTGTGTTTCATGATATATATATATATATATATATATATATATATATATATATATATATCCTTAAAAAGGGCAGCTTTTTATTAATCGTATCAGACATAGCACGAAAATAGACAAGAGCGCAGAAGCTTTGAGATAAAAAACACCGAAATACATAAATTCTTTCGCATAAACAAGGGCGATGCTCATAAAACGTGCGTACTGCTGAACTTTATGGCAAAGCATCATGGGAACAGCAAAGTTGCTTTCCTCCGGCTAGCCGCTTGTGCGAGTGCAGCGAGTTATAGGGGTTGGCGAAGTGTGGCGAGCAGGGACAGAGCCCCCCTAGTTAACTAAAATATTTAATTTGATACTCCTAAAAAGAATCTCTGTTATACAAAGTTATCTTCATGGCAGATTTGAAGAATAAAATATAATGGTCCAGTTTGTAAATAAATTTACAAAAAATATGAATCAATATGCTTAAAAAAAAAAAAAAAAAAAAAAAAAAAAAAAAAAAAAAGCTCTAAAATTATATGGCACCCGTACTACTTATATTCGCGAATATTAGACGATGTATCCGTGTATTAGTAGCAGATTACGCGTACTACAACATATGAGTTTCTAGCACCTTTGCCAAATAAAACGGATGACGTAATAAATTGAAAATATGGCGTAACAAGGCTGCTTTGAAACGATCCCAAATAGAACAGCAAAAACAAAAAATCACTGCCTATTTCGTAAATAAATAATCTGCATATTATGTAATAAAAAAAAAAATACACCCTTGTGTATACGCAATGATCAACATTAGCAGCTTTTGCTAAATTCTTTATTTCCTTATATACATTTCTTTTCTTTATGGATACATCACATATTTTGCATTAAATTCGCGATTCTATCACATATTAATATGTTTCAAGTTTGCGTCATTCAGAGTTATATATGAAGTTTTGATTTTTGTAAGCGAATCACAACTGCATGCAAAATAAAAAAATCTGATGTGGGCAACACATGACTTTCCTTATATAATGTAATGAATTTACTACTTTTACAGTAAAATAAATAGATTTTTCTTATAGTAGATACTAATATTCTTTCCAAGATATTGAATTTTCGACAATTAGTCGTCATTTTCATTGATTTAGCGTCATTTTGATCCATTTGGCGAGATTTTCGTTAATTTGGCAACATTTCAAAAAGTCGCCAAGTTGGCGATATTCCGCCAAATTCGTTGCCAAAATCTCGCCAAGCGTTATGGACGAAGAAATAAGTTATTCTTACAGCAGATAAATGACTATTGGCTTTCAAATACAAAAGTATTACTCAAAGTATCTTTTTTCATGAATGGAACGAGCTAGATCCACGAGAATGATGTCACCCAATTTATCGCATGATATTACATATGAAAAGTGAACATGTTTCTCAATAGGAATTTTTTTTTATTTATATGTCTTTTTGATAATTTTTTTGAAAAATGTGCAATATCTCGAGAACGGTTCATGTTAGCGTTCTAAAATTTATGGCAATCGCTTTCTAATGAAAAATTACATAAGAAATGTCTATTTGCGTAACTTTATTAGTAGTTTTAATTTTTTGACGATTTTTTCAAAATTTCATTCGAAAATTTAGGGGGGTTCTGAATACTCGATTGCGTATAAAAACAATAGGCTTCCAGCGTTTACGGATTGTGATTTTTGTACCAAATTTGGTTCGAATCGGTCCATTCGTTCGTCAGTTATCGTCTCCACAGACTCACTGACACACACACACACACACATACTTACACACACACACACACACACACACACACATACTTACACACACACACACATACTTACACACACACACACACACACACACACACACACACACACACACACACACACACACAGACATCACTTCAGAAATGTTTGATTCGTGATCAGGGATGCTTGAAACGTGCTCTCCCGTCGAAAACTCGAATTCGAATTTTCGACCCCGTCACAATACTTTCCTTATACATTATGTATATAAGGAAAGTAATAAAATCATGGAGGCTGGGGTTACTAACAAAATAATTTTGGATACATTGTTATTGCAATATATCTGATTTATAATTTTGAAGATGGTAAGTATTATACGTAATAGAGTAATAAAAATTATAAATACACCTCCTTTTGAAAATATTTATTTGGTTAAATGAAGAGCTTTCTTATCGATTTATCAAATTAAAGGTGCTCGTGACAAAATATTTTCGAAAAAATGAATATTTTTTATTAAGCAAATAAAAGTTTAAATTGTGTAGAATCGAATCACATAAGTATTTCTTAAATGTTTTAGTTAAAACCTTACGAAGTTAAACATTTAAACGTAGGTTTTTGATATATACTGCCTAAAACACAACATTAAAACATTGTTTTGTCGGAAATTGGATTCTTGTATAGTAGATAGAGATCGGTTATTGAAATTTGAGATATAATATTTCTATAACAGTGACTTTATTTTGTCTACAGGATTTGTACTTAAAATCGAAAATTTATATTCATTGTATTTGATACAGAAGTTACTCTTATAAAAAAATTTCATTAAAATATTTTTCTAATTTTTTATTATCAATATGCCATAATATGTTGCTGAGAAATTAAAGAACATATTTTTCTCCAATAAAATACATATTTATTTTGTAAATATTGTGTTTTAATTCATAATTATATCAATTTTAATAGCTTTTTTTACGTTTTAATTTCCTTAAACACTTAAATTATTTTTATTTATTTTACATAGCACATTTATACCCAATAAAAGCAAAATATTTATGCGAAAAAAGTTTAATAAAACTATCAATAAATAAAAGAAATAAAATTTTGTGTCCCGGAGCTCTTTAAAAAACACATTTCGTATATAAGGAATATACACAAAATAGATAAAATTTTATGTCTTAAAGTCCATTCAAAAAATACAATAGACGTTTATTTAATCAGTACGTATTAAATTAAATATACATATTTGAGGAGGTGTCGCGAAACCGCATAAAACTAACGTTTGGGTTCCGTGCATCCTGACAACCTCTGCATTAAATAGAAAAATTTCTTACCGAACACTTGCAGTATGATTTTGAATGGAATTCATTTCACTTTTCTTGGTTATTGGAAAGGACATATATAAAATAAACTTCTTCTAACGGCGAATGAACATCAACTGAAGGTAAGTTTGAAAAATGCAAACGACACTGGACCGGGGTTAGCTGGGGTCATGTTAGAATCACTTAATACGCATGTTTATTTTATTTCGCAAACATGTCAACGTTTGACAGGAGTGCTGCAACAGGGTCTTTATTACATTATGAAATGTTCTGATTTCTGCAACTTTTCTCAAAATACATGGTGTAATAAGTACTGGAAGGCACGTGTGACATTTTTTGTTAATATAATTAAAATCAGTTTTTAGCGGATGTATATATTTTATTTCGCATACTTGTCATCGTTTGACAGGCGTTCTGATTTCTGCAGTAATTCTGAAAATGCAAGACGTGATAATTACTGGAGTGCACGTGGTGCACCTTTTTTGTAAATATAATAGAAATATATTATTGTGGGGTGGGACAGCTCAGTGGTTAGCATGAGGAGATTGCACTCGGACGACCCGAGTTCGATTCACGGCCCTTCCCAAATTGTCTCCGTCTTCACGCGGTTTACGAACATGTTTAATATGTGGGCCCGTAAGTCATTCCGAGAGGTTAGTGGTAGAGGAAGGAGGGTCCCTGTGGATGCTGTCCCCACTGGGTTCCGGTCTAAATTTGGTGACCTTACACCTACGGGTAGGTCGAACGGTCTTGGTCGAAGAAGAAAAAATATGTTATTGGGCGGGATAGTGCTGTGTTTAAGGCACAGGGATTGCACTCCGATGACCCGAGTTCGATTCCTGGCTCTGTCCAAACTATCTCCGTGCTTATACGGAGTACATGCACGTTAAATCTGTGAATCCGTAAGTCTTTCCGAGAGATTGGTGGTGGGGGTAGGAGGGTTCGATCCTGTAGACCGCCCCCACTGAGTTCCGGTCGAAATTGGGTGATACTCACTTGCCATGTAAATTCATAAACTTTGATTCCGAATTTTTTTTTTTAATGAGCTAAAATAGAATTTTCGTAATAAGTATTCTGGTTCCCAGTGCAGTTGTTAGCTGCTTAGTAATTAACTGCTTAGTAGCACCAGATCATAAATACAGGTCTCTGCTATTAAAATTTTTTTTTTTTGCCCTAAATATTAATTTTTAAGTCTCTATTTTATCGGAATGACCTATTCCCACACATTACCTATTTCGAACGCTTTCGTTAGCAACCCTTCGAATATAAATTTTATAACAATTTCAATTGTACACAATTTTTTATCCAACGTTTGATCCACGTGCAAAATAGCAGGCATATATCTTATTCGAAAATCGCAATTTGCATTTATTCGGAAAATCGAGCGTTTTGGTATCCAAATAAAAAACATTTAAAAACTAATTTTTTTTTTTCATTCGTACTATTAAATGATCTTGCACCAAATTTCAAGTCCGAATAATTTCGCAAAGTATGCCCTTCTATCATTTGATATTTACAATGTTGTATCGAGAAGCATCTTCTTAAATACTGACATTTTTTTTTTTAAATCGATTTATTCCGAGGCTTTAATCAAACGATCAAATGATATTTCAAGTCTGCTTATCACTTAAAAGAAAGTTTCTAGTTTATTCAACAAATCGAATATCTGAATCTGCAGTAGCCATAAAATATTAAATTTTAGGAATTGTAATTTTCGTCTTTAGTACCATGAGACGATTTATCTTTAGTCCAATTTTCAAGTCAAAATCTCTCCAGGTTTTTTTTGTATTTTTACAATAGTTCGCATTTCAAACGTTTTGACATGCCCCCCCCCCCCCCTACACATACATAAATGAACATATTTAAAACTTTCTATCCTTTACCGGGGTTTTATCAAAATATCGAGTCCTGGATCAAATTTCAAGTCTGTATCTGTTTGAAAGAAGGCGATTTTCATTTAATTGCAAATCAACCAATTTGATCCGCGGCACCCATAAAATATCTAATATTGGAAATCTGGAATTTTCCCCCTTCTTTTTAACGAACAATCAACTCTTTCACCAAAGTATAAAGGAACAGTAGGTGTACGCCTAAATGAGCAAAATTCGAAAATTCGACAAAATTATGCAAACAATGTTCAGCAAAATACCATTTTACATCGATTACGAAAAATTGCATTCAATTAAAATATTTATTTTTGAAAATAATTCCATATGTGAAAATCGTAAGACACCAAAAACTGTGTTGATTTAAATGGGTTTCTCTCAAGATGAGATTTTCGAGAATTTTATAGCTTTAAAATGTTCCATACGGGATTACTCATAATTACATGAAATTTTTAGGTCATGTTATTATGGAGATAACAAACGAGCACCGTAATGATATAATTGTTTGCGTTCGTTTCTTAAATATTCTTATTAGTGGTTAAGGAAATTATTAAATTCCGTATATTGATTACCTGAAGACTCTTTGTTGTGATTTAGCGTCTAAACCCTCCAATTTCCTACAGTAAGAATACTTACTGACAACTTATATGAAAATATTAATATTGGTAATTAAAGACTCGGTTTTAGTTTAAATTTAAAACTGTATTTATTAAATAATATTTTGAATAATTTTTTAGAATATTTTTAGCAAAGATCACAAATTTAGTAAAATGCATTTATTTAAAAACATCATCAATGACGCACACGAATAATTACAAGAGCGCCAGAGAGTTTCCAGACGTCATAACGCCCATCATTAGTGGCAATGTTAATGAAAATGACAGACATGAGCTTTTATACACAGCTCGAAGTCGCGAATGCAAAATTTGCATATGGATAGTCCGATAAACCGAAACTAAAACATATCGTAAATTACGAATACGTACATAAATAATTCAACACAACAATAATTTAAATTTACAAAATAAGTACATAAATAATTCAGGCCAACCAATTAAGCGTTTCATTAGAAGCACAGAACTAGATTTTCAGGAAATCATTTATGGAAGAGTCCATAATGAGACGCCAGACGAAATCAGCAAATTTTCTACCGTATCCCTCCCTACTTTGTTAACTTTCGCAGATCACGTTTTTCGCCAAAATTCTGCTCAACAGTTGCGATATATTTTCTGAAAGATAAAATGCAATGCTTTGATTATATTAAAAGTAAATTTAATACTCAATAAAATATGGAATATATTTTGTATTTTAATCCAAAATATGTTTGGTGCTGCCATCTGTTGTCGTAATTTAATTCATACCAACTATTTCTATTTTTTAATGAACATTTTTAAATATCTATTCCTTCTAATACGTTATTAAATACAACAGATTATATGTACTAATGCCACAATCACGGAAAGGTAATTGAACTTGGACTTGAAGACAAAGGAACTTGAAGACAAAGCTGAAGTCCTCAGTGATGTACATTCAGATCCCCTTATCAAATTTATAGAATGGAAAATTACATTTTTGTGATTGTGGCATTATTATATATGATTTGTTTATATTATTAATAGCGTATTAGAAGGAATAGCTATTTAAAAATGTTCATTGAAAAGTAAAAATAGTAGATATGAATTAAATTACGACAACAGATGGCAGCACCAAAAATTATTTTGAATTAAAATAAAAATATATTCTATGTTCAATTGGGTATTAAATTTAGTTTTAATATAATCTAAGCATTGCATTTTTTCTTTCAGAAAATATTTCGCAACTGTTTGAGCAGAATTTCTGCGAAAATCTGTTAGCATCACAATACTTTCCTTATACATTATTCTGTATATATATAAGGAGAGTAATAGATTCGAATAAATAACTACGTTTAATATTTAGCGTGGAGGGAAGAATAAGGGGAATATAGGCATAAATGATTTTTCCGTCCACGGTATTTAGCCCCATATGGACTGAAAAAATGATATCTGACTTAGGAAATTTTCAACACAATTTTGGGGGACGAAAATTCAAAGGTTGGCGTACTACAGGGCTTAAAATTATAGAGAAATCTGTACCCTTGTAGATTTTAGCTAGACATGAGCAGTGTTTTCCTTTCCCTCATAATTGGAGCCTTTTTTTTGTTCTTATATTTGTTCTTATATAATTTTTATACTTTGTAATGAGATGTTACGAAATTCAAAAAGTTCAATAGCAGACAGACTTCAGTGTTGAAGACCCAGACCGTCCGACTCGTCCAAAGGACTAAGAGCAACTATTTGGACGGCCGGGCAGACTTCAGTGTGAAATTTTTTTTTTTCACACTGAAGTCTGCCCGGCCGTCCAAATAGTTGCTCTTAGTCCTTTGGACGAGTCGGACGGTCTGGGTCTTCAACACTGAAGTCTGCTATTGAACTTTTTGAATTTCGTAACATCTCATTACAAAGTAAAAAAAATTATATAAGAACAAATATAAGAACAAAAAAAAAAAGGCTCCAATTATGAGGGAAAGGAAAAATTTTTTTTTTTTAGCTTAACGATAATGGATTTTTCTTCTTCATTTTTTAAGAATGCAAAAAAAGAACATTTTTAATTAAAATAATTAAAAATCTTAATTGTATTTCATTATTTATAGTTTTTCATTCTTCATTATGGTATAATTTCTAAGGGTGTGTGTGTGTGTGGGGGGGGGGGGCAAAGCTAATTTATACTCAGTAGACAAATTAGTGTGGAGTTAATCTCCTTACACTCATATTTTAAATTTTGTACGTGATTCGTTCCTTCTGTAATTTTACTTAGCTTCTATAATTTCATAAGCCATTGTCCCTCTTGCACCCCCCCCTATAATTGATATCTGTTTTTTTTTTGTTCTTGTAGCAAGTTTTATGTACTTTAAAATAATTGTTCTTTATCTACATTCTTCAAGAAAGTGAAAGAAGAAGCAAAATAAATTCAATAAAATCAAATAAAATAATAAATTCAATAATAAATTCAAAGCAAAATAAATAAGTAATCTTATTTGGGTTTTTATTCTTTATATAATTTATGCAATAATTTCTTGGGGCAGATGTGCGAAATGTGCATTTCAGCCCGCATGAAGATTAGTGTGTGTGTGTGTGGAGGGGCAAGTTACCTCCCCCCTCCCTCATGGTCCGACGTCCCTGAATATGACGTTCGACATCGAAATAGACCCTGAATATGCCCTAAATATGCTGTAAAATCTATGATGTCAGTAAGACCCTGAATATGATGTAAGTAATCGGAAGGAATGGACATTTTATAATGTTCATTAAAATATAAAAATAGTTGTTATTTATTAAATTATGACAACAGATGGCAGCACCAAAAAATGGTTTGAATTAAAATAACAAATATTTTATATTTTATGGAGTATTAAAACTAGTTTCAATATAATTTACGCATTGCATTTTATTTGTCCTAAAATTTTCGTAACTTATTTAATTTTTGCGAAATAGTTGATCTAACGAAATTAACAAAGGGACGATAAGGCAGAAGATTTACTTTGATGCCATTTCATTAATCATTAAACATAATTTCTACGACATTTTGGTTTATATTTAAGTTCACTTTTATCAGTATCATGCTCTTGTTTTGAAATTTCTCTTAATCCGAGATCGGAGTATCAGGACTTATTTATTTTTACCATCTTGGTTTTATTTTCTCACCATACTGATACGCTGTCTGATGCGCCAAAAGTTATTTTTCCACAAAGTAGTTAGTTACTATAATCATTGCCTTGATTTACAAGTAAGACAGAAGAGGTATCGAAATCCATTGATAAATTTGCCGTTCATAAAACTCATTTATGCATATATATTATATTATATTTGATCATATACAGGATGTCTCACAAAATGTGAACAGTGGAAGGTTTTTTGAACAGTTGTTTGTAGACCCATAGTATCAATTACAGACTTATAGTTCCGATAAAGGGGCTGTATAAAAAGTTAATTTTTTCAACTGTTTACAAAAATATGGCACAGCATTTAAATTACAATTTTATAACTTCCTACCTTATTTAAAGGATTTTTGCAAGTGGAACTATGGGTCTTCGACCAAGGGTTCAAAAATTTGCCATTGTTTACATTTTATGGGACATCCTGTATATTATACATTATATTTGACCGTAATGAACGAGACATAATCTGCAGTAGATACGGTAAATGGAGAATATGGAGCTGAATTTTTTTAGAGTTTCGAAGAAGTACTGCAATTCCAGTGAACTATAGAATTAATAGTTAAGTAACATGAGAGTGCAGTTCATTAAGATAAACTTAACATTAAGCTTATGAACAACTGTTCTATAACGTTTCTATCACTTTTTGTACCAACAATAACTTTTATACTACATGCAATTAATTAATCGATGATACAAATAAATCCAATATAATCATATACTAAACTATCCCCAAAATTATATCCGGATGAGCATTATTCGTTTTGCTGAAAAATTTCAAACATTTTAGCAGCATTTAAAAAATCCAGCATTTTATGTATTCTACAGCAGTGGCGAAGCGTCAGGGGAGACAAGGTAGACAGTATCTAACCAAATAATTTACGATTAGGTAACTGTCATTTATATTATCCTAAATAAATTTATAAAATACTGTATGTGTAAATAAACGAAATAATTTTGCTCCGACTGACTGGCTTAATACCGGCCCTTAATACCGGCGCTTAATACCGGCTCCGAGCTTAATACCGGCGCTTTTCTTGTTTTTTCTAAGTGCGTGACGGAATTTTCAGAAGAGACTAATTTCTCTCCGTCTACACACGTCAAAAGAAATTACATTGGAAATGGCACCGAAAAAATATGCGCTCGCAATTTCCACCAGAACTACGGTCAACGAGCTTATATACATATATAGCTTGTATATAGCCTTTTGCCTACGCACTTGTCAAATCTAAAAGTAAAACGAGCGGATAAGTTATAAAATGTATTATAAAATTTTAGCCTAATAAGACTTATAATTTAAAATGTTTGAATTATTTAAAATTAAAAGAAGAAAGATCAATAATATGCATAAAAAGCATTGATTATATATATATATATATATATATATATATATATATATATATATATATATATATATATATATATATATATATATATATATATATATATATATATATATATATATATATATATATATATATATATAACACTTTTCAGCTAAAATGCAATTCTATTTAAACATCTCTAAAATGCGATGCATTTAGCGCTAATATATTTTAAATTATCACAGTACTACATTAATTTATTATATTTGAAAACTTAAAACTTCATGGAAATAAAATGAACTTTATTCAAATGACGTCATCGAAATATAAATCGTCTGGCTATCTACGTAAAAGTATTCATGTCACTTTTTTCCAGACTCCAGTGCTAAATAACTTTGCGTGAAAAAATATTCAGCAATTCTTATACAACTCATCTTACAATCACTTGTTTGCATTCTGCATCCATTAGAATTAGGTTTCGTTGTAGAAATAACCAAAGTTTGATGGTCATTTAAAATAAAAAAGATTGTAATTGAGTTGGCGTAGAATATAGATGCACATAAAATACGCAAAAATAAAGCGGTTTAAGACGGATGTAACACTAAATATAAATTTAAAAGAACTTAAAAAAAATCACGATTTTTACATTGGGAAAAAAAGATGGATGCCATATTTTATTTTGTAGTGGGTTACGTATATTACACCCATATTATATGTGCGTCACATTCACATATAATATGGGTGTAATTATTATTTCAATTTTTATTTAAAAACTGCCGATCATATTTTGTTCAAAAATTTTTTTATATATTTTATGAGATAATTTGAATATTTCCTAAAATATTCAAAGCAATTTGTGAATTTTAATTTCGCTTAAAAAATGTTTGAAAAATTAGGTCCCATAGGGTTCAGTGTATTTCATTTTTTCAACCCGGGTTCAATCCAAAACTAATTGGGTGATATCATTCATGCTGGTCGTGCAGAAATGCGCAATACTCCCCTTTTCCCTTGCGTTGTCAATCGCATCGCAATACTCAAGGGATTTAACGCGCTAATAGTAATAATAATAAATAATGTTTACGGACAATAAACAGCTTACGGACTTTATGGTCACAATTTCTCTCAAATTTTGTGCACATAAAATAGTAATTTCCGTCTGGTTGAACCAGATCTGGTCTAAAGTGGAAAAAAAAAAAAAAAAAAAAAGGAAAAAAAGCACATATGCTGATACTATGAACAACAAATTATTATAAATTTCAGCTACATGTCAAGAAATGTTTGAAAATAGAATTAACTTTATAATTGTGAAAAAACATAGTATCTTGTAGTCTCGAGTTCTTTGGCACATTACAAAACATATTGTTATTATCAGAATGCGCTAAAACAGGGGCACCTGGGACTCAATTCAATTCGAAATTTCCGTATGAGAAAACATTTCGAACTTTGGGCAGGTTTTATCTCTATAATAATTATTTAACTTGTTTTTGACTTTCCAGGCCCTTCAGAAGCCTCGCGGTGACCCAGAAGACTGAATGTTTGCACACATAGTATCGACCGTGGAGAAGAACCTAATGGAGTCTGATTTTCGAGGTGCCGTCCTCTCACACCGATTCCCTAAACCACGAACGGTAGGAGAGCGTAATGGGTGGCAGATTGATATAGTAAACCTAAAACTTAGTTCGTTGGAAATTTTCAAGAAACGCACTAAGAGACAAGACGACCCTTGCATTCTTGTTTTTCACACAAAAGGATCACAAGGAGTCTTTCTCCTTCTGTTCCGAATGGCATGTGGATGTGTGGATTTCAGCTGTATTTAACCCCACTGATAAGGTTACAATTAAAATACGACTCTTATGTAGAAATGAAAATGCCATTTTTATAGAGACAATTTTACCAATAAGCGGATGCCTAGTGTTTCGCTCTCTTTAAACAAAAAATATCAAATGAAAGTTTTCGTTATGGTAAACTTGCTTGATATTTCAAACAATATTTAAGACGGATGAAAATATTTAGTATATTCAGGGTCATCTAAAACCAGTTTACTCCCATACTATATTAAGACAAGAAAGATAAATCATGCTTAAAGCATTGATTATGAAACACTTTCCAACTTCAATGCAATTTTATTTAAAAAAGTCGAAAATGCAATACATTCCTCGGTAATATTTTAAAACTTATCACAATACTACAGTGATTTATTATATTTGAAAACTTAAACCTTCATTGAAAAAAATGAACTTCATTCAAATGACGGCATTGAAATATAAATTGCCTGGTTTAAATATCTCTAAAATGCAATACATTCCACGGTAATATTTTTAAAACTATCATAATACTACGATAATTTATTATATTTGAAAACTTCATCGAAAACAACTGAAATAAATTCAAATGACGTCATAGAAAAAATAACACGCCTGGATCTCTCTATAAAAGCAGGATTTCATTAATTTCATTCATCACAATACTATAATAATTTATTTTATTTAAAAATTAAGACCATGGAGCTACAATTCATAAACTCTATGCTTAAAACTTCATCGAAAAAAAATCGTCCTTCTGTTTATAAAATCAATTAATATTTCATTCATATCAGCCATGCAGACTCCATGGACTGAATTATTTTGTGTTAAAGAAATACAGAAATTCTAATACAACTCATTCTACATATTTTGCTGTTTACATTTTACATAGGTGAAAAATAGGCTTAGTTGTAGAAATAATCAAATTTGAATGAGAATTTAAACTCAAATATATTGTCATTATGTTGTTACTTTCCTAGGAAAGTATTGTGACGGGGTCGAAAATTCAAATTCGAGTTTTCGACGGGAGAGCACGTTTCAAGCATCCCTGATCACGAATCAAACATTTTTGAAGTGATGTCTGTGTGTGTGTATGTGTGTGTGTGTGTGTGTGTGTGTGTGTGTGTGTGTAAGTATGTGTGTGTGTGTGTGTGTCAGTGAGTCTGTGGAGACGATAACTGACGAACGAATAGACCTATTTGAACCAAATTTGGTACAAAAATCACAATCCATAAACACTGGAAGCCTATTGTTTTTATACGTAATCGAATGTTCAGAACTCCCCTAAATTTTCGAATGAAATTTTGAAAAAATCGTCAAAAAATCAAAACCGCTAATAAAGTTACGCAAATAGACATTTCTTATGTAATTTTTCATTAGAAAACGATTGGCATAAATTTTAGAACGATAATATGAACCGTTCTCGAGATATTGTACATTTTTCAAAAAAATTATGAAAAAGTCGCATAAAAAAAAAAAATTCCTATTGAGAAACATGTTCACTTTTCATATGTAATACCATGCGATAAATAGAGTGACATCATTCTCGTGGATCTAGCTCGTTCCATTCATGAAAAAATATACTTTGAATAATACTTTTGTATTTGAACGCCAATAGTCATTTATCTGTTGTAAGAATAACTTTTTTCTTAGTGCATAACGCTTGGCGAGATTTTTTCGACGAATTTGGCGGAATGTCGCCAACTTGGCGACTTTTTAGAAATGTTGCTAAATTAATGAAAATCTCGCCAAATGGATAAAAATGATGCTAAATCAATGAAAATGACGACTAATTGTCGAAAATTCAATATCTTGGAAAGAATATTAGTATCTACTATAAGAAAATCCTATTTTTTTACTGTAAAAGTAGTAAATTCATTACATCATATAAGGAAAGTCATGTGTTGCCCACATCAGATTTTTTTAGTATGTAGATGCACAGAATTTAAGCAAAAATAAAGTAGTTTTAGGACGGATACAACACTCAATATGAATTAAAAAGAACTTTAAAAAATCACGATTTTGAAACAAGATGGATGCCATATATCATTTTGAAGTGGGTCATGTGATCGTTTCATATCATGGTCACGTGATCGTTTCATATAAGATGTGTAATTATTATTTTAATTTTTATTTAAAAAACTACTGAATATATTTCGCTGAATTTTTTTTATATATTTTATGGAACAATTTGACTATTACCTAAAATTTTCGAAGCAGTTTGTGAATTTTAAATCCGCTTAAAAAATGTTTGAAAAATTAGGTCCCATAGGGCTCAATGCATTTCATTTTTTCAACCCGGGTTTAATCCAAAACTAATTGGGTGATATTATTCATTTATATTCCTATGGGCCCTACAGACCGTCTGAACAACATACTAAAATTTCATTTTGATTAAGTCATTTTTACGGCAGTTATCGTGCTAACGGACAGACAGACAGACAGACAGACAGACAGACAGAATGAACAAAGTCATAAACACTTTTCAACTTTGTTGTAAAGTGCTAAAAAAGGAACAAAATGGTGAAAAAACTTTTCTTGTTGATCAGGGAATTTATTTTTTCTTTGCATAATTAAATTACCTAGAATCTTGCTTGGGAGCAGAACACGGGCACTAAGAGGTTTTTTTTTGTGTGTATAAACACACATCCCTGTAACAATCAGCCGGTGTCCATGCCAGTAGGTTTGCATGCTGTTCGTCCTGTACTTATAAACTTATAAATCTCACAAAAACTCCACTTCATGATATAAAACTATACTTGCCAGCTAAGTACAGAAAACAAAAACCTTCCAAAACATTTATGAAACCCCAAAAATGGTTTACGCCAAACTTTTAGAGAATTTGAGTTGTACTGTGCCCTGTCAAAGGATACTAACACTTCTTCAAATCACACGTAGCTCAAAAAAAGGTCCAAAATGGTCTACGTGTAATGATTATGTGAAGGGTTATAGGATCTTTCTGAAGAATATTTAAACCTGAAAGTACAGCTCCGATTCTCTGGAAACTTGACGCAAGCCATTTGAGATATTATAATTTTTTGAAAAGAGGTTTCTGTTTTCTCTACTTAGCCGGGAGTTTTTTTTACCATGAAGTGTTATTTTTGTGAGATTTCAGTACTTTTTGTAGAAATAGATAACGACATGATTACACAACGACGATATAAAAGGCATGGCAAATTCTATTTTAATGCCTAGTTCCATTTATTCATGCTTTTTCAGTTTTTGAAATACTACATCAAATGTATATTCAAGTTTTAAAAGAAAAGTATGTACCTCCCACCAGAACACACAAAATGAGCTTTTGATTAAAATCCATTGATTAAAATCCATTAGTTTAGGCTCTGGGTCTGTTAACACTGAAGAAAGTGGCCCTAAAATCATTATTTTTTAATTTTTGAAATTCTAAATACAATTTATTTTCAAGTTTAAAATAAAAATTATGTACTTAACATCAGAACACACAAAATAAGCCACTATTCATTAAAATTGGTTCAGTAGTTAAGGCTGTTTTAGGTCTGTCAACATTAAAGAAGAAAAGGTTGAATCGAAAATCACAAAAAGAACACTTTTAAAGTTCCTTCTTTTTTTCGGGTGCTATCACACCAATTGTAATGTCTTTTCATTTTGTTAATGTTAACTTCGTGGTAACATTACATAAGAAAAATATCATGTTTATAGCTATCTTAGGGGCTGAGATTCAGGCCTCTGAAAATAGAGTTTTGCCACGTCACGTATAATATACACCTACATATTTGGAAATGACGTCTTGGCGGGGCGTAATGTTCTTAAAATTTGATTAGTTATATTAGTTTCCCCATCTTTTTCATTTTAGCAAAATCTGAAATTGGACTTTTTCTGAAAAACATTCTGTTTTTATGAATTAAATGAATTTTTGTTTTGCAGTAAAACGGGTTTTTCTAGTTGGCAAGAGGACATCTGTTATTTCAAGTAGCTCTTACTTTAAATATATAAAGTACCGTTTTAAAAATGGTCTCTTAAAGATTTCTTTCGTATGCTTTCAAACTCCGAGAAATTTCAGTATAAATATGGGTTAAGATTTAATACACAGAAATGAAAACTTACCGAAAATAAGTTTCAATGCACATGAAACAATAACAAGAAAGATCAATCATGCATAAAGCATTGATTATGAAACAATTTCCAACTTCAATGCAATTTTCTTTAAGCATCTCTAAAATGCGATACATTCCTCGGTAATATTTAAAAAATTATCACAATACTACATTAATTTATTATACTTGAAAACATAAAAGTTCATCGAAAAAAATGAACTTGATTCAAATGATGGCATTGAAATATAAATTGCCTGGTTTGAACATCTCTAAAATGCGATACATTCCTGGGTAATATTTTTAAAATTATCATAATACTACAAAAATTTATTATATTTGGAAACTCCATCGAAACAAATGAAATTTATTCAAATGACTTCATCGAAATATAACACGCTTGGCTCTCTCTATAAAAGCAGCATTTCATTCATAAACATTTTTCCATTTATTTCATTCAACACAATGCTATAATAATTTATTTTATTTAAAAACTTGAAACCATGGATGTACAAGTAATTTAAATCTATGCTTAAAAATTCATCGAAAAAACGTTTGCTTCTCTGCATAAATTCAATAAATGTTTCATTCATATCAGCTATATTGCAGTTAAATAATTTTGCGTTAAAGAAATGCAGCAATTCTTATACAACTCATTCTACATCTTTTGGTATTTACATTCTCCATAAGTGAAAAGTAGGATTCGTTGCAGAAATAATCAAAGTTGGATGATCATTTAAACTCAAATATACTGTAATTGCGTTGTTTCAATATGTAGATGCACAGTATTTAAGCAAAAAATAAAGCGGTTTTAGGACGGATGCAAGACTAAATATGAATTAAAAAGAACTTTAAAAATCACGATTTTGACACAAGATGGATGCCATATTTTATTTTGAAGTGGGTCACATGATCTCTCCATATAAAGTGTGTAATTATTGTCTTAAAATTTATTTAAAAAACTACTAAATATATTTTGCTGAAATTTTTTTTATATATTTTATGGGATAATTTGAATATTTCATAAAACTTTCGAAGCAATTTGTGAATTTTAAATCCACTTAAAAACTGTTTGAAAAATTAGGTCTCATAGGGTTCAATGTATTTCATTTTTTCAACCCGGGTTCAATCGAAAACTAATTGGGTGATATTATTCATTTATATTCCCATAGATCCCACTGACTGTCTGAACAACATACTAAAATTTCATTTTGATAAAGTCATTTTTACGGCAGTTATCGTGCTAACAGACAGACAGACAGACAGACAGAATGAACAAATCCATAAATACTTTTTAACTATGTTGTAAAGTGTTAAATAAAAAATAGTCCTTGTTTGAATGTAATATAACAAGCTGATATAAATTGCTATCGTTTATCAATTTTGATAGTAAATTTGTGTGGTAAAATTAGAAAGTACCATAATGAGTTTTTAACACTTTACAACAAAGTTGAAAAGTGTTTATGACTTTGTTCATTCTGTCTGTCTGTATGTCTGCCTGTCTGTCCGTTAGCACGATAACTGCCGTAAGAATGACTTAATCAAAATGAAATTTTAGCATGTTATTCAGACGGTCTGTAGGACCTACGGAAATATAAATGAATAATATCACCCAATTAGTTTTGGATTGAATCCGGGTTGAAAAAATGAAATACATTGAACCCTATGGGGCCTACTTTTTCAAACATTTTTTAAGCGGATTTAAAATTCACAAATTGCTTCGAAAATTTTAGGTAATATTCAAATTGTTCCATAAAATATATAAAAAAAAATTCAGCGAAATATATTCAGTAGTTTTTTAAATAAAAATTAAAATATTAATTACATCTCTTATATGAAGCGATCACGTGACCATGATATGAAAAGATCACATGACCCACATCAAAATGATATATGGCATCCATCTTTAGCTGATATGAATGAAATATTCATTGATTTTACAAAGAGAAGGACGATTTTTTTCGATGAAGTTTTAAGCATAGAGTTTAATTACTTGTAGCTCCATGGTCTTAATTTTTAAATAAAATAAATTATTATAGTATTGTGATGAATGAAATGAATGGGAAAATGTTATGAATGAAAAGCTGTTTTTATTGAGAGATCCAGGCATGTTATTTTTTCTATACGTCATTTGAATGAATTTCAGTTGTTTTCGATGAAGTTTTCAAATATAATAAATTATCGTAGTATTATGATAGTTTTAAAAATATTACCGAGGAATGTATCGCATTTTAGAGATGTTTAAACCAGGCAATTTATATTTCAATGCCGTCATTTGAATGAAGTTCATTTTTTTCGATGAAGGTTAAAGTTTTCAAATATAATAAATTAATGTAGTATTGTGATAAGTTTTAAAATATTACCAAGGAATGCATTGCAATTTAGACTTGTTTAAATAAAATTGCATTGAAGTTGGAAAGTGTTTCATAATCAATGCTTTAAGCATGATTGATCTTTCTTGTTAATTTACTGTGATATGAGAAATTATCTTTGCATGTGGTCTAAAAAATGCAATGAAGCTATAGGAAATTCAACATTTTTTACTTGTATGGCTGTATTTTTAAATGCCGAATATAAAAGGGTAAAAGTAGCTAAAAACGGGTTTTTATATAAAAATTCGTATATCTGTAAATTCTCACAATACAAAATACCGGACACGAATCTTCTGATGTTCCTTCTTCCATTAGATATAGCTTTGGCTGAATTGTATGTTGCTGATTTTAATAAAAGAAATATTTAAAACTATATTTAACAGTGTTGCAAGAACATCTTGAATTGAGTCATATAAATTTTAATAAATTCGTATTGCCATTCAATGGTTTGATACGTAAAATATCGTTTACAGTTCATTAAAATGATTTTTTAATAATAAAATAGCAGATTACGGGATATATGTACGGTAAAGATTATATCGAATATATTCAATATAATCCCTAGGAACTGTAAGTGCTTAAATACCACTATAGTGGTATTTAAGCATATACCACTATAGTGATATTTAAGTGATTTTAAAGTGCTTAAATACCACTATAGTGGTATTTAAGTACTTTCAAACAAATAACTGCCAGCAAAACTAATTAGTTTAACTAGGCAGCGAAACCTTAAGTGTTTGTCTAATTTAGCATTGAACAATTTCCTTATTATTATTATTCAAATAAATATTATCAAATTTCTCAATTATAACATGCTGAAAAATATTATACATATGTATTGCACACTCTGGGCTCGATTGAAATCGCTTAAAATTTTAAAAAGAAGTTCATTTCTTTATATGTTATGTAAACACATTTATAAATATTCCAATATATCCTGGTGTATTACACCCCATTTCTATCCCCCCTGGTGTATTACACCAGGGGGGATAGAAATGGGACACACATGTAACGGGCACACACTTGTAACACTTGTAAACACACTTGTAAACACACTTGTAACGGGGAGCCAGCCTCAGTTGTATCTTTCAGAAATCCACCTGTTTCCTAAATAAGGGATCATTTCCAAATGTATTTTCATCAATATCCTAGCGATGCCTTTTAAAAGATAAAGTTTTCTTCCTGGCAACCCTTATCCCTCATCACCTGTCATCATCTTTGTGAGAGGTTGGTGATTGATTTTTCAGCGGCTGAGGCATCGGCGGACAAGGCGTTAACCATTTTCAGTGATGGAAGCTTTTCCGCTTGTAGGCTTTACGGCTTCTAAAGGGACAAAAGGGAAAAAAGAAAAAAATGGATTATCCCTTTTCCCCATGCTTTGCAGTAGGTGAATGAATTGCAATATAAAACAGAAGCGGGCGTCATTTTTGTCCACTTTATTTATTCAACACATTTTTTTGGACGACTGTTTATAGTTATTTTTCAGAGCTAATTTCCATCGTAAATTATATTTTTACTTACTCCTAATAAATACAATTCAATGAATTTTTTTAAAACAAAAAGAAAAGTTTATACTTGTACTACTGTGTTAATTCTTACGTATCCAGAATAAAATCAATGTGAATAAATGAATAAATAGGATACTTATGAATATTTTCTTTATTGGATATGCTGGTAACTAACCATGACATATATACCATTTAAATACCAGTTACATTCATACAGTAGTTTGAATTATTATTTCTCTCATAGACTACAACTATTGTTCGGGAATTCTGTTTCTTCGAAGAAATAGTACTCCGAAGTTCTTCAAATTCGGGTTATAATCATGCCAATTACTACGAGTTCTATTTATTTCTAGTTTTTCGCATAATGCATCTACATATAGCATTTTATACCGATATGTGCATTCATTCTGTCGTTATCGTATCCATACCTCTCACCGGGTATCTTTCCCAAAGTGTTCGAAATGGCTTCAGGAGGTCTTAAAACGTGCTTAATGCTTAAAATATAGAATTCGAAAATTTTCAGGAAAGCAATACTTTCCCTATACAATAGTTAACATGAGAAAATAAGAATTAATATATATATATATATATATATATATATATATATATTAATTTGCGGTAAATTTGATATTACTTTACCTACATGCATCATAATTTATAGGGAAAGTATTGTGGCGGGGTCGAAAATTCGAATTCGAGTTTTCGACAAAAAAAAAAAGCACTTTTCAAGCACCCCTGAACTCGATTCGAATGCTTTTGAGGTGATGTGTCCGTGAGTGTGCAATGTATGTATCTATTCTAACTCAAAAACAGATTGATCAAATTTCATAATTGGTAAGTCACTTGTGGGATACCCTGGTACTGATTAGATTTTGATATGATTCGGGAAAAAAGAACCTACTTTTCTTTTGGGAAACAGTCCGCAAAAATTGTATATATCCACTCTAGCTGGAAAACCAATTGGCTGAATTTAGAAAATTTGGTAGATAAGTCAATTGTGAATTATCGTGGTATTTTAACTGTGATTTGGAAAAATAGAATTGTGTTAATGTTACTTTTTTGGATGCAGCGAAAGGAAAATCAGATAACCTAAAAAATGCAAATGTTAAAAAAAGAAATACAAAGGAATTGTCCTACGGATTCGGCTCAAACATTATTAGCAAGCTCAAACATTCTATCCTTTCGATGGTGTCAAAACGTAAACTCTGTGATATTTTAATAATAATTAAAAAAATCTGATGTAGGCTGCACATGACCTTATATAATGCAATGAATTTACTACTTTTACAGTAAAAATAAGATAGGTTATTCTTATAGTAGACACTGATATTCTTTCCAAGATATTAAATTTTTGTCATTTAGTCTCCATTTTCATTGATTTAGCGTCATTTTCATCCATTTGGCGAGATTTTCGTTAATTTGGTAAAACATTTAAAAAAAGTCGCCAAGTTGATGAAATTCCGTTAAATGTGTCGCCAAAATCTCGCCAAGCATTATGGACGGAGAAATAAGTTATTCTTATAACAGATAAATAACTATTGGCGTTCAAATACAAAAGTATTATTCAAAGTATCTTTTCTCATGAATGGAACGAGCTAGATCCACGAGAATGATGTCACCAAATTTATCCCATGATATTACATATGAAAAGTGAATATGTTTCTCAAGAGTTAATATATATATATATATATTTTAATTTATGCGATGTTTTGATAAATTTATTTGAAAAATGTGCAATATCTCACAAACGGTTCATGCTGGCATTCTAAAGTTTATGTCAATCGTTTCCTAAGGAAAAATTACATAAGAAATGTCTATTTGCGTAACTTTATTAAAGGTTTTGATTTTTTGATGATTTTTTCAAAATTTTACTCGAATATTTAGGGGGGTTCTGAACATTCGATTGTATTTAAAAATAATAGGCTTCCAGTATTCACGGATTGTAATTTTTGTAACAAATTTCATTCGCATCGCTCCATTCGTTCGTGAGATATCGTCTCCACAGACTCACTGACACACACACAGACATCACCTCAAAAATGTTCGATTCGTGATCAGGGATGCTTGAAACGTGCTCTCCCGTCGAAAACTCGAATCCGAATTTTCGACCCACTTCACAATACTTATACATTATACTATGTATATAAGGCAAGTAACTAAGTGTGCTCACATGTATTAATTAAATGCTTGTTTCATGCGTAATTTTTGACGACGAAAATAATAAGATCAACTCCATTTCTCTTCTCTCACATGGACCATTCTCGAAATATTTAAGATTTTTCTTTAATGTTTGGGAGCCGAAGATGTTTTGACGGTAGTTAAAAACTATTTCGTGAAAATTATAAAAATTTAGTCGTGGAGGGTTCTGATGCTGATTAGATTTCAGCATATAAAGCGGCAAATTAGAAAAATATAACAGACACTTTTTTGCGAAGGCCCTTAAAGATCGTGAAAATCTGAAATAAATGATTAAAATTGATGAAAAATATTAATTATATACTTGCTCTTCGTGTAATTTTTGACGACAAAGCGAATATATCCGACCCCATGAATCTAGGATGAATTAATTGTTCTCGAGGTATTTTAGTTTTTTAGAATTCTGAGTAGCTGAAGATGTTTCAAAGCGCATTAAGTTGTTAAATGAAACGAAGATGCATTAAACATGCAAATAGGATATAATATCAGAAAAGTATCCATGTTATTTCCTGAAATTAAACTCAATTAAATGTATCATACAGAAAAAAAAAAAAAAAAAAAAAAAAAAAAAAAAAAAAAAAAAAAAAAAAAAAAAAAAAAGAGTCTGTAGGGAAAGTCGGGTTCTGCCCACATCAGATTATGTAATATCTTTGATATATTTATTAGAAAAAGGTGCAATAACTTGAGAACGGTTTATGCTAGCCTTCTAAAGTTTGTGCTATTCGTATTCTAATGAAAAACTACATAAGAAATGGTAATTTACGTAACATTATTAAAGGTTCTGATGCTTCAATGACTTTTTCAAAATGTTATTCGAAAATTTGGGGGTTTTCCAAACATTCGATTGCGTTTGAAATCGATTGGCTTCCAGTATTAGCTTATTGTAATATTTGTACCAAATTTCGTTCATAACACTCCATTCGTTTGTGAAATATCGCTTTCATTGAATCATGGATGCAGACATATTTACATAGACACACATACACAGAGATATCACCTCAAAAACGTTCGATTCGTGTTCAAGGATGCTTAATACGTGCACCGAAAGTTTGAATTTGAATTTTTGACACCATCACAATAATTTCCCTATAGATTATGCTATGTACACCTACACATTAAATTGTCCCTATACATTATGCGTGCGTAAGAATTCAAAATTATCATGTAAACATTCTGATAAAAGGATTTCTGTTGTGAAACTTGCCTTATTAGCACGAATACTTGTAATATTTGTTACATTTATTTTAGAGTTTATTTATAATTTTTTTATCTTCTGATTTCAGATAGATCATCTACATATAGGTATTTTGCTAAAACTTATAAATAGCTTTTACATGAATTATTAGCATAAAAAAAAAAGGTAAATTGTATCACTGAAGTTTGCAAAATTGCGGCAAATAGCGTTTTCTTGTTTACTGTTATTCTAGTTGACGGTTATTTTATACTGATTGCCAAGCGCAATTAACAAAGTTGATGTTTATTAGCGACATTACAGTTTTTTTTTTTAGGTTAAGAAAAAGCCTTTAACCTTAATAAAATGGTAATAAATCAGACCAAAAGCGCTGTGGAAAAGGTAAAGTGAACAAAATCTATGATCTTGCATTACAATTTACCAAGATAGAAAAATTATTTTTGACTTTCCAGCTCCCACTAATAGTATCTGCCATGGGACAGAACTTCATTAAGTCAAATTTCGATTCAGGCAACTAAGCGCCATATATTCAAATTCGAGTTTTCAACGGTAGAATACGTTTTAAACATCCCTGAATTCGAATGGAAAGCTTTGTCTCTGTGTTTGTATGTTGTATGTGCGTTTTATTCAATGCTGTCTGGTGTGTTTGTATGTTAGTACGTGTTTTAAACGCAGTTGAATGTTCGGAAGACATAATAAATCGCGAATTATTTTTCGTGTCCCAATTTTCGAACGAATTTTAGAAAAATCATTGAAAAACCGGACTTATAGTAACGACGAAAAAAATAAACACTTCACGCGCAATTTTTCATTAGAAAATGAATGATGCAAACTTTAGAATGCTAGCATAAACCGCTTTCGAGATATTGCACTATTTTCAAATAAATTTATTAAAAAATTACCTAAAGTTAAAAAAGCAATAAGCGTCACCTAATGTACTCACTTTTCATATGCAATATTATGCAATAAATCTGTTAAAATCATTCTTTTGGATCTAGTTCGTTCCACTCACGGAGAAAGACAAGTTTTGTAATAGTTTTGGATTTTGATGCCCAAAAATTCGTCAATAGTCAGTTATTTCAAGGAAAGTTAATTTATTATGATTTTTATATGTATGAGGATTTTGCATGAGTATGAATCAGTAATTCTGTTTGAATTAATAAGTTGCCAAAAGCGTCAAATTTTAATTTACTTGATGTTAAATAAGTGTGTACACCAATTTTTTTTTGTTCAGAAAGAATTAAAGTCATATTATGTCAGGATAGTCGCGAGCTGTCCACATCAGATTTTTTTTTCCGGACGGGATACGAAAAATCTGATTAAAAATCTGAGATCCGTGTGCTAAAATTAGACAAAACGAATTCTTAAACTTAAAATCTAAAAAAAATGTTTTTCCTTAGGTCAATGCTATTTTAAAAATGAATCATTGCCCGTGGTTTCAAACATTGAACTTCATATCTTTGTAATAACACATTGAACAACCTTTAAATTATTTGAAAGTTTATTAACATCTCGATGTATAACAATGGATACCTTAATGGATTTGCGTTATTTTCCACTGGCTCAAACACCAATGAGAAATAAAGTAATTGAAAATCAAGGAAACTCGTATTACATCAATTTCTTAACATATAAGGGAAACATTGCTTCCGGAACTGAATTTGTTTTTCTTGTGATATTGTTAATAAAACAAACAATCTTGATGAATGTCAGGATTGGCTCAAAGAATGTGGCTATTGATACCGGAAGTAGGCATGCTTTCCTCTGGGTGTATTGACCTCAGACACTAGGTATTTTTAGCATAAACTCATTCTTTTCTGCGAAGATTTCCTTTGTATTTTCCTTACATAGTATAATGTATAAGGAAAGTATTGCGACAGGGTCGAAAACTTGAGTTTTCGACGGTAGAATACGTTTTAAGCATCCCTGAACTTGAATCAAAAGCTTTGTCTCTGTGTTTGCATGTTGTTTGTGCGTTTTATTCAATGCTGTCTGATGTGTTTGTGTGTTAGTACGTTTGTTAGTGTGTGTGTCCATGAGTCCATGAGTGTGTGTGTGAAAGTATGTGTATGTGTGTGTGTGTGTGAGTGAGTCTGTGGAGACCATATCTCATGAACGAATCAAGCGATCAGAACAAAATTTGGTACAAAAACCACAACCAGTGAATACTGGAATCTTATTGTTTTTACACATAATCGAATGTCCAGAAAGAACCCTTCTAAATTTTGAATTGAAAATTTAAAAAAATCATCAAGAAATTAAAACTTTCAATAAAGTTACGTAAATAATAATTTTTATGTAATTTTTCATTAGAAAACGATTGATATAAACTTTAGAACGTTAGCATCAACCGTTCTCGAGATATTGCACAGTTTTACAATAAATTTAGCAAAAAATCACATAAAATTAAAAAAAATATATTAACTATTGTGAAATCTGTTCACTTTTCATATGTTATATTATTCGATAAATTTATTATCATCATTTTCGTAGATATAGCTCGTTCCATTCACGAGAGAAGACACTTAGGGTAATCACTTTGTAATTTGACGTCATTAGTTGTTTATCTACATAATACAAAACTATTTCTTCATAAACAATGCTCGGCGAAATTTTGACGGCGAATTTGATGGAATATCGCCCACTTAGCGAGTTTTTAAATGTTGCCAAATTAACGAAAATATCGCCAAATTGATAAAAATGTCACCAAATTCATAAAAATGACGCTAAATCAATGGAAATGAAGACTAATTGATGAAGATCCAATATCTTGGAAAGAATAATAATCTACTATAAGAAAAGATATTTTGGGTAGTAGTTTTGTATTTGGACGCCATTAGTCGTTTATTTGTTATAAGATTAACCTATTTTTCCGACCATAATGGTTGACGAAATTTTGGCGACGAATTTGGCGGAATATCGCTAACTTGGTGAGTTTTTGAAATGTCACCAAATTGATAAAAATGTCGCCAAATTGATCAGAATCACGCTAAATTAATGAAAATGGCAACTAATTGATCACGATTAAATATTTTGGAAAGAATTTAAGACGCTACCTTATGACTCTGTCTGTAATGATTGGCAATATTCTGGCGACTAATTTTCACGGCATATCGCCAATTTGACGACTGTTTTAAATGTTGCCAAATTGATAAAGTGTTGCCAAATTGATAAAGTGTTGCCAAATTGATAAAAATGTCTCCAAATTGATAAAAATGACGCTAAATAGAATGCACTATTTTACAAATTTTTAATTCGTCATATGATGGGCATACCTCTTATTACATAAGAAATGTTTTTCTAAATATCCCCAACTTGGCAATATTTGGCTTCACATTGATAAAAATATCGTCAAAATTGCAAAAATCACGCCAAGTTAATGAAAATGATGCCTTATTGATGAATTTATTATTAAAATACTAGCAGCATACCCGTTCTTCGTACGCAGTATCTAAAGAAACTTCAAATTCACAATCAAGTGCAGATTCCTATAGTATACTAAATGACACTTTTAATCAAAACATTTTGTTAACATATTTAATTTAATGCTCCTAAAAAGAAGTTTAAGAATCTCTATTCTTGCTATACACAATTCTGTTCACGGGCAGATCTGAAGAATAAAACATCCTGGCCGGTTTTGTAAGCAAATTTACAAAAAATAGGGAGTTGAATCAATATATGCAAAACAAAAAAATTAAAATTGTATGGGACCCGAACTACGTATTTACACGAACATTACCTGCATTTGTAGAATACATGTATAAATTGAAAATATAAATAAACCCGTAATTTTTAAACCTGAAGGTAATAATTGATTCCAATATATGCTAAAATGAAAGTGCTAAAATTATATGGGAAGATATACCCGTAGTACTTATAATGTCGTAGATTAGAAGATATGTCCGAGTGTTAGTAGAAGATTACCTGTATTACAATATGAGTCTCAAAAATCTTTGCCAAAATAAAGCAGATGACGTGATAAATTGAAAATATTAATAATTCCCGTAATCTTCATACCCGAAGGCCGTACTTGATTCCAATATATGCCAATATGCCAATATACCTGTACATACTTATATTCTCGTAGATTGGACGATTTACCAGTGCATTTGTAGAAGGTTACTTGTACAAAGTACAACATATGAGTTTTAACAATTTTTGTCGTAATAAAACAATGGCATAATAACTTGAAAATATTGATAATTTCTGAATCAATAATCCCCGAAAATATCAATCACAATAATGTTTAAACCTGAAGACCGTAATTGATATTATCCAGTCGAAAATGCAATGGCAATGAAATTCATTTTATATACATATTCTTCATTTTATATACATAATGAAGATATACATATTTTATATACATATCTTCATTATTCAAATCGGAAAATATTTAGTTAAAATCGTCTGTCGCATAACCAAATTGGATTTTAATCCGTTTCTAAGCGACATGATATTATTTCCTTCAAATAAATTGGTGGAAAAAATATTGTCTGAATAATGCTATCTCTATGGAAGGTTTGGCGACATTTTCGTCAATTTAGCGACATTTTATAAAATCGCCAAATTTATCGCCAAGTGGGACCGTAAAACTGACAGTCCCACTTGCGACAAATTGAAGAAACATCATCACAATACTATCCCCTAACAAAACACAATTCATTTCATTTATTTAGCGCAATTTCACCAATTTCAAGATATTTTTATGGATTTACAAACATTTTCATCAATTTGGTGACATTTTAAAAATTAGCTAAATGTGTTACTAAGTAGGACGGTTGGACTGATAGACAATTGCTAACGAAACATAATTTCAGTTCTTTATTCTTGCAAAACAAATTTAATTTCATTGATTTGTGTAGTTTTTAACAATTTGGCGACATTTCCATCAATTTGGCAACATTTAAAAAAAGTTGCCAAGTTAGCGAAATCCTGCCAAATTCGTAGCTCTGAATTTGCAGATCTGAATAAAACATCCTGATCCCGTTTCTATATACTAAATGAAAACACTAAAATTGTATTAGAAGATATCCCTGTTCTACTGTTTTTCTGTTTCAACAATCGGCTAAATGAATTTATTGGCTGAACACAATATATGAGTTTATCAGCTAAACACAATATATAAGCTTGAAAACTCTGCAAAAATAAGTGAAAGTGGTGTACGTAGTCTGCAATAAATACAATTAAAAGAAAAATAAAACCCTTTAATTTATTTATAAGATATAGTTTTTTTCCATTTATTTATTATTCAAATCGAAAAAATAATAATAAACATTAACAAACACATTTAATTTAATTACGTTGCCGAGCAACATGATATAAGACAGAGTTTGACTCATAAAATTCTAATAATTAAATACTCATTTTGATTTCTTAATACATTTCATTGTTGATTAAAAACTTGTGAAAAATAAACCATGGTGATAGATTTTCCATTTAAATTCATGTTTCAAACATTCGTGGTTTCAAACAATTCATGTTTTCAGAAAGTGACTTTAGCGCAAAATATCTTCCACCAAACTCGGAGATAAAATTTTTATTCACCTTCACCCTTTCACGCTTTACACAAACGATTTACAACCTTTTCGGTTTGAGGAACCAGGGAGTTAGAGAGTAAAACTCCTAGGAAAATGATTCGTTTTTCATTAATATCTAGACAACCCTTGGTCTTAGAAACTCGAAATTTAGATACAATTTAAGGAAGGCTTTTTTAAGTCTACCCATGAAATTTCATTAAATTCGGTTCAGCCGCTCTTCCGTGATAATGAGACAAACGAAAGTTTCGTTTTTCACTAACATCTCGAGAACCACTGGTCGCAGAAACTCGAGAAATGGACTAAATTTTAAGTGGGAGCGATTTCAAGGCTACCTACAAAATTTCATCAAATTCGGTTCAGCTATTCTCTCGTGATGATGGGACAGACAGACAGACAGATTTTCAATTTTATTTATACAGATTTAAATATATGGACGATATTGCTTATTGAGGATGCTAACAATATTGATAATTGTTAATTTAGAGTTGCGTAAAATATAAGTTAATTGGGTACGAAATAGTTTCACATGCTGTCACCCGGATGTAAAATTTATCGCGCCAAATGTGCAATTTAACGTTACAAACACTGTGCCATGAATCTTCATCATTTTTTCACCGTTAAAGAAGTAAATTCATTGTAAATTATATAAGGAAAGTCATGTGCTGCCCACATCAGATTTTTTTTATATTAAGTGCGATTATTTCAGTACCTATCTCAATTAAATATTTCCGCATTATTGTCTTCTATTATTCTTTCAAATGACCTTTCTCTACAGTTTGTTTCGATGAGATTTAGAGTGCTGTTGTATGTTTAAAAATTTTTTTAGTTGAGCAATAATGGAATGGAAAGATTCAATAAATCGCTACTTTTAGATGTGGAATCACCTAAATGCTCAGCCCAAGCATGCGCGGTGACTGAAATTCCAATCATTTATACAGCACACCCTAATTTGCATTTGCTGTAAGTTTCAGCTCAATCGCTCAATTCCTTCATGGTGTTGCGATGTTTACAAATCTGAGTTTATATATATACAGTGTCCACTGTATACAAATATTTCTGTTTATAGATTCTAAACCATCAGTCTCAAAACGAATAATTTACAGGTTGCAAATATGTTATATACATATATATATATATATATATATATATAAAGATATTTATATATATATATATATATTAGAAAATTTTGGAATAGTGTATTATGAGTTATACTACATATATATATGTATATATATATATATATATATATATATATATATATATATATATATATATATATATATAATAAAAGTATGAAAGTCCAATGAAAGAAGTGTGAGAAGCTGCAACTCTAAAAACCTAACATTCTAACAAGTTTACAAAACAAAAGTATAACAGCAAATCTTCAAGCAAATGGAAAAAAATACAAATTTCGAATCATCAAGCTAAAGAAAACTATAAAAAAAAAATCAATGGTATGGAATCTGTAAATGAAAAACAGATGAAATCCAAGCATAAATGCTATACACGTGGACAAGGTCTAAGCCTAAATCATGGATTTGTTCACTTCTTCAAAACTCTTTTTCAAGCGCAAGTGTTTTGTAGAAGCAAACACAAAAATATATGTTTCTGAAGAAATAGATAGATTTTATCTATAACCTATTTCTATATATATTCTTATATTCTTAAATATATATATATATATATATAGCATATATATATATATAGCATATATATATATATATATATATATATATATATAAATTATATTATATATATATTATATTATATATATATATATATATATATATATATATATATATATATATATATATATTATATTATATATATATATATATATATATATATATATATTATATTATATATATATATATATATATATATATATATATATATTATATTATATATATATATATATATATATATATATATATATATATATTATATTATATATATATATATATAAATTCCCAAATAGGACAAGAAGCAATGTACTCGTAAAATTTCTAGATAAGTGACGGAAGTAACGGCCGGGGGGAGTTGCGACCCCCAACACTCCGGTTAAAGCTTTTTTCCGCCATGGCAAACGCTCCCGGTAGCCGATACTCCCTACACTATTTTCTTCATGACTCTTATAAAACCGTAAAAAATTACATACATACATATACACTTTCAATAACTTATAAAAATCCAAATGTTTACTATAATACGCTAAAACAAACCAAAAAGGACACACTATAAAAATATAACAATTAATTTAAAATACTAATGTATGAAATCACTTCACACGTGGTTATTTAATATCCCAATATCAATATATTCAAAAAATAATGTTTGAAATGCAAGTCAGAGAGGTTATATTTAAAAATTCGGACACAAGACCAATTGGCAACACTATCGCCATATAAATACAATTGTATGAATTTACTTCACTTGTGGTTATTTAATCCTTTAAAATCAATATATTCAAGACTAATGAAATCCAAGTCCGAGAGGTTATTTTAAAATTGGATATAAGACCTATTATCAACATTATTGCCATAAAAATACCAATGAATGAAATTAATTCACTCGTGGTTATTTAATCCTTTAAAAATTATATATTCTAAAACTAATGTTTGAAATACAATTCAGAGTGGTTGTTTTTTTAAATATGGATACAAGACCTATTGGCAGCATTATCGCCATATAAATACTGATGTATGAAATTACTTCGCTCATGGTAATTTAATACTTTAAAAACAATATATTCAAGACTCATGAAATGATACAATGAGACTAATGAAACAATATATTCAAGACTAATGATGACTTTCATGTCCTATTTGGGAATTTATATAGGTATGCACATGTAAAATTGCAGCATAGCGCTTTACAAGTTGTATTAAAAATTATTTTTTGGCTTTTAGCTATTTAATCAATTCACTCAAAATTGTAGCATTTTTTCAAGTTTTATATTGTATATATATATATATATATATATAATTGAGGAATTTTTATTTTACTTGTATTATATATACCTAAGATTGATCTTTAATAGAAAATGTTCTGTATAGAACTGAAAACTAAACTGTACTGAAAACTAAATGTGATATCAAAACGACTATAGGACAAGCAGTGGAATATTTGAATATTTTAACAAGAAAGATCAATCATGCATAAGCATTGATTATGAAACACTTTCCAACTGAAATGCAATTTCATTTAAAAATTTCTAAAATGTGATACATTCAGTGGTGATATCTTTTACATTATCACAGTACTACAGTAATTTATTATACTAAAATATTTAAAACTGTATCGAAATTTATATCATCTGATTCTCTATGCAAAATCAATGAATATTTCATTCATATAACTTGTATTCCAGACTCCAGAGCTAAATAATTTTGTGTGAAAAAAATTCAGCAATTCTTATGTAACTCACCTTACAATCGCTTGAGATATGTGCATTCTGCATAAGTTGAAATTGGGCTTCGTTGAGGAAATAATAAAAGTTTAGGGATCATTTAAAATCACAACTATTGTATAGGCACGGAACTTAGATACACAGATAATACACAGATACATAGATAATATATGTGTGCGTGTATGTATTCAAAGTATTGGAATCGTGCCGAAGATCGGAACTCGAATTTTCGAAGGATCTACACGTTTTGGGACTTCTAGAACACGAAAAAACTATTTTTAGGAATACGTCTGTGTCTGTAAGGGTGTATCTGTGTGTCTGTGAGGCTATTTCATCCACTCTAATTGAAAAACTAATGGACCGAATTTTATAAAATTTGGTAGGTATGTTTTTTGTGGGAAATCCTGATGTTCATTAGATTATAGTACGATTCGTAATAAAAGAATCTGATGGCCGGCAGAAATTGCCTTTATCCACTCTAGCTAAAAACTAATGGAATAAATTTAACAAAATTTGGTGTATAATATTTCAATAACCTACAAGTGATTTATATACCAAATTTAACAAAATTTGGTATATAAATCATTTGTAGGTTATTCTAGTACGATTCGGGGAAAAGGAACGGGCTATTTTGCGAAATGGTCCGCAAAAATCGTTAAATACAAAAATAAAAGACTACGTGTGCTCAATTATATCAATTAAATTCCTATTTTATACGTGATTTTTGACAACAAAAGGAATAAGACTAACTCCCATTACTCTAGAACTAGCCGTTCTTGAGATATTCTAGTTTTTTCGCGTTTTCACTACGCCACCTTTGACAATAAGTCCAGCTATTAAATGAGAACCAAATTTAAGTTTAACGTGCAAATTCAATGTCATATAAAATACTTATGGTTCTTATTTTGTGCAGATAAATTCAAATTATTATTGAAGAAATAAAGAGAACGTGAATATGAGTCTTCAGGGAAAAACATGTGCTGCCCACAACATAATTTTTAACAATATTACAACAATGATTTATAGAAGTGAACGGGGATTATTTGCAGGCCATTTCGAAAAGAATGTATGATCTATATTTAAAGATCCACCAAATTTTTGTAGAATAAAATGTTCAACAAATTTAAGCTGTGTACCAAATTTTAACTCTCTAGGACGTAGGAAAGTGCATTAAAAACGCCATCAAATAAGTATATCATGAAGAGTTATATAAAATAAAAAATAAATTGAAAAATTGTTATCTACCAAATTTATTTTAAAATATGAAGCCTCTCTCATATACAGAATGATTAATCTCTTGGAAAGATATTTATTATATAATATATCTCTTTTTTCTTTCTGGAGGATATCCCAAAAGTCAGAATTTAATTGAATTTGTTTTTTTCCCTATATTAAAGAATTTTTAATTAAAAAACTGCTTAATATATTTTACTGAATTTTTTTTTATAAATTTTATGGGATAATAAGAATATTTTCTAAACATTTCGAAGCAATTTGTGAATTTTAAATTTGCTTAAAAAATGTTTGAAAAATTAGGTCCCATAGGGTTCAATGTATTTCATTTTTTCAACCCGTGTTCAATAAAAAACTAATTGGGTAATATTATTTATTTATATTCCCATAGGTCCCACAGACCGTCAGAACAACATACTAAAATTTCATTTCGATAAAGTCATTTTTACGGCTGTTATCGTGCTAACGGACAGACAGACAGAATGAGCAATGTCATAAACACTTTTCAACTATGTTGTAAAGTGTTAAAAAGAATATGATAAGTCAACATTATAAATAAAACAGGTACTAAATTGGTATAAAATACCCCTTTTTCCCTGTTCCATATATAAGTTAAGGAATGGAATAAGAATTACATGTGGTAATGATGTTCTACTGTTTGACTATCAGTTTAATGATGACTATCAGTTTTAACCAAATCCTATAAAACTTAATACACGAAGTTACAAAAATAAATTAAAGCGCCACGCTGCTTCACAACATTGAACAGTATATGTAAACCAAAAGGTAATTTCCAAATCTGAAAATCAAATATTAAACTTATGAAAAAATTCAAGAAAAAGGAAAGTACAAAAAATTGGCCAAGGGGGGGGGGAACCCCTCACCCAGGTTCAGCATGCTTTACGCCATGACCACACTCCCGGATGCCTGTAACAGTCCGTATCTAGGCCATTATACCTAAGAAAATCTATTTGGAAACGAAAAGACCAAGATCGTTGAAACTAAAAACAACACAAGAATTCGCACAAACAAGACCTCAAGTTACTCCCTGAAGAAAATATATACTTTATACGACACAAATTCCCAATATATATATCTAGTACCATGTCATCAACTTAAATATGTCCGTGATCGAAATAACCAGCGGTTAACCGGGCTGAAGGGGTCACAACCCCCCTCGGCCAAATTTTGGTACTTTCCTTCTTTCCTTTATCTTGATTTTTTTCATATGTTTCATATTTGATTTTCAGATTTGGAAATTATATACATATATATATATATATATATATATATATATATATATATATATATATATATATATATATATATATATATATATATATATATATATATATATATATATATATATATATATATATATATATATATATATATATATAGCGCGTTGAAAAAGAAACTGAGATATCTCGAGGACGGTTTGTGCTAGAGTGCGAGGGTTGATCTTATTCTTTCTGTCGTCAAAGGTTATGTCAAAAGACAAGAACTGAATTAATGCATTTAAGAATATTAGCCATTTATTTCAGATCTTAAAGATTACGAGTTATTTTGAAAAAAAAAATTATAATCAGCACCAGGGTAACTCACATGTAACTTATCTACTAAATTTTGTGGAATTTCATCGATTAGTTTTCAAATCAATTAGTTTAGAAATTAATCGAGTTAGAGTGGATACACGTTGCCAGACACACGCACGCACATACACACTCAAGCACACACGCATGCGCGCGCGCGCACGCACGCACGCACACAAACACACGCACGCACACACACACACACACACACACACACACACACACACACACACACACACACACACACACACACACACACACACACACACACACACACAAAGAATTTACGCTAAAAGTAGGTGTTCGTGTTCTAGAGTGTATAAAACGTGTGGATCCGTCGCAAACTCTGGTTGCGATTTTCGATACGATGCCAGTATTTTCCCTGTTGATATATGAAATACTGTAATGTAGGGAAAGTAAAAAAGAAGACTCGTCTTTGGAACAAAACATGTTCTCCTCCTGCCTCATCCCCTCCTCTGATCCGGTCCTTCAGGGTGGAGTGAGAAGGTAAAGAGTAGGCACTTCATTGCACATTTTTGAATTTGTGAATGAGTTGGTATTTTTCTGTAAGCTCGAGAGCGATTGTTGACAGAAGAATAACAGTAAATTTCCAAACGGTAAGTCTTCATATTTTGTCATTTAATTAAAAACAGAGCCGTATTTAAATTGCTGCTAGAAGCATAGAACATTTTGAATAAAAATAGACTATTTTAATTTATTTTAATTTCATTTTAATTTAATTTATTAAAATATATTTTTAATTTAGAATTCTAATCAGTTATTCTAATCAGTTACATTAACTTGATATTTTACTTTCATTTGATTCATTAAAATGCATTTTAATTTAATTGCTTAAAATTCGTTTTATTTTAATTCATTTTTATCAACCTTTTGCGGGTGTCTTACAATTATTGTTTATAAAACTTGATATAAATGTACCATGCATAAAATTTAGTATGTTTCATATTTTGTTATAGTTTCCAATAGTTTAATCCTATATTTGAGGATTGCTTTAACATCTGGATTTTATTTAAATTTAAAAAACTGTGTTTTATTAAACGGCCTGTCAGATTTGCGGGCATTACATTTCGCGTGTGTCTTACAGTTATTATTAATAAAACTTCATGAGAAAATTTCACAAATTAAGTCTATTCTTTATATTTTGGTTCCTAATAAATTGTCTTGGGTTAGTCTAGTGGCTGGACTTTATTTAAATTGAATGAGGTTTTTATTAAATGCAGTATCAGAGTTGTGGCCACTCCTTTTAAATTCCGGAAGCATGGCACCTCGCAAAGGTGATGGAAGTTAATAACGAATTTTCTTAAACGTCAAGTTTGTTTCATAAAAGGGTATTGTACTCTGGTGAGTGCTTGCTGCCCCTAAAAATCGGATACCCTAAGCATATGCTTCTACTTCTGCTGAAATATAATCCTGCTTAAAAGTGCCTAAAGGTTTAGGTTTTAAAACTTTGCAATAATTATATTTAAAATAAAATCTTTTAAGAACAGAAGTCAGAATCAAGTTGGAATAATTTTGTTTGTATATTTCATATTGTTATTTACATTTTAAAATTTTGAATTTTATGAAAATATTTTTGGTGGAAAATTAAGATTTACATATATAATACTTCAAAAAATAATTACTATTATGGAGAGAGGAGACCTACTTTTTGCCGCCTCAATTCATTTCTGGAGACAGCAGCATTATTTTAGAATTCTTTATTGCAGTGCTGAACAAATTCTATTTGTCTAAGGGCCAGACCAAAAATTTAAGCACTTTACAATTTCGCAACATGTTTTTTCTGATACTTAATTTATTTTAATTTCTAGATAACAATAAGGAAAAAAAGGAAAACATTCGGTTCGGCTCTATGTATACTTTTGATGCTTTTGAAAATGAACTAAAACAAAATAAAAACAATTAATAGTAATAAACTATCGTTAACAGAATTAATAAACTATAGAGTTAACATAAGTTACTTTGTGTGTGATGTATTGCGACCACTATTTTGATCAAAGCTTAAAATTTTGTTTTGGAACTAGATATCAAATGTGTCGGTGACTAAGGGGTCGAATTTTTATTTTAATCATAAATAGAAGTGTAAGATTTTACTCTATGGGAACTTCTTTTCTAATGGCCCTGCCAATGCGGAAATTTTAGCAAATAAAATTTTTGAAAATAGTTCCCAGTCAAAACTTCTGGGAGCTTCATATGACCAGATTTAGAGACGCTTTGGCAACCTGAAAATTTTGCCATCAAACATAAGACCTTTCTTGTAACTTGAACTCACTGTAAATTAATAGGCATACTGATGCTAACGATTAAAATAAACATACTAAATTTCTTGAAAATCGTTTGATTCTTTAGATATAACGATCTCTGTAGGGGAAAATAAAATTTCTAACATGTCAAGAACGGCAAGTCATAACCCCTAGAAATTGTTTCAATTCATTTATCGTTAATAATATTTACAATATTTAATTTTATATGTCTTCTCCATTTTATATCAAAAACGTGCAACTTTAAAAATGCATTTCAAAAATGTTTCGAATTCATGTGTGTAATTCATGCTAGTGTTCTATAAATAATGTCATTCGCTTTTAAATGGCAAATGATACATAATTTAGCAAGTTTCGTTTTTTAACTTATGCTATAACTTATATGCAAGTTATATAACAAGTTTTTTTTTTTTTTTTTTTTTTAATGAGATTTTCGAATATATTTTTCTTTTAATTAAGGGCTTTTATCTAGTTTAAGGTTCTTTTAAATTAATAAACCTTTGACATTTATCCATCTATTGGAACAATGGCATTCGATTTCATAAAATTTGCTTTATTTATTGGAAAGATATGGTGTTGTTGCATGTATAAATTTTCCATTACCTTAAGAACGGCTGATGATGACTCCTAAACAGTGTGGTCCAATATTTTCTGGTTAAAAGTACACACATAATACCAACTTATTTGATAATAGCAAAAACAGTAAGTTTTAAGGATTTTTTTTTTCCTATTTTATATCCAAAAGGTTCAATATCTCGGTTGGTGTGTGTTAGCTTCCTTATAAAGGATTACATTAGCTTTTGAGCAACTAAATCACATATAAAACAGCTAGTTTAGTAACACGTTTTAATATAATTATCTTATATTTATATAGTTTTTTAAGGTTAGGAAAAAAATGAGGTTTTCTACTGGTCTTCATTCAAAAATCGCTTCGATCGTTTACCGATTAAAATACTCGTACCAAATTTCATTCGAGTAGAGTGTTTAAAAGTTATGAAACCTATAGATTTACAGACAGAATAAACACACAGACACTATTGAATAAAAAATTGTTGAATCGTATTCAGGCATGCTTAAAACGTGTAGATCCATCAAATTCTGAAAGTCGGATATTTGACCCTATCACAACACTTTTTTAGCATATACCACGCGTTGCAGGGAAAATAAAAATGAGATATTGCAGGATATGTAGGCTAGGTAGGAGAGGTTTGATAGATATTTCAGTTTTTCGTATTTTTCACGTCACCTTTGGAAATACGTTCAGACTTCACATGAAAACGAAAATTAAAATAAAACTGCAAATTTAGTTTAATTTCAAATAATTATCCGTGTTATTTTGTGTTCTTCAACTTAATTTAATGAATTATAAAAGAAAGAGAAAATGAACTTGAGTCTGTAGGGAAAGTCATGTGCTGCTCACACCAGTTTTTTTTTTTTTCTGTGTTACAATATAAAAATAAATATTTTTTTTAAAATTGTTTCAAAAAATTTTTAAAGAAAGAAATTTTAGAAAAGCATGTTAAAATTAACGTTAACACTTAAATATTAAATGGTTTTGAGATTTTTCTAAAATTATATATATATATATATATATTATATACTAGCATTATACCCTAAGAACCCAAACCGCCCATTTCACTCAAGGGTTGAATGAAAGGCTGGGAAAGACCGTAGAATATCTTATATATTTTATTAACCTTGGGGAAGGACTAGCGATATACCCGTTCTTCGTACGGAATATCTCTCTATATTAAAAAAAAATGTTGCTGACGCCGTTGCTCTTTAACTAATTTCTGGTTTTTGCAGATTTTTTACTTCGTATCGCAAAAACTATAACATATAAAAATATGAAATTCGGTGCACTTGTAAAAAAAGCGTTGAGGAATACGTTGAAATAAACCGTTTTTCGATATTTATATTGCAGTTTTAGAAATATTTAATGTCAAAGACAACATTTTTGAACTCTCGTCCTGGATAGGCTAACAATAGCAAGACCACGAATTTTTGCAAGCAGGTATTTACATAGGTGAATTTTTGCAGGATGGAGTCCCTTTTCTTTTATTTCGACGCAGTTTTCGAGATATTTTATTTTTTATGCACGTCTGAAGTGAATTTTTTTTTCGTATCGGCACGTCTAGCGATTTCTCTGTCTTGTACCGCAATAACTATAGCATACAAAAATATGAAATTTTGTACATTTATAGAGAAAGACTAGGGTAACACTATGAATTGAACCGTTTATCGATTTAAACTTTAGTTTGGCATGAAATAACTCGCGAATCGAGCTCAGGATCAAAGAATTCAGTTTTTGGATTCTCTGGGCTAAGAAAAATCCCTTCTTTTACCTCCTGCGGAAAATAAGTAGGGATGGAAAAGAAAATTTTGAAAGTAGAATTTTTAGGAGAGAGAGATTTTTAGGCGAGATAGATTTTTAGGAAAAAGATGAAGCTAGAATTCACTTCTGTAAGCTCAGCGAATAGGAAGTGGAGCCTTTCGAAGGGAGTTGGCGAAGCGAAACGAGCTGGGGGCAGAGCCCCCCCCTAGCACATTATAAGGAAACTTAAAATTCACAATCATGTGCAAATTCCTATCGTATTCTAAATGACATGTTTAAATTCCTATCGTATTATAAATAATGTTATTCAAAACATTCTATTAAGATATTTTAATCAATGCTCCTAAAAAGAAGTTTAAGAAACTCTTCTCTCTATACAAAGTTATCTTCCCAGGCAGATCTGAAGAATAAAACATCCTGGTCCCGTTTGTAAGCAAATTTACAAAAAAATATGAAATAGAATCAATATATGCCAAAATGAAAAGGCTAAAATTGTATGGGAAGATATACCCACACTACTTATATTCTCTTAGATTAGATGATATACCTGTATATTAGTAGAATATTACTCGTACTACAATATATGAGTTTTTGCCAAAATAAAACAAATGACGTAATAAATTGATAATCTCAATGATCCCTGTAAATCTTTAAACCTGAACGCAGTAATTGATTGATATCAGATTATGAAACTCACTTTCCCTTATCTTTTTCTTTTTGCCCGAAGTTTATAGGGAGAATTTATCACCCCGTGAACAATCCCATCTTCGAGAGAAATTGATGAACTAGTTATTAAAAGATTTTAATATACGGACCACATTTCTTATTGCTGATGCTGTTAATATTGATAATTGTCAATTTAAAGTTGCGCTGAATATAAATCAATTCGGTACTTTAAAATAGTTATACATGTTGTCATCTGGAAAGGCGCCAAATGTACAATTCAATGTTAAAAGCATTGCGCCGTAGATCTTACACATCATTTTTTCAGTGTGGAAAAAGTAACTTCATTGCATTTCATAGTGAAAATCACGTGCTGCCCACAACAGATTTTTTTTTTGTAATAATTGTACTGACATCGCATTAAATAAAGATATTATTCACATTAAACGGAAATCGAAGGAAAAACGATTGGCGTCTAAACCTATGCGCCAGTTCTTAGAACCTCCCTCCTTCCTGATACGTTTCACGCTCGTTAAATATACAGATGCTTAAGAGGATGTAGGAAAATGGCTCAGCCCACGGTTTCACAGCAGAGTCGAATCAAGTGGAAGGGGCGGTTAAAGCCATCGCTAAGTAGGAGAATATGATGTGGACAGCACATGACTTTCGCTACATAATCCTACGAATTCGCTCCTTTCCCAGCATAGCGCAAAAAAGGCGCACGGCGCAATGCTTTCGATGTTGAATTGCACATTTGGCGCTTTTCTAGATGACAACATGTTAAACTATTTCGAAGTAAGCAATTAATTTGCATTTCGTGCAAATCTAACTTAACAATTATCAATGTTGATATCATACGCAATAAGTAATATAGTAAATATATATATATATATAATAATAATAATAACAATCAATTTATCAACTTGGCTTCATTTTCGTTAGAGTCACTTTTTTTTTATAATTTTGGCGATATTTCGGCAATTTGGCACCATTAAGAAGTTGCCAAGTTGACAATATTTCGCCCAATTTTCTCTAAGGTCTCCAAGTTAAGGGAAGGGCCTTCCTTGCGTATAAGTAAATGACTATTAGCAAATTATTGGGCATCAAAATACAAAATTATTACACAGAGTATCTTTTGTCGGGAATGAAACGAACAAGATCCTCGAGAATGATGTTAAAAAAATTTGCCGCATGATATTGCATGTGAAAAGTGAACATTTTTCATGATAGTTAATTCTTTTTAAGTTTTATGTAATTTTTTTGATAAAATTATTTAAAAGAAGTGCAATATCTCGAGAAAGGTTTATGTTAGCATTCTATAGATTATGTCGTTCATTTTCTATTGAAGCATTACATAAGGAATAATTATTTAGATAACATTTTTGAAGGTTCTGATTTGGTTTTTCAATAATTTTATCAAGATTTCATTCGAAAATCGGAGGGGGGGGGGGGGTCTTTAAAACATTCGATTACGTTTAAAATTAATAGGCTTCCGGTATTTGCCAATTCCAATAATTGTACCAAATTACGTTTGAAACGCTCCATCCGTTTGCGAGAAATCGCATCCACAGACACACGCACATCGCCTCAGAAATATTCGATTTAAGGATACCTGAAACGTGTTTTTCCGTCGAAAACTCGAATTCGAATTTTCGACCCTGTCACAATATTTTCTCTACACATTATACTATATATATAGGGGAAAGTAATAAAACTTTCAATCGAAACTTTGGGCTTAAAATCATTATGTTTCCATGCACTCAATAGGACTGTGACTCCTTGAAATAATTAATCCAATTTGCTCAATTTATTTGGGAGAAATAGTTCCATGTGTGGAAATGTAAAATTTGCAATATTTTCAGAACGGCTTGTGACAACTTCTAAACAATAGTTCCCCTTTTATTTTTTTGTTGCGAATACATGCAAGACAAAGCGATTAGTGATTATTACTTTTGATAATAGTGAATATATTTATTTTATCAGGATTTTTTTCTCATTTAAGATAAAAAAAAATGCACAATATTTCGAGAACGATACATTTTAACGTTCTGCAAATGATGTCATTAGATTTTAAATAATAATAAAAAAAAAGATGTATATATATATATATATATATATATATAATTTGAATTCGAGTTTTTGACGGAAGAATACGTTTCAAACATCCTTGAACTCAAATCGATCATTTTTGAGGTGATGCCTGTATGTGTGTGTGTATGTATATGTAGACAATATCTCAAGAACGAATGAAGCGCTTCAAACAAAATTTGGTACAAGTACAAGCGAATACTGGAAGCATATTGATTTTAAACACAATCGAATGTTTGGACTCCCTCCCCCCCAAATTTTCTAATAAACTTTTGAAAAAATCATCAAAAATCAGAACCTTCAATAGTGTTACGCAAAAAATCATTTCTTATGTACATTTTGACAAGAAAACGATTGACATAAATTTTAGACATCTAGCATGAACCGTACTCGAGACATTGCACTTTTTCAAATAAATTTATCAAAATTAAAAAAAAAAAGTATTAACTATTGTGAAATATGTTCACGTTTCATATGTAATATTATGCGATAATTTTTTTATTATCTTTCTCGTGGATCTAGTTCATTCCATTCACGAAAGAATATACTTTGTGTAATAGTTTTGTATTTTGACGCCTAACAATTCGCCAACAGTCATTTTTATATATGTTTTATCTGTGTGGTTGCTTGTAACGCTTGGCGATAAATTTTGCGAACTTGGCTACTCATTTAGCGAAATATAGCGAACGTATATAGCGAAATATAGCGACAAAATATAGCGAAATATAGCGACATTTTGCACCATATTGACGAAAATATCGTTAAAATTGCGAAAATGACACTAAATTAGCAAAAATGACTCCAATTGATGAATTAATTATTAAATTATTTTAATAAATGGATTATATTTTTTATTGCGAATGCTATCAATATTGATAATTGTCAATTTAGAGTTGTGCGAAATATAAGTTGGGTACTTCGAAATACAGCTTTACATGTTGTCATCCGGAAAAGCGTCAAATGTACATTTCGACATTAAAAACATTGCACCGTAATCATATATTTCATTTTCATACTTTGAAAGAAGTAAATTTATTCAATTATATAGGGGAAGTCATATGCTGTTCACATAAGCTTTTTAGTTTTAGAGTCATAACTATTATTATCTTTAAAAACGGGAGATTTTCAATCTTTTTCAAATTGACAATATGATTTCTCGAAAACTATAAGAGCTTTGTAAAAATAAATTATCAATAAAAAAACTGGATTTCCCACTGAACAATTTTAATACTTACCTGTTTATATTTATCTATTTTTGTTAAGAAGATATTTTGAGTGAAAGTAAATAAAGTGGAGCAAAAACTCTTTCGAGCAAAAACTTTGCGTACTTTTGAAGACAAACATGACCCATAGAAAGAATATTAGATAAAGTTCGTGAAGAACGAACCTTCATGTTTAACCTTGAACCTTCCTAACTTGCTCCAGGCTTGATCTTGCCTACCACCGGAGGGTGAATAGTCGGTCGGTTTGAAGTCGCAAAAGAATAATTAAAAAGACAACTTTTTGTGCTTACTTTTAAAATTCCAGTGAAAGTTTTGAGTCATCCGAGTTTTGAAACAAACGTTATTTCGAAATGGTATTTTCTTCTGTGATTTTGTGTTTCTTTGTGTAGCGCAGTATTTGTGTCATTTCCATAGCTTAACTTTGAGCAGTGTAACTGTTCCCAACGTGGCCCAAAATCCAAGAACATGCAATTGCTAAAAATTTATATTAGAGTCATGTTTTATATAGATTTTAAGCATGTGGCCTGGGCTACTATATACTAGAATAAAACAGTAAAGGCTATGCTATTATCAAGAAATGGTTAGGCATAAGGATCTCTCCCTTTAAAAATATTTTTTCTCGCATTCATTTGTTTAATTTAAAAAAAAAAAAAAAAAGAAAAAACACCATACCAAGGTGAGTAACAAAGGATGTAACGTCCTCTTTTGTTATGTTTCTCACTTTTTTTACAAAAGATTTGATAATACCCTATTTGAAAGATCGGGACGGAAATCAGTCGGATTTTCTCAAGCAATTAAAAATCAAAGTCCATTTTTGTAAAAAAAAAAAAAATGTGTCCAAAATTTTTTTGTACTTTTTATGACTAAACCTGATTTGTTTTCTTGAATTTTTATTATTATCAAAACTTATTTAAAATAAAGTTATTAGGGTTCCTACCCATATTTATATAAATAGATGAAATAAATGTCATTTTTTTATTAAAATTCCAAAGATGTAAATTTAGTTTCAAGTGCATCAAATTCTCTTGTAACAAATGAAATGATTACATCTGTAAGTAATCAAGTATTTTAAATAGTTATTCAGTAAATATATCCTTCATTTTATTAATAATATGTTTGAAAACATGGTTTATCAGTACAAAACTAGAAATAATTACAAAATTTTTAGTAGATGCAAACAGATTGTAAAAGTGGAAAATATTTTGACAATTAAAGTAAGTAAATTGATGATCGCGTATACAAATGCAGTTTTTACCGATACTGCTGCAAAATAATCCTTCATTTCATTAATAATATTTTTGAAAAATAGCTTTTTTTTATACACAACACGTAATAATTATATGGAAATTATAGTCGGTGCAGACAGATTGCTAAAGCGAAAAATATTTTTACAATCAAACGAAATATACCGACGATCACGTACAAATGCAGATTTTTGCGATATTGCTTCAAAATAACCCTTTATTTCATTAATATGTTTGAAAAATAGTTTTCTTAAATACAACACGTAATAATTATGAAAATTATAGTCGATGCAAACAGATTCCAAAGTTGAAAAATATTTTCCCCATTATACGAAATATAACGAAAATCGTAAAAAAAAATGCAGTTTTTAAGAGAAAGGTTTCATAACATTAAGATTTTAGTCAACTGGCATGAATAAGCATTTACTGCAAAATATTGGAGTTCTAGGTGTTGAGTATGAAGTGCTAGAAATTATTGTCCATCTTTCAACGTGATCTGATGTATGTACAAATGCACATTACATGGCACGAATAAACATTTGCTGTAAAATATTGGAATTTTAGATGTTGAATAAGAAATGTTCGAAATTATTCTTCATCTTTTAACGTGATCGTATGTGCAAATGCATATTACATGTGTTTATTAATATCCAGTCAAGTATATCCCAGTATTTTTTTTCTTCATAGATTTACTCATTAAAATGTTACTCATTGAAATGTTCGAAATTATTCTCCATCTTTCAACGTGATCGTATGTGCAAATGCATATTACATGTGTTTATTAATATCCAGTCAAGTATATCCCAGTATTTTTTTTCTTCATAGACTTACTCATTTTACTGATGGAGGGCCAGAAACCAATACAGGGTAAGTCAAATAATATTTTACAAAATCTTTAGCTTTTGAAGAATGAATGTTTTTAATTACTAGAAGCAGGAACGTAGCCGGAAAATAATTAATTTCGGTGAGGGGGGAGGGCATGATTTCTCGTCGAAAACACAACAATTTTATAAAAAATAAAACGCATTTATAGTTGATAAATAATTATACATTTGAAATATTAAATGATAAAAATTGGCAAACGCGCGTTTTTATTAGATGACTTGAAAAAATATATAAAAGACTTAAATATTGGAAGGGGGTGTAGACCCCTGAGGCGCTTCCTGGCTACGTCCCTGACTAGAAAGATTGAGGTGACATAAAATTCCCGGGTAAGTTCATTCCCGGTCATTCAGTGTAGGATAACATATTTTGATTGTATATAAATGTTGGATAAACTTCTGACTTTGGATGTTCTATTATAGTACTAGTACGGAAACACCTAACCCTGCAGCAAATTTCAAAATTTGATTGATTATTACTTTCCCTTTGTATTGTAATTTAATGCATCTTCGACATTATGGATCACAGTCATACAATTGTGCCCAAGTACAGCATAGCTCATCGCACTGAAACCTATACAACGCGAGAGGGACCTTGTTTTACTCCTGGTTCAGTGCCCGGAACGGTCGCTCCCGGCACTGAACCAGGAGCGGTCGCTCCCCGTCCTGCTCCAAGATGGCAGGCAACGGTGAACTTGTTTTACGAAAATTTTAATTTTAAAATAACACCCATTTTGATATTTTTAACATAACGCAGATTTTGTGGTAGAAATTTTTATAAGCTCTATGCTACTAAAAGTGTGGTTATTAACGAGATACGTATATTGATTTATATTGTAATAAATTAACATGGAAAATGTAATTTCGAGTAAATATATAGGCAGCTATCGGCGTCTACGATGAAAGGGAAGATTCAGTATTTCTTTAACTAATTAAGTCCTGGTGAGATGCCACAGTTAAGAAATATTATAGAAATACGAACAAACCAACAGTCACAACGCTTCGGAATTTTTGCAAGATTATACAGGGTGTATCTGAATTCATCATCAATATTTGGTGGGGAGGTAGGGAATAGGAAAAAAAGACTATTTCACATAGGAAAGCATGGGCGCAGGCGTCATGTAATAGGGCAACATGAGCCCAGTTAAATGATGGCAAGAAACATAACAAGAAAGTTGTAAGAAAAAAAAAACCCATTTATTTGTGCATCGTTTGTACAGACTTACAAGAGGTGCTCGAAATGTCGACCATTTGTTAGAGTACATGCCTCACAACGACGTTGCATGGACAACCGGACTTTCTGGAATATACCCGGCATTTCCCGGATGTTTGCGGCGGCAACCGATATGCGTGCTACAAGGTCCACAGCACTGGCAACAGGAGTCTCGTATATCATGTTTTTCATCGCACCCCATACAAACAAGTCGGTTGGAGATAAATCCGGTGACCGTGGTGGCCACCAAACAGGTCCACCGCGACCAATCCATTGAGCTCCAAATTTTCTGGTCAGGTAACCACGCACATAATATGCGAAATGTACTGGAGCGCCGTCATGCTGGAACCACACGTCAGACAGCTCTGCGCGTGAATGGGAGTTGTGGACACAAAGCGCCCTCTACGCCGTCATGCGTTCGCTTGCGTCTATGCTTTCCCATGTGAAATAGTCTTCTTATCCTATTCCCTACCTTCCCACCAAATATTGATGATGAATTCAGATACACCCTGTATTTAAGCTTTTGCCCAGAACTACTAAAAATCGAAGAGAAATAGAAAAAATGGCTATTCGGATTTTGCGACGACCATTTCATATAGTTTCAAAATAAGTTACATAAATCCACTTTAAATGGGAAATATATTATGAAATATCTTAACACGAATGCAATACTATGTTATAAGGAGGCTACTAACACTTGGTTTGAACAGATCTTCACAGATTTTTAGAATTTAATACGATAAAACTAGTGAAGTTTATACGTGTTATTCGTTGTATGAACAATTTTGCGTCAACGCCTAGAAAGCTCCGCCATTTATCGTATAATCAATGAAATATTAACATAGTGAGTACTTTGACATAATTACCGAATGGCATCTAATCACGACTGACCTTATATATATATATATATATATATATATATATATATATATATATATATATATGTAAATAAATAAATAAATATATATATATCAGAATTATATAGTTAGATATCAGAAATTATGTCATACGCTTTTAAATAAAAAATAAAGTTATCGTGTCAAATTTAATTTTAACTTTTAACAAATTTAATTGCAAAATTTGTTCATATACTGCTTGCTCTGTAGTGAAATATGGTGCTCTCCATATGGAAACAAAAATCTCGATATCTAACGAATGGCTCGTGATATCTCCTAAAAGTGGTGACCATTCATGGCGGTTAAATGCATTTACAAAGATTTCATATATTTTATAATAGTGAATATATATATATATATTTAGATTATTTTTCTTTATATAATAAAATGTGAAATAACCCAAGAATGGCGCGTGTTAGTTTCAATGATAGCAGTCGCCTTTACATGTCGCCCCCACATAAAATAGTTAGCTTTGTAAGATTTTAGAAACTAATTATGTTTTTATAAAGTTTTCGATTTTCGAAAAAAATGTTCGAAGAATTGAAAGTGTTTTCTTGGTCTGTTCACTCCAAAAATCAATAGGTCTTTCACGCTCAATTAAAATAATCCTGCGAAGTTTCATCCGATGTTTTCCATTTGCTTAAGAGATATCGTGTACACAGATAGATACATAGACATAATTAAAAAGTGGTTATTCGTATACAGGGATGCTCAAACGTGTAGGTCCATCAAGATCTATGAGTCGAATATTTGACTACATCACAATACTTTCCCTTCACGTGTACTGTAAATTGTAGGGAAATTGAAAAGGACTACAAAGGAAGAAAGTGGTCGTGAAGGATAATTCTCATATTGAAATTCGGAGATACTAAAAATAAATATTGTGCTGAAAAGAAAAAAAAACGGAACTTAAAATTCTGTCAAAATATAAAGATTTAAGAAAACAGAAATTGAGCTCGTTTTACTTTCTATTATTTTTCCTAAGATATGTTTTCTTTTTCTATTTTAGACAATGAAGTGAGCTCAACCAGCGGAAATGATGAAGACACCCAGGGTATGTTTTACTACATTGCATTTAAAATTATTTTTCTTGATAATCTGCTTTCTAGAAGTTAAAAAAATAACAGTGCATTGCAATCTCAGTAGTCCGGCACTTCAATGTTCCGGCACGTTGAATAATCCGACACCGTAGTGTGGGAGGTAGCAGTCTACCTTTTTCATGTCACTTGATGTTTGTTTCCATTTCCGAACAAATCGTTTGAACTTTGAGTGGCATGTCTGACATCGACAAAGACACACTGCATCTGACCTGCAAGGTTAAGATTAGTGGGCGCCATTATAAAGAACTGAAGTCTCGACCTGGATTCGAACCTCGGATCGAAGCAGCCAGACGACGCTCCATCCAATAGATGGAGCGTCGTCTGGCCAGTTCGATCCCTGTAGCTTAATGAGGTTACTCAAAGAATCTCCCACAGGTGCACCAGCCAGAGAGAAAGGCACAGGTTCTTCAACAGGAGAAGACAGCGGCAAAGGATAACAAGACCAATTTTTAAAATAAAAGTTTAATTCTAATTGGATGACATCCATTAAGCTACTGGGACAAAATTATATGTCTTATAGTGGCTTCCTATATAATGCACTATCTAATAGCAGTAGTAGAATAAAGACAGTTCTGCATACAACATAACGAGACGGAGGAGCCCTATACTACAGTGTCTAGAAGGAACACATTGTTCATCTGAGATCGAATATGTTTTTACTAAGAACCTTCACGTGTACAATATTCTTTTTCGTTCATAATCTGCGAATTTCAGCATCCAAAATTCCCGTCACAAGACTTTTCTTTGTATTATACAAACTATGTAGTACGAATCACTATTACTATGAATCTTTAAAATGCACCGTGGTCTGGTTTCGCATTGTTTAATTTTCTTGCATACAAGCGTAGCCAAGATCTAGGATAAGGGGAGGTCGACGATCGAATATGGGTTTACACAACAGTACAAAATACTTTTTCAAATATAATTCCTAAGGAGTACTAATGTAATTATTTAATTGTTTGGTAAATGATAATTTTTCTCCGATTTTCGAGTTATTTTCCAAAAACGAATGCATTCCTAAGGCTGGACAAAGACGGGGTAATCTAATAAAGTTTATAATCCAAAGAATTAAAATATATCCCAAAAGAGAATAATATACTAAATTTAGATATTCTAGTTGCACGGTTTTCAAGCACTGATCGGGCTAGCCCGTTAAAGTAATGAGTTAAGATATACAGTAAATGACAACGACATTCTAAACTTGGAACTTTCAGACGCTCCGGTTCTAGAGTTATTCCCCCAAAAAACTGAATCTCTAAGACGGGCCCAAAACGAGTTCGCCCGATACGGTTCAAAATCGAAGGAATTAAAATATTCCCCAAAAGATAAGGATGTACTAAATTCATATTTTCTAGTTGTCCCGATTTTTCAATTATTCTAAAAAAAAAAACCCAGTTCAATTCCTATGTCGGGCCCAGGACGGGCTTCCCCGATAAAGTTCAAATCCGAAGAAACTTAAATATACCACAAAAGCCAACGACATGCTAAACTTGGAATTTTTAGCTATTGCGGTTTCCGAGTTATTCTTCAAAAACGAATGCATTCTTCAGCGGACCCAAGACGGGCTAGCCCGATGGGATTCGAAATCTAAATTAAAATCCATCCAAAAGGAAATGATATACTAAATCTATGTTTTTTAGCCACTCCGTTTGATCGAGTTATTCTTGAAAAGAGAGTAAATTTCTATGGCGGGCCAAGACGGGCTAGCTCGATAACGTTCGAAATGCGATGAAATAATATGCCACAAAGGACAATGATATATTAAATTTAGACATTCTAGATGCTCCAAATTTTAGATATTGCGATTGTTAAGATATTTTTAAAAAACGATATATTCCTCTTGTTGGGCTCAGGACGGGCTAGCCCGATAAGATTTTTAATCCAAAGTGTTAAAATATACAGCAAATGACAAGGATATGCTAAACTTAGAATTTTTATATACATCTGCTCTCGAATTATACCAAAAACAAGTAAAGTCATATGACGGGCCTAGGACGGGCTGGCCCGATAAGCTTCAAAATCGAAAGAACTGAAATGTACCACAAGAGAAAACGTCACACCGAATTTCACGCTACTGTGATGAATGAACTTGGTTATTTTGGATCTCAAATGTTTGAACGATCACAGATAAAGTTAAATAAAATTTAAAAAATATGAATATATCCCTAGATCAATCACTCTGAAAATCAAATGACTTTTTGTGTATACCACTTGCAATAATTACGCCAAATTTCACACAAATTCTTCAATATTTCGAAAGATATCGGTCATTTCATTTGCATTAAATTCCCATTAGTTTCAATGTTAACCCCTCCGCTTTTAACAGCTTATTCGAGACCAATGCTGTCTGGCGGAGGCGGTTTTTAGGGAACCTGTTTTTCGCCTCGATCGGCACACTATTTCTTCTAGGCACTGTACCTATACTTTAACATGGGGACTCTCAGAAGCTATAATATAGGTGTGAGGGGGAGGGGGGTGTAGGATGTACATGGATAGAATGATGATATCACAGAAGAAGGCGTAGTTTAAAGGATATTACGTAAGGACCAAAGTCGTGTTTTCTTTTTTCCAATAGGGGTCTACTGAATATATGTGGGCATTTTAATAAAAAAATATTATTTTTTAAAAGGTTGACCAACCACCACCCGATGAATAGGTACACAGCGACAACCTCGAAGATGCGAATGTCTTCTGTATTATAATATTAGTTGCAAAAAATAATTTTTAAAGATTGTCCCCGCCACCACCGGATGCATAAATGCAACCTCTGGAACTTTCTTTCTTCTTTTTTTATTTTCTAATTTTAAAGTGCCCGTAAGCATAGTTTGTAATTCCATTTTCATGTAAATATTTTTTGTCGTCAATGGGAGACAAAATCATTTTGTTCTGGCATACAGTTAATAGTTTATGATCGCTGCTATCAATTATAATATGTTCTTCCATGGTAAGTCTTACATTCCATAGGCACTGTTTATAATCAACGGGTTATCTTCCGTGCTACCACATGCGTAGAAACACCTTTAGCTCTTTTCTTTTCTCCACCAGATGATAGAATAGAGTACATCTTAGGTCTCTAAGACCTATGAACTCTTGAATAGGAGTTGAATTCAATTCATCTTTAAAGTATCCAATGCGTTTTTTATTTTCATCACTGAACATAGGATGGTCCTTGGGATAGTCGAAAAAATCATAGAGATGCTTGCGCTGGCTCATATCTTCATAGAGATCGGAGGTGTGGATTTCATACGCCTATAAATCAGTATCAGTGAAGAGAAGCGAAGATTTTCACCATATTGGCTTTTGATATGTTTATAATGGAACTCATACATAAGTAGTTTTGACAACTCTAGGATAGTAAAACCAACGTAGATACTCGTAGGTCTATTCATTAAAATGCAACTCTTTACACATAAAGTCTTCACAAAAAGTCTTGCCAGCTTTATAAGTTTGGGATGCAACCATCTTCAGGGCACGCTTTGTAGAATTCACTAACTCAATATTCACCCAATTTCCAAGATTCTCCATCTTTTCCCAACGGCAACATTATTAAAAAGTTTAAAAAAGTCTTTTTCGAATTTAGTTTTTGACAGCTTTATCTTATCTATATTGAATTCAATATATTCTGTAACCAGGGCTTCTGATTAAATTTTAAAACCCTGTGAATTTTCTTGAGTCTTAAACTCAGTGAAAGGCATATTTGAAGGTTGTGGTAGTGAACAATGTAATGTTTCTTATGATGTAGAATAGGCACTAATTTCTTAGTACTAATGAAATGACCATGATGTATGTAACTGTTGAATCAGACGTTCAGCTTATGGGAAGACCATTTCTCACTCAATCTTCATCTTTTTAAGGGCCAGAGAATACTCATTATGATAATCATGAAGGGATTCTGGATATTCAAGCCCTACTTCGAATATATAACCCTCCCGACTACTATCCTTTAAACTCATTAACCAGGATCAAATCCACCATAGGTTAATGATTGCGACATGGTTCATCCATAAAGGTTATTGGCATCGATATATATAGTATGTTTATCAGGTTTATTAGGTTATAATTTTCCAAATAACGATTGTTAGTTTCAGACCGACGCTGGCTAATCATACATGTATCACCTCGAATTCCACGTTTTATGAATAGTAGCATATTTTCATCTGCGAGAAGTTCTAGGGATTGTTCAGTCATTTTCAAGGCCAGGCCAGTCTAGGGGCAGTCATACGATGTGCACAATCAATACTATAATGGGATAGATACAGCTTTCCACAATTTTCAGAAACATCAGACAATAGCAGACCATCCGTCTTCACATATAGGGCGTTGAGACTCAGACCGACCGACCTACCAGAAAGGTGTTGTTGTTGTTGAGACCCAGACCGTCCGACCTACCAGAAAGGTGTAAGGTAACTGTTTGGACAGCCGGGAAGTGCCACCCAATTTAGACCGGAACCCAGTGGGGGAGGCATCCACAGGGACCGTACCCTCCTTCCCCTACCACCAACCTCTCGAAAGGACTTACGGACCCACATGTTTAACGTGATCGTACTCCGCGTGAACACGGCGGCAGTTATGGCAGTGGCTGGAATCGAACCCGGGCCTACCGAGTGCAACTCCAGCGCGCTAACCAATGGGCTACCGCGCCCCCTACCAGAAAGGTGTAAGGTAACTGTTTAGACGGCCCACATATAGGGCGTAATACTCCCCAAATTTTTTATGTTAAAGGCATTCCACACAGTCTGTGCATGTTGATAATTTTCATTCTTAATATCTTCATATTTAATATCATTATGGAATGCTGAAGGTGGAGATAGAACATTCTCATCAGATATTTAGAAGGATGTCATATAACTATAAGGATATACCCCTTTTCTGAGAAGACCCCCCCCCCCCCCCCCTGCTGTATTACATTAGGGAAATGTTGTCTTAGAATATGAAACTCACTCCAGTCTAAATTGGAAAGTAGCTTTTCCAGGGAAGCATTCAGGAACTGAAGGCTATCAATAAATTGTAAGCATACGCGAGGCCCCTCTTTGAAACCTTGAACGATATGTATTTTTCAATAACATCGATCTTATGATCCTGCAGCTTTCCAAAACTCAGCATAATATGATGAGCATCATAATTCTTCAAATTACGAAACACTACAGGGATATTAGTAGTTTGCCTATAGTTATGATTACAGGCATTATGCAAAGCACCTCTATAGGTTCCAGTCACGTGATTGTGATCGCGCACACGATCTGTTGCCAGTTCACGATGACATAAATCACAATGGGTAGCTCTTTGAAACTCAATTTCCTCTTCTTCAGACATTTGCAGCTGTTTAACCTAATAGCATAATGTTTAACATAATAAGTTTAACATTATGTAATTTACTCCCAAGATACTGCTTTTCTTTTAGCAAATTCTTTAGGAAATGATCCACAGGGGTCAACATCTCGATACATAGTAGCTTGCTTTAGACACTTTCCATTAGGTCCTACGATAACGTAAGCATATCCACAAGACTCATGAACTGCTAGTCTATGGGTGTAAGATCTACTATTCGAGGGTAGTATCTTGCTTGGCAATCAGGGCTTCAAAGTCGGCATAGATGATGAAAGAAACAAAATGCTGAAACTATTTATTCGTAAATTGCAGGTATTTTTGATTCTCCTATGGCATTTTTTAATGCTGCGATGCATGCACTTTGCAATTTTGGACATGATCTTGTAGTAGATCATCTCTACTATAACGATGTAAACATCTATAATATACATGTTGGGAATAATCATGTTTAGTTATATGCCCCAAGGAGCGTGACATATTCCTAATCAGATAGTGTTGCTCATTTTCATCACTAATCAGTAGTAAATTCACACATTCACCATCCTCTCGTTTAGATATATGCTGATTTCCTGAAAAATTTCCTTCATTTTTTCTCAGGAAAAATTTCCTGATCTTCATAGCCATACACATTAATTCTTGTATTATTCAATTTTTCAATCTGGGGAATCTTCACAACTGGGATAGGATATCGAATATCCCCAAGTTGTATGTCATTCTCATTCTCTAAGTAGTGTGTTTACCCGATGGAACTGTTTTTCCGGTGGATATTATATTTGTATAGGCCACCAGACAACATATTAAACACTTATCGTCTTCATTTTGTATATTTAACGAAGCTTTCTTGGCAACAAGTTTCAATGGTAGGGGAATATAGCTGCGAAGCTGCAAGAGGGTTGTACTTTGCACTGAAAGCATCTATCTATCTTTCGCATTTTTTCTAAAGTCTATCCTGAGCCCCGACGAATAAACTCTTCGATAGACCTTAGGATCTTAGAAAGATACCCTTCAATATTCTCCGGAAGTGTATCTTTACAAAGTTCTGTCACAACATCTAACCTAAAATATGAGTTCACCAGCTCATCGTCATCTGCAATACTGCGAATGAATTGTACATCTGCAATAATGTACCACTTGATAGATCGATATTTATCAAGTTCGTCCTTTAGCATCTCCAATAACTGGGGGTGAATCTCACAGAAACACAACATAAGGTCCCTCTTCTACCTCTTCACTGGGCTCCAATGTGTGCACAGAGAATATATTTAAAGCCTTCTTCACCTTAATATTGCGGAGTTTATTAAAAGTTGTGGTTGAGACAGGAGCTTTCCTCTTCCGAGGGCCATACGCTGATGGTATAGCATATAACTTTTCTTACTAAATATAAGTTCACAATACTTGCACTTTACATTATTATTCAAATGAAGTATCAGATGGCGATTCAGATTATTCCTTCGGGCAAATTTTGAAGAACACTGGGTGCACTTAAAAACTTGAATGGGTATGTACACACGCATGTCTGGCTAAGTCTTCCTTATGAGTAAATGCACATTCACACATATCACATTTATAATTCAGTATATCACCAGAATATAACCTCATATGCCTTGCTAGATTGTCTTTTCGGGAGAAGGACAATCACAAGATAGGTAAACGTGTGAAAGTAAACGTGTGAAACTCTTATCACAGGATAGGTAAACTTTTGAAAGATAAAATACTGGGCTTTAGTATAAGCATGTTATAAATTTTTGCATTATAATACATTTCTCGAAACATATGTAAAGTAATCATAGATTTCTTATTCCATCCCTACAGAAACCATTCCAAAATGATAAAATCACTAATTAATCGAATATTCTCGAATATTCATAGATACTAAAACTCTAATCAGTTACATTCAATTCATATGAGTCCTAATTAAATAAAATAATTAAGCTATTGCACATTATAAAAATGATAAGTTTAATGAAATCGCATAATAAGATCATATTAAAACAAGTACTTACATGGTCACTCATGTCTGAAGGTGTAATATCAGGCATATTAATGCTAGATAGACATCACTAATGCTAGATAGTATTATTAGTTAAAGTAGACATCTTGATTTAAGAATACGAGAGAGCACCGCAAGCACAACCTAGCACAATGAAGTATTCGAGTAGAATAACAGAATTGCAGTCTGCAAGCCACCCTAACCCAATTGTAAAGAAGAAAAATAGTTCTAGGGATATCACGGTTATAGTTAAACTCAGTACAAATCACCATAATTACACACCATACCATACATTACCATAATTACATACCCTACCACATATCATCATAATTACACATATATTAAATCATACTAATTCATACTAATTACATACATAAATCATATTAAATGCTGATGTTGATGATGAATTATGGTGATGTATGGTAGATCATACCCTACCTAATTACATACCCTATCAAAATAGAGTAAAATTTTACTAAATGTCCTTTTAATAATCGACATCGATACATTAAATAGACCCTCGTAGGGTTTATGCCCATTAAGACACATTAAAACTTCTCTACATCTGCCGAAAATTCCAGATCGTAAATAAATTATCCACCCTCTAAAAATTCACTAAGTATGGGGGAAAAGCCTCCCCTAAGATCCATTAAAAAGAATTAAAAGTAAAGAATTCCCCTCCTCCCCCTCATTTCCCTAAACATAGGGGAAAAAAATCCCTACATAACTAGTTAAAATGAATTCAACTACACCCTCCCCCATGCAAATACACACTTAAGACACTTTAGACATCCCGGCCACACATTAAACTGCCACAAGCCTTAGGGTTGGTCGTGTGGTCTGGGCCTTCAACACTTAAGACATCCAATCCCGAATAACACATGGCCTACGAGATTTTCCTCTAGCCACCCCCTCTCTCGATAATCTTCTAATTACCCTCACTACCTTATCAGTACACACACCACACATACTAAGCATAATACTTAGAACCCATAATAAAACCTGCATCTTTATTCAAATGCATACCTCAAAATTTAAGGACCTGCACGAAAGCATACGTTATGGGGGACTTTAATATTAAAAAGGATATAAAAATAATTAAATCCACCCTGAAACGAGTTAAACCCTCAAATGACTCATAATTATCTTCTAAATATGTTATATAGCCATTTATAGCCCTAAAAGACTGAGTTCAGTAGTTAAGAAGTGGGGATTCAGCAGAAGGCGGGGGTGTTGCCATCCCCAAAAATTTCTGGAAAGAAAAGATAAATATGTTTTATCATTTTCCAGAAACTACCCCCTGTGATCTTTTAAAAAAATATTTTAGCACGAAAATTAAAAAAAGTTTCTAAAATTTTTTAAAAACTCAATTTTTTAAAATGCTATTAAAATACCCTCTTCCCCTAGAAGATCATAAAAAATATTTCTAAAAAATCAAAACGCCAAAAAATTTTCCATTTTGCGAGTATTCTCCCCATCGAGGATTACGAAATTCCCTCCGGGGACGATTTTCTTCCTGCCACAGAATCCCCACTTCTTGACTGCTAAAGTCCTCACTCTTTTAAGGCTATAAATGGCTATGTAGCATATTTAAAAGATAATTATGAGTCATTTGAGGGCTTTAACTTGTTTCTGGGTGGATTTAATTATTTTATCAGACTCAGTTTTTTGGAATAATGTTCAGTGCTACAAAGTTAGTTTTTCCCTAGAAGATTTATTAGTTTATAACCGTCTTAAACCTTAGTTTAGATTTAGACAATAATTTTTCTTAAATTCTAATTGCTTACAATTTACTCTACTGCAATGGTTTACTTTAAGCTATTTAAAAACTTTTATAATTTCTTTAAGAATTGCATATTGCTGACAAAATAGAATTTCATTCACATTTTTAATCTCTTTTCAGATCTTCCAGAATCAACTGAGCCCCAAAGATATGAATTTCATGAAAGATACAGAGAGCCGCAAGCTCATGGACACGATCTTGCTCAAGATCGCGGTCAAGATCGCGCTCAAGATCGCGCTCAAGATCGCGCTCCCGATCGTGCGGAAGGTATGAAAACATTAATTAAATATGAATGAAAAATATTTTGTCTCCCAACACAGGATTTACTTTATAGATTTACTTTATAGATTTACTTTATAGATACTGGGAACCCGAATTCCCGACCAAAAGTTGATCACAAAATTCCGGCAATAAAAATCTCTCAAAATCTGGCATTTTGTGACTTATCTTAGTTATTTTAATTTATAAAATAATAATTTCGGACATTGAAATTGTGTCAAAACTGTTAGAAGGAGACGCTTTCAATTACAAGACAAGATGCAAAACTACAGAATAGTATTAAAATTTTCAAAATTGGATGATATCAAAGAGTACAGATTTAAAGTTAGTTCTAATTCTAATCAGTTACGCTCTTATGTAATATTAAATTAAAGATATTTTTGAATCATCCATGTTATTTTTTTTTCTAAATGCTGCCTGACTTATTTATATTCAATAGACCTTTAATGCCAAATATTATTTTATTTGATAATTGTGTAATTTAACTGCGGATTATCTGATGAAATATTATGGAAACATTGTAGAAATGTATTTTATCGCAGAAAATCTGCTTTCGGTAAATATGCTTCCTTCTAATAATACTCACAGTAAGTGAAATGTATTTATTAATTTATCCTTATTTGTACACATTCTAGGAGTCACGCTTTTAATCGCCATTGTTGCAAAATTCAATTTGACGATTGAAGGAAATATTTGATGAAAATTTTGGAGAATATGAGTTTTTGCCAATATCAAAATCGAAAATTCGTGTTAAATTAATCGTAATGTGTATACTACTGTACTATTTGTTTTTCCAAAGCAATGATCGTTGTAAACACGAAATGTTTCTAAAAATATTCATCTTTTTTATAAAAAAAATATCTTTTTATATCCGGAAGTTTTTTGTACCGAAAATTTTTATAGGAATATCTCAAAGTTTATTATCGCTTAAATATATGCAATATTTACAGACAAATATATAAAAATATGAAAGTATGAAATACGGCGTATTTTTAAACGAAATAAATTGGAATAACCAATCCCGTGGGATCTTTTAATACCAGGATAAAAGAAATTCTTAATCTAGAAGTGCTGGAATTGGGAAATATTAATAACAATCGGTAGTTTGTCGAAATCATAACACAAATCAGAATTTTCTTAAAACTAATCACGCTGAAAATCCATCTTTTGCTGTTACTGAATACATAAACATACTAAATTTCTAATTTCTCAAAAATGGCTCGTCATAATTATTAAACAATGCTGTCCATTTAATTCCATTAAAAGTACTACAGAGCGCTCTTTCGTTTGATAATAATAAAATTCTTTATTTTATTTTTTATGTTTACCCTACCCTATTCAATCCAAAACGTTCAATATCTCAAGACCGGACACTTATCCTTTTGTAAAATACTTGTTTTTGGGGAGAAAATTTAATATATTTATTTTTTCAAAAATTTTTTTCGATTTTCGAAAAAAAAAAGTTATATTATGTAATTTAGTCATTATGTAATTTTTAAGCGGAACTTTTTAATCTTTAGTCGATCCTGAGAAATAGATGTTTCAAGAAAAATGCAAATTTTTGAATCGAAAGTCACATCCCCAAACGGGAAGTGAAATGTTTAGTGAGTCCCCCCAGCCCCCTCCGGAATTTGATGCTGAATCCATATAAGTCATCATTTAAGCTTCATTTATATTTAATCCTGAGAAATAGGTGTTTTAAGAAATACTTTTGAACCGGAAGTGAGAAAAGAACCAAAAGCCTAAATCTTTAGTGAACTACTTACTCTATCTCCTTTAGTATTTGGTGTTGAATCCATATCAGTCATCATCCAAACTATGTCGATAGCAGATCCAAAGAAGCATATGATTAAAAAATGTTTAGTAAAACAATAGTATTGGAAATTTTTTGCCAACAATTATATTGCAAATTTGACTGCATAAAATACTTGCATTTATCACTATATTAAATTTCGTATTAATGGCTCTAACGTAATTTTTTTTTTTTTTCAGTTTCCGACAACGAGGATGAATCCGGATACTCGGACGTTGGTAAGACAGTTTAAAACTATAAAATATTTTAACTATGCACTGTAAAACATCTATTATCTATATATACTAATTGCCAAGTGTCCGTCTGTCTGTCCGTCTGTCTGTCTGTCACGCGTTTTTTAGGCACTTCCCGAATAGATAGAGACTTGCAATTTGGTACACGGCTCGAATTCTTCGAAAATGTTCTATAGAGGGGGTGCCCCACACCAAAACGTTCGAAAAGTGAAATGATGGGAAAGCATGCTTTGCGATAAGATAGAGACTTCAAATTTGGTGTATGGGTAAATCGTTTGAAAGGAAGAAAGTGTGCAATTTCAGATTTCCAATATTTTCTATTTAAGGGGGTGCCACACACTAAAATGTTCGATTTACAGAATAAATGAGAAAACGCTCCTTTAAAATTTAATAGGGGCTTGAAATTTGGTATATGGGCTAATCATTTGACGGAAATACCCAAGACGAATATAGTTTTTCAAAAATGTTCGTTTAAGGGGGTGCTCCAGAGTAAAACGTTCGAAAAGGGAATTGATAAAAAACCATACTTCGGAATGAGATAGAGATATCAAATTTGGTGTAAGGGTAGATAGTTTGAAAGGAAGAAAGTGTACAATTTCAGTTTACCGATATTTCCTACTTTAGAGGGTGCCGCACACCAAAATGTTCGATTTTCGAAATAAAGGAGAAACACCCCTTTTAAAACGTTATAGAGGCTTGATATTTGGTATATGGGCGAATCATCGGATAGAAATCACAAAAAGAATAGATTTTTCAAAAATGTATATTTAAGGGGGTGGGTACTCTACACAAGAGCATTCGAAAGATGAAATGCTAGAAAAGCAGTCTCTATCTCATCGCTTCGCAATGAAATAGAGACTTCAAATTTGGTGTATGGGTAAAAAGTTGGAAAGGAAGAAAGTGTGCAATTTCAGTTTTCCAACATTTGTTATTGTAGGGGGTGCCGCTCACTAAAATGTTCGATTTGCCGAACAAATGAAAAACGCCTTCTTTACAATGTGATAGAGGCTTGAAATTTAGTATATGGGCTAACCATTTGACAAGAAAAACCAGAGATGAATACAGTTTGACAAAAATGTTCTTTAACAGGATGCTACACAGAAAAAACGTTAGGGGTTGCTTATTCCGAAACCGTTGATTTTCAACGAGTATTCGACTAGTATATACTAATTGCCAAGTGTCCGTCCGTCTGTCTGTCACGCCTTTTTTAGGCACTTCCCGAATAGATAGAGATTTGAAATTTGGTACACGGCTCGGTCGTTCGATAAAACCCCCTGGAAAAATCGAATTTTTCGAAAACGTTCTCTAGAGGGGGTGCTCCACACCAAAACGTTCGAAAAGTGAAATGATAGGAAAGCATGCTTTGCGATGAAATTGAAACTTCACATTTGGTGTATGGGTAAATCGCTCGAAACGCAGAAAGTGTGCATTTTCAGATTTCCAATATTTTCTACTTAAGGAGGTGCCGCACACCAAAACGTTCGAAAAGTGAAATGATAGGAAAGTCTGCTTTGCGATAAGATAGGGACTTCAAATTTGTTATATGAGTAGTTCGAAAGGAAGAAAGTGTTGAAGACCCAGACCGTCCGACTCGTCCAGAGGACTTAGAGTAACTAAAAGTGTGTAATTTCAGATTTCCTATATTTCCTACTTAAGGGGGAGCCGCACACAAAAATGTTCGATTTTCCGAATAAATGAGAAACGGCCCCTTTAAAATTTGATAGAGGCTCAAAATTTGATATATGGATTAATCATTTGATGAACACACCAAAAACGAATATAGTTTTTCAAAAATGTTCGTTTAAGGGGGGGGGGGGGGGTGCTCTAGAGGAAAACGTTCTAAATGTGAATTGATAAAAAAAACATGCTTCGGAATGAGATACAGACTTCAAATTTGGTGTACAGGTAGATAGTTCGAAAGGAAGAACATGTGCAATTTTCAATTTTAGTTTTCCGATATTTTGAACTTTTGGGGGTGACTCAAAACTAAATGTTCGATTTGTCGAATAAATAAGAAACGAGAATTATTTAATAATTTACCTTATTCGGTGGTTGCTTAATGTGGGACCGTTGATTTTCAACGGGTATTCGGCTAGTATATATACTAATTGCCAAGTGTCCGTCTGTCTGTCACGCATTTTTTAGGCACTTCCCGAATAGATAGAAACTTGCAATTTGGTACACGGCTGGATCGTTCGATAAGACCCCCTGGAAAAATCGAATTTTTCGAAAACGTTCTCTAGAGGGGGAGGGGGGGGGGATCCACACCAAAACGTTCGAAAAGTGAAATAATAGGAAAGCATACTTTGCCATATGATAGAGACTTTAAATTCAGTATATGGGGTAATCGTTGGATAAAAAAAAAACCCAAAGATTATTAAGGTTTTTCAAAATTGATCATTTAAGGGAGTGCAACACAGAAAAACGTTCGAAATATGAAGTGATAGAAAAACATGCTTCACGATAGGAGAGAGACATCAAATTTGGTGTACAGGTAGATAGTTTGAAAGGAAGAAAGTATGCAATTTCAGATTTCCAATATTTGCAACTTTAGGGGATGCCGAACACCATGTTCGATTTTCGGAATGAGACACGCTTCCTTTTAAATGTAATAGAGGCTTGATATTTGGTATATGGGCCAATTATCTGATAAGAAACCCAAGGTGAACAGAGTTTTTCAAAAATGTTCATTTATGGGTGTGCTCCCACAGAAAAACGTTCGAAAGGGGAGTTGATAAAATAGTATGCTTCGGGATGAGATAGAGATTTTAATTTAGTGTACTGGTAGATAGTTCGAAGGGAAGACGTGCGCAATTTAAAATTTACAATATTTCCTTCTTTAGGGAGTTCCGCACACTAAAATATTCGATTTGCAGAATAAATGTGAAACGCGAATTATTAAAAAAATGACAATATTCAGGGGTTGCTTATTGCGAGACTGTTGATTTTCAACGGGTATTTGGCTAGTTATATATACTAATTGCCAAGTGTCCGTCTGTCTGTCACGCTTTTTTTAGGCACTTCCCGAATAGATAGAGACTTTCAATTTGGTGCACGGTTCGGTCGTTCAATAAAACCCCTGGAAAAATCGAATTTTTCGAAAACGTTCTCTAGAAGGGGTGCTCCACACGTTCGAAAAGTGAACCAAAACGTTCGAAAAGTGAAATGATAGGAAAGCATGCTTTGCGATAAGATAGGGACTTCAAATTTGGTATATGGGTAAACCGTTCGAAAGGAAGAAAGTATGTGCAATTTCAGATTTTCAATATTTCCTACTTAAGGGGGTGCCTCACACCAAAATGTTCGATTTTCCGAATAAGTGAGAAACGGCTTCTTTAAAATTTGATAGAGGCTTGAAATTTGGTATATGGACAATTCATTTGATGAAGACACCCAAGACGAATATAGTTTTTTAAAAATCTTCATTTAAGGGGCGTGCTCCAGAAGGAAACGTTCGAAAGGTGAATTGATAAAAAAAACATGCTTCGGAATGAGATAGAGATATCAAATTTGGTGTAAGGGTAGACAGTTTGGAAGGAAGAAAGTATACAATTTCAGATTTCCAATACTTTCTACTTAAGGGGTGCCGCACACAAAAATGCGCGATTTTTCGAATAAATGAGAAACCGTCCCTTTAAAATTTGATAGAGGCTTGAAATTTGATATATGGACTAATCATTTGATGAAAACACCCAAAACGAATATAGTTTAAAATAATTTTTCGTTTAAGGAGGGTGCTCCAGAGGAAAACGTTCGAAAGGTGATTTGATAATAAAACACATGCTTCGGAATGAGATGCAGACTTCAAATTTGGTGTACGGGTAGATAGTTCGAAAGGAAGAACATGTGCAATTTCAGTTCTCCGATATTTTCAACTTTTGGTAGTGCCTCAAAATCAAATAATCGATTTTTCGAATAAATAAGAAATGCGAATTATTTAAAAATTTATCGTATTCGGTGGTTGCTTAATGTGGGACCGTTGATTTTCAACGGGTATTCGGCTAGTTTCCTCTAAATTTCTTTAAAATCCCATTGCTAAGCCCTGATTGGTGAGATCCTGATGGATAGTCAACTCAGGGTAGCACCAATTGGTGTGATCCTGAATTGCCAACTAATATATAATAGGATTATAACTAATTTTTTTATAGATCAGAACCACCTAAGAAGGCAAATATTGTTTAATTATTTTCAGTTGATTGACATGCAGTGCGTGGGTGGATTTGCTTTTCATTTCCCTCTTATTCAAGCAATCATAGCGAAAAGTAAATCGTGCAGTAATAATACGTATATTATCAGAAGAATAGGATAAGAGTGATATTTCAAGTTTATTTTTGATTACGAAATGAATTTGACATGCAAAGTGTGAATGCTAATAATTAATTATCAACAGAAAAATATATTGCAAAATAGTTAACAATAAAAGTATGCAATGTGTCAATACACATGATTGGATGATATGACAATTTATGATTGGATGTTCATGTCGCAAATTCTTTGAATATAAGATCATTATATAATTTTGAAATGTTTCCGTATATTAACATATTTAACATCGCATATAAATTAGACTTGATTTGAAAAGAAATTTTAAAGTACTTAAAGAAGTACTAGCAAAGCACTGAGATCTAGAATGAGCAAAGGTAAATGATAGATATATCTACTAAAGCACAAAATAAAAGCCACTATATAAGGAATATTCTAGCACTCTATATGGAAAACTTAGGTAAATGCTGCAAAAATTCAATATTTTTGCATGAAACTTTCTGAATATATGATCTATGTTAGAAACGTGCAGCATTGCATAAAATAGAGATGAACTTTAAATTCAAATTAATTTAGATTCACAATAAGAAATTACTTTTGACGTATAGTTAGATATCAGAAATGTTTATTCGGAAGTAAAGTTTTATGAGTTATATTGAGCACTCATAGCCCATAGTTTTCACTCTATATAAAAAGTATATATATATATATATATATATATATATATATTTGTGTGTGTGTGTGTGTAACGTATAGTACAGATTTCCTAGAATAATGGTTGCATACAATATGAAGAAACCGGTAACAGAAGAGTAACAAACATCGAATAAACGCACTGCTACGAGGCAGTTACCTTGTCGAAATTCGTTCTTAGCGGTTGTTAAGGGAGTGTTCTTTGGCCAAAAGAAGATGTCTTATAATGCCCTTGAAATAATTGTAGCCATTTATCTGTCTGCTTTCCTCAAGGAAATTCTGTAAGTTTTTGTCTACAAGCAGCAGTTTTATCTAGTGTAATGATAAGTCTGTAGTTAATGATTAGCAGTTTCATACATTCATTCATTTTTTGCAGATTCCGCGTCTTCAGCGGATGAAAATATACTACTCATATACGGATGCCCAGAATGCAGAAGACTTGGCGGCCCAGAACAAGTTCGGAGGGCTCTTCAGATGATTGCTGGTAAAAATAGCAATTTTTACTAATTTCTATAGTAAAAATAGTATACACAGACACACGTTGCTGATAGAGATCTTTTAACAATTTAAATAATATATATGAGCAAATTAGCAGTAAAGATAGTATACATTTTAAAAAACAATTATTAACTAACCAAAAATTTAACTAAATCAAATATTAATCATTCATTAGTGCAATTTCAAAAATCTATTTAATAAAATTAATATACAGGATATCCATAAAGTAATCACATTATTATATGAATGATATGTTACTTTTACAACTTATAAGATTACAAGGGTAGAATTTAATACTTGCATATATATATATATATATATATATATATATATATATATATATATATATATATATATATATATATATATACACACACACACTGCTGGCCATTAAAATTGCTACATCAGGAAGGAAAGCAAATAGCAGAATCTTATTTATTATACATATACAGTATAATGGGAGGAAGACATGGCTAAATTTGGGTGTAATATAATTAATTTTAAAATTAAAATTTTTTCGTATATCATACAATGTAAAAAATGTTTTATTTTCTGATTTATGTATGCATATATCCAAGTAATTTAAACTGTTATTACTATTATAAGCTGTTTCTCTTAAATTTCTATGAAATTATGGACCAGGGCCAGGCCTTAAAAATGGAATTATTCACTTCGCTAAAACTCCCCATCGGGTCCAAGTATTTTGTCGAAGGAAACACAAAATATGTATGTTTCTGAAGAAATAAATATATTATAATTATAAACTATTTCTACTTGGACAACATACATAAAGAAGGAAAAATAAAGGAAACATGAATACCTGGAAAAAACACTGCATATGCCCGAACCAGTCGAACCTTGGAACCCTGAATGAAGAGACCAGTGTTGCCATTCGCAAAAGAAAAAGAAATGATTTACTTTTGCCATTCGTAAGAAATAAAAGCAGTAATGCAAAACGGTAAGAAAAAGTAATAATTTACAATAAGAGCTACAAAAAAGTGGGGCTACTAATAGTAAAGCTTATGTTTAAGAGAATGTAAAAATAAAAGTATTATTAATACAAGAGAATGGTGATGTCTGGCTAATATAAGATACTATGAATAGAATTCATGAAAATCCAGCTAATCTAAACTTTTTAACTACACCATTTACTAAATAAGAGGGATATTTATATAAATTGCTGGTAATTTTTAGATTATTTATATGCATAGCATGAAATTTTTTATCAGATAATCTATAAATTCTAAACAGCTGATTAAGTATAATATTTCTAAGCAATTGAATCGAGTTGCAGAAATTAAATGGCAAGATTTTATTAATGTTAAAATTAAAGAAGTCTTTTTTATCATTTAAATTAGTAACAATTCTATTAGAAGGTTCAATAAAAAGATTTAAATCCAAAAAATTAATATTATTACTAATAATAGCTTCGTTAGGAATTAATTCCAAATTGTCTGGATAGAAATCTATATGTATGAGATAATTTTCAGTATATACTAAGCAAATCAGATCAACAACATATCTGTAAAATGTATAATATATATATATATATTTATATATATATATATATATATATATATATATATATATATATATAATTGAAGAATTTTAATTTACTTGTATTATATATACCAAATATGGATCATTTAGTGAAATTCTTCTGTATAGCAAAAGTGAAAAGAAGATGGTCTGAAGTGAATATTTGATATTAAAAATGACTATACGATAAGCTGATGAAGATGATAAATAGATCATTATAAATAAAACAGGCACTAAATTGGTATAAAATACCCCTTTTTTCCTGTTCCATATATAAGTTAAGGAATTGAAAAAGAATTACATATGGTAAAGATTGGTGAATATATTCCCTTAACTGCAGCCTTAGATTAAATTTTCTTGTGTTATAAATCATATATGTAATACAGGTACTTGAGGTACTAATCACCTTGTTCCCTGCATAAACATACTTGGTGTAAATGTATGAATAATGTATAAGATGAAAAGTTTCAAAACAGAAAAATTATTTTCACGTGAAGCCTTTCTGGCTCCACCAAAATTTTTTGAAAATGAATAAATTGAAAAAAGTGAAAAGCATTTCTGAAACTATGTACGTTATCAAGAACCATACCTGGTTCGTTAATGCGATTCTATGTTTCTGTGTGCATTACTGTAAATTGTATTACAGAAATAATGCACATATACTATATATAGACTCGTATATTTCTATAGCTTGATGGCTCGAAATTTGCATTTTTTTTCATTTGATTGATGATTCGCTATTTAATACTTCTTTTTATTATGTAGGTTTTATTTAAAGTTAGGATTTTTGAGTATATGTATATATATATATATATATATATATATATATATATATATATATATATATATGTGTGTGTGTGTGTGTGTGTGTGTGTGTGTGTGTGATCAATAAGAAACATCTTTGCAAGAAATCCTGTTTCAAACTATAGCTGTTGGGGAGATAAGTGCTTTGGTCCTATCCTATACATTTATCTATATATTTTGGTTTTTGCTTTTTATCTGTAATTGCAAAGTTTAAATGATTAATTTATTTTGCAATTGGTTTAATTTATGTTGCGAATTTTAAACCTTAAAACCTAGGGATACGATGACCATGCCCTTTATTCCTATCATTCCTGAAGAAGAGGTTTTCGGGAAATCTCCCTTAGTGCTTGTGTGGGATCAACACAAGGAACCTCTTTGTACTAAATACGGTTTCTGACTAGAGCTATTGTGTTGATACAGTGATCACACTCCTCGGACAGTTCATCGCCTTCACCTCCTCCCAGGGGTAGGTTGCGGAACTGTTGTCTTTGAGATATACCCTCGTAAAATTTTAGCTTCTTAGATAGAAAGGTTTGCTTAGATGCTGGGATCATGAGTTGGACAGATGATAAGAGATGATAGGAGATGATAGGGTTTTTTAATCAACTTTTAAAATATGCAAAAGAGGTGTAGAATTTAAGTCCTAAATCATTATATATTTTCAGTCCTATATTATTATATATTTTGTTTTAGATGTACAGTCAATTAGACGGGCAGAACGAGATGAAAGAAGAAATGATGAGGACGAAGATTATGACTAAATTTGTCATTTTGTGCCAAATCATCTTTAAAAACTGTGTCATACTCACTTTTCTTGCTTAATGTAATTATGCTGCAAATTTAAGATTAATTTTCGCAAAAATGTAAACGTGTATGTTAATAAAATCAATTAATATGTTTGTTATTTATTTTTTATTTTAATAGTAGAAGGGGAAGTAGTGATGTGGAGAGTGTTGTAATACAGAAATCACTACAACTATTGCGATGCTAATGCCATCTAGCGGCGACTCTGCCATACTATGTCTGGAGATCTAATTTAGTCTGCAGGCAGAACATACATAGTTTGGCAAATGACACTGAGGAAAAAGGGCAGAATTTGCTGTCGCAGGTTGTCAGAATTTGTGAGGATATATTTCTGCTTATTTCGTTCCTGAGCAGGTGCGGCTGTCTAATTCAACTAATCAACTTATGCATAGTGATAATTAAGCAATTTAGCATATCTAATTCAATTTATATACAGTGATAGTTTTAAATGACACTAATACAGTTCCTTAAAATGAGCAGCTTAAATCCCCTGCTTTTGTAGGGCAACATACTTTAAGACATATATTATTAAGTTATATACATGCTGCTTCCATATTACAACCCAATTTTCGCTATTCTAAATATTGCGATACTATTGAGTTTTTGCTGCACAGTGTTCCCTCTTAAGTAATTATGTTACTTGAACTTTCGATTTAAGTTTCTTAGAGCTGCAGAAGAAATAGAAAGGTCTACTAATAAGAAAACATCTATGAGTTAATGGACGAGAAAGTCTGCAGCGCCTCTAAAGGCGATTTTAAGAAGTTAGAATTTTTATTTCGAAAACGAAGTTCTCAATTTTCAATTACAAAGTTGTAGCGCGTGTTCCATTTAGTATGAAAAACAATGTAGTTTTTACATAACACGTATACACAGAGGATAAAAAATTAGGTAAAAGAAAATATATAATTATGCAACTATCTCGCTAGCTACTGAAGTACTTCTGAAGGAAATAGCGAGAAATGCGTATGGAAAAATAATAATCCGTGCAATAGACTAATTTTAATTTATTTAGGATAATTTTTTGCCGTAAATGGTAAATGTTGTATAACAATTGCAGACATATGGTGCAGTACACTAATTACCGCTTTTCGTTGACATCCTTTTTTATTGTCTGTGTACATATTGTGCTCAAACCTCATCGTCTATCTTTGTTAATTTGAGAACGCTTCACAACTTTGTTGTTGAAAATTTTCGCCTATCTTACTTCGTTTTAGAGATAGGAATTCTAACTTCAAAGGCGCTGCAAACATTGTCAGTCAATATTGCAGAGTCACATTCCTATCAGTAGTATACTGCAGCTATAGAACATTTCAATCAAATGTTAAAGATTTGAGAGGGAACCCTGGTATTTCTTCACTTGTTTAATTTTTTAGTTTAATACTTTGTACATACAAAGAAAAAAAGTTACATAAAAATCTGCTTTTATGTCATTACTATTTTGAGAGGAAAACTATTATTCAATATACCACCATTAAATAAAATTTGTTTTAGCACAGAAATAAATGAGATTTTTGGTGGGAAAAAATTTCCTATACTATTGTTTTTGAGTAAATTTCTTGGAACATCTATTTTTCAAGATTCGCTATATAGATAAATTTCAGATGATGATTGATTGGTATTCAGCATCAAATTACTGAGTAGATTGGGGATTCACTAAGGATTTACACATCCGGTTTTTTCAATTTCCTGTTTAAAAAATTCTAATTTTATTTGAAACATACATTTTTCAAGATTGGTTGTAGATAGAGCTTAGATGACAACTGATATGAATTTAGCATCAAATTTTGGTGGTAGGATGGTCCGTAAGAATTTTCATTTCCTGTTTCTTTTCCTCTTACGGTTCAAAAAATTTCTTTGAAACATCTAGTTCTCTCTATATAGGCTATAGATAGAGCTTAGATAATGACTGATATGCATTCAGAATCAAATTCCAGAGGAGGTAAATGAACTAATTCATTAAAAAATTTCCGATTTTGAAGAAGTTACTTCCGATTTAAAAATTTATATTTTCCTTGAAATCTCTATTTTTGGGGGATATGCTATAGACAGAGCTTACATGACGACTGATATGAATTTAGTGTTAAATTTTGGAGGTGGTAGAGGGGGAATCACTAAAGATTTCCACTTCCAGTTTCTTCCTTTCCGGATCAAAAATGTCAGTGAAACGCCTATTTCTCAGAATTGGCTATGTGTAGATATAGTTTAGATGATGACTGATATGGATCCAGCATCCAATTCCAGAGGGAACAGAGAGGATCAATGATTTCCATCTCCGGGTTTTCCAATATTTCGTATAACTGTAAAAAGTATGCAAGAGAGAATAAAAATCTTAATAGTTCCGTCAAAAATGAAGTTTACATGCTATTTGCCACCGTATCAAGGCTCCTTCATAAATTTCTTGTTAGAAATGCATTGTGGATAAACTTACGGACACTATAAATTAGCAGGTTAAAGAGGGGTGTATCACGAGAGTTTTAATCTAGTTAATCTTCAACAACACACCTTATGAATTTTCCAACTAGAAGATTGCAACTTACGTGTCATTAGAGTAATGAACATTTGTGTTTCTTTATTTTCTTTTTTTTGCAGTGTAGATTAGAATGGTCCTTAGTGCAGTGGTAAAAAATAAACAAAAAAGAACAATTATGCATAAAGCATTGATTAATGAAACGCTTTCCAACTGAAATGCAATTTTAATCATCTACTTTTTCATCTACATAATTTAATAGCTTGAAAATATCGATACTCTCTGAATCAATAATCCCCGAAAATGTCAATAATAATAATGTGTAAACCTGAAGACCGTAATTGATATTATCCAGTCAAAAATGCAATAGCAATGAAATTTATTTCATATACATAACTTTATTATTTAAATCGGAAAAGATTTAATAGAAATCATCTGTCGCTTAAACACATTGGATTTAAATCCGTTTCTAAGCGACATGATATCATTTTCTTCAAATAAATTGGTGAAAGAATATCGCCTGCATAATACTATATGGAAGGTTTAATTGTGCGTTTTTAATTAATATCTAGACAATCCTTGGTCTTTGAAACTTGAAACATGGACTAAATTTTAAGTGGGGCTATTCCAAGTCTATCTCGAAAACTTCACCCAATTTGGTGCAGCCGTTCTTCCGTGACGATGAGACAAACATGCAGACAGACAGACAGACCGATTCTGAGTTTTATTTATATAGATATAAAATATTCACGGGTGGTCGAACATTGTTTCCCACTTGGAGTTGGGAGTTGAAATTTTGCCACAGTGATGTCTTATAATTAAGTGTAAAAAATTGAGGGGCGACTTGGTACTTTAATCAAAATGTTAATTTCGAACCACACTAATAACCGTACAAGATTAAAATTTCAGTACATTTCCCCCAAACAATATATCCAAACAATATATATTTCATACAATATACCTTTCCAGTAAGGTATAATTATGAATCAAGGTATCAGAAAAGAATTAGCATTGTTCTAATATTTAGTTCATATTTTGTTAAAAGAAAAAATTATATCCGTATATTTTAAATCGTGCTCAGTTGCGTAATTAGACTTTTAGAGTCCTGGAGCAAATAATTTCAGAGTACCATTTCCCATAATGCGTAGTCTTTGATCCTACAGCCTTCAATATGTTCATCCCAAGAGGCGTGTTCTTTTCGGTCGGTCCCACTTTATGACAGTACGCCACTCATTGCATTGATGTGGTGCGTGTGCGTGATTTCAGAAAACACAAGACAGATGATGTTCAATTTTCTTCATAAAGTCATTTATTGAATATTTTCAAAATGATATATTATTGTATTATTGAAGCAAGAAAGATCAATCATGCATAAAGCATTGATTATGAAACACTTTCCAACTTCAATGCAATTTTACTTAAACATCTCTAAAATGCGATACATTCCTCGGTCATATTTTTAAAATTATCACAATACTACATTAATTTATTATATTTGAAAACTTAAAACTTCATCGAAAAAAATGAACTTCATTCAAATGACGACATTGAGATATAAATTGCCTGGTTTAAACATCTCTAAAATGCGATATATTCCTCGATCATATTTTTAAAATTATCACAATACTACAATAATTTATTATATTTAAAAACTTCATCGAAAACAAATGAAATTTATTCATATAACGTCATCGAAATATAACATACTTGGCTCTCTCTATAAAAGCAGCATATCATTCATAAACCACTCATTTCATTCTCCACTCAAACCACTCATTTTCCACTCATTTTATTCATCACAATACTATAATAATTTATTTTATTTAAAAACTTAAGCCCATGGAGACACAAGTAACTAAACTCTATGCTTAAAACTTCATCGAAAAAATCGTCCTTCTCTCTGTAAAATCAATGAATATGTCATTCACATTAGCTATATTGCAGACTCCATGAGCTAAATAATTTTGCATTAAAGAAGTACAGCAATTCTTATACAACTCATTCTACATATTTTGCTGTTTACATTTTTCATAAGTGGAAAGTAGGCTTCGTTGTAGAAATAATCAAAGTTGGATGATCATTTAAACTCAACTGTATTGTAATTGAGTTGATTCAGTATGTAGATGCACAGAATTTAAGCAAAAAAATAAAGCAGTTTTAGGACGAATACAACACTAAATATGAATTAAAAAGAACTTTAAAAATCACGATTTTGACACAAGATGGATGCCCCGGCCGTCCAAATAGTTGCTCTTAGTCCTCTGGACGAGTCGGACGGTCTGGGTCTTCTACAAGATGGATGCCATATTTTATTTTGAAGTGGGTCACGTGATCTCTTCATATAATGGTCATGTGATCGCTTTATATAAAAGGTGTGATTATTATTTTAATTTTTATTTAAAAAACTACTGAATATATTTTGCTGAATTTTTTTATATATTTTATGGGATAATTTGAATATTTCCTAAAACTTTCGAAGCAATTTGTGAATTTTAAATCCGCTTAAAAAATGTTTGAAAAATTAGGTCCCATAGGGTTCAATGTATTTCATTTTTTCAACCCGGGTTCAATCCAAAATTATTTGAATGATATTATTTATTTATATTTCCGTAGGTCCCACAGACCGTCTGAACAACATACTAAAATTTCATTTTGATAAAGTCATTTTTACGGCAGTTATCGTGCTAACGGACAGACAGACAGGCAGACAGACAGATAGATAGAATGAACAAAGTCATAAACACTTTTCAACTTTGTTGTAAAGTGTTAAAAACAAATGTGAAACTTGTGAAACCTTTAGAGACATTTCTTTCAGAAATTCAAATAGTTTAATAAAGTTAATCACAAACATAACATGATGTGATACCTTACGTTTTTATCAGTTTTTCCATCATATTTTCAATCATAATTCTCTTTTAGATGGAAGCTTGCACATCATTCGTAACAACGCCACCTTAACCCCTGCTGGAGCCCCAAGGCAAAAGTAAATTCTAGGGTCCTCCATAAAAATTTTATAGTAAAAAAAGGTACACTGAGCAGCACTGAAAAGAGCCCATCAGAGCTGCGCGGTCCCCCAACATTTCTTCTTCTTCTTCGACCCAGACCGTCCGACCTATCCAAAGGTGTAAGGTATCTATTTTGACGGCCAGGAAGTGCCACCCAATTTAGACCGAAACTCAGTGGGGACGGCATCCACAGTGACCGTACCCTCATTCCCCTACCACTAACCTCTCGGAAGGATTTACGGACCCACATATTTAATGTGACCGTACTCCGCGTAAACACAGAGACAGTTTAGGCAGAACTGAAAATCGAACTTGGACCGTCCGAGTGCAATTCTCGCGCGCTAATCACTAAACTATCCCACCCCTTGGGCCCTCAGCATTTGTAGGAAATTGCAAACCCAGAAAGGTGGAACTCACCCCTGGGCATGATTACCGAAAAGGCACGGTAAGCAAGTGCTTCCCTTTAAGAGATTTAAAGGGCCCCCCAAAAAACATTAAGTTATTTGTTAAATAGTTAAGTTAAATAGTATCTTGCCTGTATAGGCAAGAAAGGAAATATTTTGGTTGTCTGAGCCCGAATTTGCATTGCCCATATTTTAATTTTAAATTGTAGACTGTTAACGAAAAAAGGTGGCATGACAGTTAATATCTAGGTTAGAACTGATTGCAAAAGTAAACATTGACCACCAGTGATTAAATAATAAAATAGACTATGGTTTAGGAATTTTGATACAGGCAACTAGTTTGAAAAAAAAAAAAGAAAATAAGTTTGTTGATGAGAACTGTTAGTTGACCAGATCAACCAAGAAAATATAATTTTTTAGGAATTAGTTTGAAAACTTTTCTTGGGCCATGTTAACCAAATTGAAATGGGACCCCAAATGTGGTTGCTCATCCTTAAATTGGTTTAATCAGGCCCTGAATTCATCCGAAAGTATAGAGTCCCTGAATCCCCGGTTGGGAGAAAAATTGCCCACACGAAAACCGAACAACAGGCCAACCAATATGCCCCGGACAAAGAAAGCCGTCGACTCCGTCACACAGAGCGCGTACCATCCGGGACACCAAGGAGGCAGGGGACCCGCACTTTGCCGAGCTCGACCCCAGCATTTACATGGCCCTCTGAATTTGTCTATTTAACTTATGGTTAAAAAAAAGTCCTGATTTTTAAAGAATTCGGACTCAGACGGTATTCAAAACATGGATATTTGAAGTGGCCAGATGACTCTGTATCTATTGGGTTACTAGGACGATGTAATTTTTATCTCTTTATAGTGAAAATGGACCATACATTCTCCTCTTTCAAATCGAAGATCTGAAATTCTGACTTGAATGACCTCCCTAGGCAATATCTTTTATACCCTTACCAGTTAGCATACTATCTCCTTCCAATTCTCTACCTTTTTTACGAAGGATAGTATTCTAATTGTCGTAATATGGCGCGAATTGGAAATTGCTATCATAAATCGTATAATGTAATCATAATCTTGGTAAAATCGAATCTTGGTGTTTTTAGAACTCGATAATCGCTGTATCAAACCTGCGCTGGGTTAAATTGGTTGGGATTGTAATGAATTCATTACGAAACCGGAATAAATACTTCAAACTGACTAGATGGCGCTATATTCATTTAGATGGCAGGACAAACTTCTGATCTATATAAATAAACTAGCAGCATACCCGTTCTTCTTACTGAGTATATAATATAAAGAAACTTAAAATTCACAATCACATGCAAATTCCTATAGTATACTAAATTATACTGCAAATCAAAATATTCTGTTAAAATATTTAATTTAATGCTCCTAAAAAGAAGTTTAAGAATTTTTGTTCTCTCTATACAAAATTAGCTTCACGGGCAGATCTGGAGAATAAAACATCCTGGCCCCTTTCCATTTAAAACATGTTAACAAAATTATAAAAATTTTTAAATTTGCGGTATTTTTACTTTCCTTGCAATGCATGATAACGTATAGGGAAAGTATTGGAATCACGTCGAAAATCACAATTCGAGTCTTCGAAGGATCTACACGTTTTGGGACTTCTAGATCCCGAAAAATCTATTTTTAGCGTGACGTCTCTGTATGTGTATATATGTGTGTGTATGCCAGTACGATGTATGTACCCACTCTAGCTTAAAAACTAATAGACCGAATTTCATAAAATATTATAGGTAAGTCACTTGGAAGTTACCCTGGTGATGATTAGATTTTGGTACGATTCGGGGGGGATAAAAGAACTAGTCTTCTTTTGCGGAATGACCCTCAAAAATCGCATGCACCCACTCTAGATAAAAACGAATCGAACAAATTTAACAAAATTTGGTAGATAAGTGACTTGTGGGTTACCCAAGTGTTGATAAGATTTCAATATGATTTGGGGGAAAAAACCCCCCTGCTTATTTCTGCAAAATGGCCAGCAAAAAACGTCAAAATCTAAAATGAAAGATTGCGCAAGCTCAAATGTATCAATTAAATGCATGTTTTATACGTAATTTTTGTCAATGAAAATAATAAGACCAATCTCATTACTCTAGGACAACCGTTTTCGAGAAATTTAAGTTTTTTCGCATTTTTGCTATGCTAGTTACCAAAATACGTCCAGTTTCGAAATGAAAACGGAAACTGAGTTAAAAGTGTAAATTAAGGGTAATACCAAATACTGATGCGTGGTATTTGGTGCAATTAATCTCAATTTTATGAACTATGAAAATATGAGAAAATAAATTTGAATCTATAGCGAAAGCCATGTTCTGTTCTGTACATCAGATGTTCATGCTTAAATCCGAAAAGGTTCATGACCACTAGCCATTTTGTATTCGCGGGTGGCATTATTTTGCTTAATATATATTCGTATTTTTCGCTCTTTTCATAACATTCCCGAAAGAAATAACATCGAATAAATTAAAATTTGAATACTTAAGCTCAGTTTAAACTCTGTCTAATGCTTTACCGTACATTAAACCCGCATGCAGACAAAGAAATAGATTAAATTCCTTTTGAAAAGTAATAAACGAACGGTTTATTTACTCAATGTTTAAAAGTTTTAGTCATTCTTTCTTTATTACAAACCAGAAGAAGTAAATGCCAACGCCCTTGAAAGCATCTTGGTGGGGTAATGTTTGTCTCAGAGTAGATTTAGAAAAGCAATTAAACGTTGGAATCCGAAAGCGTGTAGAACTATAGCTTTGCATTTGATGCATTTGTTAATGAGAATTTTCAATGTGAATGCCGTCTTTACTTTTTATTGAATTAGATTTAACTTAAAATACGGGTCTTTTCTTAAGAGGTTCATACGTAAGAGTGTCTATTGTTTGTTCCGTTAGAAAAACGTTAAGATCATTCAACCGACATTTTTATATATTTCTTTTTTGGTACGCGAGCCAGACATGTTTGATGGATCGCATCCGTTGGATGATGCAGTGTTGTTTAATTAGCTTCTAGAATATTTAAAATATTTACTTGTTTTGACGAAATTTTTGGAGTTATGTGAGGTCATTTCTGCAGATGTGCGTGCATAATGGAGAAAGAGACTTTTCCACATTTTAAGATATTGGCCTTAAAATATTTTTTTGTTCTTTTCCTGTGTGTTTTGTACTCGTTCGAGCATAAGAACCTTGCAATACATGAGAATGTACGCCTGGATTTTGTGTGTACGTTTTAATAATAGACTCCTTTTAGTTTAGACTAAGGTTTACTGTCTCATACGGTAAAATATATAGCATAGATAAAGTATTGTTTTCACGAACATTTTCGAGTTCGAGATTTTGATGCCAATATATGTTTTAGGATCTCTTGAACACCTTGTGACTATTTTTAGAGTGATGTCCGTTTATCTGTCTGTGGTCGATTTTATGTGCACATGCTAGTTGCCACAAATATTAACGGATTTGCATGAAACTTTATCTGGCTTTGTTAACGAAAAAACTAGAGTTAGACGGCATTTTTTTAAAATTCAAGCGAAAATTTCGAAATGTGACATTTTTTTTAACATGACAGCATAGGATAAAATTTAACATAGTTATGCATAAAATAAGTTATTTATAACTCAATCATGAAACTTAACAGTTTTAATCATTGCAGTGAAAAATAGCCGTGTTTTGTGTTTGTGACGTCATTAGTCACTCGGGGGGGGGGGGCAAGTTACCCCCTAAGGGGATACGTTGTCAAGCTTATAATCACCCGAAATATTCCTTCAAGCCTTTTAAAATGAAGGGCAACGTGCTATAGTTGTGATCATTTGAATCAACGATAGAAATTTTCGAATTTTTTTTTGCAAAATTTGCAAATAAAACAGAAAATAATATATATCACAAGCTATTTAAAACTGGATTTTGGTACGAGCAGGTAGAATTGAACGCCATACTACAGTTAATTATTTAGAGTAATTTAAAAGAAATTACGGGAATAGAATTAATGGTCTCCAGATGGCCAGACGATGCTGCATCTATCAAGCTGAGATGATTATTTTTTTCTTTTTATTTGATGTGTATCCTCAATTACTTTTCTTCTTCTTTTTACGGAACAGCATCCTGTTCTACGTATCTCTATGAATTAAAACTGCTTCTTTTATGAATTTAAATCAAAAACATGAAGATGCGAACGATGGGTTTAATTTCAATTTTTAACTCATCTATATAAATAAAATTGAAAATCTGTCAGTCTGTCTGTTTGTCCCGTCATCGCGGGAGAACGGTTGAACCGAATTTGATGAAATTTTATGGATAGCCTGGAAATAGCTCCACTCAAAATTTATTTCATGTTGGAGTTTCTACTTCCAGTGGTTCTCGAGATATTAGTAAAAAACGAAAGTTCCGTTTGTCTCATCATCACGGGAGAACAGCTGAAATAAATTTAATGGCATTTTGTGGATAGCCTTGAAATACTCCCCCCCCCCCCCCCCCATAAATTTAGTCGAAGTTTTGAGTTTCTAAGACCAGGAGTTGTCGAGATATTGATGAAAAACGAATGTTTTTCCTAGGAGTTCTACTCTCTAACTCTGTGGTTTATCTAAACGAAAAGGTGAAAAGGTTGAAAATCGTTTGAAAATGAATTAAAACTTTATCGCTAAGTTTGGTGGGAGATTTTTTGCGCTAATTAGTCACTTTCTGAAAACATGAATTGTTTGAAACATGAATTAAATGGAAAATCTATTTCCATGGTTTATTTTTCACAAGATTTTACTCAACAATGAAAAGGATAAAGAAATCTAACTGGTTATTTAATTTCGTAGTTTATGAGGAAGGTTCTATCTTTTATCATGTTGCTCAGAAACGCAATTAAATGAAATCTGTCTGTTAATTTTAATTATTATTTTTTCGATTTGAATAATAAATAAATGGATATAAAAATATATTTAAGAAAAGAACGGTTTGATTTTTTTTTTAATTATATTAATTGGGGCTGCGTACATCACTTTAATTTATTTTGGCAAACAGTTTTTAAGCTTTTATATTGTGTTTAGCTAATAAACTCATATATTGTGTTTACCCAATAAATTCATTTATCTGATTGTTGAAACAGAAAAATCGTAGAACGGAACATTTTTGATCAAAAATGTCATTTAGTATACTATAGGAATTTGCACATGATTGTGAATTTTAAGTTTCTTTATATTATATACTCCGTACGAAGAACGGGTATGCTTCTAGTCTATATAAATAAAATTGAAAATCTGTCTGTCTGTATGTTTGTCTCATCATCACGGGAAAACGGCTGAACCGAATTTGATGAAATTTTGTGAGTAGGCTTGGAATAGCCTCACTTAAAATTTAGTCTATATTTCAAGTTCTATGACCAATGGCTGTCTAGATATTAATTAAAAACGCACAGTTAAACCTATATCTTAAGATACAATTTTAGCGCTTTTATTTTGGCATATCTTAATTCAATTTCATATTTTTTGCAAATTTGTTTACCAACGGGCAGGCTGAATTATTCTTCAAATCTCCCTGTGAAGATAATTTTTGTATAGCGAGAATAGAGATTCTTAAACTTCTTTTTAGTAGCATTAATATAAATATTTTAATAGAATGTTTTGAATAGCAATGTCATTTAGAATAGTATAGGAATTTGCAGATGATGGTGAATTTTATGCTTCTTTATAATATATATTCCGTACGAAGAACGGCTAGGTAGTACGGGTAATCTTCTATTAAATACAAAGGTATATTTTCTAATCTACGAGAATGTAAGTAGTACGGGTGTATCTTCCCATACAATTTTAGCACTTTCATTTTGGCATATATTGGCATCAATTAAGGTTTTTGTGTTTAAGGATTAGGGGGATTAATAATATTTTCAATTTATTACATTATCTGTTATTTTTTGCCAAATATATTTGAAACCCATATATTCTAGACGGGTAATCTTCTACTGACGCACAGATATATATATTTTCTAATATTCGAGAATATAAGCAGTACGGGTATATATCGTCCCATACAACCTAGCGTTTTTACTTTGGCATATATTGATTTAATTTCATATTTTTTGTAAATTTGTTTACAAGCGGAACCAAGATATTTTATTCGTCAAATCTTACTCGGAAGGTAATTTTGTTTGTAATTTGTAACAGTGTTTCTTAAAAATTTTTAGCATTAATTTAAATATTTTAATAGAATTCTCTGAATAACAATGTCATTTAAAATATTATAGAAATTTGCACATGATTGTGAATTTTAAGTTTTTTTTATATTATATACTTTTTTATATTATATATTTTTATATTATATATTAATTGCGGACATCATTTTAATTTATTTTGGCAAAGAGTTTTCAAACTTATATATTGTGTTTAGCTAATAAACACATTTAGCCGATTGTTGAAATAGAATAGAGTAGAATGGGTATATATTAAAATACAGTCTTAGTGTTTTCATTTAGTATATACAAACGGGATCAGGATGCTTTATTCTTCAGATCTGCAAATTCAGATCTACGAATTTGGCGGGATATCGCTAACTTAGCAACTTTTCTTAAACGTTGCCACATTGACGGAATTGTCGCCAAATTGATAGAAAATACTGAAAAGATGTATAGTAAAAATAGTACTGAAATGATGTTTCGGCAGCATTTGTCTGTCAGTCCAACCTTTCTACATAGTAGCACATTTAGCAATTTTTAAAATGTCGCCAAATTTATAAAAAATGCTTGTAAATCCATAAAAATATCTTGAAATTGAAAAAATTGCTCTAAATAAAGGAAATTAATTGTGTTTTTTTAAAGAATAGTATTGTGATAATGTTTTCTTAATTTGTCGCCAAGTGGGACTGTCAGTTCTATAATTCCACTTGCGATAAATTTGGCGATTTTTAAAATATCACTAAATTGACGAAAATGTCGCCAAATTGATAAAATAACGCTAAATTCATCAAAATGACACCGAATGGATGAAAATTCAATATTTTGCATAATTAAGTAAAATTTTATAGATAATCTCTGTCGTTTTGTGAGAATTAAAAAATATTTTTATCTAAATTTGTTTACAAACTGGACTAGGATGCTTTATTTTTCAGATCTGCTTGCGAAGATAAATTTGTATATAGAACTCAGAGATCCTAATACATTTTTAAGAAGAATTAAATTAAATAGTTTAATAGAATATTTTGAATAACAAAGTCATTTCGAATACTATAGGAATTTACACATAATTGTGAATAGTAAGTTTCTTTATATTATATTTTCTACAAAGGACAGATATACTGCTCGTATCATATAACGGTATATAACACAAAAGGAAATATAATAAAAACTGATATCAAAGAAGTGCGGCGTGTTTGTTCTGAGTGAAGAATCTGTCTCACCTGTTGTTTAGACACATTTTTATTTTATGGCTAGACGAAAGTTTTTTACTAGACGAAAGTAGGGTAAGAGTGGCAATGACTTGTTCCACTTTTCTTGATGAATATGCTTTTAGCAGCAGAATAAGTAATCTTTTAGTTCAATTAATGTAGCTTAAGAAAAGTAGTATGATGATCATGATTTAATCACATGCCGAATTTTTACTGTAAATATATCAGTGGTATGTCACGTTCCGACTAAGCTTTTCCGGGGTCCTGGACGATAATTTTGGCCGCCTTGGCGATTAATTTGCCGAAGTATCTTCAATGGGACGACTTTTTTTTTAATGCGATGCAAAATTGACAACAAATTCGTAAAAATTACGCTAAATTTACGAAAATGACTTCAATTTGATGAATTAATAATTCACATATATTAATATAATGGAGTGTATTGCTTAGTAAATGTTCCATTGTCAAGTAATATTTGCTCGAAATATCCGTTAGTTTGGTACTTCAAAATAATTTTACATGTTGTCATCCAGAAAGGCGCCAAATGTCAGGGTACTTTTCAACGTAAAAAACATTGTATCTTGTCAATCAATATTTTGCATTAAAATATGTAAAGTGCTTGCATTATGTAGGGAAAGTAATGTGCTGTCCACATAAGACTTTTTACTTTGTGTTTAATTGCGATATCAACTAAAAATGTGCTTTTAAACAGTAATTGAACATGCTTCGAGCACGTTATTTGCTTGTTTCATGGGCCATTCTAGTACCATCTAGATCTAGACGATTTATGTCAAACTAAATTTACCCCACAGATTATAGAGGTCATTGACTCTTAATGTACTGTTAACTTAAATTTGAATAAAACGTGCTTTAAACTCTTATTCGACATTTTAGATTCAATTCACAAAATTCGGTAATCTCTATTCAATAACTTTAAAGTTTCGGTATATGATTAGCAGATTAATCGCTCTGTATGTTCAAATGTTTTAATTCAATAATTTCAAGACTGAAATATATAGGTATAGCCTCTTATTCGAAACGTTTATTCTTATTTTTAGAAAAATCCATTTACAGGTTTATTGCTGTTAATTAGTCCTAACATTTTTTATGAATCACATTTTATCTCCTGTTATGTATGTTTAAATTATACCATAAGAAATGATAAAATAATTCAGAAGCACAAACTTAAAGACTAACATTGTGACGGCTTTTGAAGTGGTGATGCTAAGGCAAATTTCTGTGAAGTTAGTCGTCAAAAGGTTTTTATACCAATTGTCTAAGAGGCCCAAATCAAGGATTCTTTAAAGTTTTCTGAATTAGATATCTCTCCTTGAGATAATATATTGTTAAAAATGTTTTTATACTTACCTAAATTGTAAACAAATGCATGACATAGATCTAGAAAGTAGAGTTCTGAGTTTAGAGAGTTATAATATTTTGACTTACAGTGATAGCACAAATTTCCACCAGCCAGAAAATATGACTAAATAAAAACGAAACTTACGAAGTTCCTGTTCTAATGTTATTTGTCTTATCAAAGGCAAGTGTTGACGACTCTAAAAGGCAGTTACGGAAAGAAGGAATAATAATTTCCAATGCAGTGCAACTAGAGCAATTTTAGTCGCACTGCATTGGAAATGTTCATTCCTACAAAGAGCAACCAAAATGGGACTTGATCTACTGAATGATTAGTTGGACTTGATCACCCAAATGATCAAGTTCAACTTGCATACAAAGTAGCAACCAAATGATCAGATAGTTGTATGCAAGTCCAACTTGCATACAATAATTTGATCATTTGGTTGCTTCTTTGAATACACAGTGACATTAAATTGCCACAAAAAATTCATTGCAAAAGCATTAGCAAATTCATTGATAAAATGGTTGATGAATTTTAATAATCTATACATGCAGATTATTGGAGTTTGCACTAGATTATGTTTTGTAACTATATATCACTTCATTCTAGCCCATTTTTAGTTGGAGTTTATATGCAAGCAATTAAATTGATAAAAATTCACGTGAATAAGGTTATTCAACGTGTAGCTGTTAACAATAAGTTTGCATAAAGTTTGCTCGAAATGCTGTTTAAAATAATATGGAAGTAAAAATACTTCTTTAACACCATAAATAGTGGATTAAAAGTTTCAACTGTTCTTCAAAGGCAAAAAATAGACATAGTGAGGGGGAAATTTTTGGAGGGACACATGTAATTTAAATGAATCAAAAACACACGATAGAAACAACATATGTTGCTACATTTAGGTTCATGCTACTGGTTCCATTTTAACTTGTGACAATTGACAAATAGTTAATTAATATAGAGATAATTCTTTATTGCATTTGCAATTTTTAGATGCACACATTGAATACATTGATGTGTGCATAGTGGTTCTTCTACTGTCCAAAAATCCAATGATTAACAAATTTTAGAGAATAAGTGCCTTTTCGTGCTCCCCGGATGTAGCGCCTGTGCACAAAAGTCTGAAATTTTCATTTTCTATTTGTTTCATTTTACTTTATATAAAACTTTAATTTAACGATTTTATTAAGTTGGAGTCCTAAAATTCTTTTATAGATATTGGTTTGTTTTTATAGAATTAGTATGTCTCGAGCTACACAAAAACAGTTTCGTGGAGGTGTTTGCTCAAACATTGCTTATTTCTTCTTTTAAATGCGTTTTGACAGCAACAATTATTTCCCAATTTTAAAAATGTTTATTTTGAAAGTTTTATTTCGATATTAAACTTGACACCAAAGAAAACTATTTCAAACGAAATATGTTTAATAATCAATGATAACATCAGTAGGATACAATAACCGAACAAAAAACTTTAATAAATAGTTTACACAACGATTCCCGTTGATTAATGATAACTTAAATAAAAGTTTGTGAATGTGCACTCAATTAGATGAAGAAGACCATCATGGCTTATTAGAAAATGAAGGTTTATGGTGCACCAATGATGATAGGAATAAATAATAATCCTATTAAGAATCTGGAAAGAAATATATCTTTTAAAATTACAAAAATTCAGAAACGAACATTTTAAGGCATATGAAATTATTTATTTAATATATGCACAAATGTAGATTATGAAATATATAATATAGATATTGGAAAATTGGATTGAAATACAATAATTATTTTAAAAATCGTGTTCGTGTAGCTGCTAACTATTTCAAACCAAACTTACTTAACCTATAAGTTAAATGTAGGAACTCTTTGCTGAAAAGAGTAGTGTTAAACCATTTTTTAAATTTGTAGCATGTTAAACCAGGAGTCAGATTAGATTTTAATTGATTCCGGGATTTTATTGCGTATTTGAATTTTTTAAATAATTTTGATTAATTTTCTTTACAACAGATCACTAAAAATCCCTACTAAAAGAAAAAAAAAAAAAAAGAAAAAAAAAAAAAAAAAAAAAAAAAAAAAAAAAAAAACCAGCACACAGTGTTCTAAGCAATTCGAAGCTTTTAAACCTTATAGTTTATTTATTGGGTGGTATGAAAGAGTGGACGAGTTTCTCAATTTTCTTATAAATTAATTATTAATATATAAGTAATGTAAGCGAATAGTAAAATCACAATAAGAAGTATAAGATAAGGGAACTTTGTACTAAAAGCCAAGGTTGGGAAACTAAAATGCTTTTCAAATACAGAACACAAACTAAATATTTTGTATTTCATATTTTACTAGTCATCACGGCGTCAAAAGTATTTTGTAATTTTTTGAATTTGCAAAAGTAATTTTTAATAAAAAATAGAAAATACGTTAAAAACTGTCTGGCATAAACACCTTACTTCATTAAGAAGTAACGTGTGCTAAAAATAATATTTATTTCTTACATAGGAAATAATAGATCTATAATAATTGATAAAATTTTAGAAAATTATTATTTTTTAGTATTCATATTAAATCCCAACTATTATAAGACATAAAGTATTAATCCGAGTTTCACATTAGGTGCGCAGACAACAAATAAAGTTTGATAAAATTTCATTCACCAAAATTGCGTTGTTAACTTTTCAAAAATTATTATAATATTTGGTATTTCATTTTTCGATGACTTAAGTACTTTGTGTTTTCTTTTTCGTGTAAAATAAGTACTTTGCATTTTGCGTTTTTCAAAAATATTGATTTCATATGCTTGTTAACTTGGTTGACATGCTTGTTAACTTTTCAAAAATTATAATGTATCAGGTATTTTATTTTTTGATGACTTTTTTTTCATTTTTTTGATGACTTGAGTATTTTGTATTTTCTGTTCCGTGCAAATTAAGTATATTGTATTTGGTATATTTTTCGCAAATGTTGATTTAAATATATTTAGTATTTTTGTATTTTATTTTAACATGTATCTGCTTTCTTGCATTGCTAAAAGCATATAGGATAAGTAAGGGTAAGGAAGGGTAATATTTCATATTTAAGGAAGAAAGCAATTAAAATCACCTTCACAGCTGAAGTTTTACCCAAATTTTATATTGTTGCTTCTGATATTTTTTTTATTAATATGCGCAATAGAGTCAACTTACGATACTATGTTATTTTTCTATAGAATAATACAAATAACATACTACTAGCAACAGGTTGTAGAATACGCCAGTTAAGGGGGAAAATCACTACAAATCGAGGAACACTTATTTATTACAAGTATTAGAAATACAATTTGAACTGCATTGTTTACTGAACACAAAATTGATAAAAATAGGTAACATAACTGGAACAGTTTGAATCATTAAGCGATTCAGAAGAGAAAAAAAATAAGATGACAAGTAAATTATTGAGCCTGCTTCTTTCTAATAGTGCGTCTAATGGGTTTTTTTTGTTATTAGTGTGTCTCAACTTTCATCATTTTCATAATAGAAGAAAATTTTTCGAAACTTCTTAAAGACTAGCCAGTTTTTGCTGTTGAAATCTCTCAATCATTCATTAGTATATTACTCCAAAGGCGAATTGAATGTGGTATCGACGAACACCTGATGGATTGAATCTAATCTTACTCGCTTGACACTTATGGGAACAAATATACAATACAATCTCAGCTATCATATATTATTCACGCTAAAAGTTGAATTTATTGAGGCTTTTAAATTATAAGGAATGATAAGAAAGGCCATGAAACGACATATTTTCAAAATGTGTGTGAAATAAAGTTAAGGACACTGGTAATGGCTGTCATAAAAGGAAATTGTTGAACTGCTTATAACGAAGCAATTAGGAGCTGTATCTAGAGAATGTAGTTGGAATGTAAACTAGCATATTCTCTAAGGTGGAATATCACTCTGACTTATTTTTATACAATATATTCCTTCATAATCACTTAATTTTAATTAAACAATCGGATTGCTAATTCTTACATATCTGCTCATTGAGCATATAAACATTTCTTATATATATTGGGTATTCTATAAAATGGAATGATGCATAAAATGGATGTTATATGCTGCTTAAGTATAAATAATCTAGAATAATTGTTTCAACTTCAATGTACTATATTTAAAATAAAAATCAGAATGCAAATTGGAAAAGTCGAAATGTTTAATGTTTAGCTGTTTATTACTATTTTATCAGAACTGTTTTATTATTGTTTCATGATATTTTAAAGCACAGTTATTGAAAGAAAAAATTCTTACCTTTAATGGGACCATACAGACTAATTTTTTGTTTATCTTACAGTCAAAAACTGATTATCTAGGTTCCAATTACTTGGATATTACGAGTTTATTTGTACTCGTATGAAGACCGAACAGTATAATTGAATTTTTATAGTAATATAGAAAATTAATCGGTAACGCGAGTTTAACTCAGTATGTTGTATAAGTATACACATATTTTAATTGCTGTAAAACCAATAAAGATACATAATGTGCTAAGTCGCCAAATGAAAAATAAATGTTTTAAAATTGCAAATTCGATATAATTAAAATAAGAAACCATTTATTCTGTTGATGTATATAGAGAATGAAATTAAGAATATTACTCAATTTAAGTCTGTAGGGAAAGTCATGTGTTACTAACATCAGATTTCCTCCTACTGTATTTGGATACGGTTGATGTATACCTAAAAACTCTGTTTCAGGTGTATTTTTTATTATTTTTTTAAAATCTAAGAAAAATGGCATTCTTAATCTTTTCATAACATTCAGTGAATGTAAAAATGAAAAATTAGGTACTTTCCTCTTACTGTTGACGCATTTTTCGGTTTGACATATCACTTCATTTGTTTCACTATTTTTTATTTTTTGAGCGACAACATGTCCCTCGAAATTTTAATTTTGCTTTTTATAATTTTATATTAGTCGATTTTTATTTTATCCAATTATTTACATAAATATAATTTCAAAGTTGTTGGAAGAACGGGTTAGATTTTTGGTCAGATACAAACCAGTACCTCACTAATAAGATTCCTCAAACCAGTGTCTCACTAATAAGATAAGAAGACAACTTCATTAATAAGATTCTACGGCGCTCTAAAAATTATTAATCTGAGAAAGAAAAAACTAATTAGAGGCAATTGGGATTAATAGATATGTTAAGACCTCACTGTTCGACCGAGATTCGAATCACGATTTTGCCAACTGGCCTGCCGATGCTCTAACCATTGAGCTACTGGGACAAGATTCCAATTTCCTCCCATCGAAGTGGACCCTATAATCTCCTTTTCTGAAGTCAGATCGACGTGCACTTACTGGTCTGAAAAACCAAGCTTCTATTATCTGTTTTATTCTTTTAATCCATCCTGCGTGGTCGTGATGTGGAGATTAGCACCATAATTCACAGGGTCAACTAAATCCGCAACTAGTCCCCTACTATTATTGCATCTAACTTGCAGGGTTAATTCGTTTGGTCGCTATTGAAATGGTCCTACTTTCCCAGCCTGAAGAAACTGACAAATTTCGAACTGGACTTCGAACTGGTCAACTGATGCTCTAACCATCGAGCTACTGGGATAAGATTCAACTTCGTCGAAGTATACCTTATTGATTGATGCATATAGATAATACATTTTAATAGAGCAAGTCACATTTTTATTTTAATCGTTGTGACGGCACATGCTGTATGGATCGCATTAGAACACGATGTATTTCTTGTTAATTCCCACCTTTATCTGACTGTGCATCAAATGTGGAATTATAAATGTTATTTTGTTATGTACTCCAGAAATATTTCAATTTGATCCAGATAATCAGATTTAGACTGCATTTATAAATAATGACTTAAAAAAGTTTAAAATCTTACCTTCAAATTCTTAATTTGAGATTTTTTCCATTAATAAAGGTATGCATTTAAATATATTGTAAATATCTTGTAATCTAATTACCCTGCTTCTCGTTTCCAATAACGTATAAGGTAATTTTAGTATGAGTACTGCAAGACATCTGGATACAATGTAAGAGGCTCAAGATTAATCCTCAGCCTTGACAGTGTTATTTTTGGTTAGATTTTAATTTTATACGCTACACACTTTAAATCTATATTACAATTAAATGTATAATAATTATGTATTTTTAAACCATAAAATGAGCAATTGTTAATTACCATAATAACGTAACATCTCTTTCCATGATGATTCTGAAAAGAAACACATGTATATTAAATATATCCAGCATTAGTAATATATCACTTAAGAAAAATTTAATAATTTCACAAGGATGTAACAGTTCAATGGTATTCAGAAGAGAAAGTATATATGATGGTTAACAGGAAAATGTTCCAGTTGTCGATAATTTTACTTCTGAAATAACGTGATTTATAGCCAATTATATCGATAATTGCAACTTTTTTCGTTTTCAGTAGATTAGGGAGAAAAAGCTATTTTTTTTAACGGAAAACCACGGTTTAAAAAGAAATATGGTTTAAATCTTGGTTTAAAAGAAACCATGGATTTAACCGATGGGGTTTAAATCAGCCATCCTTGCTATCAACCGGAAAGCTTTCAACCTTGGTTTAATCCAGGATTAACCCAATGGGGTTTTAACCAGCCATCGTTGCTAGCAACCCAAAAGCTTTCAACCTCGGTTTAACCAAGTATTAAACCAATAAGGTTTTAACCAGCCATCGTTGCTATCAAGCCAAGTTCTTTCAAGCTGTTTTCTCTGTTTCAATGTTCTAACTGATTAATAATGTAAAATTTGTAAGATAAGTTGTAATTATAGTAAAGGCATGCGGTTTTGTTGTTTAGAATCAGCCAGATAACTGTATTTAACAAGTAACTGGATTAAATCTTGAAATTTTTGACAACAGAACCTTTTACTTGTAAACTATCATATATGTTAAAGTCTAACAGGATAAAGATCTGACGATTTTCACTTTTTGTGGTTAACCGAAGTTAGTATGCTGCGTCTTGATCATACTTATATTGATTTGCATTTACTATAATACACAAAAATATTTACAAACCTGATAAAAAATGAAATTATGATTTAATATTTTATATTAATATCTCTTTAAACATATTACAATATGTCTAGAGAGGCACATTTATAATGTGAATCATTAATAAATCTATTTATGGGTTGTCTTATGTTTAACTTTGATAAATGGAAATGTTTATATTTTTAGTTAGTTTCAACTCGATCGAATTGCGATCCTCAATTAATGAAAACATCAACAAATTTTGCAAAGAATTAATTGCCGATACATAATCGAAAAAGGACTTTAGTTCTGATAGTGTTGGAGGCGAGAGATAAAATAATTTATTTTATTTGTAATTGATAAAGTTTATTTGTAATGTTGTCAGATTTATTTAAAATAACCCATTGTCAGCAATACATAATATATAAAAGAAATGCATTATTATTTGGTCGTAACTCGACTGTATGTATTAACAGACCTACACATTTCGAATATCTCTAAATATGCATCCTATTTTTTTTTACTTTCCCTACACTACATAGTTTATGCAAAGGGAAAGTATTGTGATGCAGATGAAAATCTAACTCTTCGATTAAAATCGATTTGAGCATTGCCGAACCCATATTATTCTTCAAAACTAAGTAAATATATATTAATATGGGCCTTTTAATAGCAATGATTGGTCAAATCCTTGATTCTGCTATTTGTATGAATAATGCTTATCAAGTTCGACCAAATGAGTTAAGTAATGTTAATGTGTTGTTTTATTATTCTAAAATTGGGAATTTTGGCACAAAATGCCGCATAGTAAGTAATTCAAACTACGTTCAAGATATAAGTTCGATTTATAAATATGAAATAGGGTGAGTTAAATTTATATTCACTAGTCGGATTTAGAGGTATTGCAATGCAAAGAAATAAAATGAGGGAATTTCTTCGAATTAAAGTTCTACATACGAATTTTTGTTGTTGCTAATCCTATCTGGATTAGCCAACGGCTAAACCAGATCTAGAAGTTTATGTTTCTCGCGTTCGCAAGCCATAAAATGTGGATGGCTGAATAAGAAATATCTGTCAATCCCAACACAATAGAGTATATCAATTGGGGCTGCTTCAGCGCTGTGACATTTCGTGCAAGCAGGGAAGATCTTGTTTCTACTACTTGTTATTCTGGGCAAAATACTCGTATATTTTTTAAATTGCCTAATAAAATTTAAAAAATAAACAGTTTTTAAATTACTTAATAAAATATTTATGATAATGCTTAATAGAATTCTTACAAGATACTTAATGATATTAGCATTTTATTAGGCATTAATTTTGATAATTCTTAATGAAATTCTTATAAGATAATAGTATTAGTATTTTATTAAGCATTATTTATAATAATGCCTAATAAATACTAATAAAAAATACTTATTCCTAATAAAAATGATAATATTTAAAATACGCATGTAATGCTTTCACGAAGTTTCATTTTTTCAGTCCCATAGCAAAATTTTGATTACGAAAAATAAAAGTAAATAACTCCTTACCTTCAGAAGGGAACAGTGACTGCTCCAAATCGGTGTTCTCTTCGACCACTAAAATATAAAGCCTTATATAATATATGTAAAGCATGCATTTGAAAGCAAACAAATACATTGAGAAATTGTATTTATTACAAAATAAAATAATTTCAGACTTGATTTTGGTGTAGGCAAAGCTTAATTTTCATAATTTGAATGCTTAATACATTGTAGAAGATATTTAAAAAATAAATTCCACAGCTAAACACCATTTTTTTTTCAATAACATTTTTTGTTCAGAAAATTTAGTTGATGGCATACATACAAGGATTACTCCAATGGCTGGCTGTCTTTGGTTGGTGAGAATGCCTTTATGGAGGATTTTATTAAAAAAAATAAACGAAATTTGTGGGAAACATAGAAAACTAACAGATAATCCCAATTAGCTTTATGGTATGCTCTCAGTACCACCTCAACTCTATTTGGTGCCTGGTGCGAAGTAATTTTGACTGCGCCTCTTTGCTTATATTCCATACTGATACGGTGCCTAGTGTGGGGGCACCGCTCCCATTACCCTTGCTAAGGCACTGTATGTTCCGATAAATGATAAACGTTATTAACATACCTGCATTATTATGATACTTAAGATCATCTACGGAACCCATCAAAATATATATAATACTATTTGGCAATGCCTAGTAAAATGCCAGCTGGCATAAAAATCGTGGATAATTCCAGTCATGAATAACTGGATGAATTTCTGTTTTTCAAACATGATGTATAATAATTATACGTAAATACTTAAAAGCCGAAATTTAAAAAATACCTTTTTTTGTATTTCTCTGTACTTAGTGTTTCTGAGTATTTTGTTTTAATACAGCAGAACTTCCTTATGACGAGCCCGCATATAGCAAAATTTATGAGTTTAGAGAGAAAATTACTGAGAAAAATTCCGAACTTTTAATCAGTAATGCTATTTGAAGCCTGCTTTCTGGCTTTATAAGTGCAAAATTATTAGGTTTCCAGATTGAGCGCAATGCATACAAAATTGTGAATCTGAATACAATTAAAAAAATAAAAATATATAAATAAATAAAAAGGAGAGCAAAAGATGAAAAATCTTGATTTCTTTCATATGTTTTTATAAGTAGAAAACATGGCATGAGTTGGGGGGGGGGGGTCGCATCAGATCTCGGTGTCCGGATTTAATGGCCAAATTAGTGGGTCTCAAACTTTTCGTTATAACCTGGTCTTTTATACTCTGTTAGTGGCAAACTAATTTAATTTACAATGGTTACGAAATAAATTGTGTTCAAATCATCCCTTACCACTATTGCAGCACGTACACATTGCAGTGGGAGAATTGGGGACTAAAAAGTACAGCTTGTATCTATTTCTTAAATCGCTTAATTTTTTACACACAAAAAAGGGCATAAGTAGGTAAAAATGCGTACCTTCATTCTCATCTTTAGGAATGTATGACTGGATATCAGTCTCGGTCACTAAAATTTGAAAGAAATATCCTTTAAAAATCCTATATATATGATATTAATAAATAACACTAAGAAATGTAAAGCATGCAGAATGTTTTTTCAGCGCTTTGACTTTTTTCTTTAGTTTCTTTAGTGCTTTGACTTTAGTGCATTGACTTTTTTGCTATCTTTAAAAGGGAGCGAGATAGAAAAACACCACTCCAACATCAAAAGGGGATCAGCTCCCCAAAAGTTGTCTCGTCGTGTTGCGCTATAGGGGTTTTCTATGTAGCTGCATTGAAAAATAAGGATAACTCTTTTCGTTCTCGAGAAATTTCCCCTGATACGGACTTTCCGAGACATATTGTAGATTCATTATCAAATTCTGGGGAAGATAGAGGAGTTCACTAAGGATTTCCATTTCCGATTCATTCATTTCTGATTAAAAAATATAATTTTATTTGAAACATAAATTTGTCAATATTTTCTATAGCTAGAGCTTCAATAATAACTGATATGAATTTGGAATCAATCAGTATGGAGGAGGTAGCGTGGTTTACTAAGGATTTCCAATTCCGGTTCTGTTTGAACTTCTGGCTCAAACTTTCTTGAAACATATTTTTCTAAAAAATGGCTATTATATTTAAAGATAATATAAAGCTTAGATGATTACTGATATGAATTTTGCATCAAATTCTGGAGGAGGTAGCGTGGTTTATTGAAGATTTTCAGTATTGGTTTTTTCCACTTACGATTTGAAATATCTATTTGAAATATCTATTCTAAATATCTATTTAAAATCTATTTGATATCTATTCTAAATATCTATTTGAAATATCTATTCTTCAGGATTGGTTGTAGATTGGCTTAGATAGTGATTGATATGGTTTCAGGAATAAATTTCAGAAGAAGCTCACCAAGTATTTTTACTTCAGGTTTCAGAGATGACACTTTTTGTGGGTCTGTAAGTCTTTCCGAGAGGTTGGGGGAAGGGGAAGGAAGGTACGGTCCCTGTGGATGCCGTCCCCATTGGGATACAGTTTATATTGGGCGGCAATTCCTGGCCGTTCAAACATATATTTTACACCTTCGGGTAAGCCGGACGGTCTGAGTCGAAGAAGAAGTAGATGCCACTTCTGGTTTGTTTGAAAATTGGTATGTTTGTACGAAATAAGTATGCAAAGGATAATAAGAATGCTTAATTTTTCCCTCAGAAATGAAGTGTACGCATCATTTGCCACCATTTGAATCCTCCTTCATGAAATTCTTGTTGAGAATTGTGTTACGTGACGATTATTGCAATGATTGAAGATTTTGTTAGATAAACGCACTACACTCGGAAAGGAGCTACGCTCATTGGATTTTAAAGTGCAGGAGTTTAGAATTCTGATAATCGTGAAATATTCTGAGCCTTTATTTTTTCATCTTAAATTGTTTGCACCGACAGCAAAGGGAAAACTATATGTCATGCATACACCCTAATTGATAATTATAAAAGTGTGAATCTACTCAACAGGTAAGGCAATCTAATAGGTAAGGCAACAGGTAAGGCAATCAAATTTTATATTTTTGCCTAGTTATCAAACTTTAAAGAATATCATCGCTTTATCTGAATCATTATACAGATATATGTATAAAAATTTTAATAATACATAAAGTTTTAAAAGTCTAAAAATACACGAAATTTGCTACTAAGTTTATTTTCAAGTAATTTCATGTAAATAATTTTTCTTGGAAATATGAAAAAAAAAAAATCTATTAAAACCTTAAAACGGTTTCTAGTTTTATATCTGGAAATTGGCATATACATTCTATTATAAAGATTATCATGTACACCACACACACACACACACACACACACACACACACACACACAATATATTGAAATAGTAAATTATAAGTAATCGCTTTTTAAACCTAAATGTAAAAGAAAAAATATAAATTTTAATTCGAAACTGTAAATTAAATATACATTTCATTATTGCGCTAAATGCAGTTCACAAAATCAAGAATTGAAAAATTTATATAAAATTCTATGTAAAGCCAGCATTTAACAAAATACCTAACCAATAGCGTAACTTAATAAATACATTTTACATTAGACTATTTGATAGATATTTGATTGATGGCTTAAATTCATAATTAAATTGAAATATATAAGAAAAACTTATAAAAGAACGAAACATGAATTAAAATGTCCAATTACTTGCGCATCTGCAGAAATTGATAAACAATAAAATTAAAATGCAACGAATGCGATAAATGCAATAGAAATGGTTGATAATAGAAGTGCAGTAATGCATTTTGAAAGAGATATGTACAGAATGAATACATGCAAATAATTGAAAATGTACAAGTATGTGAGCCTTTTGTACAACATAATCATGGGAACCTCAATAATACATAGACAATAATTTGAAATCAATTACATAGAATTAAAAATCTATCTGATATGCTGTCTCTATATTATAAATTATATTTATGTTAGGATATATGGAAATCTGAGCAAGGTATAGAAAATTGCTAAAATGGAATTATTTTTAAGCATCTATGCGATTTCAGATATTAATGTATTTCCATTTATTAATGTATTTCCATTGATTCATTTCCGCCTTCTGAGTATTTACCATTAATGATAGTAAATTCCGAATCTGTGACTAATTGTCACACTGAAGATTCGGAAGATACATATAAAAGTGAGGATATATATAAAAGTGTATAATTCTATGAACCAGTAAATAAAAATTACGTAACTGGAAAATAATCGTGAAAATCGGAAGAAAACATCAAAATCAATATTTAAGAATTTTTAAACATATATCTTAAGTGGTGTTCAAGTGCAGAAAAATATTGACTTCCTATTTGCTGAATTATATTAAAAGTTTCAATTTAAATATAATTATTTGAGAAATTTTAAACATACATCATAGGTGGTGTTAAATTGCAGAAAAAATATTGAAGTCCAACTTGATGAATTATGTTAAAAGTTCATATTTAAATATAATTTAGCATGAAATATTAATATCATTTTCGGGCCATTCTAATATACTTGAAACATGGAATCAAAATTTGTCTTGAATCAAGTCAAGAAATCATATGGTCACTTGGATTGCATAATGATATTTAAAGTAAACAAATAAGTCTACTGTTTCATGGTGTCCGCAAAGCCTTTGAAAGATGATAAAAATTACAAGTTTCAAAATGTAGTTCTAAACTAAATTATTTAACTTCAAATATTAACTGGATTTAAATTGTATAATTATAATCCTGCTAGATTCTTTTACAGCCTTGATAAATCAAGTTGTAGCGGGTTTGTCTTAAGATTAGAAAATGGTCTCAGGATAAGAAAAGTCTTACTCTGAGAAGGATTTTGCAATCACACATAATAATGATGAATTACAAAAATTAATTCAAACTAGTGTCTAAAATAATCTGAAATATAAACACTTCGTTAGTAATAGCAAAAGCGCTTGTTTAAACGTATTCGAAGACAGATTTTCGATTTTCCTCTTGACGATAAAAGATAAAACATCTACGCCAGTCAAAGAAAAAGAGATTTTGGTCACCAGAGTGTTACACATATAACTCATATGGTGTTATCAAACAGAAGAAAAAAATAAAATTAAAACCAAGGAGTTACTTTTCATTACCAAACCATAAAGATAGGATGAAAAAGTGCTGTTCTGTTTTTTTCCCTTTCCTTCCAGGTTTTATTTTCTTATTCTCTATTTTTCGTTTGGAAACGATTTCGTAATGTGTCTTCTGCTCGTATACTATAAATTATGGTATGCTATATAGAAATTTGAGAAAAGTGGATATTTGTTAAGATGGAATTATTTTTATGTCCCATGCGATTCCGTCTTAAACATATTTTAATGTATTCTTATTTAAACAATTCTTTTTTTGCGTGAGTAAGCATTGCCTTTTCTTACAATAATCCAGACTTATGACCAGTGAATCCAGATATATGGTGAGTCCAGATTTTGGACCAGTAAATCCACCTTGATTTGAATAAATATGTTAATGGTATTTGGTGGAATTGAGAAATGAATGTTGATTTCATGAAGTGAATATCAAAATATCATAAAAACGTAAACCATTTTTAGTAGTTACAACCGATATTTAATTCATTAAAGGCAAATAGAAAAAATATTATTAAAAAAAACCCGTACCTTCTGATTTAGTTCCGTCACTTGAGCGTGCATCACTTTGAGCATCATTATGTGAACCTCGAGTTTGCATATTCATACTTTCACTTTTTGTAGTATTTTCACCTGGATAGAAGTCACATATAAGCGTGTAATTCTATGAACCAGTAAATAGAAATCATGAAACTGGAAATTTTTTTTTGAAAATTGGAAGACAATTTTATAACTATATATATATATTTGTATATATATATATATATATATATATATATATATATATATATATATATATATATATATATATATATATATATATATATATATATATATATATATATATATATATATAAAGTTTTAATGCATTAAAGATAAATAAAAAAATAAACCCGTACCTTTTGATTCATTTCCGCCTTCTGAGTGACTAATTCTCACACTGAAGATTCGGAAGAAACATATAAAAGCGTATAATTCTATGAACCAGTAAATAAAAATTACGCAACTGGAAAATAATCGTGAAAATCGGAAGAAAACATTAAAATCCATATTTAAGAATTTTTAAACATATATCTTAAGTGGTGTTCAAGTGCAGAAAAATACTGACTTCTTATTTGCTGAATTATATTAAAAGTTCCAATTTAAATATAATTCAGTGTGAAATATTAATGACATTTTCGGACCATTGAAATATACTCGAAATTCATCAACAAAATTTAACCCGAATCAAGTTAAGAAATCCTTTGGTCATTTCAATTCGTAATAATATTTGAAATAAGCAAATTAGTCTCCAGTTTCATGACGTTCAAAGAATCTGAAAAATAATAAGAGGATACGTGTTTCAAGATGTTGGTATTTAACTTAAAATATTAACGGAATTTAAATTATTTAATTGAAATATTGTTATGATTCTATCCCAGTCTTGATAACTCAGGTTGTCGCGTGCATGTCTCAAGATAAGAAAAGTCTTGCTCTGACATAGATTTTGCAGTCATACAAACAATCATGAATTATAAAAATTTGTTTAAACTATTCTCTATAATAATCTGAAATAAAAACCTTTCGTTAGTAATAGCATAATCAGTTGTTTAAAAGTATCAACCGGTTTCAAAAACAAATGATTTCCTTCTTCATGATATAAAGTCAGAGCAGCTACGTCAGCCAAACGAAGGCAGCTTTTTGTACAAATAAAATTAAAAAGAAAAATCAAGGAGTTACTTTTCTCTCTCTCTCTCTCTCTCTCTCTCTCTCTCTCTATATATATATATATATATATATATATATATATATATATATATATATATATATATATATATATATATATATATATATATATATATATATAATAAAAAAAGTTTGAAAGTCCAATGAAAGAAAAGTGAGAAATTGTAAATCAAATAACCTAACTTTCTAACAAGCTTTCAAAATAAACGTATAAATCAGCAAATCTTTAAGCAAATGGAAAAAAATACAAATTTCGAATCATTAAGTCAAAGAAAATCATCAAAAATCAATGGTATGGAATCGATAAAAGAGAAACAGATGAAATCCAAGCACAAACGCCATACACATGGACAAGGTCTAAGCCTAAATGATGGATTTGTTCACTTCTTCAACACTCTTTCTCAGATCCAAGTGTTTCGTAGAAGCAAACACAAAAATGTATGTTTCTGAAGAAATAGATAGATTATATCTATAAACTATTTCTACTTGGACAACATAAAGAAGAAAAAATAAAAGGAAAAAAGGGTACCTGGAATGTAACTCAACAAATACACGAACCTGTTGATCTCGGGAACCCAGAATGAAGAGACCAGTGTTGCCATTCACAAAGAAAAAAGATATGATCTACCATTGCCATTCGTAAGAAATAAATAACAGTAATGCGAAAAGACAACTATAAGAGATAATATACAATCAAGAGGGGCAATAAATAGAAAGGCTAATGTGTAAGTGGATGCAAAAATAAAATATAATTAAAATAAGAGTATGGAGATGTCTGGCTAATATATAAAACACCATCTATAGAATTCATGAAAATCCAGCTAATCTAAATTTTTTAACTATACCATTTACAAAATAAGAGGGATATTTATATGAATTGCTTGTAATTTTTAGATTATTAATATGTATAGCATGAAATTTTTTATCAGCGTAGCAGAGACGAATAATTAAAATATTTCTGAATACCTGCTTGCCTTTGCATTTCTAATCCTTGTGTATCTATGTTATGCTTTTCTTCCTTATAGAAGTGATAACATGGAAATAACATATATAAGAATAACGGATTGTTTAATCAAAATTGTCAAATATGTTTTTGAATTAATTGAAGTCAATCATTCTAATATATGTCCATTCTATTTTATCACTTCTACTGTTCCTTAAAATTCTGTTCATCTCAAAATATAACTTTTTATAGGATTTTAATTTTATTCGCATATGAGCAAGAATGTGTGATAGATAAAATCTGAGTTTTACTTTTTAGTGCATTAAAAAACAGTGTAACTTAAAAATATTTTTTTTAATAATATCTTATTCTTAATATCAAAATAAGATGTATATGATTAACATAAACAAATGTATACCTTTGGTGCCATGATTTTCAATGGAGCTTGGAACTTTTTCTTGACTGTCGGTAAAATCATCTGTTTCGTTATGAATAACATCTGGAGTAAAGAAAAATATTTACAAAATTACATGCCAATTTAATAAACCTTTAGCGAAAACAACAATAAATGATACCGAAAATTTGAGAATGAATATTAATATATATATATATATATATATATATATTTATATAATAAATAATGGCAACATTGCTTTGAGCGATGTATTTAGATCTTGTGGAAGTATTTAAACTGGTGACAACTCAGTGATTTCATTCCATCTATTGATACTTCAGTTCATTTTACTACTCCATTTATAATGGTCTTGTGATAATTTTGATTGTCACTCCGAAAGTCGGCAACAGTCGGTGCTGGCGTCCAGGAGTGCAATGCCGCGGCATCAAAGACGTGCACGTTGTTAACTGGGGTGTAAGGTTACTACCCCTTTCCAACATTATGTAAGCACCTTACACTGCCTTCTTTCTCTTAATTCTTTTGTATCCTTAATATTTTATATATTATATTTTGTAATTAGTGTTTATTACTGCCTTGCGCATAAATACTAAAATACTTTCTTTCTTAAGATTCAATTTTAAATTTCTTTATATTTCAATTATATATATATATGTACATACAGTAGTTTATGCATAATTTTCGATTAAAATCTTTCAATTTATATATATATATATATATATATATATATATATATATATATATATATATATATATATATGTATATATACATATATATATATATATATACATATATATATATATATATATATATATATATATATATATATATATATATATATATATATATATATATATATATATATATATATATATATATATATATATATATATATATAATTAAAAATGAATATTACCACAGAAACTCGTAAACAACTAGACAGAAAATAAGAAATCAATATACAATACGCGCATAATGCAGCAGACAAGTATATGGGTAAATATTTGAAATGTAATAATAAGAATTATGTAAAAATAAAAAAATACAATTCAAGTAATATTAACATCACCATAGAAGCAAATTCACGGCCATAATGCCGATAAGAGAAAAGAACAGCACCATCCCAAATTCGATGATTAATTAGAATTAAATTCATCGTCAGGTCTGAGTATTCAATTCCAATTAACCCAAACAAATGCCTGTTTCAGATTAAGCAATAGTACATTACTATAAATGCTTAAACTCAGACTACAGGCAACAAAAAATGAAAAAAGGATACATTAAGAAAATTGTATTACCATGCGGCATGAACCATTCTTCCACCACGTGTATACACGATCAACCTCAACAGCTCAATCTGGAAGCCCCGGAATGAACAAGTCGAAATTCTACCAGGGAGGCAGTACGAACGTTCACGGAATTACTCCCAAACCCGTCCAGTGAGTCTAAGCTGGAGACTGGACAAGCAATTCAGAATACAACTTCCCAAATATGCAAACATGAATATGAATATGAATCAAAGATGAAAATTCCTACTAAACAAGTAATTCATAGGAAAAATGGATAATCGAGAATGCCACTATACACCATTATAAGGGCGCTCAAAACGTAGTTTCAATACTGACAAAAGTTACATTTTTTTGCGAAAATAAAATTCAAAACATTAATGTTAATGCATCTTATTTTCCGATTTTTCTAATGTTTTTGACTTAGTTTATTATTTTTCATTTTTATTTATTTATATAATTAATAAATAATTATATATAATATATATATACATATATATATACACATATATATACATATATATATATATATATATATATATTTTTTTTTTCTTTTTCTTTTTTTTTTCCTACTGTATGTTAGTCACTATAATTGGGAATGTTTTCTAGGATGTTATCGAGTGAAATTTGATACACTGAGTTGATAATTTTAATAACAAACTTGGGGGGATATGCATTATTAGTCGCTGTACTCAATAATTCCATAAAGTGCGCTAATTTATAATATTCATCACAAATTTTATTGATTCTAAGAGCCTGGTTTATTATAATATTTCTAAATACAGATATATGCAAACAAGAGTCAAAATGTTGAATTTTTGATGTATTAAATTTAAAATCCTGTCTTTTATCATACAAGTTTATAACCATATTACAATTTTGTAAATTTAAATTTAAATCTAAAAAGTTTGCAACATTTGTGTCATTATTACTTGCATTTAATTGTAAATTTTTTGGATAAAAGTTTAATACTATAGGGATATTATTATTTGGGGATACACATAAAATGTCATCTAAATATCTAAACATGTGCATATTATGCAAGCTTGGATTAATGTTTTTTTCATAGAAGAATAAATACAGATTAGCTAACAATGATGAGGCACACCCCCCTTGTGGGATACCAACCTGTTGTTTAAAAAAAGTACCACCATGTTGAATATAATTCTCATAAAGAGTGAAGTTAAGTAATTTTTTAAATAGAAAATTTGAATATTTTAGGTTGATATTATATTTTTCAAAAATTCCTAAAATAATTCTATAGAGATCATCTATATTAATATTATTAAACAAATCTTTGAAGTCAAAGGTATAAATACTACGAATATTAGTAAGAGTTTTCAATTTCTTAACTAATTCAAAACTGTTTTTTACAATATGACAATTATTTGAGATTTCATCTGACAAGGATATTTCATGTAATATCTTTAATAATAATTTTCCAGCATTAGTAATGTAAGAATTATGCCCACTGGTAATGGTTCGAAAAGCAACAGGGGATTTATGAAACTTGGGTACTAAAACAATATATGGAATGTTATTACAACTATTTTTTAGATGGATTTGTTTATATTTGGCTGATATTCTATTGTATAAGATTTTAAGGTTAGTTTTATGTAAATTATAGATTTGATTATTAAGTAAGTGTGACTGAAGGGTATTTTTATAATAATATTTACATATAATTGAGTAGTTTCCACATGCCTTATCGACATATGTAATGACAAAATCATTTTGTATTTCTTTAATATCATTTTTTATTGAATTAAGTTTATATGAATTATTAATTTTCTGATTATATATATAATGATTTAAGTATTGCTCTATTAAGACTCTCCAGGGTTTAAAGGCTTCTACAGGGATTTGATATTTATAACTGATTTTATAGATAAATTTATTTAAGTCAAGAAATAAACCTTTACAAATTAATTTATGTTTAAATTTAGTAGGTAGACGGTACTTAGTACCCAAATTTGCTTCTATGGTGATGTTAATATTACTTGAATTGTATTTTTTTATTTTTACATAATTCTTATTATTACATTTCAAATATATATATATATATATATATATATATATATATATATATATATATATATGTATATATACATATATATATATATATATACATATATATATATATATATATATATATATATATATATATATATATATATATATATATATATATATATATGTATATATATATATATATATATAAATATATACGTATATATACATATATATATATATATATATATACATGTATATATATATATATGTATATATATATATATATATATATATATATATATATATATATATATATATATATATATATATATATATATATATATATATATGCATATATATAATAGTTTGAAAGTGCAATGAAAGAAAAGTGAGAAGTTGCAACTCGAAAAACCTGACTTTTTAAAACACCTACAAAATAAAAGTATAAAACAGTAAATCTTCAGTCAAATGGAAAAAAATACAAATACGAGTCATCAAGTTAAAGAAAATCAACAAATTTCAATGGTATGGAAGGGATAATGGAAAAACATAAAAAAACAAGCATTATTGATATATACGTGGACAAGGGCTAGGCCTTAAAAAATGGACTTGCTCACTTCGCAAAACTCTTCATCTGGTCCAAGTATTTTGACGAAGCAAACACAAAATATGTATGTTTTTGAAGAAATAGATAGATTATATCTATAAACTATTTCTACTTGGACAACATACCTAAAGAAAGAAATATAATAGAAAACAAGAATACCTGGAAAAATATTGCATATGCCCGAACCAGTCGAACCCTGGAACCCTGAATAAAGAGAACAGTGTTGCCATTCGCAACGATCTACTTACTGTTGCCATTCGTAAGAAATGAAAAACAGTAATGCGAAAAGATAAGAAAAAGTAATAATATACATGAAGAGCTACAAAAAAGTGTGGCAAATAATAGTAAGGCTTATGTTTAAGAGGATGTAAAAATAAAAGTATTACTAATACAAGAGAAAGGTGATGTCTGGCTAATAAAAGATACTATGAATAGAATTCATGAAAATCCAGTTAATCTAAATTTTATAACTATACCATTTACTAAATAAGAGGGATATTTATATAAATTACTGGTAATTTTGAGATTATTTATATGCATGGCATGAAATTTTTTATCAGATAATCTATAAATTCTAAAAAGCTGATTAAGTATAATATTTCTAAACAATTGAGTCGAGTTTCAGGAATAAATGGTAATATTTTATTAATGTTAAAATTAAAAAAGTCTTTTTTATCATATAAATTAGTAACAATTCTATTAGAAGGATAAATAAAAAGATTTAAATCCAAAAAATTAATATTATTACTATTAGTAGCTTCATTAGGAATTAATTCCAAATTGTCTGGATAGAAATCTATGTCTATGACATATATATATATATATATATATATATATATATATATATAACTAATATAAACGATTTGAAAAAAGGAAGGGGGGGGGGAAAACCATATGAATTGCATAAAAATGGCTAAGAGGGATAGCGACCTCTCATTCCCCTTTTAAGTACTTTTACGTCGAAAATTATGCATAAACTACTGTATGTACATAAAAACCCATCTCTAGCATATCTGTTACAAATGAGTAACTATAGACCAAGACTAAGGATAAAGATAGAAGATAACATATCACTACAATGAAAAAGGGGATGAGAAGAATACTGGGATACAAAAATCACAATTAAAAGTATATAAATATAAATAAAAATGAAAAAGAAATGACGGCAAAAATGAGAAAAGGCAATAATAATTAGCTCAAGGTAAGAGATTAAGACATAGAGAACAATCATTTGAAACTACACAAAAAATGGCGGTTAGTTCGAAATTGCATTCTCATCAGGACAGCCATACAATTCGAATTAAAACCGATAGAATAGCCAGTTTCTGACAATGGCGATAGTATTTAACTATATACACCATTGGAACTGTCTACTGGCTAGTGGAAGGAGAAAAATAAATCAATTGAATTACAAATCTGAAAAATAATACCTCCTCGAACAGAAATATGAACTCACAAGCATTGCACCACGTGTAAGATGAACTAGTGACTGAGCATTTCACCTCACTTCGTCAATGCGAGTGGGCACCGGAATGAATACATTTGAACGATACATAATATGTATGGAGACTTTCAAAACTAGTAATCAGTATAGGACTCAGGACAAGTGGAAAATTGTCATTCGAAAATAGTAAACAGTATTAGACTCAGGCCAAGTGGTAAGTTAGGTGATAAGAATGGGTGAATTCTAAAAAAAAATGAGTTAACCAATCAAAGATAAATAATGCATGTGTAAAATTATTACGTGGTATATTTGAAAATATTAATAATATTATTTACAAATACTTCCGGATATTGGTAATTTTGACAAATGCGTTTAAGATGATTGATGTGGAGAAAGTGAAACCGAGGATCAGAAAGTCGATATATTCGAAATAGCTCGTTTAAAATGATGTTTCTAAACAATTGAATAGAATTACAAGATTGATATGATAGCAGCTTTATGATAGTGAAGTTGTAAGAATCTTTTTGATCATATAGATTGGTGATTACATGATTATTGAGGGTATCTAAAACACACACACACACATATATATATATATATATATATATATATATATATATATATATATATATGTGTGTGTGTGTGTGTGTGTGTGAAATTTTGTGCCATAACAATATGCTTTTTAAAGCAAATATTGAAGTTCACCACAAATCATTTATAATTTACGGTTACTTAAAAGAAAATAAAACTAAAAATATTTAAGACAAATAGATATATACCTGAATTTTCTGGACATCCAGATTCTTCGTTACACGTTTCTGCAATAATGTTAAGAAAACCCATTTTCAGAAAAATGCATTTTTACTAAATAATATTAATAACTTGACTCAGAAATGATAAACAGAAAAGACAAAGAAAAATTTTATATTATTAAATCATATATTTAGTATTATTAAAGTAGTATACATACCTAAAATTTTAAGGCGTTTAGTATTGCTCTCTGAAGTATCAAGTTCATCTGTCAAGAATATAGATTTTAAGAAAGTGCATTTAACAAAATAATAATAATCTGATTGAAAAATGCTCATAGGACAATAAATTAATACTTCAGACTTTTATACAATGCTTACACATATATTTTAAACAAAGTACGGTTAACTAAGAAACTTCTTTACAAATATATATATATATATATATATATATATATATATATATAATGCCTGTAGTCTGAGTTTAAGCATTTATAGTAATGTACTATTGCTTAATCTGAAACAGGCATTTGTTTGGGTTAATTAGAATTAAATACTCAGACCTGAAGGTGAATTTAATTCTGATTAATCATCGAATTTGGGAAGGTTCTGTTCTTTTCTCTTATCGGCATTATGGCCGTGAATTTGCTTCTATGGTGATGTTAATATTACTTGAATTGTATTTTTATTTTTTTTTATTTTTACATAATTCTTATTATTACATTTCAAATATATATATATATATATATATATATATATATATATATATAAATAAAAGAGTAATTCTGTTATTTGTTATAGATTGATGCGAAACATAACTTTTTCGTATATTTTGAATGAAAAAATGATGAAGTGTGTTGTGTGTGACGATAGTAAAGTTACCTAGGGAAAGGTTTCGATTTTTTCTCTATTCTTCGGAAATTCTTTGATTTTTTAAAACTTTTTAGGGGAAACTTGGTGATTAATAGAATGGAATGTTTTCGTCCGAATCGGATCGCAAACCATGAAGTTACTGATGATTAAATGTCTGGATGAAAAGCTTACAGTCACTCTACCGGGCAAGTGTGCCATCGCATACAGGTATATAGAGCATACTGGAGTTGCAAATTTGCAATTAAAATCTTTTTCAATCAGAATTGTTTTACAATACAACTTAAAGGGTATATATAATCCGACAGAAAATTTACTTATTGGGTTCTGTATTGAGTTCAACAGTGCAAGCGTAGTGGCAACTACACTACATAATTTAATTCCATCCCTGTCTCATTTCTTTCATGATATACTCAGACATTGACGCACTCGCAATTTTCTTTTAATCACGTGAGGTCAATAACCCAACTGAAGGATGCCGAAATTATACACTTTCTGTGGAAAGCTTTGAGGAAAAAGCATGTAACTCGCAAAGCTATTAGCCAATCCATAAAATTCGAGGTTTCGAGAACTCGCCAAAAGACGCCATGGAGATATTTCCACAAATTTGTCTCTAAGATCACCGAATTCGCTACTAATTTCACTCAACTTAGACTTTTAAGTTATAATAATGGTTTATTGTTAAGTATTAGTAACACTATGGTGGCACTTCCGTTACACACTTCCGTTTCATCCTCGTCACATTTTTTTAATGTTTTTTCCGTACTCCGCATTCTAAGATGTTTTACATAAAAAAATGTTTTCATATTAGTATTATTTCAGTTTTGAATTAGTATTAAAGCAAAATGTATACCTCCAGGCCTTTTAGAACTTCTACTTGGTTCAGTCTGGTTATCTGGAGAAAATATAAATTTTCAGAAAAATGCATTTTAACTAAATAATAATCATCTGATCGAGAAATAATTATAGGACATAGAAAATTATTAAATTAATATTTTAGACATGTAACAATACAGTGATTACATATATACTTAAACTGAATATGGTTAATTATAAAAGAAACTCGTTAGCAAAATTGTATTTTATATAAAATGAGTTTTGTATTATTATTATTATTAGAGCAAGATGTATACCTGCATTTTCAGGACTTTCAGACTCTGCATTTGATGGTTCCTGTATTTGGTCTGTTGAGAAGATAGAATTTCAGAAAAAATCATGTTAACTATATTAATCATTTGACGATCATAAGATAAAAAAAAATTAAACTAGTATTTGTGATTTCTAATAATACAATGCAGATACATATATTTAAACGGAATATGTTTAACGAAGTAACTGATTATCCATAAAAAAGAAACATTGTATTAATTTAACTAAAACGAGTTTTCCATTGTTTTAAAGTAGGGTGTAAACCTACAAAGTCTCTGTTTAGCGCTTCCACAGCCTAATCTTTTGAGAAGACTAGAAAACACATTTTAACTAAATAATGATAGTTTAAGAGAAATTATCAAATGAAAAAGATAAATTTTAAGTTATTATTTTAGACTTCTAACATTACTATGCATACATTCATATTTAAATAGAAATACGATTAACAAAAAAGAAAACTTATTAACTACACTGAAAAGTGTATTAATATAAAGCTAGTTTTGTATTGTGAATAATGTAATGTGTATGCCTGAATTGTCAGGACGTTTAGAGACTTCGTTTGATGCCCCCAAACATAATCTTTGAATAGACCAGAAAAATGCTTTTAAACTAAATAATTTAACTGAGAAATTATCAAATGACAAAATCACTCTTTAAATATTATTTTAGACTGTTAACATTACTATGCATGCATTGATATTTAAGCAGAATATGCTTAACGAAAAACAAGAAAAATCAATCATGCATAAGCACTGATTATGAAACACTTTCCAACTGAAATGCAATTTCATTTAAAAATCTCTAAAATGTGATATATTCAGTGGTGATATCTTTTACATTATCACAGTATTACAGTAATTTATTATACTTAAATATTTAAAACTGTATCGAAATATAAATCATCTGATTTTCTATGCAAAATCAATGAATATTTCATTCATATAACTTGCATTTCTGACTCCAGAACTAAATAATTTAGTGTGAAAAAAATTCAGCAATTCTTACGTAACTCACCTTACAATCGCTTGAGATATTTGCATTCTGCATAAGTGTAAATTAGGCTTCGTTGAAGAAATAATAAAAGTTTAGGAATCATTTAAAATCGCAACTATTGTAATTGCGTAGGCACGGAATTTAGATACACAGATAATACACAGATACACAGATAATATATATGTGTGCGTGTGTATGTATTCAAAGTATTGGAATCGTGCCGAAGATAGGAACTCGAATTTTCGAAGGATCTACACGTTTTGGGACTTCCAGAACACGAAAATCTATTTTTAGAAAGACGTCTGTGCGTGTAAGGGTGTATCTGTGTGTGTTTTTGTGTGTCTGTGAGGATATTGCTTCCACTCTAACTGAAAAACTAATGGACCGAATTTAATAAAATTTGGTAGGTAAGTTTTTTGTCGGAAACCCTGATGTTCATTTGATTATAATACGATTCGTAATAAAAGAATCTGCCTTCTTTGCGAAATGGCCGGCAGAAATTGCCTTTATCCACTCTAGCTAAAAACTAATTGACCAAATTTAACACAATTTGGTGTATAATATTTCAATAACCTACAAGTGATTTATATATCAAATTTAACAAAATTTGGTATATAAATCATTTGTAGGTTATTCTAGTACGATTCGGGGAAAAGGAACGGGCTATTTTTGCGAAATGGTCCGCAAAAATCGTTAAATACAAAAATAAAAGACTACGTGTGCTCAATTATATCAATTAAATTCCTGTTGCATACGTGATTTTTGACAACAAAAGGAAAAATCTGATGTGGGCAACACATGACTTTCCTTATATAATGTAATGAATTTACTACTTTTGCAGTAAAAAAATAGGATTTTCTTGTAGTAGATACTAATATTCTTTCCAAGATATTGAATTTTCGACAATTAGTCGTCATTTTCATTGATTTAGCGTCATTTTTATCCATTTGGCGAGATTTTCGTTAATTTGGCAACATTTCAAAAAAGTCGCCAAGTTGGCGACATTCCGCCAAATTCGTCGCCAAAATCTCGCCAAGCGTTATGCACTAAGAAATAAGTTTTTCTTAAAGCAGATAAATGACTATTGGCGTTCAAATACAAAAGTATTATTCAAAGTATCTTTTTTCAAGAATGGAACGAGTTAGATCCAGGAGAAGGATGTCACTCAATTTATCGCATGGTATTACATATGAAAAGTAAACATGTTTCTCAATAGGAAATATTTTTATTTTTATTTTATATGACTTTTTGATAATTTTTTTAAAAAATGTACAATATCTCGAGAACGGTTCACGTTAGCGTTCTAAAATTCATGTCAATCGTTTTCTAATGAAAAATTACATAAAAAATGTCTATTTGCGTAACTTTATTAGTGGTTTTAATTTTTTGACGATTTTTTCAAAATTTCATTCGAAAATTTAGGGGGGTTCTGAACATTCGATTGCGTATAAAAACAATAGGCTTCCAGTGTTTACGGATTGTGATTTTTGTACCAAATTTGGCTCGAATCGGTCCATTCGTTCGTCAGTTATCGTCTCCACAGACTCACTGACACACACACACACATACACACATACTTTCACACACACACACACACACACACACACACACACACACAGACATCACTTCAAAAATGCTTGATTCGTGATCAGGGATGCTTGAAACGTGCTCTCCCGTCGAAAACTCGAATTCGAATTTTCGACCCCGTCACAATACTTTCCTTATACATTATGTATATAAGGAAAGTAATAAGACTAACCCCATTACTCTAGGACTAGCCGTTCTTGAGATATTTAAGTTTTTTTTACTTTCCTTATATACATAATGTATAAGGAAAGTATTGTGACGGGGTCGAAAATTCGAATTCGAGTTTTCGACGGGAGAGCACGTTTCAAGCATCCCTGATCACGAATCAAACATTTTTGAAGTGATGTCTGTGTGTGTGTGTGTGTGTGTGTGAAAGTATGTGTGTATGTGTGTGTGTGTGTCAGTGAGCCTGTGGAGACGATAACTGACGAACGAATGGACCGATTCGAGCCAAATTTGGTACAAAAATCACAATCCGTAAACACTGGAAGCCTATTGTTTTTATACGCAATCGAATGTTCAGAACCCCCCTAAATTTTCGAATGAAATTTTGAAAAAATCGTCAAAAAATTAAAACCACTAATAAAGTTACGCAAATAGACATTTCTTATGTAATTTTTCATTAGAAAACGATTGACATGAATTTTAGAACGCTAACGTGAACCGTTCTCGAGATATTGTACATTTTTTAAAAAAATTATCAAAAAGTCATATAAAATAAAAAGAAAAATATTTCCTATTGAGAAACATGTTTACTTTTCATATGTAATACCATGCGATAAATTGAGTGACATCCTTCTCGTGGATCTAACTCGTTCCATTCTTGAAAAAAGATACTTTGAATAATACTTTTGTATTTGAACGCCAATAGTCATTTATCTGCTTTAAGAAAAACTTATTTCTTAGTGCATAACGCTTGGCGAGATTTTGGCGACGAATTTGGCGGAATGTCGCCAACTTGGCGACTTTTTTGAAATGTTGCCAAATTAACGAAAATCTCGCCAAATGGATAAAAATGACGCTAAATCAATGAAAATGACGACTAATTGTCGAAAATTCAATATCTTGGAAAGAATATTAGTATCTACTACAAGAAAATCCTATTTTTTTACTGTAAAAGTAGTAAATTCATTACATTATATAAGGAAAGTCATGTGTTGCCCACATCAGATTTTTTTTGCGTTTTCGCTACGCCACTTTTGACAATAAGTCCATCTATCAAATGAGAACCAAATTTAAGTTTAACGTGCAAATTCAATGTCATTTAAAATACTTATGGATGTTATTTTGTGCAGATAAACTCAAATTATTATTGAAGAAATAAAGAGAACGTGAATATGAGTCTGCAGAGAAATACATGTGCTGTCCACATCAGAATTTTTAACAATATTGCAACAATGATTTATAAAAATGAACGGGGATTATTTGCAGGCCATTTCGAAAAAAAATGTCGGATCTATATTTAAAGATCCACCAAATTGTTGTAGAATAAAATGTTCTGCAAATTTAATCTGTGTACCAAATTTTAATTCTCTAGGACGTAGGAAAGTGCATTAAAAACGCCATCAAATAAGTATATCATGAAAAGTTATATAAAATTAAAAAAAAATTTGAAAAATTGTTATCTACCAAATTTATTTTAAAATGTGAAGCCTCTCTCATATACAAAATAATTAAATTCTTGGAAAGATATTTATTATATAATATATCTATTTTTTCTTTCTGGAGGATATCGCAAAAGTCAGAATTTAATTGAATTCGTTTTTCTCCCTATATTAAATAATTTTTAATTAAAAAACTACCTAACATATTTTACTGAAAATTTTTTTGTATATTCTATGAGATAATGTGAATATTTCCTAAAAATTTCGAAACAATTTGTGAATTTTAAATGTGCTTAAAAAATGTTTGAAAAATGAGATCCCATAGGGTTCAATGTATTTCATTTTTTCAACCCGGGTTCAATAAAAAACTAATTGGGTGATATGATTTATTTATATTCCCATAGGTCCCACAGACCGTCTGAAAAGCATACTAGAATTTCATTTTGATAAAGTCATTTTTACGGCAGTTATCGAGCTAACGGACAGACAGACAGACAGAATGAACTAAGTCATAAACACTTTTCAACTATGTTGTAAAGTGTTAAAAAATACTGATTAACTACAAGTGAAAAATGCATTAATATTAAAGTGAGATTTGTATTGTAATTAGACTAAGATGCACACCTGCATCTATATGTATACTTGCAATAATGACTATTTAACTGAGAAACAATCACATGACAAAAGCAACTTTTAAATTAATATTTTAAACTTCTAATATTACTATGCATGCATTCATATTTAAATGGAATATGTTTAACGAAAAAAAAATATAAAGAGCTGATTAATTAGAACTAATATGAAAGCGAGTCCAATACTATTATTAAAGTAAGTTTAACACTATTAGTAAAGCGAGTTTGTTAATTATTATTAAAAGCACGTTTTGTATTATTATTTAAGAGAGTTTTTAATTATTATTAAAAACAAGTTTTGTATTGTTATTTAAGCGAATTTTTAATTATTTTTTAAAACAAGTTTTGTATTATTACTTAAGCTGGTTTTTTCATTATTATAAAAAACAAGAAGTTTTGTATTATAATTTAAACGAGTTTTTAATTACTATTAAAAACAAGTTTTGTATTATTACTTAAACGATTTTTTTAATTATTATTAAAAATAAGTTTTGCAATATTACTTAACCGAGTGTTTTAATTATTATTAAAGAAAAGTTTTGTATTATTACTTAAGAGAATTTTTAATACTTTACAACATAGTTGAAAATTGTTTATGACTTTGTTCGTTCTGTCTGTCCGTTAGCACGATAACTGCCGTAAAAATGACTTTATCAAAATGGTCTGTGGGACCTATGGGAATATAAATGAATAATATCACCCAATTAGTCTTGGATTGAACCCGGGTTGAAAAAATGATATACATTGAACCCTATGGGACCTACTTTTTCCAACATTTTTTAAGCTTATTTAAAATTCATAAATTGCTTCGAAAGTTTTATGAAATATTCAAATTATCTCACAAAATACATAAAAAAAAATTCAGCAAAATATATTCAGTGGTTTTTAAATAAAAATTAAAATAATAATTACATCCTTTATATAGAGAGATCACGTGACCATTATATGAAGAGATCACGTGACACACTTCAAAAGAAATATGGCATCCATCTTGTGTTAAAATTGTGATTTTTAAAGTTCTTTTTAATTCATATTTAGTATTGTATCCGTCCTAAAACCGCTTTATTTTTTCTTAAATTCTGTGCATCTACACATTGAAACAACGCAATTACAATATAGTTGAGTTGAAATGATCATCCAACTTTGATTACTTCTACAACGAAGCCTACTTTTCACTTATGGAGAATGTAAATACCAAAAGATGTAGAATGAGTTGTATAAGAATTGCTGCATTTTTTTAACGCAAAATTTTTTAACTCATAGAGTCTGCAATATAGCTGATATGAATGAAACATTAATTGATTTTACGCAGAGAAGCACACTATTATTGTTTCGATGAAGTTTTAAGCATAGAGTTGAATTACTTGTACCTCTATGGTTTAAAGTTTTTAAATAAAATAAATTATTATAGTATTGTGATGAAGAGAGCCAAATGATTTAAATTTCGATGACGTCATTTGAATAAAGTTCATTTGTTTTCGATGAAGTTTTCAAATATAATAAATTATTGTAGAATTGCGATAATTTTAAAAGTATTACCGAGGAATGTATCGCATTTTAGAGGTGTTTAAACCAGGCAATTTATATTTCAATGCCGTCATTTGAATGAAGTTAATTTTTTTCGATGAAATTTTAAGTTTTCATATATAATAAATTAATATAGCATTGTGATAATTTTAAAAATATTACCGAGGCATGTATCGCATTTTCGAGATGTTTATATAAACTTGCATTGAAGTTGCAAAGTGTTTCATAATCAATGCTTTATGCATGATTGATCTTTCTTGTTATTATTATTAAAGTGCGTTTTGTAATATTTTTAAAACGATATACATACTTTCATTTTCAGGCTTGTCAATGCCTAAGCTGCCAAAATCAACACTCCTCCAAAGCATATCTATTAATAAGACAAAGTTTCAGAAAAATGCATTTTAAATAAACAATATTCATTGGACTGAGAAATAATCAGAGCGCAAAGAAAAATTGATATTTTAGATTTCTAATAATACAATACATGCATATATATTTAAAAAGTATGCAAGAATTCATATTGATAGTCAAGCGTGTGATATGTATTCTAAGATGGGTTTAAAGGTTTCTCTGTGTAACGGCTTATGGGTTCTAACACCCAAACCGGAATGTTGTTGTTGTTGTTGAGACCCAGACCGTCCGACCTACCAGAAAGGTGTAAGGTAACTGTATGGACGGCCGGGAAGTGCCACCCAATTTAGACCGGAACCCAGTGGGGGAGGCATCCACAGGGACCGTACCCTCCATCCCCTACCCAAACCGGAATGTGTAATAACTGAGTAAAAAAATTAAAGTGCTATTTCTAACGATGATCTGTGCCCGTTACTTAGACATTAACAACGGCACTCAAAGAGAGTAAAAAGTATACATTACTTTTTACAAACATGTACTTGGTACTTTTTAAAATGAACAAATTGTTGGTGTTAAAAATTTTCCCATATTATAGTTTTTGCATATTTTTTTCTTGAAATACCTATTTCTCAGCATCTGCTATAGATAGAGTATAGATGATGTATTAATTCAGCATTAAATTTCAGAGGGGATTAGGGGTTCACTAAAGATTTTCATTTCCGGCACTTTTTCCATTTCCGATTGAGAATTTTTCAATTTATTTAAACATCTCTTATTCAAGCTTAGCTATAGATAAAGATTACATGACAACTAATATGGATCCAGCATTAAATTCTGGAGGAGGTAGATTGGTTCATTAAGGATTTTCATTCCCGGTGTTTTGTGCACTTCCAATTCAAATATAAATATTCGTATGATTGCACGAAATAAGTATGTAAAAAAATAAAAATGCTTAATATTTCCATGAAAAATGAACATATCATTTCACACAACATTAAACTTCTTAATATATTTCTTGTTCCCGTTACAGTACTATATCTGTACATATACTATGTATTGTAGAGAAAACAAAATTTATATTTATTGATTCCCCTACAATACAGGTATATGCAAAGATAAAGTATTGTGACTGGGTAAAAAATGCAATTATCGGATTTTGATGGATTTACGCGCTTTGAGCATCCCTGAATACCAATTATTCACCTTTTCAATGATTTCAATTGTATATCTGTCTGTGTATGCGATATGTTGGGAACAAATTAATGAAATACAATTCATTTTTGTATTACTTCAATCGACGAATTTCGGCAGTTTATTTATTGAATTTCATCATCAAGGTTTCAAAGACATCAAAGTTAATTTTTTTAGAAAATAGAAAAAAAAATTAAAGAACTTAAGTACGCATAAAAATGTAATGGACAAAGTTATTTTATGTGTTAGCTCTTCATTGAAAGGGGATGCCATCATTTATGACACGTTTATCGAGTTTTTAAGATATTTATGCTCTTGATTTAAAGTGGAAAAATTAATAAAATATGAAATAAATTCACTATTGTCAAATAAATGTAACAGCATCAACAGCAACATAAAGAACAGTATCAACAGCACGGAGACAGTGCACAGATATACGAGCCGTATGTGGCGTGGCATTATCTTGTTGGAAAATGGCCCCAGAATGGCTTGCCTGAATGCTTCATAAGTATTTTTAACACGAAAGTAATGGACACCATTATTTAGACGCTATTTCGAGCAGTTCTCGAGATATGGATAATTTTAGTTCTTCGACATGGAGCGCTGTAACACTCGAACCAATTGAGAAAAACGAATAAAATTTGGCCCTATTTTTTAATCTATAAATATAAAAGGCTGTAAATTAGGGGATAGTACAAACCAGTTAAACATTTCCAACTTTTAGTATATTTATCTTCGGAAATTGAAAAATATTTATGGAAACCAAGTTATGTTAAAATTTGTTGGGAACACACCAAAAACTTGCAAATTAAAAAAAAATACCTTTAATACTAAAAACATAGACTTACTTAACATTTCATCGATGTTAGTCATTTTTTCAGGAGATTCCTCTATACAAGTAAATAATAGAAACATTGTAATTCACAGAATATAATAAAATCGTTACAGAAAATGACACAAAATAATTTAGTAAATAATTTCAACGTAAAAACTCATAATCGAATAAAACGTCTGTATGTTTGCATACTCGAAAATTGTTATGGTCCAATTCGGAATATACACTCTTTTGCAAAAAAAACAAAAAAAAAAAACCGAAGCACCATGAAGAAAGTGGTTTTTATTGAAATTAAATATGTGTACAGCGCATACACAGGTAATGAAATAATTACAAATTCAAGGCCGCAGGACCCATCAATTGTTAGCAATTTCAGATTGAATTTTCAATTCAGTAATTGGTGAAACCCCTCTTGGCGGCAATGCATGCTTGTATACGTTTAGGTAAGGAGTGATAAAGCTTTCTAATGTCATCCTGCGATACATTCTGCCAGACATTCCTCAATTACTACTCCAGATCTACTACATTTCGGGGTGCCCGAATCTGGCGGTCCAGCATCTCCCATACATGCTCGATTGGCGAAAGGTCTGGTGACCTTACTGGTCAAGGAACAGCACGGAGACAGTCCACAGATATGTGAGTCGTATGTGGCGTGGCATTATCTTGCTGAGAAATGGCCCCAGAATGACGTGCCATGAAGGGTGACGCAAACGGCCGAAGGATTTCATCAACATATCGTTGAGCTGTTAAAGTTGTACGCAGGATGATTTGGGGCGACTTGCTGTCGTAGGAGATAGCACCTCACACCATCACATCAGGGATAATGGCTTGGCTGTGTGCCTGTGTAAGTCAAAGGCTGATTGGGATCGCTGGCCCTGGCGTCTCCACACACGTACCCGATGGCCATTTGCTGAAAGACTGAAGCGTGATTCATCACTGAACACTATGCGATGCCAGTCTGTTGGCAGCCATGATGCTCGGCTACAACACCACTCCAAATGACTCTATCAATGTTGTGGGGTTATGGGCAGACGTCTTAAAGGTCGCCGTAAGCTTAACCCCACCTCAGCTAAGCGCCGTGAGATGGTGGAAGCACGGGTGGTATGGAAGAGGCTGTAGCACGTTGGATGGCGGACAATGATGCCGTTGGGCCAGTTCTGACCTGTCGCACAATCATCCGATCTTGCCTCGCACTTCTGCATCTTGGCCTTCAAGAGCCTTCATTTCGCCGATGAGTTCCTTGCAGCAACCATTGCTGCCAGCACCTTTGCACAGCAGTGTCTGTTCGGTGCAGGTGACGACCCATTGCTCGGTATGGCCAGCCAGCTTCACGCATCTCGACTATACGACCACGTTCGAACTCGTCTAATTACTTATGAGGTCTTCGGCAACGTCGTAACGGCATTATTGATTATCTCCACGGAACTGCAACGCCGATAATGAGCACAGATAAACCATCCACATTTTAAACCTGTTTTATTGGCTGCTAGTTGCGCAGTGGGGAAACGCGCGCTATGACAGAAGTTAACACTTACTGGCCTTGCAAATTTAGTCATTTGCATACTTGGTATAAATGAATTTGTATGCGAAATGTCGAGATTATCGGAATGTTTTTCAGGGGTGCTTCGTTTTTTTTGCAAAAGAATGTAATTCTGTATCTAATAAAAATAATGTAGAATGACTAAATAATTTATTAAAACGAAAGAAAAGTAACACAAAAATACAACATATATCCGGAGTTTAAAATCATAATCAGTAAAAAAGGGGAACAGACAGTATAAATCAAAACAGGCAGTTTTGATTTTCAAACTATATGGCAGTTATATGATTTTTTTTGTTGCTCCGATACTGATTAAAATTTGGTAATAATCGTAAAAAGGTGAAATCGCTTTTCTTCGTGAAATAAAAAAAATCATATTAAAGAAATATGCAAAATTATAATAAATATATGCGTGCTTTATACGTAATGATTCAGAACAAATAATTTATCTGTCTCATGAAATAAATATATATCATTTGATTATAAATAGCTTTTAGGGAAAGTCACGTTCAAATGTTTTTCTTTTAATATTACTTTTATATGAGGTGTCTGTTTATGAGTAGCATATGTTATGTTTTTGCCCCATATTTTATGTATAATTTGAATATAAATATCAAAAGATACCAATTAGATTTTTTAGGGAAAGTTGTTTGTAAATGCTTTTATTTTAATTTTTATATGAAGTGTTTGTTTATGAGTAGAATATTTCATGTTTTTGCTCCATATTTTATTTATAATTCGAATATAAATATCAAAAGATACCCATTAGAGCTTTTAGGGAAAGTCATGGGAAAATGTTTTTCTTTTAATATTACTGTTACATGAAGTGTTTATTTTATGTTTTTGTTCCATATTTTATGTATAATTTGAATATAAATATCAAAATATACCAATTTAAGCTTTTGGGGAAAGTCGGATGCAAATGTTTTTCTTTTAATATTACTTTTATATGAGAAGTTAATGAATTCCATATTTTATGTTTTCCTTGGATTTTTACGAGTGATGTGTAATTCTTAAATGGATCGAAAGAGAAAAGACAAAACACAAAGACTCCCTATGAAGGGAGTCTCGTTCTCAATATTGAACTGAGTAAAAATCTATTCAACAAGGAAATGGTAATAAGAATTACAGTGAAAATAGAGAGATAATAATTTTCAAAATGTTATGGTTACACACATAGCATATTACGGGTAATATATGCAATTTAAATCTCTAAATATTACGAAATTTGTAACGAAAAAAATATTCCTTCAAGTTTAAAATTTCGAAAGAACCACAACTCAAGTTACAACTCATATGCAAACGTTGAATTAATTTGCTATAAATAAATTAGTTAAATTAACAATTAGGACAAATCGCCCACTGATTTTAATTCTTTATTAGTCACAAAAGAAATACTGATTGGGGAAATTTATTTTTATTAATCTCAAAAGTCAAGAAATGGCTCTAAATGGCAAAATATGAGTCACATAGATTTGTTCGAAATAATGATGTATAAGGAACTTTTATCGATTTACCTTAGATTGGATTTCATTTTCAATTATGGACTTTATGGAGAACTAATTTAATTTCTGCGCCCATGAGGGATTATGATTCCTCTGCATGAACATATGCTCTTATTTAGGATATAACAAAATACCTTATTTGAGAAATTATACATTTCAGCTTTTCTCATTGGAAGCGATATATCTCAAAAGGATAAAGCTATTTTCACGATATTTGATAAGTTAAATTTTAACACCGATAACAATAAGCGAATTGTGTTGAATGCTTTATAAAATCTCTAAGTTTTCTTACTATTTTCTCATAAAATCTAAATTTGTTAATCTGTAGTAGAAGTCATTTGTTGGACAAATCAGATTATGTTATATTGCGGATGACTGTAATTTATTAGAATAAAAATACGTACCTTCAGTTTCTACGACATCAAATTGTATTTGGTCATCTGGTGAAAGAAGATAAAAATGTTATTATATTATAAGAAATTACACCGAAAAAAATAAAATTTATACACTGTGTTGGGTTATACCTTTGGATATTTAATTATTTTAGAAATTTTGCTTTTGGTTTAAACGTGTTCAGGGGTCTTATTTACATAGTCTTTCTCTTCTAGTTATCCATTTTCCAATTGTTTGGGTTTTGATATTCTTCTGTTCCAAATAAGTTCTATTCCATAGGTTTTGTGTTAAAAACGGCGAAAGTTCGTTCTTTTTAGGTTTTAGCAATTTAAATTTATTTAAATTGGCTAATTTGTGATTCCATTTATTGCCCTTTTTATTCCCTTTAATTTGATTCCAAATTTATTGCTCTCTGTTAAAAATTGGTTAATTCATCGCAATTTTACAGTTTTATTCTATTTTCAGCTTTTTAAATATTTCAGAATCGTCCATATTTAAATTATTGCCGAATTCGTATATTTCCAAATCGTTTCACTTCATTCCTTTTTAATTTTCGTCTGCTCCGAAATTCCATTGCTCTTTAAAATTTCGAGTTTTTAATTGGTTGACCGTAATATTAAAATCGTCTGTCATTAATTATTTTATCGTTCATCGATAATTTTGTTTACAATCTGTGGCAGCGATGTTTTGCAGTATATAAGCAAAATCGCGCACTTTTTCGCTCTCTTCTCTTCTGTTTATTGATTAGAACCTGAGATGTGATATGTTAAAGTTGTTTTCAGCGCTTCGGCGCGAGCCGTAGTTCGAATCCGGCGTGCGTTCTGAGGAACGAAAGTTTTTATTTTATTCCCGGCCCATTAATTATGCTCTGTTTATTTGTTATTCCTGCCGCCGAGTTTTAATCTAAACATTCAAGAGCTGCTGAAAATGTTACGTCTGATGGCAGAGAGAGTTGTGTCTATAAGGACTGGATGTTTTGAACTCCTGCCTCTTCAGTCTTGCTAATTAGTTTCCTGTCTGCTAAATGTTGATCCAAGATGTTCCGCGATTTATGCGATGTCCGCCGAGGAAGTTGCAATTTGTTTATTTACCCGAGTTGTGCAGCTCTTTACATGAGGAATGGAATCAATATTTCCGTGCCCAATAGACGGACATATGTGTTTGGTTTTCGTTCTGATGTCAGAAGTTCGGTGCTGCAACTTGGAGAAATGATGTTTATTGCTGGACGTCCGGCTGATTTGGAGAATCTCCCTTGGAGTCGGAATTCGTGGAGCGATCGTTTTTCCAGATTTCTACTGGACAGAAATAAGATCCTGTGCCATGGATTTTCCTCTTCTGGTTTTCCCTGGGTCTGCAGCACGTTTGGTGATTCTGCCTGCCTCCCGCCGATCTCTGCCGTTCTTCTTGGACCCTTGGTGATATTATTCTTTTCCTTCAAGTTTCAGACTAGTTTACTTTTGCCTTATTTAAAATTTAATTGAGCTGGCATAGAATAAGACCCCTTTTGACCTATATACTTTAGGTCACCTGAACCTGTGGTTCTTTAAATTTTGTTCTAAATTCCCTTTTGGCTAACTGATGTTCTTTTATCCCAAATTTTAGTTTTGATAAATAATTGAATAAGTTTAATATTGTTAACTTTAAAATTTAATATTCTAACGTTTTTTTTTCTACCACTATACGACCGGCCATTCCTTTTATTTATTTATTTAAGTTGTTTATTTGATTTGTTTAGTTAATGAGATGTAAAATGTTTTAAAAATTCTTTTAAAAGTGAAGTTTAAAATTTTAATAAACGTTAGATTTTGAAAACCTAAAATTCTGTGTTCTCTCTTTTATTTTACTTTAATGCATGTTTTTATTTTTAGGAAAGTTCCATTTAATTACAAGAGTTACATATTTGTAAATTTAGGGAGAAACTGGTCAACTGGTGCATTTTCAGATTTAATTTCAGATGAACTTTAGAAGTTTTAGAACTTTTGCAGCTTTCAGAGATAGTTTTTCAGTAGTCAGAATAATTTGAATGTTCTTTAGTATTTCATAATGCTCTTTCTTTCCCCCCCCCCCCAACAATTGGTGCCGTGACCAGGATTATCTATGTTAGTTCAACCACAGATATGAATTATTATTTTACGGGATATTTGGATAAGTTCACTTTTAAATTAGTTTTTACACTATGTAACAAGTTAATTTACTTAAATTTAATACAATTGAAACTTTTAACTATAATTATTTCCTTGTTAAGCATCACGATCTTGACATCGTCATCATTGACATCTTTGACAAGAGTCATTCCAAAAATTCTGCTATTGGTTATATTTCGATCAGATAAATGTTCTTGCTTTAGATCACATAATTATACAGGATGTTAATAAATAAGGTACTTTACTTCGTGTTGCATTTACACGGAAACTTGGCTAGATAATAATTTACAATACTTTTTACAGTGCATAGCAGCCATGAAAGTTGAAAAAAGACCGGAGGCTTTGAAAAGACACAAACACGTTAAACAATCATTATATAGATGATTACTAATATCTAATATTTGCTGATGCAGGTAGTGGTAATATTTGTCATATTTTAAAAATTGACTCATATATTTTTCAAGGTTTTCTGAAATTTGTACAGACTGCATTATCTAACTGTATAGTAAGGGGATTAAATTCTATTTGTATGTTCTTAATGGATTATTAACACAAAATACGATTTCTGTTAAATAATTTGCATAGAATAAATTTGGACATCAACAAGTTAAGTTCAGTGTTTCTAGTGTCAGTTTGAAAGATTATTTTAATTTCTCAGTGGATGACAAATAAAGAATTTTCAGCATTTCTAAGCAGCAAGTAAATAGTTCCAAACTAGACAGAGTTCAGTGTTTTTAATGTTAGTTTGAAAGATTATTTTAATTTCTCAGTGGATAACGAATAAATAATTTTCAGCATTTCTAAGCAGTAAGTAGTTCCAAACTAGACAGAGTTCAGTGTTTTTAATGTTAGTTTGAAAGAAAGATTATTTTAATTTCTCAGTGGATGACAAATAAAGAATTTTCAGCATTTCTAAGCAGTAAGTAAATAGTTCCAAACTAGACAGATTTCAGTGTTTTTAATGTTAGTTTGAAAGAGAGATTATTTTAATTTCTCAGTGGATGACAAATAAAGACATTTCAGCATTTCTAAGCAGTAAGTAAATAGTTCCAAACTAGACAGAGTTCAGTGTTTTTAATGTTAGTTTGAAAGATTATTTTAATTTCTCAGTGGATAACAAATAAATAATTTTCAGCATTTCTAAGTAGTAAGTAGTTCCAAACTAGACAGAGTTCAGTGTTTTTAATGTTAGTTTGAAAGAAAGATTATTTTAATTTCTCAGTGGATGACAAATAAAGAATTTTCAGCATTTCTAAGCAGTAAGTAAATAGTTCCAAACTAGACAGAGTTCAGTGTTTTTAATGTTGGTTTGAAAGATTATTTTAATTTCTCAGTGGATAACAAATAAATAATTTTCAGCATTTCTAAGCAGTAAGTAGTTCCAAACTAGACAGAGTTCAGTGTTTTTAATGTTAGTTTGAAAGAAAGATTATTTTAATTTCTCAGTGGATAACAAATAAAGAATTTTCAGCATTTCTAAGCAGCAAGTAGTTACAAACTAGACAGAGTTCGGTGATTTTAATGTTAGTTTGAAAGATTATTTTAATTTCTCAGTGGATAACAAATAAATAATTTTCAGCATTTCTAAGCAGTAAGTAGTTCCAAACTAGACAGAGTTCAGTGTTTTTAATGTTAGTTTGAAAGAAAGATTATTTTAATTTCTCAGTGGATGACAAATAAAGAATTTTCAGCATTTCTAAGCAGTAAGTAAATAGTTCCAAACTAGACAGAGTTCAGTGTTTTTAATGTTGGTTTGAAAGATTATTTTAATTTCTCAGTGGATAACAAATAAATAATTTTCAGCATTTCTAAGCAGTAAGTAGTTCCAAACTAGAAAGAGTTCAGTGTTTTTAATGTTAGTTTGAAAGAAAGATTATTTTAATTTCTCAGTGGATAACAAATAAAGAATTTTCAGCATTTCTAAGCAGCAAGTAGTTACAAACTAGACAGAGTTCGGTGATTTTAATGTTAGTTTGAAAGATTATTTTAATTTTTCAGTGGATAACAAATATAGAATTTTCAGCATACTTAAGCAAAAAGTAGTTAAAAATAGACAAGGTGTTTAAAAAAAGTGAACTGATTAAGATTTTTTGAACCGTTGATTACACATATATATTTCCTGTTGCAAAAATGCTTTAAATAAGGTAGGAAAATTAAGAATTAATAATTTAAATGATGTGCAATATTTTTGTAAAAAAATTAAAAAATTAACTTTTTATATAGTTCTTCTAACGAAAAAAGTCAGATTACAAAAATGTTATCCATATACCGTATTTAGTAAAACAGACAAAATTTTGGCTGTAATATAATCAAATTTGACATCGATTAAAATTTTCATTGGGAAATAAGGGGGCATTCACAAATCAATTTTGGTTACAAAACTAAACTAGTTACTAAAACTTCTGAAACGCTTACTATTTATTCAAATTTATTTTAAGCAAATATTTCAGAAAGCTGTCGTTTCATCATTTCGTCGATTTACGGTGTATATTTAAGCACTCAAGTAATTCTGCTACATAACTAGAGTTTAAATCATGGCGCTGTTCAGTAATGCTGTACTTGTGAGATGATTATGGGAGATGATAATGCAACTGATATCCAACCGATTTCAAAGAAGAACATCTGACAGATCAACAAAATCACAATTATCAGTTCTTATGCCTGGTTTAATTGCTAATAACTGTTAACCAGAATCATTTACCTGTTCTTAATAGTTTTAAAAACGAATTGCTGAAAAAGAAAATCTTATTAAAACCCTGCTAATTGATTTCTGTGATTCAATTTAATATGTGAATGGCCCCTGGGTTCTTGAATTGCGGTGATAATCAGTGTATCGAACATCCCCGATAGATTGGTGCAAGTCAGAAAGTTTGATAATGTATTTCGTTTTAAACGGGGCAACAATTACGGACAACATTTTTGTAATATAACTTCTTTCGCTAGAGGGGTTGTATAAAAATTTAATTTTATAAATCTTTTACAAAAATATTACACATTATTTAAATTACTATTACATGATTTTCTACCTTATTTAAAGCATTTTTGCAATTGAAACTATGTGTTTACAACCCCTCTATACATTTTTGTATACATTGTTTTGTATACATTTTAGTATACAATTGTATACATTTTTGTAACATTATAATAATTGTAACAAAAAATATAGAGAATCAAACATTTTTATATTTTACAATACCTGAACCTCTTGTTTATGAGAATACAACTTTTTAATACTTCCTTGAAGAAAGTAGGAACAAGAAAATTAGGTGACTACAAATGTTTCAAGGGCGTTATGAGCCCTCTTCCTCAGGCCAGGAACAGTTTGCTCTAAACACACGTTAAGATACAGCTGAGATATAAAGGAGTTGTATCTTAGCGTTTACTAAGCGCACACTGTTCTTGATCTGAGGAGGAGGGCTTATAACTTCCTCAAAACAATTGTATTCACCTAATTGTAGTTTAGTTACCTTTCTTATGCCTGCTTTTTTTAAAGGAAGTACTAGAAAGTTATATACTTATACTTTCTATTAACTAATTTTTCATAATTTAAAATTTAATTTAAGATGATATATAATTGAATGGGAAAAGCTTTTAAGAACATACCGATATTGTAAGGAGAATCCAATTCCTCTTTATCGAAATCCGATAATGTTTCTTCTGAAAATAAAGGTATAAATGCTGAATACTAGTTGAATATTGTTTTGCACAATAAAAGACATGCATGAATATTTTTTATTCCTATGTGATGTCTAGCTATGCACCATTTTAACAATAACAACGTAAAACAACATAAAAACTTGATTGAAATTATTCTGCAAGTAAGCCTTCTTTTGGATTTTGGCAACGAAAAGGGATAGTACAAAGAGAAGAAAATTTTAACGAAATTATGTTTTTACTAGAATATTCCACATTTATTTCCATCTCTCACGGATTTCTTTTCTTACATGCACATGCACACATATATTATGACTAGAATTTCTAAAGTTGAAAGTTAAACGGGACCAATCATGATTAAATATGCAGTATTTAAACGAATGCCTGAGAATTAAGGTGCAGAACTCTAATTAAAATTTCATCGTACCTTGTATCGAATTTTCGAAAACCAAAAATGCTTTAACAATACGCCCACTTAGAGCAAGAACAAGAAAAAAATAACGCGTTGGACAGGTGCAGCTACAACACGTCCGTTGACATTTTTTAAAAGTGCAATAGCTTTCATATCAAGTACGCCCCATGTGCCCGCAAAGCGTAACTAAGTATATCCGCCACTATGCGTCCAAAATGTTCTGATACATGCAAAAAAGATAATCTAATTCTAGTCAATAATTCGCTAAGTTATGCTCGCTGCGCGGGATCAATAAAAAGTTTATGATTTTGGATCATCAGACCGACATCTCGTTAAATACGGGCTCATTATAAGCGAGTTCTGCTATAGGACATTTGAGAAAACTTGATATTAACATTGAACGTTCCATCAGATTTTCCAAAGTGAGGTTAGTTTCAACTTTTGTCAGTGGAGGATCTTCAAGCCTTAGGCCACCCCGCGAGATCCGTAAATGGGACCTCTATCAATTAAAATTCCCGAAATATTTATTTTCTTTGCGTCTTTTACACCTCTGGGCCCCTATGCATTGCAGTGTTTAGTGGGATTGTAGCTCCGCTTCTTGTCTTTGTGAAAAGCAAGATTTTTTTTGTATCTCGGAACCTGACCTGAACTATCTTTATAGCGAATTCCGTAGCTGCTGGTCGCTTGATTATAATTTTCAGTTGCGCAATCAAAAGAAAAATAGACAGACAGATAGACAGCTTCATTTCTTAAGTAAGATATAAGCACACAAGAAACCTACAAATTAAAAAACGAATCTGATAATAGTACATATTTACATACCCAGCAATTTGTTGAATTTGTTGCAGGTTGAAAGGATGTCCACATCTATATAAATAAATAAATAAATAAATAAATATATATATATATATATATATATATATATATATATATATATATATATATATATATATATATATATAAATCATTTCAATGTAAAAATGTTACAGAAAATGGCATAAAAATTGAGCAACCACTTTCAATGTAAACTCATAAAAAAATTTTTTGTTTGCATGCCATCAAAATAGCTGTTAGCCATACAACCTCTTTCAGAATCTAATATAAATAAGAAAGAAATAATTAACAATATATAAAATAGACAGACAGACAGACAGACAGACAAGACAGACAGACAAGAATGCAATAAAAACGATAAAAAAAAATTCATTATATGCTGTCAACTTACAATTATAAATCAGCTAAATAAGGAAACTGAAAATATATATCATATTACAAAAAGAATTGCAAAAATAACAATGAACCTAAAAAACTGACTTAGAATAAGCGACAAGGGAGCTCCCAACACAAGGAACTTCTTATATGTAATGAACGTTTCATATCTAAATAATACATCAGTATATGCAGGTAGTCATATATAAAGTTTTACCAGATATTTCAAACATACAGAAGGACCCAGTAATAACGAAGCAGTCCAGGATGCACTATAATGCTTATTATCTTTTAAACCTTTTTGCTCAATACTATTGAATATTATTATTTTGCATGCTCCGTAAATCCTCCTAACTGAAATGTTCGTTTGTTAAAAAAGAACAGATAAGGTTTAAATTGACATTGCACCAATCTATATATACTAATTGCCAAGTGTCTGTTTGTCCGTCTGCCTCGCTTTTTTTAGGCATTTCCCGAATAGATAGAGACTTGCAGAATAAATCCGAACCTACAGTAATCAGCGTTAATTTGAACTGTTATTTGTTGAAAGGACATCAGCACAACATTAGTACTGATTATCCAAAACGAATCTGAGATATTCCGCGGGAGGCACGTTTTGTCAACTGCGACATCTTTAAGGAAGCTCAACGTTCTTAAGTGATGTTTTCCAAAGACAGACCGATTCATTTTACTCATAATGGACATTCCGTCAGTAATGATAGGACCGTAAACTACGCAGTAAATTTTATTAGTTTATCTACTACAAAGAAAAATTTCTTATTTTGACAAAGTCTTTAGAATATTTGTGTTATGATGAATAAATGTTTTTCTAAAGAAACTACATATCAATATATTTCACATGGAGGCGCAAGTGTCATAAATATCGCAGGACCTGCCTACTGGGGGCTTTTTAAGTGTCGTACGTATCATTTACTTACTGAGAGGCATCTAATTATGACGGAAGCGCCAATTCTTTGTGCAGCAAAGCATTTACCACGCAATGCAGCAGCAATATTCTGCTCACAAGAAACTTGGGAAGCCATATTTTTCACTTTATGATAGGCATTTAATAGCACCAAAGAACACAGAAAACGTCTTATAGGAGATAGTTTTTTAATAAGAAAACCCTCCCAAGTTCATCTCTATTAAGGTCTGAAAAATTCTACTAGGTTCAAGATAATTTAACAGTAGTAACAAATTAAAGCTAAACAATGACCAAGATAATCAATCGTGTGAACACAAGTATTGTAAAATAAAGATAGACAGCAGAAGTAAAAAAAGAGAAATTATTACCGCATTCCAATGATCCTTAAGACAGCTATCATGGAAAAAATTGTGAGTTTGAGCCTGATTTTATAATTATTATACAAATAATGCAACTAAATACTGTAGATCAGTGTTTCCCAAACTTTATTAACACGCGGCGCACTTTACAACAAATGTAAATTTTGCGGAGCACTTATTATATATATATATATATATATATATATATATATATACTAAAATGTATATAAAATGGGTATTTAAACATATAAACATGAAAAATGAAACTAACGAAAATTATTAAGTACAGTACTTACTTTTTGTTCGGTAAATAAAAAAAATTATCAATGTGAAACATGGGTTTGATGTTTTTTCGCCATATTTTCTATATTTGGACGTATTTCAGATAAACAGACCCTCATTTCATCTTCAATGCAATGAAGTCTCGCCGTTTTTTTGCATTTAATGTTAGTGAGTGAAAAAAATCCCAATTCGCATAAATATGATGTGGAAAACTGCATCAAAACGGATAATGTTTTTTAGCTACCGAGGGATATTCTTCTCTAATAGAAATCAAAAATGCATCAATAGGTAAATCTGCATGCTTGATTTTAAGTCCCCGATCACTGGAAATAGAAGCCAATTCTTCTTCTTCTTTTAAGTTTTAACCAACATCAGGTAAAATTTTTATGAATGGATTTCGGACCCATTCATAATCTTCTGTATTCAGTGATGGAAAATAATAGTTTAATTTTTCTTCTAGAATTGCCAAATGCTCAACTACAATAGGAGTCATTTCTTTTATGTTGGTTTTACCAAGCAATGAAAACATTTCAAAGCTACCATTTTTAGCTCTAGTTTTCCAAATTGCTATTTTTTTCTGAAATGCAATCAGTTTCTCTGTCGAAGTAAGAATATTTTCATTTTTACCTCGCATGCTTGTGTTAAGACTATTAAGATGTGCAAATATCTCTGTTAAATATTTCAGTCTAGAAATCCAAAATTTCCATCTTAAGCAGTCTCAGAAACGTTGGTGTTTTTCTCCTTTAAAAAAGGTAAGTAATTATTTCTGGAGTTCATGTATGCGACTTAAAACCTTTCCTTTTGATAGTCACCTGACTTTCGCGTGTAAAATGAATCATTTATGCTGGGAATCCATATCTACACAAATTTGTTCAAATAAGCGAGTCCTCAACGGTCTGCTTTTTATATAATGCACCATTTCAACAACTTGATCTAATACTTCTTTTAATTCAACTGGTAATGTTTTCGAAACTAGTACCTCTCTATGTAGAAAGTAATGAGTTCGGATAATATTTGGATTTTCTTGTCTTACTAATAATGCAAAACCTTTCATCGAGCCTACCATGAATGGAGCACCATTTGTACATATTCCAACACATGATTTCCGTGAAAAATTCCATTTTTAACACTTTACAACAAAGTTGAAAAGTGTTTATGACTTTGTTTATTCTGTCTGTCTGTCTGTCTGTCTGTCCGTTCGCACGATAACTGCCGTAAAAATGATTTAATCAAAATGAAATTTTAGTATGTTGTTCAGACGGTCTGTAGAACCTATGGGAATATAAATGAATAATATTACCCAATTAGTTTTGGATTGAACCCGGGTCGAAAAAATAAAATACATTGAGCCTATCTACACAAATTTGTTCAAATAAGCGAGTCCTCAACGATCTGCTTTTTATATAATGCACCATTTCAACAACTTGATCTAATACTTCTTTTAATTCAACTGGTAATGTTTTCGAAACTAGTACCTCTCTATGTAGAAAGTAATGAGTTCGGATAATATTTGGATTTTCTTGTCTTACTAATAATGCAAAACCTTTCATCGAGCCCTATGTGACCTAATTTTTCAAACATTTTTTAAGCGGATTTAAAATTCACAAATTGCTTCGAAAATTTTAGGCAATATTTAAATTGTTTCATAAAATATATAAAAAAAAATTCAGCGAAATATATTCAGTAGTTTTTTAATTAAAATTAAAATAATAATTACACTTCTTATATGAAACGATCACGTGACCATGATATGAAACGATCACATGACCCACTTCAAAATGATATATGGCATCCGTCTTGTTTCAAAATCGTGATTTTTTTAAGTTCTTTTTAATTCATATTGAGTGTTGTATCCGTCCTAAAACTACTTTATTTTTGCTTAAATTCTGTGCATCTACATACTGAAACAACGCAATGACAATATATTTGAGTTTAAATGCTCTTCCAAATTTCATTATATTGTTGTATTAGCATTCCTGTATTTTTTTAACACAAAATAATTTAGTCCATGGATTCTGCATGGCTGATATGAATGAAATATTAATTGATTTCATAAGGAGAAGGACGATTTTTTTCGATGAAGTTTCAAGCATAGAGTTTAATTTTTTGTAGCTCCATGGTCTTAAACAAAATGTTTAAATAAAATAAATTATTATAGTATTGTGATGAATGAAATGAATGGCAGAAAGTTATGAATGAAATCCTGTTTTTATAGAGAGATCCAGGCGTGTTATTTTTTCTATGACGGCATTTGAATTAATTTCAGTTGTTTTCGATGAAGTTTTCAAATATAATAAATTATCGTAGTATTATGATAATTCTAAAACTATTACCGAGGAATGTATAACATTTTAGAGATGTTTAAACCAGGCAATTTATATTTCAATGCCGTCATTTGAATGAAGTTCATTTTTTTCGATGAAGGTTTAAGTTTTCAAATATAATAAATTAATGCAGTATTGTGATAAGTTTCAAAATATTACCGAGGAATGTATTGCATTTTAGACTTGTTTAAATAAAATTGCATTGAAGTTGGAAAGTGTTTCATAATCAATGCTTTAAGCATGATTGATCTTTCTTGTTTAAGATAGCCAGATAAAATACCAAATATATGTTGACTTGTTACAGTACTTGACATTTCTTTGCAGCAAAAAAATTGATTTATGATTTGATCTCCATCAGTAAATCGAATAAATGTAAGTAATTGGGCCTTATGTGTAATGTCAGTTAATTTATCTGCTTGCAAAGCAAATTCTGAGTTCTGAAGTTTATTCCACACATTTTCTTCTATATCAGCAGACAAATCCATAATTCGCCCATGAATTGTATTATTTGAGAGAGGAATTTTGTTAATTTCTTGCTCTGCCTCATTCCCAAACATTGTTTTAACATGCGAACAAGGTAATAGACTCGGGTAAAGTGTGAAACTTCATTTTTAATGCAATCATTTGGGCTATCTCAATAGAAGCGATTTGAGCCTTTTCTGAAATTGTAAACTTTTTTTAAAAAATATTTACCCTGCTTTGATTGTTGTTCTGACAGTCTTTTGAAATCATTCAAATCTTTTCCTTGAAGATATTGGTGTTTAGTTGTAAAATATCTTTTTAACTTGCTAGGTAACATGACTTCGTTAGACATTTTTTCGCCACAGACAAGGCAAAGAGGGAATGGGTGATCATCGTTTCCAGTCCAAGTAAAACCAAACTTTAAATAAGTATTGCAGTACTGACTATTAGGCCTTGCTTTTACCATATTACTAGTACAAGACTTAGTTACTTTTGACATACGTTCATGTGCAGATTCGCAATCGTCACTGTTATTTTTCCTCTTAATAAACCTATCCCTTTTTATGGGAAATATATTTTACCTAAGAAATAATTACAGAAAAATGAAATACTGCTATAAAATATTCATACTAAATAAACATTAACGAAACAAAAAGCACTTCCAATCTGATCGAAATCAATTATAAAACTAAGGTAAATGAGTCAATGACGAGTGGACAACAGAATGCCGTATCAGCCAATGAGGACGCGACCCTCAAAATGCAGAAGCCATTTGCATACCAACTACTGCTAATTATTCAATTTACAATTTTGCATTCGTATTTGATTATTCCATAAATTTTATTTTTAATGAAACTTATAACATCTTTACATAAATTAAATAAATATATCAGGAAATACCACATGAATTTTTTAATCAAAATTAATAAATATTGAAACGAATGATACAATTGCCAGAGACATGACAGACGTACCAATTGTGATCATTAAAAACACTCTTGTATCCAAAATACCGTATAAGCGTAAATTAATTATATACAAGTAATATGTTGGAGGAATTCACAAGCATAAGGGTATGTATTAATAATAATTATATATAATTCAACATAGTATATATATATATAAAAATATTAAAATAGTAAATCCAAATGTAGAATGGAAGAAGTAACTCATAATACACTATCTTAAAAATCTACCTACGGAATACAATGAAATATATATATATATATATATATATATATATATATATATCTATATATATATATATATATATATATATATATATATATATATATATATATATATCTATATATATATATATATATATAAATATAAATTAGTAAATCCAATGTTAGAATGTAAGTAGTAACTCATAATACACTATTCCAAAATTTTCTACAAAATACAAAGAAATAAAAGAAATTAAGACATAAAGAGGAAATAATAAAGCGTAATGCAGGTCATAAAGATAAAGACAATCAACAAATTTCAAAGAAGAGGAATGAAAATATATATATATATATATATATATATATATATATATATATATATATATATATAATTTCTTTAAAGGAAACTAACATTCGTGCTGAACCAAGCACTACACAACAAATATGCAAGAATTTATATTATTTTAATATTAATGATTTATATTAAGAGTTTTATTTCATATTTTATTCATTTTTAATATAATTTTAATTCTTTCGCGGCACACAGTTTGGGAAACACTGCTGTAGATGATACACACTTTCCTTCAAAAAATTAAGCAGTAAATCCGCCATAACTCAAAAAGTTCTTGTTTGATTGATTTCAAATTCAGACCTAATTTTTATATTGTTCAAGGAGCAAATCGCTGTAGGACAAATCATTGGATATTTGCAGCATATCCCCATCGACGAAATAGACTGAAATTTGATGAAGTGAAGGTAAAAGATTGGACATTAAACATTGCAAACGAAAAAGATTCATTTTATCAAGGTTCGATTTCCAGAAATGTTTCAGTATATAGCATTAGGTATCTATTTTATTATTTAGAAAAACTGAAAAAATGTAGTGTTTATTATAAATACTTTTATAATGTGATAAGAGATCTTTTGATGCTTGTTATAACGGAATTTCACTGAGTTACTTTGAAATTTTGTATTTGGGTAAAGAAATACGAAATACATAAATAATTCTAACAAAAAAATTCCTCTTGAGCTGATCTGAGGCACAACACTCGTAAGCAAGCAATTTCTCGGAGAAAACAATTGAGCATCAAAATCTAAAAAAAGACATTCAGAACGATGCTCTCCATTTTGTCCATGAAGAAAATGTTTTTGTGATTGCAGATTTTGAAACATTTTTCTTGAAAAATACTTTGATATAATTTTTAACACCTAATGATGCGTTAAGATAATAAGCAAAATTGATTTAAGTAATGAAAAAAAAAAAAAAATTAAAAAACTTACTCGGAGCAGTTAAATCTTGGCTAAATGTGTCCACTTGAAAAGCACTTGGTGAGGGTAAATTTGTATACCCTTGTAAATCTTGTTCATAATTTTCATATGGCGCATTCTGGTTACATGCTATAAATTCGAAGACTGGAAACTCTAGGAGAAATGATAAACAAATTGATATATACTGATTGATCTTAAAATGCACGCCTAATCAACATTGTTTACTTAGCAGTCTAAATACTAACAACTTTCGTGTGATAACATTTCAGGACATGCGAAAGATATTTTCGCAAGGTGAAAAATCAAAACTCCTCTATACTATAACTCTCATGGCGCCATAAGTAACGAAAAAGTAGTTTCATTTGCATAAACGCAGATATTGCAGCCAAGTTCTGGGTATATAAGTGGTCACAACTGCTGAATGTCATTCTCTAGAAACTAAACAAATTGGATTTTTAGGATGATTAGGAGAGTAATTCCGTATTTAAGAAACTCAGTTATAAGAAATGACTTTAAAATTAAAGCCATAAGATCTCGAATTAAAGAAGATATGGTAAACTTCCAACTGTTCCCAATGAGCTTATTTTCAACTTATATGATTATGATTATCAAAAGTCTAAATACACCACAAGAGACGTCGTGCTATTATTCTCAGTTTGGAATAACTTAAAATCCCGTATGAATCCTTTTCTTTCAATCTATAAATTACTTTATTACCCAAGGCATGGAATATTTTTATATTCCATGCCTTGGGTAATAAAGTAATTTATGGAATATTTTTATATTCCATAAATCCCACCAAATTGATAATTTTGCCAAGTTTAAATTAAGATCTGTGCCATTCCGCTAAACTGTCAAATACAAATGTGTACCAATATTCCACATTAGGAGCTTGGACTAAAATATAAATGCAAATGAACTATCTTGAAATCCCCATGGCGATCACTTAACTAATGTGAAAATGATGTTCTGCCAAAAATACTGTTTTTTAATTTGTTCTCCTTCATAGATTCATTGCTGAGTATTTCCCTACATGCAACATACAGTGACTATGTTCCTCGATCATCGATGAATGTAAATACCAACATTTGCATATCGCTTGTGTTCGTTTTTCTGTGGTATCTATGGTGTCAAAAGCCCAGACCGTCCGGCTCATCCTAGGATATAGAGCAGAAAGGTGGACGGTCGGGGTAGCTATGGTGTGGCGACCCATTTAAAAAACCACGGCGACCCTTCTAAAAAGTCACGGCGACCCCCCATTTGAGTCGCGACAATAGGTTAAGAACCCTACTCTAGCCCTGTTAAACCAGATGGCGATTTAAACGTTCCAAAAATTATTTTATTGCAATGAAAAGTTTTAGACGCAAACACACTGTTTTCACCGAACATCTAATTTGCATATCACCGAACGTCTAATTTGCATTACCACAGTAAGTTTCGCCCAATAAATTCAGACATGTACTCGCTATCTGACAATTTTTATTTTGTGCTTAACTTTTGGACGGCAGTGTACTTAAAGTATTTATATAAAATAATAGTTTAAGTTTAATTTTTATTTAAATAATGTGATAGTTATCTGTTTGAATAAAATTATATTATATTTAAGCATGCTGCACGTTAAAACATTGAAGAATTATGTGGGTAAAATACTATTATAAGCCATAAAATACAATTAATTCCCCTACTTTGAAACCTCACTTAATGAAGGGTTACTTTCTCAAAAAATATGTTACCTTTTTATTTTTAGATGAAGAACGTTTTAAGAGAAACAATTATTTGAAAATGATATTTCTTTTATATTTGTTATAGCCTAGAATTAAGAGTCCATAATAATAATTATCGGGTAGACATCAAGAAATAGACAGAAAAAGTCAATTACAAAGTTGTCCAGAAAAGAACAAAATATGCATATGGGAAACAATAAATATTTGTCAAAAAGCCATATCATCAGGACTTGTAACACAGTGACACATGCAATGCTTATGGAAGTACAAGATAATATTATTTCTCGGATCCAAATGTGCTTTGTTGCTGATGACGAGCACGAACGTGAACAGGCTGATCCCTGTGTATGTAAGTGCTGTTTATTTTAGCATACAGAATAGGACAGCATTTCAGCAATAATCATATTGTGTCAAATAAATGCTTTCTGTCACAGTTTTGTGCTTGATCGCCACTTATCAGACAATGCTTAATAACTTTGTAAGTGGCTTTTTTTGTCATCTATTTTATTTTGTTGTCGAGTTCTCTATCCTAACTTTTCAAAATCCTCTTTAGGGGCGCTGCAATCACTATATTATCGATTCGATCGGGTATGACCACTTCAATGTAGGTAGATCTTTATAAAGTTATTGGGATGCCGAGAAAGTTTCCCCTTGAGATCACGCACATTCATGTTTGAATGCATTTGATTCAAGAGTAGTAAGAAAAGGAGAGTTCACCGCCGATGGCGGAGCAATGCGGAGCGCGGAGCAAAATGGCCGCCATCTTAAATTCCGTAATCCTGGACGGGGGTGTAAAAGGGGGGGGGGGGGAAATGAAAAAAAAGGTGGGGGTAGAAATTTTGGAGAAACTTTTTGTCGGGTGGCAACGATGTCGTAGTCTTGTACGAGGGGTTGAGGGGAAAATAAATTTTTGGAATGAGATTTTTCTAAGGATTTTACGAAGTGAACTGCGAGAATCTTGTAGGGTGAGATACTTGAAAATATCGTATGATGAGGGGTATGTCAAGAGGATCCAACATGAATTTTAAGAAAGTGTCACTTTTAGCGTTTTTTCACAAAAAGTTTTCAAAACGTTAAAAAAACAACAAAAATGTACGTTTTTAAAATAAATTGTGGTTTTTAGATTGTTTGAATTCTCTATGGGAAATAACATGGGTTTTCACACTTTTGTGTATTTTTTGTAAAAAAAATGTGCGTTTTTGCAAAAGTGTTACCAAAAAAGCGTTTTTTGAAAAATGTGACATTTTGCGATTTTTTTTCAAAATGCCGTTTTCTCTATGGGAATTAACATAGGTTTTCGCACTTTTACATTTTTTTAAAAAAAATGTGCGTTTTTGCGAAAGTGTTACCAAAAAAGCGTTTTTTGAAAAATGTGACATTTTGCGATTTTTTTTCAAAATGCCGTTTTCTCTATGGGAATTAACATAGGTTTTCGCACTTTTACATTTTTTTAAAAAAAATGTGCGTTTTTGCAAAAGTGTTACCAAAAATGCGTTTTTTGAAAAATGTGACATTTTGCGATTTTTTTCAAAAACACACTTTTTACTTGTAAAAACTAAGAAAAACACGTTTTAAAAGTAGCAGAATCGCGTGAATTGGTGTTTTAAAGTAGCAGAATCGCGTGAATCGGGTGTATGGGAATCTCGAGAATCTCGGGGGTTTAAGGGGTGTGTTTCCTCAACCATTTCGGCCTTCGATTTCAAAATTTAAAAAATAAATATTTTAAATAATCGTGAAAGTGTGCTTATGTCCAAAATACCTGAGTGTTATGAATCTCACAAGTTAATTAAAGGATGTTAATTAAATTAATTGATTAAGTATTGAATGTCTGTATACCAGGAGCATGTCAAATAGTAATGTTATGAATCCCACATCCATTTTAGTCTGAAAATCTAGAAAAACCTCATAGAATATACCTATTTTAAAAATAAGTATTATAAAAAAGGGCTAGTGTATCAGTTTATACGCATAGTGTGTGTCTTATTTCTCTAAATCCCGTCATTTTTAAAAATAAAAGTACATGCCAGAACCCTCCACGCCTAACTCTCATAAAAATGATTTACCTATGAGTGCCCCCGCCCAACACTTTTGTGCGGACGGAGGGGAGATGTTTAACACATTCTCGGCACTAGGAGAATACGTAGTGGACGTTGGCACGTGTTATATTACTGAATAAGAAATTGCTTAGCCCGAAATACAAGCGAGTCTGTATTCAGGAGATTAGTCGAAAATGTCTATCCTCTGATTTTTAACGTTTGAAATAGCAAAATACACGCTAATTTCTTTACAACGAATAACATATATTTCTTGTATGCATACCAGTTCTAAGTGAAATTCAACACATATAGCTTTCTGAGGGAGGGAGAAACGGCTAATATGGTGATACATATGACACACGCGCTCAGCACAAATCGATGGAAATAAATGCTGAGATAGTTTTTAAAGATGAGACTTTGAAATTTTTCTCGATAAATAAGGTATTTGAGGTTATTTAACGTGTGAATGATCGATACATGCCAATAAAATGAGGAACTAGGCCAAGTTTACAAGTATAGGACTTTAAAGTTTTGATGTTTTAGGGGTAGAACTTGAATTTATAATTAAACATGATTTCTACTAACTACTGCAAAGGCAGAAATGCATAGCGAAAGGGGTTATGTGTGTATATATATATATATATATATAATGCATATAACCAACACCCACCGGTGGAATGCAGATCTAAGATAGTATTTTTAGGAGAAGACATGGGATTCTTAAGTAAATGGAGTATTTAGAGACATTTAAAGAGATATAAACATGAGATAAGGTAACATCCATAATACACACAACTAATATAGGACAGCGAAAGGAAAACTTTAGTATTGTTTAGAGACCGAACTTCAAATTTTTAAGTAAATGTAGGTGTTTGGAAAATTTTTAATGAACTATGTGCGATACACATGTCTCCGATCACAGTGGTGGAAAAGTGATATCGGAGCAGTTTTTAAAGATGTGACTTTAACTTTTTCAATTAAGTGAAGAATCTGCTAAATATTAGAGGGTGCTGACGCTTACGGAGGGTTTTATGTATAATACACATAAGCAGCATATAACATTAGGAAGGGGATATTAGAAAATTTTTTAAAGATAGGACTTTAGATTTTGGAACTAAATGAGATATCAAGAAACATTTAAAGGGGATGAAAACATCTAATGAGGCGGAATGGGGGTGTACTTACCCAAGATACCCAGCACTGAAATTATTCACTAAGATAAATTTTTTTTTTTTTTTAAAGTAAAGACTTTAGAAGTTTCACATAAAAGGCAATGTATACTAGTTTTTAAAGAAATGAAAACGCCCAGCGAGATGACTTAGAATGAATACAACGCCGATATATATATAACAGTGAAAAGAAAACCTAAATATTGTTTAAAGACTGCACTTCAAATTTCAAAGTAAATGTACATACCCAGAAACTTTTAATGGACTAGTATAATACACATACTCTATATAACAGTTAAATGACGAACTAAGAATAATTTATAAGTATGTAACTTTGGATTTTTTTAGTTAAATAGGGATTTCAGCTAATTTTTAGAGGGATAGAAAGGTATACTAAAGGGTGTACAACAAATTTTTAGAAGGAACTGAGGGAATTTTCTAGCTAAATAGGGATTTCCACTACTTTTTAAAGGGATATAAAGACATACTAAAGGGTATACAGTAAAATTTTAGAGGGGACTTTGAGAATTTTTTAGCTAAATAGGGATTTCTACTAACTTTTAAGGAATAGAAACACGTACTGAAGAGTACAGAGCGTAATCATTACTAACACCTAGTGCTAAAATGAGGAATTAGAGTAATATTTAGGGGATGGGACTTTAGATTTTTAAGTAAATGTTATGTTTAAAAAACTTTTAAAGTAGCGTAAATACCTACTAAGATGACATATGCGATACACATAGCCAATACATAGTTATTAAATAGGGAAAAGCTAAGATGGCTTTTTAGAATAACACCTAAAATTTTTTCTAACTAAGCGCAATATATCAACACTTAAAGCGGACGAATACGAAGATTCAGACGGCATGTGTGATACACATCGCAGGCACATAATAGTTAAATGTTAATTTAAGTAAGTTTTTAAGGATAGAACTCTGAATTTTTTTGGGTAAATGAGATGTTTAAGAACATTTAAAGAGTCAAAAACACCTAATAAGGCGGTATGAGATGATTTCATCATCATCAGATAACAGCGAAATGAGGATACTACAAATATTTTAAAGGGGAATCCTTAAAATTTCTAAGTAAATAACCTTTAAAGAGGCGAAAAATATATAGTGAAGTTGTGTAGATAATACAGATCATCGACATTCTAAAACAGACAAGACATGTCTATACAAGATAAAAAATGTTGTACGTTAATATAAACATACATTATTCTATGTAGCAATGTAATACATACCCCAAGATTTATATAAAGTAATCGCGAATCCATTATACCAATCCCATCAGAAATCAGCTAAAATAATAAAATTACCAAGCTGAATAATATATCTAGGTACTAAAACCCCAACAAACTACATTAAATTGATAAAAATCTTAACTAAATAAAATAATGAAGCTGTAACATACTATAAAAATACTAAGTTTACTAAAATAATAGAATAAAATCATATTAAAGCAAGTACTTACATGTTCAATCCGACTCAAAAATGCTGCATTAGGTGTAGGCCGATGAATAATGACAGATATAACATCTCCAGCTTTACCAACTTAAACCGACATATTCGCAGAGCAACTTGAAACGCGTCTTGACAGCACGAAATCCACAGCAGAAGTGATAAAATCGATACTTAAACGACACCCCCTACACGACAAGGTCACATCAAGGTCATATCATGGTTACTGTTAAACTATGGTATAAAATAGAATCACATGTTAAAAAATAATAGATTTTAGTAAAATAATTAAAGAAAATCCCTTTGTGATTATGAATGGCCTGTCTATTTTTACCGTGTGTATGTGTGTGTGTGTGTGTGTGCATGTGTGTAATTATACCTTAAAAAGCTATATATCTGTAGTATCCCAACGGATACTAATATTTGTTTTACACATTTAGTTAAAACTTTTTTTAATTACACTTAAAATAAGTGCAACAGAAATAAAGTTTTTCTAAGTTTGAAAAACAAATATTAGTATCCGTTGGGATACAACAGATATATAGCTTTTTAAGGTATAATTACACACATGCACACACACACACACACACATACACACGGTAAAAATAGACAGGCCATTCATAATCACAAAGGGATTTTCTTTAATTATTTTACTAAAATCTATTATTTTTTAACATGTGATTCTATTTTATACCATAGTTTAACAGTAACCATGATATGACCTTGATGTGACCTTGTCGTGTAGGGGGTGTCGTTTAAGTATCGATTTTATCACTTCTGCTGTGGATTTCGTGCTGTCAAGACGCGTTTCAAGTTGCTCTGCGAATATGTCGGTTTAAGTTGGTAAAGCTGGAGATGTTATATCTGTCATTATTCATCGGCCTACACCTAATGCAGCATTTTTGAGTCGGATTGAACATGTAAGTACTTGCTTTAATATGATTTTATTCTATTATTTTATTAAACTTAGTATTTTTATAGTATGTTACAGCTTCATTATTTTATTTAGTTAAGATTTTTATCAATTTAATGTAGTTTGTTGGGGTTTTAGTACCTAGATATATTATTCAGCTTGGTAATTTTATTATTTTAGCTGATTTCTGATGGGATTGGTATAATGGATTCGCGATTACTTTATATAAATCTTGGGGTATGTATTACATTGCTACATAGAATAATGTATGTTTATATTAACGTACAACATTTTTTATCTTGTATAGACATGTCTTGTCTGTTTTAGAATGTCGATGATCTGTATTATCTACACAACTTCACTATATATTTTTCGCCTCTTTAAAGGTTATTTACTTAGAAATTTTAAGGATTCCCCTTTAAAATATTTGTAGTATCCTCATTTCGCTGTTATCTGATGATGATGAAATCATCTCATACCGCCTTATTAGGTGTTTTTGACTCTTTAAATGTTCTTAAACATCTCATTTACCCAAAAAATTCAGAGTTCTATCCTTAAAAACTTACTTAAATTAACATTTAACTATTATGTGCCTGCGATGTGTATCACACATGCCGTCTGAATCTTCGTATTCGTCCGCTTTAAGTGTTGATATATTGCGCTTAGTTAGAAAAAATTTTAGGTGTTATTCTAAAAAGCCATCTTAGCTTTTCCCTATTTAATAACTATGTATTGGCTATGTGTATCGCATATGTCATCTTAGTAGGTATTTACGCTACTTTAAAAGTTTTTTAAACATAACATTTACTTAAAAATCTAAAGTCCCATCCCCTAAATATTACTCTAATTCCTCATTTTAGCACTAGGTGTTAGTAATGATTACGCTCTGTACTCTTCAGTACGTGTTTCTATTCCTTAAAAGTTAGTAGAAATCCCTATTTAGCTAAAAAATTCTCAAAGTCCCCTCTAAAATTTTACTGTATACCCTTTAGTATGTCTTTATATCCCTTTAAAAAGTAGTGGAAATCCCTATTTAGCTAGAAAATTCCCTCAGTTCCTTCTAAAAATTTGTTGTACACCCTTTAGTATACCTTTCTATCCCTCTAAAAATTAGCTGAAATCCCTATTTAACTAAAAAAATCCAAAGTTACATGCTTATAAATTATTCTTAGTTCGTCATTTAACTGTTGTATCGAGTATGTGTATTATACTAGTCCATTAAAAGTTTCTGGGTATGTACATTTACTTTGAAATTTGAAGTGCAGTCTTTAAACAATATTTAGGTTTTCTTTTCACTGTTATATATATATCGGCGTTGTATTCATTCTAAGTCATCTCGCTGGGCGTTTTCATTTCTTCAAAAACTAGTATACATTGCCTTTTATGTGAAACTTCTAAAGTCTTTACTTTAAAAAAAAAAAAAAAATATCTTAGTGAATAATTTCAGTGCTGGGTATCTTGGGTAAGTACACCCCCATTCCGCCTCATTAGATGTTTTCATCCCCTTTAAATGTTTCTTGATATCTCATTTAGTTCCAAAATCTAAAGTCCTATCTTTAAACATTTTTCTAATATCCCCTTCCTAATGTTATATGCTGCTTATGTGTATTATACATAAAACCCTCCGTAAGCGTCAGCACCCTCTAATATTTAGCAGATTCTTCACTTAATTGAAAAAGTTAAAGTCACATCTTTAAAAACTGCTCCGATATCACTTTTCCACCACTGTGATCGGAGACATGTGTATCGCACATAGTTCATTAAAAATTTTCCAAACACCTACATTTACTTAAAAATTTGAAGTTCGGTCTCTAAACAATACTAAAGTTTTTCTTTCGCTGTCCTATATTAGTTGTGTGTATTATGGATGTTACCTTATCTCATGTTTATATCTCTTTAAATGTCTCTAAATACTCCATTTACTTAAGAATCCCATGTCTTCTCCTAAAAATACTATCTTAGATCTGCATTCCACCGGTGGGTGTTGGTTATATGCATTATATATATATATATATATATATACACACATAACCCCTTTCGCTATGCATTTCTGCCTTTGCAGTAGTTAGTAGAAATCATGTTTAATTATAAATTCAAGTTCTACCCCTAAAACATCAAAACTTTAAAGTCCTATACTTGTAAACTTGGCCTAGTTCCTCATTTTATTGGCATGTATCGATCATTCACACGTTAAATAACCTCAAATACCTTATTTATCGAGAAAAATTTCAAAGTCTCATCTTTAAAAACTATCTCAGCATTTATTTCCATCGATTTGTGCTGAGCGCGTGTGTCATATGTATCACCATATTAGCCGTTTCTCCCTCCCTCAGAAAGCTATATGTGTTGAATTTCACTTAGAACTGGTATGCATACAAGAAATATATGTTATTCGTTGTAAAGAAATTAGCGTGTATTTTGCTATTTCAAACGTTAAAAATCAGAGGATAGACATTTTCGACTATATATCTCCTGAATACAGACTCGCTTGTATTTCGGGCTAAGCAATTTCTTATTCAGTAATATAACACGTGCCAACGTCCACTACGTATTCTCCTAGTGCCGAGAATGTGTTAAACATCTCCCCTCCGTCCGCACAAAAGTGTTGGGCGGGGGCACTCATAGGTAAATCATTTTTATGAGAGTTAGGCGTGGAGGGTTCTGGCATGTACTTTTATTTTTAAAAATGACGGGATTTAGAGAAATAAGACACACACTATGAGTATCCGACCGTCCAAACAGTTACCTTACACCTTTCTGGTAGGTCGGACGGTCTGGGTTTCAACACACTATGCGTATAAACTGATACACTAGCCCTTTTTTATAATACTTATTTTTAAAATAGGTATATTCTATGAGGTTTTTCTAGATTTTCAGACTAAAATGGATGTGGGATTCATAACATTACTATTTGACATGCTCCTGGTATACAGACATTCAATACTTAAGCAATTAATTTAATTAACATCCTTTAATTAACTTGCGAGATTCATAACACTCAGGTATTTTGGACATAAGCACACTTTCACGATTATTTAAAATATTTATTTTTTAAATTTTGAAATCGAAGGCCGAAATGGTTGAGGAAACACACCCCTTAAACCCCCGAGATTCTCGAGATTCCCATACACCCGATTCACCCGATTCTGCTACTTTAAAACACCAATTCACGCGATTCTGCTACTTTAAAACACCAATTCACGCGATTCTGCTACTTTTAAAACGTGTTTTTCTTAGTTTTTACAAGTAAAAAGTGTGTTTTTGAAAAAAATCGCAAAATGTCACATTTTTCAAAAAACGCATTTTTGGTAACACTTTTGCAAAAACGCACATTTTTTTTAAAAAAATGTAATAGTGGGAAAACCTATGTTAATTCCCATAGAGAAAACGGCATTTTGAAAAAAAATCGCAAAATGTCACATTTTTCAAAAAACGCTTTTTTGGTAACACTTTTGCAAAAACGCACATTTTTTTTACAAAAAATACACAAAAGTGTGAAAACCTATGTTATTTCCCATAGAGAATTCAAACAATTTAAAAACCACAATTTATTTTAAAAACGTACATTTTTGTTGTTTTTTAACGTTTTTGAAACTTTTTGTGAAAAAACGCTAAAAGTGACACTTTCTTAAAATTCATGTTCGATCCTCTTGGCCCCTTCATCATACAAGATTCTCGCGTATCTCTTCGTAACCGCGATATAGTGGAGGGGTATTGTAAGAACGATGATCTTGGCATGCCTTCAGCATACCCCTGTGGTACACCCTTGGTACGCTTTGACATACCAATGGCACGTCTTTGACATGCTCCTGGCATACGGATATCCAATACTTAATAAATTAATTTAATTAACATCCTTTAATTAACTTGCGAGATTCATAACACTAATTTAATTAACATCCTTTAATTAACTTGTGAGATTCATAACACTCAAGTATTTTGGACATAAGCACATTTTCACGATTATTTAAAATATTTATTTTTACAAATATTAAAATTTTTTAAAATCCAAGACCGGAATGATTGGGGAAACACACCCCCTCCCATACACTCGATTCATGCGATTCTGCTACTTTAAAACACCAATTCACACGATTCTGCTACTTTAAAACACCAATTCACGCGATTCTGCTACTTTTAAAACGTGTTTTTCTTAGTTTTTACAAGTAAAAAGTGTGTTTTTGAAAAAAATCGCAAAATGTCACATTTTTCAAAAAACGCATTTTTGGTAACACTTTTGCAAAAACGCACATTTTTTTTAAAAAAATGTAAAAGTGCGAAAACCTATGTTAATTCCCATAGAGAAAACGGCATTTTGAAAAAAAATCGCAAAATGTCACATTTTTCAAAAAACGCTTTTTTGGTAACACTTTTGCAAAAACGCACATTTTTTTTACAAAAAATACACAAAAGTGTGAAAACCCATGTTATTTCCCATAGAGAATTCAAACAATCTAAAAACCACAATTTATTTTAAAAACGTACATTTTTGTTTTTTTTTTAACGTTTTGAAAACTTTTTGTGAAAAAACGCTAAAAGTGACACTTTCTTAAAATTCATGTTGGATCCTCTTGACATACCCCTCATCATACGATATTTTCAAGTATCTCACCCTACAAGATTCTCGCAGTTCACTTCGTAACCGCGAATAGGAAAAGCACTCTTTTCTTAGAAGGCGGAGGGATATTGACATGACCTTGGCATGTAATAACAATGGCCTTGGCACGCTCCTAGCATGCGGATATTCATTACTTAATCACTTTATTTCATTATCCTCATTAACACCTTTAATTCATTTAGAAAAAAGAAAAAAAAAATCTCAACAATCAGAAAAATTCCCAATTTTAATTCTCCTTTCTACCGCTAGGGGGCGCTGGTGGCATTGCTCCGCCACCGCTGGTGTTGCCAACCCCAAAAAGTTTCTTCCCACAGGTGTTGCTATGGCAACCGAAACAGAAAAATATTTCTAAGTTCCAATTTTAATTCCAATTTTCACCGCTAGGGGACGCTGATGGCATTACTCCGCCACCGTTGGTGTTGCCAACCTGAAAAAAGTTTCTTCCATACTTAGAAAAATCTCATTCCAAAAATTTATTTTCCCCTCAACCCCTCGTACAAGACTACGACATCGTTGCCACCCGACAAAAAGTTTCTCCAAAATTTCTACCCCCACCTTTTTTTTCATTTCCCCCCCCCCTTTTACACCCCCGTCCAGGATTACGGAATTCAAGATGGCGGCCATTTTGCTCCGCGCTCCGCATTGCTCCGCCATCGGCGGTGAACTCTCCTTTTCTTACTACTTTCAAGATTAAAATTGTAGAACTAAGATTTAGAAAACCGAATTGTAAAGGCCAGAATATTGACGTGGTCGACGAGATACAGCATTGATGCAACGTGGTCGATACTGATACAGTTTTGCTGCATATTCAGATACAGTATTTCAGAAAATAAATAAATTCGATAGATATATATCTGAAACATACCCTGTAGAGGAGGAGCTTCTAGCAACTCACGAATTATGCTCTTTTGGCAAATATTTTCAGGAGATGGGGTTTTCTCAGGAGATGGGGTTTTCTCAGGAGATGGGGTTTCCTCAGGAGATGGAGTTTTCTCAGGAGATGGAGACACAGTGTCTGAAAAATGTAGAAATAAACGACAATGCTGTAGAGATCATTCGTGTGCACACCTTATTTTCGATGGAACTCTTAAGCATTTTATAATCTTTTGCACACTTATTTTGAACAATCACGTGAATTTTGGGAAAACCAAAAGTAACATCTCCAGAACTGGAAGTGGAAATCGTTTGTAATCCCTCCATAAATAATACATATTTTAATGCTGAACTCATATCATTCATAATCCAAGCTCTATCTATAGCTGATCCTGACAAATAGAATTTTGAATCGGAAGTGAAATTTCTAAAATCGTAGGTGGGAATTCGCAGTGAACCTCCTGGCTTCCTCTATAAATTGATGCTGAATTCATGTCAGTCAATCTATAGCCAACCCTGAGATATAGATGTTTCAAGCACATTTTTTGAACCGTAAACGGAAATGAAAAAGAAGTGCAAATGCTTAGTGAATCACCTTATCTCCTTCAAAATTTGATGCTCAACCAATATCAGTTATCATCTAAGCTATACCTATAGCCATTCTTGAAAAATGGGTGTTTCAAGGGAAATGAAATTTTTTAACAGGATAGGGAAAAGGAATAGGAAGTGAAGATCTTTAGAAAACCCTCAACCCCCTTCGGAATTTGATACTGATTTTATATCAATTATCATCTGAGCTCTAAACTATTGCAGATCATGAGAAATAGTTGCTTCAGAAATTTTTATTTAAAACAATACTACGGCAAAATTGTTTTATAGGATTTGAAACTTAGAAGGGAACCTTCTGAAAATATACCGAGAAGGGCAAAATGGATTCCATTATATTTAAAAGTACTAGTATTAATATGATTACATGCCCAAGTTAAATAGTTATCTCTCCTTTTATGGACTGTAAGGTTTATGGACTGTAATTTTTTGATAACTATACAAATATGGCTTTTAGGATCAAGTGATTAAAAATGTATGTAAAGCATTGGTAAAATAATGCTTTAAACAGTAAACATGTATGTATTGAGCACGTCAAAAAAATGTCTATTTATTTTTCACGCAGAAAACAACTGTCTACAGTGACTAATTAAGCAATATTCAAGGGAGTCTTTAAATAATATTTCAATATTTATTTAATAGTCCTTTTTTTTAATTGATTATGACTAAAAAGGGTTACATGTGATTTGAAGGAGAATTAGGATCTTCACAAGATACCCTAGACCTAAAAGCACACCTCCAAGACCATCTCCGGGAATTTGGCTCAAACCATTTTGAGATTTCTTTTACTTTTTTTTACCATGAAGTGGTATTTTTGTGAGATATATGCATCGTCTTAAACACAACTAGGTAACTTAAAATTAGTGAATTCTCAAACAATTAGTTTTAAGTTTGCAAATGATATCTAATATTATCATATTAAAAAACGTTAGGGAGCAATTACTACTTTGTATGCACTGAAATGAGTTTTATTAATTAAACTGCGCTTATAGAAGGAAAGAAATACTAATTGTAAATAGGTTTATCACTCACTGTGAATTTCTTGAACTTCTGGCAGAGTTTCTGGAACTTTTGAAAATCCTTCACCATTATTTTCTTGAACTTCTAGCAGAGTTTCTACAAGTAGGACTTTTGGAAGTCCTTCATTGTCGTCTCCATAAAAAGGGAGATTTTCATAGGAAGATTTATACTCACTATACACTTGTACAACCTGGATACAAATCTCAAGTTATCTACTAATCGCATTGCAATTTTGTAAGGATTTAGAACTTATCTATTTTTTAATGAATTCTTGTGCTTTAGACATACAGTGGTACTAAGGTAGGAATAGCATTAAAATAAACTTAAAATATCTGATGTGGGCAGCACATTACTTTCCCTATATAAAGCAATGGATTCACATCTTTCACAGCTAAAAAATGATGCATAAGGTCTACGGTACAATGTTTTTATATTGGACTGTACATCCGGCGTTTTTCTTGATGACAACATGTAAAACAATTTCAAAGTACCCAATTAACTTATATTTCACTCAACTCTAAATTAATAATTATAAATAGTGATAGCATCTGCAATAAGCAATAGAGTCCATATATTTTAGTAATTAATTCACCAATATGGCATTCTTTTCGTTAACTTAGCATCATTTTTACAATTTTAACGATATTTCCGTCAATCTGGAGTGAAATGTCGCCAGATTGGCGCTATTTCGCTAAATTAGTCGCCAAGTTCGCCAAATTTATCACCAAGCGTTAAACACAAATGGAAAGAAGAGCATTTTTTCATAGTATATAATTGACTGTTGGCTAATTGTTAGGCGTCAAAATACAAAACTGTTACCCAAAGTGTCGTCTCTCGTGAATGGAACAAACTAGATCCACGAGAATGATGTTAACAAATTTATCGCATAATATTACATATGAGAAGTAAATTTTATTTTGCGTGATTTTTTTTTATACATTTATATGAAAAAGTGCAATATCTCGAGGACAGTTCATGCCAGCTTTCTAAAATTTATGTGAACCGTTTTCTAATGAGAAATTACATAAGAAATGATTATTTACGTAACATTATTGAAGGTTCTTATATTTTGATGATTTTTTCAAAATGCCATTCTTAATTTTTTGGGGGGTGGGTGGGGGGGAGGGTCCTCTGAGCATTCGATTGTGTTTAAAATCAAAAGGTTTCTAGTTTTCACTGATGGTAATTTTTGCACCAAATTCAGTTCAAATCTTTCCCATTCGTTCGTGAGACATCGTCTCCAGACACTCCTTAAAAACGATCCATTCGAGTTCAGAGATACTTGAAACGTGCTCTTCCGTCGAAAACTTGAATTCGAATTTTCGATTCCGTCACAATACTTTTCCTATACATTACACAAAGAAAACAGGGTGTATAGGATAATGTTTAAACCTGAAGACCGTAATTAATATTATCCAGTCAAAAATGCAATGGCAATGAAATTTATTTTATATACATATCTTCATTATTTCAGAAAAGATTGAATAAAAATCGTCTGCTGCATAAACACATTGGATTTAAATCCTTTGCTAAGCGACAAAATATAATTTCCTTGAAATAAATTGGTAGAAGATATATCGTCTGAATAATGCTATCTCTATGGAAGGTTTGGCGACATTTTCGTCAATGTAGCGACATTATAAAAAATCGCCAAATTTATCGCCTAGTGGGACTGTAGAACTGACAGTCCCACTGAGCGACAAATTGATAAAACATCATCACAATACTATCCCCTAACAAAACACAATTCATTTTACTTATTTAGTGCAATTTTGCCAATTTCAAGATATTTTTATGGATTTACAAATATTTTTATCAATTTGGTGACATTTTAAAAATTTCGCTATATGTGTTACTAAGTAGGACAGTTGGGCTGACAGACAAATGCTAACGAAACATCATTTCAGTATCTTCTAACAAAACAAAATAAATTTCATTGGTTTGCTCAGTTTTTAACAATTTGGCGACATTTCAGCCAATTTGGCAACGTTTAAGAAAAGTTGCCAAGTTAGCGATATCCCGCAAAATTCGTAGCTCTGAATTTGCAGATCTGGAAAAAACATTCTGATCCCGTTTGTATATAATAATGAAAACACAAAAATTGAATTAGAAGATATACCCGCTTTATTCTTTTTCTGTTTCAACAATCGGTTAAATGAATTTATTGGCTAAACACAATATATGAGTTTATTAGCTAAACACAATATATAAGTTTGAAAACTCTTTGCCAAAATAAATGGAAATGATGTACGCAGTCCGCAATTAATATAATTAAAAGAAAAATCCAACCGTTCATTTATAAGAAGTATTTTAATATTCATTTATTTAATATTCAATTCGCAAAAATAATAATAAACATTAACAAACACATTTAATTTAATTGCGTTGCCGAGCAACATGATATAAGATAGAAACTTTCTCATAAAATGCTAATAATAAAATAATCATTTTGATTTCTTAATACTGTTCATTGTTGAGTAAAAGCGTGTGAAAAATAAACTATGGTGAGAGATTTTCTATTTAGATGCATGCTTCAAACAATTCATGCTTTCAGAAAGTGACTAATTAGTGCAAAAAATCTCCCACCAAACTCAGAGTTAAAGTTTTAATTCATTTTCAAAAATTTCTTTTGGAGGAACCGTAGGGAGTTAGAGAGTTGAACTTCTAGAAAAAAAAAGTTTCGTTTTTCACTAATATCTCGAGAACCACTGGTATCAGAAACTCGAAACTTAGACTAAATTTTAAGTGGGTCTATTTTAAGGCTACCCACAAAATTTTATCAAATTCGGTTCAGCCGTTCTGCCGTGATGATGGGACAAACAAACAGACAGACAGATTTTCAATTTTATTTATACAGACTACCAGCATACCCGTTCTTCGTACGGAGTATATAATATAAATAAACTTAAAATTCACAATCATGTGCAAATTCCTATAGTATACTATATGGCATTTTTACTCAAAATATTCTGTTAAAATATTTAACATAATGCTCCTAAAAAGAAGTTAAGGAATGGCTGATCTCGCAATTCAAAATTATCTTCACGGGTAGATCTGAAGAATAAAATATCCTGGCCTATTTTGTAAGCAAATTTACAAAAAATATGGAATTGAATCAATATATACAAAATAAAAGCGTATTGTATGGGACCCGTACTACTTATATATGTACAACGTACAATATATGAGTTTCAGCAATTTTTGCTACTTCTTGTTCAACAACAAATTGTTTGAACAACAAATTGTTGGCCTGCTACTACCGTTTATAAATCGAGAACGGATCAACGGATTTACATATGTCACTGCTCTATTAAGCTGAATTATGAGCACAGTTATGACCAAAATATTTCAATTTTTGTATTACTGAAGTATATAAAATAAAGAATATGTTTCAAAGTTCATTATTTTCTAAACTACGTGATCTATTTCGGTGAAACTTTTAAAAGAAATAATATTCAGTCAAGGATACGATTTTTATTTAGTTCTATCCCCCTACACCCGCCCGCGAAACTAAAAAAATTTAAATACCTTTTTGTCTGACTATAGTGATCGCTTATAAATTCGAAAGCGTCTAAATATAATTTATATATTTTTTCACTGGTTCTTTAAGTTTATTGAAACCAGATTCATGGATAAAATATTTCATATTTGAACCCTCGTTAACTTTATTTCAGTGTTATAGCGGGCAACGACGGGTATTTCTTTTAGTGCTTTATATAAAAATTATCAATTTACCAGGAAAATGTAAATAACTTAATAATTAATTTATTCTAGGTAACAGCTGCAAATATACAGAAAAATGTTAAAGAAAATATTTTCTTTATAATTTTCTTTTTTAATAATAAAAATTTACAGTTTGGTTAAATTGACCATTATATAATTACTGTACTGTTATATGTAATTTCGATTCTTAAAATATTGATTTATTTAATAATTATTTTGAGCTACTTATCATCATTGCTAATTATTAACAAGAAAGATCGATCATGCATAAGATTGATTATGAAACACTTTCCAACTGAAATGTAATTTCATTTAAAAATTTCTAAAATGTGATACATTCAGTGGTGATATCTTTTACATTATCACAGTACTACAGTAATTTATTATACTTAAATATTTAAAACTGTATCGAAATATAAATCATCTGATTCCTTATGCAAAATCAATGAATATTTCATTCATATAACTTGTATTCCAGACTCCAGAGCTAAATAATTTTGTGTGAAAAAAATTCAGCAATTCTTATGTAATTCATATTACAATCGCTTGAGATATTTGCATTCTGCATATGTTAAAATTAGGCTTCGTTGAAGAAATAATAAAAGTTTAGGGATCATTTAAAATCACAACTATTGTAATTGCATAGGCACGGAATTTAGATACACAGATAATACACAGATACGCAGATAATATATGTGTGTATGTGTATGTACTCAAAGTATTGGAATCGTGCCGAAGATCGGAACTCGAATTTTCAAAGGATCTACACGTTTGGGGCCTTCTAGAACACGAAAAAACAATTTTTAGGAAGACGTCTGTGTGTGTAAGGGTGTATCTGTGTATGTTTCTGTGTGTCTGTGTGGATATTACATTCACTCTAATTGAAAAACTAATGGACCGAATTTCATGCAATTTGGTAGGTATATTTTTTGTGGGAAATCCTGATGTTCATTAGATTATAGTACGATTCGTAATAAAAGAATCTGCCTTCTTTGCGAAATGGCCGCAGAAATTGCCTTTATCCACTCTAGCTAAAAACTAATGGAACAAATTTAACAAAATTTGGTGTATAATATTGGTGTATGAAATTTGGTGTATAAATTTGGTGTTTTGTTTCAATAACCTACAAGTGATTTATATATCAAATTTAACAAAATTTTGTATATAAATCATTTGTAGGTTATTCTAGTACGATTCGGGAAAAAGGAACGGACTATTTTTGCGAAATGGCCGCAAAAATCGTTATATATAAAAATAAAAGACTACGTGTGCTCAATTATATCAATTAAATTCCTATTTTATACGTGATTTTTGACAACAAAAAGAATAAGACTAACCCCATTACTCTAAGACTAGCCGTTGAGATATTCTAGTTTTTTCGCGTTTTCGCTATGCCACCTTTGACAATAAGTCCAGCTCTCAAATGAGAACCAAATTTAAGTTTAACGTGTAAATTCAATGTCATTTAAAATACTTATGGTTGTTGTTTTGTGCAGATAAACTCAAATTATTATTGAAGAAATAAAGAGAACGAATATGAGTCTGCAGGGAAAGACATGTGCTGTCCACATCAGAATTTTTAACAATATTACAACAATGATTTATAGAAGTGAACGGGGATTATTTTCAGGCCATTTAAAAAAAAATGTATGATCTATATTTAAAGATGCATCAAATTTTTGTCGAATAAAATCTTCAACAAATTTAAGCTGTGTACCAAATTTTAACTCTCTAGGACGTAGGAAAGTGCATTAAAAATGCCATCAAATAAGTATATCATGAAGAGTTATATAAAATTAAAAAAAAAATGAAAAATTGTTATCTACCAAATTTATTTTAAAATGTGAAGCCTCTCTCATATGCAAAACGTTTAAACACTTGGAAAGATATTTATTATATAATATAGCTCTCTTTTCTTTCTGGAGGATATCCCAAAGTCAGAATTTAATTGAATTTGGTTTTTTCCCTTTATTAAATAATTTTTAATTAAAAAACTACTTAACATATTTTACTGAATTTTTTTTTATATATTCCATGGGATAATGTGAATATTTCCTAAAAATTTCGAAGCAATTCGTGAATTTTAAATTTACTTAAAAAATGTTTGAAAAATTAGGTCCAATAGGGTTCAATGTATTTCATTTTTTCAACCCGGGTTCAATAAAAAACTAATTGGGTGATATTATTTATTTATATTCCCATAGGTCCTACAGACCGTCTGAACAACATACTAAAATTTCATTTTGATAAAGTCATTTTTACGGCAGTTATCGTGCTAACGGACAGACAGACAGACAGAATGAATGAATGAACAAAGTCATAAACACTTTTCAACTTTATTGTAAAGTGTTAAAAAATTAATGATAATTTTGCATCCCCCGGTGAAAAGTTTTTAGCACGCTATTGTTTGTTCTTCCATCACCCAATTTTGTGATATTAAGCCTCATGTTTACTAACCTTCGCAATGCTGCAGGGTGAGCATAAAAATGTTTTAAGTCCAAAAATGATTAAAAAAATTAATAGAAAGTAAACTAAAAGTTCTTACCTTCAATTATTTTAACTCCATCTTCAGATATGGGAGAGAGCTCAAAGCATTCTTTATACGCGGATAATAAATTTATTTCATTAGCCATTATATTTAGATCATTCACTGATCAACAGAAATAACAGAGAATATCTCAACCTTTGAAGACGAATGAAAAATACCTCGGAAGAGGAAATATGAGTCCCTACTCTTGGACCCAAGCTACTCGTTCAATAGGATATTGACTTGAAGAACGGGAGCGAAAAGTTTTTGCATTTTAAAAGCAACGGGATTCTCTTTTTCTTTTGGAGTCGGGTGTTTTGTTTTTCAATTTACTTGTTTGTTTGTGATAGGTCAGAGACATTTTGATGCAGGGTTGTCAAGAGCGCCATTTTTGGTTCAAAGAATTCTTGTTTATCAACGGTTATCCGTCTTCGGAAGAGCTAAATTTTACAATGCGTCATTTTTAGAAGAGGCTTGCAACTTGTTGCTCGGGCAAGTTAATGTTAGTGCTCTTTGGAAAGTCCAGAAAAGTTTTGAATTACTTGATTTTGATATTCCATGAAGCATAAATGCTTTTATAAGATATTGGGGATTCTTAAGCTCGTTAAAATTGCACTCTTAATGTTCTAGCAGTAAGGTAAAATACCTTTGGATTGAAAAGAAATTGTGGATGGAGTACATGTAATGTTTGGATTATAAATAGGTCACACAAATTGTTTGGATTACATTTGTATTTTGGTTTCGATTATAAAGAAAATTTGGATGGAGTAAATTATACTCTAAAGAAAATGTGGGTAAGGGAGAGGATATTTTTTTTTTTTTTTTTGTATTTAAAAAGTAGCTGTATATTTTTTCAGATATATAATTTTTCTTTTTTTGCATTTTTTGTTTCCTTGCAGTAAGATATAATACCTTTGGATTGAAAAGAAGCTGTGGATGGTATACATCTAATGTTTGGATTGTCAATATGTCACGCAAATAGTTCGGATTAAGTTTGTATTTTGGCTTGAATTATAAAGAAATTTTGGGGGAAAATATACTTTGTAGAAAATACGGATAAAGAGAAGGTCTACACTTTTTCTGATATAAGATATTTTTGATTTCGTCTTTCTATTCTTTATTTTCTTGCAGAAAGATAAAATACCTTTGGATTGAAAAGAAACTCTGGATGGAATACATCTAATTTTTGGATTATAAATAGGTCACACAAATAGTTTGGATTAAGTTTGTATTTTGACTTGGATTATAAGGAAACTTTGAATGTGGAAAAACATACTCTCGAAAATATGGATAAAGAAAAGCTATTTCGTTTTTTAAGTGTGACTGTATACTGTCTTCAGATATATGATATTTTTGATTTCTGTTTTGTATTCTTGATTTACTTACAGTAAGATGACACAACTTCGGGTTGAAAAGGAACTGTGGATGGAGTATATGTAATGTTTGTAATATGAAAAGGTCACACAAATAGTTTGGATTAAGTTTGGATTTTGATTTCAATAATAAAGGAACTTAGGGTGGGGAAATTATACCAGAAATATGGATAAAGGAATGGTCTTTTGACTTTTAAAAGAAACTGTACGTTTTCTTCAGATATATGGTTTTTTTTAATTTCTTTTTTGCATTCTTTATTATCTTGCAGTAAGATAAAACACCTTTGGGTTGAAAATAAACTATGGATGGAATACGTATAATGTTTGAATTACTCGTATAAATAGGTCACACAAATAGTTTGGGTAAGTTTGTAATTTGGTTCGGATTATAAAGAAACTTTGAATGGGGGAAATTATACTCTGCAAAAAATACTGATAAACGAAAGGTCTTTTGTTTTTTAAAAGTGACTGTTTACTTTTTTCAGATATATGATACATTTGAATTCTTTTTTTGCATAATTTACCTTTCTTGCATTAAGATAACACACCTCTGGATTGAAAATAAACTTTTGATGGAGTACATGTAATGTTTGAATTATAAGTAGATGACATAAATAGTTTGGATAAATTTGTACTTTTGTTTGGAACATAAGAAACTTTGGAGAAAATTAAATTCTAAAGAAAATTTGAAAGAAGGAAATATTCTTTTGTTTTTTTTACTTTGCTGTATACTTTTTTTTTTCATGTAACCGTGTTTTTACTTTTTATTTATTTATTTATTTTTTAATTTTTTACTTTATGAATTTTTTAAAAAAATCATTAAAATTCCAAGACGTTTAATAATGATAAATAAATAATCAGCTCATACGCTAATTTTTCATTAGAAAACGAATGATACAAACTTAAGTATAAGTCGTTAGCATGAGACGTTCTAGAGATATTGAACTATTTTAAAATGAATTTTCGGGAAAATAATTAAAAAATCAGGAATGCCAATATTGTTAAATACGTGCGTATTTCATGCGTAATTTATTTTACTAGAAAACGAATGAGATAAACTTTAGAACGCTAGCATGAACCGTTCTCAAGATATAGCACATTGTTCGAATTAATTTATCAAAAAATTACATAAAATAAAAAATATAGTAAATATCTTCAAATATGTTCACTTTCCATACGTAATATTTCTCAACAAATCTCGTTAACACCATTTTCATGGATTTACATCGTACCATTCACAAGATATATTTTGTAATAGTTTCTATTTTGACGTCCAAGAATTTGCAAATAATTATTTATTTGAAGGGATATTAATTTAAAATCAATTGCAATCAGACGAGAATTTTGTTCGCGAGTATGAATAAGTCATTCTGTTTAGACCAATAAATTGCCAAATTTTAATTTACGTGATATTATTTCAAGATTGCGCAGTGATTCTTGTATACTATTTTTTCGCTGTGAAATAAGTACATTGAATTATATAGGAAAAGTCATGTGTTGCCTATATCAGAATTTTTTTTTTCTTGCAATAAGATGAAACAACTTTGGAAAGAAACTGTACATGAAAGAGTACATGAAAAGTCTGGATTATAAAGAAACCACACAAAAAGATTATATTATATAAAAAAAAAAAATAATAATCTTTGGATTAATCATATATTTAAAATGCAATGTTTGGATTCATTTTGATTTATAGCTGATTAATAAAAAAAAATTGTTATAAGTTAAGGATACATTTTGGATGGAACGAAGGTTTCGCATTTTAAAAGCAACGGGATACTGTTTTAACGTATTTGGTGATCTTAACCCTAATAACGAGCTGTTTAAATCTGTTCGAGGTCCGCCTCTCACTCTCACATAATCTAACTATTCATCTTCTAAATTTTAACTAATCAGCTTCTAAAATCTAACTACTCATCTTCTAAAATTTTAATCATCTTTTAAAATCTAACTACCCATCTTCTAAAATCTAACATCTTTAAAAATCTAACTATCCATCCTTTAAAATCTAACTACCCATCTTCTAAAATCTAACAGCTTTAAAAATCTAACTATCCATCTTTTAAAATCTAACTACCCATCTTCTAAAATCTAACTACTCATCTTTATGTTTGGCATAGAGATATAGATTAATGGCCTAATAACAGGGAAGTTATGTAAATTTGAAAATTTTTAATTGCAACGTAGTTTAGTTTTACATTCGTGGGGACTTTACACGGGTTTTTTACATTCACACAGTTATAACGTGATTGGTACAATTAGACTAATATAAGTTCGGTATAATTTTGAATGGATTTTTCAAGATCCAGTAACTTTTAGAGCTTTTATAATTTTTGAGTTTTTTGGACAAGTTAGAGGTTCATCGAGAATACAATTTAACATATAAAAAAATATAATAAAAAATAATGAAAATTTTTGATTGATGCAATCCGCAGCTACAGCTACTGACTATATCGACATGCAGTATCACATCGTTGTCCCCATTACTAGAAGGCATCCGAATTGAAAATTTTCCCGGCAACAACCAAATGAGTGATTATTCATCGCTTAACTTTCGCAGTTCATTGACAATTAGTTCTAAATACAAATTTCCATTGTAGGATAGTACTGAATCGAAGATTTTATTGGCAATTTATATTTGAATTGATTACAGTAATATATGTTTTTTTGCTAAAGGACAACAGAAATAATCATCTAAAATCGCGTTTCATTGGAATTTTTGTTTATCTGATTTATTATTATTATATCAAATGTCAACTGGACTTTATTTAATAATTGAATAATCTTGATATGATAATACCACACAAAATGTACACTAAATAATATTTCTGTTTTTGATATAATCTGAAGTACTAAATAGTTCATATCAGCTTAGATTCCCGCCCCACCCAAAGGTATACGGGTAAAGGCCATAAAGGTATACGGTCATGGACCAGACCAATAACTGGAGAGCTAGCTATTTGGGTCATCGTATACTTTATTCTGCAGGTGTATAGAAAACCCCAGTGCCGCTATACGGTAAGACAACTTTAGGGGGTTAACCCTCTTTCTGGGGGGTGGGGGGCGGGGACTATCTCGCTTCCTGTTAGAGATATAGAAAAATTCAATTATAAAGTTTAAGAACGTTGCAAAATTTTATTTCGGATTTCTGTCCCTCTCCCTAAAAATAAAAAGGAACCGTGAAAAACAATGTATACAATATCTAACTCTCCCAACCCCCCAAAATCGAAAGTTCTTTTACACTTGTATAAAAAAATACACAATAACTCTTATATTTTTCAAGACTTGATCCATTACTTTCTTTGACACCCGGTATACTAAATTTTATAACAAACGCGATGATTTTAGTAGTATAAACAAGTCCAAAATGGGAACCTTTTTTACAAGATTTGCAGTATGGGACTCTAAAAACGGCTAGAGTCGGAATTGAGCTGCCATCTACCGGACTCTTTCGAAGTTAAGCTTTGTCCGTAGGTATTTACATACATTTTTATTAATCAGCAATCATTTTATTAATCAGCGTCTCATTGCTACCTGCCGCTGGGGTGCAAAATATTTTGTGCCACCCCTTCCGGGGTATGGGAGGTCCCTGAAGCCGAAAATTAAAAAAGGTTAGGGGAGGTTTGTAATTTGAGTTGAGTGACAATAAATATAAAGAGAAGCATTCTTACTATAAATCAAACATTTATTATTATTTATTAAGCTCAATCTGATAACATCAGAATATCAATTACAATACTGAAAATAATATTTGTTACTTTTCAACAACCAAATTAAACTTTACTTGATTTTCTTATCGCAAATTCTTTTACGATATCATTTATATCTATATCAATATCATTTTCAATACTTATTATAGCTAGATTTTGTTTTGTAAACCTATTCTTCCACCTTTCATGTTAGCATCATTGTCGTAACCTTGACCGCGTATGTCATTAATATCCATATAAAGTTTCTTAAAAAATCCAATAAAACGTTGTTAATCCTTGTTCTGTTGTGTCAGTAACAGAACGAAGTCCAAGAAAATGCTTCTTTATATCAACGTTTTTCTTTGAGGGGTTTAAATAAACAAATCTAGAAACTACTGAAATTTGTTCCTCATGAGTAATGTCTGGAGTACAATCTAAAATAATAGAATAATATTTAAAATCATTTAGAGTGTTAACTATAGTTTGTTTAATTTTTCGCCTATTGCTGTGTATTTTGAATGTTATGACCTAGGTAATGAGGCATATTGTGGTGTTGGGCCTTTTCAATGTGATTAATGAGCTCTGCTGTAACATTATCAAATTTTGAAATACTTTCTATTAATTTAAAAAAAAATTCAGTTATCTTTTTGAAACAATGTTTCCGTATGCTCTCTAGAAGCTAAATTTTGTCTGGTTAAAAACTGAATGACGTATATAATTCTTTCAATAACTGCCATCCACCTCTTCTTTTCACGATCCATTCGGTCCTGATTTATGGAATCTATACAGTTTTTCCTTTCTCTATATTTTGTTTTAAGTTCACACATTGTCTTACTCACATTGTTCACACATTGTCTTACTCCCGGCCACACAATTTGCTACCTTAAACCCTTGGGTTGGTCGTGTGGTCTGGGCCTTTAACATTGTCTTACTCACACTTTGAAAATATGCTACACTTTTTTCATGTCGTTCTACATTTCTAGATAAATGACGCCAATCTTTATAACCTATTTTATCATTAAACGCATTCACAGAGGTGTTGAATAATTTACAATGAAAATAGAATACACAATCACTAAATTTTGAATAAACAAGCCAGTCCCATATGACTGTTTTGTTATTTCCTAACTTTTTAAGGAAATACGCAGCTGAAAAAGATAGATTTGAATCATCGGAAACGTAATTTTTTTTATTTATACAGGCCCTATTTCGACTATTGACAATTTCATATTATCTGAAATAACCAGTGGCCAAAAAGCTCGATCTTAAAAAATCAAAAAGCTGGATTGTTAAAAACGCGCTAAAAGTCCCTAGATTTTTACATTTTTTTTCTTTTAACACGTTTTTATAGTAATCTCTAATTTTTTTTAATTTCCAAAAATTTCCGAAATATGTCAGTCTTGCTAGATTTCGAGACTTTCGAATTTGAAAAAATCAGTTATGTAACCAAAGCTTAGCTGCCGCCCGGGTGCCATGCATCCCTTACACCCCCGCTTAAGACGCCCCTGCATATACTAGTAACGGGTTAATCATACACAACACAAGTGAAATAAGATCATCTATCGATACTACTGTCACTTAGAAGAGGTAATAAAGTAAGAGGAGTGTGAAAATGACGAAATATGTGAAATTTTTTTTTCGCATTTATTGGGGGGAAAGTTTTTGTTGGCGGCAAAAATGTTGCCATACTATTGCTACTTGGAACATTTTCCTCTTTAAACATCTGTTTCTCAGGATATGCTACAGGTAGAGCTCAGATATAGATTGATTTGGATTCAGCATCGAATTCCGAAGGGTTTGGGAGTTCACTAAGGATTTCCTTTTATAGTTCCTGTTTAATTCTCTGTTTAAAAATGTCCATTTCAATAGAAACTTCCATATCTCAAAATTGGCTATAGGTAGAGACTGGCTATTGTTATTGATACAGATTCAGCATCATATCCTGGAGGAGGTAGGATGGTTTAGGCAATTTCACTTTCGGTTTTTGATCAAATTCGAAAATTTTACTTGAGACTCCTATTTCACAGGGCTAGCTATAGATTGTATGCATGTATATAATATATATATATATATATATATATATATATATAATATATATTAAAATTGTAAATCCAATGGTAGAATGGAAGTAGTACCTCATAATACACTAACTATCATAAAATTTGTCTACAAAATACAATGAAATAAAATGAAATTCAACTATAATGAGGAAATTAAAATACATATTACAGGTCATAAAGCTAAAGACAATCAACAAATATCAATGGTGTGGAATCGAAAATAAGAATACAAAAAATATCAAGCATTAAAGCTTGCACGTGGAAAAGCTCTATGCTTAAGAATTGTTCATTTCGAAAAAAAATCTTTTTCAAGTCCAAATATTTAATCGAAATGAACACAAAAATGCTTGTTTCTGAAGCACAAGATAGATTTTTATCTATAAACGTGTATTATTTGGACGACAAGCATAAAGTTTGCAAAAATAGATAGGAAACATAAATACCTTAAAATGCACCTCAAATGTACAACCATGACGAGCAATAAATGACAAGACCAATGTGTCTGTAACTCAGTTAAAAGTATTACTTGTATCCCCTCGAGCCTCCTGTTACTTTCAGTGCATTTATTATCTACTAGCCGCCTTTGGCGACCAGCTTGTTCGCTACCCTTGAAAATCCTGAAAGTGGCAAGCTCGCTTTTAATGATGCTGCTCAGCTAAAAAGTTTTTTTTTTAAGATTGTCCCCACCACCACCCGATGCATAAATGCACCACGACAATCTCCATAACTTTCTTTTTATTTATTTTTTATTTCTTCAGTGTAAGTTTTTCATTGTGGTCCCAACCACCACCCGATGTAAACAATGCATCGCCACAATTCAATCCAGCATAATGAGGCAGAAACTTTATAAAAAGCAAACAGTAATTCGGTTTTTAATTGTGCCTAGGCCAAAAACCATGTAAAAAGCAAACACTTATTCGGTTTTTAATTGTCCTTAGGCCAAAAACCGTATAAAAAGCAATCAATGATTAAGTTTTTTCATTGTAGTCCCAACCACCACCCGATGTAAATAATACATCGCCACAATTAAGTTTTTACAATACAACAATAGAGTATGCCACAACAACACATCGCGACAATTAAATTTTTTCATTGTGGTCCCAACCACCACCCGATGTAAACAATACATCGCCACAATTCAATCTATCATACTGAGCCAGAAACCTTATAAAAAGTAAACACTAATTCGGTTTTAAAAGTTTTTTTTAAAGATTGTCCCCACCACCACCCGATGCATAAATGCACCGCGACAATCTCCATAACTTTCTTTTTATTTATTTTTTTATTTCTTCAGTGTTTAAGTTTTTTCATTGTGGTCCCAACCACCACCCGATGTAAACAATACATCGCCACAATTCAATCCAGCATAATGAGGCAGAAACTTTATAAAAAGCAAACAGTAATTCGGTTTTTAATTGTGCCTAGGCCAAAAACCGTGTAAAAAGCAAACACTTATTCGGTTTTTAATTGTCCTTAGGCCAAAAACCGTATAAAAAGCAATCAATGATTAAGTTTTTGTTAAGTAAATTCTAACCGTGGCACACTCGCTGGCGCAACCTACCAGTAAGGTGTAAGGTAACTGTTTGGATGGCCAGGAAGTGCCACCCAATTTAGACCGGAACTCAGTGGGGGAGGCATACACAGGGACCGTACCCTCCTTCCCCTACCACCAACCTTTCGGAAGGACTTACGGTCCCACATGTTTAACGTGATCGTACTTCGCCTGAACTCAGCGGCAGTTTTGGCAGTGGCGGGAATCGAACCCGGACCTACCGAGTGCAATTCCCGCGCGCTAACCACTGGACTACCGCGCCCTCCGCGCCAATCTCCATAACCTTCTTTTTATTCACCCAATTTAAACCGGAACCCAGTGGGAGAGTCATCCACAGGGACCGTACCCTCCTTCCTCTACCACCAACCTCCCGGAAGGACTTACGTACCCACATGTTTAACGTGATCGTACTCCGAGTGAACACGTCAGCAGTTTTGGCAGTGGCGGTAATTGAACCCGAGCCTACCAAGTGCAATTCCCGCACGCTAACCTCTGGGCTACCGCGCCCTCCGCGACAATCTTCATAACTTTCTTTTATTTATCCAATTTAGACCGGAACCCAGTGGGGGAGGCATCCACAGGTACCGTACCCTCCTTCCTCTACCAACAACCTCTCGGAAGGACTTACGGACCCACATGTTTAACGTGATCGTACACCGCGTGAAAATGGCCGCAGTTTTGGCAGTGGCGGTAATCGAATCCGAGCCTACCGAGTGCAATTCCCGCGCGCTAACCACTGGGCTACCGCGCCCTCCGCGACAATCTCCATAACCTTATTTTTATTCCCCCAATTTAGACCGGAACTCAGTGGGAGAGTCATCCACAGGGTCCGTACCCTCCTTCCTCTACCACCAACCTCTCGGAAGGACTTACGGACCCACATGTTTAACGTGATCGTTTTCCGCGTGAACACGGCAGCAGTTTTGGCAGTGGAGGGAATCTAACCTGGACCTACCGAGTGAAATTCCCGCACGCTAACCACTGGGCTACCGTGCCCCCGCGACAATCTCCATAACTTTCTTTTTATTCACCCAGTTTGGACTGGAACCCAATGGGGGAGGCATCCACAGAGACCGTACCCTCCTTCCCCTACCACCAACCTCTCTGAAGGACTTACGATCCCACATGTTTAACGTGATCGTACTCCGCGTGAACGCGGCTGCAGTTTTGGCAGTGGCGGGAATCGAACCCGGGCCTACCGAGTGAAATTCCCGCGCGCTAACCACTGGGGTACTTCGACCTCCATAACTTTCTTTTTATTCACCGAATTTAGACCGGAACCCAGTGGGAGAGGCACCCACGGGGACCGTACCCTCCTTCCCCAGCCACCAACCTCTCGAAAGGACTTACAGACCCACATCTTTATTCCGCGTGATCGTACTCCGTGTGAACACGGCGGCAATTTTAGAAATCGAACCCGGGCCTACCGCGTGCAATTCCCGCGCGCTAACCACTGGGCTACTTCGCCCTCCGCGACAATCTCCATAACTTCCTTTTTATTCACCTAATTTAGACCGTACCCTCCTTCCCCTACCACCAACCTCTCGGAAGGACTCACGAACCCACATGTTTAACGTGATCGTACTCTGCGTGAACGTGGCGTAAGTTTTGGCAGTGGAGGGAATCGAACCCGGGCCTACTGAGTGCAATTCCCGCGCGCTAACCACTGGGCTGCCGCGCCCTCCGCGACAATCTCCATAACTTTCTATATATTCACCCAATTTAGACGGGAACCCAGTGGGGGAGGCATCCACAGGGGCCGTATCCTCCTTCCCCTACCACCAACCTCTCGGAAGAATTTACGGACCCACATATTTAACGTGATCGTATTCCACGTAAACACGGCGGCAGTTTTGGCAGTGGCGGGAATCGAACCCGGGCCTACCGCTAACTTCCCGCGTGCTGATTTGCAATTTAAAATGACCATATGCTTAATTCCATCATCCTCATTCCATTGTTTCATTATTCCATCATTTAAAATATCCATAAAATTAAAATATCCAAAAGTTAAAATATACATTTAAAATATCCATATCGTTAAATCATTTAAAATATAAATATAATAATTTATATGGAGTAAAGGAGCTCTATTCAAAACCGTGACGTCACCTCCACCTTGACGTCCCCACCCACCACCTTCCCTCCTTCTGCGGGGGAGAAACGCCGGTTAAGAAGCGGCACGCCGAGCGGAACGCCGAGAAATTGAAATTCGGAAACTTTTAAAATCCCGATCCTGTGGGCAATACGCAATATTTCCTGACCAGATTGGACTTGTAAGAATGCCAGATGTTTGACCTTTCTAAAAATGTAAATTATTAGTCGAAATTATGAGTACTTTTTACTATGCGAGAATTTAAAAACCAAAAATCGTTTCCTTGAGCAAAAAGTGACTTTTGTTTTAAAATCTTTAAAAAATATTAGAAATCGAAATTCAGATTTGAAATTGATATATTTTTACTCGCAATTGTCAGCTCTTTCCGATGGTGTGATTTGTTTTTTCCTACGATGTCCGGATCGTGGAAAAAAAAGGGCAAAAATGGCAAAAAACGGTCGAAATCGCATAAAACAATAAATAACAAAAAAATAATTAAAATTTTAAAAATCGGTTTTCACGTGTCCCCTTCCCACTCCCCCGGGTCTCCGATTGCCAAATTTCGTAGCTCTCCGACGCGCGGTCGCTGAACGTATAGTGTATAAGACAGACACACAGACACATAGACACACAGACACACAGACATTGCCTTTTATTATTTACTAGCCGCCTTTGGCGACCAGCCTGTTCGCTACCCTTGAAAATTCTGACCGTGGCAAATTCTAACCGTGGCACACTCGCTGGCGCGACCTACCAGAAGGAACGACCTACCAGGAAGTGCCATCCAATTTAGACAGGAACTCAGTGGGGGAGGCATCCACAGGGACCGTACCCTCCTTCCCCTACCACCAACCTCTCGGAAGGACTTACGGTCCCGCATGTTTAAAGTGATCGTACTCCGCCTGAACACGGCGGCAGTTTTGGCAGTGGCGGGAATCGAACCCGGACCTACCTAGTGCAAATCCCGCGCGCTAACCACTGGGCTACCGCGCCCTCCGCGACAATCTCCATAACCTTCTTTTTATTCACCCAATTTAGACCGGAACCCAGTAGGGGAGGCATCCACAGGGTCCGTACCCGCCTTCCTCTACCAACAACCTCTCGGAAGGACTTACGGATCCACATGTTTAACGTGATCGTACTCCGCGTGAAAATGGCAGCAGTTTTGGCAGTGGCGGCAATCGAACCCTAGCCTACCGAGTGCAATTCCCGCGCGCCTACCACTGGGCTACCGCGCCCTCCGCGACAATCTCCATAACCTTCTTTTTATTCACCCAATTTAGACCGGAACCCAGTGGGAAAGTCATCCACAGGGTGCGTACCCTCCTTCCTCTACCACCAACCTCTCGGAAGGACTTACGGACCCACATGTTTAACGTGATCGTACTCCGCGTGAACACGGCAGCAGTTTTGTCAGTGGAGGGAATCGAACCCGGGCCTACCGAGTGAAATTCCCGCACGCTAACCACTGGACTACCGCGCCCTCCGCGACAATCTCCATAACTTTCTTTTTATTCACCCAATTTGGACCAGGACCCAGTGGGGGAGGCATCCACAGAGACCGTACCCTCCTTTCCCTGCCACCAACCTCTCGGAAGGAATTATCGACCCATATGTTTAAGGTGATCGTACTCCGCATCAGTGGCGGGAATCGAACCCAGGCCTACCGAGTGCAATTCTCGCGCGCTAACTTCCCGCGCGCTAATTTAAATTTATAACGACCATATGCTAGGCTCTTAATTCCACCATCCTCGTTCCATCGTTCCATCATTTAAAATAGCCATAAAATTAAAATATCCATTTAAAATATCTATAAATTAAAATATCCATAAATTAAAATATCCATTTAAAATAAAAAAATCAACCATATCGTTCCACCAATCCATAAATATAATAATTTCAAATACATCACCACAATTCAAACCACCATAATTCAATCATTTAAATTATTTAAAATATCCATTTAAAAATATCCATTTAAAATATCATATAAATATAATAATTTCGCCCGATGTATACAACACTTATGCTCGTAATTCAGTTAAAACCGAAAGCGCGGTCTCCATGGAGCCGGGGAAGAAACTAATGCGGATGGGGGGGAAATGCCATTGCGGAACTGAGCCGGTAGCCGACAAATTTAAAATCATGGCGTCTTTAAAATTGCCATCCTGAAGGCAATTTTCATTATTTCTGGACCAGATTGGACTTGTAAGAATGCCAGATGTTTGACCTTTCTGAAAATGTAAATTATTAGTCGAAATTATGAGTACTTTTCACGATGCGAGAATTTAAAAACCAAAAATCGTTTTCTTGAGCAAAAAGTGACTTTTGTTTTAAAATCTTTAAAAAATATTAGAAATCGAAATTCAGATTTGAAATTGATATATTTTTACTCGAAATTCTCTGCTCTTTCCGATGGTGTAATTTGTTTTTTTCTACGATGTCTGGATCGTGGAGAAAAAAGGGCAAAAAGGGCAAAAAACGGTCGAAATCGCATAAAACATTAAATAAATAAAAAAATAATTAAAATTTTCAAAATCGGTTTTCACGTGTCCCCTTCCCTCCCCCCCGGGTCTCCGATTGCCAAATTTCGTAGCTCTCCGACGCGCGGTCGCGAAACGTATAGTGTATAAGACAGACAGACAGACAGACACACACACACACAGACATTGCCTTTTATTATTTACTAGCCGCCTTTGGCTACCAGCCTGTTCGCTACCCTTGAAAATTCTGACCGTGGCAAACTCGTTGGCGCGACCTACCAGAAAGGTGTAAGGTAACTGCTTGGAAGGCCAGGAAGTGCCACACAATTTAGACCGGAACCCAATGGGGGAGGCATCCAAAGAGACCGTACCCTCCTTCCCCTACCACAAACCTCTCGGAAGGACTTGCAGTCCCACACGTTTAACGTGATCGTACTCCGCGTGAACACGGCTGCAGTTTTGGCAATGGCGGGAATCGAACCCGGGCCTACCGAGTGAAATTCCCGCGCGCTGACCACTGGGCTACCGTGCCATCCGCGACAATCTCCATAACTTTATTTTTATTCGGCAATTTTGGGAATCGAACCCGGGCCTACCAAGTGCAAATCCCGCGCACTAACCACTGGGGTACTTCACCCTCCGCGATATTCTTCATAACTTATTTTTTATTCACCCAATTTAGACCGGAACCAAGTGGGAGAAGCATCCACAGGGACCGTACCCTTCTTCCCCTACCACCAACCTCTCGGAAGGACTTACAGACCCACATGTTTAACGTGATCGTACTCCGCGTAAACACGGCGGCAATTTTGGGAATCGAACCCGGGCCTACCGAGTGCAATTTCCGCGCGCTAACCATTGGGCTACTTTGCCCTACGCGACAATCTCCATTACTTTCTTTTTATTCATCCAATTTAGACCGTACCCTCCTTCCCCTACCACCAACTTCTCGGAAGGACTCACGGACCCACATGTTTAACGTGCTCGTACTCCGCGTAAACACGGCGGCAATTTTGGGAATCGAACCCGGGCCTGGTAACTGGTTGGACGGCCAGGATGTGCCACCCAATTTAGACCGGAACCCAGTGGGGGAGGCATCCACAGGGAACGTACCCTCCTTCCCCTACCACCAACCTCTCGGAAAAACATACGGACCCATATGTTTAACGTGATCGTACTCCATGTCAGTGGCGGAAATCGAACCCGGGCCTACCGCGTGCAATTCCCGCGCGCCAACCACTGGGCTACTTCGCCCTCCGCGACAATCTCCATAACTTTCTTTTTATTCACCCAATTTAGACCGTACCCTCCTTCCCCTACCACCAACCTCTCGGAAGGACTCACGAACCCACATGTTTAACGTGATCGTACTCTGCGTGAACGTGGCGTAAGTTTTGGCAGTGGCGGGAATCGAACCCGGGCTTACTGAGTGCAATTCCCGCGCGCTAACCACTGGGCTGCCGCGCCCTCCGCGACAATCTCCATAACTTTCTACATATTCACCCAATTTAGACGGGAACCCAGTGGGGGAGGCATCCACAGGGGCCGTATCCTCCTTCCCCTACCACCAACCTCTCGGAAGGACTTACGGACCCACATATTTAACGTGATCGTATTCCACGTAAACACGGCGGCAGTTTTGGCAGTGGCGGGAATCGAACCCGGGCCTACCGCTAACTTCCCGCGCGCTAATTTGCAATTTAAAATGACCATATGCTTAATTCCATCATCCTCATTCCATTGTTTCATTGTTCCATCATTTAAAATATCCATAAAATTAAAATATCCATTTAAAATATCCAAAAGTTAAAATATACATTTAAAAAATCCAGATCGTCCCATCATTTAAAATATAAATATAATAATTTATATAGAGCAAAGGCGCTCTATTCAGAACCGTGACGTCACCTCCACCTTGACGTCCCCACCCACCACCTTCCCTGCTTCAGCGGGGGAGAAACGAACGGAACGCCGAGAAATTTAAAATCATGACGTCTTTAAAATTGCGATCCTGAAGGCAATTTTCATTATTTCTGGACCAGATTAGACTTGTAAGAATGCCAGATATTTCAGCTTTCTAAAAATGTAAATTATTAGTCGAAATTATGAGTACTTTTTACTATGCGAGAATTTAAAAACCAAAAATCGTTTTTTTGAGCCAAAAGTGACTTTTGTTTTAAAATCTTTAAAAAATATTAGAAATCGAAATGGAGATTTGAAATTGATATATTTTTACTCGCAATTGTCTGCTCTTTCCGATGGTGTGAGTTGTTTTTTTCTACGACGTCTGGATCGTGGAGAAAAAAGGGCAAAAAGGGCAAAAAAAGGTCGAAATCGCATAAAACATTAAATAAATAAAAAAATAATTAGAATTTTGAAAATCGGTTTTTACGTGTCCCCTTCCCTCCCCCCCGGGTCTCCGATTGCCAAATTTCGTAGCCCTCCGACGCGCGGTCGCGAAACGTATAGTGTATAAGACAGACAGACACACACACACACACACACACAGACATTGCCTTTTATTATTTACTAGCCGCCTTTGGCGACCAGCCTGTTCGCTACCCTTGAAAATTCTGACCGTGGCAAATTCTAACCGTGGCACACTCGCTGGCGCGACCTACCAGAAGGAACGACCTACCAGGAAGTGCCACCCAATTTAGACAGGAACTCAGTGGGGGAGGCATCCACAGGGACCGTACCCTCCTTCCCCTACCACCAACCTCTCGGAAGGACTTACGGTCCCGCATGTTTAACGTGATCGTACTCCGCCTGAACACGGCGGCAGTTTTGGCAGTGGCGGGAATCGAACCCGGACCTACCTAGTGCAAATCCCGCGCGCTAACCACTGGGCTACCGCGCCCTCCGCGACAATCTCCATAACCTTCTTTTTATTCACCCAATTTAGACCGGAACCCAGTAGGAGAGGCATCCACAGGGTCCGTACCCTCCTTCCTCTACCAACAACCTCTCGGAAGGACTTACGGATCCACATGTTTAACGTGATCGTACTCCGCGTGAAAATGGCAGCAGTTTTGGCAGTGGCGGCAATCGAACCCTAGCCTACCGAGTGCAATTCCCGCGCGCCAACCACTGGGCTACCGCGCCCTCCGCGACAATCTCCATAACCTTCTTTTTATTCACCCAATTTAGACCGGAACCCAGTAGGAAAGTCATCCACAGGGTGCGTACCCTCCTTCCTCTACCACCAACCTCTCGGAAAGACTTACGGACCCACATGTTTAACGTGATCGTACTCCGCGTGAACACGGCAGGAGTTTTGTCAGTGGAGGGAATCGAACCCGGGCCTACCGAGTGAAATTCCCGCACGCTAACCACTGGGCTACCGCGCCCTCCGCGACAATCTCCATAACTTTCTTTTTATTCACCCAATTTGGACCAGGACCCAGTGGGGGAGGCATCCACAGAGACCGTACCCTCATTTCCCTGCCACCAACCTCTCGGAAGGAATTATCGACCCATATGTTTAAGGTGATCGTACTCCGCATCAGTGGCGGGAATCGAACCCAGGCCTACCGAGTGCAATTCTCGCGCGCTAATTTAAATTTATAACGACCATATGCTAGGCTCTTAATTCCACCATCCTCGTTCCATCGTTCCATCATTTAAAATAGCCATAAAATTAAAATATCCATTTAAAATATCTATAAATTAAAATATCCATAAATTAAAATATCCATTTAAAATAAAAAAATCAACCATATCGTTCCACCAATCCATAAATATAATAATTTCAAATACATCACCACAATTCAAACCACCATAATTCAATCATTTAAATTATTTAAAATATCCATTTAAAAATATCCATTTAAAATATCATATAAATATAATAATTTCGCCCGATGTATACAACACTTATGCTCGTAATTCAGTTAAAACCGAAAGCGCGGTCTCCATGGAGACGGGGAAGAAACTAATGCGGATGGGGGGAAAATGCCGTTGAGAAACTGAGCCGGTAGCCGACAAATTTAAAATCATGGCGTCTTTAAAATTGCCATCCTGAAGGCAATTTTCATTATTTCTGGACCAGATTGGACTTGTAAGAATGCCAGATGTTTGACCTTTCTGAAAATGTAAATTATTAGTCGAAATTATGAGTACTTTTCACGATGCGAGAATTTAAAAACCAAAAATCGTTTACTTGAGCCAAAAGTGACTTTTGTTTTAAAATCTTTAAAAAATATTAGAAATCGAAATGGAGATTTGAAATTGATATATTTTTACTCGAAATTCTCTGCTCTTTCCGATGGTGTGATTTGTTTTTTTCTACGATGTCTGGATCGAGGAGAAAAAAGGGCAAAAAGATCAAAAAAAGGTCGAAATCGCATAAAACATTAAATAAATAAAAAAATAATTAGAATTTTGAAAATCGGTTTTCACGTGTCCCCTTCCCACCCCCCAGGGTCTCCGATTGCCAAATTTCGTAACTCTCCGACGCGCGGTCGCGAAACGTATAGTGTATAAGACACACACACACAGGCATTGCCTTTTATTATATAGAAGAAGAAGAAGTGTCTGGCCGCCATCATAACGAACCCACCATCAAATTTCTACTTACTTACACCACTGTCCCTCGAACTCGGCCCGGATCCAGTTATACACGAGCGACTATTCACTACAACGCACTCCCGCCAGAATATCACGTGATACACACGTCAGGCGCGAATTTCAGCAGACTAGCAGACTCAGCTCTTCCGATTGATTGTTTCGTTTTTCTTTTTGTCTTTTTGTGTGACATTCGTAGATATGTGGCCGCAGATGAATGAATAGAGTTCTTTGTTTTCTTCATGAGGAAATGCACAGTTCAATTAGTTTATGCGCGATTTTGATATTGAAAATACACACACACATATAGATATATACATATATATATATATATATATATATATATATATATATATATATATATATATAAATATAAATTAGTAAATCCAATGTTAGAATGTATGTAGTAACTCATAATACACTATTCCAAAATTTTCTACAAAATACAAAGAAATAAAAGAAATTAAGACATAAAGAGGAAATAAGAAAGCGTAATGCATGTCATAAAGACAAAGACAATCAACAATATATATATATATATATATATATATATATATATATGTGTGTGTGTGTGTGTGTGTGTGTGTATGTGTGCGTGTCAGAAATATTTATAATATATATATATATATAACATCAAAAAAATATATATCATAAAATATATATGTCAAAAATATTGTACGATCAAAAACATACCGTGGTAATTGCAGGAGGGAGTCGACCTTGATTGAAAGAAGTAGGATAAAAGAATGCTAAATATACTGTTTCCTGCGGTGGTCAAACTAAAGTATGAAACGTAAAAAATTGACTAGCTTAATGTTTACATTTGTGACCTTTAAACTTCCAAGGGAGGGTAAATGCCCCCTTGCGCTCCCCTATGGACGCCCATGGCAAAGCGCAAATATAATTTTTCTAGGGGGTGCAAACTATATGATTATACCTACAATATCGACTAGCTTGAAATCTACATTTGTGATCTTAAATGTCCTAGGGGAGAACAAGTGCACCCCTTGCCCTCTCCTATGGGCGCCCCTAGAGCTTTTTTCATGGTGACAAACTGAAGGTTGAGGCGTTCAACATCGATTAGCTAACAAGTCTAATGAGTCATCTATGGGAGGGCAAGTGTCCTACTTGCCCTCCACTACGGGCGCCCATGTAACATTTTCCAATAGGGCAAAATCAAGGATGAGGAGTTCAATATCTACTAGCTTGAAGACTACATTTGCCACCTTAAATGTCCACAGTAGGGCAAGTTTTCCTTTAGATTCCCTTATGGGCGCCCATGTCAAGGACACCCATAGAATTAATTCCATCGGTGGCAAATTCAAGGATGAGGCGTTTCATAGCGACTTGCTTGTAATCTACATTTGTAACCATAAACGTACACAGTAGGGCAAGTTTCACATTGCGTTCCCTTATGGGCGCCCATGGCAAGGACACCCATAGAACTAATTCTATCGGCGACAAACTCAAGGATGAGGCGTTCCACAACGACTAAATTGAGACTTGCATGTCTAACCTTGAACGTCTATGGGACAGCAAGTGTCATCCTTTCCTTTCACTATGGGCGCCCATGTAACATTTTCCAGGAGGAAACTCAAGGATGACGCATTCAATATCGACAAGCCGGTAACCTACATTTCTAACCTTGAATATCCTGTTGGGATTAAGTGCTCCCTTGCCGTGCTCTATGGGCTTCCTGCTTATACTATTGCCCTCAGGACAGAACCTAACGGAGTCGAAGTTTCGATTTCCTCAGGGGCGGTAAACAGTCTTTCCAGACCCTCCAAATGTCTCTGTGACATATTGAAACATTGCCCACTTGCCATGGGCGCCCATAGGGGATGTTGAAAGTCACGAATATCAAACTAATGAGTACTATACGTCTCGTCCGTAAGATTGTCCCCGCTGGAAAAAAGTTCTATTGACGTCCTTGCCATAGGCGTCCATAGACGTAAGGGAGCATTCATACGTAAGGGAGACGTAAGGCGGCGTCCATAGATGTAAGGGAGCACTTGTCTTCCCGTAAACATTCAAGGTCACAAATGTAGGTGTCAAACTAGTAGATATTGTACGCCTCATCTTTGAGTACGCTCTTCTTAGAATAAGCGCTATGGACGCCCTCGCCATGGCAACCCATAAAAATTTTAAAAGCCACAAACGCAGGCATCAAGGTAATCGATATTGTACGTTTCGTCTTTGAGTTCGCCCCGTTTTAATAAGTTTTATGGTCACATTTGCCATGCGCGCCCATAGGGGAGAGCAAGGGGGCGCTTGCCCTCCCTTGGACGTTCAAGGTCCCAAAGTAAGTATCAAGCTAGTCGATGTTATAAGTCTCATCCTTGAGTTTGAGTTTTTCCCTTTGAAAAAATTCTATGTGTGCCCTTGCCATGAGCGCCCATAGAGGAGCGGGAGGGGCACTTGCTCTCCCATGGACGGTCAAGGTCGCAAATGTAGATATCAAGCTAGTACATAATTATGTCTCATCCTTGAGTTTGGCCATCCCAGGAAAAAAGTTTTATGTTCGCCCTTGAATCCTACTCTTTTGAAACAAGGTTGACCCCTTTCTGCAGTTACAACACTATATTTTGATCGCACTATATTTTTGGCACACACACACACACACCCTCTCTCTTATTCGTGCTCTAATTACGTTAATTATAAAATGTTATACCTAATTCTAATTTTTTTTTTTTCAGAATGCATCTACATATAGAATTTCATGGCTATACGTACTCTCTCTCTCTCTTTTGTAAAATCTCTAATTTTTAATAATCTGTGTTTTAATCACATTGATTTCAAAATATTCTACCATTCTGTAGAAAATTAGAAACAGTTAATTAAAACACGAATAATTCGAAATTAGATACTTTAAGAGAGAGAGTACGTACAGCTATGAAATTCTATATGCATATGCATTCTGTAAAAAAATGGAATTAGGTAGAACATTTTGTAATTAACGGGATTAGAACTCGGATGAGAGAAATAATGTCAAAATATAGTGTTGTAATTGCAGGAGGGGTTCAACCTTGTTCAAAAGGAGTGGGATTCAAGGGCGTTCATAAAACTTTTCCTGGAATGTCCAAATTCAAGAATGAGAAGTAAATATATCTAGTATCTTGATGCCTACATTTGATACCTTGAACGTCAAGTGAGGACAAGTGCCCCTCGCGCTCCCCTCTGAGCGTAAACGGCAAGAGTGGCTATAGAATTTTTTCAGGGGGTAAACTGAAGGGTGAGGCGTACAATATCGACTAGCTTGATACCTACCTTTGAACATCCACGGGATGGTAAGTTCCCCCTCACGCTCCCTTATGGGCGCCAATAGGGGACAATAACATTTATCAATATTTATACAATAATATTAACAATACTCGAATATAAATATCATTACTGTATGTCAATATAATCAATACTGTACTTCACTTCCTTGTGTTTATCCCGCTGGTGAAAGTTTTATTGGCGCTCTCACCATGGGCGCTCGTAGGGGAGCGCAAGGGGCCACTTGCCCTACTGTGAACGTTCAAGGTCATAAATGTAGGTACCAAATTAGTAGACATTGTACTACTTATCTTTCAGTATACCATCCTTGAAAAATTTCTATTGACGCCTTTGCCATGGGCGCCCATACGAGATGCTGATAATAAGGTGTTGCCCACAGGGTGTCAAGCTAGTCGATATTGTCGCCCTTTAATGTGCCCTCGCTGGAATAAGTTCTATAAACGCTCTTGCCATGGGCGCTCATAGGGGGTCTTGAGGGGGAACTTGCTATCCCGTCGACGTTCAAGTTCACAGATGTAGATATCAAGCTAGTCGATGTATGTTGATGTTGATGTTGAGACCCAGACCGTCCGACCTACCAGAAAGGTGTAAGGTAACTGTTTGGACGGCCGGGAAGTGCCACCCAATTTAGACCAGAACCCAGTGGGGGAGGCATCCACAGGGACCGTACCCTCCTTCCCCTACCACCAACCTCACGGAAGGACTTACGGACCCACATGTTTAACGTGATCGTACTCCGCGTGAACACGGCGGCAGTTTTAGCAGTGGCTGGAATCGAACCCGGGCCTACCGAGTGCAACTCCAGCGCGCTAACCAATGGGCTACCGCGCCCCTTAGTCGATGTATGTATCACACTTCAGTTTTCCGACTGTAAAAGTTATATGGGTGCTCTTGCTATGGGCGCCCATAGCAAATGAGGCCATAGAACTTATTAAAACGGGGCGAACTCAAGGACGAAACGTACAATATCGATTACCTTGATGCCTACGTTTGTGGCTTTCAAAATTTGTATGGGCTCCCCTGGCCAGGACGTCCATAGAGTTTCTTCCAAGAGCATAAAAAGGATGAGACGCACGATATATACTAGCTTGACACATACATTTCGGACTTTGATGTTCACGGGAAGGCAAGTGCTCCCTTATGCTCCCCTATGGGCACCCATGGTAAGGACGTTAATAGAACTTTTTCCAGCGGGGACAATCTCACGGACGAGACGTACAGTAAGTATTCATTAGTTTGATATTCGTGACGTTCAACATCCCTATGGGCGCCCATCGCAAGTTTTGTTGTTGAGACCCAGACTGTCCGATCTACCAGAAAGATGTAAGGTATCTGTTTGGACGACCGGGCAGTGCCACCCAATTTAAACGGGAACCCAGTGGAGGAGGCATCCACAGGGACCGTGCCTTCCTTCCCCTATCACCAACCTCTCGGAAGGATTTACAGACTCACATGTTTAACGTGATCGTACTCCACTTGAACACGGCGGGTGTTTTGGCAGTGGCAAGAATCGAACCCGGGCCTACAGAGTGCAATCAATCCCCGCTCGCTAACCACTGAGCTGTCGTGCCCCACTCCATGGCAAGTGTGCAATGTTTCAGATTTTTATGTCACAGAGACTTTTGGATGGTCTGGAAAGAGTGTTTACTACCCCTGAGGAAATCGAAACTTTGGCTCCGTTAGGTTCTGTCCTGAGGGCAATAGTATATAATCATCCTATAGTATACCTCATGCGCTGGGAGCCCATAGAGGACTGCAAGGGATCACTTAAGCTGAACTGGATATTCAATGTTTCAAATGTAGGTTACAAGCTAGCGATATTAAACGCTTCATCCTTGAGTTCCCTCCTGTAAAATGTTACATGGGCGCCCATAGTGGAGGGAAAGGGTGACACTTGCCGTCCCATACACATTCAAGGTTAGACATGTAAGTCTCAATCTAGTCGATATTGAACGCCTCATCTTTGAGTTTATCACCGATGAAATTAGTTCTACCGGTATCCTTGCTCTGGGCGCCCATAAGAGAACGCTTGATGGAACTTATCATACCGTGTACATTTAAAGATATAAATGTAGATTACGAGCAAGTCAATATGGAACGCCTGATCCTTGAGTTTGTCACCCCTGAAATTAGTTCTATGCGCGTTCGTGCCATGAGCTCCTATAGCAATTCCCGCGCGCTAACCACTGGGCTGTCGCGCCCCATCTCATGGCAAGTGTGCAATGTTTTAGTCTCTTATATCACAGAGACTTTTGGAGGGTCTGGAAAGACTATTTACTACCCCTGAGGAAATCGAAACTTCGGCTCCGTTAGGTTCTGTCCTGAGGGCAATAGCATTAAGCAGGGAGCTCATGCAATGGGAGCCCGTAGAGGACTGCCATGGGCGCCCATAGGGGAGTGTAAGGGGGTCATTTACCCTCCCCTGGACGTTTAAGGTCACCAATGTGAACATTAAGCATGTCAATTTTTTCCGTCTCATACTTTAGTTTGACCACAAGGTCGACTTTCTTCTACAATTACCACACTATGTTCTTGATAGTGCAATATTTTTGGCACTCTCTCATCTAATAAAAGCAGAAGTAACTCGTAATACTAGTAGTTTGATAACCTTGAAAAGACTTAAATAGAAAATAAATAAATAATATAATAGAAAAAAAGTAATAAAAATTATTAATAATAAAATGAAATTTAAATTATATATATATATATATTTATATATATATATATATATATATATCTGTGTGTGTTTTCAATATCAAAATCGCGCATAGTCTAATTGAACTGTAAATTTCCGCATGAAGAAAACCATGAAGACTAGAGAGAAGGAGAGGATACGCCGTAGTAAAGAATTGCATATTTTCCCTGGCCAAGCCATGCATTTCACAATTCTGCTAATCGTACCGCCCTCTAGTGCACATTATGTAAACTAAAAACTCTAATTTTTTTCAATTATCATACGCAGTTTTAAAATAAATGTTTTCGGTTCGAAAATAATATTTAATTCATATTGAAAGTAAATAAAAAAAAAAAGGCAAGCCGTGTTAATTTTATTTTTCATCTCTAAGAATTATAATAGAATCATAATTCATAGAGATGAAAAACTTCATGAAAAAACTTGATGAGAATGCACTTGCTCATAATTACAGTATGCTCATAAAATAACAGTAGTATAAATTTCGGGATATGAACGTATTAAAATCTAACATTAGCTTTAATATATTTTTACATTTTATTTTCTTGATTGATATTTTCCTGCAGTGAAATTCTAATCCATAACTTTGTCAAAAAAAAAATATTGAGAATATACATATAAAATAATATATGTTAAGTACATAAATGTGTAATTATTACAAATTAATTTACAATTTATTTTATGTGCTTACCAATGTTTTAGGAAATTTACTTTTAAGTTACTTTGCATTTTTGAGAATGCTTCAACTATACCACTGTTAAAATGATTCCCATCAACTTGAAACACTGCAAAATTATCTTTACATTTAAATAATCCAAACCTGTACCATTATATTATCTGTTAACAGAAATCTCGAATTCTAATAACTCAGTTTAAAATGTATTTATAAAAGATAGCGCTCTGCACACAGTTAATAGGATATTAATTTTAAAATGCAATCTATATTTCAATATATGCACTGTTTTTAAGAATATGTATTAATTACAAGCAAACATAAGGAAATGTTACGAGAAACAAAACATTGTAAGCTATTATCGATATAAATAAAGTTGAAATTCTGCTTGTGTGTTTGTCTCATAGCAGGAGAACTAACTGGTGCACTGAATTTCGTGAAATTTTGTGGATAATCATAAAATAGCCCTACTTAAAATTTAATCCATGTCTCGAGTTTCCAGGACCAGGGGTTATCGAGACATTTATGTAAAAAGAATCTCCCATAGACAGGGCCTAATTAACGCACGAGCCTTCGGGCCGAGCCTCCGAGGCCCCCAAATTTTAAAGGGCCCTAAATTTTGTATATGATACAAAGATTTAAACAGAAATAATTTAACTAATTTAAAATTGATATTCGTTTTCATTGTAAATTAAAAAATATGTTAATAGATATCCTTTAAAGTCTTAATATATTACTTTTTATAAAGTAAAAAGTTTGGAAGTTCTATGCATGTACCAAAAGGCTTTTGGAGCTGTGACCCTGAGCCCCCAAATTTGTTATATGTTAATGTTTTGCATATGTTTGGCATGTGTTGAGTGCATGCATGGAGGCCCCAAATTAACATCAGGCTCTGGGTTCCATTTTGGCTTGATCAGGCCCTGCCCATAGATAGCATTATGCAAATTACCTTTTTACTGCAAGTTTATTTCTTTTTTTAAAAAAATGACATCATGTTGCTAAGTAACAGAATGAAACCTGATGAATTTATATAGCAGAAAAAATGATGTAGATATCAAGCTAGTCGATGTATGTCTCACCCTTCAGTTTTCCGACTGTAAAAGTTATATAGGTGCTCTTGCTATGGGCGCCCATAGCAAATGAGGCCATAGAACTTATTAAAACGGGGCGAACTCAAGGACGAAACGTACAATATCGATTACCTTGATGCCTGCGTTTGTGGCTTTCAAAATTTGTATGGACTCCCATGACAAGGACGTCCATAGAGTTTCTTCCAAGAGCATAAAAAGGATGAGACGCACGATATATACTAGCTTGACACATACATTTCGGACTTTGATGTTCACGGGAAGGCAAGTGCTCCCTTATACTCCCCTATGGGCACCCATGGTAAGGACGTTAATAGAACTTTTTCCAGCGGGGACAATCTCACGGACGAGACGTACAGTAAGTATTCATTAGTTTGATATTCCTGACGTTCAACATCCCTATGGGCGCCCATGGCAAGTGTTGTTGTTGAGACTCAGACTGTCCGATCTACCAGAAAGATGTAAGACATCTGTTTGGACGACCGGGCAGTGCCACCCAATTTAAACCGGAACCCAGTGGAGGAGGCATCCACAGGGACCGTACCTTCCTTCCCCTATCACCAACCTCTCGGAAGGATTTACAGACTCACATGTTTAACGTGATCGTACTCCACTTGAACACGGCTGCAGTTTTGGCAGTGGCAAGAATCGAACCCGGGCCTACTGAGTGCAATCAATCCCCGCGCGCTAACCACTGGGCTGTCGTGCCCCACTCCATGGCAAGTGTGCAATGTTTCAGATTTTTATGTCACAGAGACTTTTGGATGGTCTGGAAAGAGTGTTTACTACCCCTGAGGAAATCGAAACTTTGGCTCCGTTAGGTTCTGTCCTGAGGGCAATAGTATATAATCATCCTGTAGTATACCTCATGCACTGGGAGCCCATAGAGGACTGCAAGGGATCATTTAAGCTGAACTGGATATTCAAGGTTACAAATGTAGGTTACAAGCTAGCGATATTAAACGCTTCATCCTTGAGTTCCCTCCTGGAAAATGCTACATGGGCGCCCATAGTGGAGGGAAAGGATGACACTTGCCGTCCCATAGACGTTCAAGGTCAGACATGTAAGTCTCAATCTAGTCGATATTGAAAGCCTCATCTTTGAGTTTATCACCGATGAAATTAGTTCTACGGGTGTCCTTGGTATGGGCGCCCATAAGAGAACGCTTGATGGAACTTATCATACTGTGTACAATAAAAGATATAAATGTAGATAACAAGCAAGTCAATATGGAACGCCTCATCCTTGAGTTTGTCACCCCTGGAATTAGTTCTATGCGCGTTCTTGCCATGAGCTCCCATAGCAATTTCCGCGCGCTAACCACTGGGCTGTCGCGCCCCATCCCATGGCAAGTGTGCAATGTTTCAGCCTCTTATATCACAGAGACTTTTGGAGGGTCTGGAAAGACTGTTTACTACCCCCGAGGAAATCGAAACTTCTGCTCCGTTAGGTTGTGTTCTGAGGGCAATAGCATTAAGTAGGGAGCTCATGCAATGGGAGCCCGTAGAGGACTGCCATGGGCGCCCATAGGGGAGTGTAAGAGGGTCGTTTACCCTCCCCTGGACGTTTAAGGTCACAAATGTGACCATTAAGCATGTCAATTTTTTCCGTCTCATACTTTAGTTTGACCACAAGGTCGACTTCCTTCTACAATTACCACACTATGTTCTTGATAGTGCAGTATTTTTGGCACTCTCTCATCTAATAAAAGCAGAAGTAACTCGTAATACTAGTAGTTTGATAGCCTTGAAAAGACTTTAAATAGAAAATAAATAAATAATATAATAGAAAAAAAGTAATAAAAATTATTAATAATAAAATAAAATTTAAATTATATATATATATATCTGTGTGTGTGTGTGTGTGTCTGTGTGTGTTGTCAACATCAAAATCGCGCATAGACTAATTGAACTGTAAATTACCGCCTGAAGAAAACAGACCGCTCATCATTCAACTGCCGCCACAAGGTCAGATGAAATTCGCGCCTGACGTAGATATCACGTGGTGTATTTTCCCGGGAGTGCGTTGCGGTGATTAAGCGCTCGTTAGTAGCTGCGTACAGACAAGACGCTCAGTGAATGTTTGTGAAACAAGCTCGATCACTGATTTTTGATCATCTGAACATGTGTTTGACGTAGTTGTCAAAGTGTGAGGTCAAACATTTTTCTTGTAGAGCAGCGTCCTACTTTTTCGCCAAACATTGCGGAGTCAGCATGATTGACATTTAGTATTGACCAATCACGAGCATATTACCATTTTGGATTTGCATCTGTATTCATCATATCGTTCTGTGTCGCGTATATATATATATATTTTCCGTATGTGTGTTATTTGTAGTCTTTTTCTTTTCTGTAATTTTTTTAATTCATTCATTGTTTGTTGATTTCAGTGAGCAACCCTGCATTTATTCCATGAATTGAGTATTATTCTATGTACCCTTTCTGTGTGCCTTTTAATTTCAGTTTTATAAAGTGTAATTACTAGCGAGTTATGCTGCGTATAAAATGTCAGCAATCTTCCTAGTGTTTTTTGACTGAAAACCTTCAAGGATATATTTTTCATTTCACAGAATTGGAAATTGTTTGCTTTTAAGTAAGTAGTTGCATGTAATAATTTTAGCATCTTGATATTTTGCATGTTTATAACTTAGTCTAAGTTAGAGTTCAAGAATTGAAATAGCATGTTTTTCATAGATTGCATGAATTCTAACAATTTTGCACGTTTCTGGGAAATAATTAACAGAACTATATGTTTTCTAACAAGAGTGACGTGTATTTTGTTTGTTGATTTCAATGTGCAACCTTGCATTTATTTCATGAATTGAGTATTATTCTATATACCCATTCTGTGTATCTTTTAATTTCAGTTTAATGTTTGGATTGTACAATGGGATTTATAAAGTATATTTACGGTGTCTTCCACTACAGTCATATAAAGCTAAATAATCACTAGAGAGTTATGCTGCTTATAAAATGTCAACAATCTTTCTAGTGGTTTTTTGGCTGGAAATCTTCAACGATATTTTTCTCATCTCACAGAATTGAAGAATGTTTGATTTTACGTAAGTAGTTTCATGTAATAATTTTAGTATCCTAATATTTTGCATCTTTATAACTTTGTCTAAGTTAGAGCTCAAGAATTAAAATAGCATGTTTTTAATAGATTGCATGAAATCTAAGAATTTTGTATGTTTCGGGGAAATAATTAACATATTTTTTTCTTATATTTATTTTAAAAAGTAAATGGATAAGAAAACAAAACATATATATAAATTATAATGTTGATTTAATTGTTAACCTTAAAACAGTTTTTAGTTCTTTTGCACAAGCAGCTTCAATATTTGCTTGCTTAGCCATAATTAACTACAGATACCTTTGCAAAAAAATAAAAAATAAATAAAAAAATAAATTAATAAAATAATCAACAGGTTCTAATCGATCGACTACTCTACTGACAATAAAACAAAACTAAATAATAATTATAAAACAATATATTTGAATTAATTATAAATTGTTAATAGTTATTGTAACAATTTGGGACACTTTTAATTGTATCACTTTCTTGATTTGAAAACAAACGAAATTCGCCGCGAAATTAGTAAACAATTACAACAGCGCCATCTACTAGATATGAAAGGAAACTAGCTCATTATCATAAAACGTCAAATATGTGTGACCGTGTGGACGAAGCACACTTCAAACACAATTCTGAGAATCGACATCTTTGACAAATATTCATTGATCGTCTGTACACAGCTGGTTCTGAATCCTGCCAATTCAAATATAAACAACATCAGCCTGCTGCCACTGGACAAGAACAAACCTTCACAGCAAGTGTCCATTGAGTTAGACTAAGCCCGAGTCTCTTTCGCCCAGCCAACTACTGAAGCCACAAGTAGCCGTCCACCAGGAAGCGACTGAATCTGAATTTCGTGGTTTAATTAATAATTAATTTTCTAATTAGTCAAATCAACTCAGTCCCAAAATTTCTCCATCCAGAACCCTAATTAGCCCAGTTTAAAAATTTTGAAGACCATGGAGCAATTATAATGGCATCCATGTTAACATCCAAAGCCATTACTTACCCGATTTCAGACAGCAGAAAGAACATAGGGAGTAAGAGCTACATGTTCAATTAAAGAGACCCAGGAACCAGGTAATAGCTAAATAAGAAACTAATCAAGTCCTTAACCTGTTCGAACAGCCTGGGTAACAGCTCGCCAATGCTTACAATCCCTCCATCCCTATCTTGACTCCAAGCAGCCCGATTTGCACGGGAATTTTTGAAGCCACAAGTAGCCGTCCACCTGGAAGCGACTGGAGGTGAATATCAAGGTTTAATTAATAATAATTTTTCTAATCAGTCTAGTCAAATCAAATCAAATCAACTCCGACCCAAGATTTCTCCATCCTGGATCTTATTTAGCCTATTTTAAAATTATCAAGTTCATGGAGCAAATTAAATGACAGATCGGCCCCCCCTGACAGATCGGCAAAATGAAGAATTTGGGAACCATATCCAACGTACGAGTAAGAAGGCCCTCTAATGAATAAGCTTCAGTACAGACTGAAGCAACATTGAATGACGGTAAGTCACAGGACGGAGAAGATAACATTGCTGTTATATCCCCTATCTCTTTCCTCAGAAGATGTAATGCAATTATGGATAAAATAGAGAATTATTTGAAAAATACAAAGCTGTTAGACGCAGATAAAATGAGAAAATATAAAGTTTTAGCAGATGAATTAAGATACACATTAATTGAAATGAAATTGGACGCACACGCTTCAAAAACAGTGGAGAAACTTGTAACTAGGGACTTAACCAGAGACCATCCGGAGTGAGATCCTAGATACAATTAATAAATTGAATCAAGCATACCAGGAACCCATGACATATTCCAGTAAGGTAAAAAGAAAAAACCGGATCCGTCAATGTTCATTCTAATAAGAAAAAATAAAGAAGACCAGAAAGACCCCAGGTTTATTCTGAGGAACTCAAGATGCCCCAAGTACCTAAAAATACAACCGATCAGGCCAACCTTCAATGGGGACCTGAAAGTTATTGACCACCTTGAAAGAGAGGCAGAAAGTGCCAATATCTTTGAAAACAGGGACATCCAAGAGCATTTTGATATTAAAAGCTTGGGGAAAAGAAAGCAAAAAGTTATCATTTTCTCTGTTCCTCCACAGAGTGGAGAATAAGATATTAAAGAAGCAATAATTAAGAGAGTGCCAGATATTAAAAAAGAAGAAATAGAATTTATCAAAAAATTTGAGGGAAGAAGCGAAGGGTGGCACTGGATAATGCAGTTTGGAAGAGAGGACGCAATAGTCCTTTTGAAGGAAAGGAAAATCTTCATAGATTTAGCATCCTGCTTCATTAAGAGGCACATCATATTCCCACGTTGTTTCAAATGTCAAGCATTTGGTCACATGAATAGGACATGTGATGATCCAGACTATTGTGCCAAATGTTCCTCCACAAACCACTCTTCACAGAACTGTAACAGGAAAGAGTTTAAATGTATCAACTGCCACGAAGCAAACTGTGAAGAGGGAACCGGCTATGATAGTAGGCATCCAGCATATTCAAAACCTACCCAAGATATAAGCATCACTATAACCTAGTCCTTAAGACACCAATATAATTAAATGGAATCTTCAACAGGGATTTCTCATCCTTCCAAATCCAGACCCTGTCCAGGAGACTCAATTAGCTTAAAATTTGTGCAAATAAACCTAAATTCCTCCAGAGCAGCAAACTCTGAGGCAGTGGCATTCGCAATTCAGAATAAAATAGACATCATGATGCTACAGGATCCATATAGACATGGCAGCCGTCTATATGGCTTTCCTGTCTCCTGGACAGTTTTCTTTTCCAAAAGTAATTCCTGCGCTCTAGTCATTACTAGGAGGGATATCTCTTACATAAATTCTGCAAGCATGAATAACTCTGTTTTTATTAATATTTGACGTAGAGTGTCGTACAGGACAGAGCATCAGGCGCGAAGGGCCTTTAATCTCCAGTTTCAATATGTGGTTGTTATCGTCAAACTGTGACATTAATTCTGTGTCCCTAATTGGAGGTTCGAGGTTTTTATTTACTACATTTTATTATTTGTCCAAGTTCCTAGTGTGGCAGTTTGTTGCACTTTTAGAGTTTAAGCAGTTTAGTTGGTTGATGCAGATCTAAGGGTTCCTAACATTTCGGCAGTTTAGAGTTTAGAACATTTTTTTTCTAAAACATTATTCGCGAGTTTGATTAAATATCAGATGTTTGAGGTGGGATATTTTAATTCCGATTATCGATGTTTAGAACAGCGCGAAGTCTCTTACGAGATTTGGCCTTGCGATGATCATAGTCATGCAGATTGAATAATAGTTCATTTGGAACGGATGGCAAATTTTTGTAAAATTTAAGCGCTAGCTTTTTAATTTGGGCTCTAACAGTTTTTATTTCGAAGTCATTCCTAATTATCGAGTTTCTTAAGTACCTGGGAGCTTTCCTGATAATCCGTAGGATTTTGATTTGTTTTGTCTCTAGAAGGTCTATTGTAGTTTTACAATAGATGTCCCATACGGTTTTTGTCCCATACGGGTGCTGCATGCAGCATTCCCGGGCGGATGACCGATTTATATATTAGCAGTTTGTTTTGATAACTGAGATTTCCGTTTCCTATTATTGGGTATAAGGCTCCTGAAGTTATATACGCTTTTTTGATTAAGTTCGTTACGCGCTGTTCCAGGTTAGGTGGGAATCTATCGTTGCACCTAGGTATTTAGTAGATTTTTCCGCGCGTAGGCCATGGTTGTTTATGTACAGTGGCGGCGGAAGTTTATGTTTCCTCGAGAAATAAATCCAATGACATTTATTGGGATTTAACTTTATTCGCCATTTTTCCAGCCAAGTTTGGAGTATGTCTAACTGTTGTTGTAGATGTCTGTGCATTACTGAGACATAGGCGTGTTTTGCAAATATCGCACTGTCGTCTGCATAGAGTGCCAGCTCGGTGTTTGGAGTCCTGGGGATGTCGTTCAGGTATATGTTAAAGAGTGTCGGGCCCAGGATAGAACCTTGCGATACACTACTTTTAATGAGCTTGGGTGTAGATAAGTTACCTCCTACTGGGTGTAGATAAGATACCTCCTACCGACTTGAAAGTGTCTGTTATTTAAGTATGAGATTAAAAGTTTGACAAGAGCGTCAGGGACTTTTAAAGTGATCAATTTGTACGCTAATCCACAGTGCCACACTTTATCAAAGGCTTTTTGTATGTCCAGAAAAATCGCAGCTGTGGGTGTCTTGTTATTGAGACCAGAAAATATGTACTCCACCACTCTCAGCAATTGATGAGTGATGGAGTGCTTTGGCCGAAATTCAAACTGCTCCGGAATGATAATGTTATTCTCACTAAGGTGCGTGTTCAGTCTCTTAAGAATTACTTTCTCAGTAATTTTACTAAGTGTCGGTAGCAAGCTAATTGGTCTGTAGTTGGCTGGAATAGTGGCATCCTCACCTGGTTTATGGATTGTTATAATTATTGCTTCCTTCCATTCCTTGGGGAAATAATTTAGTTTTAATATTTTATTTATTAAGATAGTTAAGTAACATATTACATTTAGGTGTAGGTTTTTAACCGCAATATTTCTGATTTTGTCGTGCCCTGGACTTTTACGGTTTTTGAGAATTTCTACTATCTCCTGCGGGGCGGCTGGGTTAATCTCAGCCGTTACCGGGGAATTCTTGAAGTTATTTAAAGTTTGTCTGACCATTCTTAGGGTGTCCTGACACATTAGATCGTGGTTTGGTTGGAATTTTTTTTCATAATGGCTTGCGAGCGCCTCGGCTTTTTCCTCGTCTGAGCACGCGATTTTAGCGCCATCTATTAGTGGCGGGAGCTTAATTTGAGGTTTCCTGAGTCTTTTTGCGAATTGCCAGAGCGATACGTTTTCTAGGTTAAGGGATTCGATTAGTTGTTTATACTGTTGCTGCTTTTCTGCGACAATTTTTTACCTGACTTTGCACGTGAGTCTGTTAAGCTCCCTTTTAAGGACGGGGTCTCTGCCAGCCTGCCATGTCTTACGTATTCTATTTCCTTGCCTGACTAATTGTTTGACATGGTGTGAAAGTGTGGGCATTTTTAGAGACTCACGATGTGTTGTGGCAGAGGCAATTGCTCTCTTGATTTCTGTTGTGAGTGTGTGCGTGGCAGAGTCAATATGCGCCGTACTCATTATGTCAGGTACTGCTAAGTGCGGCTCGCGAAGAGTGCTCTTTTGAATACTTCCCAGTTGACCCTCTCTTGTCCCAGAGAGGCTGGAAGAGGTGTGTTCAGGTCGAATGTCACCAGTACCGGTAGATGATCCGAGTCGAATTCATCCAGGGTGCTAATAGTGTGAGCGTGTTATTAATATTTCTTTAGACAAAACAGGTAATATTTTGACAGTAGGCTCACAGTACTCTCCCTCGTCTGGATCATTGGAGAGAGATCTTAGTGAATGGTCCGACCATCAAAAACTAAATATAAATAATTTTTTAATCGGGAGGGGGGGACTTTAATGCCCATTCCCCAATATGGGGGTATGGAAGAAGTGACAGAAGAGGTGACCATCTGTTCAGGGGCGGCCTTTCAGCATTCCATTTGGGGGTGCGAGATTTGTATGAAAATCCACAATATGAAACAAATGAAATGTTTGTTAATAGGGGGGAAGGGGAAAGGGATCACAAAAATGAATTGATGTTGAGAAAAATAAATGTTGTTAACATAATTTTTGTACATAATTGTGTTAATATAATTGCTGTTAACATATTTTTTCTAAATACAAATATCTATATTTATTTACTTGTTATTGAAGGTTTAAACGCCGGTTCTTAGAATCTGGATGAAGAGAAAATTTTGTTACAATATCATCATAATCCAGTGGTATATCTTGTTAGATAGCAAAAATAGCTAAAGATGAAAGTCTTTCTTGTACCATTGTACTGCGAAAATAATTTTTCAGCCTCCTGAGACGCGGAAAAGACCTTTCACAACTGGCTGAGCTGATTGGCACAGTTAAAAACAATTTAACTAATAATGTTATGACAGGAAATACATTTTTTAAATTCCGTTCTTTAATATAATCCATGCGACTTTTAAAATTGGGATGGTCTATGTTTACATTTTTCACCATTGAATAAAACAGTCGCAATTCACATAGCAATTCCTCTTTCTGGAAGTTATATATACTTTGCATATGGTTGAAACTTTTTCTTTTCCGACATCTGATCCGGATAATACTGAACTAAGGGCAAACATAACGGATATATTGTTGTTATTAAATCTTGTCTGAATTTCATTAGATACTGAATCTATAATTTCATATTGAATATTGATTCTGTGATATGATGTAACATCATCATGGGGATTTTTATTGCCTTGGGGATTTTTTTCACTGAATTCGCTTGGGATTTTTTTACGCCTTTTCACTTTTGGTCCAGAATAAGAATTTTTTGGTCCAGAATAAGAAAAATTTGGGGGCGCGACCGCGCCCCCTATTTGCCGCCCCTGCATCTGTTGGAAGTCTTTCCCACAAAAGGTTTAATAATACTTAACCCCCCGGATGCCCCTCCTACCTTTGAAACTTCAAGTCATCAAGGCTGGCCGGATCTCACCGCAGGTTCTCCGAATATTATTTCCCTGGTAAGGGAATGGACCGTTCTGGACGCTCCGGCAACCTCTGACCATAACTATATAATATTTGAACTGAAAGCAAATTTAAAAATATATGGAAAAAGAAAATACCAAACTAGGAATGTATCACATGTTAAATTCCGGGAAAAACTCAATAACAACATACCTAACCTTCACGAACCACTTAGACTCTGCAGTAATAGAAATGATATAGAGGAGTTCATAAAAATCTTGATGAAAACCATCACTGAAGTAGCAGATAATAGCTTTAAAAAAAGAAAGTTGACACACGAACCCAAACTTACTTAGGTTTAATTCGAGCCCCTCTTTAGGCGCAAAATCTACTTTTTCCAAGGCAAGAGCTACATACAAAAAGGAAATCCTCTTAGCAAAGAGGAACGCATGGATTTCTTTTACTTCCTCTTCCAATGCTCGTTTTGGAGCTGCCTTTAAACTGGCTTTCGTAAAAATATTATTGCCTAGGGACCTTGTCCATACGGCCCTCAACACCTCATCATCTGTTATGCCGAGTAGCGAATCGGTATTGGAAGACCTTCTTAAACATTTTTTTCAAACGGTCCAAGTTCCTGTTGATAATGCGCTTCCAGTTTCTCAGCCTTGCCGTAGGGAAATCACTAATGACCCTCCTTTCTCAAAGCAAGAATTGCACTTTGCGATTCCCAGCTGTAACTTTAATAAAGCACTTGGAGTCGACAACATAGACTTCAGGATATTAAATGATATATACCAAATTAGACCTCATTTTCTTTTAGATATTTATAACACCTGTCTAAAATACTCTTGCTTTCCCACTCCCTGGAAAGAAGCTGATATTGTCTTCTTTGTAAAATCTGAGAAAGATACTAAGGATGTCACTTCCTATAGACCTATCTGTCTTCTCCCTACATTAGGAAAAGTATTAGAAAAATTAATAAAACTTAGATTATCATTTCACTTAGAAAAATCAAATTTTTTCCATCAAAATCAATTCGGATTTAGAGAGAGAAGGTCTACTGAAGGGGCAGTCTATAAAGTAGTAAACTTTATCAAAGAGAGTAAAGCGTTACACATGTATAGCGCCTCCCGGCCACACACTTAGCAACAGTAAGCCTTCGGGTCTGTCGTGTGGTCTGGGTTTTCAACACTTCAACATGTATAGCGCCTTGGTGTCTTTTGATATCAAAGGCGCTTTTGACAACATAAGTTGGGACATCCTTCTGTCATCTATAAGAAGAACGAACTGTCCATTGAATATTGTAAACCTAATTAATAACTATTTAAATAATAGGAGAGTCTCTTACTTGACAACGGAGGGGGTTCCCTCCCCCTGGTCTTTCAAAGGCTGCCCCCAGGGCTCTTGCCTGGGTCCTTTATTCTGGAACATAACTGCAAACAGCATTCTTGAGGATTTTGATGGAGACGACTCAGTTCATCTTATCACATATGCTGATGACTTTATTTTACTCACTAGAGCTAAGTCCAGAGAGACATTGGAAGGGACTACCAATGACGCAATCTCTAAATTTTCTAGAAATGTAAATAATCTTAACTTACGCATAGCTACAGAAAAAACAAAGGCTATGGTTTTTAGCCGGGCGTTCAAAAAAACTAAGAAACAAAAATCTAAAAAGAAACCCCATATTCAAAATTAACAACTCAAACGGTACTAATCTCATTAACATTTCAATATCAAAAACTATAAAGTACCTAGGCCTAATACTAGACACTAAACTTAACTGGATCTCTCATATTGCCCACCTAAAAGAAGAAATGTTCTCCCAAAATAAAGCAATAAGTACAATGTTTAAAAAATCCTGGGGCATTCGCTCAGGACTCCTGAAAATATGGTATGAAGCTGTCTCTGAAAAAATCCTCACCTATGCTGCTTTTGTTTGGGGAAACATCCTGAGAAAGGAAGCAGAAAAAAGGTTATTATCAGCCCCAAAAATCTGTTTGTTGTGGATTTCAAGAGCAAACGTCAAAACATCTGTGGCGGCCCTCCAAATTCTAACAAATATTCCACCAATTACACTAAAACTGCAGTATGAGTCAAGCAGATCAGCTGTACTACATCACCACTTAAACACCTACACAAAAAAACAGCTTCTGATCGCCGATAATTTCAATTCAAAATGCTCCATTCTTTATAGACACCCTTCACGAGAAGTCCCCATCAGTTGGTTTGACCCTGTGAAAAATCGTTCTCATCCATTGGAAGTTACTACGTACACTGATGGCTCTAAAACGGAGGATGGAACGGCTTTTGCCTACAGTGTTTTCCTCAGAAATGAATTGATTCTTGAATATCAGGAGAAAATTAAACCTGAAAACACAGTATTTCAGGCAGAGGCTCGTTGCCATCTCCGCGGCCGTGGATTGGCTGGTGGCCTCTGATCATGAACAAATGGAAATTCTGACTGACAGCCAATCCGCAATGAAACTTCTCTTGCAACCTTTTACAAAAAATGCAATGGCACAACACATACACACAAATTTAATTATTTCTAACAAATCAGTCAGAATTGGTTGGGTCAGAGGCCATATAGGTTTATTAGGCAATAAAATTGCTGACTTGCTTGCAAGATCTGCAACAAAGTTTGGTTTGGTAAATGACAACATTTTTCTTTCCCCCTCCTTCTTAAAAAAGATATTAAGGCAAACTCTTATGGACTCTTAGCAGGAATACTGGGAAGGATCAGAGACAGGTACTTTCACCAAGCAGTTTTTTCCAAAAGTTAACAAAATAGAACATCCTATGTTAATTTATAAGAAGAACATCCAAAGTTTAATTTATTTCTTCTCTGGAAAGGGTCCTTTTCCAGTTTTTTGGCATAATATTAATGTTATAAATTCGGACCTTTGTGTCTGTGGGGTAACAGGCACTCCTGAACATTACCTCTTTGAATGCCCAATTACCTCTTCCTTCCATGTTAAGAGATCCTCTCACGACAATTTAGAGCCCTGGAGTAATAACGTATTAAAGAACGAAGTTGTACAGGGAAAGATTAAAAATCTCATTATTTTTCTATACCAAAACTCAGAGTTAATAATAAATTAATTAAAAGTTAACCATAAATTTTCTTTTAACTCTTTAGTAGCCATGAATATCTATTGTAAAGGTTCTAATGTATTAAATTGTATCATCTTAGTGAATGACAGTTCGCTCTTCTTGGGAAAGCGTATTATCAACGGAACTCATGTATATATCGAAAACAGTAATAATCAGTCTATCTTGTAATCAATATTGTAAAATTGTAAATAGGTAAAAGTGTCATCGAAGTTATGTAATTTCTTCCTGCCTCTCTCTCCTACATAACCCCACTAATCATCAGAATTGGGAGTAAGGGGAGTGAAACAGCCCGCAAGTTAATCATTGCATGTGTCGTCCATAAGTCTTGAGTACCCTTTTGTAGGGATAATGCATTTGTCGCGTACATAAGACTTTTGTTGCGACGTGCACATAAGAAAACAATCGTAGATTCAGCTACTTCTCAATTGGTCTCTCTCTAAACAACAATAAGTCTGGTGCTCACAATCTGGTGCACGCAATTGGGTGCTCACAAAGTTTGGTGCTCGCAGTTTGGTGCTCTCAAAGTGTAACTATAATAAGTGACCTGCAATGCTACTTCAGAAAGGTGGCCACTGTCCAGTTAAGTGGTAGCAAGTGTAACAACAAAAAGTCTGGAGCTCATATCTGGTGCACGTAAATTGGTGCTCGTAAAGTTTGGTGCTCGCAAAATGAGTGATGTTACCAATAACATACTCCAGCTACCTGATATGCCTCTCTCATACTCCAATTTGGTGCTCACATAGTGTATCTTCCTGATATGCCTCTCTCGTACTCCAATTTGGTGCTCACATAAAGTATCTACCTGAAATGCCTCTTTCGTATAGAGCCCTCGCAGTGTTTCGATTTAAGTTGCTAACACACAACTGCAGTGATCACAAAACAGAATTTATAAGGTTCTTCAGTAACAAACTGTGATACCTGCAGAGCCACATGGTTCCAACTGTTTTCACTCCCCCCCCCCCAATTAAGAGCAACTGATATGCCAGAATAATGGTACATAAGTGTCTTCATTAGAAAAGCTTAGTGAAGGAGAGAGGAGAGACAGTGTTTAGGGCAGTTCTTCGTGATGATTGAAAATTTTAAACAGCCATATTATTGTAATCAAAATGGTGTAAATATTTATCTACTCGTTTCACGAAAGCTCTTAAAAGAGTATACCACCATGTGGTGGATGACCGCTTCTGGTACTGTAGACCCATTGTAATGTCTCCATACCATGTTATCTCTCATTTGTTATCATATTATGTTATCACATTTAATGTAATCACATCATGTTATCACTCATTATGTTATATACCATTGATCTTAATGTAATCATATCACGTTATCACTCATTATATTATATACCATTGATCTTAATCCCTGTGTGGACTGCTGGCTAGTGTGGCCATTGTAATACCATTGTAATATACCCCCATTTTAATATTGTTCTCTATTAAATTTAGGGTCGACCTCTCTGCTGCTCCCGCCCGCCCTGTCCCTCGGAGAAGGCTTGGTGTAGATAGTGGTTAGTCGCTCTCTGGCTGTTAATAGGCGTAAATCCCACGGTCGCCTCGCCTTGGGGCATTTACCCTCCTTCCCCTACCACCAATCTCTCGGAAGGACTTACGGACACACATGTTTAACGCGATCGTACTCTGCGTGAACACGGCTGCAGTTTTGGCAGTGGCGGGAATCGAACCCGGGCATACCGAGGGCAATTTCTGCGCGATAACCACTGGACTACCGCGCCCTCCGCGACAATCTCCATAACTTTCTTTTTATTCACCCACTTTAGACCGTAACCCACTGGGGGAGGCATCCACAGGGATCGTACCCTCTACCTCCAACTACCACCAACTTCTCAGAAGGACTTACGGATCCACATGTTTAACGTGATCGTACTCCGCGTGAACACGGCGGTAGTTTTGGCAGTGGCGGGAATCGAACCCGGGCCTACCGAGTGCAATTCCCGCGCGCTAATTTAAATTTTGTAATGATCATAAAAATTTTTGAATTTAATTTGACCATATGCTAAGCTCTTAATTCCATCATTTAAAATATAACGTAATATCATTTAAAATATCCTCATTCCATCGTTCCATCATTTAAAATATCCATAAATTAAAATCTCCATTTAAAATGACCATATGCTAAGCTCTTAATTCCGTGATTTAAAATATCACGTAATTTTCTAACCCGTCTCCATGGGACACGTGACGTCACCGGCGGAAGAAAATCGGAACTTCCGAGAATTATCCGAGAAATTTAAAATCATGACTTCCTTAAAATGCCGATCCTGCGGCCGATTTTAATTACTTCTTGACCAGATTGGGCTTGTAAGAATCCTTGATCTTTGGGCTATCTAAAAATTTAAATTATTAGTCGAAATCAACTACACTTTTCCGGATGTGAAGATTTAAAAAAGAAAGTTCCTTTTTTTGAACCCAAAGTGACTTTTGTTTTAAAATCTTTAAAAAATATTAGAAATTGAAATGGAGATTTAAAATCGATATATTTTTACTCGTACTTGTCTGCTCTTTCCGGTGGTGTGGTTTGTTTTTTTTCTACGATGTTTGGATGGTGGAGAAAAAAGGGGGGAAAAGGTCGAAATCGCATAAAACATTAAATAACTAAAAAAAAAATAATTCAAATTTTAAAATGCGGTTTTCACGTGTTCCCTTCCTATCCCCCCCCCCCCCGGGTCTCCAGTTACCAAATTTCGTAGCTCTCCAAGGCGCGGTCGCTGAACGTATGAACGTATATTGTTTCCATTCGATGATTTCGCTATTGCGTATACAGAACCGTGACGTCCCCACCACCTGCATGTTCCGAAAACGTACCCGCTATACTGCTGTGAGGCCGATTCTTCGCTATTGACTAAGTTAAATGGCGTCATGGGCGGAGCCTAGTATACACTTTGAAGTTGTCGTCTTCGAGATTATACATGGAAAAAAAAATGTTTGTTATTAAATCGGGAAGAAAATTATGATAGAAAGAAATAGTGCAAAGATATAACGTTGTGTGACAATATACGGAGATATATACACGTTCGTAAAGCAACAAAAATGTCTTAAATTTAGGTAAGTAGTATATGATATATTTTTTTACAATTTTTGGGAGTAAAATGTTGACACTGGAACGTTACACCTTATACATCTGTAATAATCCGATTGAATGATTTTCTAACTTATTTTTTATAGTACCTAATTTTAGATAGAAGATCGCCGACCAAATATGAATATATCAAAACTTGTACTGCAATATTTCACCTGGCCTGTTTAAATAACTTAAGTGGTCAGATGTTTTTATTGTTGTATCAGTTAAATTAAAGGATAAACTTTGATTTATTTCCTATCTAGGCTAATTAAATTTGTGTAGAAGACAGCAATATATTTTTTAATCTGATTCATAGTTAATTTGTTTATCACAATAGTGTATTATAATATAAGAGTGTCGAAAGCCCAGACCATCCGACTCGTCCGTGGATAATATAAGAGTGTAAAGATGTTATACAAATAATTAAAATTACTAATACATTTAATATATATTCTATATGTATATACTAAGTTGCAATTTAAATAGCATATATATGAAGTTTCATTTCAATTGTATGGGTGTTGATTTTGAGATTTTATTGATATTAAGTAACATTCTGAAGAAAGCAAACACTAATAGCCATTATCTAATGTTTATGAAATACTTTGAAGTTTGATCTGTACCCAGTAGTGAGCTGCCAAATTTTTAACAGCCAGTAAGCTATTATGCAAGATTATGGTTTCAAATGCTATCATTCTTTGCAGTTCATACTAACATAATAAACATTTATTGAGCGTTTAGAATTCATTTGGTGTTCGAGTTAAAATTATTTACATTTTAACTCTGTTGTTGTTGTTTCTTATGACCGCCTGATTTCGACGGACATTTTAACTCTTAAACATGTTTATTTCAAATTATGTTTAAAATTTAACAACCAATATTTAAAGTTTGGAAATGTTTAATAACAATTACATGTGTATTATCCTACACTTTGAGTTTTGAATATACAAAATTTTGATATTCAAATTTAAAAGGCATGTTGTAAATAAAAGTTTAGTAAAGAATGCCAAGAAATTAACTTATATATTTAAAAGTATGCACTGGTTGTGACTGATGGACTTACCTGGTTAAAGATACTCCCCCCCCCCCTCCCAACTACAGGAAAATATCTATTCGAATTTTTTTTTATAATTACACTAAATCAAGACACAAATCATATTGTAATTGTTAAAGTGTGTAAAAATTTCCTCAAAATCCAGAAGAAAGTGTATTGAAGTACTTTAATTGTAAATCCATTGACGCAGTTCTATAAAAATATAGGTATGCCATTCTTTTGGTTTTGCCACTTTGTTTTCTTTCGGTTAGTGACAGTGGCATAGCATTAGCATTGCTCACACCTATTCAAATGGTAAAGAAACCAATATGCATATCTATTTGTTTAGAATTTAATGGGAACAGCAAACGATTGATATATATAATTTTCGAAGCATATCAGTTATAAAAAATTTTTAGTATAGAAAATTATTAGCACATCACTGGGTATATAGAGTGGGATGGATTACCCATCCTCTACACTAAATATTTTACCCAGGATTACATTGTAAGCCTGCATTTATATTAATTTTAGATTAATTTTTAAAAATAATTTCCACATTTTTTGTCCAAAATATTCCATTGTATGGCTTTTTCTTTTAAATCAAACACATAGTTTTGTTTACAAACTTGCATAAATATTTGAAACCAACTTCACAAAAGGTTATGGTAACTCACAATTAAACGGTTATATATTTTGTTTTGGATACGAAATACAATATAAAATGGGTATAAGGTGCCTTTAATAAACATAATACATATAACACAAGCATTTTAAACTGTATGCTGTTATAAATTTTTCCCGTAAATGAAGCATTTTTATCATTGATCATGTAGTAATAATAATAATATATTTTATTTAATTCTTTAGTTTAAAATCACATCAAAAGCAAATAAATAAGTGTGTATGAAGTAAAATACATGACGAAATGCATCTAAGGAAAATGTAAACACGTATAATTTCGAAGACGACAGATTTTGTCTTAAACTGTCAAACTTCAAAGTGTATACTAGGCTCCGCCCATGACGTCATTTAACTTAGCCAATAGCGAAAAATCGGCCTCACAGCCGGGGGTATAGCGGGAACAGTTTTCCGAACATGCCCACCACCTTCACTCCTTCTGCGGGGAAAAACGCCGGTGAAGAGCTCCTTTAGCGGATTGTCGAGAAAATGAAATTTGGATAATCTTAAAATCCCGATCCTGTGGGCAATACGGAATATTTCTTGACCAGATTGAGCTTGTAAGAATGCCAGATATTTGAGCTTTCTAAAAATGTAAATTATTAGTCGAAATCCTCGGAACTTTTCCCGATGGAAGGATTTAAAAACGAAAGTTCGTTTTTTTGAACCGAAAGTGACTTTTGTTTTAAAATTTTTAAAAAATATTAGAATTTGCCCTGACATTTGAAATTGATATATTTTTACTCGCAATTGTTTGCTCTTTCCGGTTGTGTGATTTGTTTTTTTCTACGATGTCTGGATGGTGGAGAAAAAAGGGGAAAAACGGTCGAAATCGCATAAAACATTAAATAACTAAAAAAATAATTCAAATTTTAAAAATCGGTTTTCACGTGTCCCCTTCCCACCCCCCGGGTCTCCGACTGCCAAATTTCGTAGCTCTCCGACGCGCTGTCGCTGAACGTATAGTGTATAAGACACACAGACATTGTCTTTTATTATTTAAGATATCATTTACTAAATATGCTGGATATTCATATAATATACTGGTAATTTTGTGGTTATTAATGTGCAAAGCATGACATTTTTTATCTGATAATCTATAAATTTTAAAAAGTTGATTGAGTATACTATTTCTATACAATTGAATCGAGTTGCAGGAATTAAATGGTAATATTTTATTAATATTGAATTTAAAAAAATCTTTTTTATCATTTAAATTAGCAACTATCTCATTAGTAGGTTCTATAATTAGATTTAAATCCAAATATTAATATTTTTACTAATAGTAGTTTCATTAGGTAATAATTCCAAATTATTCGGATAGAAATCTATATCTATGATATAATTATCAGTAAATACTAAACAAATCAGATCACCAACATATCTGTAAATTTTATAATCTGTTGAAGTAAAGGATTATTCACAATGATATAGGTATAAATTAGCTAACATACTACTACTACAGCCACCTTGTGGAACCCCTGAAACTTGTAAGTATAACTTATTACCTTGAAATATGTAATTATTGAAAAGAAGAAAATGGAGAAGTTTAGAAAAATTGGTAAATTTAGTTAGATGAGATTGATTAGTAATATAAGCATTATATAAAGCTAAAGTTACATCATAAAGATCAGTGATCTTAATATTATTAAGTGGATCTTTAAAATCAAAAGTTTGAAATCCTATTATTTTACCTACTGATGTTAATTTTTTTAATTCTTTACTATTACTTAGAATAAGGAAGTTATTACTAGAATCAAGTAAAATATTATTTAGTACATTTAAATAATTTAGTAATAATTTACTAGCAGTAGTAGAGTATGAATTATGACCACTAGTTACAGTTCTAAATTTAATAGGATTTTTATGAAATTTAGGAATAAGCACAATATATGGAAATTTCAAAAATTTATTATTAATATCTAAATCACTATACATATTGCTAATTTCTAATTTGATACTATTAATGGAGTGTGAATCAAGTTTAAATAGACTATTATTTTTTAAATAATCTAACAGATATTGTATATAGAATTTTTTACAGATAATAGCATAATTATTAGAGGCTTTATCAACATAAGTAATAATAAAATATCTATGTAAATCATTAATAGAGTGTTTTATATTATCCATATTATATATAGATTTAGACAAATTAATACTACAAATGGCATTTTTAATAGATTTTAATATAGTAAATTTTCACATATTAAATGCCTCTAAAGGCTGAGCATATTTAGAAGCTAATCCATAAATATATTTATCAAGGTTAAGATTTATTGACTTTAAGACTTTATTAGAGTTATTACAAGAAGATAACCTGAATTTTGTACCAAATGACATTATGGTTCTTAATGATTTATCTTTAACTATGGCTAAGTCTCCAGTAACTATATGCCCCAAGTGTGAATTTATAAAATTAGCATAATTGTCAACTCTACAAATACATTCACCATCTACATTTGCTGAGGAATCTTTATCGACTGATAAAGATTGCGAAATTTCATTATAATTAAAAATTGTTCTTCCAATAGGCTTGTTGTATTTATAAGTCTTAGTAACATTCAAATCCTTAACAGACAATAAATGATGAAGCTGATTAAATAAATTCCTAAAATTTATAGAATTTTAAATAGGATGCTTAAAAGAAATTACACAATAAGAATTGGAACAATTATTATTATGAAATTGATTAAGTTTTACTTTTAAATATTTTGATCTAGTAATGAGCAATGTATATATATATATATATATATATATATATATATATATAATAATAGTTTGAAAATCCAATGAAAGAATAGAGAGAAGTTGTAACTCAAAAAACCCTAACATTAAGAAATGCCTAACTAATAATAAAAAGTATTAAATAGAGAATCCTCATTAAAGTGGAAAATAAGATGCAAATTTCTAGTCATCAAGTTGAAGATAATCAACAAATATCAATGGAATGGAATCGATAATAGAAAATCAAATAAAATCTAAGCTTTAAAGCTATACAAGTGTATAGGCAGTAGGTCTAAATAAATGAATTGTGTTTTTCGATAAAACTCTTCTTCAAGTCTAAGTATTTTATCAAAATGAACACAAAATGCATGTTTCTGATATCAGTGATAGATTATATCTGTAAACACTGATAACTTGGACTACATGCATAAAGATTGAAAAATTATAGTAAACAAGAATTCCTGAAAAAACACTGCATATGTCTGACTTTTGTTGCCTTCAATGAAGAGATCAATGTTGCCAATCGCAAAAAATAAAAGTTGAGAACTGATGTTTCCAATTGTGAGAAATAAATAGTAATGCAAAAAGGCTATAAAAGGTGATATTCTACAGAAAGAGCTACAAAATGATGGGACAAATGATAAAAGAAAACAAGTCTGAAGTATAAGGGGATGTAAATACAGGGTAATTCTTATTCAAGAAAAAGTGAATGCCTGGCTAAGATAAGGTATTAAGGGGAGAATTTAAGAATTTGCAGCCATTCCAAATTTTTTAACTATACCATTTACTAAATATGCTGGATATTTATATAATTTGCTGGTAATTTTTATATTATTAATATGCATAGCATGAAATTTTTTATCTGATAATCTATAAATTCTGAAAAGTTGATTAAGTATAATATTTCTAAACAATTGAATCGAGTTACAGGAATTAAATGGTAATAGTTAAATGGTAATGTTAAAGTTAAAATTGTCTTTTTTATCATATGAATTAGTAACTATCCTATTAGTAGGTTTAATAATTAGATTTAAATCCAAAAAATTAATATTATTACTACTAATGGTTCATTAGGAATTAATTCCAAATTATTCGGATAGAAATCAATATCTATGACACAGTAGTCAGTAAAAACTAAACAAATCAGATCATCAACATATCTGTAAATTTTATAATCTGTTGAATTAAAAGATTTTTCATAATGATAATGGTATAAATTAGCTAATATACTGCTACTACAGCCACCTTGTGGAACCCCTGAGACTTGTAAGTATAATTTATTTCCTTGAAAAATATAATTATTGAAAATAACAAAGTGAAGAAGTTTAGGAAAATTTATAAAATTTGTTTGAGTTGATAAAATATTAATATAAGCATTATATAGAGCTAAAATTACTACATAAAGATCAGAGATCTTAATATTATTAAAAAGATCTTTAAAATCAAACGTTTGAATTCCAATTAGTTTACCTAGTGATGTTAATTTATTCTTTAATTCTTTACTATCACTTAGAATAAGGTAGTTATTTCTAGAAAAACGTAAACTATCATTTATTACATTTAAATAATTTAGTAGTAATTTACTCGCACAAGTAGAGCAAATACTATGACCACTAGTTACTGTTCTAAATATAATAGTATTTTTATGAAATTAAGAATAAGTACTATATATGGAAATTTCAGAAATTTATAATTAATATTTAAATCACTATATATATTGATAATTTTCAGTTTGATACTATTAATGGAGTGTGAATCAAGTTTAAATAGACTATTGTTCTTTAAATAATCTAACGGAAATAGTATATAGAATTTTTTACAGATAAGAGCATAATTATTAGAGGCTTTATCAACATAAGTAATAACAAAATATCTTTGTAAATCATTAATGGAGTGTTTTGAATTATAATATTATATATAGATCTAGACAATTTAATACTACTAATAGTATTTTTAATAAATTTTAATAAATTAAATTTCCACATATTAAATGCGTCTAAAATCAGAGCATATTTAGAAGCTAATGTATAAATATATTTATCAAGGTCAAGATTTATTGACTTTAAAACTTTGAATGAATTATTACAAGATGGTAACCTGAATTTAGTGCCAAATGACATAATAGTTCTTAACGTGTCGTCTTTAACAATGGCTAAGTCTCCTGTAACTATATGCCCCAAGTGTGGATTTAGAAATTTAGCATATCTGTTTACTTTACAAATACATTCATTATCTACATTAGACATAGAATAATTATTTATAAAAAGAGATTGAGAAATTTCATTATAATTAGGAGTAGATCTACCAAATATATTATACAAAAGTAAAAGCTTTTTAATTTAAAATAGCATTATAAATAGATAAAATTACTACATAAAGATCAGAGATCTTAATATTATTAAAAAGATCTTTAAAATCAAACGTTTGAATTCCATTTAGTTTACCTAGTGATGTTAATTTATTCTTTAATTCTTTACTATCACTTAGAATAAGGTAGTTATTGCTAGAAAAACGTAAACTATCATTTATTACATTTAAATAATTGAGTAGTAATTTACTCGCACAAGTAGAGTCGCGTCGATTGACTAAAAAACCCTAATGTAAACAATATTACATGGCGCGATGCTGCCCGTGTTCCTAGTTTACAAATATAATGTCTAAATAGAAAATGAAAGCACATGAAAGTAAAAAATTGAATGTAAGCAATAAAAAGTATCACCCCGACACTCCGGTGATAAACAGTACTTCTTACCTTGTTTTGATATTCTTGAATCCATGTTCTTTCTCATAAGCATGAACCTCTGTCTTAACCGCTGAAATATCTGCTTGTACTTGCAGTTACGGTCAAATTACGGCAGAATTCCGATATTATCTTGATCAAAAAACCTTTGAGGTAATCTTTTTTCATAGCCTCATTTAAAAATTCCCTATCGCTTTTAACTTTATATGTATCTCTAAGTGTTTAAACGTTTGCTTCTTATCAATTGGTTAATTATAATATTTTTAAATACCTTTCTATGTAAATTTATAAGCCAAGGTGTAATTAAATTGATTTTAAACTTAAATTTTTTTCTTTTATCAAAAATAGTAAAAGCAATGTTATTATCTGATTTCTCAATACGTATAACCAAGTACTTTAAACCATTGTTGCTATTGCTAGGAGTTTCTATTAAATTTAGAATTCGCGGATAGAAACTGAAACCCATTACAAAATCTGAACTGTCACAGCACAAAATCACATCATCAACATCACGCATGTATACCATCTCGTTTAAAATGTGGGTTCCTGTCTCATACCTGTCCAAATAAATAATATATAATAAATAATAATAATATATAATGATATAATTGATAAGAAGAAAACGTTTAAATATTAGAGATACAGTTAAAGTTAAAAGCGATAAGGAATTTTTAAATGAGGATATTAAACAAGGTTATCCCAAAGGTTTTTTGATCAAGATAATATCGGAATTCTATGGTTTGACTGTAACTACAAGTACAAGCAAATATTTGAGCGGTTGATACAGGGATATAAAGGTATATGGGAAGACAGAGGTAGTTCATGGTTATGGAAAATTCGCTTAAGCTAAAGGCTTGAGATCAAGTCTTATATGGATTTGAAAAAACCAAGACAAGGTAACAAGAATTGGTTGTAAGGGTATTATAGTTCATATTTTCATGTGAGATATGGTATTGATTACTAGGGAAGAGTAGAATACACTTTGTTGTATGGTGATATAAGTTAAATGAAAATCATTTGAGTGAATAGGTAATAGGTTTTTCATGTGCTTCTTTCAATGGGTTTTTTTGCTTACAATTGGTATTTGTTGTTGGTAATAAGGCCATTCAATGTAAAAGTATCGGCTTCCCGGAGTACTGCCATGGCATAAAGCATGCTCAACTGCAGTAAGGGGGTCACCCTCCCCTCTGGCCAATTGGTGGCACTTTTCATTGTTTGCATTCAATTTTTTACTTTCATGTGTTTTTCTTTTATATATACACACACACACACACACATATATATATATATATATATATATATATATATATATATATATATATATTAACTAGAAAAGTATAAAAATGAAAGAAAGCAATATATCAAAGAATGGCCGGGGGGGGGGGGGTTGTGACCCCCACTCCCCGGTTAAGCTTGCTTTGCGTCTAGACAACACTCCCGGTAGCCGATATATTGCACAAAAATGAATACCGAAGTATCAAAAATTTAAAAAGGATTTTAAGATGGAGCATTTTATGATAGCAACTTTACCCCCCGGCCATTCTTTGATATATTGCTTTCTTTCATTTTTATACTTTTCTAGTTAATATTAAAATCCACATTGTAGTGCAGCATAGCGCCTTATTCGTGTGATTTCTGGAATATTGTAACATTCACTGATTTATACATATTTATATATATATATATATATATATATATATATATATAATATATAAGATGGAAATTGGAAGTTATTAAAGATATTGAAGTTTTATAGCATTCATGCGCAAAGCAGCTACAAATACTATACACGATATAAATATAAAAAGTATAAAAAGCATTTAAAATTTGAAAAAAGAAGAAAGGCTTAGCGAGAAGCTTACTTAATGGCTAGTTGGATTTTGGAAAGTTTCGCGTATTGTATACCAGATTAATCATTCAGGATTGCCTGAAAGGGTATTGTCGTAAAAGTTCTATGAGAATGGGGAAGGTATTTTAGTGTGAAAATTATAGTGAATTTTTAAAAGTTGGATTTTATTCACATTTTGAACTGGCAAAATTGCCATTTGGTTTTCTATTGTATTATACTTAATAACCACCTTGTGAATGATTTCATACATTAATCGTTTTATGGCCTCAAATTGAAATTCGGTTTTTATTTGTAGTATATAAAAATAACCACAATGTTAATGAATTCATACATTAGTCGCTTTATGGCTTCAAATTGATATTTGGTTTTTAATTTGTAGTATATAAAAATAACCACATTATTAATGATTTCATACACTAGTAGTTTCTAGGTTCGAGTCAATATAGTTTCCATCGCTATTTCAATCAGGTTTGGGAAAATATGTTTTATGTACATTTCTTTTATGGTATTTTAATATCATTTTGAAAATACATGATATAACCACTTAATTAAAAATTCCATACAATAGTTATAATATGCTGATGTGGGATTTTGTCCCCCCCAGCCGCCTTTTCAGATCTTTGGATAGTTATTAGTGTTGCTTAAAGTAATTTAAGGGTTTTATATAATTGACTTGGTTTTTAAAGTGTTTTTATGTTTATTGAGGTAATGGTGAGTGTCTTGTTGGATGTGGTTTGAAGGTTTCGGCTACCGGGAGCGTTTCGCCATGGCAGTAAAAGCTTTAACCGGAGAGTTGGGGGTCGCTACTCCCCCCGGCCGTCACTTCATAAATACTCTTTTAACATCTTTATGGGTATATAGGTACTTGTCCTTTTTGGGACATTATATATATATATATATATATATATATATATATATATATAAGATGGAAATTGGAAGTTATTAAAGATATTGAAGTTTTATAGCATTTATGCGCAAAGCAGCTACAAATACTATACACGATATAAATATAAAAAGTATAAAAAGCATTTAAAATTTGAAAAAAGAAGAAAGGCGAGAAGCTTACTTAATGGCGGTAAGGGGTTGTGACCTTACACCTCAGTTGTCAACATGCATGTCATAAATGCCGCGGCATTGCACTCCTGGACGCCAGCCCTGGCTGAAGTCAACCTCCGGAGTGACAATAACAATCATCACAAGACCGTTAAAAAAGAAAAGTCCAATGATAAGACTGGATGACAAACTAGTCCATCAGACTACAATGACCTGTATATATCTGCGTGTTATCGTTCTGCCGTCCTGTTATTCATAGTATGCGAACCTTCATCGACCAAATTGATATAAAATAGATTTTAATTTTGAACAATATGCATTATTATTACCATATAAATTATCATTATAATGTAGCATAACAGGAATGGGGTATTGCTGTAGATATGCTTGTTGTAGAAATGTCCTATCAAAATCAATACGGATGTCTTCATTGTTGATAATTCTCTGTATTCTAGCCAATCCCCCCAAGAATGTGTGCGTGTGTGTGTATCTGTGTGTAGCTTGTAGGACATGGCTCAATCCGAGTTGCTTGTAGTTTTTGCAAGTTATCATTTTTGCAAGTTATCATTATTGTAAGTTATCATTTTTGCAAGTTATCTCTGAAAAAGACATCAACCATATTGCATGATGATTGTATGTTGGTGAAGTATCTTTACAAGTCGCTTCTCGTGGTAATTGTGCATTCTGGTGCAGGGTCAGGTTTGGTTTATTTTCATATCTTAAGCCCTTTTGTACTTCATGGTCTTTTTACTTCAGGATGTTTCACTGATTTCATCGGACGGAGGGATGCTTCGAGAAGACAGTGGCACCGGGAGTGTTTCCTGGGAATAAAAGCGCTTTAACCGGGAACGGGGGGGGGGGGGGGTCACAATCCCCCCCGGCCTTTTTGCTGTCGTTCCTGTAAACACTTTCCTCTATTTTCCAACTTTTTTTCCCCTTCCCTTTTGTCTTCTCCCCACCCGTCTTTGTTTTTGTATCTATTATAATATATATATATATATATATATATATATATATATATATATATGTGTGTGTATATATATATATATATTATGATTTTTGAATATTTTATATATTTGTTGTTTGTTCTGATGCCTTTTTGGATTGTGTATATTTCCGTTTTTCTCGATTATAGCGCCGTTTGTGGGAACAAAAATCAAAAATCGTAGGTCAAATGTATGTAATTTTTTCTGCAGAATCCACATCTGCAATAAAAAAATGGGGGTTCCCGTTGAAAATTTCAAAGTTGCCCCACTCCCTCCCCCCTCCTGGAGGGAGGAGGAGGGGGTGGGGCAACTTTGAAATTTTCATGGCGGGAGGGGATGGGGGTAGGGGCAACTTTGGTATCATTGGATAGCTTTTCTAAAAATATTGAAAACGTGTTTTTTTTTATTTTTTGATCCGAAGTGTATTTCTCGAGATATTGCGCCGTTTCGGAACTTTCTGGGCACCCTATATATATATATATATATATATATATATATATATATATATATACGTGTACATATATATATATATATATATATATACACATATTATATATGGAACAGGGAAAAAGGGATATTTTATATCAATTTAGTACCTGTTTTATTTATAATGTTTACTTATCATGTTTTTTTTAAATATTCATCGGCTTATCGTATAGCATTTTTGATGTAACATTTACATTTCAGTCCATCTTCCTTTCACTTTGGCTATACAGAACATTTTCTATTAATGATCAATCTCAGGTATATATAATACAAGTAAAATAAAAATTCTTCCATTATATATATATATATATATATGCCTATACATATATATATATATATATATATATATATATATATATATATGCATAGGCGCCGACTACGGGGGGACAGAGGGGCAAGAGCCCACGCTGAACTTTTCCAGAGGGGCTTTGACCCCTCTGGGAAATTTCAAGATTGTTTTTCTAACTTCATATTTTACTAAACAGCAAAAAATGAAATTTTTTAAACATAAAAATAATTGAAAGCCTATGCATATATATCCCTATGCATATATATATATGCATAGGCGCCGACTACTGGGGGACAGAGGGGCAAGAGCCCACGCTGAACTTTTCCAGAGGGACTTTGACCCCTCTGGGAAATTTCAAGATGTTTTTTCTAACTTCATATTTTACTAAATAGCAAAAAATGAAATTTTTTAAACATAAAAATAATTGAAAGAAAATCCTATCAACGTAATGTCACATTTCAGTTCAGTCTTGTTCACATTTTCCTTACCATAGCTCCCTAAACTATATCGCACACAAACCAATCTCATCTTTACTCCCAGGAAACATGTTTACGCTAATGACAAAACACCTGGTTACAGAACTTTTTCGATTGACCACATAATTCAAAGAGAAATGGAATATTTACAGCCATGTTATTGGCATTTCCAAAAAATAATTGTTTGCCTCCAGTAAAAACTATAAATGATTACCACGATATCTATCTATCTATCTATCTATATATATATAGCATACTTCATGCGCGTGTCCATTCAAAGCCCGACTTCTTTCTAATAATAAATTATTCCAAGAATCACACATTGAGTGCCTGAGAAGAAATGTCCTACATAGTGGCTACCACTCTGGTATAGTAAACAATTCAATACATTCAATCTCAAATTTATGGACATATAACTGTATGCTATTGGGTATTAATTAATTTTAACTCATTTTATAATGGCAAGATTTTAATAATGATTTTAATATAATGGAAGATTTTAATAATAATTTGTAAAATGGCGAAATAGAAATACAATGGTGCGATCTGCTCGTGTTTTTCTTTTATGAAAAGATTGCAAATTACTAGGATTAATTCAGTGTCGTTAATTGTAATTCATACTAATAATTCATCGTCTTACCAGTTTTATAGTTTTTTATCGTCTTAACAGAAGTTTAAAAAAACCTGTAGCAACTGTTAATTTTATTTGCGTACGATAGATGGAGCCTCTATTTCTTGAATATTTTTTAATCTTTGTATTTTTCGATGTTAATTTTCATTCTCAAGGAATGGAAATGAAATTGGAGTGATTTGCCTGGTTTCTCTTTCCTGATATGAATTATTACTCGTATACTAATTAGAATGAAATAATTCTCTCTCACCCTCTCTGTATATATCCAATCCAATGATAAATCCAATGAAAATCCAATGATAGAATAGAGAGAAGTTGCAACTCTCTCTCTCTATATATATATATAATATATATATATATATATATTTATATATATATATATATATATATATATATATATATAATATATATATAATATATATATATATAAATAATATATATATAATATATATATATATATATATATATATAATGAAAGATTTTAATCGTGAATTATGCATAAACTACTGTATGTACAAAAAATCCATCTATAGCATATCTGTTAGAAATGAGTAACTATAGACCAAGACTAAGGATAAAGATAGAAGGTAACATATCACTACAAAGGAAAGGGGGATGAGAAGAATATAAGGATACAAAATTCACAATTAAAAGTATATAAATATAAATAATAATAAAAAGAAAACACGGCAAAAATGAAAAAAGGCAATAATAATTATAATTAGCTCAAGATAAAAGATTAAGACATAGAGAACAATCAATTGAAACTACACAAAAAATGGCGGTTAGTTCGAAATTGCATTCTCATCAGGACAGCCATACAATTCGAATTAAAACCGATAGAATAGCCAGTTTCTGACAATGGCGATAGTATTTAACTATAGACACCATTGGAACTGTCTACTGGCTAGTGGAAGGAGAAAAATAAGTCAATTGAATTACAAATCAGAAAATTAACACCTCTTCGAACAGAAATATGAACTCACAAGCATTGTTATCACGTGTAAGTGGAAGAAGCGGCTGAGCATTTCACCTCACTTCGTCAATGCGAGTGGGCACCGGAATGAATACATTTGAACGATACATAATATGTATGGAGACTTTCAAAAATAGCAATCAGTATAGGACTCAGGACAAGTGGAAAATAGTCATTCGAAAATAGTTAACAGTATTAGACTCAGGCCAAGTGGTAAGTTAGGTGATAAGAATAGGTGAATTCTCAAAATTGAGTTATCCAGTCAAAGATAAATAATGCATGTATAAAATTATTACGTGGTATATTTGAAATTATTAATAATATTATCTACAAATACTTCCGGATATTGGTAATTTTGACAAATGCGTTTAAGATTATTGATGTGGAGAAAGTGAAACCGAGGATCAGAAACTCGATGTATTCGAAATAGCTGGTTTAAAATGATGTTTCTAAACAATTGAATAGAATTACAAGATTGATATGATAGCAGCTTTATGATAGTGAAGTTGTAAGAATCTTTTTTATCATATAGATTGGTGATTACATGATTATTGAGGGTATCTATATTTAGGTCTAAAAAGTTTACAGTTTGACTAACGCTAGGCTCATTAGGAATTAATTCTAGGTTAGATGGGTAAAAATCAATATTAATTGGACAGGAATCCTCAATGATAATACAAATTAAGTCGTCAACATATCTATATATAATATATGAATTAGAGTTAAAATGAGATTCATAATAATAAAGATATAAGTTAGCGAGTATACTACTACTACAGCCACCTTGTGGTACACCAGATGTTTGTAAATAAATGTTATCACCTTGGATTATATATATATATATATATATATATACATACAGTATACTCTCTCTATTCTGAACACTCATGGGGGGCGACTAAAATGTTCAGATTATGGGGGTGTTCATTATAGAGGGAGATTGGGAAATACATGTACGTAGTGAGCTTATAGACTGTATAGAATACTTAGTATGGTTAGCCATGCCAGTTACCAAGATGGAGGTGCTGAATTTAGATTTGGCGGCCAGTTCAATGTCAAACTAAATTCAGCTGGACCTGTACTCTACCATCTCATTTTTTTTTTTATTAAAATAGTTTTACAAAACATATAATAAAATTACATAATTACAGTATACACTTATTACAGTACATAATTAATTACTTCATGAAAAATGAGTAATTTTAGTCCGTTTTTGCATTGTGTATGCTCGTGCAACGTACATGTTATCTAGCTGTTTAAGAAGTGGAAAGGCTTCCGGGTGGTGTTCAGTCGCATCAGGTCCTGAATCCCTTGGCCATATTGCTTGAAGGTAATCGTACTTCTTGTTTCATCGGACTCTTCTGGTTCTGCTTCTTCTTCACTATCCTCTTTCTCTTCAACGATGTTGCCGCAAACCGGAAGGCTTCCGTCGGCTTCGAGTTAAGCTCCAGGTTCAATTTCAGTATGAAGCTCCTGAAGAATTGACCCCAAGTCACTCACAGTTGTTGCTTCTTCGTCCTCTATTATTGATTCCTCCTTCTTACACGGGAATCCTGCTTTGTAGAAGCATCTTTGAATAGTGTAGGGGGTTACTTCATTCCAAGCCATTGATATCCAATGGACAGCATCCATGACATTGACCTTCTTCGTTAGTTGGGTTGCCGAATTTGCCTCCTCCATCACCAGGGCCATTTTCTTTAGAAAATGAATTCGGTAGTGAGCTTTAAAGGTCTTGATCACTCCGTGATCCAGTGGTTAGATTATAGAAGTACAGTTTGGTGGCAGGAACTTCAGACTCACGTTGCTCAGCTGCATGATTCCAAGTGATGTGGCATTATACACCAAAAGAAGAATTCGTCTTCCTTCTCTCTTCATCATCTCGTTAATGCCCTCCAACCATTGTGAGAAAATTGTTAATATCATCCAGGCTTTTAGATTTGATTGATAGAGCACAGGCAATGATGCGATCTTCACATTTTTAAAGCTTCGTGGTTTTTTTACTTTTTCCGATCACAAGTGGTTTGAGCTTCTCACCCGTAAAACTGGCACAGAGTATGACGGTAAGCCTTTCTTTCGCCCACGCATTTCTCACTTCTTTGTGCTAGGGTTTTACTTGGAAAAGCTCTAAAAAACAGGCCGGTTTCGTCGGCATTGAGAATGTCAGGGGTGTGGAAATCCTTCGTTAAGTCCTGAAGTTTAGTTTTCCATTCCTCCACAGTCTCCATATTTACGTCTGCAGCTTCACCATTGATTACTTTGAATTCGATGTTATGCCGACTTTTGAAGCGAGTCAACCATCCTTCCGATGCCTTGAATTCCGTGATTTTCTCCTTTTCTGCAAAATCCAGAGCAATCTGCTTTAGCAGGGGTCCAGTAATAGGAAGATGCTTCGTTCTTACTTGGCAAAAAAGAACTTCCACACGTGATTGTTTATGTTCTCGTTTTATTTTCGAAAATTCTACACTTTGAGGAAGGTTTATTTGCTTCAAAAACGGCTATAATTTCTTTCTTTTTCTTGCTGATGGCGTTGACTTGGCCTACTGAAATTCCAAACTCAGATGCAATTTTCCTTTGACTTACTTTTGATTTTAATTTTCGAACAACTTCGTATTTTTCCGGAAGCTTCAGTTCTTTCCGTTTATACGTTTTCCTATTTATTTCTGACATACTGTATCTGCGTAAGTACTGTGCTTCTTTCCCGGCAACAGCAGCGAAATGGCGAAAAAATTTTCCTTTGCCGAGCAAAAAGGAAGAAAAACAGAGGCGACAATGGTATCCAATCAGGTGTGCGGAAAAGAAAGCATAACCCTTTTATGACCACTCCCTCTAACACGTGGTGAACACCTGTTGTCACTTATGTGTGATTGGGGACGGGGAGCGGGGCAGGCATTTCTCCGAATTTCTCCTCCAAATGCAAACACACTTTCAGTTTCCGTTCAGTTTACAGAGAGTTAAAGGGAGAATGGGGATCAAAAGTAGCGTTCTTAATACTGGGGTGTTCATATTAGAGGGTGTTCAGAATACAGAGTGTTCATCTTATGTTAAGTCTATGGAGTTTCGCCGGGACCGCCGTAATGTGTTCATAATACCGGGGTGTTCACATTGCAGAGTGTTCAGATAGAGAGAGTCCACTGTATATATATATATATATATATATATATAAATATATATAATATATATATATATATATATATATATATATATATATATATATTGAAAACGAAACGTCCTAAAGTAATGGAATTGGTCTTATTCATACAATAACGTATAAATCGAGTAAAAATTACTTATAAGACCAGTATTAAATGAATACTTTTAAGCAATTACTTCATCTTTCATTCTGGCGGTTTTGCTGCCATTTTGCAATAATAATAATAATAATAGTAATAATAAAAAAATGCCATTTCTATTTTTTTCGAATCGTACCAGAATGTAATATCAGCAGAGTAATCCAAAAGTGATTTAGTTTCCGAATTTTAAGAAATTTCATGGGTTGATCTAAATTTATGGAAAGGGGGGGGGGCTATTTCATAGCCACCCACAAAATTTTATTAAATTCTGTACAGCTGTTTGTTCTCCCGTGATGATGAGACAAACGAAAGTTTCGTTTTTCATTAATATCGCGACAACCCCAGGTGTTAGAAACTCGAAGCATGGACTAATTTTAAGTGAGGCTATTTCAAGACTACCCACCAAATTTCATCAAATTCGGTTCAGCCGTTCTCCCGTGATGTTGAATCATACATACATATATACTTTTCATTTATATATATATAGATAAACAAGGTGATCGAAAAGTTAAGAACATCAAATTTTAAAATAACGTAATGTACCAAGAAATTAGTTGTAGATTTTTTTTTTGCGGTTAGTTGGTACTAATATCCCTTAAATATATATCTGAAATATCGTCTGCTGCTTTTAATACGTCAAATGATAATTGCAGATCTCATTTTTAAGTTTCCTACAATACGTCGTAATGTGTAGGGAAAGAGTTGACATTATGTCAGAAATCGCAACTCAAGTTTCCGACACAGCTACACGTTACAAGCAGTCTAAAAACCATGACGTCTGTATGTGTGTCGGTGTATGTTATGTAAGTATTCGCTCTATCTTAACTAATTGACCAAATTTCCCAAAATTTGGTTGATATGTCACTTGTGAGTGACCATGCTAATTAGATTTTGATACGATTCAGAAAAATAGCCTGCCTTTTTTTGCGAAATGACCCGCAAAAGTTGTCAAATTCTAAAATAAAGGACTACATATGCTCAAATGCATCATGGTTGTTCAATTTTTTACGACAAATAGAATAAGATCAACCCTCATAATTCTAAGACTATCAGTTCTCGAGATATTGTAGTTTTTCGCATTTTTGCCACGCCGCCTTTGAAAATATGTGCAAATTCAATGTAATTTCAAGTATAATTTTCCGTGTTATTTTATGCAACCAAATTCACTTTAATCAATTATGAAAGAAATAAAGATAAAATGAATTAGAGTCTGTAGGGAAAGTAATGTGCTACTACATCAGATTTTTATGAATGGTAGGATAGAGTGTTTTCTCGAAGTTTAAACAATTTTTATTTTAGAGCAATATTTTGCCCGCCATTTTTATAGGTGTGTCATCGAAATGCTTCAGGAGAAATACCTATGCTCTAAAACTCGTAAAAATTCAACAATTACGAGATTAGTAAAGTGCTTACGAAAAGCTGGCCCTGTTGCAAATATAACGAGAACAGATAGGTCTTCCTTCCATTTTCACTCAATTTGTGTTTTGGGATGACGAAGTCCAAGCCATAAATTCATCGAAAACTTAATTCAAATATTCAACTTCTTAACAAGATTTTTTTTATACACCTACTGTTGTAGATAAGTAATAATAATACTAATTAAGTTGATAAAAAATAATTGACTGTCTAAAGTGATTTTATGCAGACATGGTCTAAAATGACTCAAAAATTATTATAAAAAAATCAATATAAAAACCAATAAAAAAATATCGGCAAGTTAAAAATTTGAATTCCAAAATGAATTTCTCTGTTCCTTAAACTTGGAATATCAGGATTCAATTCGGATTAAATTGGAATCGCATTGGAGCAGGGGCGGCATTTCAGCATTGCATTTGGGGGTGCGAGATTTATATGTATGAAAATTTATAATATGAAATAAATAAAATGTTTTTAATAGGGGGCGGGGAGGTCACAAAATTGAATTGATGCTGAGAAAAATAATTGTTAACATAATTTTTGTACATAATTGTGTTAACATAATTTGTTTTTAACATAATTTGTTGTTAACATAATTTTCCTAAATACAAATATCTATATTTATTTACCTTATATTGAAGTTTTAAACGCAGGTTCTCAGAGTCTGGAAGAAGAGAAATTTTTTTACAATATCATCATAATCCAGTGGTATATCATGTTCTATTGCTAAAATAGCTAAAAATGAAAGTCTTTCTTGTCCCATTGTACTGCGAAAGTAATTTTTCAGCCTCCTAAGGCACTAAAAAGACCTTTCACAACTGACTGAGCTGATTGGCATAGTCAAAAACAATTTAACTAATAATGTTATGACAGGAAACACATTTTTTAATTTCCGCTCTTTAAAATCATCCAGGCGACTTTTAAAATTGGGATGGTCCATGTTTTCATTTTTCACCATTGAATAAAACAGCCGCATTTCACACAGCAATTCCTCTTTCTGGAAGTCATATACTTTGCATATGGTTGAAACATTTTCTATTTCTTTTTCGACATCTGATCCGGATAATACTGAACTAAGGGCAAACAAAACAGATATATTGTTCTCATTAAATCTTGTCCCAATTTCATTAAATACTGAATCTATAATTTCATATTTAATATTGATTCTGTGATATGATTTAACATCATCATGGGGATTTTTTTCACCGCCTCCAAACTCGCTTGGAATTTTTTTACGCCTTTTCAGTTTTGGTCCAGAATAAGAATTTTTTTCGCAAAGTGTTGTCACAAAACTCCACACTTGATTGAAATATGCATCAGTGCGAAAAAAACTAACAGTTTCAATAGTAGCTTTAGCCAAAGCTTGCACAGTCTGAAAATTAAGATCAGATGACTGAAGATGCTTTGAGAGAGTAGTGAATTGATCAAAAACAATGTTTCAATACAAACAAAGTGAACAAAAATTCGAACGATGTCATGCAAGGTAAAAGGGCTTCGGCACTTCCACCATTGAGAGAATCGTTTTCAGATAATTCTTCCAGTGTTAAAATTACCACTTCAAAATTATCAAGTAGTGCATTTATGGCTTTAACTCTGGAAGACCACCTCGTATCACTTAGTGATTGTAGAGTTGAAGAGCCTCCAGAAAAAGCATTTGTTGATGAGTGAATCTTTTCGAAAATAACATGTTTTTTATATGATGTTTCTATGAAAAAATATAATGCATTGAACTGCTGAAATGCATTTCTAGCAGAAGGAATGGATGCGCATGCACTAACTACACATAAATTTAATCGGACACTTGAAATTTTCAAGTGAAAAGGATAACATCACCCCAATCTTTTTAAATTGAAAAGGATTCGTTCCAGCCGGAAGTGGGAACTTCACTGTAAAGGTTGAAGGTTGGCTCTTTTGAAACGCCATAGCGTGAGAAAACTGGCCAGTGGACAGTCAATAAAACAAAAGAAAAGCCGATAGACGACAAGGAAAAATTTGGAGGCTCGACCGCGCCCCCTATTTGCCGCCCCTGCATTGGAGCACATTTTATATAACATAACCAAAGTAAATAAGAGAGCAGATGGTCATATAAAACTTTCCACATTCTTTTTTCAACACTTCAAATAAAAAGCACCACTTCAGTCTTCGTAACCATTAGCTTAGCGATATATGTGTCAAATCCGACTTTTCGTGTGTCAAGAAAAGTTATGGCAATTATCCTGATATTTACTGCGAGCACGATTCGAACTCGACCTTCCTGATTTATAGGTAGGGGGATTTCTTTCTTCCAACGCTTACACACTACACATTCCGTAACTTTAATTTTCTGTTCCACAGTAAGTTAACCAGTCACCTGAAAGATTTGTTAGTACCACTGAGGAAATGATTTAATTGGGTACCAGAAGCAACTGCTACAATTTTTTTCTCAGAACTCTTTGGGACAGAAAAAAATATAAAGAAGCCGACTTATGTGCGATATGTGGTAACAAGCTCTCGGATTTAGTTCGTGTTCAAGGTGCCGTTTTGCTGATTTCTAGCTCAAGTGCTTATATAAGTGGTGATTAATTCTCGTCCACTACATGACATTTTATGGTTGTCCACCAGTTGTAATATATACACTCCAATATATACAAAAGAAAGCACCTCTCTAAAGTTGACTTATCATGTGTTTGCCTTATCATATATCCACTGGGGTTTCCCCATACACAGGGGCGGCATTTCAGCATTCCATTTGGGGGTGCGAGATTTGTATGTATGAAAATCCACAATATGGAATAAACAAAATGTTTGTTAACAGGGGGGGGGGGGGGGGATCCCAAAATTGCATTGATCTTGAGACAAATAATTGTTGTTAACATAATTTTTGTACATAATTGTGTTAACATAATTGTTGTTAACATAATTTTTCTAAATACAAATATCTATATTTATTTACAATTTATTGAAGTTTTAAACGCCGGTTCTTAGAGTCTGGAAGAAGAGAAAATTTTGTTACAATATCATCATAATCCAGTGGTATATCTTGTTCTATAGCTAAAACAGCTAAAGATGAAAGTCTTTCTTGCCCCATTGTACTGTGAAAATATTTTTTCCAGCCTCCTAAGACACTAAAAAGACCTTTCACAACTGGCTGAGCTGATTGGCACAGTCAAAAACAATTTAACTAATAATGTTATGACAGGAAACACATTTTTTTAAATTTCGCTCTTTAAAATAATCCAGGCGACTTTTAAAATTGGGATGGGCTATGTTTCCATTTTTCACCATTGAATAAAACAGTCGCAATTCCTCTTTCTGGAAGTCATATACTTTGCATCTGGTTGAAACATTTTCTTTTTCGACATCTGATCCGGATAATACTGAACTAAGGGCAAACAAAACAGATATATTGTTCTCATTAAATCTTGTCTCAATTTCATTAGATACTGAATCTATAATTTCATATTGGATATTGATTCTGTGATATGATTTAACATCATCATGGGGATTTTTTTCACCGCCTACGAATTCGGTTGGAATTTTTTTTACGCCTTTTCAGTTTTGGTCCAGAATAAGAATTTTTTTCGAAAAGTACTGTCACAAAACTCCATACTTGATTAAAATATGCATCAGTACGAAAAGAACTAACAGTTTCAATAGTAGCTTTAGCCAAAGCTTGCACAGCCTGAAAATTAATATCAGATGACTAAAGATGCATTGAAAGAGTATTGCGTTGATCAAAAACACTGTTCAATACAAGCAAAGTGAACAAAAATTCGAACGGTGTCATGCATGTTAAAAGGGCTTCGGCTCTTCCACCATTGAGAGAATCAAGGCCAACAGCCGTACCGTGCTGAAAACACCGGTTCTCGTTAGATCACCGAAGTCAAGCAGCATCGGGCGCGGTTAGTACTTGGTGGGTGACCACCTCGGAACGCCGCGTGCTGTTGGCCATCTCGGATGCGGTATCCCCGTGGTTTGCGCGCTAGATTTGCACGCTGTGCACATATGCCGCTGTGTTCATGCGGAGTACGATCACGTTAAACATGTGGGTCCGTAAGTCCTTCCGAGAGGTTGGTGGTAGGGGAAGGAGGGTACGGTCCCTGTGGATGCCTCCCCCACTGGGTTCCGGTCTAAATTGGGTGGCACTTCCCGGCCGTCCATACAGTTACCTTACACCTTTCTGGTAGGTCGGACGGTCTGGGTCATCAACATCAACCATTGAGAGAATCGTTTTCAGATAATTCTTCCAGTGTTAAAATCACCACTTCGAAATTATCAAGTTGTGCTTTTATGGCTTTAATTTTGGAGGACCACCTCGTATCACTTAGTGATTGTAGAGTTGAAGAGCCTCCAGAAAAAGTACTTGTTGATGAGCGAATCTTTTCGAAAAAAGCATGTCTTTTATATGATGCTTCTATGAAAGAATATAATGCATTGAGCTGCTGAAATGCATTTCCAGCGGAAGGAATGGATGAGAATGCGCTAACTACACATAAATTTAATCGGACACTTGACATTTTCAAGTGAAAAGGATAACATCACACCTAATCTTTTCAAGTTGAAATGGATTTATTCCAGCCGGAAGTGGGAACTTCATTGTGAAGGTAAGGAACTTCATTGTGTGCTTTTGAAGCTCCATAGCGTGAGAAAACTGACCAGTGGACAGTCGATAAAAAATGGGAGAAGTCGATCGACGACGAGGAAAAATTTGGGGGCGCGACCGCGCCCCTGCCCATACACCTGCATAAAATGCATGCGATAATCCTAATACCTCTACGATTGGTCTTTCCCATGACTTTCCTTAATACCTTATAGGCCTCATGATGCGACCTTGTCATGTACTTTAAACAGGGCCATATTAAGGCAGGAGTTTATGGGGCACGAGCCCCCAAAAGCCGGTTTATCTAAAAAAGAACATCTGTTTATTTTTATAAGAAAAAGTTACACTTTGATCGGTTACTCTTGTTTATAAGTATCGAAGAAAAAGCAATTGTGTGCAATTTGAACAGTATTTAACAGGTAATACTTTCAGAATTTATGCAATGTGCTAATTTATATATATTTGACAGCAAAAATTTCGAAAGTGTCATTTTTACTAATTAAAATACACTGTTTATATAAAATGGAAAATTTTGATAATTTCCCAATGCTAGAATTTTATTTCAGTTGGGTGGGGGAAGTATTATAAATTCTCAGTTTTCTATCATCAGTAGGGATCTCGGAATGTTTAATTGGGTCCCGGGCTCCGGCGAAGCTTAGTCCGCATCTGGCTTTAGAAACACTCGTCACGTTTATTAGCGAGAAAATTTTAATCATTTGCATATCTATTGGAAATACATTTGTATAATATGTTTTGCAGCTCTCCTAACCTCATTTTAGAGGTACGATTTTTTTTCGCAACAAATTGTATATTAATAGCAGTTCAAATGTAAAACATTAGAATGAACATTCTCTGTTTATGTATATTAAAATTTTTCCTAGTTAGTAGAAGTCTAAATTATAATAATGCTATCCGAAGTTAAAGATGCATTAGTCTTCTACCTTTCGGTTTCCCATTTCTTGATGTCTTTCAAAGTCGGCTTTTGGAACGCCAATGGTGTGCTCGGTATGCTAAGCTCGACCTGGTGCGTGATTATATTGTAAACAATAATTTTGATATTTTTTATTTGTGAAACTTATCTAACTCCCGCCCACCTCCCCTGAAATTCGTAACTATAGGTATCTATATATCTGTATATCTGTAACTATCTCTATCTATATCTATAACTTCTCATACAGGCCATAAAAGCCTGAGGAGGGCATGCAGTATCGGCACTGCACTCTATTTTTGAACAATAGTATTCCTCATCATCGTCTAACGAAGCGGTCTTTACGAAGTTAGCGGCCACTGTTATCAAAATCACTATTCCAAGTTTGGTCCCGATTGCATTTGCTTCTGTGTATATCACTCCAATAAATATGAAAAATTTTCCAAGCAACGATCAAGGAGCACTTTTAGGACTCTGCAGTAAAGTGATCATAGCTGGTGACCTAAATTCACGCCCTACTACCTGAGACACAGCTTCGAACCAGTATGGTGTATCTCTAAAACGATTGGCTCAGTGCGCCAACTTCATGATCGTAGTTTCGCCCACTCCGACTCACTTCATGATAGAAAAAAAAACCCACAACTATTGATTTGACATTTTTTCGGAATATTTCTTATGATTATACGATCAGCGCAGACTGCAATCTAACGTCTGATCACTTTCCTGTCATTTTGACCCTTAACTTTGATAAAATCTCTGTAGACCAATCAGCGGAGCTACATACAAATTATGATAACTTCCGTTATACCCTTGGAAACTCTAGCACACACTCCCTCTTAAAATTACCAGCACGGACCACACTGGGAAATGTGTCTAGGTTATGAATCATGTTTTGCACGGGGCAGTAGCTGCAGCCTCGAAACCAAATCATTCAAGATCTAATCATCACACTCTTCCTGGTTATATTAGGGACAAAATTAAGCAGAGTAACTGGTTATGGAAGGATTGGTAGCGCACTAAGTAAACAATTTATGACGCATAATTCCGCAAGTTCTATAACTAGATCAAGGCTCTGATTAATACACATACTCAGAAACACTTGCGCATACTCTTAGATAATCTCACACCAACGGGTCACAGTCTCTGGAACCTGAACATCACCTGAGAACCATGAAAGCAGCGATTCCGTCCATTTACGATCAACATGGACTCGCCCAGACTACGGAGATAAAGCCAATTCTCTAGCAGACAGCTTTTAACACCAATTCATACTACATATTGACCAAAACTTCAGCCATCTTTACACAGACATGGAACAGGATCTACAGGGGATCAATCACAACGCTCTACACACAGATACACCAAACGACCTAGCCAACATCACATCAGCTGAAGTTATTAACATCATCAGTGGTATCAAGAAAGGAAAGCCACCCGGCTTTGATAGAATTAGTAATCGCATCATTAAAAATCTTCCCATTATTTATGTTTGCTGATTGACCGTGCTTATTTATCATATGCTCGAATTTCGGTTTTTCCCTCAAAGTTGGCCGTCATTATTCCCTTAGTAATCAAAATTTTTTCGTCATTAGTAATCAAAATGTATTCCTAGAAGAAAGCTACAGACTAATTAGCATTTTATCAATCCTTTCTAAAATTTATGAATGAGTGACGCTTAGGTAGTTTCTGCTGATCGAATAGTGTATTAATACCTGATCAGCATGGATTACAATTTTCTCATTCCACGTAGTTATGCGTGTGGTCGAAACTATCCACGAAAATTCTTCCACGAGGCAGTATACCAGCATTGTATTTTTCGATATCTTAAAGACGTTCGATAAAACTTATATTATCGGGCTAATTTCCGAGTTGGTTCGACTTGGCATTTCGACACAACTTGAGACTATCATTAATTCGTATCTCACTAATCGTTTCTTCCGCGTACGAATTGGTAAAACTCTCTTTACTTCTTGACCAATCAGGACTGGGTTCCTCGAGGAGGAAATCTCAGCCCCCTTCTTTTCAATATTTTTATTTACGTCTTATTGAAGGTACCACAAGTTAAGCTGGCCGTCTTTGCAGACGACACAGCTGTGATTGTACATTGCTGTTCACCACCAAATTTCATCAACACACTACAAAGTGACATAAATCATAGTCTTGTGCACTGGCTCGTAACTTGGAGAATCAAAATTAACGCCTCCAAGAGTGCAGTATAGTGCTGTAGTCGTTAAAAAAACAGAGGGTATGCCATGGGCGCCAGTAGAATTTTTTCCAGGGGGAAGTGAAACATGTACTTACTACTTACACTTTACAGGGGGGGGGGGCAAAAGAACACGTACACAGACACATACATGTTTATATATATAGGAAATCCATAAGCTAGGGGGGCGACCGTCTCCCTTGCCCGCCCCCCCCCCTTCGGGTGCTCATGGGGTATACTCGAAGGACCGGGGAAAATGTTCTAATTAATCGAAGTTTAAATTATCGAGAAGAAAAACCCTATTAATTTTATATTACAGGAAAGGAATTGTGGAACTTTGAAGAAACTTCGACTTTCAGAAATTCGTGTTCACAATGTTATGTTCGAGTTATTGGGAGTTTACTGTATTTATGCAAAGCAAAATATGCAGACTAGCATCGAGTGATATTCAAATTTGAAAATCTGACTATATTAATATTTAACTATGATATAAAATAATTACAGGAAATATTAAGAGAAAAATATTTAAACACATATAAAGTAGGATGTAATTTTGTTTCATTTTAACAAATTTTAAGGCCTATCTTTATCGTTTTCATTGAAATATTTTCCAAACTGCTTGACGAGAGAAATCCGTCTCTGTGTCTCTTTGTAGCGCATACTCTTGATCTATTGTCAACTGAAGAGCTATTGTTGGCCAACCAAAAGAATTTACAAATTTTTCCAGTTGAAAGTGTTCTATAGGTGGTCCATTTACATTAATAAACATTAGATTGGAGACGTATGAAATCAATAAAGATGATCTCAAATCTGTTATTATGTTGTTCATTAAACTAAACCCACGCTCGCACTTGGCCGCGGAACATGGTAATATTTCAATTTTTCTTAAAAGAGGCTTTAATTTTTCTGGAAAAACTTGGGTGTTTTCATTGAAGTCCCTCAAACCCTGAATATTGCACATTTCATCTATACCAAAACTTCGACAGATCCTTTTTACCTCCTTTTCTCCATGGCGAATATCCCCCGTATTTATATTTTCTGGATCAAGCATGGATATATCCTTCAAAAGTAGACAATTTTCTTCGTTAACATCAGAACAAAGTCTGGATTTCATTCTATCGACAATGCTTTGAATGAATTGCTTTTGATTAATAAGTACGATTTTGGAATTATGTACCAAGGTGATATCTTGAAATAGAAACTTTTCTTGTGCTTCTACAGCTATTTGCGTTTTTTCTCCTGGGGTGTCTTTAAAAGTCTTGATGATCCTAATTGTTCTTTTTATTAGTTGTTCAGCCTGTCGATTGTTTTCCTAGACTGGAGTTCAGTAGAAAGCATAGATAATTCTTGCAGAATGTCAAACATGAGGCTCAAATCCAAGACTAATTCTGGGCATCCACGTTTTCTTTTTCAACTCAGTAAATTATTTTAAATTTAAATCTTCACTCTCTATTTCAGTCGTGTTTTCAAAATGGTAAAAAAGCACTTTATATGACCTCCAAACAGCTTTTATCGTTTTAAAACTGTTTGCAATCTAACGTATACTTAGAACTCGGCCTATTTTGATGAACTGTAAGCCCAATTCACGGGGAAAGTTCTCCAAAATCATTTTCTACTTTCATATAATTCTTCCGTCTCTGATTTTCTTTTCTTAGTTAAATTTCCAGCCTTTAACCAACGATCCATAACGACAGACAGGAGGCAGGCCCTCGCAAGCATTACGGCGACAGTACAGGGCGCAAAGGATGCTAACTAATTCTAACCCTTTCAATAAATGCTACTTTGTCTACTGGTGGTTCGCATTACGTGTAAACTCATTGGCACGAAATAGGAAATTTTGAAGCTGCGCTTCTCCCCCCTCCTAGTGAGAGGGGGAGGCTCCGGAGGCTCCCACTCTTAATTCAGTACTTTCTTTTTACATAATATTATGTATTGTAGTGGAAAATATGTGAAAGGAACATATTTTTTTATATAATATTTTATTCTAAAGAGAAGGACTCTATTTATATGTTGCTAACTAGATAATATAACTCTTAATTTTGAAATTAACTCAATATAAAAACCGTAATAAAGTACATATTCCGTAAGTTTTATTAGAAAAAGCACGCAGAAGCACAGCCCCCTAAAGAACTGAAGAAAGAATGAACAAGGGAAAAATCTATCTATCTATCTATCCATCTATATATACTAGTTGCCAAGTGTCTGTCTGTCTGTCTGTATGTCCGTCTGTCTGTCTGTCACGCATTTTTTAGGCACTTCCCGATTAGGTAGAGACTTGCAATTTGGTACACAGTTCGATAGTTCGATAAAACCCCCTAGAAAAATCGACTCTTTCGAAAACGTTCTCTAGAAGAGGTGCTCCACACCAAAACGTTCCCGGCCGTCCATACAGTTACCTTACACCTTTCTGGTAGGTCGGACGGTCTGGGTCTCAACAACACCAAAACGTTCGAAAAGTAAAATGATAGGAAAGCATACTTTACCATAAGATAGAGACTTCAAATTTGGTGTATGGGTAAACCGTTCGAAAAGAAGAAAGTGTGCAATTTCAGATTTTCAATATTTTCTACTTAAGAGAATGAAAATGTTCGATTTACCGTATAAATGAGAAATGGCTCCTTTAAAATTTGATAGAGGCTTGAAATTAGGTATATGGACTAATCATTCGATGAAAACACCCAAGACGAATATAGTTTTTCAAAAATGTTCGTTTAAGGGGGTGCTCCAGAGGAAAACTTTCGAAAGGTGAATTCATTCTTTGGGTTGGGATAGAGATTTAAAATTTGGTATACGGGTAGATAGTTTGAAAGGAGGAAAGTGTGCAATTTCAGTTTTCCTTTTTTTTCTACTTTGGGGGGTGTCGCACACAAAAATGTTCGATTTTTCGGAATGACGTAGAAACACCCGTTTTAGAACGTGATAAAGGCTTGATATTTGGTCGAATCATATCATCTCGATATGGTCGAATCATTTAATAGAAAACCCAAGAAGAATAGAGTTTCTCATAAATGTATATTTAAGGGGAGGGGGATTCTCCATAGAAAAGCATTTGAAAGGGGAAATGATAGAAAAAGCATACTTCGCGATGAGTTTGAGATTTCAAATTTGGTATACGGGTAGATAGTTGGAAAGGAAGAAAGTGTGCAATTTCAGTTTTCCAACATTTGCTATTGTAGGGGGGTGCCGCACACTAAAATGTTCGATTTGACGAAAAAAAAAAGTCTCCTTTACAATGTTAGAGCCTTAAAATGTAGTATTTCGGCTAATCATCTGAAAAAAACTAAGATTATTACGGTTTTTCAAAAATGAGCATTTTAGGGGGTGAAACACATAAAAACGTTCGAAATATCAAGTGATAGAAAAACATGCTTCACGTTAGGATAGAGATATCAAATTTGGTGTACTGGTAGTTTGAATGGAAGGAAGTGTGCAATTTCAGATTTCGAATATTTGCTACTTTAGGGAGTGCCGATTACCAATATTTTCGATTTTCGGAATAAATGAGAAACGGCTCCTTTAAAATTTGATGGAGGCTTGAAATTTGGTATATGTGGACTAATCATTTGATGAAGACACCCAGGACAAATATAAATTTTCAGGGGGGTACTCCAGAGGAAAACGTTCGAAAGGTGAATTGATAAGAAAACATACCTCGGGATGAGGTAGAGATTTGAAATTTGGTGTACAGGTAGATAGTTTGGAAGGAAGAAAGTCTACAATTTAAGTTTTCCAATATTTTCTACTTTAGGGGGTGTCGCACACAAATATGCTCGATTTTCGGAATGAAGTAGAAACACCCCCTTTTAGAACGTGATAGAAGCTTGATATTTGGTATACGGGCGAATCATTTAATAGAAAACCCAAGAAGAATGGAATTGGATTTGATATATGGGCCAATCATCTGATAAAATACCCAAGACGAACTGAGTTTTTCAAAATGTTTCATTCATGGTGTGCTCCATAGAAAAACATTCGAAAGGGGAGATGATAAAATAGTATGCTTCAGGATGAGATAGAGACTTTAATTTGGTGTACTGGTAGATAGCTCGAAAGGAAGACGTGCGCAATTTAAGTTTTCCAATATTTTCTTCTTTAGGTGGTTCTGCACACTAAAATATTCGATTTGCCGAATAAATATGAAACGCAAATTATTAAAAAAATGACAATATTCAGGACTTGCTTATTGCGAGATGGTTGATTTTCAACGGGCATTCGGCTAGTGTATACAAGTTGCCAAGTGACCGTCTGTCTGTCACGCTGTTTTTAGACACTTTCCTAATAGATAAAGACTTATAATTTGGTATACAGCTCGGTCGTTCAATAAAACCCTCTAGAAAAATCCAATTTTTCGGAAACGTTCTGTAGAGGGATTGCTCCACACCGAAACGTTCGAAAAGTGAAATGATAGGAAAGCATGCTTTGCGATAAGATAGAGACTTCAAATTTGGTGTATGGGTAAACCGTTCGAAAAGAAGACAAGAAAGATCAATCATGCTTAAAGCATTGATTATGAAACACTTTCCAACTTCAATGCAATTTTATTTAAAACAGTCGAAAATGCAATACATTCCTCGGTAATATTTTAAAACTTATCATAATACTACATTAATTTATTATATTTGAAAAATTAAACCTTCATTGAAAAACATGAACTTCATTCAAATGACGGCATTGAAATAAAAATTGCCTGGTTTAAATATATCTGAAAAGCGATACATTCCACGGTAATATTTTTAAAACTATCATAATACTACGATAATTTATTATATTTATAAACTTCATCGAAAACAACTGAAATTAATTCAAATGACGTCATAGAAAAAATAAATTAAAAGAACGAATATGAGTCTGCAGGGAAAGACATGTGCTGTCCACATCAGAATTTTTAACAATATTACAACAATGATTTATAGAAGTGAACGGGGATTATTTTCAGGTCATTTCGAAAAAAATGTATGATCTATATTTAAAGATCCATCAAATTTTTGTCGAATAAAATGTTTAACAAATTTAAGCTGTGTACCAAATTTTAACTCTCTAGGACGTAGGAAAGTGCATTAAAAATGCCATCAAATAAATTTATCATGAAGAGTTATATAAAATTTAAAATAATGAAAAATTGTTATCTACCAAATTTATTTTTAAATGTGAAGCCACTCCCATATGCAAAACGATTAAACAAATGGAGAGATATTTATTATATAATATATCTCTCTTTTCTTTCTGGAAGATATCCCAAAGTCAGAATTTAATTGAATTTGTTTTTTTCCCTATATTAAATAATTTTTAATTAAAAAACTACTTAACATATTTTACTGAATTTTTTTTTATATATTCTATGGGATAATGTGAATATTTTCTAAAAATTTCGAAGCAATTCGTGAATTTTAAATTTACTTAAAAAATGTTTGAAAAATTAGGTCCCATAGGGTTCAATGTATTTCATTTTTTCAACCCGGGTTCAATAAAAAACTAATTGGGTGATATTATTTATTTATATTCCCATAGGTCCTACAGACCGTCTGAACAACATACTAAAATTTCATTTTGATAAAGTCATTTTTACGGCAGTTATCGTGCTAACGGACAGACAGACAGACAGACAGACAGACAGACAGAATGAACAAAGTCATAAACACTTTTCAACTTTGTTGTAAAGTGTTAAAAATGTGCAATTTCAGATTTCCAATATTTTCTACTTAAGGGGGTGCCGCACACCAAAATATTCGATTTTCCGAATAAATGAGAAACGACTCCTTTAAAATTTGATAGAGGTTTGAAATTTGGTATATGGACTAATCGTTTGAGAAAAATAACTATGACGAACATAGTTTTTCAAAAATGTTCGTTTAAGGGGTTGCTCCAGAGGAAAACATTCAAAAGATGATTTGATAAAAAAAAGAAAATTTCGAAATGAGATTGAGATTTCAAATTTGGAGTACGGGTAGATAATTTTGAAAGAAACAGTGTACAATTTCAGTTTTCCAATATTTTCTGCTTAAGGGAGTGCCGCAAACAAAAAGGTTCGACTTTCAAAATGAAGGGAAAATGTCCCTTTTAAAACGTGATAGAGGCTTGATATTTGGTGTATGGACGAATCATTTGATGAAAACACTCAAGACAAAAGATTTTTTCAAAAATGTTCATTTAAGAGGGTGCTCCAGAGAAAACGTTCGAAGGGTGAAGTGACGCAAAACTATGCTCCAGGATAGGATAGAGACTTCAAATTTGGTGTACGGGTAGATAGTTTGAAAGGAAAAATGTGTGCAATTTCAGTTTTCCAATATTATCTAATTTAGGGAATGCCGCAAACCCAAATGTTGATTTTCCGAATAAATGAGAAATTCTTCCTTTAAATTTTGATAGAGGCTTGAAATTTGGTATATGAGCTATTCATTTAATGAAGACACCCAAGACGAATTGAGTTTCACAGAAATGTTCGATTAAGGGGATGCTCCAGAGAAAAACTTTCGAAATATGAAATGATAAAAAGCATGCTTCGGGATGCGATAGAGATTTCAAATTCTGTGTACGGGTAGATAATTTGGAAGAAAGTGTACAATTTCAGTTTTCCAATATTCTCTACTTTAGGGGGTGCAGCATTCCAAAATGTTCAATTATCAGAATAAAGGAGAAACACTCCTTTTTAAACGTGATAGAGGCTTGATATTCCATATATGGGGGAATCATCTAATAAAACCCCCAAGAAAAATGGGGATTTTCAAAAATGCTCATTGAAGAGGGTGGGTACTCCACAGAAAAACATTCGAAAGATGAAATGATAGAAAAAGCATGCTTTGCGATGAGATAGAGACTTTAAATTTGGTGTACGGGATGATTGTTGCCTTGGAAGAAAGTGTGCAATTTCAGTATTCCAACATTTGCTATTATAGGGACTGCCGCACACTAAAATTTTCGATTTGACGAAATAATGAGAAACGCCTCCTTTACCATGTGATAGCGGCTTGAAATTTGGTATATGTGCTAATCATTTGAAATATACATTTGATGAATACAGTTTTTCAAAAATATTCATTTGAGAGGATGCCACACAGAAAAAAGTTCGAAAGGTGAAATGATAGTAAAAGCATACTTCGCAATAGGATAAAGATTTCAAATTTGGTGTACGGGTAGATATAGTTTGAAAGGAAGAAAGTGTGCAAAATCAGATTTTCAATATTTGCTACTTTAGGGGATGCTACACAATTAAATGTTCGATTTTTCGAATAAGTTATACACGCTTCCATTTAAATGTGATAGAGGCTTGATATTTGGTATATGGGCCAATCATCTGATAAAAAACCCGAGGCGAATAGAGTTTTTCCTAAATGTCCATTTATGGCTGTGCTCCACAGAAAGACGTTCGAATGGGGAAATGATAAAATAGCATGCTATGGGTAGATAGTTCGAAAGGAAGAAATGTGCAATTTAAATTTACCAATATTTTCTTTTTTAAGGGGTTCTGCACACCAAAATATTTGATTTCCCGTTTAAATGTGAAACTCGAAATATTCAAAAATTTACATTATTCCGAGGGTTGCTTATTACGAAACCGTTGATTTTCAACGGGTATTCGACTAGTCTATATATACTAATTGCCAAGTGTCCGTCCGTCTGTCTGTCTGTCTGTCCGTCACGCTTTTTTTAGGCGCTTCCCGAATAGACAGAGACTTGCAATTTGGTACACGGCTCGGTTGTTCGATAAAACCCCCTGGAAAAATCGAATTTTTCGAAAACGTTCTTTAGAAGGGGTGCCCCACACCAAAACGTTCGAAAAGTGAAATGATGGAAAAGCATGCTTTGCGATGAGATAGAGACTTAAAATTTGGTGTATAGGTAAATCATTAGAAAAGAAGAAAGTGTACAATTTCAGATTTCCAATATTTTCTACTTAAGGGGGTGCCACACACTAAAACGTTCGAAAAATGAAATGATAGGAAGGCATGCTTTGCGATGAGATAGAGACTTCAAATTTGATGTATGGGTAAATCGTTCAAAAGGAAGAAAGTGTGCAATTTCAGATTTCCAATATTTTCTACTTAAGGGGGGTGCCGCACACCAAAATGTTCGATTTACCGAATAAATGAGAAAAGACTCCTTTAAAATTTGATAGAGGCTTAAAATTGGGTATATGGACTAATCATTTGATAAAAACACCCAAGACGAATATAGTTTTTCAAAAACGTTCATTTAAGGGGGTGCTCCAGAGGAAAACGTTCGAAAGGTGAATTGATAAGAAAACATACTTTGGGTTGGGATAGAGATTTAAAATTTGGTGTAAGGGTAGATAGTTTGGAAGGAAGAAAGTGCACAATTTCAGTTTACCAATATTTTCTACTTTAGGGATGCCGCACACCAAAATAGGAAAAACGCCCCATTTAAAACGTGATAGAGGTTTGTTATTTGGAATATGGGCGAATCATCTGATAGAAATCACAAGAACAATAGTGTTTTTCAAAAATGTATATTTAAGGGGTGGGCACGCGATACAAAACATTCAAAAGGTTAAATGCTAGAAAAGCATGCTACGCGATGAGATACAGACTTCACATTTGGTGTGCGGGTAAAAAGTTGGGAAGGAATAAAGTGTGCAATTTCAGTTTTCCAACGTTTGCTATTGTAGGGGAGTGCCGCACACTAAAATGTTCTATTTAACGAACAAATGAAAACCTCCTTTACAATGTGAAAGAGGCTTGGAATTTAGTTTATGGGCTAATCATTTAATAAAAAACCTACGATTATTACGGTTTTTCAAAATGATCATTTAAAGGGGTGCAACATAGAAAAACGCTCGAAAGATGAAGTGATAGAAAAACATGCTTTAGGATAGGATAGAGACATCAAATTTGGTGTACGGGTAGATAGTTTGAAAGGAAAAAGTGTGCAATTTCATATTTCCAGTATTTGCTACTTTAGGGGGTGCCGCACACCAATATGTTCGATTTTTCGAATATACACGCTTATATACACGCTTCCGTTTAAATGTGATAGAGGCTTGGTATTTGGTATATACGGGCCAATCATCTGATAAAAAACCCAAGACGAACAGAGTTATTCAAAAATGTTCATTTATGGGTGTGTTCTACAGAAAAACGTTCGAAAGGGGAGATGATAAAGTAGTATGCTTCGGGATGAGATAGAGACTTTAATTTGGTGTACTGTTAGATAGTTCTAAAGGAAGAAGTGCGCAATTTAAGTTTTCCAATATTTTCTTCTTTGGGGAGTTCTACACATTGAAATATTCGTTTTGCCGAATAAATCTGAAACGCGAATTATTAAAAAAATTACAATGTTTAGGGGTTGCTTATTGCGAGACCGTTGAGTTTCAACGGATATTCGACTAGTATATATTATAGACACAATTACAATAAAAGTTTTTATAATTGTGAAAATAATTCAAAATATTTATTCCGATTAAAAACTTTTCTGTAGCTCGAAATTAAAATTACGTCTATTATTTCAGCATAAATAGTTTATTAAATATATCAACCGGTTTCGGAGGAAAAACAATCTCCTTCAGTAAATTATTAAAAAAAAAAAAAAAAAAAAAAAAAAAAACTAGCAAAGGCAAGAATATGGATGCTCTGTTTTTGTTTTGATGAAGGGGGCTTCAGAAACCGGTTGGTATATTCAGCGAAATATTTATGCTAACTAAAAGCGACATATTTTTAATTTTAGTGTATTTAAGATAGCCGATTCAGCGAAGATTTTATATTATGTGTTTCTATAGTATTATATAGTACAATGCTATTTCACCAGTTTCAGCAGCCAGCCTCTGAATTACAACATCATCAAATAAAATAATATTCGGCATTAAATCTCTTTTGATCATTTAATTCATTTAACCAGTCAGATTAAATAGTTAGTAAGTAAAATATAAAATAAATTTTAAAATACACTCACGGACAATGAAAGTTGAAAAAAACAAGAAGGAAGAATATGATGGACCTGAAATTTTATTGATGGAAAGATACAGATTAACGATATACATGATCACAAAATCAGTATAGCAGAACACGTATAAAGGGAGCTGTAGTATACAGTCCGGTCATCCTCAATAGCACGTCGTACCGCCTCGTGCTGCAATACAAGCAGCAATACGATCCGACACGGTGTCGAACAGACGCCTGATGTCCTGCTGCAGACGAGTCCACACTTGTTGGACGTTACGTTCCGAATCTCGAAGATTGCGGCAACGAGGCAGCTGGAGTTTCAACTGGTTCCACACATGCTCGATAGGGTACAGCTCTGGGAAGCGGGTAGGCCATGGAAGTGTCTGGACATGACTCAGGCAGGCCTGGGCGACCCGAGCCGTGTGCGGCTGGGCATTATCCTGTTGGAATTGCGCACCTGGAATTCCAGCAATGAATGGGAGCACATGGGGCCGTAGAATCTCATCCAAGTACTTCTGGCCCGTCAATGTTCCAGGTATCACTACTAAAGCGGATTGGCTGTCGTGGCTATGGCTCCCCAGCCCATGATGCCTGCAGTGGGGATGGTGTGGCGCTCGATAACGAGGTTGGGATTGTGGTGTTGTGCAGGGGACCTCCACATCCGGACACGCTGATCATCGGTTTCCAAAACGAAGCGGAACTCATCGCTAAACATCACACATCGCCACGTTGCTCTGGCCCGGCACCACTGCAACCGGAGTCACCGATGACGCTGGGATCGCAGATTTGTTTACTTCAAGCGTCTAGCTATGGTTCGTGGGCACACGGGAGCCGCTACGGGTGCCTGTATCGCGGATCAGGTCGCCGTAGGCTCTATACGATTATTCGATCCTCTCTACTCGTGATATGCCTGGTCCATCTAGAGCCGGTACTCCATGTCTGGGTTGCGTCCCGTGACCAGTGCTCCCAACATCGTCAGACGCTATAGTCCGAATGATCCACGTAACGGGTTATCCGGCGCGCTGACCACCCTGCGGTTTTCGGCCCGATTACCAGGCCTCTCTCAAAGTTCGTCAGTTGCGTATATCGACGTTTCTGGTGCTACCCGCCATTCTTTTCACTCCGTACTCGTGCTTCGTCGGTCGAAGCTACTCGCATTGATTGGGCGTCGACTACACGCCGTTATACGGTCGTAGTCGACTATATATGTCGACCGCCGTTTATAAGACCGCTGATTCATGCTTGCAGCGCCACTCACGGGTGTACGGTCATGCGCAATCACACCAGACTGGGATCATTTGCATACCAGCCCGCCCTCTAGTTATTTAAATTATTTCGCGGTTGTACCATGTTTTTTTCTTAGTGCGCAACTTTTATTGTCCGTGAGTGTATATTTTTACTTTAATTTTTCATAAGGGATTAGAATTAGAAATAATTTTATTTTAATTGTACACTATATGATATCGGTAATTTTTTCAAAAATTATCTACTACTCTTTTGGTGGAGTCGTAATCTATTACATTGATGACATCGCTCGCTACAACGCTTTTGACACGATTTCAGAACTGGGAAAAATCACTTTATAAATTATATTCTAGTTTATGGGATAAACATTTTGACTCTGATTCAAGGTTCACCATTCCTAGTTGGCAATATATAAATGGAATCATTCTATTTGGAATTAAATATTATATAAAAATATCTGTTCCTTTCGTATATTTTCCATGCAACATAAATATATATGTAAAGGGAAGGTATTGGAGTAAATAGAAACCGACCATACGATATTGAAGGAACTGCGCGTTTTGAGCATTCAGAATACAAATCATCCACTTTTTCAATGATGTCCGTCTATATTGTCTGTCTGTCAGTCTGTAAACACGATGTCTCTCGAACAAATTGAAAAATATTGAATGAAACTTGGTACAGTTATCTCCATTGAAAGTCGTCAGAGATTATTTCCAGATTGATCAGACTAGTGGAAGGCTATCAATTTGACATCATTAATATATCACCCAGACGTTTAACTCGGTGGCGAATTTACTGTGAAGGATGAAGATTAAGTTACAGATCCCTTTTAAATAGACAGCCCCCTCCCCTCACAATGCCTCGTTTTTCAATTTTTATGTAAAAACTTTTATATAAAATTTTAAGAAGTTAAAAGAGTATATAAATCTGATCTGAACTCGTTGTTAATCAAATGTTGTGGCTATATTTAAATATATCTTTAACATTAGGAAAGGAAGCAGTAGCGTAGTAAGAACCTAAAAAAATATTTAAGTGAAATCTACTTAATGGCAATTTGATGACAAAATTAAGATATACGACGTCGTGCTGGATCCCCCCCCCCCCCCCACACACACCAGAATGAAGATTAATATAGGAATACGATATATAAAATTGTTGATCAGCAAGTGATTTTATCTTTTTGACAATTGTTATCTCTGTGTTACTTTTTGCAATTCATTATTATTACTAAATGTTTTCATTTTAAATTTTAGAGAAGTAAAATTTCTGCGGTAGTGGCAGAATTAGTTAAATTCCCCCATACCTACTGTATGTATATTACTTATATAATCAATAATTATTGATTATATAAGTAATATACATACAGTAGGTATAACCAAGATTTATTACAAAGTCATTGAAATTTTCAATTAAAACTACTTTAAAATTCCTGGAAACTATTAAAATAATTTTATAATTAAATAAATTGTATTTCTTCTTAATGGTAAATTCCATTCTGACTTGGCAACTGGAACTAAAATTGGCTCCTACTCAATGTGCTCAAGTATAAACTATTTTAATTAAAAAAAATTAAATTTTAAAATTCCTTTAGTTTTAATCTTTAAATTTGGAAATTAATAAATTTAAAATTGGGTCATTTTCTCTACACAAAAGCGAAATGTAACACTTTTTACATTTTAGAGATAATTAAAATTTGTTCTTATTAAATAATGATAATGAAATTCATTACACACTCTCAAACTCAAATTCAATGCACCGTTGTCAAGTTCCTTCTCTCGCTTCGTCTGCGCTCCGTCTCTAAAGAGAAGTGCAACCGCGCCAACGCGCTGCGCAAAAGAATGCGTGTCAGCATGGATCGAATCAATAATATTCGCCGGCCGAAGACGATTGTGGTTAGTGCAAAGATGTCGGAGGTCTGAAAGTGAGTCTAGAACGACTAGCACGGATCCAGTGGACTCTAGAATATTGAGCGCCGATTTTAAATCGGCAAGACGTCGACCACTCAAGAAGCTAACCTGGAGGATAAAAATAGCATCAGGAGGCTAACCTGGGGTAAAAATAGCATCAGGAATCCAAACTGAGGTAAAAGTAGCATCAGGAGGCTAACCTGAGGTAAAAATAGCATCAGGAGGCTAACCTGAGGTAAAAATAGCATCAGGAGGCTAACCTGAGGTAAAAATAGCATCAGGAGACTAACCTGAGGTACAAATAGCAGGAGGTGGTCAGTCCAGGGTCTGATCAAACTAAATTGGGGCTTGGGGTCTGGTGTTAGTTCAGGACCCCCATACACTCACGGCATACGCGAAACAGATGCCAAACATCAACACATATGAAATATAGAGGGTCAGGACCGTATCCCTAAAGACTCTTTTCTACGTGCTGAAAACTTCCAAATTTTCATTAAGACTTTAAAGGATATATAATATTTAAAATTATTACTATATTTTATAATTTACAATAAAAACAAATATTTCCAGTTTTAAATAAAAAAAATATGCATAAATTTTTTATCACATACAAAATTTTGGGGGTCCCTTAAAATTTGGGAGTGCAGGGCCGCAGCCCCGGAGGCCCTGGATCAGTCAGATTGTCAGTTATAAGCCAATCTAATATTAGACGGTGGAGAATGCAGCGTCCACTTCGTCGATAAGAGCTTGCAATTCCGACCCAGTAGTTCCAACGGTAGAGTGTCTTCTGGCGAGTTCGAAGGTCCGTGGTTCGATTCCCGGTTGGGGCAGCAAGGTTCTTTATAATTATCGTGCCAAATTACGTTTGAAACGTTCCATTCGTGAGATATAGCATTTACAGACTCATATACACAGATACATACATACAGGGGTGTCCTGAAGGCCAAACAGTCCATGTGATCGCTTGGGGCCTCATGTTTGCAGAGGGCCTGAAAATTTTGTACATTCTTCTTATTGAATCTCTTTGGGATATGTTTGTAAGACTCATTTGTGCATCATAGTTAATCCATCGTTTTATTGTGTGTTATATTACGCTGCATTTTACCATTAGTTATTTGTGTATCAGTGTTCAGTTGCTTTTACATATACAACGCTTTGGCTACGACCATTTTTCGGATTGTAGTTTAGTAAATTAAGATCATCATGATACTATAATCTCCACAGTTTTATTTGATGGTGTTAATGTAGGCTATGTAGCATTTTATATTTATTTTGGTCTCTTCGAGACTGATTATACTGATTATGCAAATTATACTGATTATGCTGACTTCCATACTGATTATGCAAATGCTATTAGGTCGAAGTTTATTCAGCTTTCTTGAAATAACAAAATACTGATTTTGTGATTTCAAGAGATCTGAATAGACTTCGACCTAATAACATTCGCATAATCAGTATTCTTTTTGCTTGCCTGATTTATAACTATAGACCTTTAGGTGTTAGATTGATAAACTATGATTATATAACCAGGGACGAATAATCCGTTGGGGCAAGTCAGTTTCGGGCCCGGGAATAATCATGATTAAAGATATCTAAAAAATAGTTTATCTTGGGGAGGGGGCTTAAAATTTTATGCTAGAACCTAATGTGAAAAGACTGGCACAATAAATTTGTACTTATTTTTGGACTTGATAAAGCAGCATGAATAAAGTGTCGGATAATCGAGTTTTCGGATTATCAATTTCCGGATTTGTGACGTTTTATTGTATTTATTGTTCAGATGCGACCTTTCATGAAAGTTCGCTTGGGGTCCCGAAAAATCTGGAGACGCTGCTGCATACACACATGTGCATACACACAGACATCACCTCAAAAACGTTCGATTCGCGTTTAAGAGGTCTTGAAACATCCTCTGCCGTTTAACACTCAAGTTCAAAATTTTGCCCCGTTACAATACTTTCACTACACATTATATTACGCATATAGGGAAAGTAATGACTAATTAAAATCTTTCGCTAATATTCCCCATTCTCTTTGCACATTGCCGCTTTCATTCCAGATTTTTATATACATAAACTAAAATAAATTACACTTTAAATTACAGACATTGAAAACTTGAAATGCATTCAATAGATAGAACAGAAAACGATTCCTTTATATGAGCAGAAACTATGAAGAGAAACCCATTATTTACGCTGCACATATATGAGTGAGTGTAGAGAGGGAGGGGGGAGGGTTTTGTAGTCTGTAATTTCATTCGCCGAATTTTCGGGAAAACTTTGATCACTTCATTAAAAATATCAAAGAAAAAAATTCAGTGAGTAGCAAAGTGACTATGTTTATATATTTTTTTCCACTTCAGCAGGAAGTTTACCTAGCGGTTCTATTCTTAATGGCAAAGGTATAATTTTTTTTTGAGTAATATAGATTTCGAAGAAATTTTGGAAACAGGATTTTATTCTTTCTTTTACTAGCTCTGGCCAACTCAGAAGTTGTTATTGCCTTCCATTTTAGTGGCTGCAGTGCAGTTGCAGACAGTTGAGATTTCAGACAGCCGTCTAGGCGACTCTGGCAAATCTTGGTTTGTGGTACGTATATTATAATGTAAACAGTGCTTAGAATGTAATGTAAACCTGAATTAATGTTAAATAATGCAAATGAAGTTCATGACATGTACATTTCTATTAAATTTATTATGACTGTATTATAACTGAGTTAATTTTTCTAGCGCATATTGTGATGTAAAATTGCTTAAATAGAATATACTTAAACTTTAAATAATTTTCTCTTTCTCTATTTATGATTATTTTAATTTCCGTCATACATCTTCATACTTAATTGCTCGAGCAAGATCTATATAGACTTTAGAGAAATTATTATTGATATTATTATTTAAAAACTGTAGTTTGAAATGTGTGTAAATATTGATATCAGTTAACCGGGTGGATTCACCAATAAACAAACTAGGATATCACTTAGGGCCCCCTACTTCAGATGAGTGCCCCTCATTTTCTCAATGTATTTTTCAGTTTGCCATTAGTGTAAAATTTGCCCAATTACATGATAATTCTTTGCCTATACTTCTGGAAATAATAAATTGCAAAAAAATTTAAATAAAAATAAACAAACAGTTAAAAGCATTTTCGACTTACAGAAAAGTGTTACAGTGATCCTACTGTAAAGTTAAAAAAGAAAATATTAAAAATTGAATGCTCTTTTTTACTGTCAAAATGTTGGTCTCAAAAGCAGTACCGGATTAATGTTTCTGGGGCTCCTTGGTTATAGAATTAGAGTCCCCTTCCCTCCCATGAAGACCATTTGATAACAATTGGCTTCATCCTAGCCGGGACCTGTTTTCATTGTAGGGCACGGGTGTTAAACTGAATCCCATGTAGCCTCTTTCCTGTGATAAAAGTAAATGTATATAAACCTTAAATATGCTGCATGAATTTGCATTTAAAATTTACTGAGAAATTTATAATTCTTTTCAAAATGAATCTTTTCGTGTTTTTGAATTAAAATAATGTATTAAAACACTATCATAGTCGCAAAGCACACATTAAATTATGCGACATCAATGAGATGCAGTTATAACTCAATAAAATTATACAGGGTGCCCGGTAAAATCCTTTAACGAACTTTATTTCCGCACCCTTTAGTCGTAGATATATACGAGTTTTGTATCTTAAATCACTTTTGCACGTCTGCAAATGCATAAATTCGGGCTAGAGTTGAGGAACCGACTAAAATTGAAACAAACCATTTCAAAATATTATATTTCATTTAATGGCATATCTTTAAGAATTTCATTACGGTGTTCCAAAAAGTCCTTTAACACCTGTTAATTTATTTAGAAGGAGGACTATAGATATGCATAATCAGTATTTCTTTTAGGCATACCTCCGGGGGGGGGGGGGGACTTCGCCCCTCGGAGACATTTTATGTTAACTATTTATGTGATACAGCATTTAGATATATTTATATAGGGCAAATAGAAACCCCCCCCACCGTAAAATTTCATCGCCCCCCCCCCCCCCCCCCGTCCAAAAAGTCCTGAAAGAAACACTGCATAATATGGAGTATTTGCTGACAAGTTGATATGACTTGTAATTCAATTTGTGTACAACCCCTAAATTCTCTGGGGAGGGGGGGAAGGATGGGGCAAGTGCTGAAACTTTGAATTAATATATCTCGGCCAATTCTGCTCGCAAAAGAAGAGAATTTTTTGAGTTTTTCCTATTAATGCGGGAATAAAATGTTGCTAATTGGAACTTGGGGAACCAAAGGACCGTATCAAATGTAAGATTTCGTATATTTAAGAAAAATGCATTTTTCTATTTAAGACTATTATATGGTAAATTGGTACCTCATTTGAAACGTTTTTGTATATATATAACTAACAGTTGGGGAAATAAAGGTCGTTATATGATATTACTGGACACTCTGTATCAGGGCTGGTAGTTTCATTTCGAGTTATGCAGAACAGGAATAAACGCTTTTGGAATTTTCGAAAAATTTTCATGTAACTATTAAGCCACGTGACTAACGTTGACGTAACGTTATTAAACATATTATAGTCAGTACCGAAGATATGGTTAATTTTCAATTAAAAAATGAACCGTTACGAATACTAATGGTTCTTTTTTGACATGTTTTAGTCTTACACCTACTTGCTCTTCCCGGCCGTCCAAATGGTTGCTCAAGTCTTAGGATGAGTCGGACGGTCTGGGTCTTCAACCTACTTGCTCTCCAACAATCCCCTTCACAGGTTTTAATACCATGTTTTTCTTGCATTTTTAGAATTTCAGATTTTCAGGTAATAATCCCATTTTTCGGATATTGGGGGTGCGGTAGCAAAGTGATTAGCGTGTGGGAATTGCACTTAGTAAGCCCGGGTTCGATTCCATCCGCTGCCAAAACTGCCGTTGTGTTCACGCAGAGTACGATCACGTTAAACATGTGGGCCCGTATGTCCTTCCGAGAGGTTGGTGGTAGGGGAAGGAGGGTACGGTCCCTGTGGATGCCTCCCTCACTGGGTTCCGGTCTAAATTAGGTGGCTCTTCCCGGCCGTTCAAACAGTTACCTTACACCTTTCTGGTAGGTCGGACGGTCTGGGTCTCAACAACAACAACAACGTAAGTTACTATACTGGCCGCGGTAGCCCAATATAACAACGGGCTAGCGTTTAATATAGGTTAGCGTGCGGGAATTTCACTCGGTAGGCCCGGGTTCGATTTCCGCCGCTGCCAAAGCTGCCGCCGTGTTCACGCGGAGTACGATCACGTTAAACATATGGTTCCGAAAGTCCTTCCGAGAGGTTGGTGGTAGGGGAAGGAGGGTACGGTTCTTGTGGATGCCTCCCCCACTGGGTTTCGGTCTAAATTGGGTGACACTTCCCGGCCGTCCAAACTGTTACCTTACACCTTTCTGGTAGGTCGGACGGTCTGTGTCTCAACAACAACAACAACGTAAGTTACTATACTGGCCACGGTAGCCCAATATAGCAACGGGTTAGCGTTTAATATAGGTAAGCGTGCGTGAATTTCACTCGGTAGGCCCGGGTTCGATTCCCGCCACTGCCAAAACTGCCGCCGTGTTCACGCGGAGTACGATCACGTTAAACATGTGGTTCCGAAAGTCCTTCCGAGAGGTTGGTGGTAGGGGAAGGAGGGTACGATCCTTGTGGATGCCTCCCCCACTGGGTTCCGGTCTAAATTGGATGGCACTTCCCGGCCGTCCAAACTGTTGTCTTTCTGGTAGGTCGGACGGTCTGGGTCTCAACAGCAACAATGTAAGTTACTATCGAATTAACGATCAAATATAAATCATGATTTTTTGTAGTGACGTTTAAATTGTTTCAGTTATGTCCGTCGCGCAAACTGCTTATCAAATCTTTAAACAGATGCATCAATCAGCACTGTCTAAAGAAGTTGATTTTAATTACTTCGTTTGGATTTATTTCATTTACTCTCTAATTCGTTTAAAATGTTATCTTCCAGTTTCACATTTTTGGATTGATTTTTGTTTTGGATTGAATTTTGGATTTTGGATCATTAAAGATGAATCGCAGGGTAAGTTTTATTTTATGTTTACTATTGAAATTTTGCATTAATTTTCAGTCCGTAAGGAAACAGCATAATTTTCAGGAGAAACAGCTGGGCTTAGTTTTAAAAACTATAAATTAATATTAGTGTGTTTAACATTATTGTTGAATTTTAGTGTTTGATTAGGAAATGATATAATGTAGTAAGTTCCCTTTTAGCCCACTTAAGGTTTGATCAATTTTTTGTTTATAGAATACAAAATATTTTCCCAAGAAATAACAATGCTGTTGGTTAGAGGGATTAAGTGCGAAACTAAAATTTGAGTTTGGGCTTTGTGACTGTCACTTAAAGTATGAAAGGGATGTAGGCCGTATGGGGAACATAGGTGCTCCTAATATGCGTCCACTTTGTAAATTATGGAAAATTTTCAAAAAATCTCCTGGAAGCCACAAAAACTACAAAAAATATTTATTTCTCTAATTAAGGCACAGATGACTTGAAAGACACCTGCATGTAACATGGCTCATTGAAATTATAATACATTTTGTACAATACTATATAAAGTCTTTAATAATGCTTGATTTTACAGCTACGTAAGAAAATAGTCCTTGGTCTTTTGGACAAACAGTCTGGCCAAATTGCACACTTCTGACTGTCTTTGTTTTCACCTATTCAGGAGACTAAAATAATCAGGTATAAGTAAAACATTGAATTGTATATTAAAATAGGTTAACATAGCTGTAATAACCAGTTTTACTTCAGATTAACAGAAGATAATACGCAATATTACTTATTTATGAAAAAACAAGAAAGATCAACCATGCATAAAGCATTGATAATGACATACTTTCCAACTGCAATGCAATTTTATTTAAAGATCTCTAAATTGCGATACATTTAATGGTGATATTTTTTAAATTCTCACAATACTGCAATATTTTATTTTATTTTAAAACTTAAAACATCTTCGAAAAAAAAAAATGAACTGTATTTAAATGACGTCATCGAAATATAAATCGCCTGGCTCTCTATATAAAAGTAGTGAATATTTCATTAATAAAATTTTATTCCATTCCTTTCATTCAGACGTGATATTTTTAAAATTATCACAATACTACAATAATTTATTTTACTTAAAAACTTAAAACCATGGAGGTAAAAGTACTTTCTAACTCCATGCTTAAAATTTCATCGAAAAAGGCAATGCTATAAAATCGTCTGCTTCTCTATGTGAAATCAATGAATGTTCATTCATATCAGCTATATTCCAGACTCCAGAGCTAAATAATTTTGCGTTAAAAAATTCAGTACTTCTTATACAACTCATCTTACAGCGGAATGTGTTTACATTCTGCATACGTTAAAAATTAGGCTTCGTTGTAGAAAAAATGTAAGTTTGATGATAATTTATATTAAAAAATATTGTATTTGCTTTTTCGCAGTATATAGATGCACAGAAATTACGTAAAAATAAAGCAGTTTTAGGACGGTTGCAACACTAAATATAATTTAAAAAGAATTTTAAAAATCACGATTTTGACAGAAGATGGATTCGATATTTTATTTTGAAGTGGGTCACTTTATCTCTTCATATAATATAGGTGCAATTATTATTTTTATTTTTATTAATAAAATTACCGAACATATTTTACTGAATTTTTTTTTTATATATTTTATGGGATAATTTGAATTTTCCCTAAAATTTTCGAAGCAATTTGTGAAATTTAAATTCGCTTAAAAGATGTTTGAAAAATTAGGTCCCATAGGGTTCAATGTATTTCGTTTTTTCAATCCAGGATCAATTCAAAACTAAATGGGTGATACTATTCATTTACATTCCCATATGTCCCATAGACCGTCTCAATAACATACAAAAATTTCATTTTGTTAAAAATGTAAAATCTGTCTGAGCTGTATGTCTATATGTGTATTTGTTCCATCATCATGGGAGAACAACTGCACCGAATTTCATGAAATTTTTTGGGTAGCCGTGACACGTAAAATGTAGACTATGTTTTGAGTTCCTAAGACCAGGGGCTGTCGAGAAATTAATAAAACACCCAAAATTATAACTTCCAAGAATAGAAGCAGCATTAAGAGAAAATTCCAGCATTAAGAGAAAAGCATTATGCAGACCATATTTTTCTGTCAATGTATTTGAAGATAATTGCATCAAGTTGCTTAGTAACGGATTTAAATCCAATGTGTACGCGGCAGATGATTTTCATCAAATCTTTTCAGATTTAAATAGCAAAAAAATGTATATAAAATGAATTTTATATACATTTCGAAAATTATATTTTTGATTGGATTGTTGCCTTCAGGTTTAAACATTACGAGTATTATTGATATTTTCAATTTATCAATTCTTCCTTTTAACACTTTACAACATAGTTGAAACGTTTTTTTGACTTTGTTCATGCTGTCTGTCCGTTCGTACGATAACTGCCGTAAAAATAACTTTATCAAAATGAAATTTTAGCGTGTTGGTCAGACGGTCTGTGGGACATATGGGAATATAAATGAATAATATAACCCAATAAATTTTGGATTGAACCCAGTTGAACAAATGAAATATATTGAACCCCATGGGACCTAATTTTTTAACATTTTTTAAGTGAATTTAAAATTCACAAATTGCTTCGAAAATTTTAGAAAATATTCAAATTATCCCATAAAAAATCCGAAAAAAATTTCAGCAAAATATATTCGACAGTTTTTTAAATAAAAATTAAAATAATAATTATACTCATATTATATGAAAAGATCACGTGATCCAATTCAAAATAAAATATGGCATTCATCTTGTGTCGAAATCGTGATTTTTAAAGTTCTTTTTAAATTATATTTAGTGTTGTATCCGTCCTAAAACCACTTTATTCTTACTTAATTTCTGTGCATCTATATTCTGAAACAACGCAATTACAATATATTTGAGTTTAAATGATCAATGCCATCCACCTTGTGTCATTTTTAAAGTTCTTTTTAATTTATATTTGGTGTTGTATCCGCCATAAAACAGCTTTATTTTTCCTTAATTTCTATGCATCTGTATTCTGAAATACCGAAAAAAATGAAATACATTGAACCCTATGGGACCTAATTTTTCAAACCTTTTTTAAGCGGATTTAAAATTCACAAATTGCTTCGAAAGTTTTAGGAAATATTTAAATTATCCCATAAAATATATAAAAAAAAATCAGCAAAATATATTCAGTAGTTTTTTAAATAAAAATTGAAATAATAATTACACCTTTTATATGAAGCGATCACATGACCATTATATGAAGAGATCACGTGACCCACTTCAAAATAAAATATGGCATTCATCTTGTGTCAAAATCGTGATTTTTAAAGTTCTTTTTAATTCATATTTAGTGTTGTCTTCGTCCTAAAACTGCTTTATTTTTGCTTAAATTCTGTGCATCTACATACTGAAACAACTCAATTATAATATATTTGTGTTTACATGATCATCAAACTTTGGTTATTTCTACAACGAAACCTAATTTTCACTTATGGAGAATGTAAACACGTCAAGCTGTAGGATGAGTTGTATAAGAATTGCTGAATTTCTTCAACGCGAAATTATTTAGCTCTGGAGTCTGCAATATAGCTGATATGAATGAAACATTCATTGATTTTACACAGAGAAACAGACGATTTTATAGCGAACTTTTTCGATGAAGTTTTAAGCATAGAGTTAAATTACTTTTACCTCTATGGTTTTAAGTTTTTAAGTAAAATAAATTATTGTAGTATTGTAATAAATGAAAGGAATCGAATAAAAGTGTATGAATGAAATATTTACTGCTTTTACAGAGAGAGTCAGGCGATTTATATTTCAATGACGTCATTTGAATAAAGTTAATTTTTTTCGATAAAGTTTTAAGTTTTCAAATATAATAAATTACTGTAGTATTGTGATAATTTTAAAAATATTACCTCTGTATGCATCGAATTTTAGAGATGTTTAAATAAAATTGCATTGCCGCTGGAAAGTTTTTTGTAATCCATACTTTATGCATGATTAATCTTTCTTTTTTTATTTTGACAAAGATTTTAGAAACTCATATATTATAGTGCGTATTTAAGGGACGGCGGGGTGAGTTAGGAGGGTGCCAAAGCACCCTCTAGAGAATTGTTAACTTAATTAAAAGCTAATATGAGAGAAAAAAAATAAGAAAGATGCTTTTTAGAATTGGAACATTCAACCACAATATTGGTTTTTTTTTACCACATGTATCTCTCTATATTAAAAAAAATATAGCTGACGCTACCTCCGCAGCTGTTTGACAAATTTCTCGTTTCTCGAGATTATTTGCTTCGTACCCCAAAAAACTATTGCATATAAAAATATGAAATTTGGTACACTTGTAGAAAAAGCTTTGGGGAATAAGCCGAAATAAACCGTTTTTTGATATATATTGTAGTTTAAGAAATATTTAATATCAAAGTCAGAGACAAAATATTTGAGCTGCGAGTTCGCGTTCTGGACAGACTAACAATAGCAAGACTACGAATTTTTGCAAGCAGGTACCTACATGGGTGAATTTTTGATGGACGGAGTCCCCCTTTTTTTTAAATTTCGATGTAGGTTTTGAGATATTTTATTTTCTATGCACTTCTAAAGTGAATTTTTTTTTTTCGTATCAGCACATCTAGCGATTTCCCTGTCTCGTACCGTAAAAACTATAGGATACAAAAATATGAAATTTGGTACATTTATAGAGAAATAATAGGGTAACATGTTGAAACAAACCGTTTATCGATTTAAACTTTAGTTTGGCATGCAACAGCTCGCGAAGCGAGCTCATGATCAAAGTACTCCGTTTTTGGATTCCTTAGGCTAAGAAAAATCCCTGCTTTTCCCTCCTGCGGAAAATAGACAGGGATAGGAAAGAGATTTTTGAAAGTAGAATTTTTAGGAAAGATAGATATGAAGTGAGCGCAGCGAGTAGGAGACGGAAATTGGCACAGTTAGTTTCAATTGGCACTTAACCGAAAATTGGCACAGTTAGATTCTGCCCCATAGTCCATGTGTGGAATGTTTTCAGCCTGATAGAGGCTTCTAGGGGGTCTGAAATGACTTTTCGAAAAACTTCATTTTTACCCCCCCCCCCCCCTCCAACAGAGGATAAAAATGTCGACTTCATTCATTTCTATCTCGTGGTCAATGTGCAAAGATGAAGTCTTTTAGGCCACCGGGAGGCTTCTGGAGGATCGGAAAGGCTGTTTAAAGAAATCCCATTTTCTCTACCCCCGGAGGGACTCGAAAATCTGCCTTCTAGTTCAACAGGAGGCATCTGAAGGGCCTGGAAAGAAAAAAGAAAAAAAAAACACGTTAGACAATTGTTATATAGATATATAGGAAATCCGTTCATAGATCATTGTGATATGTGAGTCGTCACACGTCATGTATTGACGCTACGTGGACCGTTCTCGTAAAGTGGAGTAAATAAAGAAATACATAATACCAGTAATTAAAATGAAGAGGCTTAATTTTAAACAATAACAAAGAATTTATTTCATTAATATAAAACCTTATTTAATAACTATTAACATCTGGTAAATTTCATATACCAACATCTTTAGTGTAGTACATTAAGACAATCAAATCCCCTCATTCTATGATCATAATATGAGCATTACAATTATTAACTTATTAATGTACATTAACTCACTATTCTTACAAGCCTACGTCTTAATGGCCCAGGTTAACCTTATTTAGGAGGGTCAGAGAGATAATAATAATCAAAGTGCAAAAATATGTGTAGAATTGTCCTACCTCGATCATCACTGCCGATGTCGGACTTTATGACAGCGCGCTCCGGCTCTGTCCCGTGGGCTCGCTCTCTCCGAGATCCGTCGCTCTTGCGACCTCTTCTTTTCACTCCCAAAATTCAAGTCCACGATTTCAAAAACTTAAAGTCCAAAGTTGCTCTCTGTCTCTACCCCCTTAACAAGGCGCCCCTGTCCATAATTGGCTAAGTGAATTAAGGGCTACGCCCTTCAGGCTATATTATTGGTCAAGGCCCCCCTGAAATATGAGATATGCAGTCTCCAGTTTTAAAATCGTTGAAAGTTCTCACGAGAATTTTCCCAAGGTTCAAGTGATATGAATTGACTCTGGGGTCAAGAAGTTCAACCCCTTCCGTTTGTTGTAGCACCTAACGCTGACATGAACTTGAGAACCGTAGATAGCTACGCCATCATCATTACCTTTGACTCGTTTTTGAGTCCGTAGCGTAGACGCTTGAGGGTAGGGAAGTTTATACAGAGGAGTTTTGCTTTTTGTTTCAGTGGCTTTTGATGTGCCCACAGATAGTGCTTTCGCAGAGCTATATTTTCGCTACGTATTCGAAGATATAATGGTGATAAGTAATATTTAATAAAACATAACATTTAATAAAGCAGCATACAACATGCAATTTATTGTGTTGGATGCTACTTTTAACGAAGCTATTTTAGTTTTATTACTTTCGCAGCAGTTTGGAGTTGTACGCAAATAATATTTATTTATTCTGAAAGTATTGCCCGCAGCCCATCTCTCATATTTTTAACACTTTACAACAAAGTTGAAAAGTGTTTATGACTTTGTTCATTTTGCCTGTCTGTCCGTTAGCACGATAACTGCCGTAAAAATGACTTAATCAAAATGAAATTTTAGTATGTTGTTCAGACGGTCTGTAGGACCTATGGGACTATAAATGAATAATATCACCCAATTAGTTTTGCATTGAACCCGGGTTAAAAAGATGAAATACATTGAGGCCTATGGGACCTAATTCTTCAAATATTTTTTAAGCGGATTTAAAATTCACAAATTGCTTCGAAAATTTTAGGTAATATTCAAATTGTTCCATAAAATATATTAAAAAAAAGTCAGCGAAATATATTCAGTAGATTTTAAATAAAAATTAAAATAATAATTACACCTCTTATACGAAGGGATCACGTGACCATGATATGAAAAGATCACGTGACCCACTTCAAAATGATATATGGCACCCATCTTGTCTCAAAATCGTGATTTTTAAAGTTCTTTCTAATTCATATTGAGTGTTGTATCCGCCCTAAAACCACTTTAGTTTTGCTTAAATTAATTCTGTGCATCTACATACTGAAACACCGCAATTACAATATATTTGAGTTTAAATGATTATCCAAACTTGATTATTTCTACAATGAAGCCTATTTTTCACTTATGTAAAATGTAAACAACAAAATATGTAGAATGAGTTGTATTAGAATTGCTGTATTTCTTTAACACAAAATTATTTAGCTTATGGAGTCTGCATAGCTAATATGAATGAAATATTCATTGATTTTACAAAGAGAAGGACGATTTTTTTCGATGAAGTTTTAAGCATAGAGTTTAATTACTTGTAGCTCCATGGTCTTAATTTTTAAATAAAATAAATTATTATAGTATTGTGATGAATGAAATGAATGGGAAATTGTTTATGAATGAAATGCTGCTTTTATAGAGAGAGCCAAGCCTATTATTTTTTTCTATGACGTCATTTGAATGAATTTCAGTTGTTTTCGATGAAGTTTTCAAATGTAATAAATTATCTTATGATAATTCTAAAATCATTACCGAGGAATGTATCGTATTTTAGAGATGTTTAAACCAGGCAATTTATATTTCAATGCCGTCATTTGAATTAAGTTCCTTTTTTTTCGATGAAGGTTTAAGTTTTCAAATATAATAAATTAATGTAGTATTGTGATAAGTTTTAAAATATTACCGAGGAATGTATTGCATTTTAGACATGTTTAAATAAAATTGCATGGAAGTTGGAAAGTGTTAAAGTGTTTCATAATCAATGCTTTAAGCATGATTGATCTTTCTTGTTTATCTGTGCAAGCGTAGTGTTGGGTGCATCGATACATGACCTTAAGATATATCGATATGTTTGTTCTGTCAAAACACGTATGTACGATATAAAAATTCATTCTGCTGCATAAATGAATTTAAGAAACTGAAAGGTGCAGGGGAAAAACAAACAGATAGAATAGAAGGGAAAAAAAAATAAACTGTGAAAATATTTTTTTTAATTTTGGTTTAATGCTTGCTATTTTTATTTGAAAATACAATAACATCAAGCTTTAATTTATTTGGGCAATTAATTATTTAATTATTCCCCTTTTTCAATTGGACTCTTGGTTTTCCCCTGTACTCTTTTTGTTTTTAACACTTTACAACAAAGTTGAAAAGTGTTTATGACTTTGTTCATTCTGTCTGTCTGTCTGTCCGTTAGCACGATAACTGCCGTAAAAATGACTTAATCAAAATGAAATTTTAGTATGTTGTTCAGACGGTCTGTAGGACCTATGGGAATATAAATAAATAATATCACCCAATTAGTTTTGGATTGAACCCGGGTTGAAAAAATGAAATACATTGAACCCAATGGGACCAAATTTTTCAAACATTTTTTAAGGAATTTAAATTTCACAAATTGCTTCGAAAATTTTAGGTAATATTCAAATTGTTCCATAAAATATATAAAAAAAAATTCAGCGAAATATATTCAGTAGTTTTTTAAATAAAAATTAAAATAATAATTACACCTCTTACATGAAGCGATCACGTGACCATGATATGAAACGATCACGTGACCCACTTCAAAATATAATACGGCATCCATCTTGTCTCAAAATCGTCATTTTTAAAGTTCTTTTTAATTCATATTGAGTGTTGTATTCGTCGTAAAACCTCTTTATTTTCGCTTAAATTCTGTGTATCTACATACTGAAACAACGCAATGACAATATATTTGAGTTTAAATGAGCATTCAACTTTGATTATTTCTCTAACGAAGCCTATTTTTCACTTATGTGAAATGTAAACAGCAAAATATGTAGGATGAGTTGTATAGGAATTGCTGTATTTTTTTAATGCAAAAGAATTTAGCTCATGGAGTCTGCATAGCTGATATGAAAGAAATATTCATTGAGAAGGACGATTTTTTGCGATGAAGTTTTAAGCATAGAGTTAAATTACTTATAGCTCCATGGTCTTAATTTTTAAATAAAGTAAATTATTATAGTATTGTGATGAATGACATGAATGGGAAATTATTTATGAATGAAATGCTGTTTTTTTAGAGAGAGCCAGGCGTGTTATTTTTTCTATGACGTCATTTGAATGAATTTCAGTTGTTTTCGATGAAGTTTTTAAATATAATAAATTATCGTGGTATTATGATAATTCTAAAATTGTTACCGAGTAATATATCACATTTTAGAGATGTTTAAACCAGGCAATTTATATTTCAATGCCGTCATTTGAATGAAGTTCATTTTTTTGGATGAATGTTTAAGTTTCAACTATAATAAATCAATGTATTATTGTGAGAAGTTTTAAAATATTACCGAGGAATGTATTACATTGTAGACATGTTTAAATAAAATTGCATTGAAGTTGGAAAGTGTTTCTTAATCAATGCTTTAAGCATGATTGATCTTTCTTGTTTAAATATTCAATAACTTCTCATTCAGTGCCCTCTTCTCCTTTACGAATTGATATTTAAATTACCCATGAAAGCAGTGCAATGCCATTACAAAGTTTTGAACTCGGTTGGCTTATCCCCTGTACCCTTTCAAATAGAAACTTCGTTAGGCGTAGGATGCAAAGAGAGTAAGAAAGCTGAGGTACTCAGAATTTTCACATGGTGCTGTGGATAGTTAAAGGAAAGGACAAATGGACATCTTTTACATCGGAAAGGAAAGGACATCTTTTACATCGGAAAGGAAAGGACATCTTTTACATCGAATTTTAGACGAAATAAAAAAAAAATCTGATGTGGGCAGCACACGACTTTCCCTACAGAATCAAATCCATTTTCGCTTTCTTTCTTTCACAATTCACTAAACTGAGTTTAATTGCACAAAATAAAACAGAAAATTATTTGCAATTTCTCTGAAAATGAGCAATTTGAATTCCATTTTCGCTTTTATTTGGAGACTGGACGTATTTTCAAAGACAACATAGCAGAAATGCGAAAATCTTAAATATCCCCGGAATGGTTACTTCTGGAATTTTGAGGTTGATTTTAATTTCTTTATTGCCAAAATGTACGTATGAAATAAGCATTTGATTGATATGTTCAAGTATATGTAGTCTTTTCCTTTTGATTTTAATAATTTTTGCGAGCTAATTTGCGAATAAAAATAAAGAGGGGGGAGGTTCCCCCCTCCCATATTGTTCTAAAATATAATAAGCACCAGGGTACCCCACAAGGGACTCATCTACTAAATTTGTGAAATCTAGATAATTTGTTTTTTAGCTGGATTGGATCACACTTTTTTCGGGCCATTTCGCAAAAAAAAAAAAAAAAAAGGCAGGTCCTTTTTTTCCGAATCCTACCAAAATTTAATCAGTACCAGGGTAATCCACAAGTGATTTATCTCCCAGAATTTACGAAATTTGGTCCATTAGTTTTTCAGCTGGAGTGGATGCATAACATTGCACAGACAGATAGCCCCCCCCCCACCACCACCACCACCACACACACACAGACAGATACACAGACGTCATGCTTTCTCGTGTTTTAAAGTTCTCGAAACGTATAAATTCGTCGAAAACTGGAGTTACGATCTCAACACGATTTCCATAATTTCTCTATACATTACCCAGCATTGTGGGGAAAGTAAAATTCTGATATGGGCAACACATGACTTTCCCGACAGACACAAATTCATTTTTAGTTTCTTTCATTCACAATTCCTAAAACTAAGTTCAATTGCACAAAGTAACATGGGTAATTATTGGAAATTGCACCGAATTCGCAATTTTAATTAAATTTACTTTTCATCTGGCGACTGGACGTATTTTCGAAAGTGACGTGGTAAAAATGCAAAAAAAAAAATCTCGAGAACGGTTACCCCTAGTGTTATGAAGTTGGTCTTATTCTTTTCGTCGTTACACATTATGCATAAAGCAAGTATTTAATGGATACATTTGAGAATACGTAGTTTTTCATTTTATATTTTGACGATTCTTGCGGGCCATTTCGTAAAAGAGGCAGGTTCTTTCTTTCCGCATCGTATCACAATCTAATCAGTACCAAAGTATCCCTCATGTGATTTATCTGCCAAATTTTGTGAAATTTGGTCAATTAGTATTTCAGATAGAGTGGATACATACATTTATTTCACAGAAAGACCCATGCACAGATGTCACGTTAAAAATCGTTTTTCGTATTCTAGAGTGATCCATGCTTGTAAATACGTTGGAAACTCGAGTTGCGATTTTTGACACAATTCCAATACTTTCCCTATACATTACCATGTATTGTAGTGAAAGAATAAACAGCTGTGTTAGTCATACGTGGATATTCAAACTGAAGAATACATGTTTTAGACTGCATCTAAGTTCAAAATAAATGTTTGCTCACTGTTCCAAAATTAATGATGTAAAGACATTTGTGCATTCATCTGTACTGTAATGTAAACAATAATCTCTTTTTACTATACAGTACATGATAATGTATAGGGAAAGTATTGAAAATAGGATCGAAAATTGGCTTTTCGACGGATCTACACGTACTGAACACACAAGAACATGATACACAATTTTTAAATTTTATGCAATATATGTATTCACTCTAACTCCAAAACTATTAGGCAAAATTTCCCGAAATTTGGTAGGCAAGTCATTTGTATGTTACCCTGGTGCATTTATTATTCTGTTTTTTATTTTGTCAGGTTTGTCAGTGAGACGCGCATGTAAGGGCGTAAGTTGAATTAGAAAATTTCTCCCTCGCTCCAAATTTTTTTTTCACTCCGATGTTTTTGTTTTTTTTTTGGGGGGGGGGGGATTTTATGTGCAAATTCTGATGACAACTTAAAGTTAATATTATAGGTAAATTATGTTTCAAATTTCATAGCTTTAGCTCTAAATTTTTTTTAGCTGTTTCAATTTAAACATTGAATTTTCAAGAATTCAATTTCTAAGAAAACAAGGTTTAAAAGTTCTGTTTTAAACAGTAAGTATCAGAAAACCAAGTTTTAAATGTTTAACTTATTTAAGCTTCAAGGATTTACGCAATATTTTTGTCATTTGATTCTATACTAGTAGGGTGTTGTTGAGACCCAGACCGTCCGACCTACCAGAAAGGTGTAAGGTAACTGTAGGGACGGCCGGGAAGTGCCACCCAATTTAGACCGGAACCCAGTGGGGGAGGCATCCACAGGGACCGTACCCTCCTTCCCCTACCACCAACCTCTCGGAAGGACTTACGGACCCACATGTTTAACGTGATCGTACTCCGCATGAACACGGCGGCATTTGTGGTAGCGCGCAAACCACGGGGATACCGCACCCGAGATGGCCAACAGCACGCGGTGTTCCGAGGTGGTCACCCACCAAGTACTAACCGCGCCCGATGCTGCTTGACTTCGGTGATCTAACGAGAACCGGTGTTTTCAGCACGGTACGGCCGTTGGCCCTACTAGTAGGGTGTGCAAATGTGTAACTGTTTTATCTGCAAATGTGCAAATGTTTGATGCGCAAATGTGTAACTTGTTTTACAGATATTTCACAAATTAGAGCTAATCTGGTGTTTGAACGGCCATTTTCAAAATTTGTTGTTAAAAATTAAAAATTTAGAAGTATCGGCATACTAGTTTTGAAATTTAGAAATACTAAATTACCAGTTTTCCATTTTTGTCCCGTATTCCATTTTTGTCCCGTATGCCCCAATAAAGAACAATGTTGGCTTAGTGAGGAATCAAACCCCGGTTTGTTTCTAAAGTATAAAAGTTAGCACATAAGAAATACATTTTAATTGGAATTATAACCTTATGAGCATCAGGTCAGAAATATTTAACATACCTATATGTAGAGATGTGGATTTTCTAGGGAAATTTCCCCAAAAATCCACAGTTGAAAATGTTGAAATTATATTACATTTCAGCTGGAGTAATATGTTCAGTGACATTTTTTAGTATTTATTCTAATATTGCAGTCAAACATATATTATATAACAAGGCGAAAAAAGGTTTAAATCTAGAAATATATAAAAAATTCTGTACATGAAAATTTCTTATATCTGTATACTGTAGTTATCAGCGACAATTTATTATTTTCCTTAAATACACTTGCTTTTGAAAACTTACAAAATAAATAAAAATTTCATCTATAATAATGTTTTTTTATCTTCAAAATTCCAATTTTAAGGCATTGCATAAAATGAATCATTAAAAAGAAAGCTTGAGAAATAATTAAAATTTGTTAAACCGTATCAGAATCATAAATAATTTCCTGTTTATTATAGGTATAAAAAGTAGATTATAAAATAGAATATTCTAAAAAATTAAAAACTGTTTATAATTAAAAAAATGCATTAAATATTACATTGCATTTCTTTCAATACCTACTGATAATTCAAAGAGGAATATTCTACTATCTTAAAAAAAAAAAAAATAATAATAAAAAATAAAAAAAAATAAAAACAGTTTATTATATGTAAAAAATAAATTGTTAAATATATAAATATTATACGACAAAAATATATTTAAAAAAATGCTTCTAATTAAGCGCTTTTAAAAGTAAATTATTTTATATAATATTAAAAATTGTTTAAAAAATACCTGCTTGTAATTGAACGAGTGAGTATTATGTGAAAGAAGATACAATTTGCAAGAAGAATTATGTGTATATATTTAGTGATAAAGCCTTTTCCCTCAGCAGAAATTGCAAAAACATTCCATTTTTTAATATTTTTATCAATTTTGGAGAACCTAATACTGAAATAATAGGCTTCTTAAAACTTTATTTGCTTTTATTTTTTAGAATGAGTAAAATGTCACTTGTGCCCTTTTGGTTGTCATCCATTATTTTTCTATAAAATAAAGCGCACATACATATCCCCCCACCTTCAATTTTCCTTTTCAAAATTATAAAACTCAATGATTAAAAACTTCTTGTAAAGCTACTTGCTTTTCAAAAAATCAGTTTGAAAAGAGTATTAGATTCTATTTTTAAATTAATTAAAAAGAAAAAAAGAGTGGACAATTTTCTAGAATATATGGCGAAAAATTTCCCATTTCCGGAAAATTTTCCGACCTACATCTCTACCTATATGTATAGCTTACTTTTGCATATGAACTATTTTTATATGAAAATAATTTGCTTCTTTTGTTATATTTTAGGGAAGGAGACGTAAGATCGTGCAGCATACCCAGATATTCAGAGAAAGTAAGTCAATGCTTAACTAAAGTATTAAATTTTTTAATTATTTTTAAAATTTGTAAAAATGTAGATTGTCACCCTTTGTAAAAATTTAGTAAGATTAAATGTAGATGTTCATCTTTATTAAATTTTAGTGGGGTTAAATATATACATATTGTCATATGTTTTCAAAATTTAGTAAAGTTTAATGTAGATTGTCATCTTTTTTCAAAATTTTGTTGAAGTGTTGAAAACCCAGACCACACGACAGACCCGAAGGTTTACTGTTGCTAAGTGTGTGGCCGGGAACTTTATTTTTGGATTCAAGACATTACAATACATATTAAAATTGAATCACAGCACAGGTAGTTACATCAAGACAAGCAAAAGATTGGCAACAACAAAACAAAACATAAAAACAATACAATACAGTACAATGTAATGCAATACAAGAGAGACAAAAGGCAGAAAATTGTAAAGAGGGAAAAACCCCGAAGGGAAAAAACCCTAACTCAAAATACAAAAGGGAAAACAGAAAAAGAAAAGGGTCAAGGTTGGAAGACTAAAGGGTTAAGACAAAGTTTGAAAAACCAGAAATTAAAAAGAAAAAAAAAATAATTAGACTTCTTACAGAGACATAAAACAAGGTTAAAGTGACATATTCAAAAAAAATTAATAAAATTTATTACAACAAGACATTAAAATTTATTACATCAAGACAATAAAATTTATTACAATAGAAAGCAAAACAAATTTAGGGCCAAAAACGGACGGCTGTAAACCAGGAATCCAAGAGAAAATTTAAAAGCCAAAAAGAGGACGGCTGCAGAACAGGAATCCGAAAAGAAATAACAAAAAGCAAGAAATTAAGAGAAAAAAACAAGGAAATTTAAGGCCAAAAATGGACGGCTGTACACCAGGAATCCAAAAGAAAAATTTTAAAGCCAAAAAACGGACGGCTGCAGAGCAGGAATCCGAGAAGAAAAAGCAAAAAAGTTACAAAAAGACAAATAAACAGCAAGAGATAAACAGAGATAAAAATGACTAAATATAAAAAATTTTAAAACCAAAAGCGGACGGCTGAAAACCAGGAATCCTAGAAAAATTTGAAAGCCAGAAAGCGGACGGCTGCAGAACAGGAATCCGAAAAAGTAAAACACAAGTAAAACAAAGGAAAAACACAGGTAAAAGAAAGAATTTAAGAACCAAAAGAGGACGGCTGAAAACCAGGAATCCAGAAGCAAAATTTAAAATTCCGAAAAGCGGACAGCTGCAGAGCAGGAATCCGAGAAAAAGATAACTACAAGCAAACACCCACATTTCACAGAAAAAAAAAAAAAAAAATTAAAAAATTTCCCCGGAAGCCGCAAAGCAGGACAGGAGTAACAATGAGAATAAATGTATTTATTTAGTCCCGAAAGGACCAACAAGGTTAAAAGATGAAAGAACGCAATCAAAGGAAGTCCCCCCCCCCCTCAAAGGACTTCCTAAGAAAAGGATAACCCAGAGATCCCCCTCCCAAAAGACCTCCAGGAAAGAACACTGAGAGACCAGCCAGCAGGACCAGGGAAAAAAAAAAAAAACAGGAATCGCAAAGCTGAACAGGAAAATAAGGAATATATTATGAATAAGTGTAAAGTCCCGAAAGGGCAAACAGGTTTCAAGATAAAAAAAAAACAAGAAAGATCAATCATGCTTAAAGCATTGATTATGAAACACTTTCCAACTTCAATGCAATTTTATTTAAACATGTCTAAAATGCAATACAGTCCTCGATAATATTTTAAAACTTATCACAATACTACATTAATTTATTATATTTGAAACCTTAAACCTTCATCGAAAAAAAAAATTCATTCAAATGACGGCATTAAAGTATAAATTGCCTGGTTTAAATATCTCTAAAATGTGATACATTCCTCGGTAATAATTTTAGAATTATCATAATACTACGATAATTTATTATATTTGAAAACTTCATCGAAAACAACTGAAATTCATTCAAATGACGTCATAAAAAAATAACACGCCTGGCTCTCTCTATAAAAGCAACATTTCATTCATAAATAATTCCCCCATTCATGTCATTCATTACAATACTATAATAATTTATTTTATTTAAAAATTAAGACCATTGAGCTACAAGTAAGTAATCTCTATGCGTAAAACTTCAGCGAAAAATATCGTCCTTCTCTTTCTAAAATCAATGAATATTTCATTCATATCAGCTAAGCAGACTCCATGGACTAAATTATTTTGTGTTAAAGAATTACAGCGATTCTAATACAACTCATTCTATATATTTTGCTGTTTACATTTTACATAGGTGAAAAATAGGCTTAATAGTAGAAATAATCATATTTGGATGAGCATTTAAACTGAAATATATTGTCATTGCGTTGTTTTAGTATGTAGATGCACAGAATTTAGGCAAAAATAAAGTAGTTTTAAGACGGATACAACACTCAATATGAAATAAAAAGAACTTTAAAAATCACAATTTTAACACAAGATGGATGCCATATATCATTTTGAAGTGGGTCATGTGATCGTTTCATATCATGGACACGTGATCGCTTCATATAAGAGGTGTTATTATTATTTTAATTTTTATTTAAAAAACTACTGAATGTATTTCGCTGAATTTTTTTTATATATTTTATGGAACAATTTGAATATTGCCTAAAATTTTTGAAGCAATTTGTGAATTTTAAATTCCCATAGGTCCTATAGACCGTCTGAACAACATACTAAAATTTCATTTTGATTAAGTCATTTTTACGGCAGTTATCGTGCTAACGGACAGACAGACAGACAGACAGACAGACAGAATGAATGAACAAAGTCATAAACACTTTTCAACAACTTTGTTGTAAAGTGTTAAAAACGAAAGGAGAGTATCTCCCCAAAGACTCCCCAAGAGTTCAACCCAGAGGTCCCCCTCCCAAAGGACCACCAGGAAAAGAAGATATACGATACAAAAGTTCAGCCCGCGAGCGCAGGAGCAAAGAAGTCAAGGTTCAGAAAAAAAATCAAAACAATAATAATAAGAAAAAAACACCAACACTCTCTCCAACAAAAAACATAGTTAAAAAGCCAAAAAGCAAGGAAAAAGTTAAAAAGGGATGAAATAACAGGGTTACATGGGTCTAATATTTTTAAAAGAGCTAAAAAAAAAAACGGTGCTCCAACCATTACGAAAATACAAAATAAAGGTACAAAGCATAACATAAACAGTAAAAATTATAAACGTTTCATAACAAAGACGGGGCCCAAAACGTCGCCAGGGTTAACAAAAAGATGAAAAGAGAACGATAGTAAGCAATTTAATTAAAGGAGAAGCTCTCGTTTAAATTTAATAAATTCCAAGAAAAGGCAGCTATTAAGTTTTTAGATTAGGCAATCTGTTAAATTCTAAGTTAAAACCGTTAAAATCCAAGAAACGGCAACGAGCAAATTAAAGTTGACAAGTCTCAAAATGACAAGTTTAACCAAAACTGTAAAAAGAGAATAAAGAATGTTAAATTTTTGAACAAAAGAGAAGCTCTCATTTAATGACAATCAAATTCTAAGTTTTGGGCACCGTACAGAACAGTTAACAAGATTATACATTCTACCACCCTGAACATCGCCAAGGTAAACAAAAAAGAAAAACCAGAAAAAATAAAATGATATTCAGGCCAAAAGCAGTAATAAATTCAACAGCGACAGAAATAACCCCGTGAAAACTGTATTGAAAAGTCTACATTAACAAAGTTTACAGAAAAAACAACAAGAGCATATTAAAATTAAATTTTTGAACAAACGGTCAAATTTAAGTCCAAAGATGAAACAAATTTAAAAAAAAAAAAAAGAGAGTTTAAAGGAAAGCATACATAAAATGCACGAGACACGTATGACATACATTTTTGTCAAATGCAGCACAGGGTCGTTCTGCCACCGTAACAGAAATGACGTTCCAAAACAGTATAATCAATCGCTGTAGATTAGCGTAAAATAATTCAAGTTTTATCAGGGAAATAGAAAAAAAACACAAAAAAAATGTGTAAAAAAGAATGTGTAAGGAATCATTTTTAAGTGCCTGTAAATTAAGTTTAAATAAAATTATTTAAAATTCCTTTAAGAATGGAAACAGATTTTAATAAATGGTTCTCAAGCTGTAGCCGAGTTCAGTCAAACACAACACTTCATCAGATATAAGTGTGAAGAAAAATTTTAAAATCTACCAAAGAATACAGAACACAGAAAACTACGTTAAAGTAAGGATTTAAATTCAAATATTACGAAACATAACGTTCGAGCAGTGGACGAGACCAAGTCTGTGATAAAAGGATGCATTCGGCAAAAAGAAATTAAAAATTGTATAAATGGTATGACAGTTCTAGGAATATGCAATGATAAAACGCAGAATTTTAAATTTTTAAAGCAAAGTTAAAAGAATTTTAAAAGAGAAAATATTTTAAAACAGGCCGAGACACGTAAAGCGTAAGTCTAAAACAAACAGGAAACAAATGAAAACGCTAATCCCGGCAGAATTTTTTTTTTCCTCCCTTTTTTACCAAAAGCAGCACAGGGTTGGTTCTATCGCCGTGACAGTAATGACACGGCAACGGGATATGTAACTCTTCAATAAAATGAAACATTACAGAAAGGCCATAAAACAGTTAACCACTATATACAGTTATAAAAATGACAATTAGTGAATAAAAGGAACATATAAATTTAGAATTTAACACGTTTAACAGTAATTTAAATATAAAAAGGAACGGCTCTAGCGCTGGGCGAGTCCAGAGATATTAGTTACAATTCCGCAAAACGAATGGAATAAAAAGTTATTTAAAAAATTCAGTACTCACAGAGTATTGACCGGAGAAATGAGTCCAATATATCAGAGAGCTCATGAAGAGGAGTTTATTATGGAATGAGTGAATTAAAGTTAACACAGGAATCAGGAATCCAGGGATCAGGAACATCAGGAAGGAACAAGCGCAGAAATATTTGAAAAGTACGTCACAGAGAAAAATGAAGGTAGATCACCAACACTCGGTACCAGCATATGGTTTGTAGAGACAAAATTGATAAGCAGGTTTATCCGGTTACAATGATGCAATATATATTAAAATTGAAGCAGAATTCAGGTATTTATGGACTGGAGACTGAATGGGTTTATTCCCACTTCATCCCTTCCCATTTCGTCCCTTGCACTACCCTTTTTTAAAATAGTAGCATTTCATCCCTTATCCAATGTACACCTGTTTCTCACCCTTTCTTCCAACTGAGAAGGATGGAAATGACTCCCTTAGGGGATGAGTTCCGAAGAGCTCCGAGGAGAACAAATTAAAAATATTGCTTGTAAATATGTTGTTTGGCGTTATTTAAATATATTTAAATAATTTAGATAGAGTAAATCCTGTCTTGTCAGATATCCCTATGAAATGGATACTTATAATTGTTTTGTAGTACCATGAATATATATGTTTATGTAGTGGTTGTTGTGCAAACCCTTAATTGACGAACAGAATCCAAAACTTTTTAACCTATCACTTTCTCTAGTATTGTAATGTACTCTCTAGTAGCAAAAGTATTATAACTTAGTCAAACATTATAATTCCAATTTTTGAGAGCTTTACAAGTTTGAATTTCAATATAACGTTTTTAGGGTCATATATTTGTATATATCAGTAATTGTGTACAGTAGCATAAGCAAAGGGGGGGGGGGGGGGGTTAAGAGTCATACCTCTTCTTGCTTGAAAATTTACATAAACGAAACTTAGTATTTTCAACATCAAGATCCTGGCTATGTGTATGTGTGTGTAAAGGCCTTACAAAAGGCCTTTACACACACATAAACATAGCCAGGACACCTTTACACACACATAGACATACGCAAAGGCCGTGTGTCAAAAATTCAGTTTCACTTTCACCCCGACCCGACAGAGTCAATGCACTTTACAGGTGTAGAACCCGAGCCCGGCCTAGCTATGTTCAAAGACCATTGAATCTCGACCCGGTCCGGCCCGAAATAATTTATATTCAAATGTGCTAAACTTCTGAATTTGAAAGGTTTGAAAAACGCAAAATTTTTTTAAAAACACAACCCACCCGAATTTTATTGGGCTTTGTTGGGTTTTAGTGGGTATTTTCCAGAAACTCTTAAACTTTGATTTCTTCATATATGTTGTACCTAAATTGATCATTTACTAGTGAAAGCTGAGGAACATTTGTGGAAAATGTTGAGTGTAAATTTGTAAAAGTAATTAATAATGTAACTAGCTTTCAAAAATTTCTTCAAACTCAGACCAAGTTCGGGAACTGGAACTTGCGAGCCAAACCAGTAAAAATCTGAAATTTTAGCCCATGCGAGTAATTAAAAAAATATTACATCCGATTTTTTTAGCCATTTTTATACGAAATTCCATATTGAAACTTTTGAATTCAGAAAAGTAAAAAAATAAAGAATTTAGTAGTTATGAAATAATTAAATAATTTAGTAGCTATGAAAAAGAAAACATAATGATGAAATTTTAACATGAAAATGATGAGTTCATATTACTTGATAAAATAACTTAAAAAAATGACCGAAATATTGCGATCAAGATAATTTAGAAATTGCTTATAAATAATTAAACAATAAAACAGAAATTTAAATGAATAAAAAATCACCCAAAGTTATCGCTTAAATTAAAGAAAAATTAGTAGCCTGCAGTCTTAATAATAATAAAAGCAAAATTTTATATCAAATGGTCATTCAACTTAGAAATACAAAAAAATGAAATGCCAATATCAAAAAATTTGAAACAAAGAAAATGACACGCAAAATCGGAAATAATTGGTGATTTCAGTAATAAATAAAACCTGAAAAATTCTAGAATGATCAAGTAGGGAAGGGAATTTAAAATTGCTTCACAAGTATTTAAGTGCTTTAAGATAAGTGACATTTTTAGGATGTCCTGAAAAACTGAATAAAACAAATTATAAATCAAGAAACTAGATTTCCTATTGAACATTTTGTCGCTTACTATTTACATTTATCTCTTATATTTACAAATATATTTCGAGTGAAAATAAGCAAAGTGAAGCAAATCATTGCTCGGACAAAAACTGTGATCTTTTCGAAAAAATATTTAAATATTGAAATCATTTTATATAATCATAATGTGCACTATATTTTCCTTTTCAACAAAATAAGTAAAAAAAAATTGTTTACATATTTAACTAATAGGTTTGGAGATATAAACGTCCAAAGGATTTATATTTATCGTACAGCTTCGATTAAGATATCTAGTATTTTAAAAATAAAAACTATAATACTGTTCTGGAGTAATATAATCTCATAAAATAAAGCTGCACAATTTAATGTCCGAAGAAAATAATGTTGAGCTTTTTTATCACTTATCAATTATTAATGTTATGACAATTAGCTAATTCTTTAAAATAATATGTCACTCATGGCATTTTTGAAAGAACTCTGAACGTTTCTTTGAGACAGAGGCACATTTGTTTGTAATGAAAAAATGACCTAAATGTCAAAGATATTGTCGAATCGAAGGCAGATTGGGAAATTGCAAGTAAATTATTCTAAATAGAAATGAAAAATGTTTGTTCGGACAATTAGAAAAATATGTCAATGATTGTTAACCATCTTCGTGAGAAAAATTTTCAGGTTGTTCATTTTTCGAGATTTTCATTCTACGTTGTCTTCATTAGCAATATTAACAATAAAAAAAAAAAAATATGGCACCTACCCATCAGTCATTTTAAATAGGGTGCAATATACGCGACCTTCATTTTACTACACTAAATATTGAGTTTTGTATAGCGAGAATAGAGAACTTCCTTTTTGGAGCTTTAATTTAATTATTGTAATAGAATGTTTTGAATAACAATGTTATTTAGAATTCTATAGGAATGTGCACCTGATGGTAAATTTTAAGTTTCTTTATAATGTATTTTCAATACGAAAACGGGAATACTGCTAGTTATGTATAAAATAGATATAGACGAACATAGATCTTCTCAAAGGGAAATTATCTTTACTGTATATTTTTTTAACAAAGTAAAGTCATTCCAAATGGAACGGCCGCAAGGAGAATAAATCTCAATCCCTCCAACAGGCGAGGAGGGCTGTGAAGAGAAGACTATTGGGGAACGCACACAGCACAGAATAGTGACACACAGTTTTCCCCTCTACCAACAGGTGAGGACCTCAAGGTAATTAGGAGGGGTGCAGACAGGACGAAATGGGAATAACAAGAGACGCAGGATAAAATGGGAAGAAATGAAATGGGACATCACCGACTGAATGGTTACCAAGCGTAAGGGACGTCGGCAGAATTCAAGTTGAAAGCGAAACACTTTTTCCGAAGTTGCGATACATTCAGTATATTACTTGAACTGTAGGTTTCAGGTAATGGGATGCAGAAGTAGAAATGTAGCTAAGATTCTGACGATTAAAACAATATATTGATTGAAGAAATCCATCCATATTTGAAGCAGATGGGTGGTCACGAAGTATAATTATCAGGTGAAGATTTCCAAAGACACAGTGAGTATAAATGCAAAAATTTCGTTATTTGATGGAATAAGAAAATTCATAACTTCTTTAGAAATGATGGTAGCTTATGGGTATATGAGTTGATTGGAAAGAGGATGAAATAAGAAACATGAAGATATCGATTATTACGAAATCCGTTCAGAATTCAGGCTTCAGGAGCTCAGGAACTGTGAAATGGCAAGGATAAAATACTTGAGAAATGACGTCTCGGATCCAATGGAAGAGTTTGTAATTTGTGAACTATAACTCGGATATCTGTAAAATTCACATCATAGTAAAGTTCATAATATTATCTTTAAAATGGTATAAGGCTCGAAGCAGCAGAGGCACAAATCGCGTTCCCAAGGTTGAAAGTTTATGAGAATCGTCGTATGAAGGGCCAAAAAGGCTTCCGGTTTTACCACTGAAGAACGAAAATAAATATTCCATTGCCGGGAAAAGAATTAATAAATCACATAAATGTCCATAACTACGCAACAAATGGTCCGATATTCAAAATCCATATATGTACATAGAGAACTCGACGAGCTGCACATTTCAATACTAAATTCGGTAGAATAAAGCGCGAAATCACGCGACCAAGGTTGAAAGTCGCCGGAGCCCAAAAAAATTGCGACTTCACTCGATGACGACAGCTCCGGCGACCGTTCAAAATTTTGTATAGTTACAGTTCTGTTTACTTTAGTGTTCAGTAAAAAGTTTGTGTTAAATATAATTTCAATTAATGAAGCAGTAAATGATCCCAGCTGCGAAATGTTGTGCAAAAAGAAAATAAAAATTAGACATCTGCTTCGAAAATTCATGTCACCTCAGCGTACTACGTTTCGGCGACACAAGGGCTTGGGGAGTGGAATCTATCTACAATGTTAAAAGCATGGAGTTAGAAAGAAGGCGATAAAACTCCTATGGATGAAACGTTTGAAAATGCAATAATGTTTTGAGTTATATCTGGGTGTCGTTAGTGTTAGTACAGTAGCTGTTATTGTTAGTTGAGAAAGGCATAGTAATTCAGTATATATATATATTTTTTTATTATTTTTTTTAAATTAAAGATTCCCTTATTATGAGTATAATTAACCAGTATTTTTTTCATAGTTGTAGGATAAAATACAGGATATATGAAGATAAAAATAAATCGAAAGATAAAATAATTTTGAATACGTAGGAATATTCTTTATTGTTTCAGTTCTACTTTGCATTGAGCTAATAATTTATTTTTACAAAATTGGGAGTTTAAATAAGTATTTTAGACCTTTCGCCATAGAAAAGAATACAATGCAAGGCTACTTATTTCATCCCAGCGCCACCTGAATTATTGTTTCAAACGATATCGGTGTTTTCATAATATGAAGTTTTAACGCCTTACTTTTACTTCCATCGTTAAAAAACTTGGGAATTTTCCTCTGAAACTCCGATACAAAGTGCGCATGCGCGCAGGGACAGACCAGGGGAAAAGTTAGACTAGTGTAGACTGTGGTCCATCCATCGAGGTGAAATACCTATATCTCTGGTCGAAGGGTCCATCAAAGCATTTTAGATTCTACTTTGATGATGATCTTGGTGGCGCCATCTAGTGTTTTTCTATCAAAAGATCTATGTTTTTCTATCTAAGTTATATAAAAGACACTTGTATTCTTTATTTTTACATTTTGCTTTTTACATAAAAATTATATCATAATTAAACGAGGTTCCAATGGCATTATTTGCCTTTAAAAGCAGATATTTGTTTAGTTAGTAATGAAGAAATTTTATAGAATGCAGCAAAAAGTTGATCGAATTTCAAAACTATGCATAGGACACCAGAATTAGGTTAAAATTGCAGAAAATCATTTTCAAAAAAGGGCAGGAAAATGTTAATAAGTTTTTTCTGTAAAAACAGTTAAAAAATAAATATTTGTTTAAATCATGGAATAAATCAATAAATGATACCATTGCTATTTTTTAATACATGTTATTAACCCCGATTATACTTTTTAGCTTTTTTTATATTTACTTTCGCTTTGTTGTTGGATAACTTCATTTGCACAGATGTGAATATTGTTGGATGACCGGTTCAAATTTAAAAAAGTGGGGATTACCAGTGCTGTGAACACAATTTTTCGCCCCCCCCCCCCCCTCCATCACAATTACATCCTATTTTATATTATCTTTAATTTTCGTATACACTATTTATACGGACCAAGCCCCAGTGCCTTGTATCCTTTTACCTCCTCCTCCTGTCAGCAGCCCCGGAGGCGTACAAAAACAATCGTTAATAGTGTGTGTGTGTGTGGATGGGGGGTCATGATTTTGAGTATAGAACACTAAAAATAGATTTATCTTGAGCTTCATCTTCAAATTTCTCTCAACTTGCGCATGTGGAATTAAATTATTGCAACTAATAAGAAAAAATAATACATACCTGAATTTCATACATTACACAACTTTTTTTTTAATTATTTTTCTGGATTTGATTTTCTACATGCATGTGTATCGGGGGGGGTGGGGGCGTCAATTTTACACCTTGACTCCTCCGTTCGCCATTCATTGCAGTTACGCGTCTGGAAACATGAATCGAACTATAAAGGGAACATAAAAATTGTACTGTAAATTTAAACAATATTTTCTTGAATTTTCAAATTCCAATAAACAAACCAGTTTCAAACCTTTCTTACTTTTTCAAATAAATTTTCATATATTTCCCAGCAATACTTACAGTACACTCACATTATAACAATAAAATTTATATTGTCGAATCAAGCAAAAATGTTCATTAAAAAAATAAATACGTTTAGGCTTGCACATATGCATATCATGTCAAATGCAGAATGTATCATATTCTGCTTAGAATTTAAGGCAAAAACATAATAAATATCGGGGTTTTAAGCATTTAATTGAACCAGCGCTCCCTCCCCACTAAATGACTAATATATTTTTTTTTACATCTACTTAAATAAGAGGGTAAAAACTAGATATTATTTAGTGTATTAAGATAAATGATATTTAGAAATTCTACATACAATCAAGTAATTTGAATGTAACGTTAGAAATTATCGAACAATACTAATTATACTTATTGGATTAATAAACGAATAAATTTAACATTTATAAAACACAATCCAGTCACCCTGCGTGATGCTTCGTTAATCCTTCCCTACGACATCCCTCAACGTTAATTTTATTTCTATAATTTTCTATATACGCATCAGAGGAAAATTTTTCAAAGTCCAATAACTTTTCGAAAGATTTCTCTTCCCAAACGTTTATGAGGGACTCTATTGAATAAAGCTAAAGCAGCAGTGGTGCCATCTAGTGAGAGGAAAGAGAAGGAATAGAATAAAATTAATGGACGCAAAATCCAGAATTATAAAGTCATACATGCGCGAAAAAGAAGGAGGAAAAAACAGGAAAATCGATTTAAACAATGTCAAGCCATAACTGGGAGAAATAAAAAAATATGGTATTATTGACAAATCGTCAACTAGATTATTGAAATTTTTATTGATTTGAAAACCTTCACCTCCGTAGCATTTGGGAGTTCGCGGACGAACCGTTTTCCTTTTTTGTTATGTACGTCCCCCCCCCCCCCCCCGTCTCAAGCTCAAGGCCCTGCGTTCCTCGGGACGCGCTTATCCCCCTCCTTCCTTTTTACTCTCGCCTGCTTGGGCTCTAGCATACCTTTCCACTTCTGTAAGACTTGGCGTGGGGCTCGACTTCGGTCGTCGCCCTCCCCCCAAGCAAAGCTCTGATGTCTCTCTTAACTTATGCTTCTCTTTCTTAGTACTTCTTTTTTTCTCTTCGCCCGGAGTTTAAAGGGGGGAATCCTTTCCCCTCCTGGGCACTCCGTATACCCCGTCCTTGAGACCTTGAGACCACAGAGGTCCTGGTTGAAAACGGGCGAACACTTACTTCATGCATTGGAAAATCAAATTGATGTCTGCTCATCCAGCAGTATTTGTAATAGAAGACTTATTAAAGAAAATTTTTTTAAATAATCTGAACGTGCTGTCAAGTGATGTTTTGATGCACTTTTGCTTGCAGGCTGTTTCAGAAATAGAGAACACTTTTACAACTCTGGAACCATTTTTTTTAGACAAACAGTGGTGTTACCATAAAAATATTGTTAATCGATAGCTGAACTTTTTCAGATGTATTTTTAACTTGGGGGACGCCTAAAAATTAAAGTAAAAATAATTTTTCATATATTCCCCCTAGAGGTAAAAGCTCTATAACAAAATTATTCCCCATAAAATTTCTGCCCACGCTTACGCAAATACAAAATAAAAATGCAAGTAAAAAGTAAAGTTACTGAGCCGAACAAGGTACGACTTATGCCACTTTTCATGTATCTCCACAACTAAAGCAAAGGCAGTTGCCAGAAATAGGAGACTGTTTCCAAAATAAATATCGCCCCTTTGTTTTCTTATTAATTTATTGTCAGTATTCTTTAAAGGTTACGTGGGGGAAAAAATATAATAATAATAATAATAATAATAAAATAAAATAAAATAAAATGATCCAATTGAGTGAAAAAAATTGCATTATTTCTTTTCACCGCTGAGTGTGTGTTGCCATTTAAAAAGAAAGCACGGCTCTTAATTTTGATCTCCAAATTTTTTTCGTGCATAACTCCAGGCATATTTGGGATAGAGCGATAAAACTTTTTTGAAGGAATTAAGGGCTGATGGAAAATATTTCAGGTGTTCAGGTTTTTTGTAAAAGAGGTGGCATAAAAATTTACATTTAGCAATCTAATTTTTATGTCCCCTGAATTGATTTGAAAAAGTTTTTGTTTGTGATGTTTGGCTAAAACAAATGGGTTCGGAATTATATATTCGTTCTCTATTTCTGAAATAAACTATATATACATACGCTAGCCTACATTCACAAGGTATTTGATAAGTGCCTCAATATTTGAAATTTTCAATAGAATCCTTAAAAGAAGAAAAATTAACTTTATTGAAAGAATATTATGAAGCCCCATAACGTGTTTTCAAAATGACTGGATACTTTTTAAATTTTATTTGCGTAGCATTTTATGTTGGGATATATTTATTTATTGCTTGGTTCACGTTCTGTATTTGAACTATATATATTGAGCAGTGTTAAATATCAATAAAAAAATTCTATTCAGATCTGTTAAAAAAAGGATCTGACCGACATTTCTGCGTTCTAATCATGATAAACATTATCCAAATTTTATTTGCGTAAACTCAAATGATGTTCTTGGCTAATTATATTTAACTTCGCCTAAATTTACTTCACCACCTGTTGAAAAGAAATAAGTGTGCACCAAACAAATACGTTGATATTTAATGCACCAATTGATTAATAACACCGGAATTGCTTTAAAAGAATAAATTTTATGTATTAATAAACTTTACATTTTACACTCAATCAAAATCTATACGTAGACTTAAAAGTAACTGAAGTGTGGCTCAACTCGACTTTCTTATACCAGAATCCATTTTTAAGTAGCTGTTATTTTTTCTTTGCAAATTTTACAAGAAATTCTTTAAAAAATCTGTATAGTTCGTCCAAATTTTTACAATTATAGTATACTACACATCATTTTAAAGGCTTCAAAATATATTTTGATTGACACCAAGCTTGACAATGCACCTAACCTCTGGGAGAAACTCGTCTCCAACCGAGGAGGTTAATAATGTCACGAACCCAAAAATTGTATTGCGGCGTTGAGTTTCGTGATCATTCATTGAGCCTTAAATAGCCCTTTATATGCATGATTATATCAAATTTTATTCTATGCTGCCTTGTTAAGGAAATATAAAATTTTGAAGTTTTCGCTCAAATTTCAAAAAATTCTATCCAGTTCTAGATATTTTGGTAACGAAGCTGTAAAGTTTCGTAAAAATCCATCAATATTATTGACAGCTATCGTGTACACAAATCGATCAGATAGACAGACGACCATAACTCTAAAAAATCTGATGTGGGCAACACATGACTTTCCTTATATAATGTAATGAATTTACTACTTTTACAGTAAAAAAATAGGATTTTCTTGTAGTAGATACTAATATTCTTTCCAAGATATTGAATTTTCGACAATTAGTCGTCATTTTCATTGATTTAGCGTCATTTTTATCCATTTGGCGAGATTTTCGTTAATTTGGCAACATTTAAAAAAACTCGCCAAGTTGGCGACATTCCGCCAAATTCGTCGCCAAAATCTCGCCAAGCGTTATGCACTAAGAAACAAGTTTTTCTTAAAGCATATAAATAACTATTGGCGTTCAAATACAAAAGTATTATTCAAAGTATCTTTTTTCAAGAATGGAACGAGCTAGATCCACGAGAAGGATGTCACTCAATTTATCGCATGGTATTACATATGAAAAGTAAACATGTTTCTCAATAGGAAATATTTTTCTTTTTATTTTATATGACTTTTTGATAATTTTTTAAAAAAATGTACAATATCTCGAGAACGGTTCACTTTAGCGTTCTAAAATTTATGTCAATCGTTTTCTAATGAAAAATTACATAAGAAATGTTTATTTGCGTAACTTTATTAGTGGTTTTAATTTTTTGACGATTTTTTCAAAATTTCATTCGAAAATTTAGGGGGGTTCTGAACATTCGATTGCGTATAAAAACAATAGGCTTCCAGTGTTTACGGATTGTGATTTTTGTACCAAATTTGGTTCGAATCGGTCCATTCGTTCGTCAGTTATCGTCTCCACAGACTCACTGACACACACACACACACATACACACATACTTTCACACACACACACACACACACACACACACACACACACACACACACACACACACACACACACACACACACACACAGACATCACTTCAAAAATGTTTGATTCGTGATCAGGGATGCTTGAAACGTGCTCTCCCGTCGAAAACTCGAATTCGAATTTTCGACCCCGTCACAATACTTTCCTTATACATTATGTATATAAGGAAAGTAAAATAATCAAACGTGTCCAGCAGGTCCTAAATATATATTGGCATCAAAATCTCGGAATCGAAAATTTTGTAAACAATACTTTCTCTGTACGCTATATTCTATAGTAAGAAAAAGTAAATATTTCAAACTTTATTTTTCAAACTATTCGTCAAACTTTAAGGTAAACAATGTATTTTTAGGTACTGATTCATTTGTATTTTGATATAGCTGAAAATCATTTGGGGCAAACTAACATTAGTAGGTCCAAGTTCCTGCTGGCCATTGTATAAGAAGTTTCTGTTGAAAACACACGAACTTTTGTATTTGCAATTGCCATGAAAGTTAGAGAAGGTTCTCTTTTCCTTCATGCAATTGCAGCTACAACTTTTGTAATGAACACTGACAATGAGCATAAAAGTCATTGAACAATGTCTGTTGTAATGTACCTTTGTTTTTTCTTAATGCGAAAACAATATATGAAAAATATCCGATTATTTTACGTCAAATGCTCATGCGTACTTTGTATATATATTGGAAATGTATTTGGCTAATATATAGTAAACTGCATATAAAGTTAACATACACTCTATTGGAAAAAAAAAAAAAAACGAAGCACCATGAAGAAAGTGACTGTTTTTATTGAAATTAAATATGGGTACAGCTCATACATCGGTAATAAAATGATTACAAAATCAAGGCCGCAGGACCCATCAATGGTTAGCAATTGCACATTGAATTTTCAAATCAGTAATTGGTGAAACCCTCCTTGGCGGCAATGCATGCTTGTATACGCCTAGGTAAGGAGTGATAAAGTTTCCTAATGTCATCCTGCGATACATTCTGCCAGTCATTCCTCAATTGTTGCTCCAGATCAGCTACGTTTCGGGATGCCCGAATCCGGGGGGCCTATCATGCCCCATACATGTTCGATTGGCGAAAGTTCTGGTGACATTGCTGGCCAAGAAACAGTATCAACAGCACGAAGACAGTCCGCAGATATGCGAGCCGTATGTGGCGTGGCATTATCTTGTTGGAAAATGGCTCCAGAATGACGTACCACGTGGGGTTACGCAAACGGCCGCAGGATTTCAACAACATATCGTGGAGCTGTTAAAGTTGTACGCAGGATGACTAGGGACGACCTGCTGTCGTAAGAGATAGCATCCCACACCATCACACCAGGGGTAATTGCTGTGTGCCTGTCGAAAACCCAGATCGTCCGACTCGTCCTAGAACATGAGCAGCCGTTTGGACGACAGGTGCTGTGTGCCTGTGTAAAACAAAGGCTGATTGGGACCTCTGGTCCTGGCGCCTGCACACACGTACCCGATAGTCATCTGCTGAAAGACTGAAGCGTGATTTATCGCTGAACACTTTGCGATGCCAGTCTGCTGGCTACCATAAAACTCAGCCATTTGGCTCAGCTACGACACCACTCCAAACGACTCTGTCGATGTTGTGAGGTTACGGGCAGACGTCTTAAAGGCCGCCGTGAGCGTAACACCACATCAGTCAAGCGCCGTGAGATGGTGGAAGGTACCACGGGTGGTATGGAAGAGGCTGTAGCTCGTTGGATGGCGGACATTGATGCCGTTGGGCTAGTTTGGACCAGTCGCACAATCATCCGGTCTTGCCTCGCATTTGTGCATCTTGGCCTTCAAGAGCCTTCATTCCGCCGATGAGTTCCTGGCAGCAACCATTGCTGCCAGCACCTTTGCACAGCAGTGTCCGTTCGGGTGCAGGTGGCGGCCTATTGCCCGGTGTGACCAGCCAGCTTCACGCATCCCGACTATACGACCACGTTCCAACTCGTCTAATTGCTTAGAAGGTCTTCGGCAACGTCGTAACGGCATTATTGGTTGTATCTCCACGGAACTGTAACGGCGATAACGAGCAAAGATAAACCGTCCACATTTTAAACCTCTTTTATAGGATGCTAGCTGCGCAGTAGAAACGCGCGCTATTACCGAAGTTAACATTCATTGGCCTTGCAAATTTAATCATTTGCATACTTGGTATAAAGGAATTTGCATGCGAAATTTCGAAATGATCGGATTATTTTTTGGGGGGCACTTCTTTTTTTTTTTTTTACAAAAGTGTGTATTTATAAAAATACCCAATTAATAAATTTCCTTTTATTGTAAGTTTTATTATTAACATAGGAGCATAGTTAATGAAACCATATACTGCATAAGAAATTAGACCAACGTATTTATGCACAAATAAGATAATAAAGCAGCATACAGCTGTTTCGTGAATATGCTGTATCCCCTTTGTCAGTGCAAGATAACCAATAAACCTGAAGTAAAAAAACACGAATTGGACGCAAATAGAGGAAATAGGGGGGTTTATATACCCAAGACCTGGATTAAGAGTTCTCCCGAGAGCGCCAATCATAAAGCAGAATGAAGAACAATCCAACCAATTCGAAACGAGAAGTAACACACAAGATTGGCTTGAGGCAAAATATAACTGAAATGTCCCGACAAGACAAAAAATAGGTATCCACGGTACCCATCTATATACAGTATCGGTTGCAAATACAGTATTTAATATTTATAATTTATTTTATTTCAATAATAAGGTAGGTGTTCACATATTCGCCAGTGTTTACAATTTCGCTAAGCTTAAATAACTCATGAAAAACGAATAAAAGCCACTAGATAGCATAAGTGTACAGTTCGTATGGAGTTGGAATTTGGTTCATAGCGTGCCAGCCAGAAAGTGCAGGATGCTAGTAGTTAGATAAGGGGCATACTCCTGCACTGTTTTTTGTGGTGAAGTTACCTCTGACGTACTGTTCTTTTGAAAAAATGATTGGCCTTTAACCTGTGATACTGCTAATTTGTGAATGGTCGCGTGATATATTCCTGAGATATGTTAAGAAGAGTTAAGGTAAAAACAAAGCGCAGCCTAGCGGTTTCTTTAGGAAATTAAAACTGATTTTCAGTCTTCCAGAGGGCTTGAGGTCATTCTTTTCTTTGATATGGATGACTTCGATGCTTTACAAAACGAAGTGACTTTTATAGAAAGTAGAACCACTTAGCGGTTTTTTGCAAACGTGTTCAATGAATCACAGATTTCTTTTTTGCATGGAACTTAAAATAAGGAATGGCAGATGTTAATCATGCCCTGTGCGATTTAAAGCGCAAATGAATTTGGCTGTGAAATGAGAACTTTGCCTCATTTTAAAGCGAAAGGCATGCCGTTTTAATCAGAGAGTCGAGGTGCAGGGCATTTAAATGTGAAAATTCATTCTCAGGATTTATGATAAATAACATGATAACGTTGATACGAAATATCGATATTTCCGATGTGTTCGAAAAGGTGATTCAAGTTTAAAATACTAAAAAAAAAATTGAAATAAAAAAAAAAAAAAAAAAAGAAAAAAAAGAAATGAGATAAGCCGAAATACCTCTGTATCAAATTTCATGGCTATACGTTGTTTAGACTTTTTGCTTAAAAATAAACAATAGGGCCGAGATTGCTCAGTAGTTAGTTATGGACATTTGAATGGATAACTTTGCGTGTTATTGACACCTATGGTTAGGCCAGCAATTTTATTGCGGGAAAGAAAATTCACGGGGTGGTTGTTGGGTAAACGTGAAATTTCCAGAAACTTCGCAAAAGTTTCGTGGCCGACGATTGACACTAACATTTCTAAGAAAAATCTACTAATTACAAAGCAGTAATATAAGTAACTACTACGCAAATCAATAAGCATTATATTACTTCTTTCAAAACCAGTGTTTACATTTGTGTTCGAGTTTTGTACACTAGTGTTTTAAAAACTAGTAATAAATTGTTCAGATTCTAGCAAGCCGTTACATGAGATCAAAGTTTTTCATTTAAGCGGGGAAAGAAAAACACGAAACATCTGACAGAAATTAAACAATTCCATTGCATAACAAAACGGAAGCTATCATTCGATCGGGATTAACATCTTCTACAAATGTCAATATTTAAAATTCGCCTAAAACGTAATCTTCATAGTTATTTTGGCATTAACTCAAAAAAATTAAAGCCCCCCCCCCCCCCCCCATCGATCATTGCGTGTTCAGATTCTATAGAAAATGTCAAGCGGATTTAAAAAAGTTTATCATGTTTAAAGAATTTTTTATCTATTTGCAATATCAATTTTCATCTAGGTGCATCTATTGCACAATACTACCATAATTTATTTTACTTAAAAATGTAAAATCATGGAGGTAAAATTACTTTCTAACTCCATGCTTAAAACTTCATCAAAAAAGCAATAATATGGAATCGTCTGCTTCTCTATGTAAAATCAATGAATGTTTCATTCATATCAGCTATATTGCAGCCTCCAGCGCTAAATAATTCTGCGTTAAAGAAATTCAGCAATGCTTATACAACTCATCTTACAGCTTGATGTGTTTACATTCTCTATAAGTGAAAGTTAGGCTTCGTTGTAGAAATGATCAAAGTTTGATGATCATTTAAACTACAAAATTTTGTTTTTGCGTTGGCGCAGCATATAGATGCACAGATAAAAATAAAAAATAAAGCGGCTTTAGGACGGATGCAACACTAAATGTATATTAAAAATAACTTAAAAATCACGATTTTGACACAAGATGGATGCCATATTTTATTTTGAAGTGAGTCACGTGATCTTTTCATATAATATGGGTGCAATTATTATTTTAATTTTTATTTAAATACTACCGAATATATTTTGATGAAATTGTTTTCATATTTTTTATGGGATAATTTGAATATTTCCTAAAATTTTAGAGGCAATTTGCAAATTTTAAATTTGCTTAAAAAATGTTTGAACAATTAGGTCCCGTGCGGTTCAGTGTATTTCACTTTTTCAACACAGGTTCAGTCTAAAACTAATTGGGTAATATTATTCATTTATATTCCCATAGGTCCCACAGGCCATCTGAAAAACGTACTAAAATTTTATTTTGATAAAGTCATTTTTACGGCAGTTATCGTGCGAACGAACATACAGACAGACAGAATGAACAAAGTCATAAACACTTTTCCAGTATATCGTAAAGTGTTAAAAATATCACAGCTGAATGAAAGGAATGGAATGAAAGTTTATGAATGAAATAGCCACTACTTTTATGTAGAGAGCCAGGGGATTTATATTTCGATAACATCATTTGAATAAAGTTCATTTTCTTTCGATGAAATTTCAAGTTTTCAAGTATGATGAATTATTGTAGCATTGTGATAATTTAAAAAATATCACCGCTCAATGTATCGCATTTTAGAGATGTTTAAATAAAATTGCATTACAGTTGGAAAGTGTTTCATAATCAATGCTGTATGCATGATTGAACTTTTATGTTGTATCATGATCTGCATTGAGTTTAATTGCAGAAAAATTACATGGATAATTTTCCCATATTATATCCAATTTGCATTTTTAATGTATCATTGTTTCATTTGGCAACTTAATGTATCTTAAAATGACTTCCAACTCCTCAAAATTAAAAAGATAAATAAATAAATAAATAAAAAATAAAATAAATAAATAAAATATCTCAAGAACGGTTCATCCTTGTAGAGTCATGAAGCGAGTCTTATTCGCTTTGTTCTAAAAAATTACATGAAGTATAAGAATATAATTAATATACTTCAACAATTTTAGCCATTTATTTAAGATTTTCACGATCTTTGTGCGTCATTTCAGGCAGAGAAGAGTCGGCTGTGTTTTTCCTAATCATGCCAAAATTCAATTAGCATGAGGATAGCCCTCATGGGACTTAACTGCTACATTTTGAGAAATTTCATTTAATAGTGTTTGAAATACAGTGTACAACATTCAGCTCTTCAATATTAAAAAAAGAAATCTTTAATATTTCAAGAATGGTTCACTTTGGAGTAATGGGGTTGGTTTTATTTTTTTCATCGTCAAAAATTACGTATAAAACAAGCATTTTATTGACATATGTGAGCGCACGTAGTCTTTTGTTTTAGATTTTGGCAATTTTCTATTTCATAAAAAAAGGCAGATCCATTTTTCTCCGAATCGTACAAAAATCAAATCAGCACCAAAATATCCCACAGGTGATTTATTTATCATCTTTTGAGAAATTCGGTCAATTAGTTTTCCAGCTAGTCTGTCTATCTGTTTGTTTATCCCATCATCACGGGAGAACGGTTGAACCGAACTTGATGAAATTTTGTGGATCTACTATTTTGTTTGCTCCAGAGTCACTTACAAGCGATTTAGGGTAAACCCGGGTTAGATGGCCATAGTTTTTTAAATTGAAAATTATGGGCATGTATTATTATAATGCTTGATAGCAAAAATTTTAACACACTCAGTAGAGTTTAATGTTTTATATTTAAATGGACTTTTGTGAAAAACAATTGATAGAAAGTCAAAAATTTCGAAATCTTGAAACTATGTTGTTGGCCATCTATCCCTTGGAGTCCGGATTAGATGGCCATATGATCGTGGGTTAGTTGGCCATGTCTATTTTAATGGTAAATATGTGTAAGTTAAGCTTAAGGAAGTATTCGCATTTAATTTGAAAACAAGATTTTCATTCTAGAACAAAATATTACAGATAATGTATTATAAAAAATACATGAGATGATTACGTCCAAAAATATCAACTAAAATAAAAACATTACTGAAAAATTAAAAAAATAGTCACTTTTTTTTATATAATAATACCACAGGACTGGCACACATTGATAAATGATGAACATGTTTCGTGCAACCAAGCATGGCAACGAATACATTTAATCCAGTCAGCTTCAATCTTTGTGCTGTGATGATCTTCTCCGCATCCTACACATTCATTAGTGATCAAATTCATCACTCGATATGCTACTGGATGCGTATTGAATCTCGATTTCCTCTTCAGAGGTGCTGTTGGAAGAAAGTTCTACAACAGCGTTTTTTCTTATTTTGATTTCTCCGAGACAGAGTTCTAAAGTTCTTAATTTTTGTTTTTTGCTTTACTTTATCTATATTTTTGAATGACGACAGAATAGTAGCTTGGCGTCTTTGACGTTTGGATGTAGTGCGAGTTTTACTAGTCAATGGAGCAGGTGCAATATCGGTCAACAATTTTGTGAGGGATCACTTTTTCGTCCCACTCTGCTTGAAAGTGTTGGGCTGTGGTTTAAAATCTTTCTGAGTAGAGCTAAATTCAGTGCAGTCCATCGAGCCTTTGACTATGTTTCCATTTTTTCATCTCCTCTCCAGTGTTTTTCTCGGCACACGAAATTCAATGGAAGCTTGTCGGACTGACTTGTCATTACGTATTGCATCAATTGCTTTGCATAAATCATCTTGTGTCCACTTCCCATGGGTTCTACCCTGTTTCTTAGCATTTATATTTGGCATCTGAAAAGAAAGCTAGACGTTGCTTAGCATACATACCGAAATAATCTATCAGGTACACTGGTCAACTAATCCTAAAAAGTGTGGGCCATCTATCTTTAACAAACGGGATAGATGGCCATGGCGCTTATTCGGTTAACATGGCGTCAATAAAACGCATCGAGGTTAGGCATATAAATACATTGTTTAGTTCCTCGTTTAAGCTCGATTGCAAGATTTTAACATGAAATAAACTGTAATCACAAGGTAGCTTACTGGACGGAGAAAAAATTTGAGGGCATGAAAATATGAAAAAACGTTATATACTGACAATACCACTGTTTTTTTAGCGCTCGTCAACATCAACCTTTTCTGGAACATCCGACTCATAACTGTGTGGTTAACGTTGCCATCTGCCCGTTATTCAACATTTGACAACTATTGGCGTCTAAACCGTATGGTCATATAACCCGGGTTTACCCCCTACCTATCAAATTATATGAAATTTGGTCAATTAGTTTATGAATTAAAGTGGAAAAATAAATTGTACGGGAAGACATGAACAGACACACACACACAGAGACAGACACAGACACATACACACACACACACATAGTCACACCCGCAAATACAGACGTTACGCTAAAAATAGTTATTTCGGATTCCAGAGTATTAGAAACATGTAGATCTGTAGAAAATCGAGTTGGGATTTTCGACATAATACCAGTACTTTCCCTTTACATTACCATGTATTGTAGGGAAAGGAAAAAGGATGGAGGGTCTCACCGTCCCTCCCTGGAAGATTGAAAATTATCTCTAATTCATAAAAAAACGCTAGGTGACGCTCATTTTTAACACTTTACAACATAGTTGAAAAGTGTTTATGACTTTGTTCATTCTGTCTGTCTGTCCGTCCGTTCGTACGATAACTGCCGTAAAAATGACTTTATCAAAATAAAATTTTAGTACGTTGTTCAGATGGCCTGTGGGACCTATGGGACTATAAATGAATAATATCACCCAATTAGTTTTGGACTGAACCCGGGTTGAAAAAAATGAAATACATTGAACCCTATGGGACCTAATTTTTCAAACATTTTTTAAGCGAATTTAAAATTCAGAAATTGCTACGAAAGTTTTAGGAAATATTCAAATTATCCCGTAAAAAATATAAAAAAAATTTCAGCAAAATATATTCGGTAGTTTTTAAATAAAAATTAAAATAATAACTGCACCCATATTATATGAAGAAATCACGTGACCCATTTCAAAATAAAATATGGCATCCATTTGTGTCAAAATCGTGATTTTTAAACTTCTTTTTAATTTATATTTAGTGTTGTATCCGTCCTAAAATCGCTTTATTTTTGATTTTTTTTTTCTGTGCATCTATATACTGCGACAACGCAATTACAATATTTTTTAGTTTAAATGATCATCAAACCTTGATTATTTCTGCAACGATGCCTGATTTTTTTATGTATGTAGAATTTAAACACATTAAGATGCAAGATAAGTTTTATAAGAATTGTTGAATTTCTTTAACGCAAAATTATTTAGCTCTGGAGTCTGCAATGTAGCTGATATGAATGAAACATTCATTGATTTTACATAGAGAAGCAGACGATTCTATTGCCTTTTTCGATGAAGATTTAAGCATGGAGTTGTAGAGTACTTTTATCTCCATGATTTTAAGTTTTTAAATAAAATAAATTATTGTAGTGTTGTGATACTTTTAAAAATATCGCCTCTGAATGAAAGGAATGAAAAAAAGTTTAGGAATAAAATATTAGCTGTTTTTATATAGAAAGTCAGACGATTTATATTTCGATGACGTTATTTGAATAAACCTCATTTATTTTTGATGAAGTTTTCAAATATAATAAATTGTAGTATTGTGATGCTTTTAAAAATATCACAGCTGAATGTATCGCATTTTAGAGATGTTTAAATAAAATTGCCTTGCAGTTGGAAAGTGTTTCATAATCAATACTTTATGCATGATTGATTTTTCTTGTTTATTTTCATTCCTCTCAAGGTATGTATCATCTGACCTTCATAGATTAGCATTGTCATAGTCCAAGCATTGTTTCAAAAGCAAATAACGCCATCGTTCAAATATTAACACTGTCGAAGATTAAACTGATAACACTAGAGGCCAAAGGGAAATGTGTCAGAAAAATGCGAAAGAAAATATGGTGGGGTGATTCTTCTTCTTCGACCCAGACCGTCCGACCTACCATATAGGTATAAGGTGGCCAGGAGTTCCATTCAATTTAGACCAGAACCCAAAAGGGAGGCATCCACAGGGACCGTACCCTCTCCTTGCTTTACCACCAACCTCACGGAAGGACTTACGGACCCACATGTTTAACGTGATCGTACTCCTCGTGAACACGGCGGCAGTTTTGGCAGTGACGGGAATCGAACCCGTGCCGTCGGAGTGCAATTCCTGAGCTAGTCACTGAGCTGTCGCGTACCTATAGCGGATGATTGAATCCCGCCACACACACAATCGCAAAACAAACAAAACAATCCCCCGAGGAATATGTTCTTTTTCTAACTACTGAAGCTAATACGCAGTAGTCATTTTTGTCGTATACAACATGGTTGATCTTACTTTTTACTCGGTAAGAACGTTCTATAATTTATGAACGATAAATTTTAATATTAATGTCTGACTGAATTTCATGTTTTTTGCTGTATTTGAAATCGTAACTAGTGTTTTGTTTTATTGTCTGAGTTGTTAGTTATTTGTCATAAACGAGTACTGTTGCGTTGCTTGCAATTTTGCCACTGGGCGAATTTTTTTTTTTTTTTTTCCCAAATGGCCAGGCACTTTGACCTTCGTCATTCGCCTTTATTACAGCGGCCAGAGTGTGGACCATTTAGCCGTCCATTGACGTTGTTCCAGGCGCACCAGAGGGGGGCGGATCACATTGCGCCCACAACACAAACATCCATGCCTTACGTGGGGCTCGAACCCACAACGTGGCGGTCGAGCGATTGCTACGGAAACGCTTGCCTTGACCACTCGACAACCACGTTGGCCCTCCGGACTAAATTGTGTGTTTGGCTGATGTTAGATTTCCAATAATACCAAATGTACGCAAGAAAAGTGACTACTCTGCAAGACATACTTCTATTGTTAATACCAATATTGTTAATACCAATTGTACTCCCTCTATTGTTAATACCAAAGTGAAACTTTCATTCGAGGATATGTTTAGTAGCTTAATCTATCTATAAAACTCGAAATGTCACCAGCAGCTGAGCTACTGTGATTATAAAAGATCTGTTTCCATCTGCTTCCTTCAATTGCGAAAGATATTAAAACAAATATTTCATCTTTCCTGTAGTAACTGTCCTGTAGTAACATCTTTCCTGTAGTTATTCGTTTGCAGTGAACCTTGTATGCAATTTCACTACATCATGACGAAGTTATGTAAATCGTGTATGACAATTTTGTCAGTTGTAACATTACTTTTTGTTTCAGACTAGTCAAAATTTACTATTTAAGCATTAATTTACTCCAGGCCTCAGGTGCATGCCATAAGGTATATGATACGTTTAGAAAATTAACTAAATGGATATTTAAAAAAAAAAATGAAAAAAATGAGAATATTAGACTGACGAAATTGTGCACACATACCTTGTATGATTTAAGTTTTTTAATACTAGGTGATGTCTCACTCGTTAATACTGAATACGGCGGATCGTCTGAAAATGAGGGTTTCAGAACCGATGGCACTCTTCGAGCTGATATAACACAAGATGGAACGGATTGGTTAGTTGTAAGTATCAAGGCATAATTACTATATTCACTTGATTTCTTCATAGTTTCGCGTCTTATACACCCCTGTCCCCCCCCCCCCCCCCCCAAAAAAAAAAAAATCTGCTGTGGACAGCACATGACATTCCTTGTATAATGCAATGAATTTACTCCTTTTACAGTCAAAACATAATGTATAAGATTTACAGTACTGTGTTTTTTACTTTGATTTGTACATTTGGCGATTTTCCGAATGACAGCATGTAAAATTATTTTCAATAAACTTATATTTCACCCAACTCTAAATAAACAATTATCAATATTGATAACATTCTCAATAAGCGATAGTTCATATATTAAAATATTTTAATGATTAATACCTCAACTAGGCGTAATTTTTGCAATTTTGACTATATTTTGGTCAATCTTGGACGAAATATCGTCAAGTTGGCGATACTTTGCTAAATTATTCACCAAGATCGCCAAATGCATCATCAAGTGTTACAGTCAAACGGAGAGAAAAGGATAACTTATATACTAGAAGGTTTGCCCGTCGTATGACGGAAATTAGAATTTTTGAAACATTACTCCCTATATGGCATTTTAAATTTAGCGACATTTATGTCACCTTGGCAGCATTTAAAATAGTCACCAAGTTGGCGACGTTCTGCTAAATTTCTAGTCAAGCGTTACGAAAGATCGAAAGGAAAATTGGGTCTAGTCTTATGTTCATTCCAAGATATTAAACTTTAATCAATTAGTCTCATTTTTATTGATTTAGAATCATTTTCATATTTGGCAACATTTAAAAAAATAGTCCTTTAAATTTCCCAGGGGCAGGAAAAGTTCAGCGGGGGCTCGAGCCCCTCTGCCCCCCCCCCCCCCCCCCCCCCCGTATTCGACCCTATGGTGGTATCGAAAGTTTGTCTTTAACTTGAAAGTGTTTGTCATTTAAATACGAGATTACATCATCAGAGAATTAAATCACAATGCTATATTTTACCAATCATATTAGACACATATGAATATATACCCATCTGTTTTTCTCCATACGCCCTAGTTTTAAGGTCCGCCCGAAAGGGCCAATCAGGAGAATAAAAAACAGAATAGCCAATCTGAAACAATATTGGATCCCCTCTCCTCCAAATGCAACAGAAATGTCCCGACAAGACGAGACATGTCTCAAGAAGATTAAATGGGTCTCAACTAGACGACTAAAAGGCAAAGACATGGAATAAATATGAAACTTTGTGAAAAAATGCCACTGTACCCCACCAGTCCGTGGCAGAAATGGAGTACTGGGTAAATCATTAACTAAATAAATATATTTTTTTTAATATTGAAAGCTTCAAAAAGTCAAGATCATAGACCAACGTCGATCAATGATCTCGACTTTTATAAAGATATGACCTTTTTGACCAAGCAATTTTTTCCAGTTTCTTTGTATTTGTTCCATTTCTTAGCTTTCGGGACTCTTGTGTGTTATTTGGACGTTTTTTGTCTTATTGGAACTCATTTAATCTTATTTGGACTTGTCTCGTCTTTCAGGGAGATTTCTGTTGCATTTTGGCGCACTCCAATCTTGTGTTTCAGTTCTTGTTTCAGATTGGCTGGGCTGTTCCTTATTCTGCTTTCTGATTGGCGCTCCCGGGTGGACCTTTAAATCACGACGAAGGGGATCTAGCGTATTTTTGAAACAGCTGTATGCTACATTTTAATTATATTTGTGCTTGAATACCGTGTCCAAGTTTTACATATCCTTTCCACAAAGGGTATCTCACTTATTCAATGCTGGATTTCTTTTTTTTTTTTTTTTCTTTTTTTTTTTTTATATATAAATAGGAAGATACAAGATACGTGCGCGGACTCAATATAGACGAGGCATGCAAAAACCATTCTGTGTTCGTGACCCGAGTTTTAAATAGCCAGCTTGGAGTAGAAAAAGAAGTGAAAAGGATTCGAATTGGTATGTTTACTCGTAACATAGATATTATTATTTATATGTTATGATAAAACTAAACTGTATTCCACATTGTTAAAGTTTAATATCCTTATAACATTTCTATTTATATATTGGTGGTTATACTGTTTAAAATATGTGTTATGTTATTCCTACTATAAAGAATCCTTACCGTAAAGAATATAGTTAATAAAGATGAAAACAGAGTAGGATCTCGGATATAATAAGCAGCTCGAGACACACTAATTTGCTCGTTAAAACCGAACTATTGCTGAATAGGGAAGAGTGGGGACCTTGGAACACTTTCAGCTATTTATTTTTATGAATATTGTTTTTATAATTTTATGTTAATCAAGCACTTACCTCATATACATTAAACACTTATGCATAAGATAAAAATATAATCCACTTCAAATGTCTTATACTTAATTAGTAAATATAGTTTTTCTATAACCTTTCCAGTGTTCTAAGGTGTCCCACCTTAAGGGGCATCATGAGACACTGCCTCAAATGGATAAAAATGCTATTAGTTGTCAACTTTTCGGAGACAAATTTTTAATTATATTGCTCAATTTAAATAACTAAAGTAACAGAGTCTGAATTTAAGCAGAAACGAGTTTATACAATGTATATGTATTGAATTTGCAGTGGAAAACCTGGAAAAAAATTCCAATATTTTAACAGATAAAAAAATTTAGAGGTTTGAGTAACAAAGGCTTAAACCGAACGTTTACAACAAATTAAAATCATTGCACACAGCAGTTATTTCAAAAAACAATGACATGAGGTGTCTCAAGGTGCTCCACTCTTATGTGTCTGAAGGTGCCCAACTGGTTAGATTTTTTCTGAAGGCACCCATGGACTTAACTTTATAATGACTAGGGGCGGATTTTTATGATGTTTTGCATATCTTTTCTTGGGGTAAAAACATGTTAATTTCTACAAATCTTGACGTTTAAAAGCAATCGAATCAGTATATGACTATTTTTATATAAAATATTTTTGCATATTTCAGGGTTTACTGCATATGCTTGAATATATCGGATTTATTGGGGGGAGGGGGGCGCATATTTTATTAAAACGCTATGATCAAATTAACTGCATTTGTATACGTTTAAACTATAACGATTTAGTCGCAGGAATAAAATATTGTGAAACTAAGGGTTTCATGTACACGAATATCTAGATATATTTAAACACTCGAATCAAAATGGTTCCAACGCGAATAAACTCTGGCATAAAAAAAGCTAAATGAAATGTTGCATAAAAATTCTGAATGGGAAGACGTTATCAACAACATTAACGACAAGTACAATATGTCGGGGATATATACGTATAATACCTGCATAGTTAGCATCTAATATGATCTGAATAACAGGATTTAACTTGCATGCTCAAAAACACCATCATCTTTTTTTCGAGCAATTGCTTAGCTATTAACTCCCATTAGGATCTTATGCGTAATCGCCACATTATATCCAGTCGCCTGACTCTTCCAATTACACATGATAATAACCAAAAAACATGAAGTGAATAGTCGGGAAGGTTTTTGCAGTCCGACAGTTTATTACTAACCAGATATGCTTTAATATTTTTGAGGTTGCTTGGCAATTTTGACTTATATCATTTAGATTGAGAATATTGTCGTAAAAGTTTTAAAATATTTAATATTAATTTTAAATACGCGCAAAGAATACCGCGCATGAAATTCACTATTGGATGGTTACGGTGAGATAGCACGAACCTGTGTTGATCTCTGTTTGTTTATCCTACCACTAGAGGGCAGCATATAACAGGAAAATTTAGAGTCCCTTTATAGTACTATCATCGTTTGTATTACATGAGTATAAAGGGACTCTAGAAAAATTATCTAACATTAAAAAGTAGTGACACTTGTGGAAACGTGGTCAAATATTGGGATTTGTGGTGAGATCACATTTCTAAGACGAAGAATACTACGACAAGGCGTCCTTTTGTTTCATGATAATGCTATACTCCACAGTGACAACCCTACGAGCGAACTGTAACAGAGTTTCCATTGTGAGGTGCTTGAACACCTTACAGGTTTGACCTTGCACGTAGTGATTCGAGTGTCTTCGGACCTTTGAAGAAGTATCTGACTGAAAACCAAGTGGAAATTGACAACCAAAATTAACAAGCTATTGTCGGTTGCATATGGCTTGCTAAGTACATGCAACAGAAAACCAAGATTAACAAGCTGTTGCCGGTTGCATATGGCTTTCCCGCCATATCTTTGCTGCAGGACCTAGATCATGGAGGTAAAAGTAAGAGTTAAATCTTCATATTAAGAAAACGCTAATATCGTTTGAGACAATAATTCAGGTGGCGCTGGGATAAGATAAGTAGTCCTGTATTGTATGCATTTCTATGGCAAAAGACCTAAAATATTTATTTAAATTGCCAATTTTGTAAAGATTAATTATTAGTACAACGCAAAGAATAACTAAAGCAATAAAGAATATTCCTACGTATTCAAAATTATTTTACTTTCCAATTCATTTTTATCTCCACATATTCTGTACTCTATCCTACAACTATGAAAAAATACTGGTTAATTATACTCATAATTAAGGAATCCTTAATTTAAAAATTATTAAAAATACATATACTAAATACTATGCCTTTCTATAGTGTCAACTAATAATAGCAACCACTTTACAAACACTAGCGACACCTAGATATAATTCTCAAAGCATTATGGCATTTTCAAGCGTTTCATCCATAGGAGTTTTATCTCCTCCTTTATAACTCCATGACCTAGGCATTGATGTCTTCAGGTCTAGGCTCCATGCCTTGGTGTATCGATGAAACAAATGCCTGAACAGTATAGAGGTCACGTAGGCAAGTAATGGGTGTCCATGTAAGTTACTGATTATCTTTACATTGATAAAAGAATAAATGTACTCATACCGTAGGCCTTGTTACCTTATTTAACGAAACACCATCGTATATTGCGCGATGTTACCAATCATATTGATTATTTGCAGCCGATAGTCAGGAATGCAGGTTCTACTTTATGAAGATACGGGAAGAACTGGAGATTTACCGTTGCAAGAGAATATCAATACAGGTATTTATATTTTCTTAAATTACATTTATTTATACATCTATTTTTAATTGTTCTTCAAATTTCTTGTGAAAGACAATTTTGCTTTAAAAGATACTGTGAATAATACGTTTTACTTTCCCTGGATAAAGTAGTATAATGTATAAGGAAAGTATTGGGACGGGGTCGAAAACCCAAATCCGTGTATTCGACAAAAGAGCGTGTTTTAAGCATTCCTGAACTCGAATCGAACATTTCTGAGGTGATGTCTGTGTGTATTCATATATATGTATGTTATTGTGTGTTAGCGAATAAATTGAAGCGTGTTGTTTATAATTTGGTGCGATTATTACAATCAGCGAATACTTGAACCCTATTGATTTTAAACTCTAATGTTCCGAAGACATCCCCCCTCGCCTTGAATGAATTTTTGAAAAAAAAATCCTTAAAAATTCAGCACCTTAAAAATGATAAAAAAATAATCATATAAGACGTAATTTTCATTAGAAAAAGAATGATATATATATTTTAGAACTCCGCCACGAACTGTTCTCGAGATATTGCACGATTTTAGAATAAATTATAAAAAATCAAGACAGAATCAGGACTTTAAATAATATTGAAAAATAAATCATTTCATACCTAATTTTTCATTAGGAAACAAATAACACTGTAAAATGCTAGCGTGAATCGTTCTCGAGATATTGCACGTTTTTCAAATAAATTTATCAAAAATTTATATAAAATTATAGAAGTAGCAAGTATTGTCAAGTATGTTCACATTCCATTTGCAACATCATTCTCATGAATCTAATTCGTTTCTTTTCGTCTAATTCGTTATAGAAGAGACTTTTTGTATTAGTTTTGCATTTTGACGCCCAATAGTCATTTATTTCACATGATATTAATTAAGTGTTAATTTATCAATGGGTATTTTGTACTTGAGTATGAATACGAAATTCTGTTTGGACTAATAAATTACCAAATGCGCCCAATTTCAATTTACGTAGCGTTAATTCAACTTTAAAACATTGTACACCATTATTTTGCTGTGAAGAAGTAATTGTATTATGTAGGGAAAATCATGTGCTGCCCACATCAGATTTTTTTTTTTAGTTTTGGGAAGTTACAATCTGCCAGTTAAAATGACAGATACTTTCATTTTTACTTTCCCTTCAATACATGGTAATGTATAGGGGGAGTATTGGAATCGTGCCAGAAATCGCAACTCGAATGTTTGGCGGATTTATATGTTTCTAGCGCTTTAGAACCTGAAAAGCTATTTTTAGTGTGACGTCTCTCTGTGTGTGTGGGCAGTACATGTATTCACTTTACCTCAAAAACTAATTGACCAAATTTTACAAAATGTGATCGATAAGTCACTTGTAGGTGATCCTGGAGTTGATTAAATTTTGGCACTATAAAAAACAAACAAAAATGATCAATCATGCATAAAGCATTGAATGTGAAGCACTTTCTAATTTTATTTAAACATCTCTAAAATGCGATATATTCAGCGCTGATATATTTTAAATTATCACAGTACTACATTAATTTATTATATTTGAAAACTTAAAACTTCATCGAAAAAAACGAACTTTATTCAAATGACGTCATTGAAATATATATCGTCTGTAAAAGCAGTGAATATTTCATTCATACACTTTTATTCCAGGCTACAGAGTTAAAAAATTTTGCTTGAAAAAATTCAGCAATTCTAATACAACTCATTTTGCAATCACTTGTTTACATTCTGCATCGATTAAAATTGGGCTTCGTAGTAGAAATAATCAAAGTTTGATAATCATTTAAACTCAAAAATATTGTAATTGCATTGGCACAGGATATAGATGCACAGAAAATACGGGAAACTAAAGCAGTTTTTGGACAGATGCAACACTAAATATAAATTTAAAAGAACTTTAAAAATCACGATTTTTACAATGAGAAAAAAAGATGTATGCCATATTTTATTTTGACGTGAGTTACGTGATCTCTTCATACAATATGGGTGTAATTATTATTTTAATTTTTATTTAAAAACTACCAAACATATTTTGCTGAAAATTTTTTTATATATATTTCTTGGGTTAATTTGAATATTTCTTAAAATTTTCATAGCAATTTGTGAATTTTAACTTTGCTTGAAATATGTTTGAAAAATTAGGTATCATAGGGTTCAATGTATTTCACTTTTTCAACCCGGGTTCAATCCAAAACTAATTGGGTGGTATTATTCATTTACATTTCCATATGTCCCACAGACCTTCTCAACAACATACTAAAATTTCATTTTGATAAAGTCATTTTTACGGTAGTTATCGCACGAATGGACAGACAGACAGAATGAACAAAGTCATAAACACTTTTCAACTAAGTTGGAAAGAGTTAGAAAAGAACCTGCAATTTTTTTTTTCTTAAATCGCCCTAAAAAATTATTAAATTCTAAAGTAATAGACTACATATGCTCAATTGTATGAATGGACTACTTGTTTCATACCTAATTTTTGTTGACAAAAATATGAAGACCAACCCCATTACTATAGGACTAACCGTTCTTGAGATATTTTTTTTTTTTTTCGCATTTTTTCAACGCCGCCTTTCAAAATATGTCCAGTGCATATTCAATGTAATTTCAAATAATTGTCTGTTGTTTTGTGCAATTAAACTCACCTTAACACTAGAACGACGGATATTTTGAACTACCTAGAACGACGGATATTTTGAACTATCTAGAACGACGGATATTTTGAACTACCTAGAACAACGGGCAGCGGTCAATTTATTTGACCGCCATATTAAAAATAGCACATACCTTTAATTCAAAACCAAAACATCATAGTTACAGCATTTAAGATGTTTCTTCGACACATTTTGTGCAATAAGCGGTTTTGATGAACCGTTCTTGGCATTTTCCACAGGTGGACTTATCGCATGATGAACACAAATCTTGTGTTTTATTACGGCAGAACGAGCACTGACGACGTTTGTTACTTTTCGCTACCTTTCCACAAGGGAGAACTGCTGGACGCTGCTTGGTCTCGCAGAAGGCGGATCGCAGTTTGTTCACAAGATTCAAAATATAGCACCGTCGAGCAATTTGCAAAGAATTGCATGCGCGAAATAAAATCCAGGCACTTATGGCCGCGAAATCCAGACCATTGTAGAGGATGTACATAGACCATCTTCTTGAAGCGTCGTATAGAGGCGGCTCTTTTGCTCTAGAACATCCACGCCACACGTTGAGGAATTGTAAAATTTTACAGTTTCTGGAAGTATTTTTGCGTTATCGAATAATGCTAAAAAGCTGATGCAATCATTCTTACGGCTTACAGTAGCGCAAATCTCTCTTGCGGTCATTTTGATCGCTGCCGTCGTTCTAGGAAGATCGTTGATTTGTTCTCTTATTATAAAACCTAGAATAACTTTCTTCTGTGTTTTCAATAACTTTAAGAAAATAAGAAAAGTCATAAAATTTCAATGGGCTGGGATTAGCCGTTTTGGAGGAATCGTTTCTCAAAGTAGTTATGCTGTCAAAATGACCGCTTCCGTCGTTCCAGTGTTAGTGAATTATGGAAGAAAAAGGGAAAATAAATCTGAGTCTGTGGGGGAAATCATGTGCTGCCCTATTTTTTTGCATTTCCTACAATACCCCTAGACTTTGCATTTACTAAAATACACAGTACATGTAAATTGAAAGTATTGTCAATAAGTATGTAAAGTGAAAATATAAAGTCAAAAATATGACCTTCTGATTTTGATAGATCTGCATGTTTTGAGCATTGCTGAGTATGAATCAACCATTTTTCAAAGACGTCTCTCTTCGTGTATGCCTGCCATAGGTAGAAAAGGTATAAAAGTATTGTGATGAAGTTAAAATTATGACCCCAGGATTTCGATAGTTCTGCATGTTTTGAGCATTGTTGACTATGTATTTACCATTTTTTAAACGTCTGTTTTTGTGCATGTCTACTATAGGTAAACAAGGTAATATAAAAGTATATATAAAATGGAGTCAAAAATATGACCCTCCGATTTCGATGGATCTGCATGTTTTGAGCATTGCTGAGTATGAATCTACCATTTTTTAAACACCTGTTTTCTGTCTTTGTGGATATCTATTATAGGTAAACAAGGTAATATAAAGGTATATATAAAATGGAGTCAAAAATATGACCCTCGGATTTCGATGGATCTGCATGTTTTGAGCATTGCTGAGTATGAATCTACCATTTTTTAAACGTCTGTTTTTCTGTGTTTGTGTATGTCTACCATAGATGAACAAGGTAATATAAAAGCATATATAAAATGGAGTCAAAAATATGACCCTCGGATTTCGATGGATCTGCATATTTTGAGCATTGCTGAGTATGAATCTACCATTTTTTAAATATCAATTTTTCTGTCTTTGTGGATATCTATTATAGGTAAACAAGGTAATATAAAGGTATATATGAAATGGAGTAAAAAATATGACCCTCGGATTTTGATGGATCTGTATGTTTTGAGCATTGCTGAGTATGAATCTATCATTTTTTAAACGTCTGTTTTTCTGTGTTTGTGTATGTCTACCATAGGTAAACCAGGTAATATAAAAGCATATATAAAATGTAGTCAGAAATATGACTCTCGGATTTCGATGGATCTGCATGTTTTGAGCATTGCTAAGTATGAATCTACCATTTTTTAAACATCTGTTTTTCTGTCTTTGTGGATATCTATTATAGGTAAACAAAGTAATATAAAGGTATATATAAAATGGAGTAAAAATATGACCCTCGGATTTTGAAGTATCTGTATGTTTTGAGCATTGCTAAGTATGAATCTACCATTTTTTAAACAGCTGTTTTTCTGTCTTTGTGGATATCTATTATAGGTAAATAAGGTAATATAAAGGTATACATAAAATGGAGTAAAAATATGACCCTCGGATTTTGAAGTATCTGTATGATTTGAGCATTGCTGAGTATGAATCTACCATTTTTTAAACGTCTATTTTTCTGTGTTTGTGTATGTCTACCATAGGTAAACAAGGTAATATAAAAGCAAATATAAAATGGAGTCAAAAATATGACCCTCGGATTTCGATGGATCTGCATGTTTTGAGCATTGCTGAGTAAGAATCTACCATTTTTTAAACATCTGTTTTTCTGTGTTTGTGTATGTCTACCATAGGTGAACAAGGTAATATAAAAGCATATATAAAATGGAGCCAAAAATATGATCCTCGGATTTCGATGATATGCATGTTTTGAGCATTGCTTTAGTAAGAATCTACCATTTTTTAAACATATGTTTTTCTGTCTTTGTGGATATCTATTATAGGTAAACAAGGTAATATAAAGGTATATATAAAATGGAGTAAAAATATGACCCTCGGATTTTGAAGTATCTGTATGTTTTGAGCATTGCTGAGTATGAATCTACCATTTTTTAAACGTCTGTTTTTCTGTGTTTGTGCATGTCTACCATAGGTAAACAAGGTAATATAAAAGTAAATATAAAGTGGAGTCAAAAATATGACCCTCGGATTTCGATGGATCTGCATGTTTTGAGCATTGCTGAGTAAGAATCTACCATTTTTTAAACATCTGCTTTTCTGTCTTTGTGGATATCTATTATAGGTAAACAAGGTAATATAAAGGTATATATAAAATCGAGTAAAAATTATGACCCTCGGATTTTGATGGATCTGTATGTTTTGAGCATTGCTGAGTATGAATCTACCATTTTTTAACCGTCTGTTTTTCTGTGTTTGTGTATGTCTACCATAGGTGAACAAGGTAATATAAAAGCATATATAAAATCGAGTCAAAAATATGACTCTCGGATTTCGATGAATCTGCATGTTTTGAGCATTGCTGAGTATGAATATACCATTTTTTAAACATCTGTTTTTCTGTCTTTGTGGATATCTATTATAGGTAAACAAGGTAATATAGAGGTATATATAAAATGGAGTAAAAAATATGATCCTCGGATTTTGATGAATCTGTATGTTTTGAGCATTGCTGAGTATGAATCTACCATTTTTTAAACGTCTGTTTTTCTGTGTTTGTGTATGTCTACCATAGGTAAGCAAGGTAATATAAAAGCATATATAAAATGGAGTCAAAAATATGACTCTCGGATTTCGATGGAACTGCATGTTTTCAGCATTGCTAAATATGAGTCTACCATTTTTTAAACATCTGTTTTTCTATCTTTGTGGATATCTATTATATGTAAACAAGGTAATATAAAGGTATATATATGAAATGGAGTAAAAAATATGACCCTCGGATTTCGATGGATCTGCATGTTTTGAGCTTTGCTGAGTATGAATCTACCATTTTTTAAACGTCTGTTTTTCTGAGTTTGTGTATATCTACCATAGGTGAACAAGGTAATATAAAAGCATTTATAAAATGGAGTCAAAAATATGACCCTCGGATTTCGATTATATGCATGTTTTGAGCATTGCTGAATATGAATCTACCATTTTTTAAACATCTGTTTTTCTGTCTTTGTGGCTATCTATTATAGGTAAACAAGGTAATATAAAGGTATATATAAAATGGAGTAAAAAATATGACCCTCGGATTTCGATGGATCTGCATATTTTGAGCATTGCTGAGTATGAATCTACCATTTTTAAAACATCTGTTTTTCTGGCTTTATGTATGTCTACCATAAGTAAACAAGGTAATAAAAAGTATATACAGGGTGTTCTCAAAAGATTGAAACGCGCTTTAATTCTTTACATGTTGGAGCTAAGTGGGCAATGTAAATTACAAAAATGTTGAAAATAAGGTCGGAAATAAGACTACGTTAATGACATAATCCTCCCAATTATTTTCAAAAAGTTACATTTTTTAAATTTTTATACGACCCCCTTAGACAAATTGGGTCAATCAGAAATTTTTTATTTTTAATGCAAGAAGATCATTAAAAAAGCCAGCATATCTGTAGCTTTAAAATTGAACGAGTTATATTTAATTGAAAATTGAACATTGTGTATGGAGACCATATATCAAATTAGAAATGTAAATTTCTGACATATCACAAAAGAGATAAAACTGGATGATAATACATAGGATAACCAACCGCGTAGGGAGTACCGCTGCTTTATATGAACTCTGTCTGCGTAATGCTTTATTTAGATACATTTGTAATAAAAATTTTTGACACATATTAATGTATTTTTGATCTAAACAATTTCCATCATTTATGATCCCTATTTTCACTGATGAAACAGCCTTTCACATGGTACGGAAAAGTGGTATAAGTCAGAGTTTTCCCCTATCATAATTCAGTTGCGTTTAAAGATACAGATGTGTGGGTTTTTTTAATGATCTTGCTGCATTAAAAATAAAATTTTTCGGATTGGCCAAATATGTCTAAGGGGATCGTAAAAAATTTTTAAAAATGTAACTTTTTGAAATTTAATTAGAGGACTATTTCATTAACGTAGTCTTATTTCCTTCCTTACATTAAACACTTTTGCAATTTACATTGCAAAAATGTTGCAAGAAAGCTTTAATTTGAGTCCCATAATGTCGAAATTGGTTGATCGACAGGGAAATGATGTGTCGGACACATCAAGCTTTTTATGTTGTATTTCCTAAAATATTCTAGTATTTATTTCTTCCATATGATTTAACATTAAGTATATTATTCTACATTTGCTTTCCTTAATTTAAACTATTAAAGGTGAATCTTAATTTTCCGAGGCAGGAAAAACACTAGATATACAACATTTGAAGTACAACAAATAATATATATATATATATATATATATATATATATATATATATATATATATATATATATATATATATATATATATATATATATATATATATATATATATATATATATGAAGAATACATACATTTTTTCTTATATGAGGGTGTCTTCTTCCTGGTCACAAGTCCATCTATATTATGTAAATTATTCACTAATTCAGGCACAGCTTCGCTTCTCAAAACTATAAAATTATTCATTGATCTACGGTTTTTGCTATGATTGTTTAAAGTAGATCTTTCATCAATCTTCAAGCAGCAGATATTTCTTATATGAAATGTTAACAAATTCTTTCAAAATATTTTACCACCACGGTAAATCCAGAAGACGGTTAATGTGATTCCAGATAATCGAGGGTCTGTTGTACTTATTATACTTATTATTATTATTCTTATTATTCATGTTCCGACCAATATGGATTAAGGGGGCACAGACACCTTTGATATCCAAAAATAAGAAGGTTTTGAGTAGAGATTGCAAAAAATTGTTAAATGTGTTTTGAATGCTTCTTTTAAATTCAAAAGTACATATAATAAAATGCATAATATGAAATTTTATATTAAAAAAAAAGTCGAATCCTGCGAAAAGCAGCGCTGTTCGCCAGATATGCTTTTTTCACGCTGGGCAATATATCTTCCCTAGATTTCGACTGAAATAAAAAATATCAAATTAAATCTTGAAGTTTATATGATGTTTACCTATTATTATATTTAATCTTGATGTTTACTTATACTCAGTTACCATGGTAGCATTTTTATATTCAATGGAGGGGTAAAAACCGGCGGCTATAGAAGTGAAAGTCAATAACTTTTCTTTCAAAAAATCGTTTACTTTTTGCTATAAAATTACAAAAACCCTTAATTTCAAATTGGCTACGTAGCTCGCTGAGTGTCACTGTGTGGAAGAAGCATGCAAAATCTTTATAATTGTCTAACATGTTTGTGTCTTTTCAGATCTAGATCTTATAGAAACACCCTAGACGCCACCCTGGGAATCTGATTCCTTGCACACGTATAGTATCGACCACGATACCAAGCTAAAGAGCCGGATTCTCGATATTTCCTGAGGCTGAAGAAAACCGGAAGGTTTTCTCTCTCTCACAGAAAGTATTTTCAGAATCTCTTAAAGCCCCCTGGTGACTTAAAAAGTGGCATCTTTACACACTTATAGTGTCAACTACGGGACAGAACCTAACGGAAATGAATTATCGATTTCTCCCCCGGTGTCGGGGAGGGGGGGGCGGTCGACCAGGGGGTATAATCATCTGATTAACGTAGGCCCACGTAACGACCAACGTAGTCGAACCATGTTCTATCCTCGATGCCACCGAAAGCTATCCTCGTGTCTACGCGGAGTATGGGCCGATAAATCTGCATGTCCGAAATTCTATCTGAGAGATGATAGGTTAGGGGAAGGATTGTAAGGTTTCTGTGGTTGCCACACCCCCATTGGGTTTTGGTCCAAATTGGATGGCACTTTTCTAGCCATCCAAACAAGTAGCTTCAGATAGGTTTGATGATCTGGGTAGAAAGGAGAAATATGTATCGACCAAGGGGCAGAGCTAACCGAGACAATTTTTCATTAAGACTATTTCTCCTACGTTAAGCGCTATTCATTGCTAAACAACATATAGATTGTAATAAAAAAACGCAACTTCATTTTTACACTGTTTTTGACAGGTTTAAATACTAATATAAATCGGTCGAAAATTGATCGAAATACTATGACAACTAATTTTCAAAAATTGATTTCGACTTGTGTCAATATACTTACTCTTTATATGTAAACCGTTTATAGGCATTTCTTTATGAAATCTGAACTTAATATATTTGAGATATGGCTCTTTTAGAAATATATATATATATATATATATATATATATATATAAATTCTGAGGGTATTTTTAGGTGTATGTGCCCTCTTAAAGAACTTTTGTTCCAGAGAATGTCCATTACGTTATTGCAATATGATAATTTCGTTACGTTATTGCAATATGATAATTTCATTTTAACTTTCATTCAAGATGATGAGAGCATTCCCTATCAAAAGAATTCAAATAGATGGTTGTGAAGGCGTGAAGATATATATGGCGTCTAAGGCGGCCATGAGAAAAACGGAAATCATTATCGGCACTTCCGCATCGATTACCATAGAACTTCCTGATGTAAGTATTCTAATAATAAAGTAAATGAAGTGAAAAGCTTAACTAGACATTCTTACTTAAGCTTTTATTATCAATATCGCCCTGTTAAAATCTAATCGTATTTGGAAGAGGGGGAGGGGGAGTAAAGGGAGGCAGAAAAGAACGCCTGTGCACAAATGCCCAAGGCGATTATAGCTCGCCAAGCACCTCCGCTTCAGAAGTGACGTTAAACTAAATTTGTCTTTTTATTCCATCACCTACATAGTACATTGTGAAATATTCGGCAACCTTTACTCATTTTTTTAACACTTTACAACAAAGTTTAAAAGTGTTTATGACTTTGTTCATTCAGTCTGTCTGTCTGTCCGTTAGCACGATAACTGCCGTAAAAATGACTTAATCAAAATGAAATTTTAGTATGTTGTTCAGACGGTCTGTAGGACCTATGGGAATATAAATGAATAATATCACCCAATTAGTTTTGGATTGAACCCGGGTTGAAAAAATGAAATACATTGAGCCCAATGGGAACTAATTTTTCAAACATTTTTTAAGCGGATTTAAAATTCACAAATTGCTTCGAAAATTTTAGGTAATATTCAAATTGTTCCATAAAATATATAAAAAAAATTCAGCGAAATATATTCAGTAGTTTTTTAAACAAAAATTAAAATAATAATTACACCTCTTATATGAAACGATCACGTGACCATGATATGAAACGATCACATGACCCACTTCAAAATGATATATGGCATCCATCTTGTTTCAAAATCGTGATTTTTTAAAGTTCTTTTTAATTCATATTGAGTGTTGTATCCGTCCTAAAACTATTTTATTTTTGCTTAAATTCTGTGCATCTACATACTGAAACAACGTAATGACAATATATTTGAGTTTGATTGCTCATCTAAATTTGATTATTTCTACAACTAAGCCTATTTTTCACGTATGTAAAATGTAAACAGCAAAATATGTAGAATGAGTTGTATTTTAGAATTCCTGTATTTTTTTAACACAAAATAATTTAGTCCATGGAGTCTGCATGGCTGATATGAATGAAATATTAATTGATTTTATAAAGAGAAGGACGATTTTTTTCGATGAAGTTTTAAGCATAGAGTTTAATTATTTGTAGCTCCATGGTCTTAAATAAAATGTTTAAATAAAATAAATTATTATAGTATTGTGACGAATGAAATGAATGGGAGAAAGTTATGAATGAAATCCTGTTTTTATAGAGAGATCCAGGCGTGTTATTTTTTCTATGACATCATTTGAATTAATTTCAGTTGTTTTCGATGAAGTTTTCAAATATAATAAATTATCGTAGTATTATGATAATTCTAAAACTATTACCGAGGAATGTGTAACATTTTAGAGATGTTTAAACCAGGCAATTTATATTTCAATGCCGTCATTTGAATGAAGTTCATTTTCTTCGATGAAGGTTTAAGTTTTCAAATATAATAAATTAATGCAGTATTGTGATAAGTTTCAAAATATTACCGAGGAATGTATTGCATTTTAGACTTGTTTAAATAAAATTGCATTGAAGTTGGAAAGTGTTTCATAATCAATGCTTTAAGCATGATTGATCTTTCTTGTTTAGTACTCTGTTGATAATTTCGACAAACTGATAAGAAAAGCCAAAACTACAGGCGTTCTTGACAATGCCAGTTTTATTTCTGAAAAATTCAGCTAATTATTGTATTAGCGTTATATATATATATATATATATATATATATATATTCCATTGATATTTGTTGATTATCTTCAGCTTCATGACTAGAAATTTGCATTTTTTTTCCATTTGATGATGATTCTCTATTTAATAATTCTTTTTATTATGTAGGCATATTTTAAAGTTGGAGACTTTATCTTCTCTCTATTCTATCATTAGATTTTCAAACTATTGTATATATATATATATATATAAATTGAAAGATTTTAATCGAAAATTATGCATAAACTACTGTATGTACAAAAAAACCCATCTCTAGCATATCTGTTACAAATGAGTAACTATAGACCAAGACTAAGGATAAAGATAGAAGGTAACATATCACTACAATGGAAAGGGGGATGAGAAGAATATTAGGATACAAAATTCACAATTAAAAGTATATAAATATATTAAAAAGAAAAGACGGCAAAAATGAGAAAAGGCAATAATAATTAGCTCAAGATAAAAGATTAAGACATAGAGAACAATCAATTGAAACTACACAAAAAATGGCGGTTAGTTCGAAATTGCATTCTCATCAGGACAGCCATACAATTCGAATTAAAACCGATAGAATAGCCAGTTTCTGACAATGGCGATAGTATTTAACTATAGACACCATTGGAACTGTCTACTGGCTAGTGGAAGGAGAAAAATAAATCAATTGAATTACAAATCAGAAAAATAATATCTCCTCGAACAGAAATATGAACTCACAAGCATTGTTACCACGAGTAAGTTGAACAAGCGACTGAGCATTTCACCTCACTTCGTCAATGCGAGAGGGCACCGGAATGAATACATTTGAACGATACATATTATGTATGGAGACTTTCAAAGATAGTAATCAGTATAGGACTCAGGACAAGTGGAAAATAGTCATTCGAAAATAGTAAACAGTATTAGACTCAGGCCAAGTGGTAAGTTAGGTGATAAGAATGGGTGAATTCTCAAAATTGAGTTATCCAATCAAAGATAAATAATGCATGTGTGAAATTATTACGTGGTATATTTGTATATATATATATAATCAAAGAGTTTAAATATAAAAAAATACTAAGCATATGAAACTAGTAAGTTTAATAATACAAATGTATTAAAAAACGATACAATTAAAACTAAATCTACTTATTGCGCTAGTGCAGTATATAAATAAGATGAAATTTATAAGTAATAAAGATGAATTAAAATAGAATTATTGAAGAGAAATAGTAAAGCATTCGTAACAAACAACAATAATATTCAAATACAAATCAGAAAAAACTTAAGAGAATGCTATAAACCACTCATTATATTTAAAACAAATATATTAAAGAAAAATGGAATATCAATTAATAGAATAAAGGTGAGGTAATAGTAAAATCTTCAAGGAGCGACTCATATACATCAGCTTTAATTAGCACATTTCATTTATTGACTTGTTACTGTGAACAAAAGGTCAATAGTAGCCTTTATGTGCTAAAAAAGGAAACTGATTGAGAAATTTATAAAACTAAAAAGAATTGAAAATCTTTAACATTGAAGAAAATAGCTTTCAAATTAGGCCTAGCTTTGGAATCCATAACCAAGAATCGATTAGAAACTGTTGCAGAAACTGTTGTAACGAAGAAGAATATACGTGCATAACAGTTGAGGAAGTAGACAAAATTGCGATTCAGCCCAGCAGTTTGTTTAAATTTAAAATGGCACTAAGGGAAGAAGAAACTATAGACACAATTGTAGTTATTGATATTGAGTCACAGGAACCAATCTGTCAAGTTATCACTGATAAATAAATAGCTAGGGCAGCTACCAATCAGAATATTGAAATGGAAGACGTTTGTATGTATAGTAGTGCATATGATCCTTCAGATTTATGCGTGATCTTCGGAAGTCTCAAATGCTACAATCGATAGCCTGACGGTCTACGGCTAAACAGGGGCGTAATGTCCAAGATTCATAGCATTGTTGAATTGATCTTTACAAATAATTCTTTTTTGACCTTGAGTTGAATAGGAATGACCTTAGCATTCGGAAATCGCGACACAAATCGCCTATTTCTGAGTAGATCACTGATTAAGGACCCATAAATCTATACTGATTTTATTTTCGCCATCCTATTGCGGCACTATTAAAAATTTAATAGACTATAATAGGCGCCTCATTAGAATTTTCTAGTGCTGTAATGAAGCACATTTGTTCTCCCTTAACTTCTACTTTCAAAAATCTCTATTTCTATCCTCATTTAATTTCAGTAGTAGGTAAAAGCTAGAATTTTCCCAGTCTAGGGATTCCAACAGTCCTAATTCCTTGGTTCTTGAGTGTGATATGTAGTTGCAGTCTTTCTACTAAAAGAAAAACAAATAAGATCTGCAAGTGCTGACTTTTGCATTCTGTAAACTTTCTTCTTTAACAAACAACTAAGTACATAACATAAGAACATACATTTAGAACATAATAAAATAGACAACTATCTTTTAACACTGAAAGTTGAGCATTAAAATAGCAGTTCTCGTTTATAACAGGACTGCCCTTATAACAGAAGTGGCTTGATGTCGCCGAAAACCAGGATTCACGATATTTTGAACAATAAATAGAATATTCATATTCTACAATATATACAAACCTTTTTGCAAAAATAAAGAAAATATACTTTCTAAAATTAAAATTTAGTCGATAATATATATACGTATATATATATATATATATATATATATATATATATATACACTCATGTCCAAAAGTTAAGCATAGTCCGTAAAATGACAAAAATTCGGAGTTAATACAATGGTTCACAATCAGTTACGGAGAATCGTGGTACGAAGGTAAATCATTGTGCATATGCAAAACAGTTCAATCGACGTCTACATGCGCAAAGTTCTGGCGCATATCGCAACGAGTATAAAACGGCCTCGAGCGGCATGGCCAGTTGAGGCAGAATTCCGCAGCTGTTGTGGTACGGAGCATTGTTAACAATAGAAAAGGACGAAAGATGCTAACTGGACATGTTTTTGAAGGGACGAATTATTGGAATGCTGGATTCCGGTCTATTCCAAATTGAAGCGTCTCGAATCCTGAATGGACCTCAGTGTGTGATCTCCAGACTACGGCAGAGGTTTCGAACTACTGGGGATATTACCCGACGACCAGTACCAGGTCGGCCAAGGGTAACAACCGCTCTGCAAGACCGATATTTGGTGATAAATGCGCGACGTCAGAGGAACTTTTCTGCCAGATAACTGGGTTCAGCCCTAACAGCCACCACAGGAGTCACTGTTTCGAGTCAACCCGTTTACAGGAGACTCAGGTACGTTGGTCTCCATACCAGACGACCAGCAGTTTGCATCCCTTTGACGTCTGCACAGAAACGCGCTCGTTTACAGTGGAGTATGGAACATCGGCAGTAGAGTGGACAACAGTGGGGGCAATGTCATGTTCAGTGACGAGTCCAGGTTTAGCCTACAAACTGATTCTCGTCGTACCACGATCTGGAGAGAACGTGGAACGCGTTTTTACCCGGGAAACATCACAGAATGACATCGTTTTCCATTTGGGGGAGTCATGGTCTAGGTAGGCATTATGATGGACGGTTACACAGACCTTCACATCTTTGACACGGGGTCGGTTACCGGTCAAAGATACAGAGACGAATTCCTTGAGCGTACCATTTGATTGTTTCGAGGTACTGTTGGTCCTGATTTCATATTCATGGATGATAACGTGCCTTTTGACGGTGCGGTCTTGGTCGACGACTTTCTTCAAACTGAAGATATCCAGCACATGCCTGCCAACTCTCCTGATCTGAATTCAATAGAGCATGTGTGGGATATGCTCGAGAGACATCTTGCATTCCTCCGCTACCCTCCAAGCTCCGTTCCGAGATTGAAAACTGCTCTCCGTGAGGCTTGGAACTTTTTGAGCACACAACTCATCCAAAACCTCATCGAAAGTATGGGAAATCGTTGTGCAGCATGCGTGGCTACCCGAGGTTCCCACACACCGTATTAAACTGCAGCATCATATTGTTTTAATCATTCTGTTTCATTGGAGTATACGCTCGCATTGTGACCCCTTTTTCTTTCAACCCTTCGTTTTTAGATAATAAAAGTCGTTATTATCCTTGTTTTGCATTGTTTTCTTCTTCTATAACCATATTACACCCGCATATCGCGTTTCCTTCCATTCCGATGTAGATTTCCTGAAATTTTCACATAAACAGCAACTATGCTTAACTTTTGGACATTATATATATATATATATATATATATATATATATAAACTTGTTTTTAAAAGATCTCTTAAAATAGACTTATTAAAGAAGAACTTATTAAAGGAATTTATTAAGAGTGTCATTTCAACTCAAATGAATTTTACTTTTTGGGGTGTCATAAATATCTATTAACTTCAGAAATTTTCAAGATTGTTGATTTGTAATCCAAAACTGATGAAAGTGTAATGTTTCAACTAGATTTCTTCATTCTACACTATTATATTTATTGTACTATATTATACTTACTTTTATACATTTTATTTTTAGGAACCACCGGTAAAACTCCCTGAGTCATTAAGGTTTACTTACAACTCAAGAAGTAAATTTGAATATAAAGCTTGTCGTAATAAAAGATATGTTTAGGGTTTTTATTACAAACTTTTTTTTTTTATTTCACTGGGAAGGGAAGGTAGAGGAGGTTTGATACAGTTTTTTTATGTGAAGCATTTCAGCACTTCGGGTACGGATTTAATCATGTAAGAAATGTGACGAGTATGAAACGGAAACATGTATCGGAAATCACATCACTAGCAGGAACCATTTTCATACCGAGAAAATCTGAGTCATTTGTCCTTGGCAACAAATTCGGTTGATTTGGAGACGAATTTAGTGCAATATCGCCAAATTAATGACTTTTCAAGAGTTCTTAAAATTTTTCGAATTTTGTAGATTGGCCAAAAACTTCAGATGTTGCGTGCTTCATCCAGAACTTTCCACAATAAACTCATCATCGTTCAGTTGGATTGGTGAAGTGATTCGAGTAAAATTGTTTGCTGAATTAGAATCCAATAAATAATTTTTCTTCTTATTCTGTTATACCCTTTAAGTTGTAGTACAAAACAATTCTGGTAAAAATATAAAAAAATAAAAATAAATAAATTTTAAATTAAAAATATCGAAACCTTTCCTTAGTACATTGTATCATTGTCATACACAATACACAATACATATCAGTCTTTTCCAACTCACTATATTTTTTTAAACATATTTTTCTTAAAATGTAAATATTTTTAAGAGTGCACTTACACCTGAGATTCACAAAAATAAAAGGCTTTGAGCTTGTATTGCAAAAAATTGCCAAACAATTTTTAAAGTCCTTTTTGCAATCAGAAGTACATATGATAAAATGCAAATTACAAAATTTCTATTGGGGAAAAAAAAATCTGTCGAATTCTGCACATAGCATCGATTTTTGTTTGACTTTTTTTTTTTTTTTTTATCCCCGGTTGTCAGAATACCAAGGATTTCAACTGAATTAAATAATAAAATAATTCAAGCAAATACTAGAGATTGAAACTATACGCAGTAAGCTTGGTAGAATTTTTTATATCCAACGTGTGAAAAAAATTGCGTCCATGGAAACAAAACTCAAAGCTTTTTCACATTCTTTTTCTTATTTTTTTTGTGATAAAATTTTAATAAAAGCCTTAATGGCATTTTTTTACGTAGCTAACTGCTGCGTACTACTGTTTGGAAGAATCATACCAGGTTTTAAGGAAATTCGTCAAAAATTGGTCGAGATATCATGACAGCCGATTTTTCAAAAAAGATTTCGAGAAACATGCTCGTAAATGCGGTACCGAGCATTTGTATTTGTGTCAGTATAATAGCTGTATTTGAGCCATTTATATGTATTTCTTTATTAAATTTTAGCTTAATATTTCTGAGGCATCGTACTTTTAGAAAATGAAAAATAAACAAAATCGGGTTTTTTTACTCATCTAGGTGTATGTATTGTCTTAAATAATATTTAAAGTCTAAATTATAAAATGCACTTTTGCTTTCATAAAATAATTGTTTACAATTAATTTAAGTTCTTAGTTTTCAAGCTATAATATTTGCAATGATCAACTGTAATTATATCAAACCTCGATATTAGTAGGGCGACTTGATACATGAAATGGAGTGGTTTGATGCATTTTAATTAAAAATAAAAGGAATAGAATACAACTCGCACATTATCGATTTCCAAAGAAATGGTATTCAGTTTAGTTCTACATTAAAAAAAATCTGATGTGGGCAACACATGACTTTCCTTATATAATGCAATGAATTCACTAGTTTTACAGCCAAAAAATAATGTATAAGATCCACGGCACTGTGTTTTTATTGTTGAATTGTACATTTAGCGATTTTCCAGATGACAACCTGTAAAACTATTTCAAAATACTCAATTAACTTAGACTTCGCACAACTCTAAATAAACAGTCATCAATATTGATGACATCCTCAATAAGCGATATAGATTAAAATACCTTGATAATTACGTCATCAATTAGGCATAATTTTCATTCATTTAACGTCATTTTTGCAATTTTAACGATATTTTTGTCAATCTGGGGGCGAACTATCGCCAAGTTGGAAATACTTTGCTAAATTATTCGCTGAGTTTGTCAAATGCATCACTAAGTGTTACAGACAAACGGAGAGAAGAGTATTTCTTATATACTAGAACGCATGACGGAAATCAGAATTTGGGAGACCATATGACGGAACTCAGAATTTAGGAGACATTACTTCCCATTTGCCGCCATTTTTATCAATTTGGCGACATTTTTGTCATTTTAGCAACATTTAAAATAGTCGTCAAGTTGGCGACATCCCGCTAAATTTCTCGCCAAACGTTACGGATGGACGGAGAAATGTGTTATTCTTATAGTCTACGTTTATGGTCTTTCCAAGATATTGAACTTTCATCATCTAGTCGTCATTTTCATTGATTTAGAGTCATTTTTATTAATTTAGCGATATTTTCGTTAATTTGGCAACATTTAAAAATGTCGCCAAGTTGGCGGCATTCCAACAAAATTTCGATTGGAACTAGCTAGATCCATGAGAATGATATCACCAAAATTATCGCATGATATTACGTATGTAAAATGAACATATTACACAATAGATAATATTTTTTTATTTTATATTTGAAAAATTGTTTGATTTTTTGATAAATATTTTGAAAAATCTGCAATATCTCGAAAACGGGTCATGCTAGCGTTCTAAAATTTATCTTAATCGTTTTCTAATTAAAAATTACATAGGAATTGACTATTTGCGAAACTTTATTAAATGTTTTAATTTTTGATGATTTTTTCAAAATTTTATTCGAAAATTTAGGGGGGGGGGGGGGGTCTGAACATTCGATTGCGTATAAAAACAATAGGCTTCCAGTATTAATGGATTGTAATTTTTGTACCATATTTCGCTCGAATAGGTTTATTTGTTCGTCAGTTATCATCTCCACAGACTCACTGACACACACACAGACATCCTCTCAAAAACGTCCGATTCGTGTTCAGGGTTGCTTGAAATGTGCTCTCCCGTCGAAAACTTGAATTCGAATTTTCGACCGCGTCACAATACTTTCCTTATACATTATATGCATATAAGGAAAGTAAAAATATAGAGAAAAATGAATAAAGAGTTAATTTTTTGACAAAAACTCATCATTATCTTCATTTGAGGAACTTAAATACTAATATTTATTTTTTTGTTAGTAGTCTTATATGGCCTATATTTAGATTCATATATGGATCTTAATTTTTTTTTAGTTTATAAAGTGGCCGGGCATTCACATTCTTTTAAAAAATTGTTTTGTAAAAAATATGAAGATTTAAAAAAAGTAATGTTTTTATTTAAAGTGCACCCTTTTATCATTTCTCGTGTGTTTCTACATCGCCATACCAATTTATAAAGCAATAGAATAAATATTAAAGAAAATAAAACATTTGGTTGTTCGTCCATCTTAAAATATGTGCTGAGGTAATTTATAAATAAATTAGAAAATTTGCAAATTTTGATAGTTATTAAAGCTCTACAAGCCTCATATATCAATCCTCCCCCTTCTACCATAGTAGTTAATGTCTTAGCTCAAATTGTACTATCTCATGGCTAGTGCTTCTTATGTAAAAATATGCTATTTATCTCCTACAAATTATACGCATTTAGCTCTTAATTATCCTAAAATATCAATTTTGGGAAGGAAATGTTAAAATTTTTCTCAGGATTCTTATAAACTTCAAATTTAAACTAACTCAGAGCCTAATGGTTTTTACTTTCCATATATACATATAATGTATTATGAAAGTATTGTGAAGGCGCCGAAAATTCGAATTCGAGTTTTCGACGGGAGAGCACTTTTCAAACATCCCTGATCACGAATCGAACATTTTTGAGGTGTTGTCTGTGTGTGTGTGTGTGTATGAGAGAGAGAGAGAGAGAGAGGCTGTGGGTCTGTGGAGAAGATAACTGACGAACGAATGGAGCGATTCTAATGAAATTTGGTACAAAAATTACAATCCGTGAATACTGGAAGTCTATTGCTTTTAAACGCAGTCAAATGTTCAGACCGCCCCCCCCCCCCCTAAATTTTCGAGGGAAATTTTGAAAAAATCATAAAAAGATCAAAACTTTTAATAAAGTTACGCAAATAGACATTTCTTATGTAATTTTTCCTTAGAAAACGATTGACATAAACTTTAGAAAGTTAGCATGAACCGTTCTCGAGATATTGCGCATTTTTCAAATAAATGTAAAAAAAAATCCCATAAATTAAAAAAATATATTAACTGTTGAGAAACATATTCACTTTTCATATTTACCATACGATAAATTGGGTGATATCATTCTCGTGGATCTAGCTCTTTCCATTCATGAGAAAAGATATTTTGAGTAATAATTTTGTATTTGAACGCCAATGGTCATTTATCTGCTATAAGAATAACTTATTTCTCCTTTCAAAACTCTTGGCGAGATTTTGGCGGCGAATTTAGCAAAATGTCGCCAACTTGGCGACTTTTTAAATGTTGCCAAATTAACATTGCATTATGTAAGGAAAGTCATGTGCTGCCCACATCAGATAAATTGTCTTCTAGATCAGTGGGCTTCAAACCTTCTAAAATTTGTTTTCTTCATTTTTTACATCAATATAAAACTTGTCTTAAGAAAAAAATTACGAAAGAAAATATTAATTTTTCTTGCGTACCCCCATGTATCGATTCGCGTACCCCAGTTTAGAAACCACTGTTCTAGTTTACTTTACTGTCTTCAAGCATATTTGTATCGACCTTTCTTTCCCAAGTATCAAACCTCCAGCACCTCCTCTACTCTTAAAGTCACTGGTAACCCCAGTAGTTTGATTTTGTTTTACTTATACAGGGCCATCATAACATCAAATTGCATTTAATTAGATATATGTCAGCCTATTTGTATAAAAAGATATCTGTATTATCATGATATAAAATATACCTGTAATAGCTGAATGCTGCATTTTATTTTGTATGCCCGTATTAAGTTAAATATTCTCTTATTATGGTGATAGTTGTGATATTTTGTATGTGAATTATAATTAATGGTAGTAACTTTTGTATGCAAATTATTATTAGTAATTTAGTATGCAAATTGTACACATTTTCATATTTTGATGAGATTTATTAATCCCAGAATTGACGTGTATTTTTGACTGTATACATTTATTCGCCAACAGTGATATTCTTATGTGGTATGTATGTATGCAAATTGTAGTTTCTTACTAAGATTGTAATAGGGCAAAGTTGGTAAGTGTGTGGCAGCGGGGAAAGTGTAATTGTGGCTTATCAATTAATAAGCACATTTCGGAATTAAAATCAGAGAAAAGAAGATGTTTTGTTTACTTATGTATACATATTAATTTAAATCAGTTGCATGCAAACTGAAATAGTTGCTTGATGTCAAAGTAGTGTAGTTGCTATAATCCACATTTCAGAAGTTTGCAGATCCTGCATTTTTGCATGTAGAGTTATGCAAATTTGGTCTGTAGCTATAATTTATAAGTAGAACTCAGCAGTGCAATTCATTTAATCTTATAATAATCATATTAGTAATACCAGCCATAATTTTTGCATGTGAAGTACGTATTATAATGGAGACCTGAAAATAAAGCTCATTTCTATAAATTTACTATTTTAGGCGATTTTGAACGTGTCCAAACTGCTAAAAATTTCTTTTTATTTTCAAAATAATGAATTGTTAGCATATCTTATTCTGTTGAGGTTTCTAGGTTTTTGACACCCTTGTGTAGCTGCTTACAAAATAGCTTATAACTCAACATTGAATTGAGATAACAGCATGATTTTTTTTTCATATTCTTACTGCTGAAGAAAATATTATATTTGCCTTATATAATTGTAGAAAACCCAGGCGACCCGACTCACCCTAGGGTATGAGCACCAATTTGAGTGGCCGGTTTTTATGTTATTGTGAAAATGTGATTGAGATCCATACAAAAATTACACATACCCTATAAGCTGGGGGTAATTGTAATCACGTAGCCTCACTTCACTTAAATTTGATAAAGAAAAAAATAGCAAAATATAAATAAATTTGGGAAAATTTTCCCTGTTATTAAAAATAGTAAATATTATATGTGCAAAATTTGAGATCTGTAGATATAATAACTAAGTAACAAGATGGTTGTGAAGTTAAACTATACAAAATGTGGCTACACTTACTCGACTACTCCCTGTATTTCTAATTGGAGGCAATTTTTGAGAATTTTTATCTTGCTATCTGCAATATCATGTAACACCATGAAATGGTTCAACATTGTGGAATTGAATAAAAGTATATATTTAAATAATTACTTTCCTAGTCATATATTTGTTGAAAATTGGACGACAGGATTGATATTTTACACATCAGTTTATGAATTATTCTATTTTTATGCATTTCTGAAGTAAACATTTCTCTTGAGTATGTGCAAAAATTTAATTTATCCAGCCGATTGGTAGCTAGAGGGCGGTCGTGTGCACTGGCCGGGTTGAAAGAGTTAATCTTCGAGGTTAATGAGTGTCGGCGAACAAGGGGTGGACCTTCGACGGGCGATTACACCTGCGTAACAGGCGACACGAAAGAGCTAGTTTCGGCATGAGCTCTTTGAGCGCCAGCCAGTAGGAGGCGAAACTCTCGACTCGCGAAGCCAGTTACTAGAATTGGGAAGCGAGCAGGGAGAAGAGCTCCATAGTTTCGTAAATGAAAACATAAATTATTCACCAGGACTCAACAAATAGTCATGGCTGAGAGAATGAAAGAAGGGAAACTTCTTCTAACGCTATCTGTTGAGCTTTAGGTGATCAATGATTTCAGTTTTTTGGAGTCCCTGGGATGGAAAATTCCAGCTTTTAATCTCCTGCGGAAATTAAAGGGGTGTAGAAATAGAGATCTTTGAAAGTAGGAAATTAAGGAGAAAAGGATACTAGTAGAGGAGAGCAGTCGGTTCACCTGCAGAGGCGGGAGGGAATTTCGTAATCCTGAACGAGGGGGGGGGGAGGAGAGGGGTATTTTTGCAAAAGGGAATTTTTTTTGCGTTTTCATTTTTCAGAAACCTTTTTGAGTCTGGCAACGGTATCGTGGTCTTGTACGAGGGTATTGTTTTTTCGCTTAATGAATTTTTTAATGAGGTAAAGGGGGTGTATAGAAACTTTTAAGAGATAGCAACACCTGGGGTTCACCGGCAGAGGCAGAGTAGAACCATCAGCGCCGCCTGTCGGTGGAAAAAGGAACTACCCAAGATGGCACTTGGGAATTTTTCAAAGATTCAAAGTAACTATTTGAGGGGTGGCAGTATCTGGGGCTCACCTGCAGACTCATCAGCACCGCCTAGCGGTGGAAAAGGAAACTGCCCAAGTCGATACTTGGGAATTTTCGTAGAAACTTTTTTAAGAGATGGCAACACCTGGGTTCATCTGCAGAGGCGGAGCAGAACCATCAGCGCCTCCTAGCGATGGAAAAGGGAACTACCCAAGACGATACTTGGGAATTTTTCAGATTCATGGAAACTTTTTAAGAGATGGCATCACCTGCGGAGACGGAACAGAACCATTAGTGCCGCCTAGTGGTCGAAAGGGGACCTACCTAAGACGATACTTAGTAATTTTTTCACTTAATGAATTTTTTCAATGTGGCAAAGGAGGGTGTATAGAAACTTTTTAAGTTGTGGCAACACCTAGGCTTCAATAATAGAGGCTCAGCAGAACCATCAGCTCCACCAACCGGCTGAAAGGGGTACTATCAAAGACAGTAGTTGGGAACTTTTTGTTTAATATTGGGGTTGCTATGACAACACCTGGGGTTCTGCGGCAGAGGCTCAGCAGAACCACCAGCGCCACCTACCGTCTGAAAGGCGTACATTTTAGACAGTACTTAGCATTTTTTAAATGTAAGTATCTCACATGGGGGCATTTTTAAAATACAAACACTGGAATAGACATGTACGAATGTCTATCATGTGAAAAAAATTGTAAATGCGAGTTTTGAACACTTCAAACAAGTACTTACATGGACAATCCCCTTTAAAAATGTAATATCAGGCATAGGATCGTCAGTAATGTGTGTGTGTGTGGCAGATGTAGCATCTCCAATATTACTAGTTAAATCATACATGGCAATATATGAATAAGAGAGAGCACTTGAAGCACAATCTGACAATACGAAATTCTCGTCTAGAATGATCAAATTACCGTCCGAAGGCTGCCCACATCCCCTCAGCATCCATTTCTAAAGAAAAAATAGTTCTTGGAATATTCCTCCTCCAAGGTTGTGACAAGGTCACCCCTTTAACATACCCATCTCTAAAGAAAAAAAATAATTCTTGGACTATCCCTCCGCCAAGGTTGCGACAGGGTCAGCCTTTAAACTTAGTACAAGTTATTATAATTACATACACTAATCCTAATGAAATAGACGAACCCCATATTTTTTTAAGTTAATTGTGAATAGAATCGGAGTATTTTTTAAATGTGAGTACCCCATATGAAGCACTTTTTAAAATATAAACACTGGAATAGAGATGTATGAATGTCCATCATGTGAAAATTTAACATATACGTGTTTTCAAAGTTTCAAGAACTAACAAATGTGATTTTGCATTTAGTGAAATTTAATAAACGTGATTTTCGACTTTTCAAAAACTAACAAACGTGATTTTCGACTTTTCAAAAACTAACAAATGTAATTTTGGATGTTTCAAAAAACGCATGTGTGTTATTCTTAGCCAAAATTTAACAAATACATGTTTTCAGTTTTCAAAATTTAACAGAGGTAAGTTTTCTACTTTCAAAATTTAACAAATGTAAGTTTTCAACACTTTAAAAACCACCAAATGTGATTTTCAGCGTTTCAAAAACAACATGTGTGCTAATTTTCCTATGGAAAATAACGTGTGTTTTCACACCTGTGCTATTTTTAGCAAAAATTTAACAAATGTAAGTTTTCACCTTTCAAAAAATCGTGAATACGTGTTTTCAACACTTCAAAAACCAACAAATGGGATTTTTAACTTTTCGAAAACCAACAAATGGGATTTTCAGCTTTTCGAAAACCAACAAATGGGATTTTCAATGTTATAAAAACAACACGTGTGCTAATTTTCCTATGAAAAATAACATGTGTTTTCGTATGTGTGTTATTTTTAGGCAAATTTTAACAAATACAAGTTTTCGGACATAAAAAAAATCGCAAATGTAAGTTTCCAACTATCAAAAAATCACAAATGTAAGTAAGTTTTCAACACTTCAAAAAACAACAAATGTGATTTTGCACTTAGTGAAATTTAACAAATATGATTTGCAACGTTTCAGAAACAACATGTGTGCTAATTTTCCTGTGGAAAATAACATGTGTTTTTGCATGTGTGCTACTTTTAGGCGAATTTCAACAAATATAAGTTATTAACTATCAAAAAATCGCAAATACGTGTTTCCAACACGTATTTGCGAAAAAAATCGACAAATGTGATTTTCAACTTTTCAAACACCAACAAATGTGATTTTGTATGCAGTAAAATTTAACACAAGTAATTGTACATAGAGTAAAATTTAACACATATAATTTTTTAAGATGGCGGAAACACCTAACGAGGTGATAAGTGTGATACACATGGCTAGCGCATAACGGTGGAAAGGAATGTCAGGGTAGTTTTTTAAAGACGAGACTTTGAAATTTTTTTAGTAAATCAAGCATTTAGGGTTATTTAATGGATTGAAAAACACATACTGATGGGGTATATGTGATATGAATGATCAGTCAGTACATAGCAATAAAATGGGGAACTGTGGTAGTTTTATAAGAACGGGACTTTGAAGTTTTTAACTATATGGAATATGTACTAACATTTTGTAAGGTGGCATCACCTACAGAAAGAGTATGAAGTGAATCCATCACCGACAGCTAGAGATGAAATGTCAAACTAGGTAAATATTGTTACGGTGGGGCTTTAAATTCTTTAACTAAATGTGGTGTTTCAGAGCTTTTAAAGGGTCGGAAACGCTTACTGAGGTAGCATGTCTGATACGTATAACCGATATATAGCAGTGAAATGGAGAACTAGTAGAGTTTTTTTAAGGTTAGGTCTTAAAATTTGTAGGTAAATACGATTTATACTAACTGTTAAAAAGTCGGAAACGCTTAGTGAGAGGGCATGTACGGCACACATAGTCGACATCCACCGATGAAATACAGATCTAAGGTAGTATTTTTAGGAGAAAACTTTAAAATGTTCAAGTAAATAGAGTGTATAGAAGCATTTAAAGAGATATAAGCGCATGATAAAGTAATATCCATGACACGCACAACTAATATATAGCAGCGAAATGGAAAATTTGATTATATTTTAGGATTGAACTTAAAATTTTCAAGTAAATAAGACGTTTAGCAACTTTTAGAGGATGGAAACGCCTACTACGATGATATGATTTGAATACAACACTGCTACATAGTGCTGTAAAGGGACTACTAATATAATTCTGAAGATAAAAACTCTATATTTTTTAGGTAAATGGGTGTATAGTAACTCTTAAAGGTGTGAAAACATCTACTTAGGTGGTATGGGGTATATCCATCCCCGATACATAGTGATGGAAAAGCTATAGTAGAGTAGTTTTTAAAGATAGAACTTTATAAAGTTTTTTCAGTTAAATGGAGAATATAGTAATTCTTAAAGACTGGTAATGCTTAGCGAGTGGGTTAGTATAATACGCATGGCCGGCATATAACTTTAGAAAGGGTTATTAGAGTAATGTTTAAAGATATGACTTACGATTTTTAAACTAAATGAGATGTTTGAAAATCTTTAAAGGACTATAAACATATGATAAGGTAGTATACATCATGTACAAAACCAATGCATTGCAACGAAAGAGGAAACTAAAGCTCCCTTTTAAGGATAAAACTTTAAATTTTTTAGGTAAATAGAGTGTTCAGAAACATTTAAAGGGATGGAAACGTCTAATGAGGCGTAATAGGGATGTATTCATCCAAGACACCTAGCGCTGAAATTAAGAACTAGGGTAGATTTTTAAAGACAAGACTTTAGAATTTTTAGATAAATGACAATTTATACTAACTTTTAAAGGGATGTAAACGCCTAGTGAGGTGGTTTGGGATGAATACAACACCGATGCATTGCAGAGAAAGGAAAACTTCAGTATTTTTTAAAGACTGAACTTTAAATTTTTAAGTAAATGTAGGTGTTTGATATATATAATGGGCTATGTGTGATACACTGTCCGATAATAGCAGAATGGTGAACTACGACTAATATTTTTAAGTATACGACTTCGGATTTTTTAACTAAATGGGATTTCTACTAACTTTTAAAGGGATGCAAAAGCATACTGAAGGATACACAACGAATTTTTAGGGTAAGAATTTTTTTAGCTAAATAGGGATTTCTACTAACTTTCAAAGGCATGGAAACGCATACCGAAGGATATAGAGTGAAATCCTTACTTACACCTAGCGGTAAAATGGGCAATTGGGGTAATATTTTAAGGATAGGACTTCAGATTTTCAGGTAAACGATATGTTTAAAAACTTTTAAAGGGATTAGAATGTGTGCTAAGGAGGTATGTGTGATATACATGACCATTGCATAGTGATGAAATAGGGAAACTAGGGTAGCTTTTTCTGGATAATACCTTAAATATTTTCTAGTTAAGTACGATATATACTAACATTTAGAACGGATGGATACGCAGATTGAGGTGGCATGTGTGATATACATCATCCGCATATAGTAACAAAAGTAGAACTAGGCAAGATTTTAAGGATATAATTTTGACTTTTTCATGTAAATGAGATGTTTAGAAACTTTTAAATAGCCAGAAAACCCTAATAAGTTGGAATAGGATGATACCATCACCGATACCAATCGGGAAAAAGGGGAATTAGAGTAATATTTTAAGGATGGAACTTTATATGTTTAGGTAAGTGATATGTTTAGCAACTTTTAAGGCAATGGAAATGTTTGCTAAGACAGTATGTGCGATACACAAGACCGATACATAGTCGCAAAATAGGGAATCCGCTAGCTTTTTTAGAATACCATCTTAAATTTTTTTTCTAACTAAGTACGATATACAGGGTGTCTCAAAGACATTGACCTCGGCTTTTATTCCTTAAATATTGATTTTAGACATATATAATAAATTACAAAGTTGCGTAAAAAAAGGTACAGAATTTTATGAAATCGATAAAATTTTTCAGGGAATTACATTTGAAAAAATACAAAATTTAAATTTTTGTACGGTCCCCGTATAAAAACATTTCCAATGAGTAAAGTGTGCCCCATACACTAATAAGGTGATGCACAAAATTTCAGCATTTTATCATAAAAAAGTCCCAGAGATATGTTTAAACGAAGTTGTTGAGGGATTAATTACAAATTAAAATGTAAATGTTTACAGCAAGAGTGTAAATGACGCAACGCAAAAATGCATCATAGGCAAATAATATCTACCTTTTATCTTTAATGGATCTTTGGCATGGATGGAAAACATTTTGAACAAGCTTCGTAATCTTTATGTAAAGTTATTTTTACACAGTGTAGATACTTTTGTACCAATAAATAGCAAAATTATTATTTATTTATGTAATCATTGTTTTCTTTCGTAATTTGTGTATGACCCCTGAAACGCGATCTTCCGACATGATTTTTCCCCTCTGAGAACCCATGCCAATGAATCGAAAAGTGGTTTGAGTCCGCATTTTTGTCTTTTAATATAACTGGGACTTTTTATGATAAAATGCTGAAATTTTGTACATCACCTTATTAAAGTATGAGGCACATTTTTCTCATTGGAAATGTTTTTGTACGGGGGCCGTATAAAAATTTAAATTTTGTACTTCTTCAAATTTAATCCTCTGAAAATTTTTATCGATTTCATAAAATTCTGCACCCTTTATTACGCAACTTTGTAATTTATTATATATGTCTAAGATCAATATTTAAGGAATAAATGTCGAAGTCAATGTTTTTGGGACACCCTGTATACTAACATTTAAAGCGGATTGTGATTACAGAGATTGAAGCGGCATGCGTGATACATGTCACCGACACATAATAGTGAAATACAGAACTAGGTAAGGTTTTAAAAATGGAACTTTTTTTAGGTAAATGACATGTTTCTAAACTTTTAAAGGATCAAAAACGCCTAATAAGTCGGTATGAGATGAATTCATCACCTCTAGCTAGCAGTGAAATGAGGCACTATCGATTTTTTTTTAAAGACATATCTTTTAACATTTTTAACTAAATAACGTCTGAAAGGGATGAAAAATGTGTAATGAAGTGGTATGTGTAATGTATATCACAGACACCTAGCGATAGAAAGGTGTACAAGTGTAAATATTAAAGATGGGACTTCAAATTTTTTAAATGATCTAAAGAAACTTTTTAAGGGTTTACAACACAACAGTAGCGGTATATGCGATATGTATATACAGCAACATCGGTGCTACCTTGCGATAGAAAGGAGAACTAGGAATATTTTCTTAAAGAAGGAACTTTGAATTTTTTGATAAATGGGAAATGTTCAGCAACTTTTAAAAGTATGACAAGGTCTACATTATCACTTATTAATTAGATTCACACACAAAAATAATATTAAGAACCAAGTTTTTAAACTATGGATGTAGTGTGTCTGTAGATTATCACCATTGACATTCTTTAGACTGTATATCACAGCTCATAGGTAGCGTTTTACAGATCCCATACAAATATGTGATACGTAGACACGTAGTTGACAATTTTTCAGGTATTTTAGAAAATTAATCGTCTAAAATTTAGTACTATCTTATACTATAGAATAGTTAAAGATTATTAATTTTTAATAACCCATATAATATCGCATTTTCGAAGAATCGTAATATTGGTTATACTTTACTAAAAGTCTGTAACTTCTTTAGTATCCAAGTGGAAATTGTTTAAGTTTTCTTTTTTTTTTCAAACTTAAAATAACTTTGCTTCAGTTGCACTTATTGTGCACTTATTGTTGCATTTATTGTTGCACTTAGTGCTACTAAAGCAAAGTTTTTACTAAATGTGTAAAGCATATAAAATTCAAGTATTCACTTGGCTACTAAGAAAATTACAGACTTTTCTTAAAGTATAACCAATATTACGATTTTTCGAAAATCTGATATTATATAGGTTATTAAAAATTAATAATCTTTAACTATTCATGAATTCAATATACTTCAGTAAAAAAGGCCAAATGTCATTGCCAAAGCGTTGTAAAGACAACTGTAAACTGATACACAAATGACTAATAATAAAATACAGAATTATATAAAATGCAAAAAAAAACGTTCGATTAGCTATAATGCATTATATCAAATATTAGCTTGGTTGCATTAATGCACTCGATTAGCTATAATGCACTAATGAGTTTTTAAAATAATGCAAAAAAAGGTCCAATAAAAATAATGCACAAATTTTAAGGCCCTTTGCAAACACCCAAAACTGACGTAGTCTGAAAGTGCATCATGTTTGAAACATTTCTTAAATTATAACCATGGGTCAGCAATCAATAGTTTAAGATATATTTAGTCGTGCAATATGTTTTGAAATGCCCTGTATAATGATTTAATTTAAGAAATAAATGGTAGTGTTACTTCCTCTGTTATTAACACTTTACAACAAAGTTGAAAAGTGTTTATGACTTTGTTCATTCTGTCTGTCTGTCTGTCTGTCTGTCTGTCCGTTAGCACGATAACTGCCGTAAAAATGACTTAATCAAAATGAAATTTTAGTATGTTGTTCAGACGGTCTGTAGGACCTATGGGAATATAAATGAATAATATCACACAATTAGTTTTGGATTGAACCCGGGTTGAAAAAATGAAATGCATTGAGCCCTATAGGACCTAATTTTTCTAACATTTTTAAGCGGATTTAAAATTCACAAATTGCTTCGAAAATTTTAGGTAATAGTCAAATTGTTCCATAAAATATATAAAAAAAAATTCAGCTAAATATATTCAGTAGTTTTTTAAATAAAAATTAAAATAATAATTACACATCTTATATGAAACGATCACGTGACCATGATATGAAACGATCACATGACCCACTTCAAAATGAGATATGGCATCCATCTTGTTTCAAATTCGTGATTTTTTAAAGTTCTTTTTAATTCATATTGAGTGTTGTATCCATCCTAAAACTACTTTATTTCTGCTTAAATTCTGTGCATCTACATACTAAAACAACACAATGACAATATATTTGAGTTTAAATTCTCATTCAAATTTGATTATTTCTACAATTAAGCCTATTTTTCACCTATGTAAAATGTAAGCAGCAAAATATGTAGAATGAGTTGTATTAGAATTACTGTATTTCTTTAACACAAAATAATTCAGTCCATGGAGTCTGCATGGCTGATATGAATGAAATATTAATTGATTTTATAAACAGAAGGACGATATTTTTCGATGAAGTTTTAAGCATAAAGTTTATGAATTGTAGCTCCATGGTCTTAATTTTTAAATAAAATAAATTATTATAGTATTGTGATGAATGAAATGGAGAAAGTTATGAATGAAATCCTGCTTTTATAGAGAGATCCAGGCGTGTTATTTTTTCTATGACGTCATTTGAATTAATTTCAGTTGTTTTCGATGAAGTTTTCAAATATAATAAATTATCGTAGTATTATGATAGATTTAAAAATATTACCGTGGAATGTATTGCATTTTAGAGATATTTAAACCACGCAATTTATATTTCAATGCCGTCTTTTGAATGAAGTTCATTTTTTTCAATGAAGGTCTAAGTTTTCAAATATAATAAATCAATGTAGTATTGTGATAAGTTTTAAAATATTACCGAGGAATGTATTGCATTTTCGACTTTTTTAAATAAAATTGCATTGAAGTTGGAAAGTGTTTCATAATCAATGCTTTAAGCATGATTGATCTTTCTTGTATATTATATATACAAGTATATTTATAAAGTGAAATATACTAGTGAAATGTCGTTTTTTTTTTACAGAATTTTACAATTGCTGAAGCTACAAAGGTCAGCAAACTTATTGTGGGGCTACTAGTGACTCCAAGACATTAGGATGGTTAAGAAATTCGTTTGTGCCATCCCACATATCCGCAATACGTATTTCAGTTATGGGATTTCTTTTATAATTTGTACTGGTGAAAAATGGTTAAAAAACAACATTAGTTTTAATTGTACATCAAAAAAATGTCTACGAAATATTATTGTCCTAACTGCTTTGCATGATTTAGGTCGCAAGTTAAAATTTTTATTTTTTAAACGATGAAAACAAATATTTGATTGAACTATGCATGACTGCACGGAAGTCAACAAAATACGCCTTTCTTTGGGAAAAAGAAAATAAAACAAAAAAACTCGAGTATTTTTTCGAATTCAAATTACTTTTCCAGGAAATCCTCCCAAGAATGATGATCAGTACATCTTTTTTTTACTTTTCTCTTTTTGCAGCCTTTGTTATAAAGGAACTATGTCTTAGAAATAAAATTAGTTAATTTTATTTATATGAAAACTGCTATTTTGAAGTTCAATATTAATGCAAAAGAGCCTTTTAAATGTATTGTGATTTTAATCGTTGTATTATAGGAAATGGTGTTTTCTAGGTGTTGGTATTAATTTACTTCCTCTTCAATCTTTGTTCTGAGATTGTGGCAATGAATTCAGGTCAATAAACTTAGGTTAATGAAACTAAGGTCAATAAAACTGAGGTCAATAAAACTGAGGTCAATAAAATTGAGGTCTACAAATGAAGAAAAATATTTCATCTGGCTGGGATATTATTTGATATCTTTGACTTAACGCGGTTATCTGGGTTTAACATTGTGAATGACGCAATTTGTTGAAAAAATCTAGCGCTCGCTACAACATCAAGCAGAACAAACCTCTTTATAAAGCTTATCGATGATAAAATTGAGAATATTTTTCAAGGGAATCATCGTGATACCTCTTAAACTATATTAACAATGTGGCTATAAAAAGCTTCTGAAACATGGCAATGTCCTTACTTGTGTGTGGAGGGAGAGGGGAAGCTTTTCAGTCATGATAAGTCAAGATATGGGCATAGATTTTTAGATTCATGGATCAGGACTAGACCATTTGAGTAGTCTACCTAATGGATGAGAGGGTGGAAAGGGGCAGGAGTCGAACTTTTGCTAAAACTACTCACCAGCAAAGAATATCTAGTCATCAAATTTTCTACTCGGATATAGTTTTTTTTAATTGCTCAGCAGAAAAATTAACTAGCATGGGGATAGCGAGTTATTATTATCAATGTTCAAGGCTTGGGTGAATACTGAGTCTTTTGGACGGGATGAGTCAATATTCAACGGAGAGAGGTGACTTTTTTTAGGTCAGTGTAGACTCGGAGACCTTATTAATCGGAATAAGACAGGACACGGATAGTTTCTGTCGGAATAAATTCAAATATGGAGGCTTTTGGGCCAAAATGAATCGAAACTGGGATGTTTTTTAGATGAGATGAATCGAGACTCGGAGATATTTTACCCAAAATGAATTGAGACTAGGAGGTTTGGGGACCGAGATGAATCGAGACTATGAGGTTTGGCGACCGAGATGAGTTAAGACTAGGAGGTTTGGGGACCGAGATGAATCGAGACTATGAGGTTTGGGGACCGAGATGAATCGAGACTATGAGGTTTGGGGACCGAGATGAATCGAGACTATGAGGTTTGGGGACCGAGATGAATCGAGACTATGAGGTTTGGCGACCGAGATGAGTTAAGACTAGGAGGTTTGGGGACCGAGCTGAATCGAGACTATGAGGTTTGGGGACTGAGATGAATCGAGACTAGGAGGTTTGGGGACCGAGATGAATCGAGACTAGGAGGTTTGGGGACCGAGATGAATCGAGACTAGGAGGTTTGGGGACCGAAATGAATCGAGACTATGAGGTTTGGGGACCGAGATGAATCGAGACTGGGAGGCAACTCCCGACTCGCGGGAGTTTTTGACCTGGCTGAAGTCGAGAAAATTTTTGAAGTAAATATTAGGAGGCGCTCAGTATTATACGTATTTCTACCCGAAACGACTTTAGGAATCTAACAATCCATTTCTTGAAAATTTGGTGCAGCTAAACTCCACTTAAAGGATTTTATCTATAATAGTACTAATATTGAAAATATCCAATGTAATACTTCTGAAATACAATCTAATAGCGCTACCATAGCCGATCTCACACTAACATATATACATTTTGGAAGGCACAACTTTTTTCTTGTCCTTGATCCCTTAGAGAGAAGGGGGAAATATCTATTTCAAACCCTTGCTAAAGATTGGTCTACAATGTTAATTAAAAAGTTAGAGAATTTGTCAAGTTTAGTAAGTATAACGTTTTCTGTTTTACAAAATATTTAATGGGCTACACAACATGCTTTAAAATCATGAAGTATGTATTGAAATGTGAAATAAAATGTCTTGCTCCTCATCCTATTTCATGTGAAGCATTGGACTAATATTCAATTTATTAACTAACTCGGCCAGAATCAGGACACTTAGATTTAGTGACGTATTCAGAGGGAGTGAAAAATAGAAATTTCCACAGACTGGAAATTCGTGCTTTTATGCCGTTCGACCTTACAGTACCAATGCTCTGAATTCACCCTAACCCGAAAAATGTTTCGAATAAAGAACCGGAGATCGACCCTGTCAAAAGACGCTTGGGTCTTAAAACCGGTTCAGTTAGACACGATGTTTGTCTAATTGTGTCAAAAAAATAAATTTGAGCGATTTTTGTGCTCAGGATTCTGTACTGAACTAAGTTTAATTTATAAATTTGTCAAATGTTAATAAAATTTCATTTTATTTATAAATGAAAAATTTTCTAAATTTTATTTACAGTTGAAGATTTAAATTTTTTTTTTCTAGATGAATATTTCAAATGAGTTGGGCTTTCTAACCAGAATTTTTAAAAATAAGACCGAGACCAGCCATGATGATATCCAACTGTCTTGGCGATATCCAGCCAGACCCAGCCCACTGGTCGAGCCCAACCTAAGTCATTGAGACAGACTCAAACCCGTTGTTGTTCAGACTCAGACCGTCCGACCTACCAGAAAAGTGTAAGGTAACAGTTTGGACGGCCGGGAAGTGCCAACCAATTTAGACCGGAACTCAGTGGGGGAGGCATCTACAGGGACAGTACCCTCCTTCCCCTACGACCAACCTCTCGGAAGGACTTACGGACCCACATGTTTAATGTGATCGTACTCCGCGTGAACACCGCAGTAGTTATGGCAGTGTCGGGAATCGAACCCGGGCCAACCGAGTGCAACTCCCGCGCGCTAACCACTGGACTACCGCGCCCAGACTCAAACCCGTGCCGACCTTAGTGCAAAGGGCCTAAATACATCCTCTTAAATTTTACCGTTTCTGAAATCCATCAATGTTTCAATGATTACCGGTTTCAGAAAGTATTTTCACAAACTATTGTGAAAATACTTTTTGAAACCGGTAAATCTCAATTTTCAAAAATTAGACCCCGAATTTTGATCTACACGTTATGAGTATCTCTGAATATGAATCAACCATTCTTTAATGAAGGTGAGTTTATAGCCATGATAACTCTCGAACAAATTGGGCAAATTAAATGAAATTTGGTACAATTGTTTCAACCAATATATGACAGCGTCCTATTTATGTTTAGGACATACAAACTAGGAATGGACATCAATTTTTGAATTTATTTCTGCTAGTATAGAGAAAGTATTGTTTTCAACGAAAATTTTCGAATTGGAGATTTTGTTGCCAATATATGTTTTAAGACCACCTGAGTGCGTTTTGGCTATTTTTTTTTATTTTGAAAATCGAAATAAATGACAAAAAATGAAAATGAAATGTGTTAAATCATAAAATTAATATTTTCTCATGATTATTATTTTATTTTATTTTATTCCAACTAATAAATGCTTGGGTTATACGAGGGTCACACAAAAATTTTTGAGATACGGCTAAGTGGTACAAGTTAAATTTACCAATTCTTAGGAGTGTTCAAAGTACTCCCGACCAACATTAATGCACTTTTGTAGGCGAATTTTCCAAAGATTAACTGCTTCAAGCCATCCATTTTTTGAAATCGATGAAAAATATGCATTTATAGCCTCATCAATCTCATCTTCGGAATGAAAACGACGCTCACGTAATTTTTTTTTTTTTTTCAGATTAAAAAATAGCCAAAAGTCACACATAGCAAAATCAGGAGAATAGGGTGGATGTTAATTCATTTTGATGTTTTTTCGTTCAAGAAATTCGACTGTCATTCCTGCTGAATGAGAAGATGCATTGTCATGGTGAAGCATGAGTCCACTAACATTCACTTCCTGAAGAATTTCTGGAAGACACTTAGTGGTGTACCAGTTAGCTGTAACTGTCTTCTGTCCCTCTAGCTGTATGGCTTTGACCAGATCTGTACTTCTGAAGAACACGGCATACATTACTTTTGTCATTGCTCGTTGTTTTTTCACCATTGTTGATTTGGGGTCAGCTTCACAGATCCATACTTTACTTTCTTGATGTGTTAGAACGTCGAAAAACGGTATGTACGTTTCATCACCAGTTACGATTTTAGTAATAATGCAGTGTCTACCGTCATTAAGTAATTTTAGCGTTTCTTTACTGATTCTGACACGCTCCGCTTTCTGGTGTTCTGTTAAATTATGGGGGACCCAACGACAAACTAATTTTTGCATCTGAAGTTCTTCATGAATAATTTTATGTATAGCTGTGAATCCAATGTTAAGTTCCGTTTGTATCATTTGGTAGGTACAGCGATTATCATCGATTAATATTTTTCGAATGGCCGACACATTTTCTGGGACTACAGCTGACAGAGGTCTTCTTGTATGTTTTTCATCCAGGAGAGAATTTCGACCTCTTCTAAACTCTGTAAACCATCTGAATACAATGGTTCGAGATGGAGCGTCATTTCCATATACTAATTGTAAACATTGAAGACATTCTTCTTGATTTAGCCCCACTTTAAAATCATAGAAAATCATAGCTCGATAATGCTCTCGCGTCAACTCCATTTTCTTTTCTTTCAAAATTTATTCTACGATAGCTAAAGTGTAATTATTGGCACAAATTATCATCTTCGGACATACATAAAAGAGCTCAAATGTAAATATCCGACCAATAATTTTTTTCTATCGCATATTGTCTGCCCCTGTCTAAAAAATTTCAGTGTGATCCTCGTATTTATGTTTAGGATAATCAAATTAAGAATGGATCTCAATTTTTGTTTATTTATTTTTTTTTTTTCTGGAAATCGAAAAACAAAAAAAAGTGAAATATGTTAAAATATGAAAGTAATTATTTCTTATTTTTTATTTTTTTAAAGCGGATGCTATCATTTACAGAATGTTATAATATAACGTTCTGTCTTCAATATATTGCACATTTTTGAATAAAAATGGAAAAAAAATTAAAAGAAATGTATTTTTTGTTATCAAATGTGTAAACGGTTTGTAAGTACTTGTAGCCAGAAATAAGTAGACTCAAATGTTTAAGAGTTACAAGCCGTTCTCAAGATGTTTCAATATTTACTTTTTGAGCTTCAACAAATTGAACAAATAAAGTGAATTGTGGTACGATTTTTCCAATGGATTTATTCAGATCCATTGATTTTGGAGCATCTCAAACTAGAGGAAAGTCATTAAATTCTTTAAAAAGTTTTGTTCGAAAATCAAAACAAAATTATAAAAAGTATGCATATTATAAACATAAAAATATATAAGATATGTAAAATTGTGAATATATAAAATATATAAGATATATAAAATTTTGAATATATAAAATATTGAATATATAAAAGAAATATAAATGTAAAAAATCGCTTAAACTTCTGTCTGAAATTATCTGCAAAAATACAGTCTTCATTAGTAACGGTATAGAAGGTTGATCAAAAGTATCAACCGGTTTCGTTGTCAATTAACAGCCTTTTTTGCCAGCAGGGCCGCAGATAGAAATTATGAGTTTCCTCCTGTATTTTTTTTTAATTTTTCATGTCTTCTCCAGCCTTAGAAAGAAAATATTGGCGGTCCGAGCTCCCTTCTGGAACCCGGACCCCTCACTATAGTGAGGTTCGATCCCCTTTTTGGGCAATCCTATCGCCAGGATAAAAATACAGACCAACAGTACCAACAAAAGAAGAAACGCCTCTATCAATTAAAATTAAAGCATGTGACCTACGAAGAAAATCGTCACCAAACGGAAATTTGCAAAAATGACAACAAAATCTAAGAAGAAGAAGAAAAAAAAAAGACTGATTCTGTTTCAAATGACTTTTATTGTTCTTTTGCTTTCTTCTAGATTTTCCCCTTTTACTTTCCCTGCAATACATAGTAATGTATAGGGAAAGTATTGGAAACATGCCGAAAATCGCAACTCGAGTTTTCGACGGATCTACACGTTTTGAGACCTATAGAATACGAAAAAACTATTTTTAGCTTGACGTCCGTGTGTCTGTCTGTCTGTCTGTGCAATGTATGTATCCACTCTAACTCAAAAACTAATGGACCGAATTTCATAAAATTTGGTCGATAAGTCACTTGGGTGTGACCCTGGTGCTGATTAGTTTTTAGTACGATTCGGAATAAAAGAATTCGCCTTTTCTTGCGAAATTGCCCCTCAAAAATTACCTGTATCTACTCTAGCTGAAAAACTAATGGACCGAATTTCACAAAATTTGGTAGATAAGACGCTTGTGGGTTACCCCTGGTGCTGATTAGATTTTGGCAAGATTCGGATAAAACTAATCTGCCTTTTTTTGCAAAATGGCCCACAAAAATCGCCAAAATCTAAACTTAAAAACTACGTATTCTCAAATATATTCATTAAATGCTTGTTTTATACGCAATTTTTAACGAAGAAAAGACTAAAATCAACCCCATTACACTAGGACTAGCCGTTCTCAAGATATTTTAGTTTTTTTTTCGTATTTTCTCTACGCCACCTTTGAAAATAAGTCCAGTTACCAAATGAGAACGAAAATTGAATTAAAAGTGAATTAAATTTAATTAAAATAAAGAGAACGTGGATATAAGTCTGCAGGGAAAGTCATGTGCTGCCCACATCAGATTTTTTACTTTACCTGCAATACATGGTAATGTATAGGGAAAGCATTGGAGTCCTACCAAAAATCGCAACTCTAGTTTTCGACAGATCTACACGTTTTGGGACCTCTAGAACACGAAAAAACTATTTTTAGTGTGTGTGTGTGTGTCTATCTGTCCGTCTGTCTGTGCAATGCATGTATCAGCTCTAACTCAAAAACTAATGCAGCGAATTTCATAAAATTTGGTAGGTAAGTCTCTTATGGGAGTCCCTGGTGCTGATTAGATTTTGGTACAATTCGGGATAAAAGAACCTGCGTTTTTTTAGCGAAATGGCCGCAAAAATTGCCTGCATCCATTCTAACTGAAGAACTAATTGCCCAAATTTCACAAAATTTGGTTTATGAGTCACTTGTGGGATACCTTGGTGCTGATTCGATTTTGATATGATTCAAAAAGAAAGAACCTGATTTTTTTTCCGAAATGGCCCGTAAAAATTGTATGTATCTATTCAAACTCAACTATTGGACCAAATTTCATAAAATTCGGTAGATATGTCACTTGTGGGCGACCCTGGTGCTGATTAGAGTTTAGTACGGTTCGGGATAAATGAACCTAACTTGTTTTGCCAAATGACCTGCAAAAATTGTATGTATCCATTTAATTTGAAAAACTAATAGATCAAATTTCACAAAATTTGGTAGGTCACTTGTGGGTTAGCCTGGTGCTTATTGGATTTTAGTACGATTCAGTAAAAAGGACCCTGCCTTTTTGTGCAATATGGCCCGCAAAAAAAAGTGTATTTATCCACTCTAGCTGACAAACTAATTGCCCAAATTACACAAAATTTGGTAGATAAGTCGCTTGTAGGATATTGTGATGCGGGTTAGATTTTGATACGATTCGGAAAAAAAGAGTCACGATTTTCACAGTAGTTAAAAAACTATTTAATATATTTTTTTTAAAACTCAGTAGTTAAGTCCCCTGATGGTTAGCCTGATGCTGATTTGATTTTGATATGAATAGGAATTGTATAGCCAGCTATTTTTTGCTAAATGGCCTGCAAAGATAGTGAAACTCTGAAATAAATGACTAAAATTGCTGAAATATATTAAAGTGCTTATTCTATAGGTAAAATGTGACAACTAAGCGAATAAGTGTAACCGCATGACTGTAGGATAAACCGTTCTCGAGATATTGTAGTTTTTTGTAATTTTTTTTTATAAATTAAATTGCCAAACGTAAAATGGATATAATATTAGAAAATTATCCATCTGCAATTAAACTCAATTTAATGCACAATGAAATAAAAATTACAAAATGAATTTGAATCTGCAGGAAAGTCATGTGATGTATTTTTTAAGTATTTTTAAGCAGAAATAAAGGGACATCACTGCTTATTAATTATCATGAACCGTTACCGAGATATTATTTTTGTCCAAAAGTTTTTGTTCGAGCAAGTTTTTGATTCATTTTGCTTATTTTCACTCGAAATAAAGTCGTAACGATAAGAGATAGATATAAATAGTAAGCGACAAAATGTTCAATCGGAAATATAGTGTCTAGATTTATAATTTGTTTTTACTTTTTAAATCTATAGAGCAAGATTTCTTTAAACAAACTCTTCTTCCTATTTTACCTTGCTCTTAATGATTTCTAGTTGTAAACTTCAATTAAAATGAAGAATGTGAGCTAAGCCAATAAATGGTCAGTGTTTGTGTGTGCCGATTTTTTTTCAACAATTACTTGTATGATGAGAAAACACACTTGGTAAGATGTGATAATATACTAGTTATTTTGCTAAAAGCTTTCATTATTTGTAGTGAGTTTCTTGCAGAAACATACCTGAAGTCTCTCTCATACATGAATTTATTTCACTTAAGTAATCAGAATATATATGTATTAATCAAAGCTACAGTTTTTTAAAACAACAAAAATAAAACCCGTTTTTTTTTTATAAAAAATACAAGAAATGCGTTACTTGTTTGATTTCTAATGGTTGTCTGCAATTAAAAACAAAAATGTGTATTCATCAATAAGTTCTAACATAGTAATATCCATACTTAGTATGTATAACCTTGTTTTTTTAGAATTATATTAAAGAAATCTAATTGTAGTTGGTATACAATATTCTATATACAGCAGCATACTAGTTACATTATTACACGCATGCTAAATTTATTTTTTAATCTACACTTAATTTTTTACACAAATGTACGTGATGTTTCACTGGTAAGACCAATTTTGGTACCAACAAAATTGTGGAAATCAAAGTTTGAGAGTTTCCGGATAATACCAATTAAATCCATTAAAGTTCAATAAAATCCGGTTGGGTTGGGTTTTTTTCGATAAATCCCGCAGTTTTCTAACCCTGCAAATTCGGGATTTTAGCATATTTGAATATAAATCATTCCGGACCGGACCGGATCGAGACACAATGTTTTTTTTTTAGTCTAGCCGAATCAGGTTCTACATCTGTAAATCTCTCCGGTCTTGAACCGAATTTAAGCATTGGTTCTGTCGGGCGAGGGTGAAAGTTTGAATTTTCCGCCCATGCAGACCGCTAACACACGCACGGCCTATACACACATACAGGTTTACATACACATAGGTGAAGCTAAGTATCTTGGAAATGTGAAAGTGTTAGATTTTGTTTATGTAGTTTTTCTTTATCCTTTATTTCCTTGGAGAAAATTTTATTCTCCATATTCTAAATTATGCGACACAGTATGATTTAATTGGGACTTGTCCTAATTCTGTCTAACATCTTTCCTATCTGGTATTTCTTTTTAATAAACTCCTTATGTTAAATTATTTTCCACGGGCTTGGAAGGTGGCCATTGTGTCGCCCCTCCCCAAGCCCGGCCTTAATCATTCTGAACCTTCAAACTATCGTCCTATCTCTTTACTCTCCTGCATCTCTAAACTCTTCGAGTATGTCTTGGTCCAGCATCTGGATGAGTTCTGCAGCCTTAACGATATTGTCATACCAGAACAGTATGGTTTCAGGAGTAAACACTCCACGCAACATCAGTTGCTTAGGGTTGCGGAGCTCATTCACGAGGCGCGTTCCAAGCATCTCAACACCACTGTTGTCTACCTGGATATCCAGAAAGCCTTTGATAAGGTATGGATATCTGGGATCCTCTTTAAACTAATTGCTCTTCACTTTCCTGCTCACCTTATTAAAATCCTTCACTCTTACCTAACGGGGCGTAGCTTCATGGTAAGAGTTTCTGCTTCTCTCTCCTCTCTCAGGAATATTCTCAGCGGGGTCCCACAGGGTTCCCTTGTGGGCCCCAAATTGTTCAACCTATACATTAATGATCTTCCACGTCTCCCCGGTGTCACCTTAGGCTTATACGCCGATGACACAGCCCTGCTTGCCCAACATAAACAAACACAAGTCGTGCACGACACCCTGCAAACTTACCTTGATTCCATGACGCAATGGTTAACTAACTGGCGCATCAAGGTCAGCGTCAGCAACTGTGCCGCTGTCAGTTTCCCCACCCCTCGCCGGACCCCCGCCACTAACTTAACTTTGAACAATGAGCCTATTCCCTGGCAAACTAGTTACAAGTACCTTGGAGTGTACTTAGATTCAAATCTTACGTGGAAACTTCACATCTCTGAAATCTGTCAGAAAGTGAAGTCTGCACTCGCCCATATGCGCCCTCTTTTGGCTGGAAACAGCCGCCTGTCTACAAAAAATAAGTTATTGCTGTACAAGTCCTGCATACGTCCAATTATGACGTACGGATCTCCAATCTGGAGAACCGCAGCTGAGATTCACCTAAAGAAGCTTCAAGTTGTGCAAAATATTGCACTTCGTACGTTTATTAGGTTTCCGAGTTACGTCCGGCTAGAAGTTCTTCACAGAGATCTTAACATTAGACCCTTTTTAGAACATGTTCAAAAACTTGCTCAAAATTTCTTCAAAGATCTCAGTAGAGTAAATAATCCCACGCTAGATAGCATCCCGCGGTACAACCCAGCACATCCGAAGGCGCTCAAGCGCCCCAGGGCACTGCTGTGGCGACGCCCGAAAGATGCATTCTTCCGCCCCAAGCCGGGTCGGCCCATCTAGCATTGTTTCATATCTGCTCTACCCCTCTATCGTTTTTCCTTGAACTCTAGTTAACTCCGTGCCCCTCCCTGGCATTTGGGAACTCGCGTGTTATCGACGAACCTTTTTTACTCTGTAGTTAGGTGTTTGTTACCCCCCCCCCCCCCTGTGCTCAAGCTCAAGGCCCTGCGCCCCTGGCGCATCTCTATCTCCCCTCTTTCCTCCTTTCTCTCGCTGGGTGCCTGCTTGGGCCCTAGCATTCTCCTCTTTCTGTAAGACTTGGGGTAGGGACGACCTCGGTCGCCCCCCCCCCCCCCCCCAAGCGAACTTTAGTTTTTAAACCTCCACTCATGCTTCTCTCTTGTAGTACTTCTTTTTTCCTTTTCGCTCGGAGTTTAAAGGGGGGAATTCTTTCTCCTCCTGGGCACTCCGTAAAACCCCGTCCTTGAGACCTAATTCTGTCTAACGTGCACCGTTGCGATCCCAAGTGCGTATATCCCTCCCCCAACCCCTTCCCTTATCAGTTGTAGAAACTTTGCGCGTTTGCAACTTTGTTGGGAAAAAAAATGAGATTCGAGTCAGTTTTTTATCCGTTTTTCAGATCCATTTTTAAATTTCTAAAGAACCAAGATTTCAAAAATTCTGCTTAAAAAGAGATAACAGGATTCGTCGTTAATGAGATAAGTGTGTCTTGATATCCAATGCCGGGGGGGGGGGGGGGGAACCTCCTGAGCTCCACCCTGTTCTACACCACTACTTTCACTCTGACGATAGTTCTGTTTGCTAGCATTTGGTTCTGCTGAAGTACATCATCATAACCGAAACACAGTTTTTGACGGTTGAACATGATAAGACCGTTTTTGATCTACTTATATGTTATGTATTGCTTGAGCATTGGCTATATGAAGAGGTGTTTCTTTTAAACCATTGTGATTAAGGAAATAAGCAATGTAAGACATGTATCACACCTGCATTGAATATATGCTGATTTACTAAATGAAGGTACTAATAACATTTAAAAATATCTATTACATCTAAAAATTATATCTATTATTATTATAATCTGTCTATTACATCTGAAAAATTATCTAAAACTGAAAAAATAAGAAGTTATGCATTTTTTTTTATGTTTGTCAAATTGCAAAATTTGAAGAGTGTGTAATACCAATTATTAATTATTTTCTCACGGATTTTAATGAGATTCTCACTTCTATAACTTTTAGTACATTCATTATGATATTGTTGAACTTAGCGTATCTAAAAACATGTAAATTTCTAACACAACAATCTTATATTAAGCATCAATAATTTTTCAAGCAAAAATTGGAGACGTAAAAAATAAGACAAATTTCATGGTATGGTGGTGCCATCTATTGTATAAAGTGTACGCTACTTCTATTTTTCAATCCAGAGCTGTTTTCGAAGATTAGTAATGTTTAATTTTTGTTACATGAAATAAAGTTTATATGATGAATAAATGAAGAATATAAAAAATATATTAAAAAATAATTTAGATATTCAAATCTTCATTCTCTTCAAAATTTAAGGGCCTAGTACCTGTAAGTAAAACAGGTTCTGGGTTTAGGCAGTGTTATCTTGGACTGACACGTCTGAAATTTTCACGACTAATTGGATCAATAAAATTAGTCATTTTGATATATTTTAAATTGAGATTTTGAATTTTAAATTCCATTTGTATAAGCAAAAATTATAATTTATTTATTCTTTCTGTTGGCACAGTCATCGCATGCAACTGGCTCCCAAATACCACATGTGACAAAAATTTGGGTTATGGTGTATAATTCAATGCTCTAGGAATATGACTGATGAATGTTAAAATTGTACATACTTTAGGTCGCCAGGTTATTGTGTTCCTTAATTTTAAGTAACCAACGAAAAAATTCCGAAACCACTGATTCAGTACTTACGACGCTAACTACTGAAATAGGACAAATATATCCACCAGGTTGCTTGAGCAAGTTTTTAATGGTTTTCCTAGCGTGTTACGTAAATGTCCAGTTTTATCGAAAGTTTTTCATGATAGGTATTCCCCATTGAATACAGAGCCATATCAAGGTTTATATATACTACTCGTGACACTAGCGGATGGACCAACTTATGGACCTCGCATAATAAATATCCCTCTCTTTCTTTTCTTTGACAAATCTTCTTTTATAATTTAAAGAGGGAACAGTAATAAAATCTGACCAATTTTTCCATTATCATCCGTTGTTTCTAATTTGCTCACAGTTGAAAATAACAACAAAATAAGTTTTATTGCGCTCCCATTTCTCATATCGGTATATTTGAATCGACTTTGCATGACGGTTTAATTCACGCTGTTTCGAATAGAAGAGCTCTATAAAGGGTGAAACTGATTAATAAATGTTGGTATTCAATGCAGTGGGCGCGTGATTCCAGGTTTGGGAATACCCCCATCCTCCGCTTTGGCACGTCCTGTGAGTATGAGTAAAATAAGTTCTGTTTTTCTGGATCATAGACGCCGACTGAAAAAATTATTAGGGGTTCCGGAAATTTTAAATCAAATGACTCATGCATTTTTCAAAGGATTTAAGGCTAATTTAAATTTCATTCAGTCAGATTATCTGGCATAATAAGAAGTCTGAAATGTTAAAATGAATTAATTGTAAATAAAAGAATTCGTTTCATATTTAAGGTATAGATGGCAGCACTATATTTTAAATTCTAGATCTCCTTTAAGATTTTATGGTGCTACCATCTATGGATTAAAAGTGTACACTACCTCTTTTCTTTAATGGGCAGCTCACAACCCCACGAGGCAGATTGCTATTACCACCATATTGCTATTCAGATAAAACCATCAACAGTGGACATTATTATATTCTGATGTGGGCGTAAGGGACCTTCGGTCCCATGGAAGCCCGTAACGAAGCGTCTTGGCTTGGCTTGGCTTCATGCTCATGAAGAACGGTAATTTATAATTTTTTTTACGTAAACTAAAATTCACATGATGAATAAATACAGAATACTGTAAAATACTTAAAATACCGTATATTTCAATAAATAGATTAATAAAATACAACTGATCAGCAGTAGCGTAGCGAGGCTGTAGAGCACACGGGAACATAGATAAATTTGCGCCCATTCAAAAATAGGGTGCAATAGAATATGTTGAAATAATTATAAGTTAATCAATCATGCATTATCATCTTCATTCAAGAATATGCTTTTTAATTCTTAATCACTTTCAACCCTCATTTTTAAATGGTTTAATTGCTGTCTTTAAAATATATATTTCAGTTTTCTGTTAGAATGATTTTGATTTTAAGATGTAAATATTCATCAAACAAAAAATATATAAAGTTATAATTTAATTAAGTAGTTACCAATTATTACATACAGGTATATTTTTGTGAGTAAACACATCTTTTTCAGAAACTGCACAACATGAGAGAACTGAAATACAAAAAAAAAAAAAAAAATACAATTATATAAAATCAAATTATAAAATTATTACAAATATATCTGAATGAAAATTAAAATTTAAACGAAAGCTTCTCTTACCGAATGTTTATAATTGAAAACTCAATTTCTAAACTCAATTATCACGTCATTATTCAAGAAATAGTGGTCACATTTTATGACATTAATGTGTTTAAGAATATAGAAATGAAGTACATGTAATGAGAAGCTTTTTTCCCTACTAATTATAAAACTATAATTGATTTTTTAAAAAAGTAATTGAATGTATCAGATTTTGGCAATCTATGATTCCGTCCCAATTATATCTCACCGTGATATAAACAAAATAAATGATGCAAGCGCAAAATAAAGCTATCACATTTCTGTAGATTTTTCTTTAATTATTATTCTATACTATATTTTGTTTAAAATTGCTGAAAAAGAATCTGATGCAAATTAAAATTTCTATATAAATCGAAATTTGGTGGCGCCATCTACTGCTCTATATCACAGTTGTATAGAAGGCATGTTTGACACAATTATCATTTTAAAACGAGCAACATAACCTTCTTCGTGCGAAGTATATAATATAAAAAAACTTTAAGTTCACAATCATGTGCAAATTCCTATAGTAAACTAAATTACATTTTTACATCATCAACAACAACAGGGTCCTCATCCTAGCTATGAATGTTGTGATAACATATACTATTGAGACTACTTAACACAAAAAGTGAAATATTGGTTGACACGATATGCAGGCTGTAACTGTATATTTGTTTGTTTTATGCAAAATAGTTGTTAATATGAAATGCATGTTCTCTCCTATCCAGTGCCAATACATTTTTATGCATTTGGCGGTTTATACTTACTCGCATTTTACGTGTAAATGCTGGGAATCATGAAAATTTTGACTTGCAGATTTTGCAACTGTAAATCAATATTTGTGCAACAACATTTTGTCCATTACATTTGTGAGCAACATCTTAATTGGTGATATATTATGTATATATTTATGTTATTATTTTTTTTTTACATAATTGGCAATACATTTTACTGCAATTATTATTATTATTTTTTTTTTCGAGAAAAAGTGCCAAAAGAGTTGAGCGTAGCTATTATATTTATATGATACTGGCATTGAAAAAACTTTTAGCCAGTAAACTCTGAGCTGAAATTTCTTACCCTGAATTATTCACTCTTTATTAGCAAAATGTTATATGCATATATAATTAGCATATGCTAATTATATATGCATATATAATATGCATATATAATTAGCATATTTATATGCATATATAATATAACAGCATTACAATTAGATTTGATATATTTTCATTTTGCTAACTTGTTTGAATACAGAATTTGTGCATATTTACTACTTATGTGAAAGTTGTTATTTAACATAATATAATGGGGAATGTTTTATATTAAAATAATTTATTTTACTTTACTTTTAAAAAATAAGTCCAGAACAAAAGTTTAAGGCCTGACCAGGCCCAAAAAATTTAAAAATTAAACCTAGTCCAAGCCTGGATTAAATTAGAACATTTAGACTGGTCCGAATCTACATCAAATTGGAAAATTTGACATAGCCATGACCGGTCTTAATTTAAGTGAGAAGTAAAATTGGTATTGAGTTGTATATCTGATCAGCTTGACTAGAATGGTCTGTGCTGTGTTTTAAGTCAGATTGCTGTATTAGCTGAAAAACTAGACTACTTTTGGTTGTGAAATAAACATTCATAATTTTGTTTTGAAGTAATAATTTACAAGTTTCGACTGTGGGACACTCATACATTCCTGAAGTATATTAGCTGTGTACTGTGAGATCACATCTTTTCCAGTGGAGTGGGGTGCTTTCCAGTGTGTGGCGTTATACCACTGGATAGTTTAATTCCAGTTTACAAAAGTTTCTGTGCATATATTTTTTTTTTATAAATGTATATTTTAATCATAGTAAACATTTAACAGGCAGAATATAACTACTAGCATAATTTGATTTTTTTTTTCTTTTACATCTACTCAAAATTTAGATTTTGTAGTTTTAATTTTATTTTTCTTTCACAAATTATTATATAAAGTGATGGACCTGTTTTATATATTTTTCTATCAATGTTTATAAACAATCTTATTTAGAAATGTTTATCGAGGTGTGTGTGGTGTTCAAATATAAATCTGATATTAATTAACCTGCAGCCAGATATTTTTTAATCTGCAGCCAGATACAAGAATTTTAACATATTTATTCTAATTGTTGAGTATACAAGCAGTTTTGAAGTTCTTTATTTTACCAAGAAATATAAAGTGATAATAATTTTAGTTTAATTTGTTACAGGGATTTAAAGTTTTTATAGAGTACAATTCTATATTTTGAAGATATTGAAAAATCTGTAGCTGACAGACAAACATATCCTTCCATTCCTTAAGATTATGAAGCTGAGGATATGTTTTTTACACAACTATTAATTTCAGTGGTTGATATGTACTGTCCCAAATGGATATGTTGCAAATTAAAAATTCCTTTTAATCAGTGATTAAAAAGTGTGGAACGGGTTATTTTCAGTAAATGTTGATATGCTCTTAAAAGTTAAATGCCTGTATATGGAACTTTGTGTGGTAAACTGAACCATATTTATAATAGATGTTAAGTAAAGTTTTAGTGTGACAAACACATCTAACATGTAAATACTATGTTGTTGTAGTCTTTAATTCACAATTTGGATCCCTGTGTTTTTTGCTTATTAGTTTCTGAATTAAATACACATAGATGGGTTATGCATTTCATTTTCGAGAACTTCCTGGTGATCGTTTGAAAACATCTGTGCATGCACACAGTCCATTGCCTAAAGAAATATTTTCAAGAAACTAAATTTGCATTTTTGAAATTAAAGTTTTGAAAATTAAAACTTGACTATATTTCATTACGATAATTAACCTGGTCCATTAAAAATATATAATAATTGTAGATTTTATTCTAATTTTTAGTTTTAATCTAAATAAAGCAGCCTAAACAATATGAAATCCGCTGTAAAAGGGAATGTTTTTAGTGACCAAATTCATAAAAGTTTGTGTGTATGTATTATACATTTGTATCTTAATTGTAGTAAAAACTTAACGGGCAAAGAATTATTCGACCTTTTTTCTTTCACGTTTTCTCAAAATTTAGATTCTGAAGTTTTAATTTTTTTTTACAAATTCTCATTTGAAGTGATGGATACGTGTTTTTATATATTATTTTCTATCAATATTGGTAAACAGAAAAATTGATAGAAAATCTATTTAGAAATATTTTTCAAGGTGCATGTGGTATTAAAGTTCAAATCTGATATTTATTACCATGAATTTTTATCTACAGCTAGATACCATAATTTAAAAATATTCATTCTAATAGTTGAGTAGAAGCAGTTTTGATGTGCTTTTTTTTTTTTTAACAAGGGTTGAAAAGTGATACTAATTCTGATTTAATTTGTTATAGGAATTTAAAGTTTGTAGAAAGAGTCCAATTCTATTTCTTGAAGAACTGAAAAATCTGTAGCTGATGCGCACATCCTCTGCTCTGATTGTCGAAAACTCAGACCTTCCCACTCGTCCTAAGCAGTTTGGGCGGGCGCAACTTAAGATTGTGAAGAAGTTAAGGTATGTTTTTGTCACATTAATTTAAGTGCTTGACATTTACTATTCATAGTTGATACTGTAAATTAGAAATTCCTTAATTGGTGATTTGAAAGTGTAAAGTGGGTGAATTTACGTTACGTTAACGTTACGTGTAAACGTTAGATGTTGCTATGCTGTTAAAAGTTAGATACTTGTATATAGGATTTTGTGGGGTAAACTGTTCTATATTTATAATATATGCTAAGTAAATTTTTATAATGACAAGCACATCTAACATATAAATATTATCTTGCTGTAGTCATTTTAATTCATAATCTGCCATTTGAATCCTCGTGATTCGTTTATCAGTCTCTTAAACACACATATGTGGGTTAGTCATTTCATTTTCAAGGACTTTCTTATGATTGTTAGGAAACACCTGACCTGTGCATGCAAACAGCTCGCTGAATAAAAAAATATTTTCAAGAAATTAAATTTAGCATTTTTAAAATTAAACGTTTTGAAAATTAAAATTTGAATATATATTTCATTACAATAATCAATCTGGTCAACTAAAATTTCTTAGAATAAATGCTGATTTTAATCTGATTTTCAGTTTTATATAAGCAAAACTAAACAATTTGAAATCAGCTGTAAAAGTTACTGGTTTTAGATTTAAATCGTATCTTGTGAAAATGACCTGTTTCAAATTAAAGTGTGACTATCGTGAAAAGGATCAAATTCAATTTAAACTGCATTTATCGTAGGACCAATTTTAGTCTGATTCATATATTGCACATGTAATACATAACATATTTGTCATAAAAAGTTACTGCTAGCTGTGGACACCACCACTATGCATCAACATATCAAGTGCATTTATTGCCCACATAGAAGGTGTTTATTTAGGCCATATGCAGGGTATGATGCCAAGGTAACCGTTTGGACGGCCGGGAAGTGCCACCCAATTTAGACCGGAACCCAGTGGGGGAGGCATCCACAGGGACCGTACCCTCCTTCCCCTACCACCAACCTCTCGGAAGGACTTACGGACCCACATGTTTAACGTGATCGTATTCCGCATGAACACGGCGGCAGTTATGGCAGTGTGCAAATCCAACGCGCAAACCACCGGGCTACCGCGCCCGAAATGTAACGCCCAACAGCACGCGGTGTTCCCAGGTTGTAAAACATTTGCAAGCATGTTATTGAAAGTTTCAAGGGAATCAGCTATCAGTAATGGGGTGTAAATTTCCTGATAGTTATGATAATATATATATATAGTATATAGATATATAAATACAAAAATAATGTTTCGGCAGACGATAATTAGTTGAATATTTCAGAAATGAAGCTTGAACTTTTATGAACGCATGTAATTGCGGCTTTCCTGATAGTTTGCCGAAATTATCAAAGTAGCTGATTAAAATGAGTTGCAGAATGTTTTACAGTGTACTTGTTTCTTTTTATACGTATTTCTACATTTTCAATTTCATCTAGGTGTATTATCAGCTATTTGCAACACATGCAAAATCTCTTAGTGCGTTCTTCCAGGATACATTACGTATAAAATATAACAGTTTTTATTAAAATTAGTTTAAAAATTTATACATTTATATTTATATCCATATAACAGCTATAATAATGATTTATTTCTTATTGTTATTTCCAAATTTTACTCTTGATTGGCTACAGTGGTTATATTCTTTTTTCTTTGTGGCAACACAGATTTTTATCTTTCTGAGTGGCAACCATTGCATTTAAAACTTAACTCTTATAACTTTCTCTATGAGTATTAGGCTTAGTCCATTCTTTCATTTTTTAACACTTTTTTAACACACACATAGTTGAAAAGTGTTTATGGCTTTGTTCATTCTGTCTGACATTGTTCATACAGTCTGTCGAACATACGGGAATATAAATGAATAATATCATCCAATCAGTTTTGGATTGAAGCCTGGCTGAAAAAATGAAATACATTGAACCCTATCGAATCTAATTTTTCAAACATTATTTAAGCGAATTTAAAATCCACAAATTGCTTCGAAAGTTTTAGGAAATATTCAAATTATACCATAAAAAATATGAAAAAAAATTCAGCAAAATATATTCGGTAGTTTTTTAAATAAAAATTAAAATAATACTTACACCTATATTATATGAAGAGATCATGTGACCCACTTCAAAATAAAATTTGGCATCCATCTTGTGTCAAAATCGTGATTTTTAAAGTTCTTTTTAATTTATATTTAGTGTTGTATTCGTCCTAGAACCGCTTTTTTTTTTGCATAATTTCTGTGCATCTATATTGTAAAATAACGCAATTGCAATATATTTGAGTTTAAGGGATCAATGCCATTCATCTTGTGTTAAAATCGTGAATTTTAATGTTCTTTTTAATTTATATTTAGTGTTGTATTTGCCATAAAACCGCTTTATTTTTGCTTAATTTCTGTGCATCTATATTCTAAAACAACGCAATTACGCTTACATTTTGGCAAAAGGTATAATTTTTAGAAACGATATGTTATTATTTTCGAATAATTTTACTTCAATTTTTAAAAAGGAATTCTTGACAGCTTATTTATCTTTAATTTCCTTTTCGAATATTGACTACTCTTCTACTATTAATGAAGTGCATTAATTTATGTAACTAATATGAAATTATTTAAGTTCAATGAAGTCAAAAATAATGACTTCTCTACAAAATCCTGAGTTAAATGCATGTTTTCTTATTTCTATCTGAAATAAAATTATATACGTTCTTTTGCCCTGATTAGCGTATACAAATAAATAACGTGAATTTATTAATATATAGGTTTTGAAAATAGGGTTATAAATTACACTGTTTTGCTTGCTTACATTAAATATTTTATGAATTATTTTTATACATAGTTTTATACATAGTTTTTATACATAATTTTGTTAACATCAGTCGCAAATCGCCACGCTCAGTGATCTGCAGTCTGTTCCATAATAAAATTATTAGCTAAAAGCATAATAAATTTGTCATTTACTCAATTCATTTAATTTCTATATTAACTTACTGTTACTTTACTTGGCTAAGATTTTTTTCAAGGACTCAGAGTCTGTTTCGGAAACCCAGAAGTTGGGACAGATCGTTATGAATGCTCTTTACTAACAATTATACAATATACGATTATAAAAACTAAATTTATGCACAGTTATATGTACATAAAACATAAATTGTTTCAAGTAATGTTTATTAGTCTTCATTTGTACCAGCAAATACATTTCTAATGACTAAATTACCCATTTTACATCTAGTCATACAAAGAGCATCAACAGGATTGTTATGAATGCTATTTACTAACAATTATACAATATAAAATTAGAATCTATTCAATAATAATAATTACTTACAGGACAAATTAACGCAAAATACAAGATCCAGATGAAAAAGCATGTAGCGTCGTTTCAGATCGTGACCAATCACAATGAGTCTTTGAAAACACACGAATATCCAATGACATGTCTTGAAATTTTAGGACTCTTTCACTATGGGCAGAGGCTTCTCTTACTTACGAACTTGCAAAGACTTGTCACCGACAATAATAAAACCGAATTAAGTATACATATACCTAATGCTAATTTAATTTTTTTAATGCTTATTTACGCGATAACAATAAGATGAAAATTTTAAAGATAGGTAAAATATATTTTCATGAAAACAGTATTTTCAAAGTATTTTATTCACGGCCGCCCCTTAACTGCCTTAATGCCCCTCATTTGCCTCTGGGCCCGCTACCGCCCCCTTGGAAGACTCCAGCTCCCACTGGGGGGCGGTTCCGCCCCCGTTAGGAACCTCTGGTTCAATGTCAATTTTACAACCCGGGTTTAATCCAAAACTAATTGGGTGATATTATTCATTTATGTTCACATAGGTCCCACTGACCGTCTGAACAACATACTAAAATTTCATTTTGATAAAGTGGTTTTTACGGCAGTTATCGTGCTAACGGACAGACAGAGAGAATGAACAATGTCATAAACACTTTTCAACTATGTTGTAAAGTGTTAAAAAAAAAAGAATCGCAACGTTTATTAATTATTCCGTGTTCAAAATTATTCAATTTTAAATATTTATTTAAGTAACAACATTCATATCTGTATTAATCATCTTTCACTTAAGTGTGAGCGTCAATAAATCTTCTGCCCTATCCGCGCTTTGTTAACCCATGTCAGAAAATCATTCATGGGATTAACACGCGTAGAGTGTATAATGAGACGGCAGGCGAAATCAATAAATCTTCTGTTGTATCCGCGCTTTGTTAACTTTCGCAGATCACGTTTTTCGCCAAAATTCTGCTGAAAGAGTTGCGAAATATTTTCTGATAGATAAAATGCAATGCTTAGATTATATTAAGAACTAAATTTAATACCCAATAAAACATAGAATATATTTTCTATTTTAATTCAAAATATTTTTGGTGCTGCCATCTGTTGTCATAATTTAATTCATACCAACTATTTTTTTATTTTTTAATGAACTTTTTTAAAAGTCTATTCTTTCTAATACGCTATTAAATACAACAACAGATCATATATAATACTGCCACAATCACCGAAACGTAATTGAACTTGGACTTGAAGACAAAGTAACTTGAAGACAAAGCTGCCGTCCTCAGTCATGTACATTCAGATCCCCTTATCAAATTTATAGAATAAGAAATAACCTTTCTGTGATTGTGGCATGATTATATATCATCTGCTGTTGTATTTAATACTGTATTAGAAGGAATAGATATTTAAAAATGTTTATTAAAAAAATAAAAATAATAGGTACGAATTAAATTACGACAACAGATGGCAGCACCAAAACTATTTTGGAATAAAATAAAAGATATATTCTATGTTTTATTGGGTGTTAAATGCGGTTTTAATATAATTTAAGCACTGCATTTTATCTTTCAGAAAATATTTCGCAACTGTTTGAGCAGGACTTCGGCTAAAAACGTGTGCCGCGAAAGTTAACAAAGCGCGGATAGGGCAGATGATTTAAGAATATTCTTTCTCTGGAAAGGCAACCTCAGAGTACCTTGATATGCTGCTGCCATCTCACGGCAACATTTAGAAACAATTTCAAGCTTGAGAAACTATTTTTGTAGAAAGTTTAGATTTGTTACTTATCTCAGTGGCATCTATCGACAAGACTGGAAAATTAAAGCAAAAGTTGAAAAGTGTTCTAGGAAATAAATGTAAATAAATAAGTTAGATATAAAGGTTAAAACATTTTAAAAGTAATGGAAATCAATAAAAAATATGCGAATTGATATAATACACGATTGAGACTGAGCTTATAATCTGAGAGCCATCAACGATTTTTACTACCCAATCGAGTACAAAAGGTTTGAGTATTGCATGTGGTAGAACTTTCGTGGTGTCAACGGAGATACGTAAGTCTGGCAGTCCCCTCAGTTGTCCGTATTTGTCCGCGTATTTTTCAAGTAGGCTAAAATTGACATCTACTTACCCCATCGATTACATGCATAGCAACGGTGTTAAATGAGAGGTTTTTATTTCCCATTAACGGATTTATGAATCTAGCAGACGTTCCAGGTGTTGGCAGACATCTCAAAAGGCGAAATTTGGAAACTTTAAATATCTATACTTCAAAAACTTACGTGTAGAATTCAACAAAATTTTATATTTAGAGGTTCATTAAAAGATTATATATATATATATATATATATATATATATATATATATATATATATATATATATGTATATATATATATATATATATATATATATATATATATATATATATATATATATATATATATATATATTAAAAACAAACAAACTTCGTAGTAATGTATACTCGTTTTTGGTGAATAACTCGAGAACACGAGAAGTTAGAATGCCCACATGTGGTATGTCTTTTTTTATACATTTAAATTACATACATATTTTAAAATGCATTTATGCCATTCATTTCTTGTTTTTCCATTGTTTGCATTTGTTGCGGTGTGTTTGTTCTCTAACAATCAATTTTATTCAAAATGTAAAATCTTTATTAAAAATTTACTATTTCAAAGTATTTTTTATTTAATTTATAATTATTCTCTGTTTAAAATTATTCAATTTTAATTATTTATTTAAGTAACAATATTCATATCTATATTAATCATTTTTCACTTAAATAATATTCCAAATTGATGAAATTTCTATCTCTGGAAAAGCATCCGCAGAGTATCAGAATACCAATGTATTTTGTGTAGTATCGAGGAGCAGTTGAAATGCTGCTGCCACCTCTTGGCAAGATTCAGAAACAATTTTAAGTTTCAGAAATAAGTTTTAGTAGAAAGTTTAGATATGTTATCTCTCAGTTCAATGCAAATATGTGGTGCTGCCTTCTAGCGACAAGACTGGAAAATTAAAGCAAGAGCTGAAAAGTTTTCTTGGAAATAAATGCAAATAAATAAGATAGATATAAAGGTTAAAACATTTTAAAAGTTATGGAAAATCAATAAAAACTATGCGAATTGACATAGTAGATGATTGGAACTGAGCTTATAGTCTGAGAGGCATCAACGATTTTAATCACTAAGGTTTGAATATTGCATGTGGTAGAACTTCGTGGCGTCAACGGAGATCCGTAAGTCTGGCAGTGCAGTCCCCTCAGTTGTCCTTCCCCTTAAACGTAATTTTGAAATAGGCATCTATTTACTCCATCGAGTACATGGATGAATTGGTGCTAAATGATAGGATTTTACGTTCCATTAACGGGTTTATGAATCTAGCAGGTGTTGCTAAGCCTCTCAAAAGGCGGGATTTTGAAACTTTAAGCGTTTATACTTCAAAAACTTACGTGCAAAATTCAACAAAATTTTATATTTAGAGGTTCATTAAGATTATGTAAGGGAAAAAAATAAATAAAACGCCGTAGGAATGTATACTTGTTTTTGGTGAATAATTCGAGAACCTGAGAAGTTAGAATGCCCACATTTGGTATGCCGTTTTTTATACATTTAAATTACGTACATATTTTAAAATACATTTAATGTGGTGTAAAGTTTGTGGGTATGGGTGATTTTATAGAACAAACAATATCAGATCTCCAAACAGAAAGATCTCGCACATAGATTTGAACTGGGCCTATTTTATGCTGTAATCAAGTAATGATAATTTTATCATAAAATATGTTTCAAATTCAAAACATATGATCTCCAAGAACGTAATTTTAAGGTAAATGAAACAAAAATTTAAATAAAAATAAAAATAATAATAAAATATAATTACATTACAAAGTATACACATAAATAACTGTAGATCTACAGTTATTTATGAGTATACTTTGTAATTTAATTATTTTTTTATGGTATCGGATTTTCCGACTATTCATATGCATTTCACGCTTGCGGGCTGTATATAAGGACTCATGTTGGTCACATCTTAACCAATTTATATTGCCACTGATTAAGGACGTACTGACGTCAGAAAGCGCTTTGGATCTATTTGTAATTTAATGTACGTCATTGATGGTGTTAATATTAAAGACTTTTTTACAAAGCAACTTGGTTGTTTTTTCTGTATAGAGTAGTTTTATTAAGTTCCCATCAGAAATTTTGCTGTGCGCATATTTAACTCATTTTGATCACTCTGAGTACAAAATTGACCTGAGGTGGGGCTTTCTTAAACTAAATTAAAATCGCCTCCGGATAATATGCCCACCTATTTGTAAATTTTGTTCATTTTCGTCCACTAAATATCTGTGGAGAAATCTCTGAGCATAGATACTTAAATTATGATCACCCTGTGTGTGTGTATGTGAATCTATATTGTATATCAGAGTGAACATCTTGTTTATAAATTGCTAGCATTTTTGACAAAAAAGGTTGTTACATATATGCGCAATTATTTATTATATATAAATATAAATATTATTTTTCTTTTAGGCTTTGAAAGAAGGAAAGAAATATATGAAGAAGAAAGAAAGGCTTCCTTACTAATGCGATGTGTGAACAAGACATTACAAAGACAAGTTATTTTTACTGCAATTGATCTGGAACCCACCTTTTAAGATCAACAGGAAAACGTACTATGGAGTCGCAAGGGCTTAATGAAAATGATTTCAACTGTCCAGCCCGTATAATTATCAAAATTAAAGACACAGGAAAAGTGATCGCGAATAATTATAATTTTCATTATAGTCATCTTTTATAATAGTCATCTTTTCTAAATGCTATAGAAATATACTAGTATATTAATTAACTGAAGGAATTCAACATTCCAGAATTTTGAATGACCTGAATTTTGAATAACGAAATGAGCTTCAAAAGAAGCACTTATGTACTAAGAGAGATCTACTAAATATTTTAAAATCCTACGGGATAGAAACAATTGAAAAACATGCTGAAGACCAATTAAGTGTAAATGCCTATGTAGATGAAAGTCTTCAGAATGAACAAAACATTTTCCTTTATAAGAAGCAGAGAGAAAAACATTCAAATGCTCTAAAGATGAGGACTACTCACTAAACAAAGATAATTTTACCTTGGACATAATGAGTGATTTTCAAAAAAGAATGATTGTAAATTTTGGAAGCAATATTATTTGTGATGATGCCATTCATGGTACAAACAGATATAGCTTTAAACTTACAACAGTTCGGATAAATAATGAGTTTAGAGAAGGGGTACCCATGACATGGTTTATATGCAACAGTAACTTTATTATTAGTTTTTCAAATTAATTAAAATAGAAATTGGAAATACAAGTCAAAAAATCTGATATGGGCAGCACATGACTTTCCCTGCAGACTTATATCCACATTTTCTTTATTTTAATTAAATTTAATTCACTTTTAATTCAATTTTCGTTCTCATTTGGTAACTGAACTTATTTTCAAAGGTGGCGTTGAGAAAGTACGAAAAAAATAAAATATTTCGAGAACAGCTAGTCCTAGTGTAATGGGGTTGGTCTTATTCATTTCCTCGTTAAAAATTACGTATAAAACAAGTATTTAATGAAGATATTTGAGCATACGTAGTTTTTATTTTAGATTTTGATGATTTTTGCGGGCCAATTTGCTAAAAAAGGCAGGTTATAGCTCTCCCGAATCGTACGAAAATCTAATCAGCACCAGGGTAACCCACACGCGACTTATCTACCGAATTTTGTGAAATTCGGTCCCTTAGTTTTTCAGCTAGAGTAACAGGCAATTTTACAGGCAGTTTTACAGGCAATTTTTGCGGGCCATTTCGAAAAAAAAGGGTGGTTCTTTTATCCCGAATCGTACTAAAAACTAATCAGCACCAGGGTCACACCCAAGTGACTTACCTACCCAATTTTATGAATTTCTCTCCATTGGTTTTTGAGTTAGAGTGGATACATACATTGCACAGACAGACAGACACACAGGCACACAGACAGACACACAGGCAAACACACAGACGTCACGCTAAAAATACTTTTTTCGTATTCTAGAGGTCTCGAAACGTGTAGATCCGTCGAAAACTCGAGTTGCGATTTTCGGCATGATTCCAATATTTTCCTATACATTACCATGTATTGCAGGGAAAATAAAAATCTGATGTGGGCAGCACATGACTTTCCCTGCAGACACAAATTCATATTTTCTTTATTTCTTTAATAATTCGTTAGATTGAGTTTAATTGAACCAAATAACACTAAATTTGCAATTTTAATTCAATTTTTGTTTCTATTTGGTAATTGGACATTTTACCGAAATCGGCGTAACAAAAATGCAAGAAATCTCAAATATCTTGAGAACGGTTAGTCCTAAAGTATAATGGAGTGTGTTATATTATTTTCCTCTACAAAAATTGCGTATAAAACAAAAATTTAATTGATACATTTGAGCATACACTACTTAGTCTTTTTTTAGGTATTGGCGATTTTTGAGGGCCATTTTGTAAAAAAATGCAGGTTGTTCTTTTCCGAATCGTACCAAAATCTAATAAGCACCAGAGTATCCCACATGTGATTTATCTACCAAATTTTGGGAAATTTGGTTAATTTGTATTTAAGCTAGGGTGAATACATTAGATTTTTGCAGGCCATTTCGCAAGCCATTTCGGTTCTTTTTTCCGAATTATACTAAAAAGTAATTAGCACCAGGGTCACACCCAAGGGTCTTACCTACCAAATTTTATGAAATTCGGTCCATTAGTTTTTGAGTTAGAGTCGATACATACATTGCACAGACACACAGACACACACACAGACGTCACACTAAAAATAGTTTTTTCGTATTCTAGAGATCTCGAAACGTGTAGATCCGTCGAAAACTCGATTTACGATTTTCGACATAATTCCAATGCTTTCCCTATACATTACCATGTATTGTGGGAAAGTAAAAGTAGACATGAATGATAGAGCACCTCAATACTCCAATTCATGGAAAAATACCCCAAAGCTGTTATATGCCACTAACATGTGCATCATAATTAGCAAAAGAATTCAAACAAAATAAAGATTGAAAACGTGACCAAGAAAGTGTATCATGGATTTGCATTTTTTTGAAAGAAGGAAAAAAGGAAAAGTTTGAAAACCTATTAAAAATTGTCTGGAACAAATGGATGAAAACCCAGAAACCCAACATTTTGGCAAAATTTTTTAGGATGAATAGATTAATGTAAAAGATGAATGGGCAAAATGTTTCAGGGTGGGGTGTGGGACAAATACAAATTGGTTATTGAAACCTTTCATAAAATATTAAAATACCGAGATAGGTACTATCTTAAAGGGAAGCAGGGTAAAAGAGTGAACTGACGTTTAGCAATACTATTACAATTTGCTAAAGATTTGTCCATTTAAATCTAAAAAAATTTAAAAAGGGAAGAATACTTGGAAAACATCGTAAATAAATAAGAGGCATAAATCGGATTTAGAACTATTAAGATTAGTTCCCAAACTTTCTCCAGTTGAAATTGCCGTCTACTGTTCCCCCACCAAGAAAAGAAAATCTGATGTGGGCAGCACATGACTTTTCGTATGTAATGCAATGAATTTACTCCCTTTGCAGTAAAAACTAATGTATAAGATCCACTGTACTGTGTTTTTAACGTTGGATTGTACATTTTACAATTTTCTGGATGACAACTTGTAAAACTATTTCAAAGTACCCAATTAACTTATATTCCGTGCAACTCTAAATAAACAATTATTAATACTGATAGCATCCTCAATAAGCGATATAGTACATATATTAAAATATTTTATTGATTAATTCATCAATTAGGAGTCATTTTTGCAATTTTAATGATATTTTCGTCAATCTGGGGCGAAATATCATCATTTTATACATCATTTTTTCACTGTGAAAGAAGTAAATTTATTGCATGATAAAAGGAAAGACATATGCTGCCCACATCAGATTTTATTTTAAACTAATTTCATTCGCCGAAAATTCACAAAGTTCGGCATTACTGAACAAACAGCACTATAATTGAAACTCTTGATAAGATATGTACTCGAATTATTTGGATGCTGAAATACAAACTGTCTGCCAATCAATGTAACAGCTTTACTTAAATATTTGCATAAAATAAATTGAATAAGTAATAAACGATTTAGTAACAATTTGTAACCAAAGTTCATCCGTGGATGCCCTCTTATTTCCGAATGGAAATTTTCATGTCAAATAATTGGATCGTAGTACAGCGAAATTTTGTAAGTTTTACTAAATAGTGTATCATTTTTGTAATTTGACTTTTTTTGCTACAGCACTGCATAAAATGTCATTTCTTTTATTTTTTACGAACATATTGTACATCATTTAAGTTACAAGTTCATAGCAACCTACCTTTTTCAAAGCATTGGTGCAATTGGAACTGTATGTCTACAACCAAAGGTCAACTTCCACTTTTCACTTTTTTTAAACATACAGTATATAAGGTACATTGCTAATTCTATAATTTGCTAATTCTGTGAATAAAATACACGTCATGGGTTCAGATGAGAAAAGGTTTTATTTAAATCAGTTTTTCTACATTACATCATATGGTAGCCAATTTTTATACAACAGCCACACATTACATGCCACATACCGTGGAAATAATATGAAGTAAACTCATGCTCATATTATCCATTTGTTACAAGATAATTATTTGAGAATGTATAGCATCATCATGGTACTAATTACGAGAATTAGCATACACAAACCAACCTCAATACATGCTAACAGAAGCCTTACAGGTCTACCGATACCAGGCGTCATAGCCATCCATCTTGCTATCATCTGAAGATAAAAAAGAACTCCTACATAATACAGGTACATTATAACTGAATGCATGGTGTAACTAAACACATATTCCAACGTGTGAAATAGTGGCATCATGAGCAAAAATATGCTTGCCAGAATCACGAATCTTTTTACTGGAATGCCATCCACGTCATTCTGCAAGTCCTCAAGTGGTTCGACGTGATTGTCAACCTCTTCTGGTGCAGGCAGTTCTTGAAATGCACCTCTGTAAGGAGACAAATCAAAATTGTAAAAATTTAAAGCAGTCTATTGTATGATAAATGCTGTCGGAAAATCTAAAAGCATTTAAATTTGTCATTAGTGCAGCAATTATCATTTTTCAATCATTTAAAACCATGAACCTTGCTTTGTACTCGAATAGAGTAATTAACTTTTCACTTGAGTATAAATAATAGAATAGCTTCTAAACTGCCGTGTATTTCAACCATAATTGTATGAACGTAAGAATACCAAGTAGGAAATGCTATACAGGGTGTCCTAAAAAGTCAGGGGTCAGCTGAATAACTCGAGAAGTATTAGAGTTATTGTATAGTATTCTTATGTCGGTGTATGAGAAACTTAAGGACTCCAAAAGACAGACTTTTTTTTTAGGGGGGGGGGGGGCTGATCCATCCTTTAGCGAGGTCCAAGGGAGGGATATCTTTTTTCTACTAGTGCTATTGAATAAAGCCAATTAAAAAGTTGTCGAACGTTGCAAAATTACTACTGATCATTCTCCCCCCCCCCCCCCCCCCCACCCCACCTCGCAACAAAAATGGAAAAGGGCCTTGAAAAGATGTGTATGCGATGTAACACCTTTCTTCCCAAACTCGAACATTTAGGTAATGCAATAGAAAAAAAATTGACTTCATTATACATAAAATACAAAATGTTCACTTTCAGCAATGATGAAGGCTTGTACACATGTAATATGATGTCTTCGCATGTCTTGCAATATCTCTACATTTACACTGTTATGCAGATGAAAAAATTGTTGCTTTTAAAATATTTATTTAGTGGGTTATTTTCTATTTCTTGTGTGTGTGTGGGGGGGGAAGGCATGACACTAATTTTAAAACGATCTACAAGTTTGTGATTTGCGTTTCCTTAGTCTAATAGGAACAGGAAATGAGATAACAAGAGTCCAGCAGGAGGAACGCGACATTACTATTCCTATGATACCTTTCTTCCATCTTTGAAAATTTTTAGTGCTGCCATCTATGAGAGGAATTACGAAATTGAAATTTAATAGTTCTGCTAGCTGAATACATGTTAAGTAATAAATTAATTGATTAAGTGTAAATTTTGCAAACACCTTAATAATATGTTTAAACTACATAGATAATATGAAGCATGTGAATTTATTTTTCAATACTAAAAATATTTTTTAAATTGAATGCATTCAAAATAAAATTAGGAAATAGTCATATGAATTTAAGTAGAATATATTAAAAAAATATCTGTGTCATTAAATATGAATATTTACGATAAATTCATTCACTAACTTTTTTATCACTCTAAATATTTCTTTGAATCTGCTGCTAATTCACAAAGTCATGCAAATAAACTAAAATTTAAATTTTTTACTCAGGGTAAGTGAGGTATAATAAATAATTTAACATGTAATATTTGAGAAAAAAAAAATAAATAAATAGATTAAGCTTTCATTTATTATAAAAAATAAACATGAAGCTTTTTCCTTTTATAAAAAAATAAATATTTGTTAGTACATCTTTTAGTTTTGTATATTTGATTATCACTATATTACTTGAATCACATTAGAGTAACCCTCTCATTTCATAAAAATAAATTTGTCATGATCCTTTTGCATACTTTCCTATACAATAGAGTACTTTCTTTATACAATAGCATAAGAAATACTTTCAACAATACTTTCTTTATACAATAGCATAAGGAAAAATGCCTTTAAAATAAATATCAAATTATGTAATACTACTGATTCATATCTTGTGTATCAATATCTATTTGCGAAAGATCACATCTCTTGAATTTAATGTCATATAGTAGCGAATAAGTTTACTTTGTTTCCCATAAAATTGTGTAAGTTTCAACAAAGTTAGTTATTTTTCTAGGTCTCGGTTCATTTTTCACGATGTCTTGTTTCTATTATTTGTAATGTTTTGTTCAATGCATGTTTTCAAAGAGCTTTACTATGGTACTTCCTTTAATTTACACCACCTTTCTGGACATGTACCTTAAGGGTGAGTATCAGTAAATCTTCTGCTGTATTCGAGCTGTGTTAACGCGGCACACGTTCTTCGCCGAAATATTTTCTGAAAGATAAAATGCAATGCTTATATTATATTAAAGGTAAATTTTATACCCAATAAAGCATAGAATATATTCTTTATTTTAATCCAAAATATATTTGGTGCTGCCATCTGTTGTCATAATTTAATTTATAACGAATATTTTAATTTTTCAATGAACATTTTTAAATATCTATTCCTTCTAATACAGTATTAAATGCAACAACAGATCATAAATAATAATGCCATATTCATGGAAAGGTAATTTCTCATCCTATAAATTTCATAAGGGGATCTGAATGTGCATGACTGAGGACTGTAGCTTTGCCTTCAAGTTCCTTTGTCTTCAAGTCCCTTTGTCTTCAAGTCTAAGTTCAATTGCGTTTTTGCGATTGAAGCATTATTATATATAATCTGTTGTTGTATTTAACAGCGTATTAGAAGGAATAGACATTTAAAAATGTTCATTAAAAAATGAAAATAGTTGGTATGAATTAAATTACGACGGCAGATGGCAGCACTAAAAATTATTTTGAATTAAAATAAAAAATATATATTCTATGTTTTATTGGGTATTAAATTTAGTTTTAATATAATCTGAGCGCTGCATTTTATATATCAGAAAATATTTCGCAACTGATTGAGCAGGATTTTGGCGAAAAACCGTGTGTCGCGAAAGTTCTCAAAGCGCCGTTAGGGTTGAAGATTTACTGACGCTCATCCTTAAACATAAACATTCTGATAGTTCAATTATCTATTAGAACCTAATATGTAATATTGTTTGTAACGAAAATGGGTTTGAATTTTGTGTAATTTTTTTTATATTATTAAACAAAGTATTAAAGTAATATACATTCAATTTTATCAATGAGTATGGATTCAGTTTACTCTTTGTGTCTTCATTCATGTTTTGTGTTTCATGATATATATATATATATATATGTATATATCCTTAAAAAGGGCAGTTTTTTATTAATCGTATCAGACATAGCACGAAAATAGACAAGAGCGCAGAAGCTTTGAGATAAAAAACACCGAAATACATAAATTATTTCGCATAAACAAGGGCGATGCGCATAAAACGTGCGTACTGCTGAACTTTATGGCAAAGCATCATGGGAACAGCAAAGTTGCTTTCGCTAGCCGCTTGTTCGAACTAGCGTCTACAGCTCGCGGATTTTCGATTTATCAAAAACGCTGCAGCACTCGGTTTTGCTTTTTACGCATGCGCGTGAATTTCGCGATGATGTGGATTTCGCGGGACTCGATGTTTGTTCTTGCAGTTTTCCTTTCTACGCCGGTTTATAAAGTAAATTTCTCGATTTAAAGGAATAAATTACATGATCTAGGATTTCATGTAGGAATGGGGGCTCCGCGGATTTTCGATTTATCAAAAACGCTGCAGCACTCGGTTTTGCTTTTTACGCATGCGCGTGAATTTCGCGATGATGTGGATTTCGCGGGACTCGATGTTTGTTCTTGCAGTTTTCCTTTCTACGCCGGTTTATAAAGTAAATTTCTCGATTTAAAGGAATAAATTACATGATCTAGGATTTCATGTAGGAATGGGGGCTCGATTGACAAAGATCGTAGATAAACTTTTTTATCAGTTTATAACGAAAGTAGCTTTAATTCATTTTTTTTAAATTAAAATTAAATTTAACCACACGTTATAGAATTGATGATGAAATTTATTTTTAACTTTGCAACATGTTTAAAATTCAAATATCTGTTATTTTCATTTAACTCATGAAAATTCTAATGTCAAATAATATTTTTGTATCAGCAGACATATTTTAATATACTAGAGAGAGCTCTCCCCCCCCCCCCCCCCACACACACACACCACGAATCAAAATGGAAATGTGTAGCTTTACTATTAATATGTGTATACAGATCAATTCGAATAAAAAATAACAGTTGTAGATGTAACTTAAATATAAAATAAAATTTAAATCATGAGTTCAGAAAAAAATATATTGTTTCTCAACAAAAGGAAAGTGAAGATTTTATCTGAATGCTGATGTAACACAATGCAGAATGTGATTTTTTAGAATTTTCTTTTTTAAATGTAAAACATATTCATTTTAACCCAGGGCACCTCTTCTTGAAAAATCATGGTTCAAACCAACAAGCTCTGTTTTTAACTGCATTAGTATACTATTCTCAGCCTGAACTCACTTATAATTAAACTATTAAAAGCAAAATATTTGCAAATTACTTAATAATTTTAACTGTACAATACTCCCAAGATAAGTATCTTTATCACATTTTGTGACCATTCATACAAGTGATGTTATGGATCGATACTGACTCTTTTTTTATGGTTTGAATTCCTTTACTACAAAAATAAGTCTTGGTGACATTTTTATACATATGTATATATAAACACATATATTGAAGGGGGCATATTTTAAACAGACGAGGGAAGAGTTTTGCGGGGGAAATTTATCTAAAATTAATTAAAATGCAGGTTTACAATATCATCATGGAGAGATTTGCCAAAAATATTTCACTGGTTGGTGTGAACCCCCCAATCCCTTATATATATATACGTTTATTGATGAGATAATGTTAGTTTGACTGTGAAACAAAAATTTGGCTTTATAACAGCTTAGATGTAACTTTGCAAGTGTTTCATATCCTTTAGAAGGCGATGTTTAAAATTCAACCAGAATTTGAGAATAATTCACAAAACATTGGTAAAATTTGATAAAACAAAATTTTAAAAAAATGATAAATTTTACATATATAATTATATTAAATAATATTTTGGGTATTCTACACATGAATAGATTCAAAATCATGAAGGTGATAGAATATCTAAGAATTACCAAAGCGTTACTGAAATGTTTAGTTTCAAACCCTCAACATATACTTTTTAATATTTTGTTCTAATTTTTAAATTATGGATAAAGGGTCAGCAATCTTTCCACATTGCTAATTTATACTTCTAACATTTTATATTGACTTAAATTTAATTTCTCAGCAGGTATTGATGTTCAACAGTATTGGTACAATTAATTTCAAAAAACAAAAACCAAATTATAGAGTTACTGAAAAGTATTTTTTTTATTTTTAGCGATCAATTAAACTTTTCAATTAAAAGGTTGTGAATTGTTAAATTCACCAATGGTTATTACTTTAATTGGATGATGCATTCACGATTTTCATTTATGAGCTCTTAAATATTTTGTATACTACATATGTATCAATTAAATATGCTTGGTGTTTATAATTTAATAAGCATTTAAATTTTGATGTGAAATTTGCAATTTAATCATTTTCTCTTTTAACTTTGCAAGAATATTCTAAATAACTTTCACTATGAATTATGCAATTTATAGGTGTAATTTAAACATAATACCACATACACAAGTGAAATTAAATTATGACTTGAATTATAATTTCATTGGATAGTTAGTCTGAAAGTGAAGACAAATCAAAAGAATTATAACCTGGATACGAGGGAAAATGTAATAGGACATGCGGACAAAAGTATCTATTTACTTTACTCTATAATAAAAGTTTAAGAGTTATGCAGCTGTATTTTTGCAACCAAAAGTGCTCTCTTAAAAATCAAATTGCTTATATAAGACACATTGCAAAATAAAGGGATTTTGAAGAAGAGCATAGCACTGAAAAGGGCCGTTTTTTTCTATAATTTTTATTTAAATCAGTATCAGACATGTTAGAGAGAAGCAAACAGTCAAATATGAATTGAGATATGTCATCAAAACAAACAAGATGGCTTAAGACAAATCAAAACTATTATAACCTGGATGCGAGGATAAATGCAATAGAACTTGTGGTTTAAAAAAGTATCTATTTACTTTACTTTATAATGAAAGTTTAAGAGTTATGCAGTTGTATTTTTGCAACCAAAAGTGCTCTCGAAAAAACAAATTGCTCATATAAGACATATTGCAAAATAAAATCATTTCGAAGAAGAGCATGGCCCTGAAAAGGGCCGTTTGTTTCTATAATTTTTATTTAAATCAGTATCAGACATGTTAGAGAGAAGCAAACAGTCAAATATCAATTGAGATATGTGATCAAAACAAACAAGATGGCGTTCGCGCATGCGCAGGGATTCAGGAATCCGAACCTTGCTGCTGCAGCGTTTTTGATAAATCGACAATCCGCGAGCTGTAGACGCTAGTCTTGTTCGAGCGCAGTGAGTTACAGCGGGACCCTCGGGATTCTCCCTTGGCGAAGTGCAGCGAGCAGGGACAGAGCCCCCTAGGGCCTAGTTAATTAAAATATTTAATTTAATACTTCTAAAAAGGATCTCTGTTACCGTTATACAAAGTTATCTTCATGGCAGATTTGAAGAATAAAATATCATGGTCCAGTTTGTAAATAAATTTGCAAAAAATATGAAATTGAATCCATATGCAAAAAAAAAAAAAAGCGCTAAAATTGTATGAGACCCGTACTACTTATATTCGCGAATATTAGAAGATATATCCGTGTATTAGTAGCAGACTACACGTACTACAACATATGAGTTTCTAACATCTTTGCCAGATAAAGCAGATGACGTAATAAATTGAAAATATCAATAATCCTGTAATCTTTAAAAGATGGCGTGACAAGGCTGCTTTGAAACGATCCCAAATTGAACAGCAAAAACAAAAAAATCACTGCCTATTTCGTAAATAAATAATCTGCATATTTTGTAAAAAAAAAAAAAAAATTACACGCTTGTGTATACGCAATGGTCAAAATTAGCAGCATTTGTTAAATTCTTTATTTCTTTATATACATTTCTTTTCTTTATGGATACATCACATATTTTGCAATAAATTCGCGATTCTATCACATATTAATATGTTTCAAGTTTGCGTTATTCAGAGTTATATATTAACTTTTGATTTTTGTAAGCGAATCACAACTGCATGCAAAAGAAAATTAAATCATGGAGGCTGGGGTTACTAACAAAATAATTTTGGATGCATTGTTATTGCAATACATCTGATTTATAATTTTGAAGCTTGTAAGTATTATACGTAATAGAGTAATAAAAATTATAAATACACCTCCTTCTGAAAATATTTATTTTGTTAAATGAAGAGCTTTCTTATCGATTTATCAAATTAAAGGCGCTCGTGACAGAATATTTTCGAAAAAATGAATATTTTTTATTAAGCTAATAAAAGTTTAAATTGTGTAGAATCGAATCACATAAATATTTCTTAAATGTTTTCGTTAAAACCTTACGAAGTTAAACATTTAAACGTAGGTTTCTGATATATACTGCCTAAAACACTACATTAAAACCTTGTTTTGTCGGAAATTGGATTCTTGTATAGTAGATCATTGTATAGTAGATAGTATTATCCAATAAAATACATATTTATTTTGTAAATATTGTGTTTCAATTCATAATTATATCAATTATAATAGCTTTTTTTTACGTTTTAATTTCCTTGAACACTTGAAGTATTTTTATTTTATTTTACATAGCACATTTATACCCAATAAAGGCAAAATATTTATGCGAAAAAAGTTTAATAAAACTATCAATAAATAAAAGAAATAAAATGTTGTGTCCCGGAGCTCTTTAAAAAATACATTTCGTATATAAGGAAATACACAAAATAGATAAAATTTTATGTCTTAAAGTCCATTCACAAAATACAATAGACGTTTATTTAATCAGTACGTATTAAATTAAATATACATATTTGAGGAGGTATCGCGAAACCGCATAAAACTAACATTTGGGTTCTGTGCATCCTGACAACCTCTGTATTAAATAATATTTACTGTATTTAAACATAAAAATATAAAAATATAGTTTAAATAAATAAACCATCTGATAAGCGTGATCGAAAAATTTCTTACCGAACATCTGCTGTATGATACTGAATGGTATTCATTTCACTTTTCTTGGTTATTGGAAAGCACATATATAAAATAAACTTTTTCTAACGGCGAATGAACATCAACTGAAGGTAAGTTTGAAAAATGCAAACGACGCTGGACCGGGGTTAGCTGGGGCCATGTTAGAATCACTTAATACGCATGTTTATTTTATTTCGCAAACATGTCAACGTTTGACAGGAGTGCTGCAACAGGGTCTTTATTACATTTTGAATCGTTCTGATTTCTACAACTTTTCTCAAAATGCATGGTGTAATAACTACTGGAAGGCACGTGTGACATTTTTTGTTAATATAATTAAAATCAGTTTTTAGCGGATGTTTATATTTTATTTCGCATACTTGTAATCGTTTGACAGGCGCTCTGATTTCTGCAGTAATTCTGAAAATGCAAGACGCGATAATTACTGGAGTGCACGTGGGGCACCTTTTTTGTAAATATAATAGAAATAAGTTATTGCGGGGTGGGACAGCTCAGTGGTTAGCACTCGGACGACCCGAGTTCGATTCACGGCCCTTCCCAAATTGTCTCCGTCTTCACGCGGTTTACGAACATGTTTAATATGTGGGTCCGTAAGTCATTCCGAGAGGTTAGTGGTAGAGGAAGGAGGGTCCCTGTGGATGCTGTCCCCACTGGGTTCCGGTCTAAATTGGGTGACAATTCCCGGTTGTCCAAACAGATACCGTACACCTACGGGTAGGTCGAACGGTCTGGGTCGAAGAAGAGAAAATATGTTATCGGGCGGGATAGTGCAGTGTTTAAGGTACAGGGATTGCACTCCGATGACCCGAGTTCGATTCCTGGCTCTGTCCAAACTATCTCCGTGCTTATACGGAGTATATGCACGTTAAATCTGTGAATCTGTAAGTCTTTCCGAGAGATTGGTGGTGGGGGTAGGAGGGTACGATCCTTTAGACCGCCCCCACTGGATTCCGGTCTAAATTGAGTGATACTGTTCCTGCTGTCCAAACAGATACCTCACACTTTCTGGCAGGTAGGACGGTCTTTGTTGGTTTGCCATGTGAGTTCATAAACTTTGAGTCCGATTTTTTTTAATGAGCTAAAATAGAATTTTCGTAATAAGTGTTCTGGTTTCTAGTGCAGTTGTTAGCTGCTTAGTAATATACAGATCTCTGCTATTAAAAGTTTTTTTTTGTACTAAATATTAATTTTTAAGTCTCAATTTTATCGGAATGACCTTTTCCCACACATTACCTATTTCGAACGCTTTCGTTAGCAACCCTTCGAATATAAATTTTATAACAATTTCAATTTTACACTATTTTTCCAACGATTGATGCACGTGCAAAATATCAGACATATATCTTATTCGAAAAAGCGCAATTTGCATTTATTCGGAAAATCGAGCGTTTGGTATCCAAATAATAAACATTTAAAAACTAAATTTTTTTTTCATTCTTATTATTAAATGATCTTACACCAAATTTCAAGTCTGAATGTCTTCCCAAAGTATGCCCTATTATCATATGCTATTTACAACGTTGTATCGAGTAGCATCTTCTTAAATACTAACATTTTTTTTAAATCGATTTATTCCGAGGCTTTAATCGAACGATCAACTGATATTTCAAGTCTGCATATCACTTAAAAGAAAGTGTTTTGTTTATTCAACAAATCGAATATCTGGATCTGCAGTAGCCATAAAATATTAAATTTTAGGAACTGTAATTTTCGTCTTTTGTACCATGAGGCGATTTATCTTTAGTCCAATTTTCAAGTCAAAATCTCACCGGATTTTTTTGCATTTTTCCAATAGTTCGCATTTCGAACGTTTTAACATGCCCCCCCCCCCCCCCTACACATACACAAATGCACATGTTTAAAACTTTCTGTTCTTAACCGGGGTTATATCAAAATATCGAGCCCTGCACCAAATTTCAAGTCTGTATCGGTTTGAATGAAGGCGTTTTTCATTTAAGTGCAAATCAAACAATTTGATGCGCGGCATCCATAAAATATCAACTATTTCACCAAAAAGTCAACTCTTTCACCAAAGTTTAAAGAAACAGTAGGCGTACGCTTAAGTGAGCAAAATTCGACAAAATTATTCAAACAATTTTCAGCAAAATATTAGTTTACATCGATTATGAGAATTCAAATAAAATGTTTACTCTTGAAAATAATTCCACAGGTGTAAATCGCAAGACATCAAAAACTGTGTTGATTTAGATGGGTTCCTCTCAAGCTGAGATTTTCGAGAATTTTATAGCTTTAAAATGTTCCATACGTGATTACTCATAATTACATGAAATTTTTAGGTCATGTTATTATGGGGATAACAAACGAGCATCTTAATGATATGATTGTTTGCGTTCGTTTCTTAAATATTCTTATTAGTGGTTAAGATAATTATTAAATTCCGTATATTGATAACCTGAAGACACTATTGGGATTTACCGTATGAACCCTCCAATTTCTTACAGTGAGAATACTTATTGACAACTTATATGAAAATATTAATATTGGTCATTAAAGAGTCGGTTTTAGTTTGAATTTAAAACTGAATTTATTAAATTAAATTTTAAATCATTTTATAGAATATTTTAGCAAAGACCACAAATTTAGTAAAAATCATTTATTTAAAAACAGCATCAATGACGCACACGAATATTTACAAGACTGTCAGAGCGCTTCCAGACGTCATAACGTCCATCATTAGTGGCAATGTTAATGACAATGACAGACATGAGCTTTTATACACAGTCGGAAATCGCGAATGCAAAATTTGCATATGGATAATAAGATATACCGAAACTAAAACATATCGTGAATTACGAATAAGTACATAAATAATTCAAGGCAACAATAATTTAAATTTACAAAACAAGTACATAAATATTTCAGGTCTACCAATTAAACGTTTCATTAGAGGCACAGAACTAGATTTTCAGAAAATCATTCCTGGGATTAACACGCGTAGAGTCTATAATGAGACGGCAGGCGAAATCAGTAAATCTTCTGTTGTATCCGAGCTTTGTTAACTTTCGCAGATCACGTTTTTCGCCGAAATTCTGATCAAACAGTTGCGACATATTCTTGAAAGATAAAATGCAATGCTTAGATTATATTAAAACTAAATTTAAGACTCAATAAAATGTAAAATATATTTTGTACTTTAATTCAAGATATGTTTGGTGCTGCCATCTGTTGTCGTAATTTAATTCATACAGATTATTTTTATTTTTAAACGAACATTTTTGAATATCTATTTCTTCTAATACGCTATTAAATACAACAACAGATCATATATAATAATACCACAATCACGGAAAGGTAATTGAACTTGGACTTGAAGACAAAGGAACTTGAAGACAAAGTTGCAGTCCTTTAGTGATGTATATTCAGATCCCCTTATTAAATTTATAGAATGAGAAATTACATTTTCGTGTTTGTGGCATTATTATATATGCCTTGTTTATATATTTAATAGCGTACTAGAAGGAATAGCTATTTAAAAATGTTCATTAAAAAATAAAAATTATAGGTATGACCTAAATTACGACGACAGATGGCAGCACCAAAAATATTTTGGTTTAAACTTCAAAATGAACTCTGCATGATTTTCGAAATACCCAGGATGGTTTTCTGTGTATAAGTATGAGTGCCATGAATATTTCTACATGTTAACGTGGAAGAGAACTGGTTGTGTGCAACGGATTGTACTTTAATTGTTTCGATGAAACAAACCGATTTGTATTTGTGCAGTCATAACTAAATCTGCAAATTTTCGATCGAAAATTTTCCAGACCCGAAAACTGTACCGATCAAGAGATTGTATTAGATGCAAGGAGCGGAGGGGGCGACCGCCCCCTCCCCCACGTCGGGGTTAAAAATAAGAAAAAAATAAAGACGATGAAGAATAATTTTTGTGTTGTTTGTTGTATATGAATGCCTGTAATAAACAAAAGACTAATGTGAAAAAGTTTTGACATTTCTCATTAAAAACTGCTTTTCAAATATATCAGACAAATTTGGTTTAATTCTGGATGATCGTGGAAGTAAAAGTCTGTTAGAAAGTGCACTTCAAGGAGAATATGAAGTTTGGTATGAGTTTTGAAGAATGCTTCTGAAAAGAACCCCACAGAAGTCTTAGAATTTTTGGAGAAATATGATCCAGATGTTTTTCCACGAATCTACAAGCTTCTTGCGCCTTCGAACGCGGATGACAGAAGAGAGACTTTCAGGACTAATATAATACACATCTATAGAGACATTCATATTGATGTAAAGAAAGTGATTGACAAATTTTCAAAGAAACCGAGGCGGCTTGACTTTTCACTATAAACATTTTTTTAGAAAGTTGCTTGTTATAAAAAAAGTAAAATAATTAGAACGTTTTCGTAATTTAGATTTAAACTTGTTCTATTAAATACATTGTAGATTATCGTGTTGGTTGTTGTATAAATGTATATGTATTGTATCCTTTACTAGCTTATCCGTTCTGTCACACTTAACTATAATTTACCCTAAACCATATTTCCATATAGTTTAATGATAAGCTCAACTTTAATTATTAAGTATATTAATATGACTTAAGAACAAAAAAATTTATCTAAACTATTCAACAGCCCAAAATAAAATTTTTTCCAGGGGCGGGTCCCCGGAACCGCCCCCCCCCCCCACCTCCCGTAATAAAACTCTGGATCCGCCCTTGATTAGATGTGTGGTTTTAGTTGGCATGACAAATACATGAACGATTTTGCACTATCAATCAAATCGTTGTTTTTGAAGGGTGACCAAGAATCTACTAAAAGTACGGTTTCATTTGGTATGTTTTTAAAATACACTTCCGATAAATATTCGCGATAATGATTCCATTTTCCCCGCTTTCGAAGCGATGGTATAAATATTGCCAGCTTGAAACATTTTCTACCTCACTTGGGTTCCGAATTGTTCCTTAGGTTCAGAATACACAACAAATAAAGGCGATAGCAGCATTCTATCTCTGCTGATAGTTGGCATTACAGTATATGGATGGGTCGTAGCATGGATAGCTTATGCAACACTTTCAATCTGTTTAACAAATGAAGCGTTCCTCTGAAAGGATTTCTTTATTAAATCTCGATTGATCAGTATTAAACATCTGCTTTTCGTTCAACTGCGAATCTTAAAAAAAAAATACGTACATCATTTAAAAATGTTTTGCAATTGCAATATGATCATCTCCATAAATCTGCGTTTCAGAGGCAATTTTAGAAATTTTCCTGCTAACGATTCTATATTTCTTTTTAAAATTCAGGAGCTATTTACCGGAAGTTTTGAATGGCATATTTCGGGAGAGAGCTTTATCATAAGCCCAACTTTTCAAATTCGAGTCATGCATATTTACACGCCTACGTCTTGTATTCCGAAACTTTTTAAAAACACATTTTTCAATTTCGCATATTTTGTGCCTGTTATCACCGAATTTGTTGATTTGATTTTCCCACAAATACATTTGGAATATACTTTTTACAAATCTTTAACTGCTTTGAACAGATTGTAGTGTGCGATGTTTCATTTTTTACTTCTACGCCAGTATTCAATAACTGATCGCTTAGTTTCAAATGGAATACTACGGACTTCCCCATTTTCTACCTCCTCATCTATAAACATTTCATTATTTTCATCTATAATGTCAAAATCAGAGTCCTCAAAATCATTTTCGGCAACCGATGACTCGGAGTGTCTTCCACTTCATCATTAACAAAGATTTCGCAAATAGATTCAAGTTCTGCCAAAATTTCCATTATTTTATTTTTTACATTTATTTCGGCTTCTGTAAAATCCCTCAGCTCCATTTCTGGAACAGAGAATTCGTGGTACAGCACCCACACCACGTTGAACACATTAATATGTGGTGGCATTTTCCATTTGAAAGCCACTGCTTGTTTAAAAAAATAGATTAAAAAATATAGAGGCATTAAAAAAAAAAAAACAATTTCATGCGCAAGACTTTTGAGCATTAAACAAAACAACAACACAAAATTATAGCAGATCGCTAATTTGATTCACTTACATAAAATAATAAAACTGAGAAATGCACGATTGTACTAAAAATATATATTCAAACTCAATTTCAAATACTTTTAAATGCAAACTATAAAAAATAACTTTACAACAGATTTCAAGATATACAGAGAAAACATGGACAGTTCATTTCAGAATTTGTCGTTTTACTATGCATACTCGTCAAGTAGGGTTGCAATTGGCATTAAAGATGTTTCTTTTATTAATTTTTTACAGCTTTCTCGTTGCAATTTAGCAGCTAATTTTTTCACTGTCGATATTTTGAGCTCTTTACTAACGCCTGTCAAATTTTCGTCGAATTCAATGCGTTTTGCATGGGAAAATTCCCTTGTGAGCACTTTAGTAAAAAACCCTGACGACGGAGCTGAATTTGACGAGCATCTATAACACGCAATAATATCAACTTTAGGTCAAAATTACGACAACAGATGGCAGCACCAAAAATATTTTGAACTAGAAAATAAAATATATTCTATGTTTTATTGGGTATCAAATTTAGTTTTAATATAATCTAAGCATTGCATTTTATCTATCAGAAAATATTTCGCAACAGTTTGAGCAGAATTTCGGCGAAAAACGTGTGCCGCGAAAGTTAACAAAGCGCGGATAGGGAGCGCTGAAGGTTTATTGACGCTCACCATTAACTTATAGCTTCAAGAACAATGAAATTTTTTAATCCGAATTTTTATTCTTTCAGATTAGAATTAAATTAATTTAATTTCGTCTAAAATAATTTTTATGTTCTATAATATAATAAATAATAAAATAATTTTTATGTTCTATTTTTTGCTGTTTTATACTACGTATAGTAAGGCTCCTAAATATACTATTTTTAGGAGCCTTAATGCATGGAGTACGGGGGCCCATGACGTCGCAAACTAGTTTGGTGGTCAGAGAGAACTGTGCCTCCATAGAATTTTAGTGCAAAATCTGACTTTATAGTCATACTACTACATTATAGTCATACTATATAGTCATACTACTGCATTTTTAGATTGATTAGAACTTGAGTAATTCATGACAACTAAAGTGATATACGAACATATAAAAATAATTATTTTTAGAAAATATCTTTTTTGTTTCTTTGGGATAAAATAATATAATTTCTCAGCAATATAGATGTGCGAGATGTGACACAGCGAAATATCGGGGGGGGGGGGGGGGGGGGGGGCCTAGTTCGGACAAAAATCCTCTTATAAATATCTAGTGAGCCCGAATATTTTAAAAATAAGCACGAACCCGGTCCAACCGCAGTAAGCTGTCGCATAGGGACCCCGAGACAGTAAATCTGATGCTGCGAAACCATCTAACAGAAATTCGGGTACTCAATTTTTGTTAAACTAAGTTCGAACCACCCGACTCCTCACTTGAAGATTTACAATATGCGGGCTAAGTGGTCGCTTAGGTCACCAAACGCAGTAAATCCATTGTTACGAAGTCTTAAGCACGAACCCGACTCAGCATAACCCCGTATGTGGAATTACTATAGGCGGACTAAGTGGTCGCTCAGTTCGTGGCAGTAAATTTAATGCTGCGAAACCATCTATTAAAAACAGGGGATTCAATAAATGTTAAAACTTAAGATCTTTTAAAACTTAACCTAGTACGACTCTTCACATGAGGATTTGCGATAGGTGACTAAGTGGTCGTTTAGGATAACAAATACAGTAAATCTGGTTCTGCGAAACCAGTTCCAAACCTGGTCGTAAACAAACACAGGCATCAAAATGTATCCAGTCTAAACTTTACATTGCATATATACAGAACTACTGAATATATACACACCATTCTAAATGCTGTGACATAAATAGAAACTAAGTTAATATAAAATGTCACGGGGCATTCTGGCATAATCCAGGGAGGGGAGCTTCGCCCCCCCCCCTGTATCTATGCGTGACAGAAACACTGATTCCATATATACACTGAATTTTAAGTTTTTCTGAAAAGCTTTCTTTGTTTATTAAATTCAATGATGATGAAACTAAATCTTGTCAGATGTATTCGCAGCTCACAAGACATTTATAGGGAAGGAGGGGACAGAATTCGTGTGAAAAGTTCAACCCGCAATACATAAGCAATAATGAGACTGACTCATTTTACCAGCATATAAAGAGGAGAGAGGAGTGTTTAGAAATACGCCCATGCCATTTGTATGTAACTATATATATATATATAATTCTCTAACGTGCTTTTGTCTTTCCATACCCCCCAGAAGACCACCGGTGAATAGAAGGCCGAATCTTTGCGTACTTATAGTATCACCTTATTTACATAACCTAACGGGGAAGGATGTTCAATTTACCCACCCCGGGGGCGGAGAAAAGGGGGTTTTGAGTAATCTTTTCAGAAACCCCTGGTGACCTAGTATCGACCATCGGACGTAGTCAGATTTTTTATCCTCCCCTGGAGCGGAAATTATGGAGGTTGTTTAAAAAGACTTCTTAATTAGTCCAAGAATCTTAGTCAGTCCTCCGGTGGCTTAGAAGGCTGAATATTTGCATACTTATAGTATGGATTACTGAACTGAACCTAATGGAGCCGAATTTTCGATTCTTTGCCAGGAGTGGACAAAACAAAAGGGGGGGGGGGGGGAGAGATTAAGGTATCTCAAAACCATCCCGAATTCCCCCTATACCGAGCACATAAAAGGTTGAAACTCGACCGCGGGGGAAAAACATAACTGGGCCAATTTTCAATTAACTGTTTTCGACGTTAAGCATCATACATTCCTAAACGTGAAGTTATGGTCTATTTATATCAAAATTTTATTTTAATTTTTACATTTCCCATGTAATAATAATTGAAAGCTTTTCTGTTATATGGGTTTTAAAGTTATGTTTTCTGATTATTTTGTCAGAGATAAACAATTAAATTGGCAAAACAGTTTTATTTAAATTTTAAGTGTTGTATTCAAAACTATTTTTATTCCAGCTCTTAAAACTTCTGTATACAGGTAATAACTATTTTTACTTTCTGATACAATAGAATATAGTATTGTATAGAGAAAGTATTGTATTCACGAAGATCTTCGATTTCGAGATTTTGATGCCAATATATGTTTTAGGGCCCCTTGAAACGTTCTGAATACTTTCAGAGTGATGTCCTTCTGTTTAACGTCTGTCTATGGTCGATTTTTTGTATATATGATAGCTGCCGCAAAGATTAATGGATTATCACGAAACTTTTATCCGGCCGCCAGTGAGTAGGTTGCCAGGCCTCCCAACTCGCGAAGTGAATTTAAGTGGGTTGGTGAGAGTTAGCGAGCAGGGGGCGGAAGCCCCTAGCATTTAAAAAAAAAACTGCATACAATTATTTATATCTTGATATTTTAATCTTCGTGACAGTCGCATAATTTGCATATGTTTTTCTATATTTTCATTAATTTTCACATAAAATTAAACTTTGCCTACGTATTGGAAACCAAACATTAAATGGTCACTACCTGTCAATTGCCAACGACTATGTCGCCAAGCGTAAGTCAAATCGTACCAAGCACAGGGATTTCTGATATCCTGTAAAATTTTATAAAATGTGGTCCATTACTCCTTGAATTTAAATGGATTCATGCAATGCACAGACACACACGTCACGCTAAAAATTGTTTTTTGTGTTCTAAAGGTCCCAAAATGTGTATGTAGATCCATCGTAAATTCGAGTTACGATTTTCGACACGATTCCAGTTCTTTCCCTATACATTATCATGCATTGCATTGCAGGGAAAGTAAAAACTAACAAAATAATTTTAAGAAAAATGACCACCAGAAAACGTATCTCTGGCTTTACTTATCTAATGTTTCCGATAGATGGCAGCACCATATTGCTAAAAAAGACATTGTCTGGAGAGCTTCTATATTTTTAACTTTCTCTCTTTCTGGAATATTCTAGTGCTGCCATCTATTTAAAGAATTTTTGAAGTTATATTACCCGTGGCAATCTTTCGATTAAAATTTGAAGATTTATAAATTAGGATCCATAAAAAATATGTATTCAAGAGAAAGTTGAAATCTGTTGGTACCATCCATTGAAAGAATTAAATATTAAGTTAAAATTGTAATATGTGAAAATTTAATATTAAGAATAACCGTTATTTTCAAATATTTGATAATGAATGTTAAGCCCTTCATACGGGGCCGCCTATATCAATTGTAAACCCTAATATTTGACTTTCTTCTCAGTGAATTCTTATTTTCTTGCTATATCCCCCCCCCCCCCCCCTCAAAAAAAATATCGGAGACTCGGATGTCCACCAGTCCTCTTGTCCCTATGGGGCGACCCCTTTTATTATAATAGAATGAAAAATATAGGGAATAGGCTAAATGTCGTCGCTAAGACGAAGGAGGAGGGGGGGGGGGGGGGTCATAACCCCTCCCTAGGAACCCATTGAGTTTTATCATCAAAATGGGCTAACTTGATATGAAATTAAAGTGTTGAACAAATTTATTTAATTTTATTCACTTGTGTGTGACCCTGGCGCTGATTCGATATAATTGAACCCGCCTTTTTCTGCGAAATAGCCCTCAAAAATCTCATTCATCCACTCTTCTATCTAAGAAATCAATTGACCAAATTTCACAAAATTTGGTAGGTAAATCACATGTGGGTTACCCTGATGCTGATTACATTTTGGTACGACTCGGAATAAAAGAACCTTCTTTTGTATGTATCCACTATAACTGAGAAACTAATGGACCAGATTTCGCAAAAGTTGGTAGATATGTCACGTGTGGGTTACCCTCGTGCTGATTAAAATTTGGTACGATTCGGGAAAAGAACATGCCTTTATTTCTCTGCGAAATGGTCCACAAAAATTGTCAAGATATAAAATAAAATACTACAAGTTTATCAATTAAATGCATGTTTTATATGCAATTTTTGACAACGAAAATAATAAGATCAACCTCGTTACTCTAAGATGACCCATTCTCGAGGTATTCAAGCCTTTTAATTTTGGGGAACTGAAGACGTTTCTCCCTATAGTAATAAAACTATCTAATGAAATTTCTTCAAATTTAGTAGTTACATCCTTTGGGGGTTATTCTGATGCTGATTAGATTTTGGGATGATTTCGAAAAATATAACCACTCTTTTTTACGAATTGGTCTGCAAAGATCGTAAAAATGTGAAATGAATGACTAAATTTGCTGAAATAAATTAATTAAGTACTTGTTCTTCATATAATTTTTGATAGCACAGCAAGCAGACTGACCCCCCATGACTCTAGGATGGACCGGTCTAGAGATATTTTTGATTTTCGAGATCTTGAAAAGCTAAAGACTTTAAAGCGCACATTCAGTTATCAAGTGAAACGAACATGCATTAAAACTGCAAATTGGATATAATATCAGAAAAGTATCCATGTTATTTTCTGCGATTAAACTCAATTTAGTGCATTTTAAAATAAAAAATAAAAAAATGAATTTGAATTTGCAGGGAAAGTCATGTGCTATTTACATCAGATTTTTACTTTCTCTGCAATACATGGTAATGTATAGGGAAAGTATTGGAATCATGTCGAAAATCGCAACTCGAGTTTTTGACGGATCTACACGTTTCGGGACCTCTAGAACAGGAAAAAACTATTTTTAGCGTGACGTCTGTCTCTGTGTGTGTATCTATCTATCTGTCTGTCTGTGCAATGTATGTATCCACTCTAACTGAAAAACTAATTGACCATATTTCATAAAATTTGGTTGACAAGTCACACGTGGGCTACCCTGATTCTGATTTGAGTACGATTCGGGACAAAAAAAACCTGCCTTTCTTTTTTTGCGAATTGGCCCTCAAAAATCGAATATCAGTAGTTATAAAAGGGGCGTACCAGTCCAAAGAGGGGAGGTGGCTCAGTGTGGCTCAGGAGGAGAGGCCCTCTTTGGGAGGGAATTTCCCTCTTTGAGAGGATCCTCTTTGGGAGGATGCCTCTCTTGAGCCACCTCCCCTCTTTGGAGTGTCTTCCCTCTTTTGAGAGGAAGCTCCTTGGAGGGTCTTGAAACCCCCAGGAGGGAGGATGCCCCCCTCCCCTCTTTTGGAAGTTTAGTGAGGTGGTGCAGCACCAGATGCCTCTTTCGGAAGAGGGCAATTGCGAAAGTCTTTCAGAGAGGCATGATGACTCATACGGAGTGAGTTTCACTCGGAGTCTTGAGAGGGAGTGTCACAATCGCTGACTGACCCTTGACCTGAGGAAGAAGTTTCAACGGATGTCGCAATCGATGACCGACCCTTGACCTGAGGAAGAAGTTTCAAGGGATGTCGCAATCGAACAATCTGGAAATGACGTGTCGCGCCTTGGAGTTCCTTAGCACACGTCCTCCCTCTCTGCTGGTCAGCGACAGACTGAAAGATCTTATCAGCGTGAAGTAGTTAAAGCGCCCTCTGGCGAATTTTGATGAAGTGCTGCCATCTATCGGCATTTTTTTTTTCCAAAAGAAATTAATGTTTCACTGGTCAGGAGCTGGATTCGATCTTGGGCCCAACTGATTAGAAGCCGCGCGTCTTACCGCTGTGCCAAAGCACCCGTGCTTTATAGGCAGTTAACTTCGAAGTGTACCTTATCAGTGGAAGTTAGATTATTTTTCAAAGTTCATTCGAATAGCGATGCACTTTATAAAGGGTGCGTTTTAAAACAGAATGCTACGGAGTGAATATAAATCTGTGTATTATAACATTATGATTTTTTAAAACAAATGTATACACAAACTTTAAAAACACGAATGTAATAATTAGCTAAAATTGTATTCAGTGGATTTTTTTTTTAAAAATAAATCAATACGATTTTTATAATAATAACGAAATGATTTCGAATGTTTAAAAACAAATTGATTACGGATGAACACACAAATTGTGTTCAATGAATACGATTCGACCATTTTAAGTGTTGTGTATCTAAAAACAAATGTATACACAAACTTTAAAATCACGAATGTAATAATTAGCTAAAATTGTATTCAGTGGATTTTTTTTTAAAAATAAATCAATACGATTTTTATAATAATAACGAAATGATTTCGAATGTTTAAAAACAAATTGATTACGGATGAACACACAAATTGTGTTCAATGAATACGATTCGACCATTTTAAGTGTTGTGTATCTAAAAACAAATGTATACACAAACTTTGAAAACACGAATGTAATAATTAGCTAAAATTGTATTCAGTGGATTTTTTTTTTTTTTTTTTTAAATAAATCTAACTATCAATATAATTTTTTTTAAAAATGATTTGAATACACTCAAGTATAGTTACGCATTTTCAAAATGGTGTTAAGTGAATAGCATTCGACCATTCTGAGTGTTGTGTATCTAAAAACAAATGTATACACAAACTTTAAAAACACGAATGTAATAATTAGCTAAAATTGTGTTCAGTGGACATGAAACTTGTGTTTTGTGAACAGGATTCGACCATTCTAAGTGTGTGTGTGTGTGTGATTTTTGAAAAATAAATCTAAAAGTATATAAAAATAATAATAATGAAAATTAGAACTCACAGAACGACCTCTTCACTACCCACTGGTCAAACTTCAAATGAGTGATACACTCTCATTACGCTATTAAAAATTAGATATTATCTATAATGACGTCAGCAGTATGAGGTGTTGCCACCTATTTTTTCTAATAATATATTTTAATAGTTGGATACTTCAAGGGTCTGATTTGGTACACGTAATCTGAAATACATCATTTTAATGATATTACGCATTGAATATGATTCGGCCATTTTTAAAATGGTGGATGTAATTGAAATATCGAAGTTTAGAATTTAACAAACTAACGAATTTTCACCCCCAAAAATTTTAGCATTCAGTTTAAATAAAACCCAATGAATATGATATCACCATTTTAACATCGTAATTTTACTACCATTATAGAACTTAGAAGTGAGTGTACATTATTTTTTTCAGGACACCAACACATTTTAAAATCTATTGAATAGGAATAGACCATTTTGCACATACATGTACCTAGATTTCAACACCCGGTATTAAAACCTGCTAAACATGAAACGAGTAAGTATTGTGTGAGATTTTATCACACTAACTTTCAAACTTTTTAAATTTTTAAAAATGTCCGAAATAGTTGTATTTCATCGGTAGACATAAATTGTATGGAACACATTTTTATGAAAAAAATATCTGTTTCGACAGCTTTTAAAAATAGATTTCTACAGTTGTACACTACGGTTCTAGAATTTTCTAAATACGAATCGACTGTTTGAACTACCAATGGTGGTTTTAGCGATGCAAATATTTACAAGACAAATATTTCAATGAAACCGAACTTAGTTGAAGCTTCTAAGTTTGAATATTTAGAATCATTTCATATAATTTTTATATTCACATTGAAAATAGTTAACAAAATTGGAACTCACGGAGCGACAACTTACTGTCCACACTCCAAATGAGTGATACACTCTTATTACATTATTAAAAATTAGATCTTATCTATAATGATGTCATTATGTTGCCGTATTGCCACCACACAATTATTCTTTCCAAATTATGCATTTTTTTTTTCTTTTTTCTTTTTAATAACTTGCTACTGTCTTATGCTATCCATTTTTTTTTTTCATATAAGCAGATATTCCATATACCTTCTAAATGTTAAGTTGTAATTTAAAAAAAAAAAAAAAGCATTAGAGGTGTATTTTACGTCTGAATTCGTCCAAGTGGAAATCCGACAATTGCAAATGCATGATTGCATCCTCACATTTCAATAGACACCACTAAAATGTGTGGATCTTATTTTGAAAAAGCTGCTCTCAGAAAGAATATGTATATGAATACATATTTTCCATAAATATACCCCCTCCCCCCTCCCCCCTCAATACACACAACATGCAGGCCAAAGACTCACCCAAAATACATTCCAAATCGGCTCTATAGCTTATCGCGCTTATCAGTGTAACAGATAGTAACCCAAAGTTCATGTTCGCAAAGCGAGTTAATTGCAATGTTATTGTTTTAAGCAGTTCCCATATTTAAATGAAAAATTTATCAAATTATACAATACATACAAGAGCTGGAAGATCGTAGCATTTCAATATTATAGAATACTCACGAATGTTTTTTTTTTTCCCCATTTAAAATTATCAAATTTTAATGCAATTTGACAAAAATTGCACAATACTTAGTGTATGACTATCAAATAAGAGCTAGGTTTTATTGTTACAACAACGTTTAAGATCATTAAACGAGTATATATATATTTTTTTTTAAAGAAGAATAGTATATAACTTACTGTTTTTAAGGATAGGTGATTGTTAACATTGAATTTAAATGAAAGAGTGACCCTCTGAGACAAGTACAGTACATTGCAATAACATTAAAAAATATGAAAGATATGCAATTAACACCTTAAAAGAAACATGTAATGAGTTTTGATATCTTAATAGGAGACATTATTGACATGCACATAGAAATGTCACAATTTTGTGGCTGTAGGTGCTCCATAAGACCCCTCTGCTCTTAATAAATGATCCCATTTGAATGTACATATTTAACAACATACAGAAAATGACAGGACTACAACAAAATTTTACACCTATTACAGAATAACTCCCAACTTCGTAGATTTTTAAGAAACTACAGTCGAATTTTCACCGATTCTTAGAGATTGAAACACAGCATTGTTTATGAATCTTCATACTTTAGAGAATGGAACATAACTTACCATTTATTTTGAATGAATTCAGAATTTTGACATTGATTATAAATTTATGATTTAAACTCTGTAAAGTGTAAATATCCTTTGTTATGAAACTCACACTGTAGACATTTGATATGATTCGAATAAATCTATTTTTAATTTTTTATATTTTATTTTAAAAAGTGAGATTAGTAAACATGTTACACTTGAATGTATAGATACATAACTCATAACCATATAACATTTCTTAAATGGAACATGCTTAAAAAAAAAAAATTAGCTAATGAGTATAAATAAGAAATTCAATTTGAAAGATAAAAACCATTTAATGAATCTATTATTCATGAAATACACATTAACCATTATCAGTTGTACATTTAAACAAATAAGTTAAAATGATTTCCTTATTGCACATTCATAGTCCTCTGATTTGAATGACTCGAAAAAATTTCTATCATAGCAGTAAAAGACTTCTTCACCACGCAACAAAACTTTCTTAGCAATGTTATTAATGTCAAGATTTAGAAGCACTTGTTCAGACACTCTGTCATACATTTGTAATGGAGTGCTGTAAAGACATTCATGGTAACTTAAATCTTCAACTTGAGCAACACAGCCGACACATTTGAAAAGTTTTCTTACATGACACATGATGTTGTCATGAATACAAGAGATTAATTGTTCGAATGCAAAATTTTTGTCACAAATAAGTGATGGTAGAAAGGTTATAGTGTTCTTTATTTTTAATATTTGAGCAGGAAGCCACTCTATAAATATACTTTCTCGAAGATGTATACTAATGTTGTTAACACTATTCTGTAAACATGCTATTTGATTTTTATCTAAGGTAATATGACACTGTGTTAGACAAAATTTTGAATCATATAATTGAATTATTTTCTGCAAATGCAATTTTCCGTTGTCATTGAAACAGAACAACTCATTGCGACTGACGAAAGAGGTATCTGCATATAGAATATTGAACGACCACAATTTTTGAGAAAATTCACTCCACGTAGCCGGTGACAGTGTAACACCTTCACGCGTAGGCTGTAATTCATTTCGATCGTTAGAGAGATATTTCCATATATACACTTTTAACTTCCCATGACGAAGTTTTAAATATACATACACATTAGATCCTAAATGCCAACGACGGAGTGCATCTTGCATAAAATCTGAAGAAGTAGATTCAGTCGAAACTGATTCTGTAGTGGAAGATAACACTCCGCTATGTGTTAGAGCACAAGAAAGTAGATCTTGAGTTGAGTTTTCAACCTCGGTGAGAACTTGTGAATTGACAACGGTAGATGTTTCTGCTGGGGTTTTGGAAGACATAAGATAGGTCTCTAACCAATCCTCAGCAAATTTTTGTGAGGGCGAATTAATCACATCTGAGACAATGTCCACAGATTTTGTTTCTTCTAGGGTAGGAACAGTCAACTCCGCACTATTTACACTAGAAATTATTTGCTCGAGTGATGGCATACTTTGAATTTTAGGCATTCTTTTTAGATAGTAACATCCAACTACGACATTCACAGTATAAGATTTATTTTTAAAACACTAACATCTTAAAACATTATAATTTTGTCGCAGCTATGAACGAACCAAACCTATCCACACAACGCCCAAAGTTGAAATGACTTATCAAACAACTTCATAAGTATAATCACATAACCTAAATCGAGTGTCGTGTGCAAACAGATCACATAAGATATGAAGTGATTAGAACTTATAATTTTTAATGAATCGTACAACATTAGATTGTGGTAGAGACATTAGACAAGAATAGCTACCAAAAACACGAAAATAACTAACAGTATGAGGCCTTCACAAGTCGACATCCAAACTAGAAATGAACGATAAACACACTAATTACAACAATTAGATGAGAGCTTATCAGTTCTTATCTTATCTAAGATTTCACATAAAATGACGTCATCACTCCAAAGTTCACAAGATGACGTCATTGGTCCAAGGTTCGCAAGATAGCCGTTTAGCCTTTTAAAATTAAGAAGTAATTAAAATTTTTATAATTGTGAATAAGTGATTTAAAATTAAGAAGTAATTACTACCGATTTTAATTACTTCTTAATTTTAAAAGGCTAAACGGCTATCTTGCGAACCTTGGACCACTGACGTCATCTTGTGAACTTTGGAGTGATGACGTCATTTTATGTGAAATCTTAGATAAGATAAGAACTGATAAGCTCTCATCTAATTGTTGTAATTAGTGTGTTTATCGTTCATTTCTAGTTTGGATGTCGACTTGTGAAGGCCTCATACTGTTAGTTATTTTCGTGTTTTTGGTAGCTATTCTTGTATATTCCGCGTGATACATATCACCTAAAGTTATAAAAATATATATAAAATTTTTCTAAGTATATAATGTTAATGTGATTTAAAATTAGGAACTTTAAGTAAGTTTGGTACATATTTTCACTCTATGATTTCGAAGCTGAATGAAATAATATAGAAATTTTCTCATGTAGATAACAATTGTATTTACCACAATCTAATGTTGTACGATTCATTAAAAATTATAAGTTCTAATCACTTCATATCTTATGTGATCTGTTTGCACACGACACTCGATTTAGGTTATGTGATTATACTTATGAAGTTGTTTGATAAGTCATTTCAACTTTGGGCGTTGTGTGGATAGGTTTGGTTCGTTCATAGCTGCGACAAAATTATAATGTTTTAAGATGTTAGTGTTTTAAAAATAAATCTTATACTGTGAATGTCGTAGTTGGATGTTACTATCTAAAAAGAATGCCTAAAATTCAAAGTATGCCATCACTCGAGCAAATAATTTCTAGTGTAAATAGTGCGGAGTTGACTGTTCCTACCCTAGAAGAAACAAAATCTGTGGACATTGTCTCAGATGTGATTAATTCGCCCTCACAAAAATTTGCTGAGGATTGGTTAGAGACCTATCTTATGTCTTCCAAAACCCCAGCAGAAACATCTACCGTTGTCAATTCACAAGTTCTCACCGAGGTTGAAAACTCAACTCAAGATCTACTTTCTCGTGCTCTAACACATAGCGGAGTGTTATCTTCCACTACAGAATCAGTTTCGACTGAATCTACTTCTTCAGATTTTATGCAAGATGCACTCCGTCGTTGGCATTTAGGATCTAATGTGTATGTATATTTAAAACTTCGTCATGGGAAGTTAAAAGTGTATATATGGAAATATCTCTCTAACGATCGAAATGAATTACAGCCTACGCGTGAAGGTGTTACACTGTCACCGGCTACGTGGAGTGAATTTTCTCAAAAATTGTGGTCGTTCAATATTCTATATGCAGATACCTCTTTCGTCAGTCGCAATGAGTTGTTCTGTTTCAATGACAACGGAAAATTGCATTTGCAGAAAATAATTCAATTATATGATTCAAAATTTTGTCTAACACAGTGTCATATTACCTTAGATAAAAATCAAATAGCATGTTTACAGAATAGTGTTAACAACATTAGTATACATCTTCGAGAAAGTATATTTATAGAGTGGCTTCCTGCTCAAATATTAAAAATAAAGAACACTATAACCTTTCTACCATCACTTATTTGTGACAAAAATTTTGCATTCGAACAATTAATCTCTTGTATTCATGACAACATCATGTGTCATGTAAGAAAACTTTTCAAATGTGTCGGCTGTGTTGCTCAAGTTGAAGATTTAAGTTACCATGAATGTCTTTACAGCACTCCATTACAAATGTATGACAGAGTGTCTGAACAAGTGCTTCTAAATCTTGACATTAATAACATTGCTAAGAAAGTTTTGTTGCGTGGTGAAGAAGTCTTTTACTGCTATGATAGAAATTTTTTCGAGTCATTCAAATCAGAGGACTATGAATGTGCAATAAGGAAATCATTTTAACTTATTTGTTTAAATGTACAACTGATAATGGTTAATGTGTATTTCATGAATAATAGATTCATTAAAAGGTTTTTATCTTTCAAATTGAATTTCTTATTTATACTCATTAGCTAATTTTTTTTTTTTAAGCATGTTCCATTTAAGAAATGTTATATGGTTATGAGTTATGTATCTATACATTCAAGTGTAACATGTTTACTAATCTCACTTTTTAAAATAAAATATAAAAAATTAAAAATAGATTTATTCGAATCATATCAAATGTCTACAGTGTGAGTTTCATAACAAAGGATATTTACACTTTACAGAGTTTAAATCATAAATTTATAATCAATGTCAAAATTCTGAATTCATTCAAAATAAATGGTAAGTTATGTTCCATTCTCTAAAGTATGAAGATTCATAAACAATGCTGTGTTTCAATCTCTAAGAATCGGTGAAAATTCGACTGTAGTTTCTTAAAAATCTACGAAGTTGGGAGTTATTCTGTAATAGGTGTAAAATTTTGTTGTAGTCCTGTCATTTTCTGTATGTTGTTAAATATGTACATTCAAATGGGATCATTTATTAAGAGCAGAGGGGTCTTATGGAGCACCTACAGCCACAAAATTGTGACATTTCTATGTGCATGTCAATAATGTCTCCTATTAAGATATCAAAACTCATTACATGTTTCTTTTAAGGTGTTAATTGCATATCTTTCATATTTTTTAATGTTATTGCAATGTACTGTACTTGTCTCAGAGGGTCACTCTTTCATTTAAATTCAATGTTAACAATCACCTATCCTTAAAAACAGTAAGTTATATACTATTCTTCTTTAAAAAAAATATATATATACTCGTTTAATGATCTTAAACGTTGTTGTAACAATAAAACCTAGCTCTTATTTGATAGTCATACACTAAGTATTGTGCAATTTTTGTCAAATTGCATTAAAATTTGATAATTTTAAATGGGGAAAAAAATAAACATTCGTGAGTATTCTATAATATTGAAATGCTACGATCTTCCAGCTCTTGTATGTATTGTATAATTTGATAAATTTTTCATTTAAATATGGGAACTGCTTAAAACAATAACATTGCAATTAACTCGCTTTGCGAACATGAACTTTGGGTTACTATCTGTTACACTGATAAGCGCGATAAGCTATAGAGCCGATTTGGAATGTATTTTGGGTGAGTCTTTGGCCTGCATGTTGTGTGTATTGAGGGGGGGGGGGGGAGGGGGTATATTTATGGAAAATATGTATTCATATACATATTCTTTCTGAGAGCAGCTTTTTCAAAATAAGATCCACACATTTTAGTGGTGTCTATTGAAATGTGAGGATGCAATCATGCATTTGCAATTGTCGGATTTCCACTTGGACGAATTCAGACGTAAAATACACCTCTAATGCTTTTTTTTTTTTTTAAATTACAACTTAACATTTAGAAGGTATATGGAATATCTGCTTATATGAAAAAAAAAATGGATAGCATAAGACAGTAGCAAGTTATTAAAAAGAAAAAAGAAAAAAAAAATGCATAATTTGGAAAGAATAATTGTGTGGTGGCAATACGGCAACATAATGACATCATTATAGATAAGATCTAATTTTTAATAATGTAATAAGAGTGTATCACTCATTTGGAGTGTGGACAGTAAGTTGTCGCTCCGTGAGTTCCAATTTTGTTAACTATTTTCAATGTGAATATAAAAATTATATGAAATGATTCTAAATATTCAAACTTAGAAGCTTCAACTAAGTTCGGTTTCATTGAAATATTTGTCTTGTAAATATTTGCATCGGTAAAACCACCATTGGTAGTTCAAACAGTCGATTCGTATTTAGAAAATTCTAGAACCGTAGTGTACAACTGTAGAAATCTATTTTTAAAAGCTGTCGAAACAGATATTTTTTTCATAAAAATGTGTTCCATACAATTTATGTCTACCGATGAAATACAACTATTTCGGACATTTTTAAAAATTTAAAAAGTTTGAAAGTTAGTGTGATAAAATCTCACACAATACTTACTCGTTTCATGTTTAGCAGGTTTTAATACCGGGTGTTGAAATCTAGGTACATGTATGTGCAAAATGGTCTATTCCTATTCAATAGATTTTAAAATGTGTTGGTGTCCTGAAAAAAATAATGTACACTCACTTCTAAGTTCTATAATGGTAGTAAAATTACGATGTTAAAATGGTGATATCATATTCATTGGGTTTTATTTAAACTGAATGCTAAAATTTTTGGGGGTGAAAATTCGTTAGTTTGTTAAATTCTAAACTTTGATATTTCAATTACATCCACCATTTTAAAAATGGCCGAATCATATTCAATGCGTAATATCATTAAAATGATGTATTTCAGATTACGTGTACCAAATCAGACCCTTGAAGTATCCAACTATTAAAATATATTATTAGAAAAAATAGGTGGCAACACCTCATACTGCTGACGTCATTATAGATAATATCTAATTTTTAATAGCGTAATGAGAGTGTATCACTCATTTGAAGTTTGACCAGTGGGTAGTGAAGAGGTCGTTCTGTGAGTTCTAATTTTCATTATTATTATTTTTATATACTTTTAGATTTATTTTTCAAAAATCACACACACACACACACTTAGAATGGTCGAATCCTGTTCACAAAACACAAGTTTCATGTCCACTGAACACAATTTTAGCTAATTATTACATTCGTGTTTTTAAAGTTTGTGTATACATTTGTTTTTAGATACACAACACTCAGAATGGTCGAATGCTATTCACTTAACACCATTTTGAAAATGCGTAACTATACTTGAGTGTATTCAAATCATTTTTAAAAAAAATTATATTGATAGTTAGATTTATTTAAAAAAAAAAAAAAAAAAAATCCACTGAATACAATTTTAGCTAATTATTACATTCGTGTTTTCAAAGTTTGTGTATACATTTGTTTTTAGATACACAACACTTAAAATGGTCGAATCGTATTCATTGAACACAATTTGTGTGTTCATCCGTAATCAATTTGTTTTTAAACATTCGAAATCATTTCGTTATTATTATAAAAATCGTATTGATTTATTTTTAAAAAAAAATCCACTGAATACAATTTTAGCTAATTATTACATTCGTGTTTTTAAAGTTTGTGTATACATTTGTTTTTAGATACACAACACTTAAAATGGTCGAATCGTATTCATTGAACACAATTTGTGTGTTCATCCGTAATCAATTTGTTTTTAAACATTCGAAATCATTTCGTTATTATTATAAAAATCGTATTGATTTATTTTTAAAAAAAAAATCCACTGAATACAATTTTAGCTAATTATTACATTCGTGTTTTTAAAGTTTGTGTATACATTTGTTTTAAAAAATCATAATGTTATAATACACAGATTTATATTCACTCCGTAGCATTCTGTTTTAAAACGCACCCTTTATAAAGTGCATCGCTATTCGAATGAACTTTGAAAAATAATCTAACTTCCACTGATAAGGTACACTTCGAAGTTAACTGCCTATAAAGCACGGGTGCTTTGGCACAGCGGTAAGACGCGCGGCTTCTAATCAGTTGGGCCCAAGATCGAATCCAGCTCCTGACCAGTGAAACATTAATTTCTTTTGGAAAAAAAAAAATGCCGATAGATGGCAGCACTTCATGAAAATTCGCCAGAGGGCGCTTTAACTACTTCACGCTGATAAGATCTTTCAGTCTGTCGCTGACCAGCAGAGAGGGAGGACGTGTGCTAAGGAACTCCAAGGCGCGACACGTCATTTCCAGATTGTTCGATTGCGACATCCCTTGAAACTTCTTCCTCAGGTCAAGGGTCGGTCATCGATTGCGACATCCGTTGAAACTTCTTCCTCAGGTCAAGGGTCAGTCAGCGATTGTGACACTCCCTCTCAAGACTCCGAGTGAAACTCACTCCGTATGAGTCATCATGCCTCTCTGAAAGACTTTCGCAATTGCCCTCTTCCGAAAGAGGCATCTGGTGCTGCACCACCTCACTAAACTTCCAAAAGAGGGGAGGGGGGCATCCTCCCTCCTGGGGGTCTCAAGACCCTCCAAGGAGCTTCCTCTCAAAAGAGGGAAGACACTCCAAAGAGGGGAGGTGGCTCAAGAGAGGCATCCTCCCAAAGAGGGCCTCTCCTCCTGAGCCACACTGAGCCACCTCCCCTCTTTGGACTGGTACGCCCCTTTTATAACTACTAATATCCCATCTAATTCAAAAAGTACTTGACTAAATTTCATAAAATTTAGTAAATAAGTCACATATGGGTTATTCTGGTGCTGGTTAGATTTTGGTTCGATTCGTAAAAAAGAATTGCCTTTTTTTCTGCGAAATGGCCCTCAAATCTAAAGATATCCGATCTAAAATAAAAGGCTACATACTCTCAAATGTATAAATTAAATGCTTGTATTATACATAATTTTTGACAACAAATAGAATGAAACTAACCCTATTATTCTGAAATGGACCATTCTTGAGATATTTAAATTTTTAATTTTTAGGAACTGAAAACGTTTTATACTGTAGTTGAAACACTATTTAATGAAATTTCTTGAAACGTAGTAGTTATGTCCCTTGATGGTTATCCTGTTGCTGATTAGATTTTGATATGATGCGGAAAAATATAACCGACTCTTTTTTTCCGAAATGGCCCGCAAAGATAGTGAAAAGTTGAATTAAATAACTAAAATTTTGAAATATATTAATTAAGTACTTCAGGTACATTTTGACAACATACGTTCAGGTAAATTTGGACAACAAAGCGAATTATAAGAAAAAATTACATAAAAAAATTATTTATGTACCATTATTGAAGGTTCTGATTTTTTAATAATTTTTTAATTTCATTTAAAAATTGGGGGGGGGGGTCCGAACATTCGATGAAGCTCAAAATCAATAGGTTTTCTGCATTTACGGAATGTAATGTACCAAATTTCGTTTGAAACGGTTCATTCTCTCGTCAGATATCGCATTCACAAACGCACGGATACACACACACGCACATATACACTAACATACTAATATACATGAGCATTAACATGTGCACACAGACATCACCTCAAAAATATTCGATTCGAGTTCATGATGCTTGAAACGTGTTCTTTCATCGAAACCTCAAATTCGAATTTTCCACCCCGTCACAATATTTTCCCTATACATTATACTACATATGTGGGAAATGTAACACACACACACACACAAAATATATATATCGGAGGGGGGGGGGGAGATGGGGGTAAGCATTCCACAATCTTGTTTTCAAAGCACATGATCTTGAAACGCACCTCTCAGAAGACTAAATTTCAATTGTGTACACCCAACCTAACCGATATTTAAAATTTCAGAGAAAATCCCGATTTCCGTTTTTCAAAGATAAAATAAAAATTTCAAATCCCGTTACTATACCAATAATGCACTACAGATTTTGCACGACAGGATATTCATGCTATAGGAATGCATCAACACAATTCGTTCAAACTGTTGATTTGAGACTAAGGTTCAAATACCCCATCGAACGCGATGAAAATTGAAAAAGATTTTGACATATACTTGGGGGGGGGGGGGGAAATAATAATAATAATAATAATAATAATTATAATAATAATAATAATAATAATAATAATAATAATAAATAAATAAATAAATAAAAAATGTTTTTTCACGTTTATAAAGTAACAGAACTGAGGTCCCATACACTGGTGTAAATAGCAAGCTGCATTTGTACTATATTTGGAATCACTGAGTTGAGTTATTGTGAAATAGTTACAGTAAATGGAAAATTGGCAAACGTGTTTAAAAAAACAAAACAAGAATGATCAATCATGCATAAAGCATTGATTATGAAACGCTGTCCAACTCTAATTTTATTTAACCATCTTTAAAATGCGATACATTCAGTGGTAATATTTTTAAAAATTATCACAATATTGCAATAATTAATTAAATTTAAAAATTCAAAACTTCATCGAAAAAAAGACGAACTTGATTCAAATGACGTCATCGAAAATCGCCTGGCTCTCTGTGTAAAAGCAGTAAATATTTCATTCATACATTTTTATTTCATTCATCACAGTACTACAGTAATTTATTCTACTTAAAAACTTAAAACCATGGAGGTAAAAGTAATTTAACTCTATGCTTAAAACTTCATCGAAAAAGTCTGCCATTAAATCGTCTGCTTCTCTATGTAAAATCAATGAATGTTTCATTCATGTCACATATATTGCATACTCTAGAACAAAATAATTGTGCGTTAAAGAAATTCAGCAATTCTTATACAATTCATCTTACAGTCTAATCTGTTTACATTCTTCATAAGTGAAAATTAGGTTTCGTTGTAGAAATAATCAAAGTTTGATGATCATTTAAACCCAAATATATTGTAATTGCGTTGTTTTAGAATACAGATGCGCAGAAATTAAGCAAAAATAAAGCTGTTTTAGGACGGATACAACACTAAATATAAATTAAAAAGAACTTTAAAAATCACAATTTTGACACAAGATGAATGTCATATTTTATTTTGGAGCGGATCACGTGATCTCTTCATATAATGGTCACGAGATCTCTTTATATAAAGGGTGTAATTAATATTTTAATTTTTATTTAAAAAACTACTGAATATATTTTGCTGAATTTTTTTTATATATTTTATGGGATAATTTGAATATTTCCGAAACCTTTCGAAGCAATTTGTGAATTTTAAATTCGCTTAAAAAGTATTTGAAAAATTAGTTCCCATAGGGTTCAATGCAGAGGTTCCCAGCCTTTTCTGGACCACTGCCCCCTTTACAAGAAAAAAAATTTTCAACGCCCCCTCTCCCATAATAGTTATACCAAATATTAAAATATTGTTGCACATTATCTATCTATTAAGATTCACAAAGTAGAAATTAAAAAGACCACCAAAATCAGAAAATTGTTTATTAAAAATTTAAGAATTAACACAAAAATAGTAATAAAAAAATTAATGAGATGGTTGAGGTTGGTGGAGTTTTATCAATTTGTTAATGTCGGGTTCCAATTTTGTTAACATCAGTCGCAAATCGCCACGCTCAGTGATCTGCAGTTATGTTTTTGTTAAATTTTATCTCTTATTTTTTTGTCAATAATTTATTTTTAAGCATTGGCATCAGTTAAAATGAATTAAAAGTTTTCATTTCAGTTTTATTTCGATTAAATTTCATTTAGTCAATTCATTTAATTTCTATATTGACTTACTGTTACTTTACTTGGCTAAGATTTTTTTTCAAGGACTCAGAGTCTGTTTCGGAAACCTAGAAGTTGGGACAGATTGGTATGAATGCTCTTTACTAACAATTATACAATATGCGATTATAAAAACTAAATTTATGCACAGTTATATGTACATAAAACATAAATTGTTTCAAGTAATGTTTATTAGTCTTCATTTGTACCAGCAAATACACTTCTAATGACTAAATTACCCATTTTACATCTAGTCATACAAAGAGCATCAACAGGATTGTTATAAATGCTATTTACTAACAATTATACAATATAAAATTAGAATATATTCAATAATAATAATTACTTACAGGACAAATTAACGCAAAATACAAGACAACCATCAACAGATCGAGATCCAGATGAAAAAGCACGTAGCGTCGTTTCAGATCGTGACCAATCACAATGAGTCTTTGAAAACACACGAATATCCAATGACATGTCTTGAAATTTTAGGACTCTTTCACTATGGGCAGAGGCTTCTGTTACTTACCAACTTGCAAAGACTTGTCACCGACAATAATAAAACCGAATTAAGTATACATATACCTAATGCTAATTTAATTTTTTTAATGCTTATTTACGCGATAACAATGAACATTTTAAAGATAGGTAAAATATTTTTTCATGAAAACAGTATTTTCAGTGCATTTTATTCACGGCCGCCCCCTTGACTGCCTTAATGCCCCCCATTTGCCTCTGGGTCCGCTACCGCTCCCTTGGAAGACTCCAGCGCCCACTGGGGGGGTGGGGTGGGGTGGGGGGGGGGTACCGCCCTCTTTGGGAGCCTCTGTCCTACGCTCATTTTATCTCCATTATTTCACCTACAGGCATCAGAGGGAAACGTGAGATCGACATCGGCAAAGAAATTGTGCGTGTCTGTCTAGTCTTACGAGACTTGCCTCTGGAGGTATTCGCGCGTCGACGATTCGCGTCGGAAATGCCTTTTGGTCTGATTGCTGTTTAAATTTCTACACTGTGTGAAGGGGAGGGGGGGGGGGGCAGTGCTTTTTTAAATTTAGATTACCTAATTTAATTGAATTTTAATTTTTCGTAATATTATCAGGAGGCTTCTTTAATTCTGGTTTTAGTGTACCGCAAATCAAATATCAGTATTAGCATTTGATATTTTGTAATGTCACTTTTGAGCCCCTATAATCATCTGCTCCCCATGCGATACAAACAGGCAGTCTTTCAGGACTTTTTGGCAGGGGATGAGGGACGAATAAAATTTTAGGGGGGATACGTTATGTATTTGCCCTACATCAATGTATCTAAATACTGTCACATAAATAGAAACTAAGTTAATATAAATTGTCGGATAAATGGATGCAGTGTTTTTTTCAGGACTTTTTGACCGATGGGGGGGGGGGGGGCAATATTTTTTTATTATTTAATACCCAGGCCTCCCAGGTCATACAAAGAGTATGGAGCATTTACAGGGGACATTCGGGAAAAGGGGGTAGGGCAAGTTTTGCATTTGCCCTACATAAATATATCTAAATACTGTCACATGAATAGAAAATAGGTTAACATAACATGTCACCTGGACCTCCCCCCTTCCCTTCCGGAGGTATGCCTGAAAGATGGAAGTATACCCGAAAGAAACAAAGGATACAGAATGATTACAGTCTGATTAAACAAAGTTTTTGCTTAATCAGACTCTAAATGTATCTGAATTGAGTCAATAAACTACCCATTTTTTAATAAATAACAGTAACTTTATAAATAATAAATAAACACATGCTTTAAAAAAATTAAAATACAAAATTGACGAATATTAATATCACAGATATCGATTTAAAAGAAATGAATGAATTTGTAGTGCTGCTATCTATTGATAGAACTTCAAACTATCTCTTTACTTAAATTGCAGCTGTTCGATAAGTATTTTAATTTGTAATTTTGTAATAAAAAATAAAAATTAATTTGGCTTCTGATAGGCTAGAGAACTTCTTACAAGGTATTTAGAGCATTCTCCACTTTTAACTTTTTAGCAAACTGATCCCGTAAGTCTTAGTTATTTGATAAAATTAAATAAATAATGCGAAATAAAAATGTTGTATAACTTCCAATTCATAATTTATAAATATTAGTATTCTTTATCTATGCATATGATCTACGTATATTATGTCTGGATGAAGAATACTAGTATACTGAAAAAAAAAAATGATTAAAATATCGTACATTTCAATAAATAATTTAAACTACAAAACGATCATAGATAATATTTGTATTAAAAGATAATATTTGTATCATTTACAGCTTAATATGATGCAAATAGAACATATTAGAATAATGTTACGAATGTGCAAAATGCTCTCTCACACTGGAACAGTGTTCCCAGATTCTTTTCAAGTCTTTTCCCTAGATTCGGGAAAAAAATTCCCCAGATTTCCCTAGATTTCTTGGTCACGTGATATGTGACGTCATAATGTTTAAAGCAACGATCTGATTGGATGCTATGCATGACGTAATCACAGTAATTTTCGGAAATTCCGTACTCTTACTGCAAGTTTCGAAAAGACAAGTTTATTTATTAGCCAAATAACCTCATTCCCAGGTTAAAAATAATCTCAATATATTATTTTTATTTGGTGAAACTACAAATTGCAATTTTTCTTGTAAATAAAAATTTTAGAAAACAAAATGAAATGCTTTGTATATGTACAGGCACAAACTAATTTATATACCTTGGAGTGATGGCATTAGTATTATGTTTTTTGAATAATCCATGTTTGATTATTTCATATTTCCCTACTTTTTCATGGAAATCTCAGGCTTAGTAGTAAAAACATCCATTGCCTTTGCTGCTTTTAGACTGCCATCTTTTAAATTCACTTTCTTGCTTCCATGAGCTACGATTTTTTTTTTCCTGAGGTGGGTTCCATTTATCAAAAAATTATCCGACTAGACTCGGGAATGAACTTCAAATTTTTTATATATATTTTTAACTATAACAATAATAAAACTAAAGCAATAACAAATTAACAAACTACTTAATTATAACAATGACAAACTAACAATTTGAATTTAAACTAATATAAAACTATGTAGCAAAACTTGAAAAAATAAATGATATCTTTTATCAATAAATCATGTCTCCGCTCTGAACAGTCTGGTACTGCCTATTTAGGTTTCCAGAAAATTTCTGCAAACAATTTTGCCCCCAGGGAAAGTATATTTTCCTATCTTCCAGCACCCTCAGATTTTTCTGATAACCGCATACATTTGGAAAAAAAAATAAGGTAGGAATCTGTTATTTTTACTTATCTTCTAAAGGGTTTTAAACCCCTATATCCTAGGAAAACGACTAAAAAGATTGTAAATCGGAATTATCGTAGCAGACAACAGTTCGTGAAAATATTCAAAATAAGCCCTTTTATTGCGGTTACAGTTAACTAAACAGTTAGTTTCAAAATCTCCGAAAGAGTAAAAATTTAATCTTTTTTTTTTCTAAGAATTTCAAAAATATGTGAAATTGAGAAGTTTTTTTAACTGAAAATTGTAAACGTAGTAGTAAATATGACAAATTAAAAATCTCTGAAAATTTCCCTAGATTTGGTTGCTTCTTCCCTAGATCCCTAGAAATCTCTGAATTTCCCTAGATCTAGGGAAAATTCCCTAGATCTGGGAACACTGCACTGGAATCTCAGTTGAAAACCAGACAACAACCTTTCCTTTCGTATGACGTCATTCAAGGGTTGCTATGTGCTGAAGATCGGAAGGGGTTTCCAGATTTGGCGACTTTTCGAAGGTTCGAGAGGCACTTGGAAATAACCAGCATTCTACGAGATATAAGAGATTTCCAGAAGTTTCTATAGAGAGCCTGTAAAAGGAGTCATCACTCAGTTGGAGAGCAGTTGATGTGATACGAGCTACATTGAACTGTGGTTATGTCACTGTTTTGGGGATAGTAGCTGCTGTTTCGTGAAATGAAATACGTTAATGTTTTGAGAATAGTATCTGTTGTTTTGCGAATTGATGGAGCATTTAAGTACCGTCTTACTGTATATTGCTCTTGCTTACGATGTGTTTGCGAACAAACCTGCTAGTTATCCAGAAATTTGACTCCTTTTTTATCCTGGGCGCATACCCACGATTCTAGAGGATACGTCGTAACAATAGTATATAAAACAATCATTCAAGTATTATAAAATAATCTATCAAAACACAGAAAAGAGCACACATTTCTATTAGAGTTGATTTTATTTATGTGTTCTGTAATTTATTGCTACTGTACCACCTTATTTAAGTATAATTTAACTCTTCTATACTTCTCTCTTCTTATTATTATTTTATTAAAATTATCGTCAACACATTTTAATATAATAAAAAGTATTATTTACCTTGATTTGAAAAAGAAAAATAAATGTCGAATTTATTTTGATTAAAAGAAAAAAATATTAAAAATTTTCCAGATTTGGAAAAAAAAAATGTTTATATTGATTTGAAAACGAATACCAAATTTACATTAATAAAACAATATTTATATTATTATATTATTAAATAAAAAACAATATTGAGCAAAAATGCAAATTGAAATTTTTTCTGTAAAGGGTAATGCTGCGGTTTAATGCCCAAATTACCTATTTAAGTTCTATTAATACGTCAGTATTTTTCTAATTTGTGCTTAAACTGTCTTTCTGCAGAATTTTATAATTAAAGAAAGTTGTTAAAAATATTTCAACTTAAAAGTATTATATTGATAAAATTTATAACAGTAAAAGTTTTAATATAAATATTTGATATATATTGAACCATTACTAAAACTATAAAACTAAACATTTAATATGTATTGCGCCATATTATAAAACTAAATATTTAAACTTGTAAGGTTTCTTGAACTTACTTTATATCATATGTAATAATAACGACGAAATCTCTCCCATTCTCTAGCAAAATGGAAAATTCGTTTCATATATAAATGAAAGATGGCAGCACTATATTTTAAACCTTCGGACGAATAAAAGGTCGGAATCTATTATACTCTGCATTAATATTTTGTCATTGTTGTTTTAGAATATGTACGGCACTATGGAAATTCTCTCGTTAACTAATGCAATTATCTTCTCTTTCTGGAATCGTTAAATAATCATTCGACAGAATTTAGAAAATAAATTTTGATATGTTCACCATACATCTTTTTTTTTTATCATTAAAACATTTTTTTGTCATTTTGTTATTAAAACAACTTGAAAAATATTATATTTAAGCTTTGAAATAGAACGCCAAAATAGCAATACATATTTTACATCATATAATTTGTCATTTCATTTCGAATATGAAGCTTTGGTCTGGGTGGTAGAGAGTCAAATGAGTGGACTCTTATTGAATCCAAGGAAATAAATGAATTTTACAAGTGCTGCCATCTGTTGCCAAAGTATTCAAATAATATTTTTCTTTAATAATCTGTGAATTTTTTATTTGAAGTTATTTTAATTTCTATATACAAATAACCTTATTTCCATAAATTATTTATAAATTTGTATGTTTATAAAAAATTATTTTGAAGTCACTTTGAAAATTTTTTGAAGTATACTTTTTACCATAGAATATACATTTTAGTCTATTCTTAGATGAAAAAGTGCTTGTAGAAATAGTAAATATAAAATATGCATACGAAATTGGACAGAAATCATCGAAAATCCTTATAGTAGTTATCTTTAGACATGTAATGATCAATATTTAAAATTAGAACAGAAACAAAAGTCAAACTACTTTAAATTGTAAAGAGGTTATATTTTAATAATTTGGTGCTGACATTTGAATAATTTTTATTATTTTAAATGGACATAGATAATTAGAAATTTAGAATACACTTGAAAATCATTTATCTACATAAATAAAATTCAAAATCTGTCTGGCCGTATGTATGTGTGTTTTGTCTGATCATCAGGGGAGAACGGCTGAACCGAATTTAATGGAATTTTGTGGGTAGCCTTGACTTAAAATTTAGTCCATGTTTCGAGTTTCAAATCCCAGAGGTTGTTTAGATATAAATTAACAAGAAAGATTAATCATGCATAAAACATTGATAATGAAACACTTTCCAACTGAAATGCAATTTTATTTAAATATCTCTAAAATGAGATACATTCAGCGGTGATACTTTTAAAATAATCATAGTACAATAATTGGAAAATTAAAACTTCATCAACAAAGACAATGCTATAAAATTGTTTGCTTCTCTATCTAAGTAAAATCAATGAATATTCCATTCATAAAACTTATATTCCAGACTCCAGAGCAAAATTATTTTGCGTTAAAAAATTAAGCATTTCTTATCATGTCAAAGCTGTTAGAATCATTAAAGATATGATGAATTGGTTTTAGAGAAAGTACGCTCAGGGCCGGTTCAAGGATATTTTCGTGTGTGGGCAAGACAGTTTGGGGCCGCCCTTCATATATATAAATATAAAATACAAATATATAATAAAAATTTTCTTAATGTTTCCTTAATAATTCCTTCCTTCTTAATGTGACGCAATAAGCCCATTTTCCATTGGTTAATCTTTATCCAATGGCATGATTCACATCCTCGTTAGGGTCCGCTCGCCCCCCCCCCCCCCGCCGTTGTCTTGGCGCCCCTAAATTTATGATTTTGTGACCTTTTGGGTTCCCGTGTTGTAAAACTCGACGCCATCCAGACTGACAGTATTGTTTGCCGTTTTGTGCACAATAAATTACACATATAAGCTTGTCTCACCAAAGTGTGAGATCTATTTCTGATCTCACACTATCAAATTTTATTCTCATCTAAATTTAGAGTTTTAATTAGCGGTTTAGAAAATGTAATGCCTTACATTTCTTTCTACATGCATACATGCATGCATAATGCAGCAGTAATTTATAATACATAACTGAATTTTGGACTTTATTTGTAATTTCCCTGCACACAAATGATGTATTGGAAAATAATGTTGGGGTTGAAAACTCGAATTTTCGATGGATTAATATACGTTTTGGACATCCTTTAACTCATATCAATTATTTTTAAATGGGTGTCTGTGCGTGAGTGTAATGTATGTATGGGTGTGTATAGGAGTCTAGAGAGACAAAATTTCTAGAACAAATGGAGTGAAGTGAACAAAATTTATGATTTTAAAGGGAAATGAACACTCGGAAGGTCGCAAATTTTCAAACTTCTTTTAAATCATAAGAAGAAAACGGCATTCAAAAATATTAAATAAACAATCATATTATATGTAAGTTTACGGGAATAACATCTATGTTTGGGGTTTCTGTGTAGGGAAAACGAAGTGTTATGAAAAATGTAAACCTTTTGGACACTTATAATAATAATATCAATATTCTAATATTCAGAAATTTTTTCTAGAAAACGCTGTCCCAGCGAGTGTTTTTATTATTCTTGTTTTCATTTTAAACTATAAAATAAATATATAAATAGTAAACGACAAAAATACGTACTAGGAAATTTAGTATCAAAATCTATATTTATTATTAAGAAAAGCTTTTATAGTTCTCGAGTAATCGTCTTGTCAAATTGAAGAAGATTGAAATTTTTTCATTTTTCAAGTTAGTAACATCTCAAAAACTAAAAGAACTATCTTTGAACAATAAGCATAAATTTGTAGCTCTGTAAAAGCCCTACAAGTGTATATAATTGGATTTTGGATCGAACTCTATTTTTTGGGGGAGGGGTGGCTTAAACTTTGAAACATAAAAATGAGTTTTTTTCCATGTTTCATACTTTCACTCGAAATATCTTCGAAATTATAAAAGATCGATAGAATTATATTAAGTGATAAAAAAATATGTATGAGGAAATTTAGTTTCTAAATTTATATGTATATTTAAAAAAGCTTTTATAGTTTTTGAGTAATCATCTTGTCAAGTGGAAGAAGTTTGAAAATTAGAAGTATTTCAAGTTTATAATGCTTATACCTTAAAAACTAAAAGTGATAACTATAAACAATTAGTATGAATTTATTGCTCTTTAAAAATTCTACAAGTGTATATAATTGGATTTTAGGTCACTTTCTTGGTTTTTGAAGTATATCGAAATTATAACCACTATACTTTAAAAACCAAGTTTTCCAATGGGTGGGAAAGCTGTAATATTTGAAATGCCACGATTGTTGCAGATCAGTCTGTTTACTTACTCTTTTTAGAAATATTGGTGCACAAGCACGAGATATTTTGCTTTGTTTAAAAAAAATTAGGAAGTCAAATGAATACGGGGATTCTAAAGATGTTTAATGATTGGTGAGGTTTGAACAGAATAGGTGGAAATATACGCATTCAATTACGTATTTATGTGCCGCCAGACACGTTTATAGATTAACTCGAATGTAAAATCTCCACAGTAAGTTTAATTTTTATACTGCAAATCAAGTTAGTAAAATAATCGAATATATAAAAGTGGAGTCTATGGTCGGAGTTTTCAGATGAAATCGGGGTGAAAATTAAAAGCGCTAGCTAGTTACAAATAGTTAATTTGCATTGCTAGTAATTTGTATTGTTTTGAAAGCCTATAAACGAAACAAATGAGTCTGAAATAATCGAATAAACTTATTGAACTTTACTGGAGTTTTATCTTACAAAATATTATTCACGCAAAGCAATTTCGGTTCCATCGGACTACAGTCACCGCCGATTATATTTTTCTGAATTTATCAGGAATCAAAAGTAACTTACTCATTATGTAGTGTCATGAAAGTTGCCCTAATCCATTTTTTAATAAAATTTGAATTTTTAATTGCATAAATCTTATGAATAATTTGTATATCTTAGCAGTAAAACATTATAAGCAAATCAAAGAAATGATTTTATGAATAAATTAGGAAAGCGGAGAGATGAAGGAAAAGCATTTCAATCCCTACGAAGCTAAGACATAATATAACAGGACAATTCAGAATTTTGCCGGTTATATTATCAGCAATTTATTTAAATAGATAAATCTTTAATATTAAATTTAAAATGCAAAAATATTTAAATTTGTTGGTTTTTGATTTCGCAGATAAAAATCTGGGATTCTATTTCGAAGCAGTTTGTGACTGTCCATTGTAGCCCCTCTAAAATCTGATTAACATACAGAAGGAACATAGAATATAACAACTATACTTCAAAAATCAAGTTTTCTAATGGGTGAGAAAGCTGTAATATTTGAAATGCCACGATTTTTGCACATCAGTCTGGTTACTTATTCTTTTGTGAAATATTAGTGCACAAACACGAGATATTTTGTTTTGTTTAAAAAAAAAATTAGAAAGTTAAATGAACTTGGGGGATTCTAAAGATTTTTAATGATTGGTGAGGTTTGAACAGAATAGGTGGAAATATACATACGGAAATATACATAATAATGGAATACTCTCCAAATTACAACAAAATTTTACACTTTGACTAATTTAACATTTGCTTTATTGCATCACTGGAACGAATTACCCGGTATTGGCTGGGATGCAAATAAACCCCCGTTACTACATTTACAAATAACACTACTCAATTTTCTTCAAATCCTAAACCGACGTCAAATTACCAGTACGCTATCCGCAAAGCGAAAAAAAACATAAACGCTCTCCGTGATGCAAAATATAAATGAATGAAAGATAAATAACCTCTAGGAGATGAACGTGGCATTAGATCGTTACGGTAGCTGTTAAATCGTATGATTAGCTGTTAGATCATATCGATGGCTGGAGATTCTGTAACTGTTAAATCGAGAATAAAGCTGCTAGGTCATATCAGTAGCTGGAGATTATCTGATTTTGGAATTTAAAAATTCGTTAAAAATCGAATGTAAATTTTAGTAAAATGCCTTCGAGATGCATTAGTTCAGGTATAGATGAGACTGTGTCGAAAGCCTAGGCCAACCGACTCGTCCGAAGACATGGAGTAACAAAATGGATGGCCGGAGATGAGACTGTGTGAAAAAATTCAATGAGATAGATATCGGTCGGCATTGTGGACAAACACACAGATAGATTCTTCTTTTCATTATTATAGATTCACTGGGGAGTGAAGACGATTGAAATGTAATGTTTAAAATGCCCCTGAGTTTGTGACAAGTGAATGAAAAAATATAAAAATATGTTCGAAGATACAAAACCTAATTCAAAAGCAGGAAAAATATATAGAATAGAAAAGGGGACAACAATTAGGAAAAAAGGTGGAGGGGGTAAAAATTAAAAATATTCTAATTTTCTGCCGAAAGATAAAGTGCATAACAAAACTAAGAGAGAGGGGAAAATCATATTTGCAATCATTAGAGAACAAGGCGGTAAAACACGTAATATTTATTTTCGTAATTTTGAAAAAATAATAAAAGAAAACATCTGAAAAGAATTTGGAGATACATGGGCCCAACAGAAACACAGGAAAATATCCAAATGCTTTCAAATTCATTTTAAAAAGGACGAGGGGGGGGGGGGGGGGGTTAGAAATTAAAAAATATGAACTTTCCAGTGGGGTAATAAAAATAGGGTGTATTAAGAATAAAAAATAAATTCCATTCGTTGGAAAAGAGGAACATCAATGTTTCATTTTTTCTTGGTTTTGAAATAAAAAATGGACAAAAAAATACTACATATCATACAATACAACTTTATATAAGAATAATAATAAATCGAATGTTGACTAGAACATGGGGATATTAAATGAATTGTTTGAGTAGAAATAAAAAAAATCACATTATCAAAATGTATATTATAAATTTTAAGGTTGTTTAATTAACATTTTACTTAAAAGTGTATTAAATTATAACTAAAAGTGTAATTATGAAAAAATAAAATAGTATTTACGGATTATTGAACGTATATCTAGGCAGAAATTTGTATGCATGAGCAAAAGAATATATATAATTCCTAGATTGAGTCTATAGAATAAATTTATTAATTTATGAAACAGCTCTAACAATTTATAAACAGCTTTTGCACTTTCATGCAGATATTCAAAAAGGAATATTTTACTTCGCAAAAATATTTTGTACCATTTTTTTTTTATTTTGCAATGAAACTGGAAAAAATACAAAATTAAGATCATTTTACACCATGGCTTAGTTATTTGCCTCTGAAATTCCTCATAGAACAGCCACGGGGCATAGTATTTTGGATAAAAACATGAAAAATTATTCTTTTATCAATATTATTCTGGGGCTAATACCAAAGACTAAATTCAGTACCAAATTAATTTTATTGGTTGAAACACATTAAAAATCAACAAAAAATGTAGTCAATTAAGAAATTTTGCAAAAATATTTTAAATAATTGAAAGAAAAAGTTACCCGAATAGTTAGAACTTAAAAGACAGCCATATTTGTCGATGGATTTGTGAATCTTGCACGGCAGCATAGCACAACACTTTGAACAATAAGAAGTAGCTTTTTACTTGTAGTCATTGTGTTTGTTATCTACATGGTCTTCAGCTAGGCTCAATGCCTAAATCAGCTAAAACGGTAGACGACCAAAAGAATGACCAACTGGACTAATCACCTCCCTCCCGTCCTTTTAGAAGTGCGATCATAGAGGCCGCATCCATGTGTTTGCAATTTGAATTTGAAACCAGGAAAAAATTCTGAGAATCGGCCCTTGGGTTTTTCCCAGTATTTGGGAAAACAAAGTCCCCTAAGGGATTGCAGGCTGCACCCAGCTGCAAGTTGTTTAAAATCTGGTAATCTCCCAAGTGTTTGAGCATACGTACTTTCAAGCAGAACTGTACATTGCTTCGAAAAAGATGTAATTATGGGAGAAAAACGATTTTATCCTTTTTATATTTTAATACTATCTAAAAAAGTAAATTCATTTATATTAAAGTGGCACAAAATTGGTTCATTTTCAAAATATTTTTTTTAATACGACCACAAAAGTCATTCTTACTACACCTAATTTCACTTCCAAATGGCCGCCCCTAATTCGTCCGCTGTGGGCAATTGCCCACGCCGCCCACGCCTTAAACCGGGCCTGAGTACGCTCAGACGCAATATAGTACCTAATGTTCCAATATTGTATGAAACAAGGTGGCCTTCAAAGCATAAATTTATTTCTAAATATTCTGCTATTCTAGAACCTATAACAAATATTCTTCAAGTAAAAGATATAAATCTTTCACATGTGGCAGACCATGTTCAGAACTTGTTTTATTTCAAAGAACTTATTTTGTTTTAAGCACACAGAAATGAATCTGATAAGGAGTTCAAAATTATATTCAATGAGGTTGATGTGCTTACAAGCGAATTAGATGTAAATTTACAGATGCGAAGAAAGAGCAAAAAACAGAGTCTTAGATCAAATTCTGAAACAAATAATTTTGGAGATTACTACAGACAAAGAATATTTATTCCATATTTAGATTATTTAATATATTCACTCAAAACGAGATCTCCTCAGTCTCGAAATGTACAACCATTATTTATTATTCATCCATCTCTGTTGATTAAAAACAGTAAAAACGAAATTGATAAAGCTGTTAACTATATTGCTACAACGTACCAAGTCGTAGAGTGTCGTACAGGACAGAGCACCAGGCGCGAAGCGCCTTTAATCTCCAGTTTCAATATGTGGTTCTTATCGTTAAACTGTGACATTAATTCTGTGATCCTAATTGGAGGTTCGAGGTTTTTATTTACTACTTTTTATTATTTGTCCTAGCTCCTAGTGTGGCAGTTTGCTGCACATTTAGAGTTTAAGCAGTTTGGGGGGTTGATACAGATCTAAGGGTTACCTAGCATTTTGGCAGTTTAGAGTTTAGAACATTTTTTTTTATAAAACATTAGTCGCGAGTTTTATTGAATATCAGATGCTTGAGATGGGATTTTTTAATTCCGATTATCGATGTTTAGAACAGCGCGGGGTCTCTTACGAGATTTGGCCTTGCGATGATCATAGTCATGCAGATTGAATAATAGTTCATTTGGAACGGATGGCAAATTTTTGTAAAATTTAGGCGCTAGCTTTTTAATTTGGGCTCTAACAGTTTTTATTTTGAAGTCATTCCTAATTACCGAGTTTCTTAAGTACCTGGGAACTTTCCTGATAATCCGTAGGATTTTGTTTTGTTTTGTCTCTAGGAGGTCTATTGTAGTTTTACAGGCATATTCCCATACGGGTGCTGTATACAGCATTCCCGGGCGGATGACCGATTTATAAATTAGCAGTTTATTTTGATGACTGAGATTTCCGCTTCCTATCATTGGGTATAAGGCTCTTGTAGTTATATACGCTTTTTTGATTAAGTTCGTTACGTGCTGTTTCCAGGTTAGGTGGGAATCTATGGTTACACCTAGGTATTTAGTAGCTTTTTCCGCGCGTAGGCCATGGTTGTTTATGTAAGTGGCGGCGGAGGTTTATGTTTCCTCGAGAAATAAATCCAATGACATTTATTGGGGTTTAATTTTATTCGCCATTTTTCCAGCCAAGTTTGGAGTATGTCTAAGTGTTGTTGTAGCTGTCTGTGCATTACTGAGATATAGGGGTGTTTTGCAAGTATCGCACTGTCGTCTGCATAGTGTGCCAGCTCTGTGTTTGGAGTCCTGGGGATGTCGTTCAGGTATATGTTAAAGAGTGTCGGACCCAGGATAGAACCTTGTGGTACACTACATTTAATGAGCTTGGGTGTAGATAAGTTACCTCCTACTCTGACTTGAAAGTGTCTGTTATTTAAGTACAACGTACCAAATCGATAATATGAAAGAAGAAATTTTTGACATGGAAATATTTTTGGTAGGCAAGGAAAGACATATTTATGTCTTTATATCTTAAATATCTGACATACGAATATCTGATAATAAATACATATCTGACATATGAATATCTGATAATAAATAAATATCTGACACATGAATATCTATAAATATCTGACATATGAATATCTATAAATATCTGATATATGAATATCTATACATCTTAAATATCTGACATATGAAAAGTTTCTAGATTATTCAAAAGACTTTTTCCCAGCAATAAACAAAATAATCCAAATTTTTTTAAAGCTCTCATCCAAAATATACACCACAGAACGTAACTCTAGTACACTGCGAGGTGTGGAAATATGGCTAAATGGATTATGCTTGACGAGCGTTCATAGACATATAATTTTGGACAATAAAAAAGTTTTATTGAGTCTGCAATAAACAAATTTTCTGAATGTCCAAGACGAATACAATTTCTGCTCGATTTAGATAAAAAATAAATATTTCCCAATATAATTAAGAAAGTTATGTTTGGTAAATAAATATCATTGAGACTATTCCTCACTGTGATGTTTAAATAAGAAAAATTCCATTGAAAACTTTCAAATTGATCTCGAGATCTATAATACAATTGATTTTGGAATCCTCCTGGAAAATATCCTGCATACGCTCCTGTATTCTGTACCCCCCTTGAGGTACACCCGATGTTTGTAAATATATGTTATTATATGTAATATTAAAATACGAAATATTCTGCACTTTGTATTATTTTACTAGCGAAAGCCGGGCTTTGAACGGACGTATAAAGTATGCGAGTTGTGAAACATTTCAAACTAAAACTTAATTTAACAAATAAATTGTGAAATTAGAAGTACAAAAAATAATTTCAATATTTGAGAGTCCTAATACAAAAGAGCATAAGTTTTTAGATTTTGAATCACAAGTTAAACAAATTAACATACAAGAAACAAGGCAATCAAAGTAATACATTTTAAACCACGCAAAAATTATTTCCATGGATTTGCTTTTTATTATTGTATGCATCATGGAGGTATAAAGGGTAGCTCTCTAACTCCATGGCATGTATCTTGTTTCGTCACGTTCTTCTAGCAACCATGTAAAAAAAAAGGGGGGGGGGGGTATGGGAACTTAATATTGAACTCATTTTTAACTGTTTTGCAACAATCTTTTTTTACACTTTATATGTAGGAAGCGTAGTGAGTACGCGCAGTTTAAAAATAGGCGTTTTGCGCTGTTTAATAATTGAAATTGTGATTCTGGAAACCTTCACGTATGCATGCAAAATTTCATCTTCCTACCTGTCGTAGCTTTCGAATGAAATGGATAGCAAAATTCAGGCAAATGTTTATTTTGCTTCTTTAGGAGAATGGACTTCGATTCACTCGCCCGTAATAATTATATATTTAGCAATGGTAGTCTATTGGCTAATTTGTATCTTTATCATTATGGCCATACCTTTACTTCTGTTGATTACCCAATTTTTAGATATGTTGATGATTTGATATGTTTAGTTACCTCCGAATCTAACAATATCAAATTTTGATTTTTATCTGGATAATATGGAATTATTGCCTAACGAGTTATCAATAGGTAATAATGTTATTTTATTAAAATTTAAATCTTATAATTGACTCATCCAATAAGATAATAACTAATTTACATGATAAAAAAGATAATTTTAATTGTAATAAATTATTACCATGTAATTCGGGTAATTATCGATTATTTCGAAATACATTAATTAATTAGTTATTTAGAGTTCATAGATTATCTAATAAAAATAACATAATATGCGTATTAATAACTTTAAAGTACAAGTATATTATATTACTACCCAGAATATTTAGTAAATCGTTTTCTAAATTTGTTTAAATTAGCTAAATATTAATAAATACAGTCTCTATATCAGTATCATCCTTCTCTAATATATTATTAGCTTTAACATTATTTTTATCAATATGGCTTCCACATTACTACACTGTAAAACATTTTCAAGCATGTTATTGAAAGTTTTAAGGGAATCAGCTGTCAATAATGGGGTGTAAGGTTCTTGATAGTTATGATAATATACATAGTATATAGATATATAAATACAAAAATAATTCAGACGATAATTAGTTGAATATTTCAGAAATGAAGCTTGAATTTTTATGAAAGCATGTAATTGCCGCTTTCCTGATAGTTTGCCGAAATTATCAAAGAAGCTGATAAAAATGATTTGCAGAATGTTTTACAGTGTACTTGTTTCTTTTTATACGCATTTCTACATTTTTTAATTTCATCTAGGTGTATTATCAGCTATTTTCAACACATGCAAATTAAAACAGATGACGTAATATAATTGAAAATATCGATAATCCCCGTAATCTTTATGAAAGAAAGCCGTAATTGATTCCAAAATATACCAATATATATCAAAATATATGCCAATATATATAAAAATATATCCCAATATATATCAAAATATATGCCAAAATACCTTTATGAAAGAAAGCCGTAATTGATTCCAAAATATACCAATATATATCAAAATATATGCCAATATATATAAAAATATATCCCAATATATATCAAAATATATGCCAAAATACCTATACTTTCTCATATATTAGAAGATATATCCTTGTATTTGTAGAAGATTAGTCGTACACCGTAGAATGTATGAGTTTCAACAATTTTTGCCGTAATTAAACAATTTCATAATAACTTGAAAATATAAATAATCCTTGAATCAATAATACCCGACAATATCTATAATGACAATGTTTAAACCTGAAGACTGTAATTGGTATTATCCAGTCAAAAATGCAATGTCAATTAAATTTATTTTATATACATATCTTTATTATTCAAATCGGAAGAAATTTAATAAAGATCGTCTGCCGCATAAACACATTGGATTTAAATCCGTTGCTAAGTGACATGATATCGTTTGCTTCAAATAAGTTGGTGGAAAAAATATCGTCTGATTAATGCTATCTCTATGGAAGGTTCGGCGACATTTTCGTCAAGTTAGCAACATTTTAAATACTCGCCAAATGTATCGTCAAGTGGAACTGTAGAACTCACAGTCCCATTTAGTGACAAATTGACGAAACATCATCACAATACTATCCCCTAACAAAACACAAATAATTTCATTTATTAAGCGGAACTTTATTAATATCAAAATATTTTTATGGAATTTACAAACATTTTTATCAATTTGGGGACATTTTAAAAATTCACTAAATGTGTTACTAAGTAGGATGGTGGTACTGAGAGACAAATTTTCCATTCAAATACATGTTTTCAAACAATCCATGTTTTCAAAAAGTGACTTATTAGCGCAATAATCTCTTACAAAACTCAGAGATATAGTTTTAATTCACGTTTTCCAATCTTTTTCGTTTAAAAATCAAGGAATTAGATAGTAGAACCTCTAGGAAAATATTTCGTTTTTCACCATTATCTCGAGAATCCCTGGTCTTAGAAACTCGAAACATGGACAAAATTTGAAGTGGGGCTATTTCAAGGCGACCCACAAAATTTCGTCAAATGCTGTTCAGCCGTTTTCCAGTGATGATGGGACAAACAGATAGACATATTTTCAATTTTATTTGTATAGATTGTAAATTAATTATTATTTCTCTGTTTTTAGCAAGATTGTATACAGAACAGAAAAGGCATGGATTAGATAGAAACACTGCAGAGCCATAATAAAGTGTGCGTCTATACATAAAAATATTCGCCTTCTTTAGTGGCGACATCTAGTAGTTTTTATTCAAATTATATGAAAGGCACATCTAATTTTCCCCTGACTTATTTCGTTTTTTTTACATTTTGATTTTTCAAAAAAGCTATATCATAATTATTTTAAATTTCAATAACATGATTTGCGTAAAAATGCTTAAATAAATCATATCTCTCAAAAACTAACATTTGCTTGGTCAATAATGAAATGGCGTATTAAAGAAAAAGTGAGATTGAATATTCCTTCAGCAAGTCAAAAATGTCATTATGAGGTAAAACAAAAAAATTAGACCTGCATGTATAGCACGTCAAATGCAGAATATATTTTATTCAGCTTAAAATGCAAAGTGAAAACACAATAAGAATCCTATCTTAAGCATGTAAAATACCCTTTTTTAAGCATTTATTTCCAGCAAAGATTTCCCCTAAATGACTAAAACATTATTTTCACATCCAGTCATACATACGAAATTAACTGGATAGTATTCATTGCTCATATGGGTTTTCTACTCAGACGGCGGATTGAGGTCCTGGGATGCGTCCCCTCCCCCCCTCGAGAGTTAACATAGAGAGTTAAACATTTTAATAAGTTAACATAGTGCAAGGGAATTTTAAAGCATCTGAATAAAATTCTAAGTTTATTGCATGATTTTATAAAATTAATGTTCCCAAAACAGTTTGTTAAAACATTAAAAATTTTTCATTATTTTTTCTTAACAAATCAACCTAAAAGAAAGCAAATATTGCAACTACTATTTGTTGGAACTACTATTCTACAATAAATTAATTCGAATTTAATATTCTAAACTATCTAATAATGCTCACCACTTTTACGATTAATAATCGAATAAATTCAAAAGTTTTGCAACACAATCCAGTCATTCACCCTGACGCCAAATTGTACATGTAGATTTCTAACACCCTGACTCTTCAAACTAAACATCGAATCTTTCCCTACCATATTCTCCTACGCTCATTTTATCTCCATTATTTCGCCTACAGGCATCAGAGGAAAACGTTCAATAACGTTTGGATAGATTCCTCGAAATCTTTCCCATCCTCTAGCAAAATGGATAATTTGTTTCACATTTAAATGATAGATGGCAGCACTATATTTTAAACTGATATCTTTATTAGATACTCTTTTAGACAGCCTGGATAGGGATCCCTATGCAGGCTCTCTAACCTTTATAAACGACGGACTCTAAATTCTGCTTCAATATTTTGTCATTGTTGTTTTAGAATATGTATAGCGCTATGGAAATTATCTCGTTGACTAATGCAATTATCTTCTCTTTCTGGAATCCTTAAGGGTGAGTCAGTAAATCTTTTGCCCTATCCGCGCTATGTTAACTTTCGCGGCACACGTGTTTCGCCGAAATTCTATTCAAACAGTTGCGATATCTTTTCTGAAAGATAAAATGCAATACTTAGATTATATTAAAATTAAATTTAATACCCAATAAAGCATAGAATATATATTTTATTTTAATCCAAAATATTTTTGGTACTGCTATCTGTTGAAGAAGACCCAGACCGACCGACTCGTCAACAAGGACATGAGTAACCATTTGGTGGTACTGCTATCTGTTGTCATAATTTAATTTATACAGATTATTTTTATTTTTTAATCAGCATTTTTAAATATCTAGTCCTTCTAATACAGTATTAAATACAGCAACAGATCATATTTAACAATACCACAATCACGGAAAGGTAATTTCTCATTCTATATATTTGATAAAAGGGAATCTCAATGTACATTACTGAGGTCTACAGTTCTGCCTTCAAGTTCCTTTGTATCAAGTCCAATTACATTTCATTGTGGCATTATTATATATGATCTATTGTTGTAATTAATAGCGTATTAGAAGGAATAGACATTTTAAGATGTTCATTAAAAAATAAAAATAATCGGTATGAATTAATTACGACAAAAGATGGCAGCACCAAAAATATTTTGAATTCAAAAATACTGTGTATGTTTTATTGGGTATTAAATTTAGTTTTAATATAATCTAAGCATTGCATTTTATCTATAAGAGCACATTTCGCAACTGTTTGAGCAGAATTTTGGCGAGAAACGTGTGCCGCGAAAGTCAACAAAGCGCGGATAGGGCAGAAGATTTACTGACGTTCATCTCATCCGACAGAATTTAGAAAATAAATTTTGATACACCATACACCTTTTTTTTGTTCTTCTGTCACCACATTAAAACAACTTGAAAATATATTCTGTTTAGACTTTGAAATAGAACGCCAAAATAGCAATACATTTTTTACATCATATAATTTGTCATTTCATTTCGAATCTGAAGCTTTGGTATGGGTGGTAGAGTGTCAAATGAGTGGACTCTTTTCGAATGCAAGGAGATATTTGAATTTTACAAGTGTCGCCATCTCTTGCGAAAATATTCAAGTAACATTTTTCTTTAATAATCTGCTAAATTTTTTATTTGAATTTATTTTAATTTCACAGATGCCAAGAAAGAGCAAAAAACAGAGTCTTAGATCAAATTATGAAACAAATAATTTTGGAGATTATTACAGACAAGGAATATTTAGAATATTTAATACCATATTTAGATTATTTAATAAATTCATTCAAAACGAGATTTCCCCAGTCTTGAAAGGTACAACCATTATTTATTATTCATCCATCTGTGTTGATTAAAAACAGTAAAACTAAATTGATGAAGCTGTTAACTATATTGCTACAACGTACCAAATCGATAACATAAAAGAAGAAATTTTTGATATGGAAATATTTTTGGGAAGCAAAGAAAGACATATTTATGTCTTTATATCTTAAATATCTGACATATGAATATCTGATAATAAATAAATATCTGACATATGAATTTCTATAAATATCTGAAATATGAATATCTATAAATCTTAAATATCTGACATATGAAATATTCCTAGATTATTCGAAATACTTTTACTCTGCTTTAAACGAAATAATCCAAACTTTTAAACGCTCTCATCCACAACGTGCACCACAGAACGTAACTTTAGTACACTGTGAGGTATGAAAATTTGGCTAAATGGATTGTGCTTGACGAGCGTTCATAGACATATAATTTTGGACAATAAAAAAGTTTTATTGAGTTTGTAATAAATAAATTTTTTGATTGTCCAAGACGTATACAATTTATGCTTGATTTAGATAAAAAATAAATATTTGCCATTATAATTAAGAAAGTTATGTTTGGTAAATTAATATCATTGAGACTATTGCTCACAGTGATGTGTAAATGAGAAAAATTGCATTGAAAACTTTCAAATTTATCTCGAGACAATTGATTTTGGAATCCTCCTGATAGGAAATATCCCGCATACGCCCGGGTATTCTGCATCCCCCTTGAGGTACACCTGATGTTTGTAAATAGATGTTATTATATATAACATTAAAATACAAAATATTCTGCACTTTGTATTATTTAACTAGCAAAAGTCGGCTTTGAACGGACGTATAAAGTATGCGAGGGGTGAAACATTTCAAATTAAAACTCAATTTAACAAATAAATTGTGAAATTAGAAGTACAAAAAATAAGTTCAATACTTGAGAGTCCTAATATAAAAGAGCATAAATTTTTAGATTTTGAATCGCAAGTTAAACAAATTAAAATACAAGAAACAAGGCAATCAAAGTAATACATTTTAAACCACGCAAAAATTATTCCCAAGCATTTGCTTTTTATTATTGTATGCATCATGGATGTAAAGGGTAATTCTCTAACTCCATGGCATGTATCTTGTTTGGTCACGTTCTTCTAGTGAAAAAAAAAAGGGGGATAGGAAATTAATATTGAACTCATTTTTAATTTTTTTGCAACAATATTTTTTTACAGGAAGCGTAGTGTGAAGCGCTCAGTTTAAAAATAGGCGTTTCGCCCTGTTTAATACTTGAATTGTGATTCTGGAAATCTTCACGTATGCATGTAAAATTTCATCCTCCTACCTGTCGTAGATTTCGAACGAAAGGGATAGCAAAATTCAGGCAAATGTTGATTTCGCTTCTTTAAGAGAATGGACTTCGCTTCGCTCGCCCATAATAATTGTATATTTCAAGGAAATAATTTATACTTTAAGTATCAGGAATCTTGTCAGATGGTTGCAGTAGTAGTCTATTGAATAATTTGTAGCTTTATCATTATGGCCATACCTTTACCTCTATTGATTACCAAATTTTAAATATGTTGATGATTTGATATGTTTAGTTACCTCCGAATCTAACAATATCCATTTTGTTTTTATCCGGATAGTATGGAATTATTACCTAACAAACCGTCAATAGGTAATAATGTTATTTTATTAAAATTTAAATCTCATAATTGACTCATCCGATAAGATAATAACTAATTTATATGATAAAAAAGATAATTTTAATTGTAATAAATTATTACCATGTAATTCGGGTAACTATCGATTATTTCAAAATACAATAATTAGTTATTTAGAGTTCATAGATTATCTAAGAGAAATACTATAATATGCGTATTAATAACTATAAAATACAAGTATATTATATTATTACCCAAAATATTTAGTAAATCGTTTTCTAAATTTATTTAAATTAGCTAAATATTAATAAATACATTCTCTATATCAGTATCATCCTTCTCTATTATTAGCTTTAAAATTATTTTTATCAATATGGCTTCCATATTTCTACACTGTAAAGCATTTGCAAGCATGTTATTAAAAGTTTCAAGGTAATCAACTGTCCGTAATGGGGTGTAAGGTTCCTGATAGTTATGATAATATACATATATAGTATATAGATATATAAATACAAAAACAAAGCAGACGATAATTAGTTGAATATTTCAGAAATGAAGCTTGAACTTGCCGAAATAATCAAAGTAGCTGGAAAAAATGAGTTGCAGAATGTTTTAAAGTGTACTTGTTTCTCTTTATAGGTATTTCTACATTTTTTAATTTCATCTAGGTGTATTATCAGTTATTTGCAACACATGCAAAATCTCATTGTGTGTTCTTCCAGGATACATTACATATAAAATATATCAGTTTGTATTAAAATTAGTTTAAAAATTTATACATTTATATTTATATTCATATAACAGTTCTAATAATGATTTATTTCTTATTATTATTTCTAAATTTTCCTCTTGATAGGCTACGCGGATTTTTATCTTTTCAGTGGCATAACTGGTTATATTCTTTTTTCTTTGTGGCAACACCGATTTTTATCTTTCTGAGTGGCAACCGTTGAAGTTATAACTTAACTTTTATAACTTTCCCTATAAGGTGAGTATTAGGCTTAGTGCATTCTTTCATTTTTTAGCACTTTACAAAATAGTTGAAAAGTGTTTATGACTTTGTTCATTCTGCCTGTCTGTCTGTCCGTTCGCACGATAAAAATGACTTTATCAAAATGAAATTTTAGTATATTGTTAATACGGTCTGTCGAACATACGGGAATATAAATGAATAATATCATCCAATCAGTTTTGGATTGAAGCCGGGCTGAAAAAAAAGAAATACATTGAATCCTATTGAACCTAATTTTTCAAACATTTTTTAAGCAAATTTAAAATCCACAAATTGCTTCGAAAGTTTTAGGAAATATTCAAATTATACCATAAAATATATGAAAAAAAATTCAGCAAAATATATTCGGAAGTTTTTTAAATAAAAATTAAAATAATACTTACACCCATATTATATGAAGAGATCACGTGACCCACTTCAAAATAAATTTTGGCACCCATCTTGTGTCAAAATCGTGATTTTTAAAGTTCTTTTTAATTTATATTTAGTGTTGTATTCGTCCTAGAACCACTTTATTTTTGCATAATTTCTGTGCATCTAAATTCTGAAACAACGCAATTACAATATATTTGAGTTTAAATGATCAATGCCATTCATCTTGTGTTAAAATCGTGAATTTTAAAGTTCTTTTTAATTTATATTTAGTGTTGTATTTCTCCTAAAACTGCTTTATTTTTGCTTAATTTCTGTTCATCTATATTCTAAAATAACGCAATTGCAATATATTTGAGTTTAAATGATCATCAAACTTTGACTATTTCTACAACGGAGCCTAATTTTCACTTATAGAGAATGTAAACACATCAAGTTGTAAGATGAGTTGTAAAAAATTGCTGAATTTCGTTAACGTAACATTATTTAGCTCTGGAGTCTGCAATATAGCTGATATGAAAGAAACATTCATTGATTTTACATAGAAAAGCAGATTATTTAATAGCAGACTTTTTCGATGGAGTTTTAAGCATACAGTTAAATTACTTTTACCTCCATGGTTTCAAGTTTTTAATTAAAATAAATTATTGTACTATTGTGATGAATGAAAGAAAATGAATAAATGTGTATGAATGAAATATTTACTGATTTTACATAGAGAGCAAGGCGATTTATGTTTCAATGACGTCATTTGAATGAAGTTCATTTTTTTCAATGAAGTCTTAAGTTTTCAAATATAATAAATTATTGTAGTATTGCGATAATTTTAAAAGTATTACCGCTGAATGTATAGAATATTAGAGATGCTTAAATAAAATTGCATTGCAGTTGGAAAGTGTTTCATAATCAGTGCTTTATGCATGATTGATCTTTCTTTTTGGAAATAGTCTTTATCATTCTTTTTCATTTTCTCGGCAATGATTTTTTCTTGCTTTTGGATGTGCAAAATGGCCTTTTTGTTCAATGTAACAAGGCTATTTAATGAAAAGGACTCGGTTTGGGAGAGCAAATTGAAATTGTATGAGCATCATATTTTTACTTTTTTTCTTCTTGTAATCATGATTAGTTTAAGATTTTTTTCTTGGTTCATTAACACTCACGTGTAGTTGCAATCACGGGTATTTTTTCGGGAAGTCCACAATGGGAAATAAATTATTGGCTCACTTCAACTTCCTCTGCATTGCAAGCAAGTTTCTACCCACCTACTTTCGACCTTCGAATCCTGCCGTTTTGCTCTGTTCGATATGCCTAGTTATACGGAACACATAGATGCAGTTGGTAAGTATTTTTATAATTTGAAACATATGTGCTCATCAAACCGTATTTAGTTTTATTTTTTGTGTCGAAATGCATTGTTTACAGAATGTCTTGATTTCATATGTATTTAATTTTTAAATAATCTGCGATCAAGTATATATTTGTGGTTTTATTGATACTTAATAAGTATTTTATAAAGATGATATTTAAATAAGTTCTAAATCTTACATTATAAAAGCAGCCACTAAATTGGGCGTTGGGTTAGTTGAACTCGCGATACTTCAAACCGTCGAGGTTTTTTTTTTTTTTTTTTTTAATGCTGAAGAGCGAGTTTCAGCACAAATCTGTTCGTTACAGATAAAAAATATTATTGCAGATTTTCCATCTTTAGATCATATTGGAAAGATCGAGAAACGTTCTTTTTAACTATCTTTGAACCTATTTCATAGAATAATTCTTTCATATTTATTTATTTACTTTTATATTTATTGATATATGAATTTTTTATTTATATTTTATTTTCATTTTCATGCGCTATTTATTTGTTTATTTTCTTATTTCGCCGTATTCAAAAAGGGAAGATTGACTTAATTCTGTAGATTGACAAACATATTGGTGGTATATTCCTGTATTTTTTTTTAAAAAAAGGAAATCTAATTTGCTGTTAATTTTTATCCAAAAGTATAAAAATCGGAAATTTTTTATCCTTCTTTCTCTGTTTTGCTTGGCATTGCTATGGGGAGAAGCGGACGCTTATGTGCATGCATAGCAAAATGTAGCGCACGATTAGACATGCAAAAAACTAAAGACTGTTGATTGAAACAAAAGAGAGAATGATTTTGGTTCAATTCAGGCGATTTGGTTATTGAGTGGCGTTATTTGTATTTATATTATTTTAGTAGCGAGACCTTATTTAAGCTTTATTTAAGACCCTGGCCGGGTAATTCATTCTAGTATGTATATAGAACAAGTGTACTTGTTTTTGACAGCTACTGATGGCATTTTTGCTGACACGACTAACCAAGTACAAGGTGTTCGAAAATTCGCAAAAATTAAATGTTAAAATCATATAATGTTCCGAGAACTTAAAATAGTAGAAATTTCTACAGTTTGGTGACTAATATACCCTCTAAAATATATCAGATATATCGTCTACTGTTTTTAATAAGTCAAACGATAAATACATACTTATTTTTTATTAATTGAAGAACATGGCGTGTTCCCAGAGAAAAATGATTTTTTTTTAATAGCAATATTTCTCTAGTCAGTTTAGGGTAAAATCTTTTATAGTAAATAAATACATTACGCTTGGAAGATAGGCTCCCCACAGAGTTTCGTGGCTCCTCAGCATTAGCCTATATTTCCTATACTCAAAAACGCCCCTGATTGGTTTTGATTCTATCCAGAGGTTCGTTGTTAAAATATGAAGTTATATATGACATATATCATATACTGCGTAATATGTTTGATTGACATCTGAATTTCATTATTGCAAAAAGGTACAATATGAAGAACATCCATATGCCTTCAAGGTTTGTAAACAACCGCATGGAAATATTTTGCATTGACTTCTTGGTACGCTGTCAAACGTAAAAAATGCCCACTCATGTTCAATGTTACAATATCCTAAAATAATAAGATTTCAGATTTTTTTTTACATTTTAGCTGGTTATTTTCGAGGTAGTTTTAGAAAATTAATTGTTAATTTGATTTTTAAGATGTACTTTTAAGCATTTAAAAATATTGCAAGTAGTTGCAGATGAAGCCCAAAATCAACCTGTATGAAACTAGATTTTAAGCCCGTCATATTAGGATGCGCGCAGTGGTATAACCACTATTTTTGAGCTCGCAAACAAAATTACTTAAAGCCCCCCCCCCCCCTCGCTCACATAAAATTATTTTGAAAGTCCCCGCCGCCCCTCACATAAAATCAATTTGAAAGTCCCCCTCTCCTTTCTAGATGAAATTTTTTGGATGTATTCTGAAATAATTTACAACTGATGAATATATTTTTTTTTGGAATAAATAATATACAATTGTATCACTAAAGTACGTTAATAAAACATTGGTGGAGGGTGCGGGGTGGGGGGAGCTTCGGCCCTCTTCTGTAGCAAACTTATTTATGTCATACTCATGTTTTGGACCTCATTATTTTTAATTACTAGAAGGGCTAAATCATTTAATTGTGATTGTATGATAGAATTTCGTTTGTAGTCTTTTACAGGTTTCAATTGTTTAATAACCTTCCAACAGAGGCTGCGGTGACCGGCACAGTGAACAACAGCAATAATATAGAATATAAATATGAAAAATCGCTTTTTATGTTTGTTTTTTAGATTTATTAATTTCTTAAATTTCTATTTACTAATTAACATTTCTGCAAAAATTTTAATCATCATCTGCGGTTTTAGATCTATTTTCCTCAATGATTTAATGTGTTCAAATTGAATGGTCGGAAAAAATGGTTGGAATATTTTTCTGAAGAATTTCGCTTGCAATAATTACAAATTCGTTGATTTCAAAATTTATCTTGACGATTGGCGGATGTATTGGTTCTGCCTCTTGCCCATTTAAAATGTTTTTCACTTTCCTTTTCTCCGTCCCCCTTCATTGATGATTCACTTTAACTTTCACTTTGGTATTTCATCTATTTCCTTCTTTCCTGTTTGTGCACGGGTGTACCAACAGAATAGTTGAAATTACAACTGCCATTTTTCCATTTAAAAAATATGTAGGCAAAATGTCATGCACGTCACTGAATCTCTTTAATACGAGAAAAATACTGCAGTTTATTATAAAATATGCAGAGTTCACTTCAACGATATGAGCCTGCAATTTCGTCCCAGTAGCTCAACGGTAGAGCGGCGGATGGCCAGTTCGGAGATCCAGGGTTCAAGTCCCGGTTGGGACAGTAAGTCTCTTTAAAATTGCGCCCCAACAAATCATCCCGGTAGGTTAGTGTAAAGATCATTAAATTAACAAATGACAAATCTCAAACAGATCCAAAAGTCATTTTATTATACACTCATCCTACAGACGTAAATACAGCCAAAGCGTTTTCAAACATCTTCCATGTTCATCCTCAGTGGCGATACAATTAGAAATAGATGCCAACGTGCTTAAATACAATCCAATGCTTTAAGTAAAATTTGCATATCGTGAAAATTATCAGCCGTATAAAATGGTGGATTATAAAACAGATTTAAATTATTAATTATACAAAGTTCAAAGATAAATACTTCAAAAACAATTTAAAAATATAATAAGTATTTTAGAAAATTATTACAAATTAATGTAGCTATGCAAAGGTTTAACATGCAGGGAATCGAGAACGAGTCGCCAGGCATAACTTAAGACCTGAACAGGGTCAAAATTACAAATAGAAGAACGATATAAGTACATAAAAAGGGATTCATAAAGTAAGAGAGAACGAGGGTTATTACAGCTAATGAAAAGTAAAGATTTTTCAAAAAGGGGGCAAAAATTATCTTTATTTACGAATTGAGCAAGGGCAGTTGTTAGTTTACCATTTTTAAGGTCTCTTGCATGTTCTGACAAACGGATACCAACCGTACGTTTAGTACTACCGATATAAAATTTATAGACATTATCCGGAGAAAGAAGGGGCACTACGTACATCCAGCAATATTTTTAAAGCTAACATTATCCCTAAATTTATCAGTACGAATACGATTGAATAAGGTAGTAACAGGTGAATGAGCGGGTTTAAATTTAAATTCCGTACAAAAATTAATAAGCGGATGAAAAATTTTAGGATGGCAAGGTCAGTTAGCTTTAAACTGTAAACGATCATTAATAGGAATAAGACTAGAAAAGGGATGTCGAAATCCCAGGCCGACCGACTCGTCTGAAGACATGGATCAGCAAAATGGGCGACCGGGAAAAATTTTGTATAGCGGAGGCCGACCCCCAGAGTCACGCCGAGCTGACGGAGTAACCAGTAGTTTATTGAAAGATCTAAGATATTTACAAGATACATCCACATGACAATATGTGTAATGGTTAACAGACGAATAAAGTACATACATTCAGCGGGTTACAGCTATGTAGACAATATAACGTGAGGACCATAGAAATGTGTGTAAAGGATTTACAGATGAATTGAAAACAGGATCGTTGGTTAGCAATCATAGCCGAAGAAAGACCTGAACAGCAGGCTTACACAGATAGTTAACATAACCAAATTAACTTTCGGAGAGTATAATGATATTACATAACTTTTATCATAATTATTTTGTAAGTTTAACACAGAGAATTACTGGTGTCTCAGATCATTATGTAAGTAACAGTGGATGCCTTTTCCGTGCCAAAGAACAAAAGGGAGAAAGACAACAGGGAAAAACGCAAACACAGAGGGAAGGAGCAAAAAACAAACAAAAACAATAACTAGGAGCAGCACAAAAAGCAGAGATAAAAGTAGGAAAATATTGATCACAAAAGTTAAAAGCAGGGGATGCCCACAGGAACGTCAATTAATACGGTTGGAAACATTTCGAGCAATGAGAATACAGCATCCCTAAGGAAATTAGACTTATTTTTAGTAGATTTTAGAGCCAGAATGGACGATAGACTGTCTGAAAAGATGTTAATTTTAGTACAGTTATCGCATGCCCACTTAAAAGCAAAGTTGTTTGCCGCAAGTTCAGCCAGGAAGACTGTATTCCCATTGCTGAGTTTGAAAGTAAAGATTTTATCAAGGGCATTTTGCCTGAAAATACAGATAGAGAAACCAATTTTGTCATTAAATTCTGAACCGTCCGTGAAGACATTAACATCAGAAAATTTAAAGGGATCGAAAACCGAAAGGTGAACTGAACGCTGGGAGGGAGGGACATCAGAGGGAGGGAAATTAAAATCAAATAAGGAAGGGGAAGGAAGGGAAGGGTCAAGAAATAAGTTAACTCTAAGCTTCCAGAAGGAAAATTTTTTGAAGAGGTTCTGGATTACAAAGTGAACAGGAGGGATGCCGGTTATTGAATAAAGAGAAATGCTCGAAGTTGTTCTAAAACCGTTGGCAATTTTTAATAGGAAAATCCGCTGAAGAGAAGTTAACCGAGAAATTTGATCACCAGTAAGCTGTTCACCCCAAACCCCGGAACCGTATGTAATAATTTTCTCAATGACCGTCAGATACCAGACTTTTAAAAAGGATTTATTGACACCCCAATTACTACCCGAGACTTTCCCGAAAGTAGAAGAGAGCTTCTCTTTGAGATAAAACACGTGGGGACTCCAGGTGAGACAGTCATCGATGATGATGCCAAGGTAATTTAAGTGACGAGTAACACGGATAGGGTGGTTAAGAATTTTAAGGCGAGAGGTAGTTTTTCTTTTAGCTCTAGTTTTGTTAAAGATTATGCAGTGAGATTTGGCAGGGGAGATGGTAAGGAAAAGGGACGCAAGGGAATCTGCAAGGGAGGACAAATTAGAGTTTGTGCAGTGACAGTCAAAGAATCGCCAGAAGTAACCACCGCGAGATCATCTGCGAAGGCCTGGAGGTAAAAATGATCATTATTGAGCAGTAAATTTTTTTTAAAGTAGATGCTCCACAGGATCGGAGAAATCACCGAAACCTGCGGAGCGCCAAGAGATAAAGTTTTTGATATGGAAAGATTGTTTTCAGAGAAAGTAATCGTACGTGAAATAAGATAAGAAAATATAAAGTTACAATAATCTGTAGGTAAATTAATGTCGTTTAATGTGGAAGGCAGGATTCTCCAGTTAAGTGAGTCAAAGGCTCCGCAGATGTCCACGGTGGCAAGAGAAACGAAGTGACCAGGCCTAAGGAGGCTGTTTTTGGATAATAAACTTTTCGCTGATGGAAGAGTTGACGAATTTGGGTAAAAGTTGGTCCGCATCACCATTGCAGCAGGTATAGAAAAGGGATGTAAAAACTTTTGGCGAATTTTAGCGAAGATATTATGAATAAATTCATAAGAGTAACCTGCATCTTGACCGAGTTTAAAAATAAAATCAATTTCATTATTTAAAGAAGTAATAGTAGAACTTACATTAAAAGCGCGATTGAAATATGCATTGAAGGAAGCCTTTTTAGAAGAAATAGGGTGAAAAGAATTAGCCGGAATGCACGTGTTAGTAAACGTAGGTTTGCGAAAAACAGGAGATTGAAAATTAGAAGAGTTAGGGAAACAATAATATCTGAAAAAGGTAAGGAACAGTTGGATTCATGCTCTACAGTAAAATTAATAGAGGGATAAAAACATTGACCAAATCAAGTAAATTGAGTAAATCATTTAAACTATGGTTCCAAATTGTAAACACTCCAAATTATAAACACATCATCAACATAATGTTGCCAAAGGTTAATAGGTTTATGGGATAAAAAAGGCAAAATCTCGTTCTCGAGTTTCTGTAAAATTGCTTCTGCAAAGATACCAGAAAGTGGGCTACCCATAGGGGCACACGAATTTTGTAAGTATATATCGCCACTGAAACCAAAATAATTGGTCCCCGCCACGATATTCAATGCAGAGGCTATGACGTGGACGTCGTCAATGACGTCGTCAAAGGAAGTGGAGCACACAAAGGAGTAAAACTCCAGACGTATTTCGCCCATTCCGTCCAGTGACATCCCCTCACCACGGTGAGGCAGCTAGTAGGTTAAATTTTTGAATTGAATTAAAAATAACAGGAAGTAGAAATCCTTAGTGAACTTTTCCAACCCCTTTAAAAGTTGATCCTGAATCCCTATCAGTTATCGTGCATGCTTTATCTATAACCAATCAAGACATAAATGTTTCAAAGAAAATTAAAATTTATGAACCGAAAATGGAAAAAGAACCTGAAGTGGAAATCCTTAGTGAATCACACAGCGTCCTGAAGAATTCGATGATGAATCTACACCAGTCATTATCTATACTTTATATATAGGAGACCCAGTGTAATAGATAGTTCAAAAATTAATTTACTAAAAACTAAAACTATAATACGTCAAAATTTTTGCCACCAGTGTATGCATAGCATTAAAAATACACAGTTTAATAAACTTTAAAAGTAATCAATTACTCCTAATTAAATATAAATTCTTTTCTAAATTATAATGCTTACAAGGAATTATATTAGAGCTTTAGAAACTTAAGAAATTGCTGTATCTTCATTATTTAAGAAGTTATTAAAGTTTTTCTGCTATGATAAAAATTAAGCACCGCACGGATGAAAACTAATTGCTTTTTCTCCATGGTCATCTTTTGCTGACTTTCATGTTTTAAAAATGCAAAGGGTTTTTTTGCAATTAAGATAGAAGTTATAAATTTTTTTTGTACATGTTTTTATGTATTTGATTTGATAAAACTGTACATGGAATTAACATTAAGATTTGTGGTTAATTTAAAAAACAATTGAAATAAGACCCGTTGAGATTCCCTCCTTTCTTCACTGCACATGACAGTAAGAAATGTGCATTAAATTTAATATCAGAAGCATCTAAAAATCCATACACAATTTTATGTAGATGAAGAAAGTAAAAAAAAAAAAATGAAGCTAAAGTATTAACATTTAAAATAGTAATAGGGGTTTCAATAAATATGAAAAAAATTGCATTTTAATTAAACATGTAGTTCAGTAAGTTTTCTGTTTCAAATATTGTTTATAATTTAATTATAAAATATAATATAACCACAACATTCACTATAATATTTAAAATAAAATTTATTTTTGAAAAGGTAGCATGTCCCTTTAGACTTAGAGTTAAACCATTTTTAAGTACTGAAATGTATCTTTAATAGATATGAAAATTTATTGCCCCTCCCCCCAAAATTATATGACCAGATGCATGAAAAGATTCTGTGTATCTGTATATAAAATGATTCTATCACTTATTGATATACACATACTAAATTCCAGAATTGAACTGAACCAGAATTCAGGTGAACATCCTAAATGTTTCCTTTGCTACTACTACTACTACTGATTATAGTATTTCATTTTTTCTTCTTTCATTTTTGCTTATTTGAAAAACTGGAATTTCTTTAATAATTTTCAATTTGCTATTTATATTTATACTTTTACAGTCAAAATGTTTGTACGGATTTGATGTACTGCAAAGTTTTAGGATACGATATTTGAAATTATTAAGTCACCACCCATTGAAATTGTTAAAATCTGCTATACCGTAAACATGCATGAATCGAAGAGCGAAATGGTATTTTTACTTAAAATTTCAGAAAAAAAAGTTTGAAATTGAATAATTAGAAATTTGACGACTATTATTTGTTGTTCATATCAAAATATATGGTTTCCGCCCTTGGTTTTCAACCTACCAAAATCCCTATTTTTAAAACACATTTGTTCACTATCATTTTAGTTATCAACTGATTACATTTTATTAAAGACTGACAATGTTTCCAAAATTAATTTCAAAATAAGTATCTCTCGCAATGATTTACTCAAAATATCTCATATATGGGCAAAGCTAATTTATATAGCAGATAATAAGTAAACAACATATGACAAAAATGACGATCTATAAAACAAGTTGAATATACCTCAACATTAGAAACAAGAAAGATCAATCATGCTTAAAGCATTGATTATGAAACACTTTCCAACTTCAATGCAATTTTATTTAAAAAAGTCGAAAATGCAATACATTCCTCGGTAATATTTTAAAACTTATCACAATACTACATTGATTTATTATATTTGAAAACTTAAACCTTCATCGAATAAAATGAACTTCATTCAAATGACGGCATTGAAATATGAATTGCCTGGTTTAAACATCTCTAAAATGTTATACATTCCTCGGTAATAGTTTTACAATTATCATAATACTACGATAATTCATTATATTTGAAAACTTCATCGAAAACAACTGAAATTAATTCAAATGACATCATAGAAAATATAACACGCCTGGATCTCTCTATAAAAACAGGATTTCATTCATAACTTTCTCCCATTCATATCATTCATCACAATACTATAATAATTAATTTTATTTAAAAATTAAGACCATGGAGCTACAATTCATAAACTTTATGCTTAAAACTTCATCGAAAAAAATCGTCCTTCTGTTTATAAAATCAATTAATATTTCATTCATATCAGCCATGCAGACTCCATGGACTGAATTATTTTGTGTTAAAGAAATACAGTAATTCTAATACAACTCATTCTACATATTTTGCTGTTTATATTTTACATAGGTGAAAAATAGGCTTAGTTGTAGAAATAATCAAATTTGAATGAGAATTTAAACTCAAATATATTGTCATTGTGTTGTTTTAGTATGTAGATGCACAGAATTTAAGCAGAAATAAAGTAGTTTTAGGATGGATGCAACACTCAATATGAATTGAAAAGAACTTTAAAAAATCACGAATTTGAAACAAGATGGATGCCATATATCATTTTGAAGTGGGTCATGTGATCGTTTCATATCATGGTCACGTGATCGTTTCATATAAGATGTGTAATTATTATTTTAATTTTTATTTAAAAAACTACTGAATATATTTAGCTGAATTTTTTTTTATATATTTTATGGAACAATTTGACTATTACCTAAAATTTTTGAAGCAATTTGTGAATTTTAAATCCGCTTAAAAAATGTTAGAAAAATTAGGTCCCATAGGGCTCAATGTATTTCATTTTTTCAACCCGGGTTCAATCCAAAACTAATTGTGTGATAGTATTCATTTATATTTCCATAGGTCCTGCAGACCGTCTGAACAACATACTAAAATTTTATTTTGATTAAGTCATTTTTACGGCAGTTATCGTGCTAACGGACAGACAGACAGACAGATAGACAGACAGACAGACAGACAGACAGAATGAACAAAGTCATAAACACTTTTCAACTTTGTTGTAAAGTGTTAATAAAAATGTAAAACCTTAATAGTAAAAAAATCCGCAACTCCATATTCTCAGTTCTGTTCAATAAGAATATTAGTAATTTCTAATATATCTATATAAATAAAAATGAAAATCTGTCTGTCTGTCTGTCTGTCTGTCTGTCTGTCTGTCTGTTTGTCACACCATCACGGGAGAACGGCTGAACCGAATTTGATGAAATTTTGTGGGTAGCCCAGAAATAGCCCCACTTAAAATTATATCCGTGTTTTGAGTTTCTACGACCAGTGGTTCTCGAGATATTAGTAAAAAACGAAATTTTCGTTTGTCTCATCATCACGGAAAAACATGTGAACCGAATTTAATGAAATTTGGTGAATAGCCTTGAAATATCCCCCCATAAATTTTGTCCAAGTTTCGAGTTTCTAAGACCTGGGGTTGTCGAGATATTAATGAAAAACGGAACTTTTTCCTAGGAGTTCTACTCCCTAACTCCGTGGTTTGTCCAAACGAAAAGCTTGAAAATCGTTTGAAAGTGAATTAAAATTTAATCTCTGAGTTTGATGGGAGTTTTTTTGCGTTAATTAGTCACTTTCTGAAAACATGAATTGTTTGAAACATGATTTAAAGGGGAAATCTATCTCCATGGTTCATGGTTTATTTAAAACAAGCTTTTACGGAACAATGAGAAGTATAGAGAAATCAAAATCGTTATTTAATTTCGCAGTTTATGTTATAAGACATGACATATTTAACATGTTATAAGATTCTATCTTATATCATGTTACTCAGAAACGCAATTAAATTAAATCTGTCTGTTAATTTTAATAATTATTTTTTCGATTTGAATAATAAATAAATGGATATAAAAATATATTTTAGAAAAGAACGATTTGATGATTTTTCTTATAGCATTTTTGACTGGATAATATCAATTACGGTCTTCAGATTTAAAAATTATTATTATTTATATTTTCGGGGATTATTGATTCAAGGATTAGTGATATTTTCAAGTTATTATGCAATTATTTTATTATGACAAAAATTGTTTAAACTCATATATTGTATGTTGTACGAATCTTCTACAAATACACGTGTATATCTTTTAATCTACGAGAATATAAGTAGTACAGGTATATTGACATATGTTTTGATATATATTGGCATATATTGGAATCAATTACGACCTTCTGGTATAAAGAGTACGGATATTATTGATGTTTTCAATTTATTACGTCATCTCTTTTATTTTGGCAAATATTTTTGAGACGCATATTGTAATACGGGTAATCTTCTACTAACACATTGGCATATTTTCTGATCTGCGACAATATAATTAGTACGGGGTTGCATATATTCATTCAATTCCTATTTTTTCTTCTGTAAATTTGCTTACAAAAGGGGGCAGGATGTTTTATTCTTCAGATCTGATCGTGAAGATAATTTTGCATAGTGAGAACATATATTCTTAAACTTCTCTTTAGGAGCAATAAATTTAATATTTTAACAGAATTTGCACATGATTGCGAATTTTAAGTTTCTTTAAATTATAGACTCCGTGCGAATAACGGGTGTGCTGTTAGTGGTTAATAAATTTTAACATTTTAGGAGGATATATCATGTTGCTCGGCATCGCAATTAAATTAAATGTGTTTGTTAATGTTTTTAATATTTTTTTTCGATTTAAATAATAAATAAATGGATAAATGGATATAAAAGTATATCTTATAAATAGACGATTTGATTTTTCTTTTAATTATATTAATTGCTGACTGCGTACATCAATTTCATTTATTTTGGCAAAGAGTTTTCAAGCTTATATCGTATTTAGCTACTAAACTCATATATTGTGTTTAGCCAATAAATTCATATAGCCGATTGTTGAAACAGAAAAAGAGTAGAGCGGGTATATCTTCTAATACAATTGTAGTGTTTTCATTTAGTATATTGAAACGGGATAAGAATGTTTCATTCAGATCTGCAAATTCAAAGCTACGAATTTGGAGGGATATCGCTAATTTGACAACTTTTCTTAAACTTTGCCAAATTGACGGAAATGTCGCCAAATTGATATAAACGACACACAAACAGCTGCCATAAACCTTCGGGTTGGTCGTGTGGCTTGGGTCTTCTACATATCAATGAAATTTTTTTTTGTTTTGTTAGAAGAGAGTACTGAAATGATGTTTGGTTAGCATTTATATGTCAGACCAACCATCCTACTTAGTAATACATTTAGCGAATTTTTAAAATGTCACCAAATTGATAAAAATGTTTTCAAATCTATAAAAATATCTTCAAATTGATAAAATTGCGCTACATAAATGATATTAATTGTTTTTTGTTAGGGGATAGTATTGTGATGATATTTCGTCAATTTGTCGCAAAGTGGAACTGTCAGTTCTATAGTCCCACTTGGCGATAAATTTGGCGATTTTTTAAAATGTCGCTAATTTGACGAAACTGTCGCCAAATGTTCAATAGAAATATAACTATTTAGACGATATTTTTTCTGCCAATTTATTTGAAGCAAATGATATCATGTCGCTTAGCAACGGATTTAAATCCAATGTGTTTATGCGGCAGACGATTTGTATTAAATCCTTTCCGATTTGAATAATGAAGATATGTATATAAAATAAATTTCATTGCCATTTCATTTTGGACTGGATAATATCAATTATACTCTTCAGGTTTAAACATTATTATTATTGATATTTTCCGGAATTATTGATTCAGGGATTATTGATATTTTTAAGTTATTACGCCATTGTTTTATTGCGGCAAAAATTGCTGACACACGCATATTGTACGTTGTACGAGTAATCTTCTAGGAATGCACGGGTATATCTTCTAACATACGAGAATATAAGTAGCACAGGTATATTGGCATATATTTTGACATATATTGGCATATATATTGGAATCAAGTACAGTCTTCTGGTATGAAGATTAAGGGGATTAATTATATATTCAATTTATTACGTCGTGTGTTGTATTTTACCAAAACACATTTGAGACTCATATTGCAAAACGGGTAATCTTCTACTAATAATCGGACATTATAAGTAGTACGTGTATATCTTCCCATATAATTTTAGTACTTTAATTTTGACATATATTGGAATAAATGACTGTCTTCAGATTTAAAGATTACGGGTTTATTGGTATTTTCAATTTATACATGTAATCTACTAATACAGGTTATATTGTCTAATATTCGCGTATATAATTAGTACGGGTCCCATACAATTTTAACGCTTTTATTTTGCATATATTGATTCAATTCCATATTTTTTTTATATTTGCTTACATAAGGGGTCCAAGATGTTTTATTCTTCAAATATGTCCATGAAGATAATTTTATATAGCGAGAACAGAGATTCTTAAACTTCTTTTTAGGAGCATTATATTAAATATTTTAACAGAATATTTTGATTAAACATGTCATTTAGTATACTATAAGAATTTGGGCATGATTATGAATTTCAAGTTTCTTTATATTATATACTCCGTACGAAGAACGGGTATGCTGCTAGTATAAATATATAAATTAAATATATATATGTATATAATATATATTAATATATGTATATAAAAATTAAAAATGTGTGATACTCTTTTTTTACTTTTATTTTTTACGTTATGACGGAATATATATATATATATATATATATATATATATATATATATATATATATATATATATATATATCTATATAAATAAAATTGAAAATCTGTCTGTCTGTCTGTCTGTCTGTCTGTCTGTCTGTTTGTCCCATCATCACGGGAGAACGGCTGAACCGAATTTGATGAAATTTTGTGGGTAGCCTAGAAATAGCCCCACTTAAAATTTAGTCTATGGTTGGAATTTCTACGACCAGTGGTTCTCGAGATATTAGTAAAAAACGAAACTTTCGTTTGTCTCATCATCACGAGAGAACGGCTGAACCGAATTTAATGAAATTTTGTGGGTTGCCTTGAAATAGCCCCCCATAAATTTTGCCCAAGTTTCAAGTTTCTAAGACCAGGGGTTGTCGAGATATTAATGAAAAACGGAACTTTTTTTTATAGGAGTTCTACTCTCCGACTCCGTGGTTTATCCAAACGGAAAGGATAAAAATCGTTTGTTTAAAGCGTCAAAGGGAATTAAAACTTTATTTTTGAGTTTGATGCAGGATTTTTGCATTAAATAGTCACTATCTGAAAGCATGAATTGTTTGAAACATGAATTTAAATGGAAAAATCTACCTCCATGTATTTCACAAACTTTTACTCAACGATTAGAAGTACAAAGATATTAAAATGGTTATTTAATTTCGCATTTTATGAGGAAGATTCTATCTTATATCATGTTGCACGGCAAAGGAATGGAATTAAATGTGTTTGTTAATGATTATTATTATTTTTTCTATTTGTATAATAAATAAATGGATGTAAAAATATATTTTATAAATGAACGGTTTGATTGTTCTTTTAATTATATATATTGCGGACAGCGGACATTACTTTTATTTATTTTAGCAAAGAGGTTTCAAGCTCATATATTGTGTTTAGCTAATAAACTCATAATAAATGAACGGTTTGATTGTTCTTTTAATAATATATATTGCGAACTGCGTACATCACACTTTTATTTATTTTAGCAAAGAGGTTTCAAAGCTCATATATTGTGGTTAGCTAATAAACTCATATATTGTGTTTACCCAATAAATTCATTTAGCCGATTGTTGAAGCAGAAAAAGAGTAGAACGGATGTATGTATCTTCTAATACAATTTTAGTGTTTTCATTTAGTATATATACAGACGGGATATGGATATTTTATTCTTCAGATCTGTAAATTTAGAGCTACGAATTTAGCGGAATATCTCTAAATAACTTGGTAACTTTTCTTAAACTTTACCAAATTAGAGGAAATATCTCCAAATTGATAAAAATGACCCAAATCAATGAAATTAAATTTGTTTTTTTAGAATAGAGTACTGAAATGATGTTTCTGTAGCATTTGTCGGTCAGTTCATCCATCCTACTTAGTAACGCATTTAACTAATTTTTTTAATATCACTAAATTGATAAAAATATTTGTAAATCCATAAAAATATCATGGAGACGAAAATGTCGCCAAACTTTCCATGAAGATCACATTATTCAGACGACATGATTTCCATCAATTTATTTGAAGCAGATGATATCATGTCGCTTAGCAACGGATCCAATGTGTTATGTGTCATACGATTTTTATTAAATCTAATAAAAATGTGTATATAAAATAAATTTCATTGACATTGCATTTTTGACTGGATAATATCAATTACGGTCTTCAGGTTTAAACATCATTATTATTGATATTTCGGGGACAGTTGATTCAGGAATTATTGATATTTTCAAATTATTATGCCATTGTTTCATTATGACGAAAATTGTTGAAACTCATATATAGTACGTAGTACAAGTAATCTTCTACAAATGCACAGGTATATCTTCTAATCTACGAGAATATAAGTAGTACAGGTATATTGGCAAAATTTTTATATATGTTGGTATATATTGGAATCAATTACGACCTTCTGGTATTAAGATTACGGGGATTTTTGATACTTTCAATTTATTACGTCATCTTTTTTATTTTGGTAAATATTTTTAAGACTCATATTACAATATGTTTAAGCTTCTACTAACACACTGGCATATTTTCTAATTTGCGGCAATATAAGTAGTACGTGGTTGCATATATTGATTCAATTCTTTTTTTGTGTGTGAATTTGTTCACAAAAGGGGCCAGGATATTTCATTTTTCAGATTTGCCCGTGAAGATAATTTTGCATAGTGAGAACAGATATTCTTAAACTTCTCTTTATGAGCAATAAATTTAATATTTTATCAGAATTTGCACATGATTGCGAATTATAAGTTTTTTTATATTATATACTCCGTACGAAGGACGGGTATGCTGCTAGTATATATATATATATAATATATATATATATAATATATATATATATATAATATATATATATATAATATATATATATATATAATATATATATATATATATATATATCATATATATATATATATATATATATATATATATATATATATATATATATATATATGATATATATATATATATCATTTGGATCTTTTGACGTTATTTCGGCCATGTGGCTGTATCGTTGAGCGAAACACATTTGGAACCTCTGTGGATGCAAAGATCCTTGATAAGCTGGATTCACAGAGCTTCTATCCTATTTCATATTTTCGGATTGTATCTTTTCTCTTATTTTGTCATTGTAATATTTTGAGCCTCCAGATTTTGATAATCCTTTGTTGTTTGAACTTGATTAGTATGCTTCGCTCTTGAATGTTGATAAATTCATGTGTATTATTCATATTTAAAATTAAGATCATTTTGTCTTTTATGGTAGCATTGTTTTCCTTTTGTCTGATATTTCCTATCATATCATATTTAATTAATTTTCCTCCGTATTGTTTTTGAACCAGGGTATGACACTGATCATGTTTTAAATTAGTATAACTATTTTAATTTTATTTTTAATTTTATCTTATTTATTATATATATATATATATATATATTCCGTCATAACGTAAAAAATAAAAGTTAAAAAAGAGTATCACACATTTTTAATTTTTATATGTGGTATTCTAATGAAGTTTTTATTTTCAGATTCTCCCTGACAACAGTTAGCAGGAATTTCTAATATTAGTAATGTTTCTGCCGGTCCACATATTGCTTAAATAGAATACTATATTCTATAAATTTCCACGAATGCAGCATGAATTCAACATTACTTAATTGTTATTATTTGCTAAATTACTGATTTTTGAAACTTCTGACGATTCCAACATAAAATTCCAAGAATCTCTACAACGCCTCCTGCGAATAATCGCATTCGATCCCTCTGCCGAAAGAGAAAAAGATCTTCTAAGATCTCTTGTTAGGTAGATTGTTAAAAAGAGCTCTTTTAGATAAAAGATCTTTAAAAAAATATCTTTTGCCTAACTTTGTCGTGCAAATTATTGCAATGTTTCAACGACGCGAAAAGAAAATATGGATTTCCTTTTCGTGAGGCATTTTATACTTTCAGTTTTATTTAGTAATATCTTTAATATCTGTAATTTTAATTTCTAACTGCATATTTTAGGGATTAAATCCTGTTCTATAAATAATCGGCGAATAAACAAATGTACCATTCATTTATATCCATTGTTGCGACGATAATTGCAAAGTCCCAGTTTTTAAAAGAATCCATACCATAAAATTCTAAATCTCTCGAAACTGGTACGTGCAAGCTACACCGAAAAGTATAGCAGTCGATGTCTCGTAAGAAACTGCATGAGAAGTGACTCCTCGCTGGACTTTACTATACGAATTATATTTTTTTTCAAAAGATTTTATAATAAAATGATAAATATCTCGTAAAATGTACATACTAGCTGCACCTGAATGGCTTAATTCGATTCCTCGTGAAAAACTCTCACTTGACTTCATAGAGTAAATTGTATTTTTCACGATATTTCAACGGTCAAAAACCGAAAATCCGGATTTCTGATAACTTTCCACATAAATAAAAAGTCGGTATTATGGGGACTACAGCTCGAAGCTGCGTTTCCGAATCTGTAATCAGTTCTGCGCTATGATTGGTTCTGACCATTTTAGGCGGTCGATAAAATTAGACTTCATTTCTTAAAAGAGGAAACTGGGAAATGTGACAAAGGGCTGCAATAATTTTCCAAACCGTCAAATACTATAAAACAATAACAAGATCCACAAAAATTAAATTTACCGTTTACAAATATAACAAGCAATTTACATATGACATAAAGAGAAAAATAAATTACGTAAGAAATCAAAACTATCTTCTTTCCAAACAATCTGATTTAACGTACTAACGAAACTGTTATGAAATAACCAAATCTGAAAACAATGTATCTATTCTCTGTCAAGCCATGCTTAGTAATTCGAGGAAAAGAAACGGTATTGAAAGAAACTTTTGTATTTCTCTGTTTGAGTGACAACTTTACGCGTCACCCGTACATAAAGACACGTTCCATGAGGTCACTGTATTAAAAGCCTTCTCTCTGTAATAATTAAGCCTTGTCACGGCGCTGTTTTCATCTACGGAACGGGATCAAAATGAAAACAAAAAAGCCGCCCGACCACCGGGGCGTTGTATCTCATCTCTGACTCACAGGAAGCCTTATTATAAATAGCTGTTTCTGCCGTAGTGAACGGTGTTGTGTTATTTTGCAGAGAGCGAACGTACAGCCATCATGGGCGTCGTTCCTGATGGGTCCGGTGGCGCCCCAGAGTCGGAAAATACCGGGGCGCTGTCCAGAGAGAGGGAGACTTTCATCAATGGAGCTGAGAACGAGCAACCACACATGACCGACATGGAAACAACACCGATCACGGAGCAGGTTAGTTGCATTGTTTTTGTTTATGTTTCATTGTTTTGAAGGGGATTTGAATGTTTTTATGATCTTTCATTCGTAGAAAAGTGTAGGGTGGGATGAAATCAAAATCTATATTCTGTTCAACTTATAATAATGGGTGGGCAAAAAAATGTGTAAGTAAATAAAAAATTATAAGCAAAAATAAATTAAAATAATAACATAAAATTGAAAAAATATATAAAACTTACTTCCCTACCTCCCCAGGAGTCAATTTTTCTTGTTTTCTTTGTAAAAAGAAGCCATGGGGACATAGTAGGCGCCCTGAGTAATATTTAGTGTAGGACTTCCCACGACTGGAGATAGTAAAATACTTTGAACTGTGGTTGGTAAACGTTTAAATACAGTTTCAAACAATAAGATAAAGTAACGGTTAGGAAATTTTTATATATGTCAAACCAAGCTTTTAGTTGTCAATCTAAAGGTGTATGTATATTTTGCATGAAAAAAATCAATTTTTCCATTATGAATTTTACTTAGATTATTTATAATTTGTTACTATTGTTCATAATATGAACTACTTCATACGCTTATATTATGTTACAATTGTTTATACTATGTCATCACACAGCTTTTGTGCTTCAATATGATTGTTTATACAATGAACAATTATCCAGTGTAAGAACAATAGTCGAACATTCTACGTATCAAATTAAAATGCACTATATCATATATATTAAAAACAAAATAAATATACTTAGACCAAAATGTTAAAACTAATGTAATTAATATTATTAAAAATATTTGTGATAAGAAATATAAATATTGCCGATAACTTTTAAAAATTTTCAGCTGCAATTACTTCATTTTTAAATGATAAATATTTGATGAATTAATTGCATGTTTTTTATATCTACAAAAATGTTTAACAAGTAAAAGTGGACAAAATTGCTTCATACATAATATTTTGATACATAAGCAACATAATCAATTTTCTTGGAAATCTAAATTCATTGAAATAATGGCTATAATGAAAATAATAATGGTATAATGGAAAATATAATTATCCCAGAAGAAAAATTACCGACAACTAAGCTCTTTCCTTGTAAACCCTGAAATATATTCCTTTAAATTTTCGAATAAAATACTTATTTACATAGATGTCATAATTAACATGCTATTCGATATTTTATATAATAAAGAGCGTTGTTTGCTAGTTTGTACAAAATACTTTGAAATTGTGGAGGGGAAGGGATAGGGCAGAAGCAAAATTACCCAAAACTGATTATTTCCGAGGGGAATACCGTCTATTTAGAACTGCGTGCATATATTTGCCACATAACCATTATTTGATGTAGAAAAGAAATAATTTGTGATATTTTTACAGCATTTATCCTTCAAATATGAGAGTTGTCGCAAAAAGTTAAAAAAAAAATTTCGTGCGATTTAAAAAAAAGTAATATTTTAGTGATTTAAAATATATTAAAAATACATGGGGGAGGGTGTGTGTGTGTGTGTAATGATCTGTTAAATAAATGAAAACTATTGTTAAAATGACGAAAATTTCGTATTTAATTATAGAGTTTTCCATTTCAAAGGCCTTATTTTTATAAAATATAACACGTCAATAATTTTAAAACTTCTATTGCACAGCATAGTAATTCATAATTCAATGCAGATTATTAAGCAAGAAGAAAATTGTTTTTTGCAAATTTTACTTTTAAATATAAGAACTACGTTAAAAAAGCTGTATAAAAAATAATTGAGTGGCTAAAATATTTATTGAAAAGGATCACAGTTCATAGAATTTTCTGATTCAAATTTTCAAATATTTACCATTACGTAATTGCGGCGAATGGAATCTTATACTATGGAATCTTAAATTCATTACATAAAATTCTCTAATTTTTACAACTAAAAGCGAGAGAAATAAAAAATGAAAACTTAAAAATACATTTTGGAACAAATTTAAAAATCGTAAAATTTCAGTTTTGACAGATATACATGTTTTCAGCATCTTAGAACATGTTTTTATGCAATTTGTGGTTCAAATATATTACTAATAGGATTTTAATGAAATTTATACTAGTTTATTATGTATTTCCATGATTGATATTAAATTGATTGCAAAATTGAGGCCCATAGCAAGTTTTCTTGGCATTAATGCAGATTTCGGCTGTTTTATGCTGTCAAGCACATAATAAGTACAAAACCGGTCCATGAATGATGCCATCTGCCGTGGGAGTGTAATACATTCGATTTAGATTTGAAACCGGGAAACAAAACTGAATTATAATTGGTTTACAAAATAATAAATATAATAATAAAATATGCTAAATTACATGGACAAATATTTAATGCATAACTAAACGTGTCATGTGTAATTTTCTAGAAGTTTTGAAGAACTTCTTTGAAGAATTTGTTTTGAAGAACTAGTGAAATATTATAAAAGATAAATACTGGTTTAGGGTAATCGAAATATCATGAAGATCAAAGGGGATATTACGAAGATCAAAGGAGATATTACGAAGATCAAAGGAAATATTAACGAAGATCAGAGAAAATATACAAAAGACCTATTACAGAACTAATGTTCAAGTTATGGAAATGAATCGTTAGCTGTATCAAGATTGTATTACAAGTCTTTATTAAAAATATGTTTATTTAGTGATATATTGCTAATAAATATATATATAGTGATATATATTTATTAGCAATAACCTATGAGTATTCATTAGCAATATATTAATTAATCTAGAAAAAAATTTGCTATATAGTTTGAATGAGATACTTTTGCCTGATTGAAGTAACGCTGTATCAAGTATACCATTGTTTGTGTAATCGAAGTTTGGAATCCTGCTACCAATGCAATAATCCACATAATATGTACTGCTTTCAATAAAACTGTCGAAAATAACAATACTTTGATTGTTATAATGAAAATGCAGGCAATAAGAAGACTTATCAAATTGTCATTAGACTCATCTTTTGAAATCATATCCGTCTCCAATAGATGACTGTAATGATTAAATAGATAACCATTAAGGTCATATCCGTCGGTTTGTACATTGCTGTGAATGACGCAAAGACAAATATTTCCGTTAAATTTTATAGATGTTTCAATATCACATTAAATTAGACAAATTATTTAAATTTCTGCTTGCATGAAAAATTTTGCAAATTTCAAATTGATTTCAAATTGCAGATTTTTGTAGCAGATTTCAAATTGCAGATTTCGAAGATCTCATTGCGAGGATCGCGCTATCATTGCAGATAACAGAATCCATTGATCGGTTTCGCAGGTTTTATCTACTCTTTAGCATGGAATATCCGATGTATGGAATGACAGCTAGAAAACTTGTTATGTGCTACAATTTTTGCTATAAAGGTGTTGTTTCTTAAGAGTTATTTGTATGCAATAAAGTGTGTTACTTCATTTTGCAAGACAAATTATCAGTGTTAAAGTTACAGTTCCTCACATTTGTTTGTTTACTAAAATAAATTAAATTGTTAAAACATTGCGTACTTTTCGACTGATTGATAAACGAGGTAAAATATTTCGCGTGCACATATTTTCTGTTAGGAGAAAATGTAAATATTTGAATGTTTTTTAAATTAAATTTTATCATATATTTTGTTTCTGAAACTTTTCTTTCAAAAGTTACAATAAAATATTTTGATATAATTTACGACTTTTTCGTTAGAAGTATTTTTTACTTTCCCTGCAATACATGGTAATGTATAGGGAAAGTATTGGAATCATGTCGAAAATCACAACTCGAGTTTTCGACGGATCTACACGTTTCGAGACCTCTAGAATACGAAAAAACCATTTTTAGCGTGACGTCTGTGTGTGTGTCTGTGTGTCTGTCTGTCTGTGTGTCTGTATGTGTGTCTGTCTGTCTGTGCAGATTTTGTATCCTCTCTAACTAAAAAACTAACACACCGAATTTCACAAAATTTTGTAGGTAAGTCACTTGTGGGCGGGGCTGGTACTGATTAGTTTTGGATACGATTCGGGATAAAAGAACCCGCCTTTTTTTGCGAAATGGCCCGAAAAATCTTGTATCAACTCTAACGGAAAAACTACTGGACCGAATTTCACAAAATTCGGTGGATAAGTCACTTGTGGGTTACCCTGGTGCTGATTAGATTTTGGTACGATTCGGAAAAAAATAACCTGCCTTTTTTTGCAAAATGGCCCCCCAAAATCGTCAAAATCTAAAGTAAAGAACTAGGTATACTCAGATATATCCATTAAATGCCCGTTTAATACGTAATTTTTAATGACGAAAAGAATAAGACCAACCCCATTACACTAGGACTAGCCGTTCTCGAGATATTTTAGTTTTTCGTACTTTCCCTACGCCACCTTTGAAAATAAGCCCGGTTACCGAATGAGAACAAAAATTGAATAAAAGTGAAATAAATTTAATTAAAATAAAAATAACGTTAATATAAGTCTGCAGGGAAAGTCATGTGCTGCTCACATCAGATTTTTACTTTTGTAGTTCGCAGGAAGTTTCATGCATGGAAATTTAATCAGAAAATATTAAAAATATGAATTATTTGAAATCATTATTTTAGTATTTACACTTGATTTTGTATTAAAAAAAATGCTATTATAATTTCGTACTTATTTCTATTGTTTAATTTTTCATAGTTTGCGAAAAATCAGTACTACTCTATGATATTTAAGTGCTCATGTTAATTTTTTTTCTCGAGCAACAGAACAGTATTTTTCCATTGATTACTTCTTCAGTTTGGAAAACCTCAATCATACCCTATGATATTTATTCGCTGAAGTTAGTTTTCCTTTCAAGAGCAGCAGAATATTTTTTAAATTACTACTTACTTAAGTCATACTCTATGATATTAAAACACCCAAGTTAGCTTTATTTTCAAGAGCAACAGAGGGGTATTTTTCCATTGATTATGCTTTCATAATTTGTGAAAAATCAATCTTACTTTATGATATTTAAGGTCCAAGTTAATTTTTTTTTCAAGCGCAACAGAACAGTATTTTCCATTGATTAATTTTCCATAGCTTGGAAAAAATCAATCACACTCTATAATATTTATTCGCTCAAGTAGTTTTCTTTTCAAGAGCATCCGAATATTATTTAAATTGCTACTTTCAAGGAGGAATGGGGAGTCGAAGCATGACCACGGCGCACAGTGGTGCCAAATGAGGAATTTGCGGAAAAAACTTCACAACTTATGCATTTCTTAATATTTTTGCATACTTTTTGAGCATGTAGATAAGTTAAAAGTAAGATTTTATATGTATGGTTACAGCGAAGGTTGCAAAAAGTTGCAGCTGATTTTCACAGAACAGTTGCATAATAGTATCTGCTTTCGAAATAACTCATCCAGAGCGTGTAGGAACGTGTAGCTTTTTTTTATAGGCTTAAAGAAATGAATGAAAACAAAAAATTTTATATATCTATATTTTACGCTTTATAGTATGATTTTGGCTATGTTTTTACGAAATGTATTTATGTCAGAAATAAGCTGAGGTTACATATATTGAAAATACGTGAGACATATAATTATAAATATCCACAAAAATTTTGGAAAAAATATTGAAATTTTAGTTAGAAAAAACAAGATTTCAATTAGAATGTGGAAGTCTTGTTTAAGATTAGTTTTTCCTTCTAGTTATACTGAATAAAATACATTTATTTACATGGCAAGATACTTCGGTTCATTGCCTATCAAAAATAGTAGTTGGTATCGAAAAATATTAATTATTTTCAGGTATCGGGGTTTTTTCCGCCACGGCACCAGTGTGCGGCAGTCGTTGTCGGAGTTGGGAGTCGTGGTTGCAATCCGAAGAGTCCGAATTGCAATCAGAAAACTATCGAATTCTGACTCTATTTTGTGGCAAATTTTTTCTGTTAAAATATCTAAAAAAAATCTTTTCTATAAAATCTTTACATTTTTGTTCAATATTTTTCTCTTAAAATCTTTTTGCCGCTATATTCATACAGATTTTGAAATTTTAGATATAATTTTTGTGTTTGTTACTCCTTTTAGTATTTATGAAATGATATTTTATTTTTCACATATATTGAGCTACAGTTAACTTTTTGTTTTTGTAAATTTCATAATTTTATGATCTCTTCATACTTTTGTAAGTTACTTTATTAACTATACATTTTTTAAGGATTCATCAATAGCTAGCCTAAGTAAGGTATTAGTTAATTAAGGGGACTGGAACCGGTATATCTTGCCTATGTTAAATGTTCTAACTTAATGTGTTCCTTTTCTCAGAAACTATAAAGAAGCAGTTCAAAATTTTCACAGATGAAAGTTGTAATGCTTTTACATATTTCAATAGCTCAGTTTTTATTTACTTCAGAGAAAAGGATTTTTTTTCTCCACGCTCTCCAAGCTTTTAATTTTTTTTCTCCAAGCTTTTAATCAAAATTTCAAAACATTTATTTGTGTTGAAAAAAGTAAATAACTTAGTTTCAAAATCTTGTGTTAAAATGTGCACACACATTATCTGAATATACCATAAAAATCTAAAATGTTGCGCTCAGTAGTTTTCGGGGGGGGGGGGGGGGGCATTCTGAAAGAAACAACAGAAATGCCGCAGACTTTGAGGGTGGCATGTGGAAACAAACGAAAATCATCTATTTTGCGGATTAACCAATATGATATTGGAAAGTAAGCAATAGGAACGATTTATATTGACAAAATAATAAAATTAAAAGAAAAAAAAAATTTCGTCTAGTTCTCCGAAGCGAGATAACATTTTATATAAGGTCGTTTTACTTCTTGCCGGGCCGCGAGGCAAATGTAAATTTTGAAACCCTCATAAAACTTTTATAGTAAAAAGATATACATTAAGCACGAAATGCTCCCAGAGTTTCGTGGGCTCTTATTTCGTGGGCATTTGAAATACTTTGCTTATGGTCATAAACGACCCTGTTTGTTATGAGGTTGCTTAGAGTTATACCTGTTTTATTCCTGCTACTCTTGTATTTATAAGCAACCATTAATATTAAAATTGTGTTGACTGGATTGTATTATTACTTTAATTTAATTTAGTTTAGACAGGTATCTCTTGTGCAGAGTCTGAAGTTGTTGAAGTCTGTTTTAGAAAATACCGACTCAGGAGTTGGAATGGTTTTTCCTCTCCCCATCTCTGCTTCTAAGAAAGAGTCTGCTTATTTTCTTCATTATTTATTTGTTACCTGGATTCTTACCTAAGCGTAGTTGCCTTTTATATTTAACTCCTGAAAATCTGATTCAAACGCTTGGATACGAGAGAGAGACGTTTTACTTGGAAGTTGGATACTTTCCAAAACGCAAGTTTGGGAAAAATAACAAAACTAGGCTGCAATTTAAAACGAAGACATGAAGGAAATGTATGTATACGTATCCATTTTTTTGTTCTTTGGAATGCACAAAAAGTATGCGCATAGTTGTTACGCAACGTGTCAATTCTTTTCAAGGCTAGACAAATAATGCTTTTAATGCCAAGGTTAATTGTAGCCACTTAGCTCAACTTGAGAATCTCAATTAAAACTTAATTAGGTAAGAGCTTAATATTCTGAATTACTCAGATATATTATTGTCTCAACAATCCAAGCAGGACGACCATAGGGATGGGGACTGGTGTCAGAAGTGCCCATCTAGGTTTTTATTTTCTTGTTTTTTTAGGGAGGGGGAAACATGAAAGATTCACAAGGCGGGAAAATTAAATATGGAGGGGACCCGTGCCAAATGTTTGTAGGGGGGGGGGGGAGAGCACAATGTTTATGAGCGTTCCTGATCCAAGTTGATACTGCAGTTGCAAAAATTCCACTATTTCAATCGAGTTTCCAACTACGAACTGGCTAAACAACGATCTAACCATTTAGCTAAGATGAAATTCTTCACCCTTGTAGTGAAAGTGGAACCTATATTCTTTTCCTTCAAATTTCCGATCAATGAGAAATTTCTGACATTAATTTGTACAATTTTTATTTATTATTTTATTTTATTGCGCCCGAATAAATTAACCTTTTGAGATGCTGTGATCTTTGGGTCAAGTTTAAATTATTTCAAGGACTCTATGATTTATGGTAGCAATTTTCAATTTGCTCCGTATTGCGAAACTATGGGTGCTATCCTACATGGTAAAGTAGAGAATGAGGCGGACAAGAATACTAGTCTGTGTAAAAATAGTAGACAATGATGCAGAGATTATCCAGATCGGAAGTTTTAATTAGATATGAAATCTTAATGAGGGGAATGTAGGTCCACTTCTGCTATGAAAGTTAAAAATTTCGTCTCAGTAGCTTAATGGATAGAGAGTCGCTTGGCCGGTTCGAAGATATGTGGGTTAAATCTCCGTCGAAATTTCGTTTCTTTACATAGTATACACACAAGTATTTTCAAAAAGTGCGACTGCTTTAAAATAGTTTCATAACGTGCTCCCTTTGAAAGACAATTAGGAAGATTTTAGTATTTAAGTGTAGTATGTTGTTTTACAATCTATATTGTCAGTATGCGAGAAAACATTTGTGGAGGATTATTTTATGGTTTGATAGCATAACTAGATATCTATGAAGAATCTGATCTTCATAAATCTTGAGCTTTTAAAAATTTCAAAACTCTGAATAGCTTATAGAGTATGCACCTTTTAGTAGAAATTAGAGTAAAAGTTTTCATTAAATGCGTTATAATTAACATCGGTAATTTTTTGCTTAATGTTTTGTATTACCCATCGAGGAATATTTATGAATTTGGTGAGAAAATATTTATAAGAAAGTTTTATAAAATAGTTATAAAAAAGTGAATTTTTTTAAACTTTAAATTTTAATTGATTTTGTAGTTTTGTATGATACATTCTTTCGTAGATAATTGGATATTTATGAAGAATCAGATCTTCATAGATATTGGCTTTCAAAAATTTCCAAACTCTGACTGGCTTATATTGTATGCATTTTTCAGTAAAAATAAGAGTGACATTTTTCATGAACTGTATTTAAGTAGCATCTGCAGTTCTTTGCTTATATTTTGTATTGCACAACAAGGGATATTTATAAAATTTCGAGAGAAAATATTCATATTTAAAAAAAAGAATGTTTTTAAACTTAAAATTTTAATTGATTTCAATTAATGCTTTGTAGTATACATTTAGGAATATTTAAAAATTTTGCTGAGAAAATATTAATATTTTAGAAAGTATTGAGGGTTAAACATTATTTTTAAACTTAGTTAATTAATTAATTTTAATTAATTTTGTAGTTTTGTAAGGTATACATATATTTTTTTTTTATAGATAATTGCATATCTGTGAAAAATAAAATAATCTTCATAAATATTGGACTTATAAATAGAAAATAATTGGATTTATAAATGAAAATTTCATATCTCTAAATGGACTATATTGTATACTTTTTTCAGTAAAATTTTTCCTAAAATTTAAGTAAGTAGCACCTGTAATTCTTTGTATAATGTTTAGTATTACATAGCAAGGAGCATTTATTAAATTTGGTGAAAAAAAATGTAATTTTTCATAATTTTACGTTTTAATTAATTTTGTAGTTATGTATGATATATTGTTTCATAGATAATTAATAATCGTATAATAAAAATATGATACAGCCATATTTTATAAAAATAACATTTAATAAAATTTAAAATATAAACAATGTTGAAAGAGTATCGTGTGATCGTGTGTCCTTAATTATTAGTATGTTATTTTTGAAAGGTATACATAAAATATAAAGATAATTAATAGGACCATCTAAAATCATTGAGTCCCAATCGTTCGAAATTGTAAAGACGGCACTAATTGACGCCACTACAATCGAGTATTGAAGTACTCGGTAAATCCAATTTTTCACAACACTTTCGGCACACTGTTTCATCTCGTAGTACATTTTCGTTTATTTATAAAATATTTTCACTACGTGCGCCATCTTTGCCGGACTCGTTCTCGGCTCCTACAGTAAGCAGAGAGTTGAAATCGGTACATAGTTTCATATCGCAGAAATTTTCATATGTCAACATCCACGTCAGTTCGTCACGTCGTTACGTTGGGACACTGAGATACTGGTTTTTAACAATTTCCAACATAGTTGTAAAGTGCCTTTGTTCATTCTGTCTGGCTGTCCGTTCGTACGATAAGTACTGCAAAAATGAATTCAAAATGAAATTTTACTATGTTGAAAAAATGGAGTACATTAAACCCAATAGAACTTAATTTTTCAAACATTTTTAAAGCGAAGTTTAAATTCATAAATTGTTTTGAAAATTTTAGAAAATATTTAAATTATCACGTAAAATGTATAAAAAATATTTCATCAAAATATGTAAAGTAGTTTTTAAAAAAATAATTGAAATAATAATTGCACTCATATAATATGAAGAGATCACGTGGCTTATTGCAAAATAAAATATAGCATCCATTTTCTTTTTTTCGCTTAGTGAAAATCGTGATTTTTAAGAAACGCTTAAATTTATATTTTGTGTTGCATCCGTCCTAAAACCGCTTTATATTTGCATATTATCTGTGTATCTAAATTCTGTGCCTACGCAATTACAATATTTTTTTTTAAATGATCACTAAACTTTGATTATTTCTGCAAAGAAGCCTTATTTTAACGTATGTAGACTATAAACAAATCAAGCTGTAAGATGAGTTGTATAAGAATTGTTGAATTTTTTTTAACACAAAATTATTTAGCTCTGGAGTCTGGAATATAAGTTATATGAATGACATATTCATTGATTTTTCATAGAGTTGCAGACGATTTTATAGCAATGCCTTTTTTGATGAAGTTTGAAGTTTCCAAGTAAAATAAATTATTGTAGTACTGTGTGATAATTTTAAAAATATCACCGCTGAATGTTTCGCATTTTGGAGATGTTTAAATAAAATTGCGTTTTAGTTAGAATGTGTTCCATAATTAGTGCTTTCTGCATGATTAATCTTTCTTGTTAATTATATTTATTACTGAAGTTCATATACCCCGCATAATTACTATAAGCAATAAGCACAAAGTTAGAACTAATTTTAGAGAGAAAAAAAATTGCGCCCACTGAATAAACCAGTTTCAACAAAATTGCTTTTAAAAACAAAACGCCGTTTCTTAGAAAGCAATCCGATGATACTTTCTTACAAGTCGACGACGGAAGTTCTTATGTTGACAGCGGAAGATTAAATTTAGCCACAATACTTTAGAAGCGGAAGCACTTCAGGAATCTATTTTAATAAGAGATTCTCGAAAATAGATTAATTCCTATTGAATGTACTTTGTTTTTCATGTAAGTTAAACGTCATTTAATGTGAGTTTACTTTTCCTTATCACGTTTTAAATTTAATTAATGGTAATAATGAAGAATGTATCAATCTTTTTATCGGAAATATAAGATGCCAAATATACATTTGTATAAAAACATCATTTGTATCTGTGTTTAATTTTATAAATAAATTAGTAGTTCGTTTCTTTATATTGTATATTCTTCGTACGGACAAGATAAAGAAAGTTATAATTCGCAATCATGTGTAAATTCCTATAGCATTCTAAATGACATTGCTATTCAAAACATTCTATTAAAATATTTAAATTAATGCTCCTAAAAAGAAGTTTAAGAATTTCTGTTCTCGCTATACAAAATTATCTTCACTGGCAGATCTGAAGAATAAAACACCTTGATCACGTTTGTAAACAAATTTACAAAAAATATGAAATTGAATGAATATATGCCAAAATGAAAGCTTTAAAATTGTTTAGAACTTTCATTTTGGCATTTATATTGTCGTAGAATAGAAGATTATACCCGTATATTTTGGAAGATATACCCGAACTACAATATATGGGTTTGAAAAACCTTTCACCAAAATAAAATAGATGACTTAAGAAATTGAAAATATCCCTGTAATTTTTAAATCCAAAGACCGTAATGGATGGACCGTCCAGCCAAAAATGCAATTTCGATAAAATTTATTTATATACATTTCTTTATTATTTAAATCGAAAAAAATGAATAAAAATCGTCTGCTGTGTAAAATCATTGGATTTAATTCCATTGCTTATGAACATGATATCATTTTTTTTTCCAAATAAATTTTCAGAAAAAATTTCGTTACTATTTCTATGGGAGGTTTAATTGTGCGTTTTTATTAATATTTCGACAACCACTGGTCCTAGAAACTCGAAACATGGACTAAATTTTAAGTGGTACTATTTCAAGTCTAACCCAAAAATTTCCTCAAATTACGCGCAGTCGTTCTCCTGTGATGATGAGATAAACACATACCGATACAGACGGATTTTCAATTTTATTTACACAGATTGCGCCATTCTCTTGATAAGATTGTAAGTTTGCAAACTTTATGTAAGACAAATGTTTTTATGAATCAAGTAAAACAGTAAATATTTATTGAAAAAGCAAATCATTTAATGTAGAACTCGTATATAAGAACTTAAATTTTCAACCGCTTGATCACGAAGTAGATCAAATATTGATTGAGACACACGAGCTTGGAGAGATGAGTGTGTGTGTGGGGAGTGGGTGGTGGTGGGGAGAGATTCATTAAAACATCGCTTTAAATTAAAAAAAAAAATTCGATTTCGGAAATTATCTTTTTTTAGTGCATTGGGAAAATTATTTTCCCCAAGTTTGTAAGTTTAGAAGCATCATATGAGATGGCGTTTTTCAAAAAATAACTAGGCTGTCTCCCGCGACCCGAAACTGAAGCGAAGCAGGGTATTGTAATCTAGCTACATGTTTAACAAATGAGACATTTGTTTTACGACAGTAATAAAAATATCAAAATATTAAATCCCAAATATTAAATATTAAATAATTATCGAACAAGACAGCCTAGTAGCTTGTATAATTATACGAGTTATACTAAATAAATAGAACATTTTGTTTAGCGAGCGAATTTTTTAAAATTAATTTATCTATGTAGACTTAATCTGACCTTTGATTTCACACGTCTCAGTACATAGAGCGAAATTAAAAATTAAGGCTTCGTTATGACCTAAAACCTGATTATTTCAAACTATGCAGACATTTTTTTTTCTCGAATCGGTTGTATTTTATTGTACGAGATATACGAACACAATCAGATTTGAGTTTGTGTTAAACTACACTGCAAAACATTCTGCAACCCTGCTCATTTTTTTACAGCTATTTCGATGATAATTTCGGCAAACTATCAGAAAAGCCTCAATTACAGGCGTTCATTAAAATTCCGGCTTCATTTCTGAAATATTCAGCCAATTATCGTCTCCCGAAGTGTTATTTTTGTATGTTTATATCATAACTATCTCCGCATCACGGACAGCTAATTCCCCTGAAATTTCAGTTACATATTCGAAAAACGTGCAATATTGAGAAAGTTTCGTACTAGCGTTTTAAAGTTTGTGTCATCCATTTTATAATGAAAAATTAAGTATGAAATGCTTTTTATTTATCAAAAATCCTGATATCTTAATGTTTTTTCGAAAATTTATTAGAAAATCGTCAATATCTCGAGAACGATTCATGTTAGCTTTCTAAAATTGTTTTCATTCAGTTTCTAATGAACCTTTACATCTGAAACGGTTATGTATTTATCATTATTGAAAGCCTTAATTTTTTAATGATTTTTTAAGCATTCAATCTAACATTGGGAGAAATTGGGGTTTAAAATCCAAGGATTGCAGTGTTCGATGATTGTTATAATCGTACCAAATCACGCTAAAACGTTCGATTTGTTCGTGAGATATCGCATCCAGAGACACACACACACACACGCGTACACACTAACATGCACACACACACACGCGTGCACACTAACATGCACACACACACACGCGTGCACACTAACATGCACACACACACACGCACACACACGCGTACACACTAACATGCACACGCACGCACGCACGCACGCAGCTATCAGCTGAAAATGTTAGATTCGAGTTCAGGGACTCTTAATATGTGCTCTTCCGTCGAAAACTCGAATTCTTGACCCGCCACAAAACTTTCCCTATACATTATACTATACTAACCGCCTTTGGCGACCAGCCTGTTCGCTACCCTTGAAAATTCTGACCGTGGCAAACTCGTTGGCGCGACCTACCAGAAAGGTGTAAGGTAACTGCTTGGAAGGCTAGGAAGTGCCACACAATTTAGACCGGAACCCAATGGGGGAGGCATCCAAAGAGACCGTACCCTCCTTCCCCTACCACAAACCTCTCGGAAGGACTTGCAGTCCCACACGTTTAACGTGATCGTACTCCGCGTGAACACGGCTGCAGTTTTGGCAATGGCGGGAATCGAACCCGGGCCTACCAAGTGCAAATCCCGCGCACTAACCACTGGGGTACTTCACCCTCCGCGATATTCTTCATAACTTATTTTTTATTCACCCAATTTAGACCGGAACCAAGTGGGAGAAGCATCCACAGGGACCGTACCCTTCTTCCCCTACCACCAACCTCTCGGAAGGACTTACAGACCCACATGTTTAACGTGATCGTACTCCGCGTAAACACGGCGGCAATTTTGGGAATCGAACCCGGGCCTACCGAGTGCAATTTCCGCGCGCTAACCATTGGGCTACTTTGCCCTACGCGACAATCTCCATAACTTTCTTTTTATTCATCCAATTTAGACCGTACCCTCCTTCCCCTACCACCAACTTCTCGGAAGGACTCACGGACCCACATGTTTAACGTGCTCGTACTCCGCGTAAACACGGCGGCAATTTTGGGAATCGAACCCGGGCCTGGTAACTGGTTGGACGGCCAGGATGTGCCACGCAATTTAGACCGGAACCCAGTGGGGGAGGCATCCACAGGGAACGTACCCTCCTTCCCCTACCACCAACCTCTCGGAAAAACATACGGACCCATATGTTTAACGTGATCGTACTCCATGTCAGTGGCGGAAATCGAACCCGGGCCTACCGCGTGCAATTCCCGCGCGCTAACCACTGGGCTACTTCGCCCTCCGCGACAATCTCCATAACTTTCTTTTTATTCACCCAATTTAGACCGTACCCTCCTTCCCCTACCACCAACCTCTCGGAAGGACTCACGAACCCACATGTTTAACGTGATCGTACTCTGCGTGAACGTGGCGTAAGTTTTGGCAGTGGCGGGAATCGAACCCGGGCCTACTGAGTGCAATTCCCGCGCGCTAACCACTGGGCTGCCGCGCCCTCCGCGACAATCTCCATAACTTTCTACATATTCACCCAATTTAGACGGGAACCCAGTGGGGGAGGCATCCACAGGGGCCGTATCCTCCTTCCCCTACCACCAACCTCTCGGAAGGACTTACGGACCCACATATTTAACGTGATCGTATTCCACGTAAACACGGCGGCAGTTTTGGCAGTGGCGGGAATCGAACCCGGGCCTACCGCTAAATTCCCGCGCGCTAATTTGCAATTTAAAATGACCATATGCTTAATTCCATCATCCTCATTCCATTGTTTCATTGTTCTATCATTTAAAATATCCATAAAATTAAAATATCCATTTAAAATATCCAAAAGTTAAAATATACATTTAAAAAATCCAGATCGTCCCATCATTTAAAATATAAATATAATAATTTATATAGAGCAAAGGCGCTCTATTCAGAACCGTGACGTCACCTCCACCTTGACGTCCCCACCCACCACCTTCCCTGCTTCAGCGGGGGAGAAACGAACGGAACGCCGAGAAATTTAAAATCATGGCGTCTTTAAAATTGCCATCCTGAAGGCAATTTTCATTATTTCTGGACCACATTAGACTTGTAAGAATGCCAGATATTTCAGCTTTCTAAAAATGTAAATTATTAGTCAAAATTATGAGTACTTTTCACGATGCGAGAATTTAAACACCAAAAATTGATTTTTTGAGCCAAAAGTGAGTTTTGTTTTAAAATCTTTAAAAAATATTAGAAATCGAAATTCAGATTTGAAATTGATATATTTTTACTCGAAATTCTCTGCTCTTTCCGATGGTGTAATTTGTTTTTTTCTACGATGTCTGGATCGTGGAGAAAAAAGGGCAAAAAACAGTCGAAATCGCATAAAACATTAAATAAATAAAAAAATAATTAAAATTTTAAAAATCGGTTTTCACGTGTCCCCTTCCCTCCCCCCCGGGTCTCCGATTGCCAAATTTCGTAGCTCTCCGACGCGCGGTCGCGAAACGTATAGTGTATAAGACAGACACACAGACATTGCCTTTTATTACATAGAAGACTAGCCGCCTTTGGCGACCAGCCTGTTCGCTACCCTTGAAAATTCTGACCGTGGCAAACTCGTTGGCGCGACCTACCAGAAAGGTGTAAGGTAACTGCTTGGAAGGCCAGGAAGTGCCACACAATTTAGACCGGAACCCAATGGGGGAGGCATCCAAAGAGACCGTACCCTCCTTCCCCTACCACAAACCTCTCGGAAGGACTTGCAGTCCCACACGTTTAACGTGATCGTACTCCGCGTGAACACGGCTGCAGTTTTGGCAATGGCGGGAATCGAACCCGGGCCTACCGAGTGAAATTCCCGCGCGCTAACCACTGGGCTACCGTGCCATCCGCGACAATCTCCATAACTTTATTTTTATTCGGCAATTTTGGGAATCGAACCCGGGCCTACCAAGTGCAAATCCCGCGCACTAACCACTGGGGTACTTCACCCTCCGCGATATTCTTCATAACTTATTTTTTATTCACCCAATTTAGACCGGAACCAAGTGGGAGAAGCATCCACAGGGACCGTACCCTTCTTCCCCTACCACCAACCTCTCGGAAGGACTTACAGACCCACATGTTTAACGTGATCGTACTCCGCGTAAACACGGCGGCAATTTTGGGAATCGAACCCGGGCCTACCGAGTGCAATTTCCGCGCGCTAACCATTGGGCTACTTTGCCCTACGCGACAATCTCCATAACTTTCTTTTTATTCATCCAATTTAGACCGTACCCTCCTTCCCCTACCACCAACTTCTCGGAAGGACTCACGGACCCACATGTTTAACGTGCTCGTACTCCGCGTAAACACGGCGGCAATTTTGGGAATCGAACCCGGGCCTGGTAACTGGTTGGACGGCCAGGATGTGCCACGCAATTTAGACCGGAACCCAGTGGGGGAGGCATCCACAGGGAACGTACCCTCCTTCCCCTACCACCAACCTCTCGGAAAAACATACGGACCCATATGTTTAACGTGATCGTACTCCATGTCAGTGGCGGAAATCGAACCCGGGCCTACCGCGTGCAATTCCCGCGCGCTAACCACTGGGCTACTTCGCCCTCCGCGACAATCTCCATAACTTTCTTTTTATTCACCCAATTTAGACCGTACCCTCCTTCCCCTACCACCAACCTCTCGGAAGGACTCACGAACCCACATGTTTAACGTGATCGTACTCTGCGTGAACGTGGCGTAAGTTTTGGCAGTGGCGGGAATCGAACCCGGGCCTACTGAGTGCAATTCCCGCGCGCTAACCACTGGGCTGCCGCGCCCTCCGCGACAATCTCCATAACTTTCTACATATTCACCCAATTTAGACGGGAACCCAGTGGGGGAGGCATCCACAGGGGCCGTATCCTCCTTCCCCTACCACCAACCTCTCGGAAGGACTTACGGACCCACATATTTAACGTGATCGTATTCCACGTAAACACGGCGGCAGTTTTGGCAGTGGCGGGAATCGAACCCGGGCCTACCGCTAAATTCCCGCGCGCTAATTTGCAATTTAAAATGACCATATGCTTAATTCCATCATCCTCATTCCATTGTTTCATTGTTCTATCATTTAAAATATCCATAAAATTAAAATATCCATTTAAAATATCCAAAAGTTAAAATATACATTTAAAAAATCCAGATCGTCCCATCATTTAAAATATAAATATAATAATTTATATAGAGCAAAGGCGCTCTATTCAGAACCGTGACGTCACCTCCACCTTGACGTCCCCACCCACCACCTTCCCTGCTTCAGCGGGGGAGAAACGAACGGAACGCCGAGAAATTTAAAATCATGGCGTCTTTAAAATTGCCATCCTGAAGGCAATTTTCATTATTTCTGGACCACATTAGACTTGTAAGAATGCCAGATATTTCAGCTTTCTAAAAATGTAAATTATTAGTCAAAATTATGAGTACTTTTCACGATGCGAGAATTTAAACACCAAAAATTGATTTTTTGAGCCAAAAGTGAGTTTTGTTTTAAAATCTTTAAAAAATATTAGAAATCGAAATTCAGATTTGAAATTGATATATTTTTACTCGAAATTCTCTGCTCTTTCCGATGGTGTAATTTGTTTTTTTCTACGATGTCTGGATCGTGGAGAAAAAAGGGCAAAAAACAGTCGAAATCGCATAAAACATTAAATAAATAAAAAAATAATTAAAATTTTAAAAATCGGTTTTCACGTGTCCCCTTCCCTCCCCCCCGGGTCTCCGATTGCCAAATTTCGTAGCTCTCCGACGCGCGGTCGCGAAACGTATAGTGTATAAGACAGACACACAGACATTGCCTTTTATTACATAGAAGACTAGCCGCCTTTGGCGACCAGCCTGTTCGCTACCCTTGAAAATTCTGACCGTGGCAAACTCGTTGGCGCGACCTACCAGAAAGGTGTAAGGTAACTGCTTGGAAGGCCAGGAAGTGCCACACAATTTAGACCGGAACCCAATGGGGGAGGCATCCAAAGAGACCGTACCCTCCTTCCCCTACCACAAACCTCTCGGAAGGACTTGCAGTCCCACACGTTTAACGTGATCGTACTCCGCGTGAACACGGCTGCAGTTTTGGCAATGGCGGGAATCGAACCCGGGCCTACCGAGTGAAATTCCCGCGCGCTAACCACTGGGCTACCGTGCCATCCGCGACAATCTCCATAACTTTATTTTTATTCGGCAATTTTGGGAATCGAACCCGGGCCTACCAAGTGCAAATCCCGCGCACTAACCACTGGGGTACTTCACCCTCCGCGATATTCTTCATAACTTTCTTTTTATTCACCCAATTTAGACCGGAACCAAGTGGGAGAAGCATCCACAGGGACCGTACCCTTCTTCCCCTACCACCAACCTCTCGGAAGGACTTACAGACCCACATGTTTAACGTGATCGTACTCCGCGTAAACACGGCGGCAATTTTGGGAATCGAACCCGGGCCTACCGAGTGCAATTTCCGCGCGCTAACCATTGGGCTACTTTGCCCTACGCGACAATCTCCATAACTTTCTTTTTATTCATCCAATTTAGACCGTACCCTCCTTCCCCTACCACCAACTTCTCGGAAGGACTCACGGACCCACATGTTTAACGTGCTCGTACTCCGCGTAAACACGGCGGCAATTTTGGGAATCGAACCCGGGCCTGGTAACTGGTTGGACGGCCAGGATGTGCCACCCAATTTAGACCGGAACCCAGTGGGGGAGGCATCCACAGGGAACGTACCCTCCTTCCCCTACCACCAACCTCTCGGAAAAACATACGGACCCATATGTTTAACGTGATCGTACTCCATGTCAGTGGCGGAAATCGAACCCGGGCCTACCGCGTGCAATTCCCGCGCGCTAACCACTGGGCTACTTCGCCCTCCGCGACAATCTCCATAACTTTCTTTTTATTCACCCAATTTAGACCGTACCCTCCTTCCCCTACCACCAACCTCTCGGAAGGACTCACGAACCCACATGTTTAACGTGATCGTACTCTGCGTGAACGTGGCGTAAGTTTTGGCAGTGGCGGGAATCGAACCCGGGCCTACTGAGTGCAATTCCCGCGCGCTAACCACTGGACTGCCGCGCCCTCCGCGACAATCTCCATAACTTTCTACATATTCACCCAATTTAGACGGGAACCCAGTGGGGGAGGCATCCACAGGGGCCGTATCCTCCTTCCCCTACCACCAACCTCTCGGAAGGACTTACGGACCCACATATTTAACGTGATCGTATTCCACGTAAACACGGCGGCAGTTTTGGCAGTGGCGGGAATCGAACCCGGGCCTACCGCTAACTTCCCGCGCGCTAATTTGCAATTTAAAATGACCATATGCTTAATTGCATCATCCTCATTCCATTGTTTCATTGTTCCATCATTTAAAATATCCATAAAATTAAAATATCCATTTAAAATATCCAAAAGTTAAAATATACAAAATGACCATATGCTTAATTCCATCATCCTCATTCCATTGTTTCATTGTTCCATCATTTAAAATATCCATAAAATTAAAATATCCATTTAAAATATCCAAAAGTTAAAATATACATTTAAAAAATCCAGATCGTCCCATCATTTAAAATATAAATATAATAATTTATATAGAGCAAAGGCGCTCTATTCAGAACCGTGACGTCACCTCCACCTTGACGTCCCCACCCACCACCTTCCCTGCTTTAGCGGGGGAGAAACGAACGGAACGCCGAGAAATTTAAAATCATGACGTCTTTAAAATTGCGATCCTGAAGGCAATTTTCATTATTTCTGGACCAGATTAGACTTGTAAGAATGCCAGATATTTCAGCTTTCTAAAAATGTAAATTATTAGTCGAAATTATGAGTACTTTTTACTATGCGAGAATTTAAAAACCAAAAATCGTTTTTTTGAGCCAAAAGTGACTTTTGTTTTAAAATCTTTAAAAAATATTAGAAATCGAAATGGAGATTTGAAATTGATATATTTTTACTCGTAATTGTCTGCTCTTTCCGATGGTGTGAGTTGTTTTTTTCTACGACGTCTGGATCGTGGAGAAAAAAGGGCAAAAAGGGCAAAAAAAGGTCGAAATCGCATAAAACATTAAATAAATAAAAAAATAATTAGAATTTTGAAAATCGGTTTTCACGTGTCCCCTTCCCTCCCCCCCAGGTCTCCGATTGCCAAATTTCGTAGCTCTCCGACGCGCGGTCGCGAAACGTATAGTGTATAAGACAGACACACAGACATTGCCTTTTATTATATAGATATGTAAGGAAAGTAATAAATAATAAATAACTATTTATTATTACTTTCCCTATATATATAGTATAATGTATAGGGAAAGTTTTGTGACGAGTAAAGAATTTGAGTTTTCGACTGAAGAGTACATATTAAGTATCTTTATTTTATAGTTAAATAAGATAGCTTAATCTCTGAGTACTTATATGAAAGATAATTTGTTATATCACCCACCAATGCTAAAGGAAAATGGATTCAATTGAAAAACATGAAAAATTATTTACAATGTGTAAAGGATATGTTTAATATGAACTGCCTGGAAAACATACTCTTTTTAATTTTTGTCGAACATCGACTTAATTTTTAATTTGTTTTTTTAAGAATATATGTATATGTAGCGTACTTACCGCTATTAAAAATTTCTAGCTTTTAACATGCATTAAAAACTATAAAAACTCATATATGGAACACATCGCTGATATATGGCTCATATATAGGACATACTGCCATGGAACATACCCTTAAGGTATGATTTTATGGATAGGCACCTGTTATTTAATTGTATTATAAACATAATGCTATAAAATAATGAAACACAGTTATATTAATTCAATTTCAGTATCAACTTATATTATTCAAACTGGGATATAAATATTTTATTTATATATTCGACTTTGTAAACATATTCCCAATGAAATATCAAGTTTACTTCAGGCAGAAGACTGATGCCAAGCAGTGCAATAAAATATAATTATTATTTTATATTATTTTACTATATACATTTCCCAAATTTTATTGCTCTGCTATATATTACATGTTCATATTTGCATCATATCATTGTAGCCAGTGGGAAAAGCCAGGAAACCTCTTGACAACAACATCTACTCCACAAAGAAGACGGTTGCTCAAGGGATGATGGATTTAGCTCTTCTGACTGCCAATGCTTCGCAGCTGAAACTTCTCCTGAAATATAACATTGAAAGAACGCCTTTATTTATAATTCACATCACTTGTATATGCATCTCAATAACCTTACAGGTAATAATTTGAAAGTATTAATAACGAGCCCTAAATAAGCTCCTTCGGTACATTCTAAACCAGTGCACTGAAAATATTTAATTGAAAAAGAAAAAATAGAACTGCACCTTTGGCCCAATGCTCGGGCGCGTCCTTGTTAAGATGCATTCGTGTGTATTAATTGGATTAACAAGAGCTAAGAAGCAGTGCACTAATTCTTCCTTAATTGTAATGTTAGGGACACGACAACAATAACAACAACAAGGGCTAAGATATATCAAGCTGCAGATGACAAAACGGTGAAATTAAAAATAGTAAATGCTATCTCCGCGAGTGTTTTCATGAGAATTTTGTCGTGTTTCTTAGGATAATACTCATAGTAATAATAATAATATAATACCAAATTAAAAAAAATAGAATATAATATTTTTAATTGATAAAGTTAGAAAAACGATAAATTAAATCTATTTTGTTTGGAAATAGTCTTCGCAAAATGTCTGTCATTTAATCAAAACATATGCTTCTGTATCTTTTGAATTCAGAAATCCTCTACCCGGAAAGAAAATCATTTTGAAGCCGAAAATTCAACCGATTTTGACTTTAAATATTTATAACTTTGAAGCTGATTCGAATTTATAAAAAGTCTCGCAGAGTTGTATTGTCCGAGGACGTGAAGCACCTCTACTGAATTTCGCTTCTGTCCGAAACTTCAATTTTCTGCTACAGATGCACAGACATACAGGCCCACACACATCTTCTTTTATTATGTAAAATGTAATTTAAGAGGACTGCAAAAGGATTAAAGAATTCTAGTCCCTTGATTTTTGAAACGACCACTACAGCAAATTAAACTTACATAATTGTCCGTGGTATACTTGCCACTTGAATAAAGTGAAGTATACCCCTTTTCTGTCAGAACTAGTGACTTCCTTATCTTGCTAACGGTTAAATATTGCTTAAAAATGACCACCTGTACATTGTCACAAAATTTTTAATTTAGTCCATTTCTGCGCATATTTTTAAAAAAATATTTTAAAACTTAGTCTGTTTATCATGATATTTCATTGCAAGATAAATTATTATGTTTTTTGTCGATATAATGACAACTTCCACACAGTGACCTATTTTCTCGATCCATAGGGTGTAATTCTAACCAATTTTCACTATATTACTAATATAAACTCAATTTTATTCTAATGTTTTTAAATAAAAAAATCAATTTGTTAATAACTAAATATAAATTGCTGTGATAAATATGTAAGATTAAGATCTAAGAATTGTTTCAGGCATTTAATTAATAACAGGCATTTAATTTAAACAGGCATGTAATCGATACATTTGAGCATGCGCAATTTTTTATTTTAGATTTCAACTATTTTTGCAGGCCATTTCGCAAAAAAGGCAGGTTATTTTGTTCAGAATTATACCAAAATCTAATCAGTATCAGGGTCACCCACAAGTGACTATCTACGGAATTTTGTAAAATTTGGTCAATTAGTTTTTCAGCTAAAGTGGATACATACAATTTTGCCGGCCATTTCGCTGAAAAAGTCAGGTTCTTTTTTTACGAATCGTACCAGAATTTAATCAGCACCAGGGTCACCCACAAATGACTTATCTACTAAATATTGTGAAATTCGGTCCATTAGTCTTTTAGCTAGAGTGGATACATACATTGGACAGACAGATACAGACAGAGATATGGATACACAGACATAACGCAAAATATTTATTTCGGATTCTAGAGTGCTCGAAACGTGTAAATTCGCAGAAAACTTGAATTGCGATTTTCGACACAATTCTAATACTTTCCCTATACATTACCATGCATTGTAGGGAAAGTAATAATAACATAAAGGGAGAGGTAAAAGAACGATATAACTTACCCCAAAGTTATATTAAAATCAATATTAAATTTGTTTTGCAAAATCATAAGAAAATTTTGTGGGTAGGTGTGAAGAAAATGCAAGAAATCTATTTAATTTAGTAGTTTAGGCTAATTAGAAGTGAATGGGACAAAGACCATTTCAAATTGCCCAAATCTAGGACTATACTGAATAATGGGAAAACATTCTTCAAAGAGCATACAAAAAGCTAACTCAAAATTAATTAAAATAAGTCCAATATAAAGTCAATTATGTAAAAATATTTATATTTTAGGAGTGTAAAATTATCTAATATGAATTTGAATATTTACTTACATTTTCTTTTTCCTCGCGCTGAGTTAGAGGAAAGTATGGTGATAGTGATTATACGAGGCATGTTTTTATGTAAGTACCGTTTTGCGATTCCGCCGCCGCAGCGCTACGGTCGGCGTTCCACGCATGCGCGCTGGTTACCTACATCTCTTGTCTACGCACTGACGCCATTACAGTCTGATTCTTCATTGTATACGTTGTTTACTGAGTGTTTAAGATGCCTCCGACAATCGTGAGTCCCGCCGATTGTGAAGTACGGGCTGTTATACGATTTCTTAGTGCTAAAGGCGTAAAACCGATCGATATTCATCGTGAGATCTGTGAAGTTTACGGACAAAACATTATGAGTGATGGAATGGTAAGGAAATGGGTGAGAGCATTTAAAGATGGCCGCACAAATGTGCATGATGAAGAACGGAGTGGGCGTCCTTCGGTCTTTAATGAAGATTTGGTGCAGAAAGTGGAAGAAAAGGTGAGAGAAAACAGACGCTTTACAATTTCATCAATGTGCGACTGGTTTCCTCAATATTCTCGTAGTGTTTTGTATCGCATTGTGACCGAGAACTTGAATTACCGGAAATTGTGTTCACGTTGGGTTCCAAAAATGTTGACGGATTTGCACAAAACCCAACGTTTAGGCAGTGCATTGACTTTCCTTGAGCGGTACCACAATGAAGGTGAAGATTTTTTAGACCAAATTGTTACTGGTGACGAAACATGGGTGGCCTACGTCACACCAGAATCAAAACAACAATCCATGGAATGGCGACATTCATCATCACCCAAAAGAGTGAAGTTTAAGCAAACAATTTCTGCCCGGAAAATCATGTGCACAGTTTTTTGGGACAAAAAAGGAGTATTGCTAGTGGAGTTTCTGCCTCGTAATGAGACAATCAATGCAGCGTCTTATTGTGAGACATTGAACAATCTGCGTCGTGCAATCCAGAACAAAAGACGTGGCAAGTTGAGTAAGGGTATCGTTTTGCTGCATGACAATGCCCGTCCACATGTGGCTAATCGGACCAAAGATCTCATCAAATCTTTTAAATGGGAAACTCTAGATCATCCTCCATACAGCCCTGATCTGGCGCCCAGCGACTACCATGTGTTCCTGCACTTGAAGAAACACCTGGGTGGTCAGCGTCTTCAAGACGATAACGAAGTCAAAACAGTTGTGATACAGTGGTTAACAAGTCAGGCGGCAGAATTTTATGAGGAGGGTATTCAAAAACTGGTGCCACGTTATGACAAGTGCCTCAATATTCACGGAAATTATGTAGAAAAGTAGATTAAGGTACAGGCTTTCATGTAGAAATAAAATTATTGCGATATCTTTGCACGTCTTTTTTTAATTCCAAAACGGTACTTACTTAAAAAACATGCCTCGTATCATTTCCTATGCAGATGATTAAGCAAACTTATTACTTTAACCGATGTAGCCTAAGAAAAGTATAGATCGTCATTTAATCACAAGGCGAGTTTTCTGCTTAAATACATCGGTAGGATCCCTAGCTACCAGAAATGAAAGGATTTTTGTCCGCATGTGAGTGTGTTGGTGGTTGTCAAATCGTTGGCCCTTCGTAATCTCGAAAACCACTGAAGCGATAAGGACATAATTTGGGTGGCAAATTTAATGTATTATGTAGATATGAATGCGGAAAAAAAACATTCTGAAAAATTATATAGTTTAACTATAAAATGGGATTTTTAAGAAATCGTTGGCCCTTCGTAATTTCGAAAACCCCTGAAACGATGTGGACCACATTTGGGTGGTGTTCCGTGCGTATTGTCCCGATGCGAACGAAGAATCCCCCTCCTCCGGAAAATGTATATAGTTTAGGGATAAAACGAGATTTTGTCAACATCAGTGATCCTTCGTAATCTCAACCACTGAAGCGATTTAGGCCCGGTTTCGGTGAAATATCGGGTATATTGTGTGATGTGAATGCATTAAAAAAAAAAAAAATGTATATAGTTTGACTCAGAGGTTGAATGCCTACCTATTTCACGTGACAAGTTTCGGGATTGCTCCGATTATTTAGTTACTTTCACTATATACACGGTATAATGTATAGGGAAATTGTTGTGACGGGGACGAAAATTCGAATTTGAGTTTTCGACGGAAGAGCACGTTTCAAGTATTCTTGAACGCGAATAGCACGTTTTTGAGGTGATGTCTCTGTGTGTGCGTGCTTGTGTGTGTGGAGACGATATCTCATGAACGAATGGAAAGTTTCGAACGAAATTTGGTGCAAAAATTACCGCCAGTGAATACTAGAAACCTATTGATTTTAAACGCAATCTAATGTTCGGAAGACCCCCCCCAAATTTAGGAATGAATTTTTGAAAAAATGTGTGTGTGTGTGTCAGTGAGTCTGTGGAAGCAATATCTCTGGAACGAATGGAGCATTTTGAATAAAATTTGGTACAAATATTACAATCGGTGAATATTGGAAGCCTATTGATTTCAAACGCAATCGAATGTTTGGAATCGTTAAAAAATCAGAATCTTTAATAATGTTATGTAAATTATCATTTAAGTTACTTTTCATTAGAAAATGAATAACATAAACTTCGGAAGGCTACCATGAACCATTCTAAATATATTGCACGTTTTTCTAATCAATTGATTAAAAATATTGCATAAAATTAAAACGTATTAACTATCGTGAAATATGTTCACTTATCATACAATACTATGCGATAAACTTGTTAACATCATTCTTGTGGGTCTAGTTCGTTCCATTCATGAGAGAAAATACTTGTGCACTAGTTTTGTATTTTTACGACCAACAATTCGCATATAGTCATTTATATATAAGAAACGCTTTTCTTGTCGCCTATGTGTAATGCTTGGCGATAAATTTGGCGAAATTAGCGACTAATTTAGCGAAATATCGCCAACAATATGTCGTCTCAGATTGGCGAAATGTCAAAAATGACGCTAGATTAACGGAAATGTCGCCAACATGATCAATTAATTATTAAAATATTTTAATATATGGACTATATTGCTTATTGTGGATGCCATCAATATTGATAATTGTCAATTTAGATTTGCGCGAAATATACATTGGGTAGGTTCCTGCTTTGAAATAGTTTTACATGTCACCCGAAAAAACGCCAAATATATAATTGAATCTTAAAAATATGTGCCGTGAACATTATTTGTTCACTGTGAAAGAAGTAAATTAATTTCGTTATATAGAAATGTCATGTGCTGTCCACATCGTATTTTTTTACATGTGTTGCAACACATATTCCAGAAATCTATTTTCTCGTTGTTCAGTTTAGATTTATCAGATTTGTATACATAATCGAACTAAAGTGAAGCTTCTGCATTGCACAAATTCTGTAGAATATAGGAACTGAAATAATGCAAAGTAAATAATTCAGTCGTAAATAATGTAACGTAAATAATGCAATCATAAATAATGCAACAATTCCTGTCCTGGGGTACATGTACGGAACGTCCGGACGGAAACAAATTAATGTTTTTTTAAATCAGCTTTCCGTCGTTGAGATTATGCATTAAAAAGAAAAGAAACAAATTATAGTTTTTTTTAACCCACAATTTGATTATATGAAACAAAATATGGTTTTTTTCCCCGTTGAATTCGTTAAGTTCTTTCGCGAAATTTTTTCGAACGTGGCAAAATATTTTGATATTCATGACACATTTTAAGCAGTTTGCAGATGAAGTTTGTAGCAAAGCATTTCCATTCAGAGACATTTGTGTCAGATATATTCGTATTTTATTAGTAATTTAATTTTTTTTTTACATTTTCTGTATCTGTTCGAAGGAATTTCAAAGCAAAGAACTAATTGTATATTGTAAGTTTTATAAGTTTGATTGCATTTTTGTGGGATTTTTAAAAACTTTTTTAGTGTCCAGGGACTTGATCGCCAATCAGTCGCACATTTTTAGCAACTGAATCGTGAACAATTTTGCCGTCATATGATGTTGCCTCGACGTACTAGAGGGTTGAAACACACTACGCTTTTAATGGACGCCTTAATATCCATGCCTGTGGGTGTGACTCGAACCCACAATCCGACAGTCGAGAGAGCACGAGAAATCGCTTGTCTAGGACCTCTCAGACATTGCATAAAACACCTTAGCATAAAACCTCTAGCATAAAACACCTTAATTCCGCCCGCCCGGCGACTTGTGATGTGGGACCAGCGGCTTTTGCCACTGGTCTAGGAGACGGCTGCATGTGCCGAGATAAGTGGAATTGCTGTTGTGACGTCTTGTCTGCCGTATATCTTCGGGTGGGCTGGTGATTCTCATTAATTTCCTCAGATATCTTAGCCACCGGGCCGGCGGATTTTTAAATTTAATTATAGGAAATTAAAATTATAATAGATATATTACAATTGAAAAACGTAGAGAGGGTATAATGGAACAAAAATGAAAATCATATCAATTGTACACCACATCCAACTGAAAGAAATGGACAGGCATGAGGTATCATTGACAGAAATGAACAATCAGAGAGTATAATTGAAATAGATGAATAGCCTTTCAATTGTATATGTACCCAAAGAAATGTATTGTCTAGGGATATAGTTGAAAGAAATGGATAGTTAGAGGGTACTATTGAAATAAATGAAACGTTTTTCAATTGTACACTTGTACCTATACCCCCCATCAAATGGAAAGAAATAGACAATCAGGGGGTACAATTGAAATAGATGAATAGTTTTTCAATTGTATATGTACCTAAAGAAATGTATTGTCTAGGGATACAACTGAGAGAAATGGATAGTTAGAGGGTACTATTGAAATAAATGAATCGTCTTTCAATTGTACACTTGTACCTATACCCCCATCAAATGGAAAAAAATGGACAATCAGGGGGTACAATTGAAATAGATGAATAGTCTTTCAATTGTATATGTACCTAAAGAAATGTATTGTCTAGGGATACAACTGAGAGAAATGGATAGTTAGACGGTACTATTGAAATAAATGAATCGTCTTTCAATTGTACAATTGTACTGATACACTCCATCAAATGGAGCTTGAAAGAAATGGACAATCATGGGGTATAATTGAAATAGATGAATAGTCTTTCAATTGTATATGTACCCAAAGAAATGTATTGTCTAGGGATACAGTTGAAAGAAATGGATAGTTAGAGGGTACTATTGAAATAAATGAATCGTCTTTCAATTGTGCCGATACATCCCATCAAATGGAAAGGAATGGATAGTTAGAGGGTATTATTGATTTTAAGGATAATCGTACAAGGGGAAACAATGTTTTGAACATTATTTTCGAAAATCGATTTAACTTTCGATTTATTTTGTATTTAATTTTCGAATGAAATTTGGAGGATCTTCCGAACATTTAATTGCGTTTAAATTCAACAGGGTTCCAGTATTTACTGATCTGTACCAAATTTCGTTCGCATCGCTCCATTCGTTTGTGAGATCTCACATTCACACACACACACATCACCTCAAGAAGTTCGATTCGAATTTATAGATGCTTGAAACATGCTCTTCCGTCAAAACCTCAAATTCGAATTTTCGATCCCGTCACAATACTGTTCCTATATATTATACTATGTATATAGGAAAAGTAAGAATTCAGTTGATTTAAAAACAAAATGCTAATTGGAAGCTAGCAGATTAATCAAAGACTATTTCTAGGAAGTCTTATAACCATTTCCCCCGAAAATTAATGGAGTAATATTTAAATAAGCAGGTTGAGAATCTGACTATCAATTATTTATCGTGTCCTTGCCATTAGGCGTAGTAATCCAAGGTTAACGTTTCCGTTATGATTGTATTAAATATGTCAACTTCCTCGTATCGAGCTGTTCCGCATCATATAATTTAGCTAGCAGTAATATAATGAATATATGTTGTGAGAAAAATATTATCTTTTTCGATTACTTCTAAAGTTTGTTTTTCAAAGTTGTGTGCTGCAAATATATGAATTACTAATGAAACGTTTGGCGAGGATAGAAAATTTAAACTTTCATTCAAAACATACGAACTCCAAGGATTTATAAGCCTGCCCAACCTATCCCCGTGTCTATATGGAGTACATGCGCAATAAATCTGTTTGTCCTTTCGAGAGGTTGGTGGAAGGGGAAGGAGTGTGCTGTCCCTGTGTATTTCAACCCAACTGGGCTCCTGTCTAAATTGGGTGGCACATTTTCGGCCGCCCAGATACTTTACACCTTCGAGTAGGTCAGACTGTCTGGGTTAGAAAAAGAAAAGAAAAGAAAGGACTTACAAGTTGTGCATACAGATACTTTACTCTTTCGGGTAGGTCAGACGGCCTGGGTTAAAAAAAAATAAAATATTTACAAGCCGTGCATACATATGCCCTACATTTTCGGGTAGGTCGGACAGTTATAAAATTATTACGAATATTCGTAATAATTTTATGAATTCGAATATTAAGCTTGTTCCAGTATCTACTGTGCCGTATAAATCTGGTGTTCCTTATCACCCGACGATTTTCAATCCTCTAATTCATTTTTTCCATGAATTTAATTCCGAGCCTGCTCATTCTACTGTTTCTACGTTATTTAATCGAATCCGTTCAGATAAATATAAGGTTACTAGCAATTTCAAAAGTCAGGCTGGGGTGTATGTTGTCCCCTTTTTATCTCCCAATAATAACTTCAAGTTCTATATTGGCGGTACTAAACGTATTGTCGGTATTTGTTTAGCTGAACATGTTCGCGATATTAAAAATGGTAAACTATCTACTGCTCTTGCCCAGTATGTTAGTAACGATAATTTTCAGCCTATGTTTGATAAAACTTTTCCATTAATTAGCTGCAATAACCCCCGTAATATTTTACTTTATGAATTCCTTTTTATTAACACTTTCCAACATAGTTGAAAAGTGTTTATGACTTTGTTCATTCTGTCTGTCTGTCTGCCCGTTCGCAAGATAATTGCCGTAAAAATGATTTTGACAAAATGAAATTTTATTATGTTGTTCAGACAGTTTGTGGAACTTACGGAAATATAAATGAATAATATCACCCTATTAGTTTTGGACTGAACTCGGGTTGCAAAAATGAAATACATTGAACCCTATGGGACCTAATTTTTCAAATCTTTTTCAAGAGAATTTAAAATTCACAAATTGCTTCGAAAGTTTTAGGAAATATTCAAATTATCCCATAAAAAATAAGAAAAAAAAATGCACAAAATATATTAGGTAGTTTTTTAAATAAAAATTAAAATAATAATTACACTCATATTATATGAAGATATCACGTGACCCAGTTCAAAATAAAATATGGCATCCATCTTGTGTCAAAATCGTGATTTTTAAAGTTCTTTTTAATTTATATTTAGTGTTGTATCCGTCCTAAAACCGCTTTATTTTTGCTTAATTTCTGTGCATCTATATTCTGAAACAAGGCAATTACAATATATTTGAGTTTAAATGATCATCAAACTTTAATTATTTCTACAACGAAGCCCAATTTTCACTTATGGAGAATGTAAACACATCAAGATGTAGGATGAGCCGTATAAGAATTGCTGAATTTCTTTAACGCAAATTATTTAGCTCTGGAGTCTGCAATATAGCTGATATGAATGAAACAATAATTGATTTTACATAGAGAAGCAGACGATTTTATAGCAGACTTTTTGGATGAAGTTTTAAGCATAGAGTTAAATTACTTTTACCTCTATGGTTTTAAGTTTTTAAGTAAAGTACATTATTGTAGTATTGTGATGAATGAAAGGAATGGAATAAAAGTGTAAGAATGAAATATTTACTGCTTTTACATAGAGAGCCAGGTGATGTATATTTCAATGACGTCATTTGAATAATGTTCATTTTTTTCGCTGAAGTTTTAAGTTTTCAAATATAATAAATTAATGTAGTATTGTGATAATTTAAAAAATATTACAGTTGAATGTATCGCATTTTAGAGATGCTTAAATAAAAATGCATTGTAGTTGGAAAGTGTTTCATAATCAATGCTTTATGTATGATTGATCTTTCTTGTTTATATACTCTTTTGCAAAAAAAAAAAGAAAAAAACGGAGTACTATGAAGAAAGTGACTATTTTTTATTGAAATTAAATATGCGTACAACTTATACACAGGTAATGAAATGATTACAAATTCAAGGCCGCAGGACCCATCAATGGTTAGTAATTGCACATTGAATTTTCAAATCACTAATTATTGAAACCCCCCTTTGGCGGCAATGCATGCTTGTATACGTATAGGTAAAGAGTGATAAATTTTCCTAACGTCATCCTGCGATACATTCTGCCAGGCATTTTTCAATTGTTGCTCTAGATCTGCTTTATTTCGGGATGCCGGAATCTGGCGGACTAGAATGTCCCATACATGCTCGATTGGCGAAAAGTCTGGTGACCTTGCTGGCCAAGGAACAGTATCAACAGCATGGAGACAGTCTACAGATATGCGAGCCGTATGTGCCGTGGCATTATCTTCTTGGAAAATGGACCCAGAATGACGTGCCATGAAAGGTAACGAAAACGGCCGCAGGGGCGCGGTAGCCCAGTGGTTAACGTGCGGGAATTGCACTCGATAGGCCCGGGTTCGATTCCCTCCGCTGCCAAAACTGCCTCCGTGTTCACGCGGAGTACGATCACATTAAACATGTGGGTCCGTAAGTCCTTCCGAGAGGTTTGTGGTAGGGATAAGGAGGGTACGGTCCCTGTGGATGCCTCCCGCACTGGGTTCCGGTCTAAATTGGGTGGCACTTCTCGGCCATCCAAACAGTTACCTTACACCTTTCTGGTAGGTCGGACGGTCTGGGTCTCAACAACAACAGCAAACGGCCGCAGGATTTCATCAACATATCGTTGAGCTGTTAAAGTTGTAAGCAGGATGCCTAGGAGCGACCTGCTGTCGTAGGGTAATGGCCGTGTGCCTGTGTAAAATAAAGACTGATTGGGACAGCTGGCCTTGGCGCCTCCACACACATACCCGATGGTCATCTGTTGAAAGACTGAAGCGTGATTCATCGCTGAACACTATGCGATGCCAGTCTGCTGGCAGCCATGATGCTCGGCTACAACACCACTCCAAACGACTGTGTCGATTTTGTGGGGTTATGGGCAGGCGTCTTAAAGGCCGCCGTGAGCGTAACCCCACCTCAGCCAAGCGCCGTGAGATGGCGGAAGACACCACGGGTGGTATGGAAGAGGCTGCAGTACATTGGATGGCGAACAATGATGCCGTTGGACCAGTTCGGGCTTGTTACACAATCATCCGATCTTGCCTCGCATTTGTGCACCTTGGCCTTCCGGAGCCTTCATTCCGCCGATGAGTTTCTTGCAGCAACCATGGCTGCCAGCACCTTTGCACAGCAGTGTCCGTTCAGTGCAGGTGGCTGCCTATTGTTTGGTATGACCAGCCAGCTTCACGCATCCCGATTATACGACCACGTTCGAACTCGTCTAATTGCTTATAACGAGCAAAGATAAACCGTCCACAATTTAAACCTGTTTTATAGAATGCTAGTTGCGCAGTAGAAACGCGCGCTATGTCTGAAGTTAACACTCATTGGTCTTGCAAATTTAATCATTTGCATACTTGGTATAAAGGAATTTGCATGCGAAATTTCAAGATGATCGGATTATTTTTTAGGGGTGCTTCGTTTTTTTTTTTTGCAAAAGAATGTATTTACAGTAATTCTATTTGTAATTTTGATCCCGTTCTAATCTTTAATTTTGCTTGGCGACTCGTTCTTGGGTCAAGCCTTTACATGATTTTCTAAAAATTCAGTAGTAGTTGCTTTTCATTTTTGTCGACATTCATGTTGATTATTAAACTCTATTTCTTATTGTAATATTCATTTTTATGATTACTTATTTTACCTCGTTGTTTTAAAAAAAATTAAAAATATATAAATTGATGTATGTGATTTTGTATGTAGTTGATGTATGTAAATTTTGCCTGGCGGGTATGGCCTATATTTCGACACTTGTTCGCACTTTATTTTACTTCTCCACTGATGAAGGGCATCTTAATATCCGAAAACGCTTTGGCTATGTGATTTTGTACGTCATAATAAGAAGATTTTAATAAATAACTTTTTTACCACTTATTTGGTTATATTTGATTTTAAAGTTTATTGGTTGACGTGTTTACCATGCTGTTTATCCCGTATAGTAATTTAATTTTCTTTTAAATGGTCTAGTATACATAAAGTAATATAACATCTAGTATACATAACGTAATATAATATCTAGTATATATAAAGTAATATAACATCTAGTATATATAAAACTAAATAACATTTTTCTTTTTCAGATAATTGTAGGAGTGCTACTGATCTTGAATTCGAGATACAACATCAACAGGCCATCCCATCATTCAAGAGCTGATCTTGTCAATAACTTATCAGTTGTAGGGATTTTCCTTATTACAGTAGTAAACGTTTTGGCTTCGTCATTTAGTGACTCTTCGTGATGTAGACCTAGTTTAGTCATGACCTTGTGGTCTCTGTGTATATGGACAAAATCCTTCGCGATATTTCTTGAGCAGTTTTGACAGAGATGGCTTTTTTGTATTATTTGTTAATATTTATTTCTTATATTTTTGTGCACATCTGGGTCATTCTTCAAAACTGGAACGTTTCGGCAGTAGAAAAAATTAAAGCAGGTTGTAAAAAAAAATAGTTGATTTGTTTTTACTAGACACATATGTCGATGTAGAATTGGAATATAATGTCAGCAACGGCGGTTATGCGATTTCATACGAAAAATATTATATTGAACAATTACCTCCCATGTTGGTGGAGAATCGCAAGTTCTGCACCACGTTTTGTTAGGTTCCGACCCACGGACACTGTAAGTGGGCACAAAACCAGCCTTCAAAGTCGTCGGATGGCTCCTTGAGAGGCTGGAAAGACAATAACATGTTAGGCAATTTTAATATAGATATATTTTATATTTTTCGTAAAAAAGACAATTTGACGCTTAATTCTACTGTTATATTCACAAGCATGCATTGCGTTGGCTGACAGAGGCGATTACATGCCATGGAGTTGAAAAATTTGATGTATTTTTTTGTCAAATTTATTTCTTAAAACATTTTGCCTCTTGCGCACGAAATAAGCGTATATAATCCAAAGGCTTATTTTTACTTCCTCATACGTAGCATTAAGAAAGTATTGTTCTCACAAAAATTTTCGAGTTCGAGATTTTGACGCCAATATATATTTTAAGATCTCCTGAACACGTTTTGACTATTTTTGGAGTGATATCCGTCTGTCTATCTGTCTGTCTGATGTCTGTGGTCGATGTCTTTTGTACGCGACAGCAGCCATAAATATTGATGGATTTTCACGAAACTTTATACCCTGCTTTGCTATCAAAAATCTAGAACTAGACAGATTTTTTTTTAAATTCGAGAGAAAACTTCGAAATTTATTTGAAATGCCATATTTTTTTAACATGGCAGCATAGGACAAAAGTTGACATAATCATGCATAAAAGAGTTTATTTATAGCTTAATGATCACGAGACTTAATAGTTTCAATCACTGTTGTGAAAAATAGCTGCGATACAATTTATTTTTTCGTTCGTGACACCATTAGCCCTCCCCCATGAGCGGCAAGTTGGCCCCGAGTGAAGGGATACATTGCCAAGTATGGTATCAACCGAAATATTTTTCAAACCCTATAAAGTTAAGGGTAACGCACTATAGTTATAATAATTAGGACTCACGATACTAATTTTTCAAATTTTTTCTTGCAAAATTTGAATAAATTCTGGTATACGAAAGCCGAGTTAAGTCTCACTCCAGTTAATTTTCAAAACAAAATCGAGAAGCAAAATGGTTTTGATTTTACCAATAAGTGCGAGTTACAGGATAAGTCGTAGTTTTGATTTTACCAATAAGTGCTAGTTACAGGATAAGTCCCAGTTTTGAAGAATGACTAATCTGTGAATTCCGTGCACTTATGAATTTTTCGTAAAAAAGGTTTGAATATTGCGACCTGTTTTTATACATTGTTGTCAAATTCGATACATATAACTAAAAATGCTTTGTTCTTGTGCTGTTCTATCTTTTGAAGCTCTGTAATAGTACTATGATGTTTAGGAACTAGAAGGTATAAAAATGCTTTCTGAAAATAATTCGTTGCCGATTTTCAATGTTATATTCATAAGTAAGGCAGTGATTTTGTTGCGGTAGAAGACAGCGAAATTTGCAGAGCATTCGCGCGAAAGTTAGTAAAATCGCCATAATTTCGTGAATAGAAAATTTAAGTGTAAACAGCTAATAACTTTTAAATGTTAATGCTATAATTATAAAAGTTGAACATATGTAGCTTTATTTTATAGTTATAAAATAACATACCTTGAAAAAAGTTGTTGTAAATTTAATGCTCTTTATTGCTATCATGAGACTCCTCCCACAAGTAAACCGTATCAACACGTCATTGCATAAAATAATACTTATGAAGTATTTCAAAATTTTGTTTACTGGGAGATATTTATTGAAATCTCGTTCACCGAAAAATAGCTTCTAATTTAGAAGTTTTGGGGTCAAAATGAAACTGTCGTTAGTACAGGCGACAGTTTCATTTTTATTGCTTTACTTAAAAATGATTGGGTGAATTTTAGAAGCTTCTATATATATATATATATATATAAAAGTAAAAATTACAATCTAATTAAAGCGAAGCGATTTTCGAGTGTGGCTTTTTTAACACCGATTCAAATCTCATTGTGTGTAAAAGTTTCGCCGACCGTTTCGAATAAAATTTTCTACATAACTTGAACTTATCATGTTTCAGATCACGACGAAATCCTAATTTTAAATTTCGATCCATGTACTGAGGCATTTGAGGTCAAATTTAAGATAATAAAGATGATGTTAAGTCTATGGGGAAAAATTGAATTAGAAAATCAGGGGTGGCTCCAGTCCAATGGAGCCGAAATAGTTCTACGGGAATAACATTTTGTAAAATAAAACTCCAGTAAATTTCAATAAGTTTATACGATTTTTTCAGACTAATTTTCTTTGTTTATAAGCTTGCAAAGCGCTACAAATTATACGCTAACTGTTTATAAATACCTTGCTTGGCGGTATATAATTTAAATATATGCAATATATCTGATGGGATTTAAGATTCAAGTTAATCTATAAATTTGCCTGGCGGCACATACAAATGCGTACTTGCATACGTATATTTCTATGTATTCTGTTTAAACCTCATCAATCATTAAACATCTTAAGAATCACCAAGTTCATTCAACTTCCTAATTTTTTTAAAAACAAAACAAAATATCTTGTGCTTGACCACCAATATTTCAACAAGGTGTATGTAAACAGATCAACATTCGTGGTATTTTAAGTATTACAGCTTCTATTCTTTAACACAGATTAAATTACTAAAATATATAAATGATAACCACTATATTTCGATCGAAAACTAAGGGCTCGGTTCTAAATCCAATTATATACACCTGGGCTTTTAAAGAGTTACAAATTATCGTTATTGTTCATGGCTAACACTTTTAGTTTGTGAGATATAAGCATTATATAAACGTCAAAAACTGAGAAATTTCAATATTTTTCAACTTGACAAGGTGATTACTCGAAACCTATAACAGCTTTTTAAAAAATATATGGAGAGGGATCTAGAAACTATATTTCCTAATACATATTTTTGTCATACATTTTCTGATACATATTTCCGAATACACTGATTTCCTAATACATATTTTTGTTTCGGGTCGCGAGATACAGCCTTGTACTATTTTACGAAGCATTACATAATATCGATTACTCAAAGATATTTATTGGAATCTCGTGGATTGAAAAATAGTTTTTATATCAAAAGTTTTGGGATTAAAATGACACTGTTATCAATCCTCGTGTTGCCTACAGAAATAATTCGTGTTTTAATAGCTTTTTAAAGTAAAATTTATAATTTAATATTTGTTGGTAATCAATTATGTGTGTTTCGTAAACATTATTAAACGTAAGAAAAATTCGAGGTTTAAAAAAAAATAAATAACAAAAGTCGGGGAAATTATGGCCGAAGTATATAGCGCCGCAACAAAATCATCAATCGCCCTATCAAAAACTAAAAGGAAAGAATATATTTCACAGTTTTATGCACACATTTTTTTGCAGAAACTGAGAAACTTATGAATGACATACATTTTAAATGTTTTTATTCTGTAAAACGATTGTTAAATGTAGTGTTTTAATCTGTACATATATTTCCATGAACTTAATTGAACTTTATTTGTTGTTGTATTTTCTCCTTCAGTTTAAATATGTATATTGAATGTATTATCTAATTAAAATATGATAAAGCGATTATAATATAAAAAAAATTCAATAATTTCTGAAATTTGACTTTTTAAAAATAGTTATAATTTTAAATTTTTTATAAATACATGTTGCAAGTTATTATACTTCAAAGTTATTTGTCTAGATTATCTTTTTGCTGTAATATATAAGTTCAAAATATTCGTATTATACATATGTTTTGCAGCATGAATATGGATTTCATACTGAAAGATATATAATATCTTAGATGCGATAGATATTGGCAGTAAATGTTAAAATATTATCAACTAAGACAAAAATACCTTTCTGGAATATAAAAAAAAATCTGAAATTTTTGATATTTGAAATTTTTTAATTATCGTTTTATTTATGTCTTTTTGGTGATGTAACACTTACAAGCAATAACACGTAAGATATTTTCTTGAGAACAAAATCAAAGTTTCGGAATAAAAAGTGCATATTGTGCTCACAGCATTTGCACAGATTTCATGAAGAGTACACGGCGTGCCTTCATATATATTAAGGTACTATTATAAATACGCTCACATTCCTCTTCTTGTTCTTCCAATTTAAATTATACGTATTCTGTATGAAATTAGTAAAGAAGGATACATGCTTTTAAAGGATTTTATAAGTATTTGTTTTAACGTGATATTTTCCGTCCGCCTTAGAAGTAAGTGAGCATACGCTAACTGAATTTCTCCAGTGGCAAAATTAGGGCGACAGCTGCAACAGAAAACATACAAATGAACTAAAACCCAAAGCGTAGTTTCTAACATCTGTCACCCATAGCTAGGAGCACATAGACATAAAATATGCCCATGTCAGTCTACCTCGTGGAGAGATAAATAAAGAGGAACGAACCCATTTTTCCTTCTACTGTCTACCTATTCTCCCTTTCGTGTTTGAATTCGTCCACTTGAGCTAGGCACGTTATTCGTGGACGAACAGTAAATACTAGAACGTGATAAATATTGAGTACTTATTTGGGATACGTATTTAGATGAAATCAGTGAAAAACGAAACATGCTTTTAAAGGACATGATACATATGTATTGTATTGTGATAAATGCTTATTATATTGTGATAAATATGTGGATGAATCAGTGAAAAGGAATTGTGATTTTAAAGGACGTGATAAATATTTATTGCACTAGAATGAATTACCCGGCGCTGCCCGGGTCGTAAACAAACGCCCATTACTACCCAATTCACCAAGCACGCTATCCGCAAAGCAAAACGAAAGAAAAAACGCTATACGCAAAATAAAAGAAAACAAAAATGAACATGCTCTCTACAAGTCTTTGTTTTACGGCAGTTTAAAATCTTAGTTGTTAACTTTAAAAGTTATTATTGTAGAAAAGTGATTTTTTTTTCAGAGAATGCTTATGATGCTGTTACAATCTTTTATTTAAAAATTCAAATCTGTATTTGTAAAACTAGGAATTACATCCTACTATCCAAGCGCCAGCCATTTGGGATTCGTCGTTTCGCGAGCGAGACACGTGTATATGATCTTTTCGCCGTGCTTTGAATGAAATTCGAGCCGCATTTCCCCCCACGCGTTTCATGGCGTTTTTAACGATCGTAAAGGAAATTAGAGTCTATAAAGTAACTAAAACACTAATTCGAAAAAAAAAAAAAAATAACGCTATGGTGCACTTTCCCGAGTCCGTATTCATTTCACCATTCACCATTTTATGGTCGTGCGACGCGAATTAGATTTATCGCTACAGACTGCACATACACACAGACAGACATCTTCCATTTATTATGTAAGATTATTTAAGATTGTGATAAATATTTGTTACAACGTGATAAATATTTGCATAAAATCAGTTAAAAAGAAACATTCTTTTAAAGAACATGATAAATTTTTATTGTAATGGGATAAATATTTGGATGAAATCAATAAAAAAATGAAGTATTTTTGAAAAACGAGATAACTATTTATTGTCGCGTGATCAATATTTAAACGTAATAAACATTTGGATGGAAGCAGTAAAATGTAATCATGGTTTTAAAGAATGTAACAAATATTTGGATAAACCAGTAAGAAAGGAAACATGATTTTAAAAGACGTTTTAAATATTTAGTGTATTGTTATATTTAAATGTTACTTTGTTACATAATGTAAAAAATGTGTTTAATCATTTAATGTAATATTGTAAAATAAAAATGATTATATAAAGCTGACGTAAAATGTCTGTGATGAAATAAGTTATTATCAATAGACCAAACTGATTATGTTTCTAAAATATAATGCAAAATTATACAACCAATAAAATAATACAAACAATAGAACTATTTCACAGTATGCAGGGTTTCTGGTAGGTCGGACGGTCTGGGTCTCAACAACAACAACAGTATGCAGGGTACATTATATGATCTAAATTAAATTGTTTAAAAAGCTTGAAATGTTTGATAATAAGAAATACCAAACATTTAAAATTTTTTCTGTGATTCGGAAATGAAATTTTGAATAATTTCAGAACTGTTTTTTAGAACTATTTAAAAATCTTTCCACTACAATAAGGAACATAATGCCTAATTTATCTTTCACATATTTTATGTAAAAAACAAAATAACTTAGGAAATAGCCACGTGGATGGGTGTTGTTAAAAAGGAGTTTGTATTTAAAGTAACTATCATCTACTGATAATATGAAACTTGCATTTTTATTATTATTCATGCTGGTACTTTTAATTGAATGTCCCCACTGATTTTTTTTAAATGTGCGTAATTCCAACATCCTTAGTTTTCATCCTACTTTAGGTACCTGATTTTATACGCTACGTAAAATCCCATGGTTACATAGCGGTTTTTCGCTGTGAAAGAATTCTAGCCATTACATTTTGCAGCGAATGGGCTGTCCTAATCATGGACTCATTTTAAGTATCTGATGTCATGCGCAATAAAGGTTGAAGACCATTACAATAGAGGTTGAAGGCGGGGCAGTTCCAAGACTTTCTTCACGAAAAGAGTGGGCATTTTATTTAGATGCGGCTCCATGAGTACTGGAATTTTTCAATTAACATTCAACCACTTTATTTTATTAAATTATGACAGATTTAGAAAAGGTTTGAGAATCCTCAAGTCCGCGCAGCTTTTAAGAGCACGCTCATATCAAATTTTAATTCTTTACACTCCACTTGGAACCCCTCGCTTTATTATATCGCTATCACTTTCTTAAGACTTGACAGAGTCTGACCCTGTCAAGCACGCTTCATGCAGCAAACTTCTTCATTTTTGTAGCACTCCTTTATTTTGATTCTACTCATTTTTTCGATTGGTGATTAAAGTGTGGCATTTTATTAGATAAGGCACCCCATCAAAATTTATATACCTTGAGTCTTCAGATTCCTCTTATCATGCAATATGCAGAAATCCAAACCCGTTCATGTTGTTGAGACCCAGACCGTCCGACCTACCAGAAAGGTGTAAGGTAACCGTTTGGACGGCCGGAAACACGTTCATGTGAAGTATTTGAAGTTGTAGAGATTTAAATATTTCCCCTCTATTTTAATTGAGCCGGCACCTAGATGTGCGCAGTGTTTATTTCAGGACTTTTTGCCCGGGGGGGGGGGGCGAACGAAATTTTAGGGGGCATTTTTCTATTTGCCCTATATAAATATACCTAAATCAGGGGTGGCCAACCCGCGGCCCGCGAGATTCATTACAACTTTACAAAATACGATTATTTTGTGCAATATTTTTGTTTTTAGTGCAGTGTTTTGTAACAAATAAATCCCACTACTGTTTCTATTTTATCACGTTGCTTCTGTTTTTATACATACTTAGAAGTGGGCAGTATTGCATTGCAGCGACCCCCCGCAGCATCACGCTTGATTCCTGTAACTTAAGTCTCGAACTTAAGCTTGATTCCTGTAACTTAAGTGTTCGAACTTAAGTCTATCTCGGCAAACAGTGTGTCGTCGAATGAATGACATTTCAAACGAAATTATCGTAAAACTGCGCGATCGAATTCGAGATTTCAAATATTTTTCCTTAGCATTTGACGAAAGTACAGACATTTCTGACACAGCTCAACTTGTAGTATTCGTTCGTGGAGTAAATGAATCATTTCAGGTAACTGAAGAAATGCTAAATTTGATAAGTTTGAAAGGTACGACAACAGGGGAAAATATTTTCCATACTGTTGAAAACTGGTTATGCGAAAACAACTTGTGTTTGGAAATTCTTTCTGGAATATCAACTGATGGGGCTCCTGCTATGATCGGTAAAGAAAAAAGAGCTATAAAATTAGTGATCGATAAAATAGAATCCAACAACAAAACTAATAACTGCTGCAAAAGAGATGATTTAATTATAATTCACTGTGTGATTCATCAACAAAATCTATGTGCCCAAGTATTATCGATTAATCATGTTATGCAAGTAGTCATAAAAAACAGTGAATAACATTCGATCACATGCACTTTCGCATTGACAATTTAAGGAGTTCCTAAAAGAATTAGATTGTGAATACGGTGACGTTGTATACTTCAGTCGTGTCAGATGGTTGAGTCGTGGAAGATGTTTACAGAGATTTTATGAGTTACGTCAAGAAATTGAGATTTTATGAGTTACGTCAAGAAATTGACTTGTTTATGAATGACAAGCAAATACCAGTACCAGAATTAAGAAATGATGAATGGTTATTGGATTGATGCTTTTTAGTAGATATCATCGAAAAACTCAATCAATTAAATACATCATTACAAGGAAAAGACAATTTAATAATCGATGCACTTAATCACATCAAAGCATTTCAGAAGAAATTACTGTTATTTGAATCTCAATTGAAAAATAATAACGTTCAACACTTTCCATTGATGAAAGAATTAAAAAATTCAAAATGTATCAGTTACATCAAATACGCAAAAGAAATAAGCAAACTTGCAGCTACTTTTGAGAGTCGTTTCACTAATTTAGACAAATACAAAAAATTATTTGAAATCTATTCATCTCCCTTTCATGTCGATGTCGAGTCGGCCCCAGAATATCTCCAAATGGAATTGATTGACTTACAATGCAATAATGAATTAAAACACATTTTTGAAACATCAGAATCAAAAATAGATTTTCATAACACTTATGTCACAAAAGAAAAATTTTCCAATTTAAGAGATCTGGAACAAAAAGTTGTGAGCGCTTTTGGATCAACTTACACCTGCGAATCGTTTTTTTTTTCGAAAATGAAATTTATCAAACATAAATCGCGCTCAAACTTAACGGACGAAAACCTGCAACAACAATTACGATGTGCAAATACACGCATTGAGATCGACTTGCAAAAACTAAGTGAAAGAGTTGAGAAACAAATATCTCACTAATTAATTACATTAAACATTATTCGATCATTGCATTATTATTATTATATTAACTATGTTTGTATACATAAAAAATAATGAAAACAATAATAATAATTCATTCTGTTTTAAATTTTCACTCCAATAAATGTTTGTAATGGGTCCAAATCTAATATAAAGATATATATTTTTATATGTGGCCCTCGGGCCGACGTGGTGGTCGAGTGGTCCAGGCATGCGTTTCCAAAGCAATCGCTCGGCCGCCACGTTGTGGGTTCGAGCCCCACGTAAGGCACCGATGTTGTTGTGATGTGTTCCGCTGTGTGATGTGTTTTGCTGTGTGTTCTGCCCTCCTCTGGTGCGCCTGGGGCAACGTCCCTAGGACGGCTAAATGGATCACGTGTAAGGCCGAATTATGGGCGAATGACGATGAGTCAAGTGCCTGGCCATTGGAGAAAAAAAATATATATATGCGGCCCGCGGGATTATAATGTTTTTCCGAAGTGGCCCGCAAGGTCATTTGGGTTGGCCACCCCTGATCTAAATGCTGTCACATAAATAGAAATTAGGTTAACATAAAATGTCTCCGGGATGGGGGGGGGGGGGCGAATAATCGTTTCGGGGTGGGGTCTTTACCCCCCCTTGATGTATGCTGGAGAGGAATCAAATTCATAGCTATGAGGAAGAACGATTTCTTCACTTACCATGGCAAACTTGTATACGGGCGGAATCCGCTGCATTTCCGGAAACTATTTATTTTGCCAAGATCAGCTGTTTATTACCTCGAGTATTTCAATTCTTCAACGCGTAAAAAATATTTGAATAACAGTATGTTACAGCAGTATGTCATCATGGGCGTATACAACATTTTTTCCAGGAAGGCTCTAAAATCGATTGCATTCAAGAACTAGAGATTAATGTGAATTTTTTAGTTGCATAGTTAAAAAGCAGGATACAGTTTCGTGTATCCGTCTGTCACCCCACGGCTTCCTGTATTTTAAACCTGACCTGTTCATTCAAAAACCTTAAAAATGTGCGCGTAGATGCAGATTAGTTGAATGAGTCGGTCAAAAAATAACATGCCTACAAATGGAGTAAGATGCCAAGCAAAAGGGCATCATAACATGGAGAAAAATATCAATTTTGGAGACTTTCTGCATAAAATCTGTTTACAGCCCCATCTCATTCCAATCTGGTTATCAAAGTTCTCAGTGTGCTCATAGATTTTAGATAAGAAATTTTATTTAATACTTAAGTACCTTCATTTTTATTTAATAATTAATGAATTAATTGATTTATGAAAATTTGCTTTTAATGTTATTAAAATATTCTGATAACATTGGAAGATTTGAAATATGGTTCTAATTAAAATGATAAGTTTTCAATCCCTGACCGCCGCCCCCTAAATACGCAAATGCACGCCACCTAAATTTAATCCAAATCGCTTCAGCGGTATTTGAGATTACGAAGATTCATTGTTTTATGGCTAAACTATATATAATTTTTGGCTGTTTTCAATTTTTGGCTGTTTTCAATTTTTGGCTGGTTTCAATTTTTGGCTGTTTGTACAATTTTTGGCTGTCCGTTCACATCCAAACAACATACGTTGTCACACAAAGGATTGAAAAAGAAAGGGCCAACGATTGTGGAAAAATCCCTTTTTATAGCTGAACTATATACATTTTTTGGAATTTTTATTCTGTGTTCATACCTACATAATATATTGTTACGACGTATCCTCTGAAATCGTGGGTGTACTTTCAGGATACAAGAATGAGTCCAAATTTCTAACTAACTGACACTTTTATTTAAAAGCACAAGTATAAACAGGAACAATATACCACGAATAGATCGGTAACTATTTTACAAGATCACTAAATAACTGTCAGATACAATAAAACAGCAATTAAATGCTGAGCTAATTCACAAAAATAGTGAATAGTATTCTGTGTTCATACCTACATAATATATTGTTACGACGTATCCTCTGAAATCGTGGGTGTACTTTCAGGATACAAGAATGAGTCCAAATTTCTAACTAACTGACACTTTTATTTAAAAGCACAAGTATAAACAGGAACAATATACCACGAATAGATCGGTAACTATTTTACAAGATCACTAAATAACTGTCAGATACAATAAAACAGCAATTAAATGCTGAGCTAATTCACAAAAATAGCGGTTGCTATTCTTAAAACACTATGACGCATCTCACAATTCAATATAGCGCGTATCACGTTGACTGTCTTCAATTGAGCGATGGCTCCTATCATATACTCTCTGTACAAACTTCTAGAAGGAGCTCGTATCTCCCAGAATATTCATTATAGAACGTTCTAGTACATTCGAAAAGCCACCAAACGTTGCCAAGTTGACTACCACACACCGATATTCAATATATGGTAACCCTACACTCACGTAATAGGATGGACTGCCTATAAAAGTGTTTTTCCTTGAAAAGAGCAAAGGACTTGAATAAAAGCAAAGGTCCGCTATGTATTACTTGAATAGCGGAGCACAGTGAAACTTTTTACATATTCGTATCGAACACTGCCCCCCTGAGACTGAACATCTCGGACAGTATCAACCTACTGCGGTCGATAATAAGGGGCTAATCTGTGGATATGAACGACTTTTGGCTTGGCTGAAGACGATTTCTGAATTCGAAGAAGCAAAGCTAGAGAAACTTTTTACATATTCGTAACAATATGAAACTTGCTACTTACGTTTGGTTCAATTCAGTGGTTTTCATGATTACGAAGAAATAACGATTTGATACCCATCCACTGTGGGCGCCCATAGGGGAGAGCAAGGGAACACTCCTGCCCTGGACGTTCAAGGTTCCAAAGGTGGGCATCCTCATACTATTCAGAGACGAATGGCAGAAGGCGTGTTTAGGTGTCGAGTCGACGTCCATCAAGGCACCTACCACAGATCCCTCAACATAGGCAGAGTCGTCTGGATTGGTGACGAGCTGTGTCTGATTGGAGACATGTTGTCTTTAGCGACTAATCCCGCTTCTCGCTCAGTACTGATGACCTCACATACATGCGTAGAGGACTGTCCAGTACTTCGATCCCGCATTTGTTGTCGAGCAGCACACGGACATCACACGTGATGTGACAGTCGGATGAACTATCTCGGGGGTAGCCGATCTCCTCTAGTTGTGCTGCAAGCTAATCTGACGGCTCGCTTGTACGTCCACAATATTCTGCAGCTGATTGTTCTGCTTATGCTGTTAAACCACTCAGGTTCCATTTACCAACAAAGCTCGACTACATGTTGCACGACTTTCTCAGCAATGCCTTCGAATATTAAATACCCTCCCATGGTAATCTTGATCCCAGACCTATCTCCAATAGAACACATCTGGGATATGTTGGGGACTGCAATTACAGCCTTCTCAAAATACTATCAGTGAATTAGCTGACTAGTTGCAACATTTGCGTCAGAATCTTCAATAGAGGGTCATAAGCAACTTAATTAACTCTATGCCGCACCGAATATCGGCTTATATAGCTGTCAGGGGAGGATTTATCAGTTACTAATATGGCATCTTCTTGTTGCCACTATTTAATAATAATAAGCCAACCTCCCAAAATACTATTCATTTGCATATATCCTCAAATCATATATAGTACATACCGAGTTTCGCGGTTGTAGCTCGATATCTTATGAGTGCATATACACTTGTCAAAAGTGAAATTGCAACGCAATGAAGGAATGCACGTAGCCATATGCAAATCACAGTACCGGTAGAAGAGATAGTCATATGCAAATGATTAAAAGAACAAAGATATGCAAAAAAATATGTTTATTTAATAAATATTGTGGCCCCCACGGGCAGCTATACAGAAGTCTAAACGGCGAGGCATACTATCGATGAGGCTATTAATGGTTGCCTGAGGTAATCTTTGCGAAGCAGCGTCCACTGCGGCACACAGTTCGTCTACGATATGTACCTTTGGTTCTCGGTGCACCTGACGTCCGATGTATGTTGGCCCACTTGTGTTCAATGGGATAGAGATCTGGCGAAGCTGCCGGCCAGGAAAGGATGTGATTTCCGTTCAGGCTGTTGAGAGTTCGCCGTGCGGTGTGCGGTGTGACATTGTCTTGCTGGAACACCGTCCCTGGGACAACCTGCACTAGTGGCTGAACCACAGGCATCACAACTTGTGTGACGTGCTGGTCCGATGTCAGATTACTTGCAATGTGCACCAGAGCTGTCCGCTGAACGAACATGATACCACTCCAGACCATGATGCCCGGTGTGACTCTCGGTGATATGGGCTGGCAAGTGGCGTTCTTCGGGAAGATGCCACACTCGTCCACGGTTGACATTCCTCCACAAGCAGAAGCGAGATTCATCCGTAAACAATATCCGATGCCATTCATTGGTCCAGTTGCAATGACGACGACAGCACGCCAGACGGGCATCCCTGTGTCGAGCGCTTAACACTAGAACGATGGAAGCGGTCATTTTGACTGCATAAGTACTTTGAGAAACATTCCTCCAATTCCTCCGTCGTTCTAGCATTAATGCCACCCCAGTGGCTGGCCTCCGTGCGCGCAGCCGTACTTCATGCAACCTGTTACGAATTGTTTGGGTGCACGCAAGTTCAACCGTTGATGGTAGTAGGCTGTTTCGGATGTCACTTGCCGTTGTGAACGGGTCTCGTGAGCCGTTCGGCGAATCTGCCGGTCTGTGCTCTCTGTCGTGCACTTGTTCGATCCACTCCCTCTTCGGCGTGTTCTCTGATGTTCCTTCGTCCATCATGTTACACATCGCCGGTTAGTACTACGTCGTGCCCAGCATGCGTGACAATTGCATACATCGACAAACCCACGTCACGCATCTCCAGGATACGGTCTCGTTCCCTAGCCGTTAATTGCTGCTATACAGCTCGCTGACATCTTCAAGGCATCGTTTCTTCCGTTTTTCGAATGTTCGACTGATGCAAATCGTCGCTGATAGCATTTACGGGACAAGCAGTCTGCTGGTCTTTATCACCCGAAACTGGGTATCATGGAACCCTATGCGTACGAAAACTTAATCATTTGCATATGACTCTCTCTTCTACCTGTATTGTGATTTGCATATGGCTACATTTATTCCTTTATGGTGTTGCAATTTTACTTTTGACAAGTGTATTTTTTTTCAACTGAGTGTATTTAGTGCTGCCATCTTTTACCTAAAGTTGATAAATTGATTACTTTTTTATAGTTACAGTGATGTTTTTATTTAGTCATAGTTAAAAAAGAGTATTAGTAGAATTTATATTGACAGTCTTTTAAATGATTGTCTTTTCAATTACAAATAATAAAAATATCAATCTATGGTTTTTATAATACATTTTTCATTAATTTATTTTCAAGTCCAGCCACGGTACAGTGTAGTCGTCGAAATTAAATTAAACAAGAAATGTTTTTGTCGAATAAATTAGGAAAGAAAAAATTTATTCACCTTATTTTTTACGTTGGAAACGAAATTTAGTGCTGCCATCTATACTCTAAAAATGAAAAGAAATTGTACTGAAGTTTAAAATTTAATTGTATGTATTATTAATAATTTAATTTGGACGAAACCCATAAAGTGTTAAATATTTTATCAACTCTTAAAAGTTGTAAAGAAATGGAAGAAATCCTATTTGAACAATAATTAGAAAAAAAAAATGAAGTATTAATTCAATTGAAGCCGGTAATTCTGGCAACAAACTGCAAGATTACAGGTTGAAAAAGAAAATTATCAATTTAATTTTATTTATATTATTTAGCATTCTGTTAAATCAAGATAAATTTAACATTTTACTTAAAATCAAGATAAATTAGACATGTGTTCCAAATCAAGATAATGGAAACGGTATTTGAGAAAACCCGAGTTTTATGTGAGAAGGAAGGAACTGATATTTAGTGGAATAAAAATATTAAGCTGCTTTAAACGCAACCAAAAGTACTTTAGGACAGGCATTTCGAATCAGGGTTCTGCGGAACCCTGGGAACTCCTGAAGTTCATATCCAGGTTCAGGTCCGTGGAAAGCGATAAGAGTTAAGACCTCTTCAGGCTCCCTTCTCGTGTTGGCAACTACGCGACCTGGTTGGTATCTTTGTCCGTCTCTTGTTCCAGCCGTGGGCGCCCATAGGAAGGCACGTATTTATTGGATGGTTTGAAGATTTTATTTGTATCGGGAGAATGATTTAATTTAAAACAGGCGATTTGGAAATTGAGCATGGTTTATCTGTATCTGTATCATTTAAGTAGCGGGAACTTATGTATTGGAAATAAAAAAATTACGATGTTTGTGGAAGATATGCCAATATATAAATTGGTCTTTTTATGTTGCGATTGTTGAAATTAAGATTTGAGTTGTGTCCTTCGGTTGATTTTAACGTAGTCTCCACAAGAGACGGATCTCGGTTTAGGGATTTAAGGGGTGAGGGACATATTCCGTTGTGTCGATGTGCAAGGATTGTATGCAATTTTCACTGCTATTTATACGAATAAAATGTACTTATTTGTTGTTTTATATAACTATCCTACATTAATTTTTTTAGTACGAAATTATATATAAAACAATTGCTAGTACAGGCACATGTTTTGGTACGAAATATTTCAAGGACTCTTCTGAATAAAAATTGCTGGGAACCAACCACTGCTTTAGGAACTGCACTAAACTGCCACTGAACAAGCTTATATTGATTGCTTTACATTAACTCTAAACATAGCAATGTAGTGCTGCCATCTATACTCTCTTGAATTACACAACTTGGTTTAACAAGGCAGTCTAAAGGGAATGAGGGAATTCTTTTTTGTGTATATGTTTTATAATACGTATTTTTGTGAGCTTACGCAGTCGTAGCAAAAAACATAAAATATTGACTGAACTACCTATTACAAGAAATGTCTAATGGTTTTAAAGTCTGTTGTCATATTATTAGCTTAATTGTGGCTTTGTAGTCTTTAGGTTTATTATGGGTGGTTTAATTGTGGATTTACTGTAATAATGGCAACATCAAATATATATTTAAAATATTTGTATTGTCACCGTTTTAATAACTTCTATACAAGGCTCATTGACAGATAGGGCTATGCTGAAAGAGGAAAGAGAAAGGGGGGGGGGGGGGTTCTTGATAGAATTTAATACAATATATTTTATATTTAAGATTTTTTTTATTTTAGATAAAAATGTAAAATATCTCGAGAAGGTTGTAGATTGTTGTCTTATAAAATATATTAGCTTTTAAATAAAAAATCGCATATTTAATCGCTCTTTTCGCTACAAATTAGTAGTTATGTTTTCATAACGATATTTTTTTTCTTCGATCTCCAAAAAATAAATATTCGAGAAATTGAGAATATTTTCTTTGTCTGTCACCCTGAAAAGCAATAAGTCCCTGACATTCACCGGTTGAAATAATTGTACTAAATTTCATTAAATTATCTCTCTCAATTTATTCGTGAAATATTATGCCTACAAACAGACGGACACATAAACATGATACAAGACATAGTTCACTCGTAATCAGGGATGCTTAAAACGTGTAGATTCATCACATTTCGAGAGTCGGATATTTGAGTTAATCACCAGTAATAAGTGTAAACGGAACTTGGAGATACAATGTCTACTTAAACAACTTATTACAAAGTTAACTTCTTTTCTATCGTCCACAATTCTAAATGTGCATAACGAATTTCGAACAATGTATAATTAAAATAAGAGTTAGCTTCCATTTATATTATTTTTTTCGTATGGAATAAGCATTACCATGTATTTACACCCCCTTATAATTTAGCCTTTATGTTTTCTTTTATCATCTGCCCCTTTATTTTGTAGCTCTTACTGTTGAATATCAACTTTTATAGCCTTTTCGTATTAGTGTTATTTATTTCTCACGATTGGCAACAGCAGTACTCAACTTTTTATTTTTTGCGATTGGCAACATTGGTCTCTTTATTCAAGATTCCAATGGTTCAGACATATGCAGTGCTTTTTTAGGTGTTCTTGTTACCTATAATTTTTCAATATTTATGCATGTCGTCCAAGTTAACAGTGTTTATAATCTATCACTGTTATCAGAAACATGCATTTTGTGTTCATTTTGATGAAATACTTGGACTATATGAAAAGTTTTATCGAATTGAACAATGCATTTGTTTAGGCCTAGGGCTTGTCCACGTGCAAAGCTTTAATGCTTGGATTTTATTCAATTTTCTGATATCGATTCTTTTCCATTGATGTTTGTTATTTGTCTTCAGCTTGATGGCTAGTGGTTTGCCTTTTATATTCCTCTTGATTGATGATTCTCTGTTTGATACTATCTTATTTGCTAGGCATCTTTTAATATTGGGGTTTTTTGAGTTGCAACTTTTCTCATTGGATTTTCAAACTATTATATATATATATATATTATAAATAAAAATTAAAGGATTTTAATCGAAAATAATGCATAAACTACTGTATGTATAAAAAAACCCATCTCTAGCATATCTGTTACAAATGAGTAAATATAGGCCAAGACTAAGGATAAAGAGAGAAGGTAACATATCACTACAATGGAAAGGGGGATGAGAAGAATATTAGGATTCAAAAATCACAATTAAAAGTATATAAAAATAAAATAAAAATAAAACTCGGCAAAAATGAGAAAAGGTAATAACAATCAGCTTAAGATAAGAGATTAAGAATAGATAACAATCAATTGAAACCCCACAAAAAATGGCGGTTAGTTCGAAATTGCATTCTCATCAGGACAGCCATACAATTCGTATATTATATATATTATATATATTATATATATATTATACGAATTATATATATTATATATATATATACAAACTATTATATATATATATATATATATATATATATTACAAAAATGTAATAATAAAAATAATCAATTCAAGTAATCATGAAATATTAACATCACCAGGGAAGCAATACCACGACTATAATGCCGATAATACAAAATAATAGCACCGGCCCAAATTCGAAGATTAACCAGAATTAAATTCATCTTCAGGTCGGAGTATTTAACTCTAATTAACACAAACAAATGCCTGTTTCAGATTGGCAATAGTACATTACTATAAATGCCCAAACTGACACTACAGACATCAAAAGATGAAAAATTGAAGATAAGAAATATTAGTAAATCTATTATTACCATGAGGCAGGAACCCTTCTTCTTTCACCATGTGTAAGTGCGATTAACCGAAAAATATCGAGAAGCACCGGAATGAACATGACGAAATACAACCTAGGAGGCAGAACATACGTTCACAGCGACCCTCCCAGATCAGTCCATTAAGTCAGAGCCGGAGACAGGACAATTATCCATATAAGTAAAACGGAATATGAACATGAAGCATGGATGAAAATTCTTATTAAACAAGTGATTCAAAGAAGAAATAGATAAACGAGAATGCCACTGTACACCAATATAAGGGCGCTCAGATCGTAGTATCAAACTGGTTAAAGTTGCAATTTTTTAGCTTAAATAAAATTCAAAATATTAATATTAATGTATCTTATTATCCGATTTTTTAATTTTCTAATTTTTTTAGTTTATTTTATTATTATTCATTTTTATTTAATTATATAATTAATAAATAATTACAATAATAATTTTTTTTTGTCTCCATATTATTAGCCACTATAATGGGGAAAGTTGTCTTGGATGTTATCGAGTGAAAGTTGATACACCGAGTTGATAATATTAATAACGAATTTGGGAGGATATATCTTATTAGTCGCTGTATATATTGTATATATATGTGCATTATTTCTGTAATACAATTTACAGTAATGCACACAGAAACGTAGAATCCGCATTAACGAAACATGTATGGTCCTTAATAACGTACATGTTTTCGGAAATGCTTTTCACTTTATTTAAATTATTCAATTTTTTCAATTTCAAATTTATATTGGGAGCTAGAAAAGGCCTAGCTCATCGGGCAAAACAATGTATCTGTGTTGCAACTTTTCATCTTACACACAATTCTTGCATTTACACCATGTATGGTTTTGCAGGGAACAAGGGGATTAGTACCTTAAGTACCTGCATTACATATATGATTTATAAAAATACTTTCATCTAAATGTGTAGTTAAAATGTATTTTCACCCTTCTTTACAACATGTATATTTTCTTCCATACCTTAACTTATATATGGAACAGGGAAAAAGGGGTATTTCATACCAATTTAGTACCTGTTTTATTTATAATGTTTACATATCAAGTTTTTTAAAAATATTCAACAGCTTGTCGTATAGTCTTTTTGATATCACATTTACATTTCAGTTCATCTTCCTTTCATCTTAGCTTTACAGAACATTTTCTATTAATGATCAATCTCAGGTATATACTTGTATAATACAAGTAAAATATAAAAATTTCAATTATATATATATATATATATATATATATATATATATATATATATATATATATATATATATATATATATATATAAATATATATATATATATATATATATATATATATATATATATATATATATATATATATATATATATATATATATATATATATATAAATATATATATATGTATAATAGATATCAGACGAAGAAGAAGATAAGAAATGCAATTTCATCAATGTATATTTAATAACGACTAATAAACAATATAAGACCATGAAAATACCAGTTTGATTTGAATGAAATTTTAGTATGTTGTTGAGACGATCTGTGGGACATATGGGAATGCAAATGAATAGTATCACCCAATTAGTTTTGGATTGAAACCGGGTTGAAAAAATGAAATACATTGATCCTTATGGGACCTAATTTTTCAAACATTTTTGAAGTGAATTTAAAATTCATAAATTGCTTCAAAAATTTTAAAAAATATTCAAATTATCCCATATAATATATAAAAAAAAATCAGCAATATATGTCCGGTAGTTTTTTGAATAAAAATTAAAATAATAATTGCACCCATATTGTATGAAAGATCACGTGACCAACTTCAAAATAAAATATGGCATCCATCTTGTGTCAGAATCGTCATTTTTGAAGTTCTTTTTAATTTATATTTAGTGTTGCATCTGTCCTAAAACCGCTTTATCTTTTATTTTTTTCTGTGCGTCTATATACCGCGCCAACGCAATTACAATATTAAATGATTATCAAACTTTGATCATTTCTACAACGAAGCCACAAGGAAGCTTTCACATATGGAGAATGTAAACACATTAAGTTGTAAGATGAGTTGTATAAGAATTGCTGAATTTCTTTAACGCAAAATTATTTGCTCTGGAGTCTGCAATATAGCTGATATGAATGAAACATTCATCGATTTTATATAGAGAAGCAGACAATTCCATATTATTGATTTTTCGATGAAGTTTTAAGCATGGAGTTAGAAAGTAATTCTACCTCCATGGTTTTACGTTAAGTAAAATATATTATTGTAGTATTGTGATAATTTAAAAAATATCGCCGCTGAATAAAAGGAATGGAAAAAAGTTACTAAATGAAATATTTACTGCTTTTATATAGAGAGCCCAGACGATTTGTATTTCAATGGCGTTATTTGAATAAAGTTCATTTGTTTTCGATGAAGTTTTCAAATATAATAAATTATTGTAGTGATAATTTTAAAAATATCATCGCTGAATGTATCGCATTTTAGAGATGTTTAAATAAAATTGCATTTCAGTTGGAAAGGGTTTCATAATCAATGCTTTATGCATGATTGATCTTCCTGGCTCAATTATATTCATTTTCATATATATATATATATATATATATATATATATATATATATATATATATATATATATATATATATATATATATAAATTTTTGGGAGCTAGAAAAGCCTAGCTTCAAGTGCAATTTTTTTGTTTGAGACTTTTTATCTTATATACTATTCATGCATTTATACCAAGTATATTTATGCAGGGAACAAGAGGATTAGTACCTTAGCACCTGTATTAGATATATGATTTATAACACTTAAAATAAATTTTAACCTTAGGGTGTAGTTAAGGGACTATATTCACCAATCTTTCACCACATGTAATTCTTTTTTTAATTGCTTACTTTATATATGGAACAGGGAAAAAAGGGTATGTCATACCTATTTAGTACCTGTTTTATTTGTAATGTTCTATTTCTAATTTTCTCAAGCTTGTCGTAGAATTAATTTTGATTTCATATTTTCACTTTAGACCATTTTATTTTAACATTTGCTCTACAGACCATTTTCAATAAATGATCAATTTATGGTATTTATAATTTATAATACAAGTAAATTAAACCTATATACTATATATTATTAATATATATATATATATATATATATATACACTCATTGCCATAAGAATAAGAATATATATATATAATAGTAGTTTGAATGTCTAATGAACGAAAAGTAAGAAGCTGCAACACGATAAACCTAATTTTCTAAAATACCCACAAAATAAAATATAAAACAGCAAATCATCAATCAAATGGAAAAAATACAAAACAATAGTAATCAAGTTATAGAAAATCAAGTTATAGAAAATCAACAAAATTCAATGGTATGGAGACGAATAAAGAAAATCTTAAAAATTCAAGCTAAATCGCTATACACGTGGAAAAGGTCTAAGCCTAAAATATGGAAATGTTCATTTCGCAAAATTCGTTCTCAAGTCCAAGCATTTTGACGAAGCAAACACAAAAAATGTATGTTTCTGAAGAAATAGATAGATTATATATATACACACACACACACACACACACACACACACACACACACACACACATATATATATATATATATATATATATATATATATATATTAATTCTGGGGGTTAATTCAGGTTAGATTCTACCCCAGAACTGTGCATTCAACTCTAGTTAACACAAACAAATGCTTGTTTTGGATAATAGATTAGTATGAATAAAATAACTCTAGTCTACAAGCAAAATGGAAAATTAAAATTGAAATTGAAAAAATATTAAGAATTCATGCATTACCTTGAACCATGAGACATGAGTCTGGGACGTGAACCATGTGATAAAATTAGAGAAATGAAATTTTATTGGAGGACTTTTCTGCCTTAATAATTGCAATTGACGAAATGGGGAAAGTAAACTATATTCACCAAGAAGATACTTTTGAGGTAAAATAAATTAAACTTATATCAGCTCAAATGGGCATTGCTAAAATATATCACCTTTATATGAATTTAAAAAATATTTATCTTGAAAGATTATTATTATTATAATAATTTTTTTTCAATTACTTAATAATTTACAAACTGACATATATGTTCCCTCCTTTGGAACGAATTTTATCTAAAAACATACAAGTGCAGAAATGAAGTACATGAGTACACAAACTTTATACCTCCATGAGAAAATATATTATTTTTGTTTTAAGCGAGGCAGGACGTGGAACTTAAATAGTTTTGTATGCATATGGTACATTTTGTTTATGCGTTAAAAATGCAGGAAGAATACTTGAAACAGAATTTTTTGCTCATCTGGATTTCAACGTAGGCAGTGTGATAAGTTTTGTCTACAACAAAATAAACACGAAGGGAGAAGATGAAGCATGGAGAGATGGATAAAACATGAGCAGATATTTAAATGAAAAAATAATATTTACCTTTCTTTTTCTTTTTTACCTTTATTTTTCAAAACTACATGAACATCTTTCTGCACACTCAAAAGGTAATATAGAAGAGAAACGGTAATATAAGAGTGGTTTGTGATATGGAAATCGCTATAACTGCTCACATGCTAGTTTCAACTTTATATTGTTTAGCCTCACTGGTCTAAAAGGGCACACTAGTCTCCTTGGAACACAGCTTCTCAGTTTGGTGATTGTCGTTGAGGAAAGAGGGCAGAATTTGTTTTCGCTGATGCCAGAGTTTTGTAATGTAATATTTCTGCTTTTGTGTACTGAGCAAGTGAGATGGTCTAATTCGATCTAGGGTTGGAAATACTAAGTAAATAGTCCTTCAAAATGAGCTGCTTAAATCTCCAAAAATCGCTGTCGTCGAAACCATGTTTATAGTTGTACTTATATAGCGAAATAGGGTAATATGGGAAACACGAAATTCCATTTCTTATATATTTTCTGCTCTGAAAAGTTCACAGATTCCTAGTCTGGAGAACTTTAGGTTGAGTGTGTTTCATGCAGCCAGTGGAGTCGCCAAGCTGGTAAGGACTTAACATCTCCAGGAAGCCGTCGGAACCCGTTGAAATTATGAGAAATGCTTTTCGGAAAAATGAAAAATGGAACGCTATCTCCTCTTCAAAAAATATCTATCATAGCTACAGCATGTAGTGACTGGACATTGCCGTTTTGGATGTGGTTAAAACAGTTAGGTGTGTGTTTCGTAGACTATGGTGACTTTTCACCTCGTCGAAAAAAGAAAAACAATTTAGTTTCTCACTACTTCATATTTTATATTTTATACATTAATCAAAAACATGATTTTCATTGAAAATCATGTTTTGTATAGAATTTCATCTTCCCACTCACACCCTATCAATGTTATTAATTATTATACAACTATTAACAAAAAGGCTCCTTAAAAAAGTAATTAATATGCGTCATCCTTAATAAAAGCGGGATTCAGTGGTAATACGAAAGAATATTTTTCACTTTAGAAGTGCGTAAAAAGTAAAATATCTCGTATACTACATCGAAATGAGAAAAAGAGGGTTCCGTCCTGCAAAAATTCAACTATATATATGTACCTGCCTGCAAAAATTCATGGTTCTGCTACTGATAGTCTATCTGGACGTGAACACACACATACACACACACACACACATATGTATATATATATATATATATATGTATATATATCTTTAGCCAATTTGATACTACGATTTGAGCCCACTTTTAATGGTTTTAGTGGCATACTCGTTTATTCATTTCTTTTGTGAATCATTTTTATAGTAAAAATTTTTTCTATGATTCATGTTCATTCTGTTTACCTTTTATTACTAGTTGTCCTGTTTCCTACTCTAATTCACTGGAAGGCTTTCAGTGGAGGTCACTTCAAATATATGTTCCACCTCTGATTCCATGGTTTATTCCCTCCTACTTTTAACAGATGCATCAAATTTTTATCATTCAGTTGCAACTACTCGTTTTTACTGCACGCGTACAAGGATTCTGGTTCATGGATCATGGTAATACTTGATTTCTTAATAATTTTTCAATTTTTCCTCTTTTAATGCTTTTTGTCTTAGTTTTGGTGTTTATAATAACTTACTATTGCTATATCTGAAACAAACATGTCTTTGGATTAATTACAGTTAGATGCCCAGACCTGAAGATGAATCTAGTCTAATTAACCTCCAAATTAAGTTAAGGCTGTTCATTTCTTTTTTCGGCATGGTAGCCGTGGTCTAACTGCTCTGGTGATTTCATTATTTTAATATTGCGTAATTACTTGTTCCATTGGTTATTATTATATCTTTCTAATATATATATATATATATATATATATATATATATATATATATATATATATATATATACAGAGAGCGAGAGACAGAGATATATGTGTGTGTGTGTTCGAACGCGGCACAATACTATAATTTTTTTTTTAAATATTTATTTTCTTTGACTTACATTGAATTTTCAAAAGTTCTTTATTATCGTTTAGAGAAAAACTCAGAAAAAAACAAAAAAAAAACAAGAAAGATCAATCATGCTTAAAGCATTGATTATGAAACACTTTCCAACTTCAATGCAATTTTATTTAAAAAAGTCGAAAATGCAATACATTCCTCGGTAATATTTTAAAACTTATCACAATACTACATTGATTTATTATATTTGAAAACTTAAACCTTCATTGAAAAAAATGAACTTCATTCAAATGACGGCATTGAAATATAAATTGCCTGGTTTAAATATCTCTAAAATGCAATACATTCCACGGTAATATTTTTAAAACTATCATAATACTACGATAATTTATTATATTTGAAAACTTCATCGATAACAACTGAAATAAATTCAAATGACGTCATAGAGAAAATAACACGCCTGGATCTCTCTATAAAAGCAGGATTTCATTCATTTCATTCATCACAATACTATAATAATTTATTTTATTTAAAAATTAAGACCATGGAGCTATAATTCATAAACTCTATGCTTAAAACTTCATCGAAAAAAATCGTCCTTCTGCTTATAAAATCAATTAATATTTCATTCATATCAGCCATGCAGACTCCATGGACTGAATTATTTTGTGTTAAAGAAATACAGTAATTCTAATACAACTCATTCTACATAGTTTGCTGTTTACATTTTACATAGGTGAAAAATAGGCTTAGTTGTAGAAATAATCAAATTTGAATGAGAATTTAAACTCAAATATATTGTCATTGCGTTGTTTTAGTATGTAGATGCACAGAATTTAAGCAAAAATAAAGTAGTTTTAGGACGGATACAACACTCAATATGAATTAAAAAGAACTTTAAAAAATCACGATTTTGACACAAGATGGATGCCATATATCATTTTGAAGTGGGTCATGTGATCGTTTCATATCATGGTCACGTGATCGTTTCATATAAGATGTGTAATTATTATTTTAATTTTTATTTAAAAAACTACTGAATATATTTCGCTGAATTTTTTTTATATATTTTATGGAACAATTTGACTATTACCTAAAATTTTCGAAGCAATTTGTGAATTTTAAATCCGCTTAAAAAATGTTTGAAAAATTAGGTCCCATAGGGCTCAATGTATTTCATTTTTTCAACCCGGGTTCAATCCAAAACTAATTGGGTGATATTATTCATTTATATTCCCATAGGTCCTACACACCCCGTCTGAACAACATACTAAAATTTCATTTTGATTAAGTCATTTTTACGGCAGTTATCGTGCTAACGGACAGACAGACAAACAGAATGAACAAAGTCATAAACACTTTTCAACTTTGTTGTAAAGTGTTAATAAAAAGGGGAAATTGAAACACACAATTTAAAGTAATCTTAAGGGAAATATGAAAATGCTCCGTAAAAGTTTTGCTAAACATTTATACAAGTAAATTTTACATTCCGAAAAATAGACAAAAATTATGAGACGTTCTCTACTGAGTATGAGTCCAAAGGGTGCACTATATTAAAGCAGCAAAAGAAGGAATATTTTCTTATTTGAAAAATTTTTGCCTCAAACATTGCATTCTACTAAAAATGTGCTATTAGTTTTCGATTATTTGTTTAAAGTGTTGAGGATGGTAAATTTTTTAAAATTAAGCTAAATCATTTAGAGAATTATAGGATTTTTTCAGAAATCTCTGTATCGATCACGAAGAATACGTCGAACGCTTATGTTCCAGCTTTTGTTCCTAGATCTGAGAAGAAATTGGAGTTTTATGTTGACATATAAAACTACGAATACCGAACACGAATACAGAATTTTCTGTAAAATTTCCTAACCAAACCCTTGTAAAGTAACTGCCTTTCTCGGCTCTTTCTGATTACTTTATTCTAGTGATGAGTATATTTATGTTGCGGGATTACATATTCGTACTTCTCTCTGTCACCAAAGTGACTTAACCCAAGCTTAAATTCTTTGGTATTCAGACCGTTCGGTCCAAGGGCAATAACACAAGACTGCTGAGTAAATCAAACGGCTCTTTCTGATTACTTTATTCTACTGATGAGTATATTTATGTGTTGCGGGATACATATTCGTTCTTCTCTCTGTCACCAAAGTGACTTAACCCAAGCTTAAATTCTTTGGTATTCAGACCGTTCGGTCCAAGGGCAATAACACAAGACTGCTGAGTAAATCAAACGGCTCTTTCTGATTACTTTATTCTACTGATGAGTATATTTATGTGTTGCGGGATTACATATTCGTACTTCTCTCTGTCACCAAAGTGACTTAACCCAAGCTTAAATTCTTTGGTATTCAGACCGTTCGGTCCAAGGGCAATAACACAAGACTGCTGAGTAAATCAAACGGCTCTTTCTGATTACTTTATTCTACTGATGAGTATATTTATGTGTTGCGGGATTACATATTCGTACTTCTCTCTGTCACCAAAGTGACTTAACCCAAGCTTAAATTCTTTGGTATTCAGACCGTTCGGTCCAAGGGCAATAACACAAGACTGCTGAGTAAATCAAACGGCTCTTTCTGATTACTTTATTCTACTGATGAGTATATTTATGTGTTGCGGGATTACATATTCGTACTTCTCTCTGTCACCAAAGTGACTTAACTCAAGCTTAAATTCTTTGGTATTCAGACCGTTCGGTCCAAGGGCAATAACACAAGACTGCTGAGTAAATCAAACGGCTCTTTCTGATTACTTTATTCTACTGATGAGTATATTTATGTGTTGCGGGATTACATATTCGTACTTCTCTCTGTCACCAAAGTGACTTAACCCAAGCTTAAATTCTTTGGTATTCAGACCGTTCGGTCCAAGGGCAATAACACAAGACTGCTGAGTAAATCAAACGGCTCTTTCTGATTACTTTATTCTACTGATGAGTATATTTATGTGTTGCGGGATTACATATTCGTACTTCTCTCTGTCACCAAAGTGACTTAACCCAAGCTTAAATTCTTTGGTATTCAGACCGTTCGGTCCAAGGGCAATAACACAAGACTGCTGAGTAAATCAAACGGCTCTTTCTGATTACTTTATTCTACTGATGAGTATATTTATGTGTTGCGGGATTACATATTCGTACTTCTCTCTGTCACCAAAGTGACTTAACCCAAGCTTAAATTCTTTGGTATTCAGACCGTTCGGTCCAAGGGCAATAACACAAGACTGCTGAGTAAATCAAACGGCTCTTTCTGATTACTTTATTCTACTGATGAGTATATTTATGTGTTGCGGGATTACATATTCGTACTTCTCTCTGTCACCAAAGTGACTTAACCCAAGCTTAAATTCTTTGGTATTCAGACCGTTCGGTCCAAGGGCAATAACACAAGACTGCTGAGTAAATCAAACGGCTCTTTCTGATTACTTTATTCTACTGATGAGTATATTTATGTTGCGGGATTACATATTCGTACTTCTCTCTGTCACCAAAGTGACTTAACCCAAGCTTAAATTCTTTGGTATTCAGACCGTTCGGTCCAAGGGCAATAACACAAGACTGCTGAGTAAATCAAACGGCTCTTTCTGATTACTTTATTCTACTGATGAGTATATTTATGTGTTGCGGGATACATATTCGTTCTTCTCTCTGTCACCAAAGTGACTTAACCCAAGCTTAAATTCTTTGGTATTCAGACCGTTCGGTCCAAGGGCAATAACACAAGACTGCTGAGTAAATCAAACGGCTCTTTCTGATTACTTTATTCTACTGATGAGTATATTTATGTGTTGCGGGATTACATATTCGTACTTCTCTCTGTCACCAAAGTGACTTAACCCAAGCTTAAATTCTTTGGTATTCAGACCGTTCGGTCCAAGGGCAATAACACAAGACTGCTGAGTAAATCAAACGGCTCTTTCTGATTACTTTATTCTACTGATGAGTATATTTATGTGTTGCGGGATTACATATTCGTACTTCTCTCTGTCACCAAAGTGACTTAACCCAAGCTTAAATTCTTTGGTATTCAGACCGTTCGGTCCAAGGGCAATAACACAAGACTGCTGAGTAAATCAAACGGCTCTTTCTGATTACTTTATTCTACTGATGAGTATATTTATGTGTTGCGGGATTACATATTCGTACTTCTCTCTGTCACCAAAGTGACTTAACCCAAGCTTAAATTCTTTGGTATTCAGACCGTTCGGTCCAAGGGCAATAACACAAGACTGCTGAGTAAATCAAACGGCTCTTTCTGATTACTTTATTCTACTGATGAGTATATTTATGTGTTGCGGGATTACATATTCGTACTTCTCTCTGTCACCAAAGTGACTTAACCCAAGCTTAAATTCTTTGGTATTCAGACCGTTCGGTCCAAGGGCAATAACACAAGACTGCTGAGTAAATCAAACGGCTCTTTCTGATTACTTTATTCTACTGATGAGTATATTTATGTGTTGCGGGATTACATATTCGTACTTCTCTCTGTCACCAAAGTGACTTAACCCAAGCTTAAATTCTTTGGTATTCAGACCGTTCGGTCCAAGGGCAATAACACAAGACTGCTGAGTAAATCAAACGGCTCTTTCTGATTACTTTATTCTACTGATGAGTATATTTATGTGTTGCGGGATTACATATTCGTACTTCTCTCTGTCACCAAAGTGACTTAACCCAAGCTTAAATTCTTTGGTATTCAGACCGTTCGGTCCAAGGGCAATAACACAAGACTGCTGAGTAAATCAAACGGCTCTTTCTGATTACTTTATTCTACTGATGAGTATATTTATGTGTTGCGGGATTACATATTCGTACTTCTCTCTGTCACCAAAGTGACTTAACCCAAGCTTAAATTCTTTGGTATTCAGACCGTTCGGTCCAAGGGCAATAACACAAGACTGCTGAGTAAATCAAACGGCTCTTTCTGATTACTTTATTCTACTGATGAGTATATTTATGTGTTGCGGGATTACATATTCGTACTTCTCTCTGTCACCAAAGTGACTTAACCCAAGCTTAAATTCTTTGGTATTCAGACCGTTCGGTCCAAGGGCAATAACACAAGACTGCTGAGTAAATCAAACGGCTCTTTCTGATTACTTTATTCTACTGATGAGTATATTTATGTGTTGCGGGATTACATATTCGTACTTCTCTCTGTCACCAAAGTGACTTAACCCAAGCTTAAATTCTTTGGTATTCAGACCGTTCGGTCCAAGGGCAATAACACAAGACTGCTGAGTAAATCAAACGGCTCTTTCTGATTACTTTATTCTACTGATGAGTATATTTATGTGTTGCGGGATTACATATTCGTACTTCTCTCTGTCACCAAAGTGACTTAACCCAAGCTTAAATTCTTTGGTATTCAGACCGTTCGGTCCAAGGGCAATAACACAAGACTGCTGAGTAAATCAAACGGCTCTTTCTGATTACTTTATTCTACTGATGAGTATATTTATGTGTTGCGGGATTACATATTCGTACTTCTCTCTGTCACCAAAGTGACTTAACCCAAGCTTAAATTCTTTGGTATTCAGACCGTTCGGTCCAAGGGCAATAACACAAGACTGCTGAGTAAATCAAACGGCTCTTTCTGATTACTTTATTCTACTGATGAGTATATTTATGTGTTGCGGGATACATATTCGTACTTCTCTCTGTCACCAAAGTGACTTAACCCAAGCTTAAATTCTTTGGTATTCAGACCGTTCGGTCCAAGGGCAATAACACAAGACTGCTGAGTAAATCAAACGGCTCTTTCTGATTACTTTATTCTACTGATGAGTATATTTATGTGTTGCGGGATACATATTCGTACTTCTCTCTGTCACCAAAGTGACTTAACCCAAGCTTAAATTCTTTGGTATTCAGACCGTTCGGTCCAAGGGCAATAACACAAGACTGCTGAGTAAATCAAACGGCTCTTTCTGATTACTTTATTCTACTGATGAGTATATTTATGTGTTGCGGGATACATATTCGTACTTCTCTCTGTCACCAAAGTGACTTAACCCAAGCTTAAATTCTTTGGTATTCAGACCGTTCGGTCCAAGGGCAATAACACAAGACTGCTGAGTAAATCAAACGGCTCTTTCTGATTACTTTATTCTACTGATGAGTATATTTATGTGTTGCGGGATTACATATTCGTACTTCTCTCTGTCACCAAAGTGACTTAACCCAAGCTTAAATTCTTTGGTATTCAGACCGTTCGGTCCAAGGGCAATAACACAAGACTGCTGAGTAAATCAAACGGCTCTTTCTGATTACTTTATTCTACTGATGAGTATATTTATGTGTTGCGGGATTACATATTCGTACTTCTCTCTGTCACCAAAGTGACTTAACCCAAGCTTAAATTCTTTGGTATTCAGACCGTTCGGTCCAAGGGCAATAACACAAGACTGCTGAGTAAATCAAACGGCTCTTTCTGATTACTTTATTCTACTGATGAGTATATTTATGTGTTGCGGGATTACATATTCGTACTTCTCTCTGTCACCAAAGTGACTTAACCCAAGCTTAAATTCTTTGGTATTCAGACCGTTCGGTCCAAGGGCAATAACACAAGACTGCTGAGTAAATCAAACTAAATTTATTGACATATAAAACTACGAACACAGAACACGAATACCGAATTTTCTGTGAAATTTCCTAACCAAACCCTTGTAAAGTAACTGCCTTTCTCGGCTCTTTCTGATCACTTTATTCTACTGATGAGTATATTTATGTTGCGGGATTACATATTCGTACTTCTCTCTGTCACCAAAGTGACTTAACCCAAGCTTAAATTCTTTGGTATTCAGACCGTTCGGTCCAAGGGCAATGACACAAGACTGCTCTGAGTAAATCAAACTAAATTTATTGTGCACTTCACAGAAATAATAGCAGCAGGCTGTTTAAAGCAATTGATAACATAGACAGTAATTATTATTGTCCACGCCCAGAATAATTTACAATATATACAAGGTACTACCATTAACTGGCCTGGTGATACCCTTAAATAGAGACGATTCTAATGCTTTTATGCTTACCACTGGCATTATTTTATCTCGCCTCGTATTGCGGCCAAATCCCGAATACTAGATATTTCCTAGTCATCGCTGTATTATTCACTGGGGGTTCCTTTTGCTCACTTACTCGTAACCTTCATCATTCCACGAACTCTTTACTCAAACAGCCACTAGTCAAGAAACTCCTATTCCTTCCACGCACTGTCTCAAGATAAACACACTCTAGAAAAGAGCTGCCCAGTCCACTACAAGAAGACTGAACTCTCCCGATCCGAAACTTATTTCTACTCAAGCGTAGGTACGCAGACAATGCTGATTTGGTCAGCGAATCGTTTAATAACCGAACCAGTTAGGATAGTTAGTTTAAAGAAACATAAATTATAATAAAAACTGAGGGAAATAATAATCGAAAAGTTATTTATATCTCACACACTTCACAATCAAGGAAAGCTCTAATTAGCCCAGTAATTGCTTTTGCCTATCAAAATAAGAAATAACGGAAATGTTCCTCAATTCTTAATGATTAATCATGTTAAAACAAAATATACAAATAAAGATAAGAACAAATAAATATATATTGATTATTTCTTAGGACCAGTGGGCTGTCTCGATCACTAGTTGGTCTTTCTCAACTATAGATGACTCCTATTCGGGAGTCGGTAGTGGTCTTGATTAACTATTTTATTGCAGAACATAGATCACACACATATTCAAGAAAATAGATATTTACTACATACTATATGCAACTTCAAAACAGATTATTTTGCGAGAGCCGAGCGCTATCTTACTCGGTGAACTCTTTTCTCTACAACTCAATCAAAAGTTCCTCTGAAACGTCAAAGTCCAAGTTCCACACTCTCCCAGCACCAAGGGGGGGGGGACGTATCCCTCACAGCTGAGAATACCTTCTCACCAGTTTATTATTATCATGACCATTGACCTGACAATACAAACCCAACCGGTCGCAAGAAGAAGCAGCTCTGTATTCCTCCCCACAGTTTATTCTCAGATTTTCGAGGATGGACTGCTATCTGGTGGTCACTAGGATCTTACCGGGTACGTTTTTTTAGTCAGCGTGTCTGCACTGTAAACATTGCTGATGAAATTGAGTTCACGAAAGTAGACTGTTTATCACTGCTACATTCGCACAGTGGATGCCTGGGAGAGCCCCCAAAGGACTCAGCGAATCTCCCACTACTTCTCGTGGAGTGTCCGAACACGAAAGCGGTCATTTCTAATTGCTGTCGAAGGTCCTAGATACCGACCACTATCAGTACCAGAATTTAACAGTAGTCAACATCTGTGACTGTCCATTACTGATGAGTGACTGGCCTTCCAAAGTTGTGCTTCCGAACCCAGGCACAGCAGCCCTAGCATGTATTCATGTTTGTGTCCCCCGGTCGTAAGTAATAAGCATGTCTATTAAATCATTGCTCACATGCAGGAGCTCACAAATATCTAGAACTCACAACTGTTCACATGCAGGAGATTACAAATACCAGAAACATAATTTTTTCTCTATTTGCTATTCGGCATACACATGAGAGTGGGAGTTTAATACTGAACAATTCAACTACTAACGATTCTATTTCATGGCCATCTAATAACTAATAATGCAGTTACATGACAACTTACATAATTAAAATAAGTATATTCAAAAGGTAAAACATAATATTCATAACAAGCAAATTCTACTATACAGGTTGATTCGAAACGATGGGCCAAAACTTTAAGGGGTGATAGAACACACCTAAATAAGCACTTTTCTTCATATAATGCATGGTCGTAACGCACGCGGTTAAGCGCTAGAGGGCGTTGTCCATGCATTGCGATCATGCATTGTATGACGAAAAGTACTGATTTAGGTATATTTTATCACCCCTTAAAGTTTTGCCCCATCGTTTTGAATCACCCTGTATTTACAAATAAACTTAATTATTAGTCTCCTGAGAAAACGAGAGCAGAGACTCTAATTGAATTTCATTTTAATATTCTTATTGGTACCATACCTAAGAGGAAAGCTACTCTGTCTCCTATCGCTTAACTTTTTAGCAATTTTTTGGTTTGACCAGTCAGTTTGACCATCTGTGTCTAAATGCTTAGCTTCCCCTGGCCATTTATACGTATTCTTCAATTTCTACCCTCCTCCTTGTCAATTGGAATATTTATTTATTTTTTCTTTCTCCGTTGACCGGGGGTAACGGATTTCACACCCCTGTTCTGAATCTCACGTCAATGTCTCTCGGTACCAAAACCTAGTACTCTAATCCTTGGTCTTCTATCCAAGTGACCATTTGATGGCTTCTCCATTGCCTTTCTTGGGAAATAGATCAAATTTTTTATTAGAATTGACCAAACTTTTTATTTTCCACTCTTCCCGGGTGATATAATTAATCAGCAGAGTCCACTACCTCTACTTTTTCTTTGCATCTATGTCCCCTCCTAACTTCTGGTTACGTAGATAATTCTCCCATGGAGTCTCCTCTGTCGTTTCACCTCCAGACACTTTAGACAAAATTTTACCTCTCTGCGAGAATTTCCTATGCCCCACACGCCTTTTCACCTCTTCCGCTGCAAGCGCTGACAAGTAGTCTTTAATTTCGGTTTGATAAGAGTATCATCTTAACGATTACAGGCTCTTTTAATCGGGGAGGAAGTTCTCACCGTAAACCTCACCGGATGACACTTTCTTTGAAATAACAGATATTCGTGGTTGCTTTATTCTTGCTCGTCTTTATGCCAAAATGTGTTGTCAACTTACGTTCGTAATATTTCTTTTATATCTTGTGTGCTCTATATAAACACAAGGATTATTAACAATAATTGATAATTACTGAATTTACTTATTGTTCACTTTATTGTTTATAATGTTCATTTGATTTATGTACTAATCTTGATTCATGATCTTTCTTCCTGTGGAATGAATTGTTATTCATTGCTTTATTTATATAATTTTTAAATTGAATATTTATTACTTTTTAATTTTATTTCATTTTAAATTGGATTTTTGTATTCATTCTTTTAACTTCCAAAACACCTAATCCCATATATTATAATTTTGCCCGCAAAATCAGTAACTAGAGCTTTGTTCTTTCGAGCTATTAAAGAAAATTCCACTGACGATGGAATAATCTGGATCTCAATTAAATCTGGATAATCAATTAAATCTGATAATCTGGATTTCAATTTATTGTGCTTTTTATCAAAATAATTGTGATTATATTTTATATTTTACACTGTCGGAGTAAAACACTTTAATTATTTTGGGAAACAATGTTTATTGTCTATCTCTTTATATATGTAACATCAAATTTTTTTTAAATCTTTCTAAATTTAAAATAATTTTAAATATTTCTTTTAAAATCTTAAAATCTTTCAGTTTATATTTCGCACATTTGACTACCTTCATATTGCACTTTCCACCTCCATAATTCTACCTTGCACAAACCAGAGGTCCAAAACACATATGGACTTCAGGTTTGTTGGTTCAAGGGTTTGTTGGTTCATTTTCGCATATGCATATGTCGCTGAAAATCAATGGAATTGTTCTTCTTACTGATTAAAATAAGCATACCAAATTTCATATAATTCGACTGATTATTTCCTCAGGTTTCATAAGTAAAAGTAACATTTCCTGAACGACACATAATAACTACTAAACAATGGTGTCCCCTTATATTTAGTTAAAGATACTTAAAAGGCATTTACGCATTTGATTTTAGTGAATGTATTTAAATATTTCATGATTCTTTTTGATTTTCGATTTTTGATTTTCGATAAAGAGCGCAATATCTTGATTATGCCACGGGCCATCGTTCAATAAATGATGTCACAAATGTCTTTCTCCTCGTTCGAGTTACCTCGAAAATAATAGACCGCTGAGATTTATTGATTGAAATATTCGAACCAAACAGTATCAAATTATCTTAATTTGTTCATCGATAACTCTTAAACAATGGTGCCTTTTTGTTTAGTTGTACGTTAAGTTTTTAGGTTATAAAGCCAGCCCACATTTGATAATAGTGAATATGTTCTCTTATTTCATCCATTTTAGATAAAAAATTTGGAATATTTCAAGAATGGCACCTGTAAACGTTCTATAAATGATGAAAATCGCTTTCAAATACGAACTTCACATCTTACATGAATCTGGACTGTAATAATGTTCAAATTAATTATTTTTTTTATAACTTTGCGGCAGCAAAGACATCTGATCAAAGTTGCTTGGAACCTGTACCCGAATTATAAGAGTGGAGGAGAAGCTAGCTTTTGCTCAGTGATTATAATGTCGGTCTTGTAAGCAAAGGGTCCCTGGTTCGGGGCCCGGCCACTCCCTTTCCGCCACAGTGGTTACCCTGGACATACGAGCACGAAAAAAAACCTTCCTCTCCAACGATTTCACCTCCCAATACGAGATGGCAGCACCACACGGAGTCAGAAACCTTGACACTTCCTTCCTGGTTGACCACGACTGACCGTCACGCCCGAGGCGACACGCCTCCCAGCTCACTTCAGCCTCTCAATTGCATTTCGGGGGGACACGTGGGGTTTTTCTCAGCGGCCCCCCTCCTCGCCGAAATTAGACCGGTGAGGGAGTGTGCATCAGGTGAGGGAGTGTGCGGCAGCAAAGACATCTGATCAAAGATGCTTGGAACCTGTACCCGAATTGTAAGAACGGAGGAGAAGCTAGCTTTTGCTCAGTGTTATAATGTCGGTCTACGAAGCAAAGGGTTCCTGGTTCGGGGCCCGGCGACGCTCAATCGCCACAATTTCTTTATGTTCGAAAAAAATATTCAAAAACTGAGGGAACTTCTCTTGGTCCGACTTATCGGAAAATCAATAGGCATTTTACACTTATTATTATGGTTGCAATAATTGTACCAAGTTATTACCTCAATTGTCTTACATTTATTGTATTCAGACACTCGCGCACATAGACAGACACACATACAAACATATACACATGGACAGACCAAGACAGCCACACGAAGACACATATCCAAGCAAAAATAAATTCTGGGCTCCCATAAAAGTTTATAATAAAACATTAAAGATACATCATGCATAAAGCATTGATTATGAAACACATTCCAACTGAAATGCAATTTTATTTAAACATCTCTAAAATGTGATACATTCAGCGGTCATATTTTTTAAATTATCACAATACTACATTAATTTAATATATTTGAAAACTTAAAACTTCATCGAAAAAAAATGAATATTCAAATGACGCCATTGAAATAAATATAAGTCGCATGGTTTAAACATCTCTAAAATGCGATATATTCAGCGGTAATATTTTTAAAATTATCACAATAATACAATGATTCATTACATTTGAAAACTTAAACTTCATAAAAAATCTGATGTGGTCAGCACATGACTTTCCTTATATAATGCAATGAATTTACTACTTTTACAGTTAAAAAAATGTTATTCTTATAGTAGATACTTATAGTCTTTCCGAGATATTGAGTTTTCTTCAATTAGTCGTCATTTTCATTGATTTAGTGTCATTTTTAACCATTTGGCGAAATTTTCGTTAAGGGTGAGTGTCGTTACAAACAATATTACATACTAGGTTCTGATAGATAATTGAACTATCAGAATGTTTATGTTTAAGGATAAGCGTCAGTAAATTTTCTGCCCTATCCGCGCTTTGTTAACTTTCGCTGCATACATATTTCGACGAAATTCTGCTCAAACAATTGCGAAATATTTTCTTATTGATAAAATGCTATGCTTAGATTATATTAAAACTAAATTTAATACCCAATAAAACATAGAATATATGTTTCATTTTAATTTAAAATATTTTTGGTGCTGCCGTAATTTAATTCATACCGACTATTTTTATTTTTTAATGAACATTTTTAAATGTCTATTCCTTCTGATACGCTATTAAATATAATAACAGATCATATATAATGCCATAATCACGGAAACGTAATTGAACTTGCACTTGAAGACAAAGAAACTTGAAGACAAAATTGCAGTCCTCAGTGATGTACATTCAGATACCTTATCAAATTTATAGAATGATAAATTACCTTTCCGTGATTGTGGCATTATTATATATGATCTGTTGTTGTATTTAACACTGTATTAGAAAAAATAGATATTTAAAAATGTTCATTAAAAAATAAAAATAATCGGTATGAATTAAATTACGACAACAGATGGCAGCACCAAAAATATTTTGGATTAAAATAAAAAATATATTCTATGATTTTTGGGGCATTAAATTTAGTTTTAATATAATCTAAGCATTGCATTTTATCTTTCAGAAAATATTTCGCAACTGTTTGAGCAGAATTTCGGCGAAATATGTGTGCCGCGAATGTTAACAAAGCGCGGATAGGGCAGAAAATTTACTGACGCTCACCCTTAATTTGGCAACATTTAAAAATGTTGCCAAGTTGGCGACATTCTGCTGAATTCGTCGTCAAAACCTCGCCAAGCGTTATTAACGGAGAAATAAGTTATTCTTACAGCAGATAAATGACTATTGGCGCTCAAATACAAAAGTATTACATAAAGTATCTTTTCTCATGAATGGAACGAGTTAGATCCACGAGAATGATGTCACCAAATTTATCGCATGATATTACATATACAAGTGAACCTGTTTCTTAACAGCTAATGTTTTTTTTTAATTTATGGGATTTTTTGATAAATTTATTTGAAAAATGTACAATATCTCGAGAACGGTTCACGCTATCGTTCTAAAGTTTACGTCAATCGTTTTCTAAGGAAAAGTTACATAAGAAATGTCTATTTGCGTAACTTTATTAAAGATTTTGATTTTTTGATGATTTTTTCAATATTTCACTCGAAAATTTAGGGGGGTTCTGAACATTCGATTGTATTTTAAAACGACAGACTTCCAGTATTCATGGATTGTGATTTTTGTATCAAATTTCATTCCTTGTATCAAAGTCACATTTTGTATCAAATTCTATTCTTTCGTGAGATATCGTCTCCACAGGCTCACTGACACACACACACACACACACACACACACACAGACACACACACACAGACATCACTTCAAAAATGTTCGATTCGTGATCAGGGATGCTTGAAATGTGCTCTCCCGTCGAAAACTCGAATTCGAATTTTCGACCCCGTCACAATACTTTCCTTATACATTATCTATATAAGGAAAGTAAAAAAATGAACTTTATCCAAGTGACGTCATTGAAATATAAATAACCTGGCTCTCTATGTAAAACCTGAAAATAATTCATTCATTTACCTTTATTCCATTCCTTTCATTCATCTCAGTACTACAATAATTTATTTTATTTAAAAACTTAAAACCATGGAGGTAAACGTAATTTAACTCTGTGCTTAAAATTTCATCGAAAAAGTCTGCTGTAAAATCGTCTGTTTTCTATGTAAAATCAATGAATGTTTCATTCATATCAGCTATATTTCAGACTCAAAGAGCTAAATAATTTTGTGTTAAAGAAATTGAGCAATTCTTATACAACTCATCCTACATCTTTATGTGTTTACCATAAGTGAAAATTAGGCTTCGTTGTAGTAATAATAAATGTTTGATGATAATTTAAACTCAAATATATTGTAATTGCGTTGTTTCAGAATACAGATGCATAGAAATGAAGCAAAAATAAAGCGGTTTTAGGACGCATACAACACGAAATGTATATTAAAAAGAACTTTAAAAATCACGATTTTGACACAAGATGGATGCCATATTTTATTTTCCAATGAGTCACGCGATCTCTTCATATAATATGGGTGTAATTATAATTTCAATTTTTATTTAAAAAACTATTTAACATAATTTGATGACATATTTTTACACATTTTATGTGATAATTTAAATAATTCCTAAAATTTTCAAAGCAATTTGTGAAACTTATTCCGCTTAAAAATGTATGAAAAATTAGGTCCCATAGCGTTCAATGTATTTCACTTTTTCAACCCTGGTGAAATCCAAAACTAATTGGGTGATATTATTCATTTACATTCCCATAGGTCCCACAGACAGTGTCAACTACATACTAAAATTTCATTTTGAGAAAGTCATTTTTAAGCCAGTTATCGTACGAAGGGACAGACAGACAGAATGAACAAAGTCATAAACACTTTACAACTATGTTGCAAAGTGTTAAAAATGTGATTTTTTCTTATCGACTTAAATGTTTCAGAATATTATGTTTCCAACGATATATCATATTAGTTAATCGGCAAACTAGAATTTAAGAAACTTCTTTTGTTTCCATAAGCCCATCTCAGAGTCTGGGGCATTTAAATGACCTTTCTCGCTGTTTTTCCTAGAATGTGTTTTTTACTATTTATGTTTTTTTTTAAGAACTACTGAGCACAACATTTTAAAATTTTTATGGTATATTCAGACCATGTGTGTGCCCATTTTAACACAAGATTCTGAAAGTAAGTTGTTTAATTTTTAAACAAAAATAAATATTTTAAAAATTTATTTAAAATCTCTAACCTTGAGGAAAATTCTTAATTTGAAAATTTTCTGAAGTAAATATAACAAGAAATATCAATCATGCATACAGCATCGCTTATGAATCAGTTTCCAACTACAATGCAATTTTATTTAAACATCTCTAAAATGCGATATATTCAGCGGTGATATTTTTAAAATTTTCATAGTACTACAATAATGTATTTCACCTAAAAACTTAAAACCATGGAGGTAGAAGTACTTTCTAACTCCATGCTTAAAGCTTCATCGAAGAAGGCAATATTATAAAATCGTCTATGTAAAATCAATGAATATTTCATTCATATCACCTATATTCCACACGCTAGAGCTAAATAATTTTGCATTAAAAAAATTCAGCAATTCTTATACAATTCATCTTAGAGCTTGATTTATTTACATGATGCTTACGTAAAAATTAGGTTTCTCTGTAGAAATCATTAAAGTTTGATGATCATTTAAACCCAAAAATATTGTGATTGCGTTGGCGCAGAATATAGATGCACAGAATTTAAGCAAAAGTAAAGCGATTTTAGGACGGATACAACATTAAATATAAATTAAAACGAAATTTAAAAATCACGATTTTGACACAAGATGGATGTCATTGATCATTTAAACTGAAATATATTGTAATTGCGTTGTTTCAGAATATAGATGCACAGAAATTAAGTAAAAAGAAGTGGTTTTAGGACAGATGTAACACTAAATATAATTTTAAAAGAACTATAAAAATCACGATTTTGACACTGGACAAAAAGATGGATGCCATATCTTATTTTGAAGTGGGTCATGTGATTTTCTTATATAATATGAGTGTAATTATTATTTTAATTTTTATTTAAAAAAATACCCAATATATTTTGCTCAAAATTTTTTTGTATATTTTATGGGATAATTTGAATATTTCCTAAAATTTTCGAAGCAATTTGCGAATTTTAACTTTTCTTAAAAAATGTTTGAAAAATTAGGTCATTTAAGGTGCAATATATTTTACTTTTTCAACCCGTGTTCAATCTAAAACTAATTGGGTGATATTATTCATTTACATTTCCATATGTTCCACAGACCGTCTGAGCAACATACTAAAAATTCATTTTGATAAAGTAATTTCAATTGCAGATATCGTGCGAACGGACAGACAGACAGACAGACAGAATGAACAAAGCCATAAACACTTTTCAACTATGTTGGAAAGTGTTAAAAAAGGTAAATTGAGCAAAGAAAACAGTTTCTCTAATCTTCGCTGGTTTCCCGCATTTGCTTACTTTACCTGTCAAAAGCGGTCTTAAGACAGACAGACACACACTCAGACAGACAAGCTGATAAACGAGTAGACACATAGCCATCATTTAAAAACCGATTGATTCGTATTCAGTGATGCTCCAATGTAGTAGATTCATCTAAATCCAAGAGTTGGATTTTTGACCTCATCAAAATACTTACTCTTTACATTACTATGGTAGGAAATTTAATAAACATTGAAAATCTAAAATACAGCAAAAATATTTACAATCTAAAAATATCATTTTTTGGAAATCACCGAACGCCTTATGCGTTATTTAGACTTACTTGGTTGCCTTATTTCCTGTCAAATTGAGGGACAGGATGTGTGCCCTATTTAATCTCGGATATATATAAGGATGTGGTTGCACACTTCCGAAATAAATAGCTACAACTCATAATTTCAAAATCTTTTGCTTGTCATTTTGTTTCGGTCATTGGAAGATTTGCAAAGTAAACAAACCATACAGATCATCTGCTATCTAATTGCTGCAAATACAAGGTAAGTACATTCTTTTTGTTTCGATTTATGTTACATTTCAAAACTTTGCGGGAAAACTCTTCGATGATAGGATTGTAATTCAGGTCCTAGTAATTAAATTGGGAGATTATCGACTGGTCAATACGAAGATCTATGGTTCGAGTTTCGACTAGGAAGGTTCTTAACAATGGCACCCAAAAAATCAATTCTCTCAGGTTAATGCAATGATGTTGGGGGGGGGGGGGGGTCTGAAAGTTACCTTAGTACGACTAGCATGGATTCAGTGGACTCTGAGATATTGAGCGCAGATTTGAAATCGGGAGACCAATGACCAAGCAGAAAGCAAACCTGAACGATAAAAATAACATCAGGAGGCTAACCTGAGGTAAAACTAGTAGGAGATGGTCAGTCAAATTGTTAAGTAGCACATCAATTGTACATTAGAGGGAGGAGAATACAGAATCCACTTTGACGATAACAGCTTGCAATTCCATCCTAGTAGCTCAATTGGGAGAGAGTCGGCATGACCTGGCGTTCGAGATCTGGTTGTAACAGCAATGTTCTTTATAACTTTTATCATAAAGCTCAATTATTGAGAGATGTATCTTGTTCTTAACCTGTTACACGAGAATGCTTAGCTCTCTTTGTCATGAGACTCGCTGCTCTTTTTGCCATGAGACTAGTTTTTATCTTAGTCATGAGACCAGCTGCTCTTTGTCATAAAATGGGGTTTCCGTATTCAGGCGCGGTCAATTCAAGAATTTGTTTATGAAAAGTTTGAAAGGAAACAAAAATGAGATAAATATTCAAAAAATCAATGCTTCGTTTAGTAGCTTAATAAAATAAGTTCTTCTTAATTTAAAAATAAATAGTTTATGTACATTTTATCTTATGAAAAGTCAACATTTTAAGTTTAAAGATGTAAACAACAAACGCCACGTTCATTGTAAAGGCCGTTCAAAGAGCATTTTTTTCAAAATGCGTTTGTTCCTACTTTGAAACATTTTATGTAAATTCTACAGCAACTATGTTTATAAAATTTTAAAATAGTATAACATTTATGATTCTGTATCTAGTGAATCTAAACTGCTTACTTAAATTGCTTGGCAAAAAGTTTCTTTAAAAAACTCAAAAACTTTCTTTTAAAATCTTAGTTCAACTTAATTATAGTCCATCGCATTTTAAAGGCTTTGTAAATGATATTTTACTTTAAAAAAATGAAAATTGCTTTATAATTATTTTTATTTAGAGCTGTTGGCCTATGAAGAGATTTTGCACTAATTTCGATACTTCTAAGGCAGATATATTTTATCTAAAAATAAAAACAAATTCAGCAAATTTCATTATTATTCATGTTTATATGATATTTTTTTGTGTATGCACAATTTTTCTATAATTGGTTAGTAATAAAAAAAATCTGATGTGGGCAGCACATGACTTTCCCTGCAGAATTATATTCACGTTCTATTTATTTCAATTAAATTTAATTCACTTTTAATTCAATTTTCGTTCTCATTTGATAACTGGACTTATTTTCAAAGGTGGCGTGGAAAAATACGAAAAAAACTAATATATCTCGAGAACGGCTAGTCCTAGTGTAATGGGGTTGGTCTTATTCTTTTCTTCGTTAAAAATTACGCATTAAACAAGCATTTAATGGATATATTTGAGCATACGTAGCTTTTTAGATTAGATTTTGATAATTTTTGCGGGCCATTCTGCAAAAAACGGCAGGTTATTTTTTTCTGAATCGTACCAAAATCTATCAGCACCAGGGTAACCTATACGTGACTCATCTACCGAATTTTGTGAAATTCGGTCCATTAGTTTTTTAGCTACAGTGGATACAAGCTTTTGCAGGCCATTTCACAAAAAAGGCGGGTTCTTTTATTCCGAATCGTACCCAAAACTAATCAGCACCAGCCCCGTCCACAAGTGACTTACCTACAAAATTTTGTGAAATTCGGTCCATTAGTTTTTTAGTTAGAGTGGATAAAATATCTGCACAGACAGACACACAGACAGACACACAGACAGACACACAGACACACAGACAGACAGACAGACAGACAGACAGACAGACACACACACACACAGACGTCACGCTAAAAATGGTTTTTTCGTATTCTAGAGGTCTCGAAACGTGTAGATCCGTCTAAAACTCGAGTTGTGATTTTCGGCATGATTCCAATACTTTCCCTATACATTACCATGTATTGCAGGGAAAGTAAAAATAGAACCTGCAACGCAAACAGGTACCTTAAAGTATTTTTTTTAAAGGACCGAGAATTCAAGGACGATTAATCATTCCTAATGCATTGATTATGAAACAATTTCCAACTGAAATGAAATTTTATTTAAACATCTCTGAAATGCGATACATTCAGCGGTGATATTTTTAAAATTATCACAGTACTACAATAAGTTATTTTACTTGGAAACTTCAAACTTTATCAAAAAATGCAATGCTATAAAATCGTCTGCTTCTCCATATAAAATCAATGAATGAATTCATATCATGTATCTTCCGGACCTCAAAGCTAAATAATTTTGTATTAAAAAAATTCAGCAATTCTTATACAACTCATCTTACAATCACTTGATTTGTTTATATTCTGCATACGTAAAAATTAGGCTTCGTTGTAGAAAAATAATAAAGTTTAGTGATCATTTAAAATAAAAAATATTGTAATTGAGTAGGCACAGAATTTAAATACACAGATAATATGCAAAAATAAAGCGGTTTTAGGACGGATGCAACACTAAATATAAATATGAGCGTTCCTTAGAAATCACGATATTCACTAAGCGAAAAAAAATGGATGCCATATTTCATTTTGCAATGAGTCACGTGATTTCTTCATATAATATGGGTGTAATTATTATTTCAATTGTTATTTAAAAAACTACTTAACAGATTTTGATGAATTTTTTTTTACACATTTTACGTGATAATTTGAATAGTGCCTAAAATTTTCAAAGCAATTTGTGAAATTCAACTTCGCTTAAATTTTTTTTTTGAAAAATTACTTCTCATAGGGTTCAATATGTTTCATATTTTCAACCCTGGTTAAATCCAAAACTAATTGGGTGATTTTATTCATTTACATTCTCATATGTCCCACAGACCGTCTGAACAACAAACATACTAAAATTTAATTTTGATAAAGTCATTTTTACGGCAATTATCGTGCGAATTGGCAGATATACAGACAGACCGAATGAACAAAGTCATAAACACTTTTCAACTATGTTGGAAAGTGTGTTAAAAATGTGAGTTTTTCTTACCGACTTAAATGTTTCAGAATATTATCTTTCCAACGATATATCATATTAGTTAATCGGCAAATTAGAAGTTAAAAAACTTCTTCTGTTTCCATATACCACCCTGGGGCGTTTAAATGACTTTTCTCGCTGTTCTTCTTAGAACGTGTTTTTTACTATTTAAGTTTTTTTTTCAAGAACTACTGAGCACGATATTTTACAATTTTTATGTTATATTCAAACCATGTGTGCACAGATTTTAATACACGATTATGAAAGTAAGTTGTTTATTTTTTAAATAAAAATAAATATTTTAAAATTTTGGTTAAAAACTGTGACCTCTTGTGGAAGAATCTTAATTTGAAAATTTTCTGAAGTAAATAAAAAATTTGCTGCTAAAATGTGTAAAAGTATTACACATTTTAGCTGTGGACATTTTGTATGGATATTATTTATGGTTTCTGGGGAAAATAAAGGCATGATGTTTGCACATTTGATATGGGCAGATAGGCAGGACACGGTCTTTTTAAATCAATATTAATAATTAAATTCATGCAGTAAGATTTATTTCTATACATATTGTGTCGTAATATATTGATATAAGCTGTGTTAATTTTTAAAGTTGATTTATTAAATGCGATTATATGTAATATAAATGGTATAAATGGCATGCAGTTTTCGAAAACATTGAGCTCCAGCATTAATCTCTGTTTAAATCAATATAATTTGATATTCGAGACAAAATATAAGAAACATACGCCTATATTAATTGCTATGAATATATAAAAATGTTCACTTCTTTATAAGAATATAAGACAGATGGTATTAGACGAATTATTTTTTGTATTATCCATTTTCCACAGGGGAGAAATAAACCAATTTAGTGCAAGTTAAAAATTCAGACAATGAACACCTAATTATAGTTAGTTCTGGATTCCGGGTCAACAACCATTTGGGGCCCCATTGTGTATTGTATGAAACATTTCTGCAACTTAAAATAACAGGCTGTTTTTTGTCAAAAAAAAAAAAAATGGCAGTGGCCCCAATCCAATAGAGTTCAAAATAGTTTTACGTGAGTAACATTTCTAAAATAAAACTCCAGAAAATTTCAATAAGTTTATACGATTTTTTTAGGCTCTTTTGGTTCATTTAAGGCTTTTAAAGCGCTACAAATGATTCGCTAACTGTTTATAGCTTGCTAGCACCTTTAGTTTTCGCTTCGATTTCATCTGGATACACCGATTATAGACTTCCACGTCAAAATATCAAATTATTTTACTAACTTGCTTTGCGATATATAAATTAAACTTATACAATATATCTGACTAGATTTGAGATTCAAGTTAATCTATAAATTTGCATGTATTGCATAAATGGCTATAGATAGAGCTTTGACGACGACTGATATGAATTCAGTATTAAACTCTGGCGTAGGTAGGAAATTCAAATAAGATTTCTACATCAGTGTTTTTTTACACCCGGTTCAAAAATGTCCTTGAAACATCTATTTTTCTCAAAATCGGTTACATAGGGAGTTTAGATGATCGCTGATATGGATTCAACATCGACTTCCAGAGGAGTAGAGACTTCACTAAGAATTTCCACTTCCGGTTCTGAATATGACACTTCCGGTTTCTTCGAAAATTTGTATGACTTTACGCATTAAGTATGCACAACGGAATGAAAATGCTTAATAATTCCGTCAAAAATGAAGGGTATACACCATTTACCACCATATGATGACTCTTTCATACATTTCTTGTTTATCTTTTCATCCTGATGATTGATAAACAAGAAATGTATGAAAGAGTTTGACGTTTGACTTTGCAACCGACTAATACCGTTACTTATATAATCTGTTCTTTAAACGAATTGTTTTCTTTGTATACACATTTTAAACCTAAAATTTAATAACTTGCCTCAGAATTTTAACTTTGATACATGTATGGCTTTAAACTAAAACGCTTGTTATATTATTCAATTTATTTTGCAACGTCTTTGAATTTTCATAAAATGACTAGGGTATTTTGAGATATCGACATAATATTTGCTTGTTAAAGATTCAAAGAATGTGCAAACAGAATATTTTAAACTTAATTGGCATAATTTATTTTTACAAGAGGATCTTTTTTTGTAAAATTGCAATTTAACTCCACTTATTTTATTTCATACTGCATAGCAACATTCTGGTAATAGGTTTAAGTTCTCTAATACGATCTGAGCTAATAATTTCTACACGAATGGAAATGTGCCACGAAGATAAAGCTCTGTTGGAAGTATTTTGAATATAAGTATTTAGAAAAGAGTAAACGAGCAAACGCTCGAAATGTTAAAAATCGACGCATAATGAGTGTATGAAAAGAAATACTAAGAATATTTTATTTTGAAATAAAATGTCTGACTTTCTATTTGCCATGCGATCTATAGTATGTGAAATTGGAAAGTATTATAATGGGGAAGAAATTTAAATGATGGACTAGAAATTGAGCTTCCTTAAAATTTTCTCGGTTGTTTCACAGTCAAACTTTCTTATTATTGATATTTGCCATTTCTTCTCCTCTGCTTGAAAATTTCTGGCTTAATGTTTCGAAATTGTTTGCCTCCTTCTTCTTCTTTTTTTCCTTTCGAAATTAGTCTGTTTTATGAATTTTCGATTTTTCCAGAAGTATTTGTTGACGAAGTTAGCTCTTTTTGCTTTCAAAACTGGTGTAGTTTCTTTATTCTCTGTTCTACATCTTTTTCGTATTTGTTTAGAATATATTAATTTAATAGCTGGTTTAGCCAAGTCACATAACTTTCGAAACTAGTTGGTTACTTTTTTAATGAAATACTTGCGTTCTCATTTTTTACTTACTACACAACAGTGCTTTGAATCGCCTGTTGGTTGTTCACTGTCCTCTTTGGCATTTTACTGTTCATTCATAGTGCCTTACTACTATTTCCTTCTTCCATGGTTTTCTACCCCTTTTTTCGCCTATTGCCGTTGGCAACCCTTTTCTCCTGCTTTAATTACGTTTGCTGTTCTAACATCAATTACCAATCTTGTTCTGACGAGTGACGTCTCTTTTTGTTTGTTCTGATGAAGAAGGCTATTTCTTGCCTTCAAAACTGGCCGACATTAAAATTTTTATGTTGTATGTTGTTTTCAATGAAGATTTTTTAGTTATGTTATAGTAGCAGTTTGAGTTGTATGTAAAATTTAAATTTTATATTTAGATGGGTTTACACGTTTTGAGTATCCTTGGATATGAATCAAGCAAAGTGAGCCACTGCTGCCCTATAATAGGGTGTTTCATAAGAACAAGAAGTCCTAAACTTATCATCCATCTCTCACTACCCGTGAACCATGGTTTCCCAGTCATTGCCGCTTGTCAGCACGGTGTAAGCGATGAAATAATTTGTAAGTTCAAAACCCTCTAAAGCAAGGATTTTAAAACTTTTTGGTATATGTATTTATTTTAAACCCAGTAATGATGCTCGGCATTATTTTAGCCTCTTACTATAAACCCATTTTTAAGGGCAAGTCAGACGCACTCGGGATTTAAACACGATTTCTATAAATAAAGGTCAAGGGAGTGAACCAGCCGAGCCTAGGTGGACCTTGCAGTTCGTGAAAAGTCCCCTATAGGTAAAATATCTGGTTGACATTTTACAAAACCTTTTATTAAGAAGTGTTTTGACTCAAATTATTGTTTCTGAAAGAAAACAACAGACTTTTCTTAACCTTTCCTTTGCAGTTACGAAATCGGAAGACAATCTTTGAATGTAGAAATTGTTAATTATTGGCCAAATGTAGGAATGAAATTGAAAGTATCAATGATAATCAGAAATGTACTATTTTAATTATACATTAAAAAAATTAACTTATAATATAAGATTGCAAGACTTTTCTTTATAAGGATAAATTATTTTTATAATCAAAGTAGTATATAATCAAAGTAGAAAGTGTAACTCGTTGTTGCCAACGAGCTAACAAAAGTTAACAATATATTTATCATTTTTATTTTACACACTTATATGCAAATTTTATGATCGATTTTTAGCCCAATTCTCAATGTTCAATTGACTTGAAACTTTGCATACTTATGTATTTCTGATGACAATAGAATATTCTATCAAATTTAAGTTGATCCGATTTCACCTCTTTCTCCAGGATTTCCGCATTGTCAGAAATCATAGCAAAATCGCTAGTAAATGAAATATTGTATTAAAATACTTTAAAAGAACACGCTTTTATTTTAAAATGAACTAAAATGTAGAAAATAAAATGTTCTATACATATGACTAAAAATGAAAGCACGGGCGCTTTTAACTCGTTCCCATAACTACTAAAGTCTTAAATTATAGATTATCATTGGCTTCCAATAATCTTCGAAGTTCTGAAATTTACCATGAAGGAATTCTTTGTCACAGTAATGAATATTGTATGAAGAATTTCAAAAAATTACACGCCGACATTCAGATAAAACATTCAGCAGAATATTCGAAACAATGTATAAATGCAACGTGTAATTTGGCAAGGTGGGTTGCTGCTACGCAAATTGTAACATTATATTCCCATTAATCATTTCCCCCTTTTACACAACATTGCAGCAATTAATTTCCCTTTTACAAATTTTTTTCCGATGACATAGAAAATAGCAGTAATAAAATTTAATTAAATTTGCTCCCACGCTTTATTTTTAGTCCTGTGTGTATGAAAACTTTTTAGGTACTGAAGAAAAATTAATTTTCTACTTTTTACTACGTTTTGAAATAAAAGCGTGCTTCTAATAAAGATTTTTAATAGATTTTTTCTGCCAAATACTTTAAGTATCACTCCAGGAATCTTCATCCATGTGAATAAGTATGCAATTAACATCTCAAACTGAAAGTAAATGTTGATTCCTGAAATGTTCCGTTTTATACATTGGTTATAATATTTTTAGATGTTATTAACGCCTAATAGGAAGGATATTACCTAAAATTTCGTGTCTTAAAATTTCAATACGACTTAAATGCATGACTGGAAATTACAACGTTTGAAAGAATGAATTATGTTCGATAATTAATGAGTTATGCAAATTTTGAAATTAATTATGTATTGCGTGTGTGTGTGTAATGACATATGTTGACAAATGCTGTACAATGACTGGTTATGAGTGGACGTAAAAGAGATTTAGACGAAATAAGATTCTGTAAGTAGTGAAGTTCAGAAATTCCGAGCGGTTGATGACTGGAAATCTCTATTTTCAGTTTGTCTTAATAATATTTTGTCGGAGGATTCAAGTTAAATGATGACTATAGTGATATTTTAGGGTATTATTTATTTATTCATTTATTTATTAAATATACGTGGCAACTACAGATAAAATCCAATTACAATAGCCATAAAACATAAAAATTTTGAAGTGAGCAGTACTTGATTATTCTTATATAATGCAGCTCATTTACTTCTTTCACAGTGAAAAAATGATGTATAATATCCAGGGCACATTCAGCGCGTTTTCGGATGACAACATGTAAAACTCTTTTGAAGTATCTAATAAGTTAATATTTTGCGCTTGTCTAAATTGACAATTTTCAATAATGATAGCATTCGCAATAAGCAATATAATCGATATTAAATATTTTAATGATTAATTTATCAAATTGGCGTCATTTCCGTTAATGTAACTTCATTTTTGTAATTTGAATATATTGTCGTCAATCCATGGCGACATATTCCCAAGTTGGCGATATTTTATTAAATAAGTTGGCAAGTTCGCCAAATATATTGCCAACCATTACACACCGACGGGAAGAAGAGCTTTTTTAACACTTTACAACAAAGTTAAAAAGTGTTTATGACTTTGTTCATTCTGTCTGTCTGCTTGTCTGTCTGTCTGTCTGTCTGTCTGTCTGTCTATCCGTTAGCACGATAACTGCCGTAAAAATGACTTAATCAAAATGAAATTTTAGTATGTTGTTCAGACGGTCTGTAGGACCTATGGGAATATAAATCAATAATATCACCCAATTAGTTTTGGATTGAACCCGGGTTGAAAAAATGAAATACATTGAGCCCTATGGGACGTAATTTTTCAAACATTTTTTAAGCGGATTTAAAATTCACAAATTGCTTCGAACATTTTAGGTAATATTCAAATTGTTCCATAAAATATTAAAAAAAATTCAGCGAAATATATTCAGTAGTTTTTTAAATAAAAATTAAAATAATAATAACACCTCGTATATGAAGCGATCACGTGACCATGATATGAAAAGATCACGTGATTCACTTCAAAAGGATATATGGCATCCATCTTGTCTAAAAATCGTGATTTTTAAAGTTCTTTTTAATTCATATTGAGTGTTGTATCCGTCCTAAAACTACTTTATTTTTGCCTAAATTCTGTGCATCTACATACTGAAACAACGCAATTACAATATATTTGAGTTTAAATGCTCATCCAATTTGATTATTTCTACAACGAAGCCTATTTTTCACCTATGTAAAATGTAAATAGCAAAATATGCAGAATGAGTTGTATTAGAATTGCTGTATTTCTTTAACACAAAATCTTTTAGTTGATGGAGTCTGCATAGCTGATATGAATGAAATATTCATTGATTTTACAAAGAGAAGGACGATTTTTTTCGATGAAGTTTTATGCATAGAGTTTAATTACTTGCAGCTCCATGGTCTTAAATTTTAAATAAAATAAATTATTATAGTATTGTGATGAATGACATGCATGAGAAATTATTTATGAATGAAATGCTGCTTTTATAGAGAGAGCCAGGCGTGTTATTTTTTCTATGACGTCATTTGAATGAATTTCAGTTGTTTTCGATGAAGTTTTCAAATATAATAAATTATCGTAGTATTATGATAATTCTAAAATTATTACCTAGGATTGTATAACATTTTAGAGATGTTTAAACCAGGCAATTTATATTTCAATGCCGTCATTTGAATGAAGTTCATTTTTTTCGATGAAGGTTTAAGTTTTCCAATATAATAAATTAATATTGTATTGTGATAAGTTTTAAAATATTACCGAGGAATGTATTGCATTTTAGAGATGTTTAAATAAAATTGCATTGAAGTTGGAAAGTGTTTCATAATCAATGCTTTAAGCATGATTGATCTTTCTTGTTTTTTATATATATAAAAGACTATTGGTGAATACTTGGTAAAAATACAAAACTATTACACAAGTATCTTCTCTGGTGAATGGAACAAGAATGGTGTTAACAAATTTGTCGCATAATATTGCATGAAAAGTAACACATATTTCACTGTAGCTAATACTTGATTTTTAATTTTATGCAATATTTTGTATAAATTAATTAGATAAACGTGCAATATCTTGAGATCGGTTCCTGTTGGCGTTCTAAAGTTTATGTCATTCGTTTTTTAATAAAAAATAATCATCTATGTAACATTTTTAAAGGTTATGGTTTTTCAAAATTTTATTTGGAAATTTGTTGGTCTTCTAAATACTCGATGGCGTTTAAAATCAGCAAGCTTCCAGTATTCACCGTTTATAATTTTTGTGCCGAATTTCATTCGAAGAGATATCACATCCACAGTCTCACGGAAACACACATACTAACATACACACTAATATACATGAATACACACATATAGAGACATCACTTCAAAAACGTTCGTCCCTAGTTCAGGGATGCTTGAAACGTGCTCTTCCGTCGAAAACTCAAATTTGAATTTTCGTCCTCGTCAGAATACTCTTCTAATATATTATATTATCTATATACAGAAAGTAAACATGTTTATGCGATAGATTTCCAGGCTACGACAGTTTTTGTCACTTGTTAGTTTTAACAAAAAGTACAAAATGTAACTATTGGGACTTATTTGATTACAACTATTTCTTCCAGTTCAATTTAAAATGTGTTGTATTATTTTATACACGTTTTGTTTATACAAATTTCCTATAAATATTTATTGTGGAAAAAATACCTTGTTAGCATGTAGCATAAAACAAAGATGTAATATTATAAATTGATTTCGGGAATTGCAGGGGTTTTCTTCTTAAAGATCAGAACAAGAAAGATCAATCATGAATAAAGCATTGATTATGAAACATTTTCCAACTGAAATTCTAATTTTATGTACATTTCAAGCTGCTTCAAACATTGTCATACACAAAATTAATCTTGAAACTTCACCGAAAAAGACAATGCTAGTTACACAAAATGAACTTTATTCAAATGACATCATCGAAAGTATAATTTGCGAAGTATTTACGATGCGTATGCAGTTAGTATTAGGTCACAAGTATAATATTTCATTATTATAGAAACCACATTGTTTGCTTATCTGATATTAAATGAGTTCTAAGAAATTGCTGTAACTATGCCAAACCATTCCATTTTATAAATCGTCTGCCTTTCTATGTAAAATCAATGAATATTTCATTCATGTCACTTATAAAATTGTATGGAGAAACGCTTTTACACAATTTAGCAATAACTTTTAAAATAAAGACAACCAAATTTGGTTAATTAAAATGTCTTTAATAAAAACACCACCAATGATGTACATAAAATTACACAACCAGAGCGCTTTCGGACATTGTTACGTCCCTTATTAGTTGCAAAGTAAATTGTAGATTACGAACACATGAGCCCTAATATATAGGCCACAACCGCGAGACAAGATTTGCATATTGATCATTGTAAAGTCCATATATTTAAAAAACATAATTTAATTACAAAATACATAAATGATAAGAGATCACAAAATTCAGGGTAACCAATAGATGTGTCGTCAGAAGTAAAGAAAAAAGTACTATATATCCAGAAAATTATACAAAGGTTTAGCACGCAGTGAGTTAAGAACGAGACGCCAAGCATAACTGAGGGATCAAAATTGCAAATAGAATCACGGTAAGTATAAATGTAAGGAGATTCATAACGTATTATATTACGGGGATATTGCAGCTAATTAAGAGAAAAGTTTTATCGAACATAGGGTGAAATTTATCGTTAATAAAAAACTAGGCAAGAGTAGGGGGACAGTTTTTTATTTTTAATATCGTGAGCATGATCAGATAAACGAATATTGACGGTACTCTTAGTACTACTAATGTAGAACTTATAATTATTTTCGGGAGATAGTAGGGGCACAACGTACACCCTAGCACAACTAATTTCATTAATCTACAATTAATTTCATTAATTTTGCGTCATACTTATCAATTTGTCGACATTTTTATGGATTTGTCGACATTTTTTATCGATTCTGCGACATTTTCGTCAATTTGGTGATATTTTGATAAATTTGGCGACATTTAAAAATTCGCCATATTTGTAGCCAAGTGGGACGGTTGGACTGACAGATAAATGCTTCCGAAACATCATTACGATACCATCACTTTTCAAAACAGAATTAATTTCATTGATTAGGCGTCATATTTATCCATTTGGTGATATTTTTATCAATTTGGCGACATTTTATCGATTTGCCGACATTTGTATCGATCTGGTAACATTTGATAAATTTGGCGACATTTTAAATAGTGGCTAAATTTGTCGCCAAATGGGATGGTTGGACTTGACAGACAAACGCTATCGAAACTTCATTACAATATTATAGATAGCTAAACAGAAATATACAATAGATGAACAGACAAATAAATCAAGGTGTTTATATTATATAATAATGCATTATTTTAGTGATTCAATATGAATAAATAAATACTCTAAAAAGTTATTCCTCTGTCTGAGTTAAATAAATATTTTTTTCAAATAGTTTTATATACTTAACATTCTTTATTGAAACAATGAAATCATTGAAGTAAATTCACTTATAGTTTTATTATTCTAGAAAATTACAATTAATTCGAAAACAGAATATTGATTAAAACAAATTATCGATAAAATAGTGAACACATGGTTGTATTAATTATCTTACAAGGACAAATATATTTTAAACTTAATTGTTATACTTGATTTCTGCCGCAAGGAATGTCATAAATATTATTTTCCCTTTTAAGATGACACTGAAAGTAGGTCAAAAGCATCGATTGATTTAATGATAAAATTGCGTCTCTTCAATTGCTGCCAGTGAAACTGAAGTAAGTTATATTTTTTTTTATCTATGGAAATAATTGCAAATAAAATGTTCTTAATTGCAGTCATTTTAGTGCAGTTCGGTGCTCTATATGAATGCATATTTTATTTATTACAAATTACTTTTTTGTTGAAATATTTTCCTGAAGATGTAGGATATTATTTTAAATTGGATATTTTGAAATCGTAAATGTAACTTGTGTTAGTTTTTAAAATACATGTTAGTTTTTAAAATAGATATTGACATTCATAAGCTTACTAGAATTTGAGCCTATCAGTGGCAGAGATGGCATTTCAGCCGTCCTAATATCTAAATGTGCACAAACTTTGGAATTTGAATGGCAACGCCCGATACTTCAAAATTCCGTTTCAAAACTCGAATTCGAACTTTCGACCTCGCTTCAATACTTTCCCTATACATTATACTATGTATGTAGGGAAAGTAATGAATACATATGTTGATAATCAGTTCGTAAGAAGTATATAATATAAAAAAACTTAATTCACTATCATGTGCAAATTCCGATATGACAATGTTAGTCAAAATATTCTATTAAAATAATTCCTAAAAAGAAGGTTAAGAATCTATATTCTCGTTATACAAATTTATCTTCACGGGCAAATCTGAAGAATAAAACATCCTGATCCCGTTTGTAAATGCATTTATAGAAAATATGAAATTGAATTAATGTATGCAAAATGAAAGCGCTAAAATTGTATGGGACCCGTACTATTTATATTCGAGAATATTAGAAGATATACCCGTGTATTAGACGATTATACGTACTACAGCATATGTGTTTCTAATACATCTTTGCCAAATTAAAACAGATGACATAATAAATTGAAAATATTAATAATCCCGAAATCTTTAAACCTGAAGGCCATAATTGATTCCAATATATGCCAAAATGAAAGCGATAAAATTGTAAAAATATATCCGTACTACTTATATTGTCGTAGATTAGAAAATATGCCGTGTGTTAGAAGATTACCCATATTACAATATGAGTTTCAAAAATCTTTGTTAAAAGTAAACACATGACGTAATAAATTAAAAGTATCATTACCCCCTCCCTCCCGAAAAGATTACCCTAAAATCTCAGTCAAAATAACAATAATCTTCGAATCCATAATTCGGAAACTATCAATAATAATAATGTAATAATATCAATAATAATAATAATAATAATATCAATAATAACCTGAAGACAGTATAATTGATATAATCCTTTCAAAAATGTCATATGGATGAAATTTTTTATATATACATATCTTTATTATTTAAATTGGAAAAGATTTAACAAAAATCGTCTGCTGCATAAACACATTGGATTTAAATCCGTTGCTAAGCGATATGATAAAATTTTCTTTAAATAAACTGGTGGAGAAAATATCGTCTGCATAATACTATATGGAAGGTTTATTTGTGCGTTTTTAATTAATATCTAGACAACATCTGGTTCTAGAATCTCAAAATATTGACCACATTTTAAGTAGGGCTATTCCAAGTCTACCCCCAAAATGTTATCCAATTCGGTTCTCCCGTGATGATGAGAAAACTATACTAATAATCACACAAATAAACACAAAGACAGACATATTTTCAATTTTATTTACATAGAATATGAATTTACTTATTTATACTTACAAGTAATACATAAAAAGGTTGATCATTTACCTTCGAAAGTTTTGGAGCAAACACACCGACACACAACAGGTTTGCTTTCTAGAACTAATTTTTAAGGTAGTTTAGAGTTCGAAGTTCCTTAACAATAGCTTTTTACTTTCCCTGCAATACATGGTAATGTATAGGGAAAGTATTGGAATCATGCCGAAAATTGCAACTCGAGTTTTCGACGGATCTACACGTTTCGAGACCTCTAGAATACGAAAAAACTATATTTAGCATGACGTCTGTGTGTGTGTCTGTGCAATGTATGTATCCACTCTGACTCAAAAATTTAAAGAGCGAATTTCATAAAATTTGGTAGGTAAGTCACTTGGGTATAACCCTGGTACTGATTAATTTTTGGTACGATTCGTAAAGACAGAACCCGCTTTTTTTTGCGAAATGGCCCGTAAAAATTTCACGTATCCACTCTAGCTGAAATACTAATTAACCAAATTTCACAAAATTTGGTAGATAAGTTACTTGTACGATACTCTGGTGCTGATTAGATTTTGGTATTAATCGGAAAAGAACAACCTGCTTTGTTTTCACGAAATGGTCCGCAAAAATGTCATGTATCCACTCTAGCTAAAATACTAATTGACCAAATTTCACAAAATTTGGTAGATAAGTTATTTATGGGATACTCTGGTGCTGATTAGATTATGGTATTATTAAAAGAACAGCCTGCCTTTTTTTACGAAATGGCCCCCCAAAATCGTCAAAATCTAAAAAAAAGCTACGTATGATCAAATATATCAAATGCTTGTTTCATACGTAAGTTTTGATGAGGAAAAAAATAGGAAGAAATTTATTACTCTAGGACTAACCGTTCTCGAGATATTTGAGATTTTTCGCATTACTTATGCCACTTTTAGAAAAATATCCAATTACCAAATAAAAATAGAAATTGAATAAAAAATCTAAATTTAGTGTTATTTTGTGCACTTAAACTCAATGAATTATTAAAGAAATAAGGAAAAACAGAATTTGAGTCTGCAGGGAAAGTCATATGCTGCCCACATCAGATTTTTCAAATTGAATTCGCATTTGAAAGAATAAATTAATTCAGAGATCGGCTGCTTCTTTTCTTTTACATTTTTCTATATAAACACAAATATTATATTTATTTTTCATAGAAAATTTTACTACTGTGAAGTAATAAAGCTTTGCGTTTGCGGGAATACTTTTTAAAATTAGACAGATGAAGACCAAATTTTCGAAAACTGCGTGAGATGTTGCTCTCTTTCCTGCGATAAATATAAGTCGAAAAAATAGAAGTGGGAACGGCAGACTCGTGAGTGCATCGCTAGCTGAAGACGTTTTATTTTAGAAACCAGAAAAAATAACAAATAGGCGATACGGTGAAGGAAAAAATTTAAAAGATAAAGTTTCAGAACCCAATAAAGACCATTTCATAGGATTTTGTTTAGAACAATTGATATTTTTTGTTTCTTTTTGCACAAGATTTTGAAATTTATGAGTACAGTTTTTCAAAAAGTATTGAAACTCTAAGTGGCAATGATGAGAAGATTTTTGAAATGCAACATTTTGGAGAGTATTAGTTATAATAAATAGTATTATTCTAGTTCATAGCATATTATTTTTGACAGGAGTACCAGCTGCAAGACTCACTGTTAAGGTTAATTAATTTTGACAATATATTATAATTAATTATTATATGTAGGGATTAACTTTTAGTATGAGACACAAGAATTTCATCTTAATAGCTTAATAGAGCTAGATAGAGCACCTTCTGGCAAGTTCAAATATTTGTGTTTGCGTAGAAGATCCATGGTTCAAAGATCCAAACAACTCACTCCTGGAGGTTCGATTATCATTCAGATCTGAAAAAGGTTAAGTTTTGATTTTTTCAAGGACCTTATGATATACCCAGCGACTTTCACAACTATTGAGTATTACGGCCAACAAGATACTAGCCTGTGTGGAAAAGTACAAAACGGGGTGGGTGTTAATTTGTCTAATCACGAATTGGGTTTTGATTGTTTTGTGCTTAATATACTTAATATATAATACGTAAAACTCCCAGTTTTATAGAATATGATAGAGTAAGGAAAACATACAAAACTGCTAAAATATACTAAATATTAAACAAAAACTGACAAAATAGAGATATGTCAAAGTTTATTTTAATAATCTAATCATATCTGATTCGTTATATCTTTAAATAATTTCATCATATCTAAAATAAAAATTTTCTTATACCTTGGGACTTAGGATAAACAGACTTAGATTGTACAGTATTTAACCTGTTCGGATGCCATTGAGAAGTATTTAACTCAGAATATTCGTCACTCTAAAAGTGTCACAACTCAAATAGCGATCCTAAAAAGATAAATAACCAATTCCTAACAACCAAGGATGTACAGACAGATGAGACCAGATGATATTTATTCACTACACATAAATTCACATTAGACGTGATTGTGGCAATACCCGAAAATAACCCATATAGAAGAACACAATCAACCTTGCAGTTTTGAACTACATGCCCGGAATTTTTCATTTCCATTGGCTACCGTCGTTGACCTCCCGGGTTTGCAGGGTTCTAGCCCTTTCGCGACGGCGGCATTCCGGAGCTGCTGCGGTCCAAAGGATGGAGCGCTTCGCTTCCGAACTGTTCCCAGGAGACGGTAATTTTTTTGGGATAAGCCTAACTCTCGAAAAAAATTCACTAAAATAACCTATTCAACACAGAAATCTACTTTTTTCAGGAATAAAAGAAATATTTATTTTCTATTTGATGTGTATTTTTTATACAAATCTGAATACAGAATACTCGTTAGTTGCTCCCATTCTTTTATCCGAAATAAGCGAATAATTTCACTGCCTCTAAACCCCCCCCCCAAAAAAAAAATACTCTCTTATATTCCTATGATTCACCAACGAAATCAAAAAGCTGAAATCAAAACAAAAATCGAAACTCAATTATAAAATTGTTGATGCTGCGAGAATTGCTCTGTCTGTTTATATTCCAAAATCATGTTTCATTGCTCCAAATGGAGAAATAATTCATTGGATCCTCCTTATGCCAAGGCCGTGTATCTGCAAAATACATTCAAGTTGTTCCACGGACATTTAACGCCATCTAGTAGACAAAAACAATCCATGTGAAAACACGCACGCGTGCCAGTCGCCGTTTACGGTAAAGTTTCCTCCGTCACGAGTGCGTGCCGTCTGTCCTTGAATGCAAGTTCGCAGCCGACACGCGGGTGTGCCAATCGTCGCTAAAGGGCTAGAAGTAAGTAGTAGTCTCTATTAGAGCCCTGCCGGGTTTGGGTAGATTCGGCTACGCATGACTGCTGACTTTGTACCATTCTGGGGTAAGCCTCCTAAAAATATACATGTTAGCGCAACAGCGCCATTTTCATTCCTAGTTGAAGGGGTGGATGGCTGCATATGGCAAAAAGAAGGCTACTTTCTCTTCCTTTTCTCGGGATTTTGATAAAATCAAAACATTTTAGACTGCTTTCTTGAATGATGAGTACTTTTTGAAAGTAACATCACTTATTTTACAGCTAAATTGCGTATCAAATATCAGCCATGTAACATGCGCGGCGCCATTGAAATAACACAGGCAGACTATAACTGACTGGACCGGTTGGAATTAAATTGTGGCTGCGCCAATTAAATTGCGGCTGCGCCAATTAAATTGCGGCTGCGCCATTTAGGAGCCTTATTCTGGGAAAAAGCCAGGGTTGTAGAAGTATCTATTAGAGTCCTGGGGAAAAGCATTCGAATGGACTGATCTGATCTAAACATAGAGCATAGGCACGAATGTAAATAAACAGCTTGTGTAGTAGAATGCCCAGAAAAATAAGGGCAAAAGGGCATTTTTTTTACCATAGCGGGTAATGGTAAAAATGATCTGAGAATGCATTTACTTGCAAATTTTGTAATATATGTACGAGCGAAAAGGGAAAGGTACATGACAAACATTCCTAAAAATTTATGTACATATTTTATTGAATTTGAAGAATTTATTTAGCGATAACTCAAAAGTATTCAGTGAAGATAAATTTGGATATATACTGTTAAAATTAGGGGTTAAGCTAAACAATTGCAATTTTTTTAAATAGTCATTTTTAATGTAGAAATAACAAAAATCCCGGTACAGCTAAGCATACGAGTATTTTGCTTGGGAAACGGAAGGGCAAAATTTCTGTGTGACGTCACGTGTTCATGCTTTATTCATTCTATCGCCATATGGAATCCGTATTTTGCCTGGGAAGATTCTGATTGGCCCTTCAAACCAGGAGTCATAATAGGCTGTTAGTCAACAGGAAAATCGTAATATAAATAGAAATTAAGGAAATAATAATGGAAAGATTATCATGACCTCACAAGATGTCCTCATGACCTTTCAAGATTTGTCCGTATGGAATCCGTATTTTGCCTGGGAAGATTCTGATTGGCCCTTCAAACCAGGAGTCATAATAGGCTGTTAGTCAACAGGAAAATCGTAATATAAATAGAAATTAAGGAAATAATAATGGAAAGATTATCATGACCTCACAAGATGTCCTCATGACCTTTCAAGATTTGTCCGTATGGAATCCGTATTTTGCCTGGGAAGATTCTGATTGGCCCTTCAAACCAGGAGTCATAATAGGCTGTTAGTCAACAGGAAAATCGTAATATAAATAGAAATTAAGGAAATAATAATGGAAAGATTATCATGACCTCACAAGATGTCCTCATGACCTTTCAAGATTTGTCCGTATGGAATCCGTATTTTGCCTGGGAAGATTCTGATTGGCCCTTCAAACCAGGAGTCATAATAGGCTGTTAGTCAACAGGAAAATCGTAATATAAATAGAAATTAAGGAAATAATAATGGAAAGATTATCATGACCTCTCAAGATGTCCTCATAACCTTTCAAGATTTGTCCGTATGGAATCCGTATTTTGCCTGGGAAGATTCTGATTGGCCCTTCAAACCAGGAGTCATAATAGGCTGTTAGTCAACAGGAAAATCGTAATATAAATAGAAATTAAGGAAATAATAATGGAAAGATTATCATGACCTCTCAAGATGTCCTCATGACCTTTCAAGATTTGTCACTCTTAAAATGGTTTTTTTTTGTAGATAAGTATGTAACTTTTCAAGACATTTTTCGCAATACTAACTTATATATGCCTTTTACGATATTTTGCCCATAAGGTCTGGCGAAGTTATATCGACCTTTTAAGGTGATCCCTTTCTTGAAATGAGATTTTTATAGATTAATGTGCTATTTGTTGAAAACTTTTATAGGAATAGCGGCAATTTTATTATTAATATATTAGGCCCTTAGGGATTTTTAATTTTTTTGGGACCTAGACTATTCTTGCTTAGAGGTCCACACCTAGCTAAAAATATTTAATAAACATGAATGAGCTACGCATTTTTGTTATTGGCAAATATATTTTACACACTTTTCTTTAAAATTGTAATAAGAATGTATTATATCATAGCAAGACCCACTTAAGTGGTCTCCTCATAGCACAAAAACTCCAGGTCATGGATTCAATAGATTATTTTACACTTTTAAAATTTATTACAAACGCACGCGAGTGAACTAATACTAGTTTGCCCTTGCACGTGAGTGACGCATGAAAAAACTTTGAAAGGTTTCCTCTGCGGTAACTCAAAAAATAAGTTTATATAATAAATACTTCCCGAGATATACTTTCATATATTTTGATGCCTTTCATACGGACACCCTGTATATTAAAATATCATTTATATCCCCAAATTCTTATGATATTTTTATTATTTGACTTTTTTATAGAATTTTCTTATTTAATCCAAAACTATAGGGTTCAGTAGAGACTTGAAGATATCAATCATATAAAAAATATAAATAAATATAAATTGTATATTAAATAATCTTTCAAAAAGATAGTTTTTTTCGCACTGAACTATATAATTGTAATGTGTTATTGTGATTGATTATTTATTGTATCAATTCTGAAATATAGTAATTATGCCGAAATCGAGTACGGAACGCGTTGCAGCTTTACTTTTTTTCCGTTGCATTTTCAACGTCAATTTTGTTTCTGCAGAAGCACAGCCACTGATTGAATATTTAAACACAAAATTCAAATTGAAAATGAATAATGATCCAGCAGTATCAAGCATGAAATTTGGAATTACGATTGACGCAATATTTTCTAGATATTTAGAACAGTTACATTCAATGAATTATGTATCTCATTTTTTGTTATAAACCTATATAATTTCGATATTAAATTGTTAACAAATGGATACTTCTTAATAAAATTCAATTGTCATTTACGTTTTATTTTAAATGGTAATAATTACTTTAATATTAATGTTTTCTGGTATTAATGCTTTTTCTTTTCATATATCATATTATCTGAATCATGTTTTTCATTGTATTGTGTGTATTACATATTTAAAACACTGACATGTTACATTTGTTTAAATACAATATATAAGTACATAATAATCATAAGTACTGTATGATTGTTACACTCTTTTATTAATAACTCCATTTTCTTTATATCGCCCTAAGAAGTTTCAATTCTAACGAACGCTGCAACAACGCACTCATTTTTTGTTTTATTTATTTTTTCAATCCAACTTAGTGTTCATTATTGGTTAAATCTTCTAAAATGCTTTTTTTTTTCTAAATGAACAACATAGTTTAGAAAGCGAACATTTTTCGTATTTTTAAAATATTCCGCACAAAATATTATATATACTCGTAATCCGGTGTAATGCGCTTCCACTCCCACAATCACTTTTAATACTTTAGATTGATTAAAGCAAAGCAAAATTTAAGCATCAGATTGATTAAAGCAAAACAAAATTTAAACATCAGATTTTTATTCATTTTCCAGCAAAAATCCTAAACTTAGAACCTCAAAAGAAATACATGTTTTAAAAGTATTAATTACAGACCAATTATATTTTCAAACCAATTAAAATATTTCATAATCAAATAATATATGGCATTTAGTCATAAAAAAATGCGACTTTATATATAAACTTAATTAAATAAGAAATCTTAAATTTACAGACTCAAAAGAAATATATATATTTAAAAATATTAATTACAAACTAATTATTTTCAAACCAATTAAACTGTTTTATAATCAAGTAATATGGCATTTTTGTTATAAAAGGAAACGTGACTTTAAATGTCAACTTAATTAAATAAGAAAAATTAACAGTACTTTCTCTAAATAAAGGTAAAAAAATATTGTCTCATTAAATCACTGTCCTATACTTATTAAACGTATTTCTTGAGTTAAATATTCACATGTTTAGCCATTTAAGTATGTACACTGATATCAAAACTGTGTTCTACATACTCTCCGATTAGTAACATTGCTTAATAATTGTTGAGTGTATAATCGCATGCAACTTGAAATGTTTGTAAAGGTCACACTGTCACATACAAAGATCGAATTGCGAATCTTTGAACAAGTCAGCAGATGCTCTTGAGTTACTGGTACGTGGACCTAACTGCCGATCTGAACGACCACCTTCACATTCTCTAACACTAAAACAAACTGCTTCTAAGGCAAAAACTTACTACTTCCTTGTAGTCATATGTCAATTAGGTGACGACAGTTTTTTCCGAGGTCGGTATAAGCCACCCTCCTTCAAGTCAAAGCACGACAGTCAAAATAGTATGCGCGTTACTTCTGACTGGTTATGGTTGTCTCAGGGCTCACCTCAATCGATTTGAACTTGCTGTTTTCCCGGATTGTACTTTATGTGACCTGGGACAGCCTATGTCTGGAAAACATTTAGACGGGTGTCTTGCACTAATGACTTTTAATTCATCAATATAGATACACTGGAGAGCTCGTTGTCTAATGGCCTAGCAGCCAAAAGTCCGAACTGTCTAGAAGACAGTTCTGGTAGACAGTTCGAAATGCTAGACTGTTCGCTTTCAGTAAGTGACACTTAGTACTGCACCTAACTGACATGGCTGCTTATACAAGGAAGTAGTAAGTTCGTGTTCATATTCTCTGCTTTTCGTTTTCTTTTAATTTTATTTAGACTAATATTCTGAGTGATCATGATGCTGAACCTGACGCCACAATTTTCGGTGTCCACTGAAAATTTTCAACTAAGTTATTTTTAGACCCACATAATCATAGTATCCAACTTGCAGAGTTAATCTGTTCGGACGTCATTGTAAAGGTTTCCTCACTGTGTCAGCCGGAGATCGAATCACGGACCTACGAACTGATAAGTCGATACTCTAACATAGGAATTTCCAATTAAGGTTCCGTCAATCTTTGTTGTTCTATGAGAATTCGCAGCAGCTTGCAGAAAAGAACTTGCCACCTTTTTTGTAATAATTGAGTAGGGAAAATACGAAAATTCTGATAAGACAATTATAATAACACAAAATCATTACGAAATACTGTATACACAATATTTGTTTGTAAACAGTAAGGCAGATACAAAGTGAAAATGTTTGCACTGCTTTATTAATAGTTTATAATAAATTTAAGGCAATATACACTTTTCTATATTTTTTTCAAAATATATTTTATTCAAAAGCATATTTTATTTAAAAGCTATATTTTATTCAAAAGTATTAGTTAATTATAATTTGTTAAACTTATCAACATTACACGCCTATTTTATAATAAACTCCCGTAAAACATTATGTATGTCATAGCACAGGTTGGTGTTCCGCAAGATTTGGTGAAATATTTCAAGGTTTCCTCCAAACAAAAATGGTTGAGAATCATTGATTTACTGGTATCGATTGAGCTACTGGGATAAGATTTCAACTTTTTATCGTTGAAGTGGGCCCTATATGTTTTTGTAACTATATTGAGTCAAATTCATTCAGTGTGAAGAGAAAGCAGAGCAGAGAGCATTGGGTAGGCTCTCCGTAACATTCAGTTATATCATGATTTATAAACGTAAGATAGTGTGATTAACATTAATCCTACTTTGAGAATAAATCAATGTCAATTTTGTGATGGATATTACTGAGCAAATTGCTCAGCAGTATTTTCAGATATCTTATTCCCAGGAATATGATATTTATTAAGAACTTTTAATTCAGATTTTCCACAGAGGAAATTTGATTCAGCATGCATATGCGTATATAGCACATCTGGTATATTTACTTAGTAAATGATAATGAAGATTGAATGTAAACAGTTTATGGATTCTAACACATTAACCGTAATTACTCATAATTGTCTCAGTGATAAACGGTTATAAGTATATGTTTACGCGATAAAATTGGAAATTCAGTTATTTCGATTAATATCACAAAAGTTAAAGTTTGGAATGGGAGGAATTAAGGAATGGGATGTAAAGGATTCAACCTTTTCAGTTGCAACCACTCAATGTATTTATTTTATATACGAAAGCAGGTTCAACTTTAAGTAATAACTTTAAGTAGTAAAATGTGTGATATATGTGAAGATAGTGGGATATTTTCGTATCTAATATAAAGAAGAAAAGCTTTATTTCTTTTAAAAGAAAAGCAATGCAAATGATGTTTCTTTCATACATTCGCATTGCCGGGGAAATAAAAAAAAAAAAAAAAAGGCATCATTAAATGCATCTTATGATGCATTTTTGTCAAAAATTGAGTATGATTCAGTAAAATGTACACATATGGAAAATGTCTTAACAATGCGAATATATATAAATAACAGTGGAATCCTTCTTAGCCAGTCTCCGTTTAACTGGCTCTTTGTTCAAATAGGCTTCAATTTGAATTGTGAAAGTTAAAATTCTCCCCTTTTAAAAATTACTCCTTCCAATGGGTTTTTTTTGTGGTGTGATCTGAGGAAAAAATCAGGATATTTAATAATGTTAAATAAGTAAATATTTTATATGTAATGTTTTATTCTAAAACGAATGGTACAAACTTTAGAATGCTAGTTTGAATCGTTTTTGAGATATTATATATATATTTAATAAATGTATCTAAAAATACATAAAAATGCACAGTAGTAAATATCATCAAATATATAGTACTTGGTAAAAATTTTGGAGACATTAGGGACTAATTTGGCAAAATATCGCCAATTTAACAACATTTTAATGTGGGGTTAAATTGATAAAAATGTCACCAAATCGATGAAATGTTAATTAATATATCTTAATATAATGGAGTATATTGCTTAGCAGATATTAATAATATTCACAATTATTCCAATTGTCAAATTAGAATTGCACGAAATATAAGTTAATTTGGTCCTTCAAAATAATTTTACATGTTGTCATCTGGAAAAGCTCCAAATGTCAGTATATTTTTCAACGTTAAACCCATTGTGTCGTGGATCTTGTCAATCATTATTTCATATTGAAAGCAGTAAAGTACTTGTATTATGTAGAGAAAGTTGTGTTCAGTCTACATCAAATTCTTTGGGGATTGATGTGTGCAAGGAAAGATTCCGTTGACAGACGATTTTAGAAAATTTGGGAGATCCTCCGAACATTTGAATTCGATTTATTTCAAAAGGTTTTTCTTATTTACTGATTGTAATATATGTACCAAATTTTGTTCGAAACGCTCCATTCGTTCTGAGATATCCCACCCACAGTCTCACGAACACGCCCACTAGCATACATACACACTAACATACATGTACACTACCATGCATATACAGTAACCTACATATATATACTATATACAAACACACAGACATCACCTCATAAACGCCCTATTCAAGCTCAGGGATGCTTGAAATGTGCTCTTCCGTCGAAAAGTCGAATTCGAATTTTCGATTCAGTCACAATACTTTCCATATATACTATGTATATCGGGAAAGTAAAAATTGTCTGCTGCCTTGCTTACAATTGAAATTAAAAACTGTCCGGAGGACATGAAGGTAGACAGAAGGAAGTCTAAATTTTAAGCGGCACTATATGCTACCTATCATAATTTCCTGTAATTCAGTACAGCCATTCTTCCTTGATGACGAGACAAACACCTAAACAAACAGGCAGATTTCATTTTATTTATATAGGTGATATGATAAAATCAAGTGATAAAAAATGAAACCAGTTAATTTTATTCAAAACCACTTTAGTATAGGCGTCAATAAAGGTATGAAAAAACTATTGAAATTTTACAGTAAAATACATTTACAGAACATTTACAAAATACAAATTCCAGTCATCCTATAAACTTAGATATAGCAATGCAAAAATATTACATTTATCAATATTATAGCTGCAATCTTTGAATGCTCACATACGCTTTCTTAAATTGCAAAAGTTTCTAAATTGCGAAAAATACTTGACATGTGATTAGGTAAATTTACGTTTTGAATAAATTTTATTCATTTTTAAATGCAATTCTCGAAATATGAGCTTTACCAACATATTGTAATGAATTTTCTGGCGTTTATCTCACTGAATCTCTGGCTATAACAATTGAAAATTTAGAATTTTTTTTCAGTTTAGTGAAGAGGAATTACTTTCTACATTTGCAAATATCTTATTCCATTTCTATAATGAAATTTCACATCAGTATAATACTATTTCTGTAAAAAACATTCGGACATTTTAGAAAATGGCTACAAAGCTTTATTTCGCCATAAAGATTTTATTCCTTAAGAGCCCACAAAAAGCATTGAGGTTTGTCAGTCAACGAGTACAAATTATCTCCGAGAAAAAGGCTCAAATTCTAAATGACAGGCAATTATGAAATTTACACCGGGAAGTTCGTATGGCAGTCATAGCTGTCGAAGCATATAACGTTTTGTTGCATGAATTATGAATAATGAATTATGGAGAATGAATAATGGAGTTCATTTGGGAGCGTCGATATTACAGACAGATGGGAAATTTTAAGTCTAGAAATTTAAGTGAGGAAATTTAAAGCCCAAACGCAAAGGAGAAATATTTCATATTGGATATTCTAGTTTCAGTTGCAGTGTAAAAGTTTGTATACATATTTTTTTATTTCTTCTTATTATTTTTTCCTATATTTCTTAATATTAATAGTTCTTATATTTCTCAGTATTATTTTTTCTTCTTATATTTCTTAATATTATTCTTTCCTTTTATAATTTTTTCTTCTTATGATACTTTCATGGGAAATATTTTCAGTTTTTTTTTTGGAATTCATGTTTTTGAGTGAATGGGGCAGATGATATAAGATGATATAATTTTGAAATAAGAACGGATCAGACCATATTTTTATGCTTAAAGTGACCCCCCCTCCCCACATATATATGTATACGCTTTTTACATTTATGCACATAAGTTACCTGCTAATATTTTCCATGTTTATATATTGAAAAAAAATAAAACAAACTTACTATTAAAATTTGAGTGAGTGTTTTGTAAATTTTGTAAATATTTTAATTTTGTAAACTTCGCTGCTCTCGCAGAGCTCGCTTCATACCCATTTCTCCTAAAAATTCTACTTTCAAAAATCTCTTTTCTATCCCTACTTATTTTCCGCAGGAGGTAAAAGTAGGGAATTTTCTTAGCCCAGGGAATCCAAAAACTAAATTCCTTGATCCTGGGCTGAGCTATTTCAAGCCAAATTAAAGTTTAAATTAGTAAACGATTTATTTCATCGTATTACCCTATTATTTCTCTATAAATGTACCAAATTTCAGATTTTTGTATGCTATAGTTCTTGCGATACAAGACAGAGAAATTGCTAGATGTTCAGATACGAAAAAAAATTTCACTTCAGAAGTGCATAAAAAGTAAAATACTCAAAAACTACATTGAAATTAAAAAAAGGGACTCTGTCCTCCAAAAATTCATCCACGTAGGTATCTGCCTGCAAAAATTCGTGGTAGTCTATCCATCTACAATATATATCAAAAAACGGTTTATTTCAGAGTATTTCCCAAAGCTTTTCTACAAGTGTACCAAATTCCATATTTCTATATGCAATAGTTTTTGCGGTACGTAGCAAAGAATCTCGAGAAACAAGAAATTTTCCAATTTTTTGCGACAGCTACATTTTTTTAATAAAGAGAGATATATAATAAACACCATTTTTCAGAGATTGTCACTAGCAGCTCTCTTTTTTACTTTCCTTATATGCATATTATGTGTAAGGAGAGTATTGTGACGAAGTTGAAAATTCGAATTACAGTTTCCGACGGAAGAGCACGTTTCAAGCATCCCTGAATACGAATCAAACGCTTTTGAGGTGATATCTCTCTCTCTGTGTGTGTGTTTCAGTGAGTCTTTGGAGACGATATCTCACGAAGGAATGAAGAGATTCGAGCAAAAATTGGTACAAAAATTACAATCCATCAATACTGGAAGCCTATTATTTTTTACCCAATCAAATGTGCAGAACCGCCAAAATTTTGAAATGACATTTTAAAAAAAAACCTTCAAAAAATCAAAACCTTGAATAAAGTTACATAAATAATAATTTCCTATGTAATTTTTCATTAGACACAAACTTTAGAAAGTTAGCATGAACAGTTCTCAAGATATTGCACATTTTAAAAATAAATTTATCAAAAAAACACATAAAATTAAAAATAAAGTATTAACTATTCTGAAATATGCTCACTTTTCATATGTAATATTATGCGATAAATTTGTTATCATCATTCTGGGGGATCTCATTCCATTCAAGAGAGAAGATATTTTGGGTAAAAGTTTTGTATATGGAAACCATTAGTCGTTTATTTGCTAGAATAATAAGCTCCGTCCGTAACGCTTGGCGAAATTTTGGCGACATTTGGCGAAATTTGGCGGTATATCATTAACTTAGCTAGTTTTTTTAAATGTTGCCAAATTGACTAATATGTTGACACATTGATTAAAATATCGCCAAATTGATAAAAATGTAGCCAAATTGATAAAAATGACGCTAAATCAATGAAAATGACGACTAATTAATGAAAATTCAATATCTTGGAAAAAATATAAGAATCTTCTATAAGAGAAGATGCACTCAGGGAGAATGAAAGTTGCGCACTAAGAAGGAAGCATAGGATAGACCTAAAATTTTATTGATGGAAGGAAATAGATGAATGATATACATGATCACAAAAACAGCGCAGCAGAAAACGTACAGAGGGAGTTGTGGTATACAGTCCGGTCATCCTCAATAGCGCTTCGCACAGCCTCGTGCTGCGATACAAGCAACAATACGGTACGGCATGGTGTCGAACAGACGCCTGATGTTATCCTGCGGCAGACGAGTCCACACCTGCTGAACGTTACGTTCCAAATCCCGAAGATTGCGGCAACGAGGTAGCTGGCGTTTCAACTGGTCCCACATATGCTCGATAGGGGATAGGTCTGGGGAGCGGGCAGGCCATGGAAGTGTCTGGACATGACTCAGGAAGGCCTCCCCCCCCCCCGATCCATGTGCTACCGGACATTATCTTGCTGGAATTGTGCACCTGGAATCCCAGCAACGAATGGGAGCACATGGGACCGTAGAATCTCATCCACGTACCGCTGGTCCGTCAATGCCCCAGGTACAACTACTAGAGCTGATCGGCTGTCGTAGGCTATGGCTCCTCAGCCCATAATGCCTGCAGTGGGGCTGGTGTGGCGATCGATAACGAAGCTGGGATTGTGGCGTTGTGCAGGGGACCTTCACACCCGGACACGCTGATCATAGGTCCCCAAAATGAAGCGGCACTCATCGCTAAACACCGCACATCGCCAATCTGTAGCGTTCCACGTTGCTCTGGCTCGACACCACTGCAACCGGAGCCGCTGATGCTACGGCAGCACACGTAAGCTAACGGCAGCACACGTAAGGGACGCTGGGATCACAGATTCGCTTCCTTCAGGCTTTTAGATATGGTTCGTGGGCACACAGGAGCCGATGCGTGAGCCTATATCGCGGATCGGGTCGCTGTGGTCTCAATATGTACCTGCCGCACGATCATTCGGTCCCACGTCTCTGGGTGGCGTCCCGTGACCAGTGCTCCTGACACCGTCGGACGGTATAGTCCGAACGATCCACGTGACGGGCTATCCAGCGCGCTGACCACCTTGCGCAGGCCTCTCTCGAAGTCCGTCAGTTGCGTATATCGACATTTCTGGCATCTACCCACCATTATTTTCACTCCGTACTCGTGCTTACGTTGTCCGAAGCGTCTCGCATTGATGAGGCGTCGATTACACGCCGGTTTATAAGGTCGCGAGCTCATGCTTGTAACACCATTCACGGGTGTATGGTCATGCGCAATCACACCAGACTGGGTTCATTTGCATACCAGTCCGCCCTCTAGCTATTTACATCATTTCGCGGTTGTACCATGTTTTCTTCTTGGTGCGCAACTTACATTGTCCGGGAGTGTACTTTGGGTAATAGTTTTGTATTTAGACACCATTAGTCGCGTATCTACTATAAAACAACCTATTTCTCCGTCCATAACGCTTGGCGAAATCTTGACGTAGAATTTGGAGGAGTATCGCCAACTTAGCGAGTTTTTAAATGGTGCCAAATGGACAAAAATGTCGCCAAATTGATGAAAATATTGTAAAATTGATAAAAATGACGCTAAATCTATGAAAATGATGACAAATTGCTGAAAATTCAATATCTTGGAAAGAATATGAGAATGTACTATAAGAATAATTTATTTCTCCGTCTGTAACTCTTGGCAAAATTTTGACGACGAATTTTGGCGACATATCGCCAACCTAACGAAATTTTGAAATGTTGTCGAAATGATAAAAATGACACCAAATTTATAGAAATGACGTTAAATTTATAAAATTGACGACAAATTGATGAAAATTCAATATCTTGGAAAAATATAATAAACGATTATGAAAATAGCCCATTTTTCCGTCCGTCCTTGGCGAAAAATTCGGCGGATGTCGCGGCTATTTTAAACATTACCAGATTGACGAAAATGTCGCCAAAATGATAAACATGTCACCAAATTGATAACAATGACGCTAAATAGGTGGCAATGCTCTGCAAATTTTTATTTCCGTTATATGACGGGCATACCTTCTAGTATATAAAAAAAGGTCCTTTTCTCCATTTGTTTGTAACACTTAACGATACATATGGCGAACTTGATGAATAATCTAGTGAAATATCACTAACTTGGCGATATTTAACCCCAGATTGACGAAAATATAGTCAGATTTGCAAAAATGACGTCTAATTGATGAATTTATTATTAAAATATTTTAATATATGGACTGTATTGGCTATTGAGGATGCTATCAATATTGATAATTGTTAATTTAAAGTTGCATGAAATATAAGTTAATTGGGGCGAAAAAGCTTTACATGTTGTCATCCGGAAAAGCGCCAAATGTGCAATTCAACGTTACAAAATGTGCAATTCAACGTGTGCCGTGGATCTTTTCATCATATTTTAACAGTGAAATAAGTTAATACATTGCATTATATACGGAAAGTCCTGTACTGCCCATATTAGATTTTTTTTACCATGTAACGCTATATCTCTTTAACTAGTATATCTCTCTATATTATACTTGTTGTTATCCAGGAATTACTTGCAATTATCGATGACTTGCTATATTGGAAGCCTCATACAAGGTCTGAGTTAACAATTAAAGTTAAATATCAGGAAATTTTATTTTCCTGATATTTAACTACCAGTTTTGTCCTCCTTGTGTTCTTTGGTTTCTTTATTACTCCTTAATTCATTCATGGGTTCAATATGGCATAACCTGTTTTGATGGGACTTATCTGAATACCCTTAACCTTTTATTTTGCTTCAAACATTATTCACTAGGATTGTCTTATGTAAACATCATCGGCCACCATCTTTTTCTCTTTTCCTCGATTCTATGGTTATGCCATTTAGGTATGTTTATGTCTACAAAGCTCTTAATATGCTTTATATTAGAAATAAGAATGCAGGTGGTAGTCAATGTAGCTTCGGTCTAAGGTGAGGTACTATTAGACCTCCTCGAGCAAATTCTACTAGGTTTCAGAAATTTTATCTCTTTTTAGCTCCTAGATTTTACAAACTTCAGCTTCAAGCTTTAAAAATTATTGTTACTTTTCATTCATTCCTGAGCAAAGACTGATTTCTTACTTATAATTCAGTTGAAGTTGATAATTATTTTCCATTCTGACTGCTAATTATTTATCTGCTGTAATTGTCATCATTACCCCTTTTATTGTCTACGTTTAACTTTTTAAATATTATGTTGTACTGGATTATTGTATATATTTTACCTGTAATTGTTTTTATCTTATTTGATGCCAATATAACTACCGTGTTTACTCATCTCCTTCTGTAAGATTACCTTTCAGGAGTGGGTATTCATGGATCCTGTAATCTCCTTAGTTCAGGTATTAAGGATTTATATTTTATGCATATTTATACATTGAATAAAACTTGGAGCGATATTTTCAGTAATTAAATGTCAGAAGCATATTGATTATCGGAGACATCAAGCTATAGGGGAACAGTTTTCGAATTTTTCGAACATTTTATTTCGAAAATCCAAACTAAAATGAAAACATACTTATGTTAAAATGGATTGCAAAAATAGCCACTTTAAATGCATTTTTTAAATACATTGATTACACAACTCTTACTTACGCCATTCTTGAGATATTGCACGCTTTCTTTAAATCTAAAATGGAGAAAATCTTTTAAATTTTAATACGGTTACTGCTGTCAAATAATTAAATGCTTTCTAAGAAATTTTAACAAAACAAAATGCACACTTATTTAGTACTTATCATCATCAGTTATCGAGATATTATAGATTTACTGTTTCGCCCAGAGATCAAGATATATCTCAAAATAATGAAATGAGTTACATGAAATTTGGTATTCTTATTTTAATCGGTAGCAACAATAAGCCTATTTATTTTCAGCGGGTTCTAGTAATAAGAAAGCTCTAATTTGTTTTATTGTTTTCCCATAAATCGAGATCTTTTTTATATTGTAATGGAGTCGAAAATTCGAATTCGAGTTTTCGACGGATGAGCATTTTTCGAATTCTGAATTGGAGTCGAATGTTCCTGAGGTGTGTGTGTGTGTGTGTTGGTGTTCGTGTCTATGAGTATGTGGAAGCGATGTCTCCGGAACTAATAGAGCGTTTTGAAAATAAAGTAATGCTACGATTATTTCGCTGAGAAAGAAGTATAGTTTACGTAGTGCCTACGTAAGTATATGTAGTGCCTACGTAATTGCTTAGGGAAAGTCAGGTTCTGATCGCATCACAGAAAAACGTTTCAAGCATCCTTGAACTCGAATCGAATTTTTCGGAGATGATGTTTGTGTGTGTGTCTCACGAATGGTTGGATCGATTATAAAACCATTTGGTACGATTATTACAATCAGTGAATACTGGAACTCGATTGATTTTAAACGCGATCGAATATATAGTAGATCCTTTAATTTTCGAATGAATATTTTAAAAAATCATTCACAAAAATCTGGATCTTTAATAATGTTAAATAAATAATTATTTCTTATCATTTTCTTATGATTTCTAATCATTTCTTCTGTTAAATAAATAGTAATTTCTTATCATTTCCTTATGATTTCTAATAATTTCTTCTGTGAAATAAATAATCATTTGCCATTAAAAAACGAATAGCACCAACTTTAGAATGCTAGCACGAACCATTCTTGATATATGTCACGTTTTCATATTAATTACAGAAAAGTTACATAAAATTATAACAAGTAGCAAGCGTCTTTAAATGGATTGACGTTGGCGAGAAATTCTGAGAAATATCAGAAACTTAACGACTTCTTCAAAATAATGCCAAATTAACCAAAATGTAGTCAAATTATCAAAAATGATGCTTTAAAAACGTAAAAGACGGCAAAAATTCAATATTTTCTAATGATTAAAATCATTTACTATAATTGTCAAGTTAGATTTGTGTGAAATATAAATTAATTGGGTTCTTCGAAATAGTTTTCATGTTGTCATACAGAACAGCGCCAAGTGATAATGTACAATTCAACGTTAAAATCACTGTGTCACGAATCTTGTACATCATAAGTTTTCTGTGAAAGAGTTGAAGTCACTGCACTATGCAGGGAAAGTCATGTGCTGCTCACATCATATATTTTATTTTTTATAAAGACTTTATTTAAACAGAGGAAAAAAACGGAGCACAATTTTTCAGCTTCTATGCGCATTAATCTTATCTTGATACACTTCTGTCATCCAGATGTGCTTAATTCTTTGTAGCAACTCATTCTTCAAGAAACATTTTTAACATATTCGAGAAAATATTTTTATACGTAGTAAAATGGATATTTAAATAACACCTTCAAGGGTGTTTTGTGAATGATATATGTACATATTTACCAATAAATGCAAATATATGAAAATGTATACATTTTTGTGCTTTATTTATACATATAAATGATATCTATTCCCCTATTTTCTGTGACTCACCCAGATCGATTTGAGTAACGACACACGGTTATGAAAAAGATGTCAGCATTACTCTAGGATGCACTATTTCAGATTGCAGACAATGCATTCACACCTGTTTATGACATGTTAACAATGAAATAGCAGAAACCATAAGCAAACAAACAAAAAAACCCGCTGAAGCATTGGAATCTTTTTTATCATATTAGATGTACAAGAAATGTTTGCAGAAAATTATGTTGTCCATGAAAGAATCAGGCGGAAATCAAATTGCAGCATTATGAGGAAATCCAAAAGCGGAATTATGTGGAAATAAATTGGAGAAAATATTTTGAAATATTTGTATCTAAACCGCTCTAAACCGCTAAAACCGCTCTTTATAATCCAGACATAGCTACTGTGGTGATAAAAAAAAAATTGTATCTCTCACATATTTCCATGACTTTGATAGAGAAAAAGGACAGTAACATATTTAAAGTGGCATTTAAAGTGCATTGATGTAACAATACATTGAAGAGGATGGTATGCACAAATATTATTTATTTAGAATTGTCTGTGTGAACTTTTCGGTATTAAGTATGTGACATACTTATTTTATTAAATATTTAATAAATAGAAATATGTTACATTCTTGTTTTATTAAATTTTAAATAATAAAGAGAAGTATGTGACATTTTTATTTTAAAAAATATTTAATAATAAACAAGAAAGATCAACCATGCTTAAAGCATTGATTATGAAACACTTTCCAACTTTAATGCAATTTTATTTAAACAAGTCTAAAATGCAATACATTCCTCGGTAATATTTTAAAACTTCTCACAATACTACATTAATTTATTATATTTGAAAACTTAAACCTTCATCGAAAAAAATGAACTTCATTCAAATGACGGCATTGAAATATAAATTGCCTGGTTTAAACATCTCTAAAATGTTATACATTCCTCGGTAATAATTTTAGAATTTTCATAATACTACGATAATTTATTATATTTGAAAACTTCATCGAAAACAACTGAAATTCATTCAAATGACGTCATAGAAAAAATAACACGCCTGGCTCTTTCTATAAAAGTAGCATTTCATTCATAAATAATTTCCCATTCATGTCATTCATCACAATACTATAATAATTTATTTTATTTAAAATTTAAGACCATGGAGCTGCAAGTAATTAAACTCTATGCGTAAAACTTCATCGAAAAGAATCGTCCTTCTCTTTGTAAAATCAATGAATATTTCATTCATATCAGCTATGTAGACTCCATGAACTAAATGATTTTGTGTTAAAGAAATACAGCAATTCTAATACAACTCATTCTACATATTTTGCTGTTTACATTTCACATAGGTAAAAAATAGGCTTCGTTGTAAAATAATCAAATTTGGATGAGCATTTAAACTAAAATATATTGTAATTGCGTTGTTTCAGTATGTAGTTGCACAGAATTTATGCAAAAATAAAGTGGTTTTAGGACGGATACAACACTCAATATGAATTAAAAAGAACTTTAAAAATCACGATTTTGAGACAAGATGGATGCCATATATCATTTTGAAGTGGGTCACGTGATCTTTTCATATCATGGTCACGTGATCGCTTCATATACGAGGTGTTATTATTATTTTAATTTTTATTTAAAAAACTACTGAATATATTTCGCTGAATTTTTTTTTTATATATTTTATGGAACAATTTGAATATTACCTAAAATTTTCGAAGCAATTTGTGAATTTTAAATCCGCTTAAAAAATGTTTGAAGAATTAGGTCCCATAGGAATGAACAAAGTCATAAACACTTTTCAACTTTGTTGTAAAGTGTTAACAAAATTATATGGCATTTTTATTTTATTAAATATGTAATAATAAATAGAAATATGTGACATTCCTATTTTATTAAATATTTAATAATAAAAAGAAATAAGCGATATTCTTATTTCAATAAATATATAATAATAAAGATAATTATGTGACATTCTTATTTTTTAAATATTTAATAATGCATAGAAATATCAAATGCATAGAACATTTAAGTCGATAAGAAAAAATCACATTTTTAACACTTTACAACATAGTTGAAAAGTGTTTATGACTTTGTTCATTCTGTCTATCTGTTCGCACGATACCTGCCGTAAAAATGACTTTATCAAAATGAAATTTTTGTATGGTGTTGAGACAGTCTGTGAGACATATGGGAATGTAAATGAATAATATCACCCAATTAGTTTTGGGTTAAACTCGGGTTGATAAAATGAAATACATTGAACCCTATGGAACTTGATTTTTCAAACATTTTTTAAGAGAATTAAAAATTCACAAATTGCTTCGAAAATTTTAGAAAATATTCAAATTATCCCATAAAATATATAAAAAAAATTTCAGAAAAATATGTTCGGTAGTCTTTTAAGAAAAAATTAAAATATTAATTGCACCCATATTATATGAAGAGATCACGTCACCCCCTTGAAAATAAAATATGGCATCCATCTTCTTGTTGTTGTTGTTGAGACCCAGACCGTCCGACCTACCAGAAAGATGTAAGGTAACTGTTTGGACGGCCGGGAAGTGCCCCCCCCAATTTAGACCGGAACCCAGTGGGGGAGGCATCCACAGGGACCGTACCCTCCTTCCCCTACCACCAACCTCTCGGAAGGACTTACGGACCCACATGTTTAACGTGATCGTACTCCGCATGAACACGGCGGCAGTTGTGGCAGCGTGCAAATCCAGCGCGCAAACCACCGGGCTTCCGCGCCCGAAGTGTGCCAACAACACGCGGTGCTCCCAGGTGGCCGCCCACTCAAGTACTAACGGCGCCCGATGCTGCTTGGCTTCGGTGATCTAACGAGAACCGGTGTTTTCAGCACGGTAGGGCCGTTGGCATGGCATCTATCTTGTGTCAAAATCGTGAATTTTAAAGTTTTTTTAAAATTTATATTTAGTGTTGCATCCGTCCTAAAACCGCTTTATTTTTATTTTTTTTTCTGTGCATCTATATACTGCGCTAACGTAATTACAATATTTTTGAGTTTAAATGATCATCCAACTTTGATTGTTTCTACAACGAAGCCTAATTTTCACGTATGGAAAATGTAAACACATCAAGTTGTAAGATGAGTTGTATAAGAATTGCTGAATTTCTTTAACACAAAATTATTTAGCTCTGGAGTCTGCAATATAGCTGATATGAATGAAGCATTGATTGATTTTACATAGAGAAGCAGACGATTCTATAGTATTGCTTTTTCGATAAAGTTTTAAGCATAGAGTTAGAAAGTACTTTTACCTCCATGGTTTTAAGTTTTTAAGTAAAATAAATTATTGTAGTATTGTGATAATTTTAAAAATATCACCTATGAATGAAAGGAATGGAAAAAAGTTTATCAATGAAATATTCACAACTTTTATATAGAGAGCCAGGCGATTTATATCTCGATGACTTTATTTGAATAAAGTTAATTTTTTTCGATGAAGTTTTGAAATATAATAAATTATTGTAGTATTGCGATAATTTTAAAAATATCACCGCTGAATGTATCGCATTCTAGAGATATTCAAATAAAATTGCATTTCAGTTGAAAAGTGTTTTATAATCAATGCTTTATGCATGATTAATCTTTCTTGTTATTAAACATTTAATAATAAACAGAATTATGACATATTCTTGTTTTATTAAATATTTAAGAATAAAGCGCATCTGTTCACATTAATCTTATTTTGAACCACTTCTGTCATCCACATATTTATTAAAATATGTGACATTCTTATTTTGATAAATATTTAATAATGAATAGAAATATGAGACATTCTTATTTTATTAAATACTTAATAATAAATAGAAATATGTGACATTCTTATTTTATTAAATATTTAAGAAAAAAATATATATGTGGTATTCTTATTTTATTAAATATTTAATAATAAATCGAAATATGTGGCATTCTTATTTTAATAAATATTTACTAATAAATAATAATATGTGATATTATTATTTTATTACATATTTAACAATAAAAATAAATATGGCACATTCTCATTTTATTAAATATTTAATAATAAAAAGAAATATGTGACATTCGTCTTTTAATAAATATTTAATAATAGATAAAAATATATGACATTCTTATTAAATATTTAATAATAAAGAGAAATATGTAACATTCTTATTTTAATAAATATTTAATAATAAATAGAAATATCTGACATTCTTATTTTATGTACATAGAAATATGTGGCATTTTTATTTTATTAAATATTTTATTAAAATGAAATATGACACATTCTTATTTTATTAAACATTTAATATAGAGAAATATGAGACATTCTCATTTTTAATACATATTTAATAACAAATAGAAATATGCAATATTCTTATTTTATTATATATTTAATAATAAACAGGAATATGGGAAATTTTTATTTTCCTAAATATTTGATAATAATAACAAATATGTGATATTCTTATTTTATTAAATATTTAATAATGAAATGAAATATGTGACATTCTTATTTTAGTATATATTTAATAACAAATAGAAAGATGTGACATTCTTATTTTATTAAATATTTAATAATAAATATAATCATATGACATTCTTATTTTATATAATATTTAATAATAAAGAGTTTCTCATATTTAAAAGTAATATTTTGTTAAATTTTTGAGTTGATATGGAGTCTTTGAGATGATATTTTGCCTAACGTCTCATAATATTATGTAGCGGGAAATGATGCTTGAAATTTTCATATAAGGGTCAATGTACTAAAAATATTGTGCGACATTTGGGTTTATTACGCTATATTAAATATTTATTGAAAAAATGCTGCATTTTTCGGAGTGCTGTAATATTTTTAACACCATTGTATAAAAACTCCGATATGCACAACACGCATCTAAGCGCATCGAAGCCGGTAGCATGGTTACGAAACAACAAAGCAAAATTTTATCTTTAATTATTAATATAAGTCAAAATATTCCATTCTATAGCTTTCGTTGTCTATCGTTGTGTCCGCCGGAGGCCCAAATTTTTGTAGTATCAGCGAATTTAGGTTTTCATAGCCGCAATCCCACTGGTTTAGCTCTTAAGCTCGGCATAATAAAAATAATAATATTGATAATAGTTTCGACTACAAGGTAGAACCTAACAGAACCAATTTTTAATTAAGACAAATATTTGCAACTCTAGCTCCATACATTCCCTAGTAGTATGCCGATATTGGCCCAATTTTTGCAGCCAATATGAAAAAAATGGACATTTTGACAACATTGGCTTTCCAATTATAGCCAATATTTGCATGTAATTTATAGCCAATATTAGCATGTAATGTATAGCTAATATTAGCAGGTAATTTATAGTCAATATAGCTAGAAGTGACTGATATATATTCCAAATGGGATATATTTCCAATGTAACTCCAATGTTGGCGTAATATTGTAATGCCAATATCTAGCCAATGTTTCTCCAAGATTGGCACTACATTAAAAATAGTTCCAATGAAACGTCCAGATATACAACTTTAGCCCAATATTGGACCGATATTGGTATTCTTCTACGGTTGTAAACAAAACTATATTTTGTGAAAAAAGTTAAATTAACGTTTTTGTGAGTGTAAGAATCCCCGTCTTTCACAGATTAAAATACTAGTTTGGTATAATTTTGAATGCCAATTGGAAATGAAAAAGAAATCGGATTTTTTTAATATACCTGGCATTATTTATTTACCTCAATACTTTTTATGATGACAAGTTTTGCAAAGCTAAACAGCGTGTCCCAAGGTTGTTTTTGATGGGACCCCAATTTATCAATGACATTTTTATTATCTTCGTTTTAAAGTGTATATGAATGAGTAAAATACAGTGATATAAAGTAAGTATAATGATGAGTAAAATACAGTGTATATGAATGAGTAAAATACCTCCAATAGCGGTCACCTCTGAATAAAGACATAAATACCAAATTTTTAACAACATTTTTAACAAACAATGGGAGGTTTTTTCATCATATTTTTTCCCCAGAATATTGGAATAAAACTGACGAAAAGTTTTATGTAAAAACTAATTCATGCATATGCATTATTTCGATGTATAATAAATCGTAATTATTTGAAAGCAAGCACAATATGTTTGCAATTTTAATTCTTATGTTTAGTAAGTAATAATCTGAAGTGCGTATGTAAGGATGCATTTAATTTATGCACACACTTTACGTTTATACAGGTGGTAACTCGAAACAACGGTCACCTAAAAACAACATGAGTAGTCCGATGTATGCCCGTTGTTTAGAGGTTTAGCTATATATCATATTACAGATATTCCTGGCGTTTCTCGCAATTCAAAGTAGTATGTGCAAATTCTAGTAGTATTAAATGGTATTACTAATAAAGTGTGTTGAAATATTTAACTTAATTTCTCTAAAAGAGGAAAATAAAAATTTCTGTTCTTGTTATAAGAAATTATTAGCACGAAAATCTCAAAAAAGAAAGAAATAATAATAATAATAATAATGAAACACCCTGGTCCCGTTTTTAAACAAATTTACAAGAATATGAAGTTTGCTCAACATATGCCAAAATGTAGCTGATAAAATGGTAACAAAAAATATAGTGACAAATGTTATCTTATTGCAACAATATAAAATAAAAATAGAAGATATATGATATTTTAAATTTTATTTTCCAAACTAAAAGACAGCCTTTAAATTAGATATATACTAGCAGATATACCCGTCGTTGTTCGTGATTTAAAATGTACAGATTATAGTAGCATTCTAAATGATATTGTCCGCTTTATGAAAATATTTAATTTAATTCCCCTAAAGGAGATGCATAAGAATTCCTGTTCTCGCTATATAAAATTATCTGCGCAAGCAATCTGAAGAATAAAACAGTCTGTTACCGCTTGTGAATCAATTTACAAAAATGGTAGTTTGATCAACATAAACTAAAATTAAAAAAGTGGTAATTAAAGTCATAACTGGGCCACATTTATCCCATTGCAACAATCGGTTAAATATAATAGAAACAAAATCTGATGTGAGTATAAGAGAAACGAGAGTTCAAGCCCCTCCTGCCGGTGAGTCATGAGGAGGGTGTATGAGGAGGAAGTGATAACGGAATGAGAGAATCTTATCATATGATATTTGGACCGATGACGTAATGAGGGAATTTTAGGACGAGTGATTTGTACATTGAATCGATGAGGAGGGAGTATTGGGAAATATTTGAGTAGTTAATCTGGACTGATAAAGCGATAGATAATTTGGGCGAGTGAGTTGAACTTTGGACGATGATGGACGAGGGCACTAGGACTTTGGACAATGATGTCATGAGGTAACCTTGAACTTTGAGTTGTCACGCGAATCTGAAAGAATATTTGAAACCCAAAGAAGATTTGAGGGGCGCCATCGGGATTTTTTTAAAGTTCTGAATTTAAAAGGTAACATTGTCTGGGAACGAGCTGGATTCGAACTGAAGACCAGCAGATTGGTAGCGAAGCGCGCTATCCACTACGCTATGATGAGTTAATAAAACTGTAACAATGACAGATATCTTTAGTGGGGAATTTGAATGGGGTAATGTTTTCGGTGCAATGGATAGGAATACCTATAAATATGAAAGAGTGTTATTAAAATGATAAGTATTTTGTGAAAATGTTTTTTTAATACATTAATTTTACCAAAGGTTCGTTGAACTATGGGGTATGTTACAGGGGGGCTAAAATTTAATTATGAAGTGAATGGATTGATACTGAGCGAATTTTTCGGAGGTGTTAATTGTTTTAATGAAACACTTATGGCTGAATGTGAAAATATGAATATTAAATAAACAAGAAAGTGTCTTTTCAGTACTATCACAACTTGATATTCCAAGGGGTTTAAAACTTTAAAATTTCATTATTTATTTAGTGAATGGATCGATACTGAGTGAATTTTCGTGAATCTTTTCAATATTTAAATGAAATTTAGCAAATTGCGTGGTATTTACTGAATGTTTGGGAAATTAAGTGTACGTTTTTAGTGTTACAAGGAGTTTAAGACCCTATAATTTTATTATTGCAGTGAATTGAAAATAATCTGCATAACAAAAAAAAAATTCAATAAACCAGAACGAGTCTTTTCAAACCTATCACAACTTAGCATTCGATATTCCATGGGGCCTCAAAAATTTCATCATTTTTTATTGAAATGCATGATATTTTCTGAACGAATGGGAAATTAAAGGTCCTTTTTTAATGAAGTTATTTCTTTTAATTGTATTCATTAAAATGAAATGAAACAGTTATTTTTTTTTAATTGTTTATCTAAAGAATATCATTAACAAAAGAAATATAAAATGAACTTGCAACAACTTGTTATTTCAAGGCGAATCCTCTAATTTTAGGTTTCAGCGTATTGCAAGATATCTACTGAACAAATTATTGGGAAAACTATTCAATATTTAAATGCATTTAGCAAATTACACGAGTATATTTTCCATTAGGAATTGCTTGTTACGCATTAGAAGTTGTATGTTACCCATTAGAAATTACCCATTAGAAACAAACTTTACAAAAACTAACAAACGTAATTTTCGAAGTTTAAAAAACATCATGTATGCTATTTTTTCCTATGGGAAATAAGATACGTCTTCACAAGTGAGCTATTTTCGATCAAAATTTAACAAATATGTGTTTCCAACTATCAAAATTTAACAAATGCATGTTTTGAAAACTGCAAATACTTACTTACATACCCAATCTTATTTAACGATGTAACATTAGGTATAGGATCATCAGTAATGGTAGATGTAGCATCTCCAATATTATAGTTAAAGAAGCCATATTAATACACAATAGGAGAGACCACTAAAACCGCAACCTAACGACATGAAATTCTCGTCTAGAATGATCAAATTGTTCTTTGAAAGCTACCCATATCCCCTCCATACCAATCTCTAAAGGAAAAAATAGTTCTTGCAATATCCATACGCCAAGGTTGTAACAAGGTCATCCATTAAACGCACTCATCTCTAAGGAAAAAAAAATAGTTTTTGGAATACCCCTCCGCCGAGATTATATCAACCGTTACCGTTAAACTGCGTATAAGTTATCATAATTAAATACACTGATTCTATTAATATACACATCCTATTCATAATCTTAATCAATGGTATCCTTTTAATAATCGTAATTGATACATTAAATAGATCCTCGTAAGGTTAAAACTCATTAAGGTACATTAAAACCCCATCACATAAAGCTTGTAAGGTAGCTTGTAAGGAAATAATTCCCCTCCACCCTTTAAAAATTCACTAAGCATAGTAGCAAACCCCATATTTTTAAAAAGTTAACTGCGAATCGGAGTATTTTTCAAATATGAGTACACTACATGAAACATTTTTTGAAACTCGAACACTGGAATAAACATGTCTGTCATGTAAAAATTTAACGAATGTAAGTTTTCAACTATAAAAAACATCGTAAATGTAACTTTCCAACACTTCAAAAACCAACAAATGCGATTTTGTACTTAGTGAATTACTATTATTTTTTAAATTCAATTAACGTGGCAACAACAGATCGAGATCCAGTGGCCACACATGCCTCCATGCCTTAATCGGGATTCGAACCCGAGCCCTCTCGGCAGCAGCCGAACACGCTACCCACTACACCACCTAGGCGGCACAAATTTAACACAAGTCATTGTACATCGAGTAAAATTTAACACATATAACTCTTTAAGGGGACGGAAACACCTAATGAGACGGATGTGTGATACATATGGCCAGCCCCAAAACGGTAGAATTTAATGCAGGGTAGTTTTTAAAGACGAGACTTTAAAAAATTTTTTGGAAAAGTTTTGATATCAGATTGCGAGACATTGTTGACATACAAATAGGGATGCCGTGATTTCGTGGCTGTAGATGCATCATAAAATCATTCAATTCTTAACGAACAGAGGCAAACCACCAATGGATCTGATTTCTTTTAATAGGGAAAGAATTATAGTATTTTTAACATTGTACTTAAATGAAAGTATAGCAAATGCTAACCATCGTAGAGAGAGAAGTATAAGCACATTTTAACGTGCCTATTTAAACAAAGTGTGGAAAAATGACAAGACAAAACTGAAATCTACGACAAAATTTTCGCTTCTTACAGAATGAATCCCAATTTATGTAGATTTTTAGGAAACTAGGGTTGAATTTTCAGTGATTCTTAGAGTTTCAAACCTCACATCCTTTATGAATCTTCATATTTTTAGTGAATGGAACATAACTTAGAATTTAGTTTTAATGAATAAGGGTATATAATTTCAGAATTTTAACATTGAACATAAATTTTATGAATTGAACTCTGTAAAGTGTAAATGTCTTTAATTACGAAACTCACACTGTAGACATTTGATACGATTCGAATAAATTTGTTTTCAAATTTTATTTTTTATATGTTTTTTAAAAAGCGATATTACTAAATGTAATACATATGAATGTATTGATACGTAACCCACGAGCATATAGCATTTTTAAATAGCACACTAAAATGAGTCGATAAAAGAAATAAGGAGTTCAGTTTTGAAAGATAAAAAAATTTAATGAATTTTTATTCTTTATAAAATACACATTAACCCTTATTTGTTGTACATTTCAGCAAATAACTTAAAATAATATTCTTATCGCACATTCATAGTTCTCTGATTTGAATGACTTGAAAAAAATTCGCTCATACCAGTAAAAGATTCCTTTCCCACGCAGCAAAACTTTCTTTGCTATGTTATTAATGCCAAGATTTAGAAGTACTTGTTCATGAACACTGTTGTACATTTCTGATGGAGTACTGTGAACACATTCATGGTAGCTTTGATCTTCAATTTAAGCAACACAACCAACACATTTGAAAAGTTTTCTTACATGACACATTACACTGTCATGAATACAAGAGATTAGACAGATGATTGAATGCAAATTTTTTGTCACAGATAGTTGATGGTTGAAATGTTATACTGTCTTTTATAGCAGATTTCTTTAAAACTTTAATAATTTTAACTTTTTTTTATTCAATTACGTAAAAGGTGACAAGCTGTACTTATTTTTTTACAAACTTTTGCAAACTTTCGCGGAACCTCTCCGTAGAATGGACTCCGTGGACGAAACTGGACTCCGTGGAACGTTGGTTGGGAATCACTGGCTTAGAAGCTGAGATGGATCGAATGAGACTAAGATTGTAGCTAAAATGGGAGTATTCAATAATTATGTAAAGTTGGTCTGAATTTTTTATTATCTCTTCAACGTCGCCCGTAATTCGAAATTTCGAATTTTAAACATTTCTCGTAATCTCGGAGCTGAGACGGATCGAATGACACAAAAACGAAGATTCTAGCTATTGTGGAAGTGTTCGATAATTTTAATACATTAACCACTCACTCACTTAGTCAGCCAGCTCAGTGCATATTATATAGGTAGATTTAGGATCTATACTAAGTTAGTTCTCAAAGAGTAATGTGCTACGGCAAGATATCACTACAGTACTTAATGACAATGGAGTTATTGGGCAACTTAAATTATAGTCAAAACAGCGTTCATTTTTCGATCGGGTTAAATTACGTGTGCATAGGCGGGACTTCTTGGCCGGAAGGGGGGGGGGGTTGCGAATGAAAATTTAGGGGGTGGAGCAAGTTTTCTATTTGACCTATATAAATATATCTAAATACTGTCACATAAATAGAAACTAAGTAAATTTAAAATGTTTCCGGGGAGGGGCAAATAATCGTCTCTGGGTCTGAAAGAAACACTGAGGTGTACGTTTAAAGTATTAAAATCAATACGCAAAAATTTGAATTAAAACTTTTATATTCATTCAAAATATCGGCATTTTTAATTTACAAAAGTATTTTCCTCCGTCGAAGTTGTTGCTGTGTTGCAATTCTGATATTCGTTGTATATTATTAAATTGTTGAACTAATTCTGTCCCAGCAGTAACGTTTAACACATAAATGAATGAAGCCATTCCATTAACTCTGCTTTCAAAAAAGAACGCAGCTTTAAAGCTAGTTTCTTAAACTATGTTCTTTTGCAGTTTCTACTCAGAAACAGTTTTGTTAAATTATCTTGCCTACGAGTTAATTAAATTGAAATCCGGCGAAAATCAAATTATCCCAGTGCCTTAAATACTCTCCCCGTTTTTCAAGAGTACAAAATGAGAGGGAGAAGCAAATAGCTATTTTCTATGGGCTTTGTCGTAGCTTTTTTTCAGTTTCAAAGGTCAATTTTCTAACGATTTCAATGATAAATCATATTCTAAGTGGAATCATCCAGACGTAAAATTGATTGCTCTCTCTTCCATCATGGATATCTCTAGAGTAATAGTGGTACATTGAAATAAAAAGGTTTAAGTTCTTGAATAGAGCCGTAGGTGTTGCTACTTTTGAATAAATACAATTTTACCGATTTTCAACCATTGGTTTAAATATTTTTATTTCATTAATTGACATGTAAGGTAACTAATATATGACCCATTCCAAGTCCAGAAATATACTATCCAAAAATCTTATATAATGAAGTAAAGGGAGAATTTAAAAGTCGAAATTCAGCCGAGTTTTAGCCATTTCTAAATCTAATTTACCGAGCAGATGATTCTAATTGAATGTGAGCACTTTCTTTTGTATGTGATCTGTGAACGATACTGGAGAATTTCGGTCTAAACTTTTAATGGTGCAAAATTTGCCATTTTCGAATTTCGAGAAATTAAAAGATAAATTTTCTATTTTTGGAATATTCAATTATTTTAATAATATAAGCGTGTTTCGAAAATTTGACTCAAATTGGACATAAACTTTCGAAGATAGCATATAAAATTCATTTTTCTTTCTCCAAAAGAACTTCTGAAAGAAACTTCCTTCGGAACTTCTTTTAGAACTTCTTTTAAAAATAAAAGACCTTCTTTACTTTATTGAAGAATGTTTTTATTAGGGAATTGTAATCAGATTATGAGGTATTGTAACCTATATTTAAAATATTTTATTTAATTTCGTTATTACCGTTGTGTGTCTGTTTCAAATTCTTTGATGGCATTTTTAACATACTTTCCTACACAATAGAGAGCTAGCTGTAATTTGGTACAGAGCTTTATATATATATATATATATATATATATATATATATATATATATATATATATGCAGGGTGTCCAGTACCATCGGTGCCCGATGAATATTTCCTCAACCGTTAGTTACTTGCAATTGCAAAAATGTTTTAAATTTTAAAATCTATTATCTTAGAAACAGTTTAAATCAATAAATGTATTTCTAAAAGAAATACGAAATATAAATTTTTATACGAGCCCCCCACCCCCGTCCTACCCGTTATATTTAGGAAAATTATCCTCATACAATTTCATGCAAAATAAAAAAAATCATCCTTTTACGACCAAAATTCACCGAGTTATATCTGCTTAAAGTTTGAGCACTTTTTGTGCTGAGAAATAGGGGTTATATACAAAGTAATTGGAGAGACAACTACTCCCTAGCAATTTTATTATTTTTTGCAGCAATTACATTACTCTAAACAATAAAGTTGTAATTATTTGTAACACATAAAAAAATAACAAAAATATTCGATAAAAAGATTTGCTTCATTCTCGACGGTATGTTAGCAAATGCAATCGAACGCAGCAACAATGCAGTAGAACAATGCAATAGACGCAGCTCACCGAGTTATGTAAATCATACGAAATGCGCAGCTGACCCGCGCAAGTTGGGTGAGATATAAGGAAAGGAACTTGCTGAATCGGCAATAGTCACGCAGCCCTGTCTGCCACGGAAATCGTTTTGCAATTTTTTTTGTCTCAGAGGAAACGTGTTATAGCAGAGTAAATGGCTGACAGGGAATGGGCATCCATCTCTCAGGGCACCATCCGCACGCTCATTGACTCTGTACCTAGACGTGTTGCTGCCTGTATCGCCGCCCGCGATGGTCCTACAACCTACTGATCAGACGGTATTATCGCTCAGTGTATAGGTATATCATGTTGCAATAAACTTCACTTATTGTTTGTTGCTGTCTCTCTCTGTTTGTCGATTTTCATCACTTTTTGTCCACTCCTTCTTGGTGTCTTATTTTCACTGTCACGTAATGTGTGTGTTTATATATATATATATATATATATATATATAAAGAAAGTGTATAAAGGCATGCAGAGTCTCTGGGAGCGTTTTCATGAAGTCAAAGCTAGCTTCTAACCAGAAAATAGGGGTCGCAATTCCCCTTGACCTTTCTGCAACCCTGTAAACACAATCAATCCATCTATATATTTTCTTTTTTCATTTTAAATCTTATATATATATATATATATATATATATATATATATTCGTTATTAATTGCTCATTGCTAGTTAAAATGGGACATGTGCAGAATTTTCTCAGGTATAATATTTTTATATTCCTATTTTATGTTTTAATATTTTAGCTTGTAGACCAAGTAGAAGAAGTTCATAGATATTATCTATCTCCTTCTTCAGAAACAAGCCTTTTATGTTCATTTTGAGTAGATACTTGGACCTGAAGACGAATCTGATCAAAATGAATTATTTTTTAAGCATAGTGCTTTTCCACGTGTTTGACTTTAATGCTTGGTTTCTATCTGTTTTTCAATATTCGACATCTCACCATTGGTATATGTTGATTACATTTAAATTCATGACTGGATATATGCATTTTATTCTCCTCTTGATTGATGAATCTCTATCAACTTTTTACGTAGTTATCTCATATTTTAAGTTATGGTTATAAGAGTTTTAACTTATATCTAATTTATCATTGGAATATCATATAATATTCTTATTATATATACATATATATATACATTGTATATATATATATATATATATATATATATATATATATATATATATTATATATATATATATATATATATATATATATATATACATATATATATATATACGAGTATATATATATATATACATCCATTATATATACATATATATATACATATATATATATGTGTGTGTGTGTGTGAGTGATTACAGTGAAAGTGATTAATCGGTCATTATGCATAAACATCGGTTATTATGCATAATCACCAATGGTATTGGTAAGGTTGATTTCACTCAATTTCTCACTTTTTCCCGCGATTATGCATAATTCCCAAATGAAGTTGGTAAATTTGATAAATATGACAAAATTTCTCACTTTTACCAGCGATTATGTATAGTTCTTAAATGAATTTGATAAATTTGAAAAATATTGCTGAATGTCTTGCTTTAAAGTGATTTTTGCCTAATTTCCAAAATATAGTTCATAAATTTAATAAACATCATGATATTTCCCACATTTTGTGGTTTTAAAAAAGTAACTTATGGATTTAGACAAATTTTAATATAATGAATCAAAAATATGTTTTTTGTTTTATTAATATTATAACTATTTAATGAATATAAGGAACCATAAAAATATGTTTCAGCTTAATATTAGAATTATGTGTACAAAAATTTAAAATTTGTTGATAAAAATACAATAATAATTTTTAATAATCTTTAATAATTCCCTAAATATTCTTACTGCTTATTCAAACATTTGAAACTATTATGACATTTTGAGTTACATAATTTTTCATTTTTCATGCATTTTATTTGGTTCAATTACATGAGCACTTTTTCTTCACATAAGCACCTTTAGTGTATGAAAGGGATTTCAGTGCCTCTAGCGGATAATTTAAAATGTTAGGGTAATGCACTCGGCATCAAAGAGAGGTAGATGAAGAAAAACTAAAGATAACGTTGTAAGGTATTATCTAATTTTTAGAAATATGCAGCAGGAAAGCACAAAAAGTGTATATACCGTAGCAATAAATACAGGTCAAACTCCATACATCGGACGAGTTGTGCACTATTAGGGTTTGCAAGAAGTACGTCATTTCTCATATTCCGTTCTACATGTGCTCTATTTTATCTTACAGATGGGTGCTACTAAACTGGCATTATTTTCTACTGGAATAGTTCGGCAGTTATATAGTAGTTGAATAGTTCGGCAGTTATATAGTAGTTGAATAGTTTGGCAGTTATAGAGTAGTTGAATAGTTCGGCAGTTATATAGTAGTTGAATAATTCGGCAGTTATATAGTAGTTGAATAGTTCGGCTGTTATATAGCAGTTGAATAGTTCGACAGTTATATATAGTTGAATAGTTCGGCAGTTCATGAATAATTAGGCATTTAACAGTATTGTTGGCATCTAGAGATCTATTAAATATGACTGGTTTTTATTGCCTTCCGTATACGTGTTTTATCCCTTTCTGGTGTTGATTCCTTTTAATTAGACAATGTTTTACAACTTTGTGATTGACTTTTGTCGTTGCCGAGTTCGTTATCATGATTTTTTTATTCTTCGCTAGGGTTGCTGCAATCACTTTTATTCGATCGGACATGGTCACTTTACTATAGATAGATCTAACGTGCACAAGTTTAGACCTTTGCCTACAAAGTTATTGGGGTGCCTTATTGAGTACTTAAGATATTTCCTAGGAACCACATGTATGCAATTAGACTTATCACATATGTGGCGTGGCTCCGCTGAAAAAACTTACTGTTAAACATTGGCCGATGATCGTATTTACGCCACAACATATACTTGCGTATAAATCAAACCTACAACATATTTTTAAAGAGGAAAATTGACATGCGCACATGTAGACATACCGATTTCTTAAAGTAGACGTAATAGGAGGTGGTGACTGTCATGGAACACTGCTCTCCAGATTGTCACATCATGTGTGATGAACGTGTGCTGCTCGACAACTGAGCTGGATTGGAGAATTGACTTGAACTTCCCCATGCACAAATGCAATGGTCATATTTTCTCAGAAAGAAGCGGTATTCAACGTTAAATACTACATGACGCCATTCGGAAGGCGCCATCCAGAATTTCTGGGCTCAACACCACTATAGACAAGAGGCCGGCATTGTAGTTCTGCTTCTGCAATGACCTCCCAATGGTACGTCTTGAAACTGCATGATGAGTAGTTAGTTCTACGTGTCTTTAGACAGGCCACACATTGAGGATTCAAGACGTACTGCATGTCTTGCACTGCGTCTTGCATGTTGCTCAAATATACACTAGAAACAGGTTTTCTCTTAGTTTTGCACCTTTAGTGCAGCGTGTAGCTATGTGTCTTTAGTGTGTGGATAATAGGTAGCGTCCATTGCTCGAAACGAACAGCATTTTGCATGATGCAGTGTACGTTTTCAATGTGTGGCCTGTCCTGCCTTAGATTATCCACAAGCTATCCATTGATGACTTTCTTACTGCTGGCACTATCAACGATCATCGAGGACATTTTCAAGGATTCCAAGGCGCCTGAGGAATAACCCTCGTATCCCCACATCGAAAGTAAAAAGCTCCATATAGCATTTTGGTTAGAGAATAGAATCATTCCTTTTAACTGGATGCAGGCTTCTGATTAGTCGAGCCGTACATCTCGCGAGGCATAATCATACAATACCTTGGACAATGGACGAAACTACTAAAAAGAGGCAAATGAGAAAGAGATAGAATCGTGAGGAGGAGATAGTTTGCTAGGGATAAAAGCACATCAGAAGAGAGGGCGGGTTCTTAGTACAAAATACGCGTGGATCAACTAGCCTCTTTCCAACACGGCAGTCAACGAGATATGGAGTTAAAGTTAGCTTGCAATGCTGCTGATAGACAGCACTGCAGCGTCATCTCATCTCTATTCCTAACTTTGAGTTAGTCTGGCAGAAACAGATACCGTAGTCGAACTCTTTTCACTCGTGGCTCGAAAGTTCGTCCCTGGACCGAAATTATATGTGCGGCAGACGTTTCCTGGACGCCAGTCGCAGGTCATTACCGAGTATGCTCGTCTGTACCCACAGATACCAACACCATCTTACTGCACCCTCTGCAACCAAAGTAATAGTCGACATGTCGAGTTTTCGCTATCCTCCTTTCTTGAAGCCTACGAGCCTAGGCTATTACTTGAAGCCAACGAGCCTAGGCTATTACTTGAAGCCTAAGAGCCTAGGCTATTATTTGAAGCCTAGCGAATTCGCTCAGCTGCTCGAGGCATTGCCGGTTATATCGTCGAGCTATCTACACTAGCTACTAAAGGCAATGGAATCACAATAATCGGGTTTGTTCCAGTGGATCTGAACAATGCTCTTTAAATGAGTCCCAGGAGAACTCGTCGAAAATTACGACTATTCCCATAACCATAACTAAGTACACAATATTATTTTAAAGAACTCTGTTAATGAATGATGATAATGATTTTGAGCAGGAAAAGTAAAAGATACTCCTCCATTCTAAATATGAAATTTTCCCACCACTATAAGATAACGTTAAATATAGTAATTTTTTATCGCCAAACTCAGAAAGCTAGTCAATAATAATCATAGTAACTGCAACCAGACAATAATGCATAAAAATATTCATTGTCTAAACTTAGAAATGAAACAGTAATGATCCCAGAGTGGAACTTGCAAAGTTAAATCGACAAATCACACATTCGATTCAGTTGTCAGTGAGCCAAACCTGTTTTTACGATTAAACTGTTTTCGACATTGTTGTTTTCTCTATAGTGGATTGCGGCGGAGATGCCGTTGGTAAACTGGTTTTCTATATACTTGAATGGAACCAAGGTCTTTCACTACAAAGTCTTCAATTTATGTTTCGAAAATGATATTTCTTATGTGTCGTATATTTATGTGCAGACCTTCCTCGCATATCTGAATTCATAGAGACTCCAGTAGTATGAGCAGTGGCTTTATCCTGTTGAAACCATGCAATCTGAGAAATTTTATAGCTCCATGGCGACTAAATTGCATAGAATGGACAGCACGATTTGCGGGCTGTTCTTTCCTCCACTACTTCACAAAATCAAGCGTTTCTCTGCTGGACTCTAAAAATAGGAATAGCGTAGGATAAATGTGTGAAGCCATATTTTATAGAAGAAATATAACTAAAGCATAAAAAGCAATTTTTAATTTGAATTTCAGTAAAAACAAATTTTTAAACGACTTCTTATAGGTCAACAGCCTCAATGTTTGCATTGGTATTCGTCCAGAAATACTCAGCTTTTCGATGCATTAAAAATAGCTTCCATCTGAGTTCAAACGCATTTGAAATCTAAGTGAAATTTGACTAAAAAAAACCCTTTTACGCGTTCGTATTTGTAGGACCCAAATTTTATTTCTACTCTTCGATTGAAATTTCGTAATTTAAAAGGGTATAATTTATATTTTTACACAATATACTTCCTCATTTCAACCTCACGCACGTTTAAGGCATTTTAATTCTCTTTTATAAACTGAATAATTTTTCAACCTTTGATGGGAAAAAAAAGGCTTAAAGCATTGTGGGTTTTAACATAGAAAATCCCCACCTATAATAAAAATGTGACTTAAACCATTTATGCAAAAATTACTTAAATAGATAATACAAAAGGCAATGGGGATAAACGAATTCCTTGAAGCATATGAAGAGGTAGGTGGCAGTTCGAATTTATATTACTTTTGTGGTTGACTATAAAAAGTAAGGGAATTAAAAAGAACTTTCTAGATTATTTTGGGAATCTTAATCGCACATATAAGTAAATAAAATTAATGGGAAAGATTTATTTTTTTCTTTTTATTCCAGTTAATGTTAAAAGTGAAAGAACAATGCATACTTTGACATTGAGATATCTACTTAAATTAGAGTAAAAATTTGCATATATATTTCACGTGAACATGAGCTATCTACACTATTAAAATACCTCTGACCAAGCATGTTTGTTATTCACTCCAGGAATTTAAAGTGCGAAATATCGGTGTGAAAATTAGTGGTTTGTCCTAAATGGAAGATAAATCTTGAGATGTGCTAACATTCGGGAAACTAAAAAAATGATAATAGATTTTTAATTATTTGCAATTAACTAGCCGCATTTCTTCAGATGTTCCCTATTTTCTTTGTTTGCTAACGCAGATGTTAGGATCTCGAATGCATGTCTGCTTGCGGAAATCCAGATATCTGCTAGCTATTGATAAATTAGCTGTCAAAATAAAATGAAAATTCTAAATCTATCAATCGTTTAGTTAGTCTAATTTTTGAAATTTGAAATATTATTAATTATTAGCCATATTTAATTATTAGTAGTAACGTATTCAAACATATCTTGATAAAAATTCACTAAGTTAGAACTTTATCTTTAGTTAATTCGCGGACAATTTTTAGGTGGGAGAAAACGGTTGTAGGTTTGAGGAGTCTTGAATAATGGGATTTTTTTTTCATTTTATTAACACTTTACAACATAGTTGAAAAGTGTTTATGACTTTGTTCATTCTGAAAATGAAATTTTAGTATGTTGATGAAACGGTCTGTGGGGCATATGGGAATGTAAATAAATAATATCACCCAATTAGTTTTGGATTGAACCCGGGTTGAAAAAGTGAAATGCATTGAACAGTATAGGACCTAATTTTTTAAACATTTTTTAAGCGAATGAAAAATTCACAAATTGCTTCGAAAATTTTAGAAAATATTCAAATTATCCCATAAAATATATAAAAAAATTGCAACAAAATATGTTCAGTAGTTTTTCAAATAAAAATTAAAATAATAATGTCACCCATATAATATGAAGAGGTCACGTGATCCACTTCAGAATAAAATACGGCATCTATCTTGTGTCAAAATCGTGATTTTTGAAGTTCTTTTTAATTTATATTTAGTGTTGCATCCGCCCTAAAAACGCTTTATTTTTGCGTTTTTTCTGTGAATCCATATTCTGCGCCAATGTAGTTACAATATTTTTGAGTTTAAATGATCATTAAACTTTGATTATTTCTACAACGAAGCCTAACTTTAAGGAATGCAAAATGTAAACAAGTGACTGTAAGATGAGTTGTATAAGAATTGCTGAATTTTTTTCACCCAAAATTATTTGACACTGGAGTCTGGAATAAAAGTGTATGGATGAAATACTCATTGCTTTTTCATAGAGAGCCAGACGATTTATATTTTGATGACGTCATTTGAATAAAGTTTGAATGACGTTTTAAGCATGGAATTAGAACATACTCTTACTTGCATGGTTTTAATTTTCCACGTAAAATAAATTATTGTAGTTCTGTGATAGTTAAAATAATATCGCCGCTGAATGTATCGTATTTTGGAGATCTTTAAATAAAATTACAGTTAGATAGTGTTTTATAATCAATGCTTTATTCATGTTTGATCTTTCTTGTATTTATATTTAGTGTTGTATCGTGTTGCAAAAATCGTGATTTTTAAAGTTCCTTTACATTTATATTTAGTTAGCCCATTGGTTAGCACGCTGGAGTTGCACTCGGTAGGCCCGGGTTCGATTCCAGCCACTGCCAAAACTGCCGCCGTGTTCATGCGGAGTACGATCACGTTAAACATGTGGGTCCGAAAGTCCTTCCGAGAGGTTGGTGGTAGGGGAAGGAGGGTACGGTCCCTGTGGATGCCTCCCCCACTGGGTTCCGGTCTAAATTGGGTGGCACTTCCCGACCGTCCAAACAGTTACCTTACACCTTTCTGGTAGGTCGGACGGTCTGGGTTTCAACAACAACATTCATATTTAGTGTTGCATCCGTCCTAAATCCGCTTTATTTTTGCCTATTATCTGTGTTTCTAAATTCTGTGCTTACGCAATTACAATATTTTTTATTTTAAATGATCACTGAACTTTGATTATTTCTACAACGAAGCTTAATTTTAATGTATGCAAAATGTAAACAAAACAAGCGATTGTAAGATGAATTCGCTAAGAATTTCTGAATTTTTTAACGCAAAATTATTTACATTTGAAGTCTGAAATATAAGTAATATGAATGGAATATTCATTGATTTTACTTAAATAGAGAAGCAAGCGATTTTATAGCATTGCCTTTTTTGATGAAGTTTTAAGTTTCCAATTATTGTACTATGATAATTTTTAAAATATCATGGTTGAATATATCGTATTTTAGAGATGTTTAAATAAAATTGTATTTTAGTTGAAAAGTGTTTCATAATCAATGCCTTATGCATGATTAATATTTCTTGTTTTATTCTATTCTTGGGAAGGTACGTTTTCGGAATGGGTAAGCGATTTTATAAAAAAGCAAATGAATGAATTGGCTTTTTAAAATATCACCGTTGAATATATCGCATTTTAGAGATGTTTAAATAAAATTGCATTTCAGTTGGAAAGTGTTTCATAATCAATGCTTTGTGCTTGATTAATCTTTCTTGTTTTGTTTTATTCTTGGGGAGGTACGCTTTCGGTCTGGGTAAGCGATTTTTTTAAAAAGCAAATGAATGATATGACTGTTAATTACATTTCGCAGTTAGGTGCGGTTGTCTACGTTGATAAAAAGGAGTTAATTGTTTTTAATTAGTTCGCCGCATAAAAAGTGTGGAAAGAAAATATATTGTAGGCCACGTTTAAGTTCTTCAAAAAACATATCAATGAATTGGCTTTTAATTAAATTGTATAATGAGGAACTAAGTCATTCACGGAGTAAGGGACAAGTTGATTATATTGTTCCGATTTACGAAATCGTGGTGGCTATAGTTAGTCGTGACTTGCCGGCGTGTCGCAGCGGTTTATGCAATCGCGTATATCGGTGGCTATACAGTCAAGTGCATTGGGAAGGAAATTATGTTTTCGCTGAAGTTATTTTATTTTTCTTATGTCACAGGTTACGATAGCAAAGGAGAAAAGCTTGTATTTTCAGCTCTATCTTTCGGATTTCAGCAATTTTGGTGTCTATTGTTATCCATAACTGCTGAAAATAGTGATTGCAAGCTTCGGATACTACAGATAGTTACCCACATGTACATTATAAATACTAAACAAGCAAATAAACTTTTGCAGATATATTTCCCTCCAACAATTTGTTTATATTCAGATGTATTCTCTTTATAATAATATTTAACTTCATATAAACTTGCTGACTTTCATATAAACGGGAGTAAAAAACTTGCCTATGAGTGATTTGAAAATGTAAAGTTTATTTTCTAGAATAACTCCATCACTCGACCTTCTTACGCAATAAAATACGCAATGTGGTAGGATTAACACCCCGTTTGATTTTATAAAATCTCGGCTAGAGGCATGGGTGTATTTAGAGGGATCAGTGGGGTGCCAAAGCACCCTCCTGGAAAATTGTTAATTTAATGAAAAGCTAATATAAGAGAAGAAAAATAAGAAAAATGCTTTTTGGAATTTGAACAATCAACAACAACTGTGCGTTTTCTCCCATGTGTATATTAATGAAAACAATTTAAACTTATACCTAAATAGAAAAAATTAGATTATTGTATTTGGTATGTTTATGAATGTCTAATTTTTTAGTTTAGTTGCTCTGTCTGAAGGAAAGTTAGAATTCTGTCATGAAAGGGGGAAATTTTTTTAAAGATGGTACACACTAATTTTTAAAAATTAGTGCATACTAAATTTTAGCAGTACTATACACACTAATTTTTAAAATGTGATGTTCATACCATCTATTCAAATTTACTTTGTAGCAGTACATATTTCAAGGTTGATAGTAATCCCTAAATGTTGCATGCAATCAATTTTAGACCCCCCCCCCCCAACTGGAAAAATCCTGCATACGCCCATGGCTAGAGGACTCAAACCTTTGAACGTAATATAAGCTCTAAATCAGATGTTTCTAAGAAAATCTTAAAATATATCCTTATGTCATTTTTTAGAGTATTAGGGGGCACTGCACTCTGCTCGCTTCTCTCGCGCAAACTCCTTTGGAAGACTTCGCCTCCTACTTGCTGCGCTCGCAGAGTTTGCTTCATATCTATCTTTCCTAAAAATTCTACTTTCAAAAATCTCTTTTCTGTCCCTGCCTATTTTCCGCAGGAGGGAAAAGCAGGGATTTTTCTTAGCCCAGGGAATCCCAAAACTGTATTCCTTGATCACGAGCTCGCTTCGCGAGCTATTTCAAGCCAAACTAAAGTTTAAATCGATAAACGGTTTATTTCATCGTGTTACCCTATCATTTCTCTATAAATGTATCAAATTTCATATTTTTGTATGTTATAGTTTTTACGGTACGAGGCAGAGAAATCGCTAGACGTGCCGATACGAAAAAAATGTTCATTCAGAAGAGCAAAAAAAGTTAAATTTTTCAAAAACTGCATCGAAATTAAAAAAGGGGCTCCATTCTGCAAAAATTCACCCATGTAGATACCTGCCAGCAAAAATTCGCGGTCTTGTTATGGTTAGTCTATCCAGGACGCGAACTCGCAGCTCAAATATTTTGTTTTTGACTTTGACATTAAATATTTCTTAAACTACAATATATATCAAAAAACGGTTTATTTCAGCGTATTCCCTAAAGCAGCTTTTTTCTACAAGTGTACTGAATTTCATATTTTTATATGCAATTGTTTCGCGGTATGAAGTAAAGAATCTCGAGAAACGAGAAATTTGTCAAACAGCGGCGGCGGCGGCAGCTACATTTGTTTAATATAAAGAGATTATTTTTACATCAAAAACACATTCTGTTAGAATCGGGATTCGATTTAGGGTCTCCTAGAATGCGCCTTATTATTTTTCTATAGGTGCATAATTTCGATCGTATAAAGAATTCCCTTGAATTACCTTGCATTATCTCCAATCGAGTTTATTTCGAATGAGTTTTACCATTCAAGTTAAAGCACTATACATATGCTAAATGATATGTAGTTTTCTCCAACTTAATCTGAAAAATTCGTTACAAAAATGTATGTAGTAGGGCTAAACAATTTTGCCATAAATTTTCATGGTCACCCAAAGCCTTACCATTAGTTCGGTATACTCTATTTCAGTTTACACCTTGTTTAGCATATTCTTCTGAGAAAATTTTCGAAGGGGGAATTTACATGTCAACCACAAAATATGTGCAATATTTCATAGGGCTGTCTCTTTGACTTCTTTTTATTAAGAATATATTGAAGTGAAAGAGAAAAGTTAGGAATTTCAATGTTATCTAAATATTAATAATCCACTTGAATTCGAATAGAAATTGAATAAGTTTATCAATAATGCAATGCATAATTCAAATAGAAAATACTAATTTTTTGAATAGGATTGCTAAAATAATAAGTAACAAATTACTAAAATAGTACGTGAATGAGTAAGTTTCTTTGGGGTTCTTACTAGGGATGGTTACCTTGTGATTAGAACCTAGGGATGGTTACCCTGTAAAGTTGATCCTGTAATTATGGATTAAAAGGATCCTGGATTAAAAGGACAAAATCCTTGGATTTCGGGATTTAACTCAATTATTTTAATTTATGAAATATGTTCTTCTACAGTAACTGGTGGCTAAATTTGGTGTCATACTGTTGTTTTTATGAATTTTCTTCCTTGGAACATCCATTTCTCAAGAATTGCTATTGATAGTGCTCAGATAACTGATTTGGATTCAACATCAAATTTCGAAAGATAATAGTAGATCCAATAAGAATTCACACATTCAGTTTTTTTTCTATTTTTGGTTAAAAAGAATTTCCTCTTTTTAAACCTTTATTTCTCAAGATTGCCTATAGCTATAACTTAAATGATGACTTATATGAGAATTCTGCATTGAGTTCCGGAGGAGAGCGGGGACTCACTAAAGATGTTCACTCCTGGTTCAAAAGATTTCCTTAGAAAATCTATTTCTCAAGATAGGCCATAGATAGAGCTTACATGATGATTGCTATGGATTTAGCATTGAATTCTAGAGGGGATAGATGTCACTAATGATTTTTATATACCATTCTAGAGATATTATTTCTTAAGAATTCCTACGAAAATTCCCATGAATATCCTAAATAAGTATGCAAAAAGGAATAAACCTGCTTAATAGTAAAAGTGCACACCATTTGCCACCATATGAGGTTCTTTCCTAAATTTTTTGTGACAAAATTATTATAGAGGTCGGTGTCACCAGCTCTACCAGAACAGTATCTAAATTTAAAATATGTCTGATATCACATAGCATGTAATTAAATTTGGCTTTAAGTATAATCAGCTCATGCAAAATAAAGTTAAGAAATATTTTTAAATTTTGTATATATTTTTCTTCTTAATTCTTTTGTATGACTCATTTGAATGCGTTAATACAATCAATAGATGTATAATTTCAAATATTGTCCTATTTGATAACGATGCAACTTAGCCTGCAAAGACTGATAAAATAACACTCTGATACTTATCATAAAATAATTTTTATAGAAAACATTCCTTTGAATCATTTTCAAAAGTGAAAAACAGTGTTTGTTTTCGTTAAAGCTTATCTTTAAAACTTACAGTAGGTTAAATACATTTATTATTTATGCTGCTTTTATACATAAATTTAAAATACAATTTGTTCGATATTCGCTAATTATATTTTCCAGTATATATGTCAAAATACACATGCGCATTCCTCGTTTTTTATGAGCATGGTCAGTGTTAATTATAAATTCGAAAAATTGCCAAAGGATATTCCTCATTTTTTATGAGCATGGTCAATGTTTATTATAGTCTCGAAAAATTGCTCAAAAATATTACTCATTTTTTACGACCGTGGCCAGTGTTAATTGTAAACTCGAAAAAGTGGGAAAAAATATTTCACAATTTTTATGAGCAAGGTTAGGGCACATTACAAACTCGAAAACTTACCAAACATATTCTTCGTTTTTATGAGTGTGGTCAGTAATCGTTATAAAAGGCGAAAAATTTTTTGTGAAAAATATTTCTCGTTTTTTAATGGAAATGTTCATTTTTTTTCAAAAATTCTTTCCAGTATTTTATAGAGCTATTTAAACGCGATAGTACCGTTCAAATATCTGTAATATTTATCTACAAATAAATCAAAACTCCAGAGTTTAAAATAGGATTTTCTATGAAATTGTGAAAAATAGACTGTGGGCATTGTGAAAAACGACATGTGGGAATTGGGGAAAATGTCCGGGATTACAATGTCTAGTTCACACAAATGTATTATATTTCAAATAGTTTTAATATATTTTTCTTTCTGTGATAGTTTTAATTAAGGTGTACTTATTATGATCTCAAATCTTATAAATTATTTATCTCGTATAAATTATTCGTATATCTATCTGGTATAAATTATTCGAATATCTATCTGGCATAAATTATTCGTATATCTATCTGGTATAAATTATTCACAGTTGTTTATTATTCAATTTCGTTAATGTTTTGTGAATGTTTTAGTGACGCTTCATTTCTTTTTATGTCAATAATTATTAATTTGGCTAAATGGTCTTGATTAGACATGGGTGTAACATTCATGATTACTCTTACTGCAATAAAAATAATCAGTAACAAACGTGAATAATTCGACATGCCTTTGTTTGAAGTTGCTATACATTATTTTAAAGATCAGTTTAAGTTCTGAAGCTGGGAAATTTTATAGAACTGGCGAATTCAGATACATTATATACTTTTTATCTGTTGACTAATATTTAAGCTTGTCAAAGACAAGGAAACTAACATTCTTAATTTAGCAGCAACTTTCCTTTAATGCATTTTATTTTGTTTTATAATGTATGGCGCTTAGAATCGAAAATAGTCGTCTTATTCGAAAATTGAATCAGTTAGGTTCTGTCACGTGGTTGATACTATAAACATGTAAATTTTCAGCCTCTTAAGTAGTGCTGCAGATTACTATTCGTTACTGGCCAGTAGGTGAGTACTTTTCAGAATAGGCCGGTAAAAAAAAGAGCAAAACTCTATAAAACTGGCGAGTAAATATTTTCGTACCAGGCAAATTCTGATACTAACAAATCTAAATAATTCCACTATCTTTAACTTGCATTATTCAGACGTCACCATTTTCTATATAATTTGCGTACAGCACTGTACCGATAGAATTCATTTACTGCAGATATCAATAAATATTATATAAATATTTCTTACAGATATCGCTAAAACCTCTAATATGCAACCTTTCCCTTAGCACTTATTTCGTGGAGAACGAAGAACCTTGAGCTCTGTCTTGTCATCGCATTACCTGAGAAAAGGGTAAGATATCTATACGTATATTTTATACATCTCAATAAGAAACAGAAATGGCTAAATTCATGTTAAAAATATTTGGCTTGTAAAATATTTTTGGGCTGGTAAATTTTTGGGATCTACTGCACACTGGCCAGTAACCAAAATTCTTAATCTGGAGCTTTGTGCTAGGTCGAGCCTCTTTAGTGTCTGGATAGAATTTTCGATTCCTCATTCTGCCAGCCCCGGGGGAGAAATAAAAAATGCGGTACCATTATGTCCTGTCCCGTGGCCGATACCACAAGTGTGCAAAGATGCAGTCACCAAGGTGCTAGTTTAAGTTCCGTGGTCGAGACTATAAGTGCGAGAAAATTCAGCTTTCTAAGTCACCGCGGGGCTTTTGGAGGATCTGAAAAGACAAAAACATGTTATGCAAGTACTATATATACTTAATATAATCTAAACTACTCTCACTTGACGTATTAATCTCAAACATTAAATAATATCTACTGTTTATTATAAAATTTTAATGTTGCGTTTAATGAAAATTTTTAGTATGCTATGAGACTAATAAAATGCAATAACATAAAAAGCACTAATATTAAATTTAATATTTATGATACTATAGCATACAAACTTCAGCAGTAAAAGCTTTTTTTGTGTATGTGTGTTGGGGGGGCTTAAATTAAACAAATTAAAATATAATGCTTATATCTTCAATTGCTCTATTGATTTAACATACAAACTGTTTTAGTATGAGACATTAAGTGCTTTAGCTGAATTATTTTATTGTTGCGTTTAATGAACATTTTTAGTATGCTATGGGACTAATAAAATGCAATAATATAAAATGCAATAATATTTAATTTAATATTTACAATGCTATAGCATGCAAACCTCAGCAGTAAAAGCTTTTTGTGGAGGAAAACCCCTTAAATTAAATAAATTAAAACAAATTAAAATACATATAATATTTATATCTTAATTTGCTTTCAATTGCTCTACTGATTCAGCATGCAAACTGTTTTAGTGTTTTAGTACGAGACATTAAGTGCTCTAGCTGACCACATAGCAATGACCCATCTGGATCAAATGTTGAAAGAAGCTCTTTTGCAAGCCAATAGTTATTGGAAAATACTCTGTAACAAGAAGAATCGGTTTCTCAACTTAAATAAAATTTCAATTTTGACAATAGCTTTATTTAATTTTGACTTTATTCCCTTTAAAAGAGGATAGGAGAAACATTTTATATGGAAAATTTAATCTAATTATTCTGCAGCCCATCTGGCTTTTAAAAGTGATACGGACTGAAGTGAAACATTTTAAATCGAACAAATTATGGCAAAGGACATATGTTAGACTTGATGTAACGTGTTGAAATATAGAGGGTGTCCCAAAACCATTGACCTCGGCTTTTATTCCTTAAATTTTGATTTTAGACATATATAATAAATTACAAAGTTGAGTAAAAAAAAGGTGCAGAATTTTATGAAATCGATTAAAATTTTCAAGGGAATTAAATTTTAAGAGATGCAAAATTTAAATTTTTATACGGCCCCCGTACAAAAATATTTCTAATTAGTAAAATGTGCCCCATACACAAATAAGGTGATGTACAAAATTTCAACATTTTATCATAAAAAGTCCCAGGGACATGAAAAAACAAAAATACTGATTTGAACCACTTTTCGATTCATCGATATGGGTTTTCAGAGGGGAAAAATCATGTCGGCAGATTCCGTTTCAGGGGTCATACACAAATTACGAAAGAAAACAACGATTACATAAATAAATAATAATTTTGCTATTTATTGGTACAAAAGTATCTACACTCTGTAGAAAAGATAACTTTACACAAAGATTACAAAGCTTATTCAAAATGTTTTCCATAGATGCCAAAGATCCATTAAAGATAAAAGGCAGATATTATTTGCCTATGATGCATTTCTGCTTTGCGTCATTTGCACTCTTGCTGTAAACATTTACATTTTAATTTATGATTAAGCTCTCACCAACTTTGTTTAAACATATCTGTGGGACTTTTTATGATAAAATGCTGAAATTTTGCACATCACCTTATTAGTGTATGGGGCACATTTTACTGATTGGGAAATGTTTTTGCACGGGGACCGTATAAAAATTTAAATTTTGTATTTCTTCAAATTTAATCCCCTGAAAATTTTTATCGATTTCATAAAATTCTGTACCTTTTTGTATGCAACTTTGTAATTTATTATATATGTCTAAGATCAATATTTAAGGAATAAAAGCCGAGGTCAATGTTTTTGGGACACCCTGGTATATTGATCTACACTACCAAACAAGATATTTAATTTTATTAAAATTAATGTTGATGTTATCCGGATCGAACCAATTAAAGTTTCAGATTTTAATTTTTTTTTTGTCGTTGAAAGAGTAGATGAAAAATATCTGATGCTTCCAGCCAGCCAAAGATCTCTACCGATTGAAAAATTTGGATGTTATGACACGATCAATAGCAGCTCCCTTAGGTTGGTTACTTAGGCTTTTTGGTGATATCTATTAAAATAACATCAAAAAGTCAAATTATTTTGATAAGAAAATTTTTTTCATTTGCTCAATTATTTCGATATATATCGTGTCTCCCATGGAAGCCTGAAAATTTTAAAATCCTGAGAACGTCTTGTAATAACTACAAAAAAATTATGTTCATTTAATATTTGGAATTATCAAGCACACTGGTGACCAAAACTTAAGCATAGTCGCTGCATATGTGAATATTTTACGAACTAAAATTCGGAATGGAACTTGGTATGCATGTCTAAGATAATGCAAGTACAACAACAGAATACAAGAGAATGAAAATCATTTTATTCAGGAATTATGCATTAAAAAGAATACCAAAACGTGATTTATGGTTCGTAGAAAAACTGAAACAACTCTAGTACATGAGTATAATAAGGGATGTGGTCACCTCTTGAAGCCTCACATCGAATGTTCATGCTTTCTATGAAGTTGACCATGATATTTATGTGCTAAATGTCCCACTCTTGAAGTAGAGCCGTTTTTAGCTTTGGAATAGTCCTTGGTGGAGGCTGACGGGATGCAATTTGCTTGCCTAGTGCACCCCGCGTATGCTCAATGGGAGTCATATCTAAAGATTTCGATGGCCACTGCTTTCGTTTTACAGAAAATTATCGACCGGCTGAGAGAGGTGTTGAGCGCGTTTGAATATTAATTACGGACCTACAGTAACTCGAAAAGTCAAACATGGGGTTCCAGTATGTCGTCTCTGTATTCCTTAACTGTAACTGAACCTCTATTGAATATGTGGATCTTTGTGTGTCCGCTAAGCATTATGTCTGCGCATACCAAGATTCCACCCCCTCTAAATTGGCCCCTGTAAGTACTGTTAAGAGGATGGTAACGTGTTCTCTGTTCTCTCCCGACTAAAATCAATCTGAGAACTGAATACGGACTCATCAATGAACAGCACATTACCCCTCTGCTTTAGGAGCTCAGTTCATGTTCCCGACTCCACTGTAAACCCTAACGCCTAGTGCGCAAGGGTGAACCAGAGACAAACTGTTGGGCATCTCGAGAAAAGGCTGTGTCGCTGCCACTGGGCCTGGCTATCTGTCGGGCGTACGATCTTGATATAGCGACGACTGATTATCGGACCGTATACCTTCGGGTGAGATGGATACTTTTATGCTTATGATGTATAGATATTTTATTGTAATTGTCCTGCGTGCTTGTGTATTTCCAGACCATCCAGAAGCCCTGCCCCTTGGTGATCTAGAAAACTGAAATTTTGTTGCCCATTTATAGTACCAAACATGAGACAAAATCAAACTGAGACACTTTACAACAAAGTTGAAAAGTGTTTATGACTTTGTTCATTCCGTCTGTCTGTCTGTTTGTCTGTCCGTTAGCACGATAAGTGCCGTAAAAATGACTTAATCAAAATGAAATTTTAGTATGTTGTTCAGACGGTCTGTAGGACCTATGGGAATATAACTGAATAATATCACCCAATTAGTTTTGGATTGAACCCGGGTTGAAAAAATGAAATACATTGAGCCCTATGGGACCTAATTTTTCAAGCATTTTTAAAGCGGATTTAAAATTCACAAATTGCTTCGAAAATTTTAAGTAATATTTAAATTGTTCCATAAACTATATAAAAAAAAATTCAGCGAAATATATTCAGCAGTTTTTTAAATAAAAATTAAAATAATAATAACACCTCTTATATGAAGCGATCACGTGACCATGATATGAAAAGATCACGTGACCTACTTCAAAATTATATATGGCATCCATCTTGTCTCAAAATCGTGATTTTTAAAGTTCTTTTTAATTCATATTGAGTGTTCTATCCGTCCTAAAACCACTTAATTTCTGCTTAAATAGTGTGCATCTACATACTGAAACAACGCAATTACAATATATTTGAGTTTAAATGCTCATCCAAATTTGATTATTTCTACAACGAAGCCTATTTTTCACCTATGTAAAATGTAAACAGCAAAATATGTAGAATGAGTTGTATTAGAATTGCTGTATTTCTTTAACGCAAAATCATTTAATCCATGGAGTCTGCGTAGCTGATATGAATGAAATATTCATTGATTTTACAAAGAGAAGGACGATTGTTTTCGATGAAGTTTTACGCATAGAGTTTAATTACTTGTAGCTCCATGGTCTTAATTTTTAAATAAAATAAATTATTATAGTATTGTGATGAATGACATGAAGGGGAAATTATTTATGAATGAAATGCTGCTTTTATAGAGAGAGCCAGGCGTGTTATTTTTTCTATGATGTCATTTGAATGAGTTTCAGCTGTTTTCGATGAGTTTTCAAATATAATAAAATATTGTAGTATTATGATAATTCTAAAATTATTACCGAGGAATGTATCACATTTTAGAGGTATTTAAACCAATGTATATTCCAATGCCTTCATTTGAATGAAGTTCATTTTTTTCGATGAAGGTTTAAGTTTTCAAATATAATAAATTAATGTAATATTGTGATAAGTTTTAAAATATTACCGAGAAATGCATTGCATTTTAGACATGTTTAAATAAAATTGCATTGAAGTTGGAAAGTGTTTCATAATCAATGCCTTAAGCATGATTGATCTTTCTTGTTGATTAATACAACTATTTTCGGCGCTAAGCGTTATTCATCGTCAAACAAAGTAAAACGTATTAAATAAATGTGTAACTTAATTTTTTTTTAGTTTTAGTCCCCCTGTCTTTGACAAGTTTAAATACTGGTTTTGAAAAAAAATTTGATGTGAACAGCACATAACTTTCCCTACAGAATCAAATTTATTTCTTTTTCATAATCCATTAAATGGAGTTTATTTGCTCAAAATAACATGTGTAATTATTTGAAATTACACTGAATTCGCAGTTTTATTTAACTTTCTTTTTCATTTGTCAATTGTGCAAACAGACTTGCTAGCCCAACCAGGAATCGAACCCTGGGTCTTTGAACTGGCCAGCCGACGATCTACCGTTTAGATACTACGACGAAATTGCAAGCTCTTATCGTAAGAAGCGGACTCTACATTCTCCGCCCTCTAATGTCACATTGGTGGGCAATTGGAAATCTGACTGACCACCTCCTACTATTTTACCTCAGGTTAGCCTCCTGCTACTACTACTTTTACCCAGGTTAGTATCCTGCGTGGTCGTTATCCTCCCAATTTGAAATCGGCGCTCAATCTTCCAGAGGACACTGAATCCGTACTGGTCGTACTAAGGTCACATTCAGACCTCCGACATATTTTCACTAACTTACAGGGTGGATTTGTTCGCCATTGTAAAGAGACTTGCTGCTCCAACCGGGTATCGAACCTTGGATCTCCAAACTGGCCAGCCGACGCTCTACCGTTGAATTGCAAACTCTTATCATCGAAGTGGACTCTGAAATTGGACGTATTTTCAAATAGGCGAAGTGGAGAAAATACGAAAAACTAATATATCTCGAGATCGGTTAGACCAAGTGTTATGGGGTTGGTCTTATTCTTTTCATCGTCAAAAATTACGTATAAAATGAGCATTTAATTCATATATTTGGCCATATATAATCTTTTATTTTAGATTTTGTCGATTTTTGTAGGTCATTTCGCAAAATAGGCAGATTCTTTTCTTCGGAATAGCATCAAAATCTAATAAGCATCAGAGTATCTCACAAGTGCTTATTTACCAAATTTTCTGAAATTTGGTCCATTTGTTTTTCCCGCTGAAGTGGACATATTTTGCACAGACACATACACACACATAGAACACACACACACGCACACAAACATACGTCACGCTAAAATAGTTTTTTCGGGTTCAGAGTATTTGAAACGTGTAGATTCGTCAAAAACTCGATTTGCGATTTTCGACATGATTCCAATACTTTCCCTATACATTACCATGTATTGTAGGGAAAGTGATAAAACTGATTGCTTGATCGGCAATGGAGTTGAAACTTCCATTGTCGATTAATAACAGTTTTTTCAATGGGATTAAAGGTCCATGTGATATTCTCTTCTATATTAATTAAATAGACATATATAGTAGCAGAGCCTCCGTGTTCACCAAATTACCAAAACTTATTACAGAACAAAATACCTTTCCCAATATATGATTAGTTTTCTCGAAACATTTATAGCAAGTTTAAATTAGGATAATGAGGTGAATTTCGTCTGTAGTCCAGAGGGATTACTTTAAGTACTCAGAAACCTGAAATTAACAGAGTATGAAATTATAATAGAATAATTATACACGGTAAATGAAATTTTCTAGCAATATACTTGATAGTCATGAAAGTTGGCATGACGTTAACTATGAAATTGAAAATTAAGTTTTCGGATTGGAAATAAAAGACAAGCTTTAATAAATATTTTCTTTACATGAAAATATAATTCTCGCTTCCTATTCATTCACAAATTCTTTTGTAACAATTATTTCCTCTAGTAGCTACAGTATTGTGGCAATTAATTGAGAAATGCAGTTTTTTTTATAAAATTCAGTTTTATTCAAATTTTCTATGGATACATTTAAAACTAATAAGTGATATGACCTCCCCGAGACTTTATAACATCACAGACACGTTTCGGCATAGAATGTACTAGACTAGCACATGTAGTTTTAATTTCAACGTCTCTGAACCATATGTCAATAACGGCCGAAATTAGCTTGTCCATCGTCGTACAGTCAAATTTCTGAAGCCGTTTTTTGACAATAGCCCACAAATTTTCTATGGGATTCAAGTCTGGTGAATTCCCGGGCCAATCCAGTACGGTAATATTTTTTTTTGAGCAGAAATTTTTGATTCGCTTCGAAGTGTGACATGGCGCGCTGTCTTGTTGGAAAACGCAATCTCCGTTCGGCCACAGTTTAGCCATGGTTGGAAGCACTTTTCGGGTCAATATGACTTCGTAACTGGCACTGTTCATCATTCCCTCTACGGGAACAAGAGATTCTGTCCTCAAAACGCTGAAACAACCCGAAGTGCGGAAAGTGCGGAAAAACGGGAAATGACTATTTCTTTATATCTCTGCGTCTGCATGTTATAATCGCTTATAACTCATGAACAGCTCAACGGATTTATATAGTTTTTTCGCTGATTTATTAAGCTCTATTAGGAGCAGATTTATGGCTAAATATATTACTGTATCGCAATAATATGTAAAGGTGGATATTAAAATTCCCGTTCAAGTTAAATATCACCTGAAATATGTAATTTAAATATTTCGATGAAGATTTTTCCAGGCAATAATACTCAATCTAGTGAGTATATGATATAAGATTTGTCCATCAACATCTACCTGCGGAACGGCTGGGATTGAAATACCAGTTTTTGTGTTTCTGTAGTGACCACTTACAGCTTGAAAACGCATCAAACGATTTACACACCTTTTCACTGCTTTGTTAAGTTTAAAAGAGAGCAGGTTTATAGATATTTAAAGAGAGCAGGTTCATATTAATCTATAAAATTAAAAATTTGGAGACACGTTTGTAAGTTAAATATTTCCTGAAATACGCGATTTTTTTGGCAAAAAATTTATTCATGCAGTGACTCCAATACATGGCATGCTTTAATATACCATGCATCCTCCTACACATACCCACGGCACAACGATAATTTAAATACCCGTTTTTACATGTCTGTAATGATCGTTTATAACCGAAAATCGGCTCAACCGAACTATAAACTTTCACGCTTAATTAAAAAAGCTAAGCCCCAATTGAGCTCGAATGTTTTTTAACCGTCTTACTAACTTCTGTAAAAAGTTAAGTTAAATTAGGGGCAGGTTAACGACTAAATCTATTTCATATTTTGCAGCAAAGTAAAAAAAATCTAACGTGGGCAACACGTGACTTTCGCCACAGAATCAAATTCATTTTCATATTCTTTTTTTTCACAATTCATTAAATTGAGTTTAATTGCACAAAAAAGAATAAAAAAAAACCGGATACTAATTTAAAAACAAAATTGAATTTACAGTGAACTTTCTGCCTGAACTTACTGTATTACTTACTGAATTTTTATTACGCTGAATACACAAAATTAGTTTCATTGGGCGACTGGACGAATTTTCAAAACCGACGATACAAAAATGCGAAAAAACTGAGGTATCTGTAAAACAGTTTCTCATAGAGTTATTTAGGTCTTTTGTCATCAAAACTATGTATGAAACAAGCCTATAAACGATATAATTGAGTACATGTAGATTTTTATTTTAGAATTTGGCAATTTTTGCAGGCCAGCTCGCAAAAAAAGGCAGGTTCTTTAATCAGGAATCATACCAAAAACTATTCAGTACCAGGGTAACACCCAGGTGACTTCTTACCAAATTTTATGAAATTTGGTCAATAAGTTATTGAGTTATAGTGAATACAGACATTGCATAGACAGATACACACACAGACGGCACGGTAAAAATAGTTTTTTCGTGCTCTAGGGTGCTCAAGATGTGTAAATCCGTCGAAAATTTGAGTTGCTATTTTCATCACGATTTCAATACTTTCCTTATACATTACCATACATTGTAGGGAAAGTAAAAAGTTACAACGATTTTTAAGTTAATACGACGTGCATTTTTTGCATAAAAAATAGATGTAAAAAAATATATTTTTAGAATATTTTAAATTGCTTTTATTTTTATTTCCTATATGTGTATCGTTAAAGCGTATCGTTAAAGCATATCGTTAACGTGTTGTTGTTGAGACCCAGACCGTCCGACCTACCAGAAAGGTGTAGAAGACCCAGACCGTCCGACTCATCTTGAGGACTTGAGTATCTAATTGGACGGCCGGGAAAAGAGTTAGCGGAAGCCAACTCCCGGGGCGGCCAAGGTTCGACTGTCTGGGGCAAAGTTTATTTAAGTTTCAAAAAATATACATTGAGGTTACAAGGAGTTGTACAAAGAGGTGATGATGAGTTAACATTTTGATGATTAGATGACATGATATTTAGCAAGATGACTTGATATAAAACATGATGTTTGATGACAGTATTAAAATATATGAGTGTAATTATATAATATATGATATTTAGTGATATGTTGACAATGATTTGTTGAAAAAGTGATATATAATTTGATGAAGACAGGGGAAAATTACAAGAATATAATACAAAAAACTTAAATACGAAGAAAAACATTGCATAAGCAACCAACTTAAATACGAAGAAAAACATTGCATAAGCAACCAACGGCCGGGAAGTGCCACACAATTTAGACCGGAATCCAGTGGGGAGGCATCCACAGGGACCGTACCCTCCTTCCCCTATCACAAACCTCTCGGAAGGACTTACGGACCCACATGTTTAACGTGATCGTACTCCGCACGAACACGGCGGCAGTTGTGGCAGCGTGCAAATTCAGCGCGCAAACCACCGGGCTGCAGCGCCCGAAATGTGCCAACAGCACGCGGTGTTCCCAGGTGGTGACCCACCCAAGTACTAACCGCGCCCGATGCTGCTTGACTTCGGTGATCTAACGAGAACCGGTGTTTTCAGCACGGCAGGGCCGCTGGCTATCGTTAACGTGTATCGTTAAAGCGTTGTTTGGTTTTGAGAATTCTCTATATGTTGCGGCCTAATTTTGAGTTTTGTATCTTAAATGCCAAGTGAAACCAGGTATTCGCTGCGTTATAAAATAATGATAAAATACTAAATGGGCCATTTTGCTTTGTATACAACACATAAATGGTATAGAAAAATTATTGTAAAAGTCAATAACTAATGTCAAGTCAAAAATTATTGAAAAGTCCGACTCCTAGATTTTGGTAGATATATACGTTCTAAGCATCACTGAATACTAATAAAACATTTTTCAATGATGTCTGTGTGTCTGCGTATCTATCTGTGCACACTACTCTCAAACAAGTTGAGCAAATCATACGAAAATAGGTACGACTGTTTCAATATATGTACGCTATAAGTCTGTTAATTTTCGGAATAAAGATCAATTCCTCAATTTTTTAACATTTTCCTATGGAAAATCTTGAAATATTACAAAAATATAATTACGTTTAAAAATCTTACAAAAGTAGATGTTTTATATACGATTCTTTTTAATTTAAGAACGAATGGACATCATTTACAGCTCTAGAGAAATTTTACGTTTTCGATGTAAAATGGAAGAAATTATAAAAAATTAAATATGATCATTATTACAAAATATAAATGTACTTTTTGTAAATACGTTTAACCTTACATGAATGGTTACCATTGTTTAGAGATATCATGAGGGATTCCTGAGAAATATCATAAGGAATCCTTCAGAATTAGTTTTTTTCATATGGAATACTTATATCTCTCCAACAAATTAGGCAAATTAAATAAAATTTGGTATGATAACCGCAAGCGATGCTCTTTAGATACCTATTGATTTTTGGAGAGATTAAACTAGGAAATCTATTATCTACTAAGTAAATACTTTGTAATTACTTTACAGCAAAGATAAACGGACACCATTTATTAGTATTTATCACTAACCGTTCTCCTTGAATCCTTGTCATGTAGATCTCCAATATAACGAGACTGCGGATAGATTAGCTAAAAGGGATCTTCTGATCCATTGCTTTCTCTTGATTTACTAACTTACCAAGAACTCTCTTCTCAGAATAGAAACATTCGAACAACAATTCTATCTGGAAGCGTCCCCCTGCCTATAGCTGATACTCCAGGGACCATCCCGATGTTGCATTTGAGCAAATGAGCGATTGGAATATCAAAACAGTCATCTAAAGGCTTGTCACTGGACATAAAGAACAATTTCATTTGTCCAGGAAATTCAAGTTTTCCTTACTTGTTTTAAATGCAATTTTGAACAGTCCTCTCCTGATCATCTCTTGTATTGCATTAGTTTTACCAAAGAGGATCTTTTTCAGTCTCCTGTCATGGTGATCAACTTCCTGAAGGTGTATGGACTCATGAACTTGTTTTAGTTATTTCTAGACCATGAGGAATGAGTAGCAACAACATCACTTCGAAATAATCATGTAAAATGTATGTGATAGTTAACAAGATAAGGTGCTCAGTTATCGGTAATTTTATTTCTGAGATAACGGGGTTTATATCCATTATACCGACAACTGTACATTTTAGTTTTTAGTGAATTTAACTAGCCGCATGTTTCATACGGGAAACGTTTTCATTATGATTTGCTGGTTGCTAATTTCAAAACGATAATTTTTTTATATCAATCAATTAAATAATACGTTTCTTTTAAGTGGTTTTAAAAAAATCATGGTTTAAATGAATCTTCCTTGCTATCAACCTCGAAACTTTCAAGCTGTTTTAATGTTCGTTTAAAATTTCGATGTTAAAATGTTCTAATTTTTTGATTATTCAAAATTTGTTAGATGAGTTGTAAAACATGCGGCTTTGTTTTTTCGAATCAGCCTGAAAAGCTGTACAGCAGGTTCAATTGGATTCTCTTATCACTATTACAGTAAATTACACAATCATAAATAGAATCGAAACGGGTTAGCTTAACAAGGCTTTAACTTAAAGACTACGACACACATTGAGTACAAAGATGCTTCTTAGCTTCCAATTGGTGAGGAGCAATTGCAATTGTCACAATTCATAAAAAGGGACAGGACCATCTAGCTTCGCGATAATTGAATCTTTTTCTATAGGAATTAAAATATATATATATATATATATATATATATATATATATATATATTAATTTCCCATAAGCTATACTTAACAAAACCCTAAGCTCAATTTTGAAATTTCCAATAACTCGGCATTTTTCCTGTAAACTATCACATACAAAGATGCTTCTTAGCTTCCAATTGGTGAGGAGCAATTGTAATTGTCACAATTCATAAAAAGGGACATGACCATCTAGCTTCGCGATAATTGAATCTTTTTCTATAGGAATTCAAATATATATATATAAATTTCCCATAAGCTATACTTAACACAACCCTAAGCTCAATTTTGAAATTCCCAATAACTCGGCATTTTTCCTGTAAACCATCACATACAAAGATGCTTTTTAGCTTCCAATTGGTGAGGAGCAATTGCAATTGTCACAATTCATAACAAGAAAGATCAATCATGCTTAAAGCACTGATTATGAAACACTTTCCAACTTCAATGCAATTTTATTTAAACATGTCTAAAATGCAATACATTCCTCGGTAATGCTTTAAAACTTATCACAATACTACATTAATTTATTATATTTGAAACCTTAAACCTTCATCGAAAAAAATTAACTTCATTCAAATGACGGCATTAAAATATAAATTGCCTGGTTTAAACATCTCTAAAATGTGATACATTCCTCGGTAATAATTTTAGAATTATCATAATACTACGATAATTTATTATATTTGAAAACTTCATCGAAAACAACTGAAATCCATTCAAATGACGTCATAGAAAAAATAACACGCCTGGCTCTCTCTATAAAAGCAACATTTCATTCATAAATAATTCCCCCATTCATGTCATTCATCACAATACTATAATAATTTATATTATTTAAAAATTAAGACCATGGAGCTACAAGTAAGTAAAACTCTATGCGGAAAACTTCATCGAAAATTATCGTCCTTCTCTTTCTAAAATCAATGAATATTTCATTCATATCAGCCATGCAGACTCCATGGACTAAATGATTTTGTGTTAAAGAATTACAGCAATTCTAATACAACTCATTCTACATATTTTGCTGTTTACATTTTACATAGGTGAAAAATAGGCTTAATAGTAGAAATAATCAAATTTGTATGAGCATTTAAACTGAAATATATTGTCATTGCGTTGTTAAAGTATGTAGATGCACAGAATTTAGGCCAAAATAAAGTAGTTTTAGGATGGATACAACACTCAATATGAATTAGAAAGAACATTAAAAATCACGATTTTGAGACAAGATGGATGCCATATATCATTTTGAAGTGGGTCATGTGATCGTTTCATATCATGGACACGTGATCGCTTCATATAAGAGGTGTTATTATTATTTTAATTTTTATTTAAAAAACTACTGAATATATTTCGCTGAATTTTTTTTTATATAGTTTATGGAACAATTTAAATATTACTTAAAATTTTCGAAGCAATTTGTGAATTTTAAATCCGCTTTAAAAATGCTTGAAAAATTAGGTCCCATAGTGCTCAATGTATTTCATTTTTTCAACCCGGGTTCAATCCAAAACTAATTGGGTGATATTATTCAGTTATATTCCCATAGGTCCTACAGACCGTCTGAACAACATACTAAAATTTCATTTTGATTAAGTCATTTTTACGGCAGTTATCGTGCTAACGGACAGACAGACAGACAGACAGACAGACAGACAGAATGAACAAAGTCATAAACACTTTTCAACTTTGTTGTAAAGTGTTAAAAAGGAACAGGACCATCTAGCTTCGCGATAATTGAATCTTTTTCTATAGGAATTCAAATATATATATATATATATATATATATATATATATATATATATATACATATATATATATATATATATATATATATATATATATATATATATACATATGTATATATATATATATATATATATATATATATATATATATATCTATATATATATATATATATATACATATAAAAATAAGTATATCACGAACGGAACTCCTATTTAAGTAAAGGAGAAAACAGAAACCTTACAGAGGATGTGGCGCATAGCAGCTCTGCATCCAGAGTGGAATACAAGGATATAAACAAGAAGAAAAAATAAGCGAGAACAGGAGTGACCATATGATTTGCATAGAATGGCTGGGGTGGATTGCGACACCCCTTTCCCGCTTAAAGCAGCTTTTACGACCCGGGCAACGCTCACGGCACCAATGTAACTCAATGGTCAATCTCCCACATGTGCAAAGACAGAAGCACCCGAACGGACAAAAGAGCAAAGGTGGAACCAAGCATGGAAGAGATACACCTTACTATCCAGCATGAAAACACAACATTTTATAAGGGAAAGTCGCACATGCGCGAAAAGACTTCAAGATGATAGGATCGCAGATATGAAAATATATATGATTAAGAATTCTCATTTAGAATCAAACAATGTACAATTTCTTTCTTTGAAAAAGGAATAGTAATAATGTTGTAAAAAATATCTAGGGTAATTCCTTTTTAATGCATCATTTATTATTTTATTACATTCATGAATGCAGTCTTTTTAACACTTTACAACAAAGTTGAAAAGTGTTTATGACTTTGTTCATTCTGTCTGTCTGTCTGTCTGTCTGTCTGTCTGTCTGTCTGTCTGTCTGTCCGTTAGCACGATAACTGCCGTAAAAATGAGTTTATCAAAATGAAATTTTAGTATGTTGTTCAGACGGTCTGTAGGACCTATGGGAATATAAATAAATAATATCACCCAATTAGTTTTTTATTGAACCCGGGTTGAAAAAATGAAATACATTGAACCCTATGGGACCTAATTTTTCAAACATTTTTTAAGTAAATTTAAAATTCACGAATTGCTTCGAAATTTTTAGGAAATATTCACATTATCCCATAGAATATATAAAAAAAAATTCAGTAAAATATGTTAAGTAGTTTTTTAATTAAAAAAATTATTTAATATAGGGAAAAAAAAAATTCAAGTAAATTCCGACTTTGGGATATCTTCCAGAAAGAAAAGAGAGAGATATTATATAATAAATATCTCTCCATTTGTTTAAACGTTTTGCGTATGGGAGTGGCTTCATTTTTTAAAATAAATTTGGTAGATAACAATTTTTCATTTTTTATAAATTTTATATAACTCTTCATGATAAATTTAATTGATGGCATTTTAAATGCACTTTCCTACGTCCTAGAGAGTTAAAATTTGGTACACAGCTTAAATTTGTTGAACATTTTATTCGACAAAAATTTGATGGATCTTTAAATATAGATCATACATTTTTTTCGAAATGGCCTGAAAATAATCCCCGTTCACTTCTATAAATCATTGGTGTAATATTGTTAAAAATTCTGATGTGGACAGCACATGTCTTTCTCTGCAGACTCATATTCGTTCTCTTTATTTATTCAATGATAATTTGAGTTTATCTGCACAACATAAGTATTTTAAATGACATTGAATTTACACTTTAAACTTAAATTTGGTTCTCATTTGATAGCTAGACTTATTGTCAAAGGTGGCGTAGCGAAAACGCGAAAAAACTAGAATATCTCAAGAACGGCTAGTCCTAGAGTAATGGGGTTAGTCTTATTCTTTTTGTTGTCAAAAATCACATATAAAATAGGAATTTAATTGATATAATTGAGCACACGTAGTCTTTTATTTTTATATATAACGATTTTTGCTGGCCATTTCGCAAAAATAGCCCGTTCCTTTTTCCCGAATCGTAGTAGAATAACCTACAAATGATTTATATACAAAATTTTGTTAAATTTGGTATATAAATCACTTGTAGGTTATTGAAATATTATACTCCAAATTTTGTTAAATTTGGTTCATTAGTTTTTAGCTAGAGTGGATAAAGGCAATTTCTGCGGCCATTTCGCAAAGAAGGCAGATTCTTTTATTACGAATCGTACTATAATCTAATGAACATCAGGATTTCCCACAAAAAACATACCTACCAAATTGTATGAAATTCGGTCCATTAGTTTTTCAATTAGAGTGGATGTAATATCCACACAGACACACAGAAACATACACAGATACACTCTTACACACACAGACGTCTTCCTAAAAGTAGTTTTTTCGTGTTCTAGAAGTCCCAAAACGTGTAGATACTTTGAAAATTCGAGTTCCGATCTTCGGCACGATTCCAATACTTTGAGTACATACACATACACATATATATTATCTGTGTATCTAAATTCCGTGCCTATGCAATTACAATAGTTGTGATTTTAAATGATCCCTAAACTTTTATTATTTCTTCAAGGAAGCCTAATTTTAACATATGCAGAATGCAAATATCTCAAGCGATTGTAAGATGAATTACATAAGAATTGCTGAATTTTTTTCACACAAAATTATTTAGCTCTGGAGTCTGGAATACAAGTTATATGAATGAAATATTCATTGATTTTGCATAAAGAATCAGTTGATTTATATTTCGATACAGTTTTAAATATTTAAGTATAATAAATTACTGTAGTACTGTGATAATGTAAAATATATTACCACTGAATGAATCACATTTTAGAAATTTTTAAATGAAATTACATTTCAGTTGGAAAGTGTTTCATAATCAATGCTTATGCATGATTGATCTTTCTTGTTTAAAAGTACTGTAGTTTCTGTTTCTTCTGAAGTACCCGATAATAATATTTCTGAATATATTTTTAGTGAGGTTTGAATTCCAACAAGTACAATTTGGTTCAGTACAATGCCACGTATGAAACCGTTTACGAAAGACGAAGTGTGTGAAATTTGGAGATTAAAAGCTTATGGAAAGTATGTTCTTGATATCGCGAAAATATTAAATCGGTCAAAACGGGGCATTTATGCTGTGCTACATAAAGAACGTGAATATAATGTAAAAGATTGATCAGGCATCCTAAATGTACCAGTTCTCGAGATGACAGATCATCCATCGACTCAAGAACTGTCGTTATCTGAAATACAAAGTGAATCAGGTTTAAAAGAATCTCGATCACAGACGTTTACAAAGTAATTGCAATATAATGGTCGCACGTATAAAACGAATTTCGAGTTTAACTGAAAATCATAAATTACGTCGTATGGAATGGGCTTGGGAAGACATGAACTGGGGCGACCAATGGATAACTGCTATATTTAGTGATGAAAAGAAATGAAATATTGATGGCCCAGATGGATGGGCATCATACTGGTATGACCTGCGCAAAGAACAGAGAGTTTTTTTCATTTGAAAACAAAGTCGTTCCTTGATGGTGTGGGGAGCTCTTTGCTTTAATGGTACGTTATCCTTAGCCTTTCTTAACGGTAAGCAAAATGCGCTAAATTGCCAACAAACATTAAACGTTAAAGGATCACATATTACCAGAAGCTGCGAATCTAGTACGACCAAACTTCTGTTTTCATCACGATCATGCTCCCATTCATGCGGCAAAGTCAACGAAGCTTTTGTTGCAGTGTAATAACATCATGTTTATGGATTGGCCGGCCAAAAGTCCCGACTTGAATTCCATAGAAAACCTTTGGGGGATCCTATCCAGAAGAGTTTATGCGAATAGGCGACAGTTTTCGTCTTTGGCCGAATAAAAGTGTGAAATTGAAAACTGCTGGCATAATTTAGACCCAAAAATTCTTCATTCTCTTATTCTGTCAATGTCAGATCGTGTTTTGAAGTTATAAAACAAAATGGACATCACATTCGTTAAACAACTTCATTTTTTGTTACATGGGCATAAACTTTTGAAACAAGTTTTTCTATGCTTTTTTTGTGTTTACTTCGTTTATTGCAAACCTGCAAATCAAACAGGTATGTTCTAGTCTTATATTGTTTATTAGTCGTTATTAAATATATAGCGATGAAATTGCAATTCTTATTTTCTTCTTCTGATATCTATTTCTTATACTAAAGTGCATACATTTTTGAGACGCAACTTTTGAGACTATACGATCACGCTCGAACTCTTCTAATTGCTTATAAGATCTGCTGCAACATCGCAACGGCATTATTAGTTGTGTCTCCATGGAACTGCAACGCCGATAACGAGCAAAGGTAAGCCGTCCACATTTTTACCATGTTTTATAGGATGCTATAGTTGCGCAGTAGAATCGCGCGCTATGACCGAAGTTAACACTCACTGGCCTTGCAAATTTAATCATTTGCATACTTGATACAAAGGAATTTGCATACAAAATTTCCAGATGATCGGGTTTTTTTAGGGGTGCTTCGTTTTTTTTGTTTTTTTTTTGCCAAAGAGTATATATATATATATATATATAAATAATTATATATATATATATATAGATATATATATAAATAATATATATATATATATATATATATATATATATAAATAATTATATATATATATATATAGATATATATATAAATAATATATATATATATATATATATATATATATATATATATATATATATATATATATATATATATATATATAATATATATATATATATATATATATATATATATAATATATATATATATATATATATATACATATAAAAATAAGTATATCACGAACGGAACTCCTATTTAAGTAAAGGAGAAAACAGAAACCTTACAGAGGATGTGGCGCATAGCAGCTCTGCATCCAGAGTGGAATACAAGGATATAAACAAGAAGAAAAAATAAGCGAGAACAGGAGTGACCATATGATTTGCATAGAATGGCTGGGGTGGATTGCGACACCCCTTTCCCGCTTAAAGCAGCTTTTACGACCCGGGCAACGCTCACGGCACCAATGTAACTCAATGGTCAATCTCCCACATGTGCAAAGACAGAAGCACCCGAACGGACAAAAGAGCAAAGATGGAACCAAGCATGGAAGAGATACACCTTACTATCCAGCATGAAAACACAACATTTTATAAGGGAAAGTCGCACATGCGCGAAAAGACTAGTTACTCTAAGTCCTCAGGACGAGTCGGACGGTCTGGGTCTTCAGCACATGCGCGAAAAGACTTCAAGATGATAGGATCGCAGATATGAAAATATATATGATTAAGAATTCTCATTTAGAATCAAACAATGTACAATTTCTTTCTTTGAAAAAGGAATAGTAATAATGTTGTAAAAAATATCTAGGGTAATTTCTTTTTAATGCATCATTTATTATTTTATTACATTCATGAATGCAGTCTTTTTTAAAAGTACTGTAGTTTCTGTTTCTTCTGAAGTACCCGATAATAATATTTCTGAATATATTTTTAGTGAGGTTTGAATTCCAATCAATAATATTATTAATTTTGATATTGTAAATACAATATCAAATACAATTACAATATCAAAATTAATAATATTATTGATTGGAATTCAAACCTCACTAAAAATATATTCAGAAATATTATTATCGGGTACTTCAGAAGAAACAGAAACTACAGTACTTTTAAAAAAGACTGCATTCATGAATGTAATAAAATAATAAATGATGCATTAAAAAGAAATTACCCTAGATATTTTTTACAACATTATTACTATTCCTTTTTCAAAGAAAGAAATTGTACATTGTTTGATTCTAAATGAGAATTCTTAATCATATATATTTTCATATCTGCGATCCTATCATCTTGAAGTCTTTTCGCGCATGTGCGACTTTCCCTTATAAAATGTTGTGTTTTCATGCTGGATAGTAAGGTGTATCTCTTCCATGCTTGGTTCCATCTTTGCTCTTTTGTCCGTTCGGGTGCTTCTGTCTTTGCACATGTGGGAGATTGACCATTGAGTTACATTGGTGCCGTGAGCGTTGCCCGGGTCGTAAAAGCTGCTTTAAGCGGGAAAGGGGTGTCGCAATCCACCCCAGCCATTCTATGCAAATCATATGGTCACTCCTGTTCTCGCTTATTTTTTCTTCTTGTTTATATCCTTATATATATATATATATATATATATATAAATTTCCCATAAGCTATACTTAACAAAACCCTAAGTTCAATTTTGAAATTCCCAATAACTAGGCATTTTTCCTGTAAACCATCACATATGAAATTTGATATGCTTCTTTTAATTTGTAAGAATGAAAAGCCAACTAATTATTAGCGAGATCTAGTGATAAGAAAGCTGTATTTTGTGCAATTGCTAATATAGAGTAATAATAATAGTGATAATATAACAATTAAGGTCATTTTTGGGGTAAAACAAATATTTTTGTTACTACCCATACTGAGAAAATATTAGCATATGTAATATTTGTTCAATATTACCTTATCTTGCAAATAAGTCCAATAGTTATTTATCACATTGAACTAATAGTAGCTGAACCAGTGTCTCTAGTACCATATAATACTAGTTACAAACACCGCAGCAAGCGGTCACTTTTTTACCAATCACATAAACAAAACCCTCCAGTTAAGCTACTATGCCCTAAATAAGCACTATTCTTTCGTCTTTGATCAGTTGCACAGACGCAGGGCACTTCAGGCGATATTCGACCTTTGTTAATACGCATCCTCTGCGCACCGTGAGCATAGGCCTCTCACGCTTAGTCCAATTACGCAATTCGGGTACACCCACGTAGCGTAGGTGATAAGCCATAAATAAGCATCTTTGAACCACCTTTGGCCTACTGCCCGGACGCAGGGCTATTTGGTGCACTTTGCAACCTTTATTAATAGGTGCCCGCTTTGCTGGTGCATAATAGAACATTGCATTGGTTTGACATTGCAAAGTGAACAAAATATAATCTATAAGATTGCTTTGAAGAAGCACATTTGAATATAAAATATATTTTATTTATGTTTAAAAAATTAATTAAAAAAAATAATCAAAATTAAAAAAAAGAGAGATCTAAAATATATAACATTGTAAATTTTTAAAATGCTTCTATTATAATTCTTAAATTATTACATTTCTCCTTGCTTCAGAAAAATAAGTGCAAGGAAGGACAGTGTTTATATTTTTGACAACAGGGAAGTTTTTTTAAGCGTGAGATTAGTTTTGACAATTGTTGTATTTCGCTAACATTTTTAGAGACATAGACTTCATGTAATGTCCCATACCGACAGAATATACTAATTTGCATAAATAAAGAAAATCGACTAGTGCAGTGGCAATGTGGGTCAGGGAGTCTTAGTAATGAAGAAGGGAAAATAATTACAGAATGAATGAGGTTTCCGCTTGCAAATTAAATGAAATCATCCAGTAAACAACAGAATGCATTACTGAATTTTAGAATATTTTAATGAATATTAATTTAAGGTCATGGTTTTGGAATATGTTATTTAATTAACTATATAAAATAGTTTGTAATGTGAAATAAAATAAGTTTTCTGCAAAGTATTTTTATGCGGTTTCTCCAATTAGAAAGGGTATATACATTTTGCATTTGACATGATAAAATGTCCGCATAGATATATTATTTATTAATTTAATATACAATGAAACGTAGTTTATTTTCTTTATTATTTGTGTTAAAACTTTGAAATTTATATGAAAATATTAACTTTTTAATTGGTCTTATCTGATATGTGAGTTAAAGTTATTTTACAGCTTTGATATGCAAAATAAACTTTAGATGGAAGTCAGCTTCGAACAGGTTAATCGTAGGTTTTCAATTATAATATATATATGGTACTTTAAAAAATGGAACTGGTATTACATACTTGCGGATAATTCCAATCCACTATAGTTTGAATTCAGATTAGACAAAATTAAAATACAAGCACTTTCACTCGTGTTTTATTTTGATAGCAGAGTGAGAATATATTTATATTCATAAAATATTTGCTTAAATTACAAAATTAAATAAACTGAAAATTAAAATCATACCAAACGTAGCATAAAGTTGATTAAAGGTATCAACTGGCTTTGGAGAAAAAAAACAGCCTCCGCCGTCAAGGCCCATTCATCTCTAATAAAATAAAGGACAGAAACGAAAAATAAAAGACAGAACCCACTGACTAGACTTAACTGAAGTGGCTGTGTTATTTTGTTATGTAGAAGGACACTGTTTTTTGCCCCAGAAACAGGCTGATACCTTTAATCAACTATATATTGCATTACCGAAGTTTTTAATTTTAAGTTCTATGCACATTGATTAGTCTCCCAAGTTCGAAATTTCTGCAAAACATATAAAAATTAAAAATATAAATAGCGGAATGTCGAATTAAATGAATTAACAGATATTAAATATATGTATAGTATCTGTTTTCTAATATTTAAAAGACATGTTTGTTTCTGAACGAACAACATATTCCGTTTTTTTTTTTTGTTCGAATTCAATTAATATGTAAATATACTTTTCGCTGACTACTGCGTTTTCATATAATCTAGTCTCTTTGTCAACATTTCAGCTATTTTTTTTACATTATTTCTCAGCCTTTCAAAACATCATGTTTTGGCGTCTCATTAATAAAATGCTAGTGAACATCAGAATGTAAGAACGAAATATAAAATGAAAACAAGTGAAATTATTTTAAAATTACATTTCTTTAGTATTTTTACGCGTGCATTTAATATTCTTACCCAATTTCTGCGAAATAATTATACATTAGATTTCTCTACGAATAAAAAGGGGGATTATATATAAATGTCACCAAAATATTTTGATATGCACATGAATTATATAAAAGTAATATCAAAAGTATATGTTTTGTTTTAATTGGTAATTTGGTTCATTAAATTGCCATAACGTCATGAATATATATATATATATATATATATATATATATATATATATATATATATATATATATATATATATATATATATATATATATATATATATATATATATATATATATATATATATATATATATATTAGAAAAATGTAATAATAAAAATAATTAATTCAAGTAAACATGAAATATTAACATCAGCATAGAAGCAAAACCACGGCCATAATGCCGATAATAGAAAAGAACAGCACCGGCCCAAATTCGACGAATAATCGGAATTAAACTCATCTTCAGATCTGAGTATTTAACAATAATTAACCCAAACAAATGCCTGTTTCAGATTAAACAATAGTACATTACGATAAATGCTCAAACTCAGACTACAGGCACCAAAAGATGAAATATTGAAAATAAGAAACATTAAGAAAATTTGTATTACCATGAGGCAGGCACCCTTCTTCTTTCACTACGTGTATATGCAATCAACCTCAACAGTATGATAAATATCTAGAAGCACCGGAATGAACATGATGAAATACAACCTAGGAGGTAGAACGACCTTTCACAGCGACCCTCCCAGACCCTTCCAGAGAGTCAGAGGAGACAGGACAATTGCCCATATAAGTAAAACATAATACGAACATGAAGCATAAATGAAAATTTCTACTAAACAAGTGATTCACAGATGAAATGGATAAACGAGAATACCACTATACACCAATTATAAGGGCGCTCAAATCGTAGTATCAAACTGGCTAAAGTTACAATGTTTTTAGCGAAAATGAAATTGAAAACATTAATATTAATGTATCTTATTTTTCGATTTTTTTATTTTTTTAATTTTTTTAGTTTATTTCATTATTTTTCATTTTTATATATTTATATAATTAATAAATAATTATAATTTCTTTTTATTAGTCACTATAATTGAGAAAGTTGTTTTGGATGTTATCGAGTGAAAGTTGATACACTGAGTTGATAATTTTAATAAAGAATTTGGGAGGATATGCATTATTAGTCGCTGTACTCAATAATTCCATAAAATGTGCTAGTTTATAATTTTCATCACAAATTTTATTGATTCAAAGAACCTGGTATATTATAATATTTCTAAAAACTGATATATGCAAACAAGAGTCAAAATGTTGAATTTTTGATGTATTAAATTTAAAATCTTGTCTTTTATCATATAAGTTTATAGCCAGATTACAATTTTGTAAATCTAAATTTAAATCTAAAAAGTTTGCAACATTAGAGTCATTATTATTTGCATTTAATTGTAAATTATTAGGATAAAAGTTAAATACTATAGGGATATTATTATGAGATACACATAATATGTCATCTAAATATCTAAACATGTGCATATTATGCAATCCTTGATTAATGTTCTTTTTATAGAAGAATAAATACAGATTAGATAACAATAATGAGGCGCACCCCCTTGTGGGATATCAAACTGTTGCTTAAAAAAAGAACCACCATGTTGAATATAATTCTTATAGAGAGTGAAATTAGGCAATTTTTTACAAAGGAAATTTGAATATTTTAGGTTGATATTATATTTTTCAAAAATTCCTAAAATAATTTTATTTTGATCATCTATATCAATAGTATTAAACAAATCTTTGAAATCAAAAGTATAAATACTATGAATATTAGTAAGATTTTTTAATTACTAAAATAATTCTATATTGATCATCTATATCAATATTATTAAACAAATCTTTGAAATCAAAAGCATAAATACTATGAATATTTGTAAGAATTTTTAATTTTTTAACTTGTTCAAAATTGTTTTTCACACTTTGACAATTATTTGAGATCTCATCTGACAAGGATACTTCATTTAAAATTTTTAATAATAATTTATCAGCATTAGTAATGTAAGAATTATGCCGACTAGTAATAGTTCGAAAAGTAACAGGGGATTTATGAAACTTGGGTACTAAAACAATATATGGAATGTTAATGCAACTATTTTTTAGATAAATTTGCTTATATTTGGCTGATTCTATTGGATAAGATTTTAAAGTTAGCATTGTGTAAATTATAGATTTGATTATTAAGTAAGTGTGACTGTAGGCTACGTATATAGTAATATTTACATATGATTGAGTAGTTACTACTAGCCTTATCGACATATGTAATGACAAAATCATTTTGAATTTCTTTAATATCCTTTTTAATTGAATTAAATTTATATGAGATTTATTAATTTTCTGATTATATATATAGTGATTTAAGTATTGCTTTATTAAGACACTCCAGGGTTTGAAGGCTTCTACAGGGATTTGATATTTATAGTTGACTTTATAGATAACTTTATTTAAATCAAGAATTAAATCTTTACAAATTAATTTATGTTTAAATTTAGTAGGTAAACGGTACTTAGTACTTAGTAACATCAGTGATCTCAGTGCATAATAATTAATAATATTTAGATTTCCCATTATAGCATGCTCATGGGGTTTATCTACGTAGTCTTTGTATTTATCAAAATGACAGTGGCAGTATGAATCTTTATCCAATTCATAATTTTGATGAATATCTATTGATTTGGTTATTTGATTATCATTGAAAATATAACGTCCTAGCGGTTCATCATATTTATATGCAATTTTAGGATTAACATGTTTGACTTGAAAGTAATTGGAAACGGATTATAAAAAATTATTTTTCTTCAACTTATTTAAGATAGAATTAGTGAAATTGAAGGTATAATATTAGTTTATTTTAGTATATTGTTTTGATTCGTCATTTAAATTTATGTCCATGACGTATAAATATACATTAAGAATTTTACTTCTGGTTATAAGCAAATCATAGAATAAATGTTTAAAATGAATGCTATCATATGCAGTAGTTATAAAAAGGTTATAAACCATATTTAATTGTTGTTTCTTAATTGTGAAAATCCAATTCTTACATTGTTTTCAATCAAAAGTAATTTTGGAATTTGCATGCTGCTGTAGGATGGCATTTTTTAGTTCAAATAATGAGGGCAATTTTATATTATATTTACTTGCTCTTTTAGTTCTTTTTGATTTATTTTTAGGAATGTTAAAGAAATTATACATATTATGGTCTTCATTAGAATAGTTAAAGAATTTTTTAACAATGTTATGATTAAATAATTGATTGAGTCCATATGGAAAAATAGTTTTGTGTGCACATATGAATTCATTTTCAAGAAACAATCTGTCATAATAATTTTTTTGAATATATAGAATATTAATTTCAATGTTGTCGAACCCATCTTAAGAAAATGTTCGTATTCGAATTTTGATTCTTTAAGGCTAGTTGCATTATTTGAAAAAACATTTTATATGATTCCTGTGTACGTTAATTCGGAGAGCCAGAGGATTGACCTATATATGACATATTACATTTTTTACATACAATTTGGTAAATGCAATTATATGTTTTACAGAAAGCAAGATTATTGCTACAATTGATCTGGTTACGATTAGCAAACGGACACGTTTTACATCTATTAGAATTACAAGTTTTAAATTTAAGAGTGTTATTTAGAGATGCATGGTTGTAAGATTGATAGTTATGTGAAGAGAACAAGGAATGCTGGCTGGATGTACTAAATGAAGATAGAATAGTCATTGAAGAAAATGGATATTGTTGGTATCGGGATATCGATCTAGGAAAACCCCAACAAGTTCTCGAATACCGAGCTTGGATGTCAGAGAACATCCAGTAGCCAGTCACTAAATATTGATATAATCAGACATCATATAATAAGGGTAAGATAGTAACCTTTATTTCCCCAAAATAAAGGAACTTTCATTCCAAATAAGAGACTCATTAGCCAAATATGTAACTTAATTCAAATACAAAAGTGGGAACACAATTACAACTTATGAAAGGCACCATTATTTTTCAAACTAATGTATCCTCTAAAACACCTTAAAAATAATAAGAACTAATGTGTATGTACATTAAAACTGGATTAAATAAATGCTTAGTAGTAAGCAAAACTAGGATAGATAGTGGTAAAAATGTACATATATACATTGACTATTCCAATAAAAATTAATTCAAATTAACATCCAACAATACATTATGGAAAACAATATTTTACACCGGAACTAATGAATATTATCTAAGAATAATACAACCATTAAACAATGCTGGGAAATACAAGATTCAAAATCTTCCAATACAAATTCATTTAATTAATGGATCAACAATTAAGAGATTCAATGTATGAAAAGCTAAGTTCGATCGCAAAATCAATGGCAAAGAATAGAATTATAACATTGGAATAACAAATAGAAATACTAGACATTATAATATGAAAAGATTGGGATAATAATGAGATAAAAAATGTATATATATATATATATATATATATAATATATAAGATAGAAAGTGGAAATTATTAATGATATTGAAGTGTTATAGCATTTATGCGCAAAGCAGCTAGAAATACTATGCACGATATAAATATAAAAAGTATAAATTGTAAATAAAAGTATATTTTTTCATACTTTTGTATGCTTACGTTTTCTTCATCTGATTACTTTTGTATTATATTATATATATATATATATATATATATATATATATATATATATATATATATATATATAATATATATATAATATATAAGATAGAAAGTGGAAATTATTAAAGATATTGAAGTGTTATAGCATTTATGCGCAAAGCAGCTACAAATACTATGCACGATATAAATATAAAAAGTATAAATAGCATGTAAAAAATTGGAAAAAAGAAGAAGGAAGGCTTAGCGAGAAGTTTACTTAATGGCAGTAAGGGGTTGTGACCTTACACCCCAGTTGTCAACATGCATGTCATAATTGCCGCGGCATTGCACTCCTGGACGCCAGCTCTGGCTGAAGCCAACCTCCGAAGTGACAATAACAATCATCACAAGACCGTTGAAAAAGAAAAGTCCAATGATGATGTTCAGTCCATTACAGAATGGCATACTAGTCTGTCAGACAACTATGACCCTGATATATCTGCGTGTTATCGCTCTGCGGTCCTGTCATTCATTGTATGCGAACCTTCATCGACCAAATTGAGATAAAATTGATTTTAACTTTGAACAATATTCATTATTATTACCATAGAAATTATTAATAAAATGTTGCATAAAAGGAATGGGGTATTGCTGTAGATATGCTTGTTGCAGAAATTCCCTATCAAAATCAATACGGATGTCGTCATTGTTGATGATTCTCTGTATTCTAGCTAATCCACCCAAGAATACATTTCGAAAGATATTCAAGTGAAGATTTGAATTCCAATTTATCAGGCCGGTGATAGGTATATTAAAACTTTTTCTTTTATCATATATAGTAAAATTTACAGGTATTTTACTGGAGTCGATGCTTAAATCTAAAAACTCCACTACATTGTTAAGTGTAGTTGGATTTTCTTTTAAAATTTAGTTTGGTGGGTAGCAATCAAAATTCATGCTATAATTATCATCTTCATATCCAAGCATCAAATCATCCACATAACGTAGGTATATGATCTCATTTTTGAGATGTGATTGACTTTCATAATAGTTGAGGTACAAATCTGCAAGTATAGATGAGCACCCCTTCCCATGGGGATGCCTTTAATTTGCTGATAGAAGGAAATTCCATTAAAAAGGTAGTTTTCTTTTATGACAATGTTTATTAAGGACTTATATTTAATGAATTCTATAGTTTTCTTCAAGTCATATTCATCATATAAAAGGTTTAGGATGTGGGATATGTCTTCAAGATCAATATTGTTGAAGAGTTCCTGAAAATCATAGGTTTTAAAATATAATTGGTTTTTAGATATTTTAAAGACTTAATAACCTCTTGACTGTTCTTGATGATGTAGCTACCTTTATTATTAATTTGATTCAACAGAGGTTTTAAGAGTTTGAGTAGAATTGAATTGGCTTTGGTGAGATAAGTATTAAAACCGACTGTAACAGGTCTGAAACTAGTAGGACTCATATGCAATTTTGGAATATTAATTAAGTATGGGTACTTAATTCTGCGAGTGCATTTAATACCTGTTTTTTGATATAATGCTTTGATCCTATTATTAATTTTTTGATGGGGACATTATATATATATATATATATATATATATATATATATATATGTATATATATATATATATATATATATATATATATATATATATATATATATATATATATATAATGCACTTACACTACCTAGGCTGTTCAACTGACCCGAAGTAGCAATTGGACGGCTGGGAGAAATTAGTTAAAAGTTTAGCATATTGCTGCTGAAACAAGTATTCCTTCAGTCAATAAGGCAAGACACATCAAAATGACAATTTAAGTACTAAATATCCAAAACATTTTTATAGCAGAATAGTAATATTTTGATATAAACCAATTAGAAAGACCAAAATACAAACAATGCAAATATAGTACTTAAATAGGAAAAAAGTCAAAACATAATCTTTATACCAGTGTTTCTCAATTTTTGTGAGACCACAGCCTGGTAAATATTTTTTTATATAAGACAAGGGATTTTATATAAAATCCAACAAATTTACTCGTAAATACCTTTCCAATTTTTTAAGTATATAAACTAATAACTTTTAAACATATAAACATATATAAACTAACATAAGTATTAATAAAATCTATCAGTTTTATTTTATTTTTTTATTTATTTAAAATAATGCAAGCTACAGAAAAAAGTTTCAGTAACAGCGTGCAAGATAAAATAGAATACAAAATATACAGATTAAAATGTAATAAAATACATTAAAATACAAACTATTGAAAACAAATGATTTTTAAAAGCATTTGCATATGAATAAATACATTAAAATATAAAATATTCACAACAAATGATTTTTAAAAGCAATTTACGATGAATAAAAAATATCAAGATTACGGGGAAGCTGTTGCAAAGTTTACAGAAATTATTAATTGCTCAATAAAAACAAATATTTGTACTAAAATTCCTTTCAGCAAATAAACTCATGCTCCTGGTAGAATACTGGGGAACATGAAACCCAAGACTGGGGAACAATCAATTCTGTTATTGAACAGATTCCTGAAGAATGAAAATAAAATGAAACTCCTTCTGTTCTGTATCTTTTAACATTAAATAAATCACGAAGAAATGCAACAGATAAGGTATAACGAAAAGTACCAATTTCTCTATAATAAAGATATCTCAAGAAATTATTTTGAATAATTTCGATCTTTATTGCATGAACAGTATGAAAGGATCTCCACACTATGGACGCATACTCAGTCCAGATCTGACTAAGGCATTAATGAGAACAATGATGGTATCCTCATTAGTAAAATCGCTTAAAAAATTAAATTCGATTAAAAAATGCTTGAAAAATTAGGTCCCATAGGGTTCAATGTATTTCATTTTTTCAACCCGGGTTTAATCCAAAACTAAATGGGTGATATTATTCATTTGTATTCCCATAGGTCCCACAGACCGTCTGAACAACATCCTAAAATTTCATTTTGATAAAGTCATTTTTACGGCAGTTATCGTGCTAACGGACAGACAGACAGACAGACAGACAGACAGAATGAACAAAGCCATAAACACTTTTCAATTATGTTGTAAAGTGTTGAAAAAAAGGCATTGAGAAAAATATTTATCCATTGTAATTTACTATAGAAGTCATCTGAGCAGTCACTTAGTCATATTAAAATTTAAATGCGGCTTTGTCACTGACATTTGCTATACAGATGTCAATTAGGCGTTTTGATTCTGAGCTTTTCGTCACATTTACGAATATTATTCTCCTTGGAATGTTTCCACTGTAAAATATTTATTCGTGAAAATTCTTACAAAACTGAAATATCAATTTCCAGAAGAATCTCTCACGGCCCAGCGGTTGAGAAACGCTGCTTTATATATTGCTAAATGAGCATAATTCCATCGATCAAAAATCTTTTGAAAAGCTCCAAAAGGTGACACTCCCAAACCAGTGTTTAAGTAATGTTCAGCAATTTATTTAGCTTTAATTATACATTGTTTAATTTTAAACATTGATATTTTATTATTTCTAACCCTATCAAACCAGGGAGGCATGTATTCCGTTGTAAACTTCATAGGATGAAAGTTGCTTGTATGTGGGCAATCTTGGACATAAGGATCTACATCACCCATTTCCTTACAGATAGAAAAGGTGAGGATTTATTTTTAAACCTATATAAATAAATCAATAAATGAACCGCATCCAAAGCGCAAATTGAGAATTTAATTAGGATTAATAATAGTGGGTCAACAATACTTAACACGAATAGGTTTTTCTCGAGAAATAAGTATTTAAAAAATTCTGCCATTTATTAATTATATATTTCATTTTTACAATTATTTCAAAGAAGGAATATAAGCGATATTTGGTTGATACACCGCAATGTGCAGATATTTTTGCAAAGAGATTAGCTGTTTCGTTTCCAATTACTCCTACATGCGATTTATCCCAGCTTAGCCTAATATTTACATTACATTGATTTTTATATTTAATTTTTGACAGTTTTATTATAAAATTATTTATTTAGTACATTTTATCTCAAAAATTGATGAAATACTGTCGGTGTAAATATTACAATTAATTCTATGATCAAAAGCATGTCGCGGGGCCAGCTCTTGCGACATTCACTGCTGCGACAGACATTCCAGATTATTCCTTCGGGTCCGAAGAATTCTTTTGGGCCATACGGTAAGTACGGGTCTACGATGCTCTAGGTTCCGAGTTCGAACCTATCTTCCGCTAAAGGGGATCAGTCTCCCTCCCCCCCCCAGTTAATGATCACGGATGAAAATCGAGCACGCAATATTCTCTCTCTCCAACGATTCACGAGATAGCAGCACTACAGATGACGCACACAGCCATGCTTCCTTTCTCACCTGGATGACTACGACTGACGTCACGCAGCCGCACGCTTGAAGTACTACATCCTTCAAAGTTTAAAAAGTTTCCGACTGAGTTTCGGCTGGGAACGCGGCGGGGGTTTTCCGGGTGGCGCATTCCTCACCGAAATACAATCGAGTTTCTCACCAGGTAAGGGAACGTGCAGCGGGGCCAGCTCTTGCGTCACTCACTGCTAAGAAAAATGTCCCCGATTATTCCTTCGGGTCCGAAGTATTCTTTTGGACCTAACGGTATAGTACGGGTCTACGATGCTCTAAGTTCTGAGCTCGAACCTATCCTCCACCTATGGGGTTTAGCGGAAGCCCGCAAGCCCATTTAATTGCCCATTTAAATTCATTGCAGTAATTTCCGACGGGAAAACTGAATCAAGAATATTAAGAGAATAGCAAAATATAAGTTGTAAAATATTATTAAGAAACTACAAAAATAACATTCAACTTTATTTTTAACTAGAACGAATCACTCGGCATAATCACTCCTAAATAAGAGCCCGCTACTAAAATAACACGAATACAGAAAACACCATATTAAAAATCGCCATTTCAAAATCGCCTGCTTTGAACAAAAATCTTTCCTTCCGAGAGGTTAGTGGTAGGGGAAAGCGGGTACAGTCCCTGTGGATGTCCATCTACCATTCCGATCTCACAGTTACTGTCACTATCTAACTTCTACCTAAACGATCTAACAGCTGTCCAAACGAGCTAATAGCTATCTAAACAATCGTCACGTATTACTGCTCCGTTCCTCTCCTAGAGGTTTTAAATTTATTATTATTATTTTTTTTTACCGAGAGCGTGTATATATATATATATATATATATATATAGTATATAATATTAATATTCAAGATCTATATAACATCATTTTATCTCTGTTTTTCAGAGAAATCAATTATATTTACAAGTCTCAGGTGTCCCGCAAGGTGGTTGTAGTCGTAGTATTTTGGCGAAATTATATCTTTACCAATATGAATGTACGTTTACATCAACTGATTTACTAATATACCGCTACGTAGACAATATATGATCTGTATAATTAAAACATATTTAAGTAATATCAAAATCGATCTCTGGAACTATTGAATAATGAACTTTTCATTAGTGTTAAGGTTAACTTCCTGGAATATATAATATTGAATTATTTATATTGAATATATAATATTGAATATATAATATTGAATATATAATAATTGAATATATAATATTGAATTATTTATAATTTATATGATAAAAAAAAATACATTTTAATTTTAATATCAGTAAATTATTTCCTTTTACCTCTTGTAATTCAGTTCAAATTTTTCGTAACATCATTAAAAATCAATTGTATCGAATTTATAGATAATCCGATAAAAAGTTTCATCAATTACATATAAGAAACCTTATGCAAACTAGTAACTCTTGCTTTTATCCATTTTATTTGATTAATAGTACAGTTAATAAGTTTATGGTCTCAACGATGTTAAAGCATTTTATTAAGGCTAATTTACTACAGAATTATAATCACTCTTCATTTAACCTTTCCCCTTTCTTACTATTAATTTACTGCTACGTATGGTTATATATTATATTATTACGCATTTCGATACGTCATCTAACAGAGCATTTTGCCAGGTGATAGATGTTAAGTGTTTGTGCTATGTCTGGACTAATTTCTATTATCGAATGATATACTTGATTATCTATTCGATTCAGTATTTATTACTGATTAACACCTTGAATTATTTCACAGGGTTAATAATGATTATCATCTATATTTGCAATTTTGAGTACTTTCTCTATTTTGAAAGAGGTTTATTTGGCAGTTATACCTTCATTTTTTAGTATGTAATTACTTTTTGCTATGTTTGTGAATGGCAACATAGACTTTGCACTTTACACTCATGGATTGGCAATACCTTTTTTACAACAACATCTTTATTTCACATGCAGTGCTGGCTAAGGTCTGTCAACTTCTACACTTGTAAGTCAATTATTTTTCAAATTATTTTTCTTTTCTTTCTAGTTTTTCAATTTTATCAATCTGTTTCAAATGTGGCACATAGGGGAATCTAATGGTCTTTTGTTCACAGTAACAGACCATTAAATGAAATGTGCTACTATGAGGTTGATGTATGGTAGATACCCCCTGAAAATTTTACAAATTACATCAGCTTCATTCCATTTTTTAACATACCATTTTTTCTTTTGATTCATATTTTATATTTTTTGTGGTTTCCTGATTTTTCTTGTATATGACTGACATTCTCTTGAGATATTTCTGGTTAGCAATTGAATTCTACTATTTGTTATGGATGCATCACTATTTCTCTCTCTCTCTCTCTCTCTCTCTCTATATATATATATATATATATATATATATATATATATATATATATAAATAAATAAATATGTATAAATGAGTGAAAGATACAAAATTCCAGAAAATCACACGAATAAGGCGCTATGCTGCACTACAATGTGGATTTTAATATCATACCAAAAAAGTATAAAAATGAAAGAAAACAATATATCAAAGATTGGCCGGGGGGGGGTTGTGACCCCCACTCCCCGGTTAAGCCAGCTTGCGTCTAGACAACACTCCCGGTAGCCGATATATTGCACAAAGATGAATACCGAAGTATCAAAATTTCAAAAGGATTCTAAAAAGGATTAAAAAAAAAAGAATTTTAAAAAGTAGGTTACAGATCATGTAAGTGTGGAGTACCCAGAAGACACGTATTTAAAAAACTGTACTATATCTACTCTCACTAAACTAAAGGCAATAAGAATCCAAACACATAGATTTTAATGATCAAAGCAGATACCATACCATAACCACTATCCACCATGACGAATCCAGCACCAATACATCTGCTAGACATTATCTATTATATAAGAGTACTCATTCTTAACATGTGTAAAGATGGTACTGACTCCCTAACGTGATCAACACACGGGAGGTTCGGCATTTAAATATATGTGGTAGCTCTCAGTTACGGTTATATCATAAAATTTGCATATTATGTTACGCAGAAAACGCTTCGGAAAGCCTTGTGCAATTGCACCATGGAGGAAGTTAATATCGCTATTGTAACGATCATTAACATTACTGTTGATTCTTTTGCTTCGCAAAAGTTGGTTCAAAATTATGTTTCTGTATACATTCCTATGTAAGCATGAATACCAAGGAACAATGAAATTTATAACAAATTTAAAATCTCTACGTTTATCGTAGAGGCGAAATCCAGTTGATCTATCAGGAAGTTTGTACAGAGACAAATCAAGAAAATTAAGACTTTCATCAGGGTTGTATGGTGTTTCTGTTAAAGTTAAACTTTTTGGATAAAATCCAAAATCCAATATAAATTTTTTTTCTTTACAGGCAAAAAGGATGTCGTCAACGTAACGTATGAACAGTAATACGTTGACGACCGTAACTGAGTTGAGTAATACGTTGAACCGTAACTGAGAGCTACCACATATATTTGGATGCCGAACCTCCCGTGTGTTGATCACGTTAGGGAGTCAGTACCATCTTTACACATGTTAAGAATGAGTACATTCTTATATAATAGATAATGTCTAGCAGATGTATTGGTGCTGAATTCGTCATGGTGGATAGTGGTTATGGTATGGTATCTGCTTTGATCATTAAAATCTATGTGTTTGGATTCTTATTGCCTTTAGTTTAGTGAGAGTAGATATAGTACAGTTTTTTAAATACGTGTCTTCTGGGTACTCCACACTTACATGATCTGTAACCTACTTTTTAAAATTCTTTTTTTTGGAATCCTTTTTAGAATCCTTTTGAAATTTTGATACTTCGGTATTCATCTTTGTGCAATATATCGGCTACCGGGAGTGTTGTCTAGACGCAAGCTGGCTTAACCGGGGAGTGGGGGTCACAACCCCCCCCCGGCCAATCTTTGATATATTGCTTTCTTTCATTTTTATACTTTTCTGGTATGATATATATATATATATATATATCTTTATTATATAAATCTTTAATATATTAATATATATATATATATATATATATATATATATATATATATATATATGTATATATAAATAAAATATAATGAAAGAGAAGAACAGCAATGTATCAAAAGTAGCCGGGGGGGGATTGTGACCTCCACTTCCCGGTTAAGCCAGCTTTATATCATGGCGACACTCCCGGAAGATGATACACTGCCGAAAACCAAGTATTCAATACTTAAAGCACAGAATATATAGCAAAAGGGTACAGAAATTACAAAATTCCATTACAACCAAAATTGCCACTCATATAGCAGTATATCAAACACCTAACAGATAATAACACAAACGAACCCCGTACATACATTATAACCCAAACGTAAGCATCAACTAAGTGTCTTCTCTTACCATGTTGTATAAAAACACCGCCACCTCGTTTCCAATACGTCCATGACAGTGCCATATTTCTATCTGCTCAAACTTCATGTGTGCTTTTATTTAAATACAAACTGTAACATTCCGTTACGGTTATATTGTGAAACTTATTTATGACGTCAGAAAGAAAACGCTTAGTTACCTATAAATGCATTATTTAAGTAGCGGGAGTTTATTTATGGCCTGAGCAACGCCGGGTAATTCGTTCTAATTTCGGATATAGTTTTGAGGGTATATTTAACTAAAAAAGTGCTACTTAACTATTAAAAAGAATCTACTTCTCAGTGCATCACATGGCTTTGCAATTTGATGTTCGAGACTTTCTAAAGAACCGTGCCGCCCCAACCGGGAATTGAACCACATATCTCCGTACTGGCTGCGCTTTACCTTTGAGCTACTGAGCCGGAATTACAAGCTCTTGTCGTCGAATCGGTCTCTGAATTTTCCGCCCTCTAATGTCAGATTGACGTGCAACTGAAGAATCTAACTGACCGCCTCCTTCTATTTTTATCTCACGTTAACCCCCTTCTGCTATATTTAACACTACAACAAAGTTGAAAAGTGTTTATGACTTTGTTCATTCTGTATGTCTGTCTGTCTGTCCGTTAGCACGATAACTGCCGTAAAAATGACTTAATCAAAATGAAATTTAAGTATGTTGTTCAGACGGTCTGTAGGACCTATGGGAATATAACTGAATAATTTTACCCAATTAGTTTTGGATTGAACCCGGGTTGAAAAAATGAAATGCATTGAGCCCTATGGGACCTAATTTTTCGAACATTTTTAAGCGGATTTAAAATCCACAAATTGCTTCAAAAATTTTAGGTAATATTCAAATTGTTCCATAAAATATATAAAAAAAAATTCAGCGAAATATATTCAGTAGTTTTTTAAATAGAAATTAAAATAATAATAACACCTCTTATATGAAGCGATCACGTGACCATGATATGAAAAAATCACGTGACCAACTTCAAAATGATATATGGCATCCATCTTGTCTCAACATCGTGATTTTTAAAGTTCTTTTTAATTCATATTGAGTGTTGCATCCGTCCTAAAACCATTTTATTTTTGCCTAAATTCTGTGCATCTACATACTGAAACAACGCAATGACAATATATTTGAGTTTAAATGCTCATCCGAATTTGATTAGTTCTACAACGAAGCCTATTTTTCTCCTATGTAAAATGTAAACAGCAAAATATGTCGAATGAGTTGTATTAGAATTGCTGTATTTCTATAACACAAAATTATTTAGTTCATGGAGTCTGCATAGCCGATATGAATGAAATATTCATTGATTTTACAAAGTGCAGGACGATTTTTTTCGATGAAGTTTTACGCATAGAGTTTAATTACTTGTAGCTCCATGGTCTTAATTTTTAAATAAAATAAATTTTATAGTATTGTGATGAATGACATGAATGGGAAATTATTTATGAATGAAATGCTGCTGTTATAGAGAGAGCCAGGCGTGTTATTTTTTCTATGGCGTCATTTGAATGAATTTCAGTTGTTTTCGATGAAGTTTTCAAATATAATAAATTATCGTAGTATTATGATAATTCTAAAATTATTACCGAGGAATGTATCACATTTTAGGGATGTTTAAACCAGGCAATTTATATTTCAATGCCGTCATTTGAAGGAGGTTCATTTTTTTTATGAAGGTTTAAGTTTTCAAATATAATAAATTAATGTAGTATTGTGATAAGTTTTGAAATATTACCGAGGAATGCATTGCGTTTTAGAGATGTTTAAATAAAATTGCATTGAAGATGGAAAGTGTTTCATAATCAATGCTTATGCATGATTGATCTTTCTTGTTATCCTTCCCGTTATCTTCCTGCGTTGTCGATGACACGAGTTTGAAATAGGAGCTCAATATACTTGAGTCCACTGAATCGACGATAGTTGTACTAGAGTCACTTTCTGAAGCCCTACCTCTTTGAACTAATCTACGGGGTTGATTTGTTCGGGAGCTATTATAAAGAACCTTCTTGTTCAACCGAGAATCGAACCACAGATTTTTGCACTGGTATGCCGATTCTCTATTTGTGAATTACTGGAACAGATTTGCCAAAATCTTATTGTCGAAGTGGATTCTGCAACTTTTTATCATTCATTATATGCACATTAACCTGAATTTTAACAGGCAGTGCAAAAAGCTTTTATGACAACGTGCGTTATTATTCGAAAATTATGAAAACTCTGGTCACCCTTTCCTATACACAATTATTGAATTCCTTTACAATTTGATAAACTAGATTTTATCATTCATGCAAGGGAATGAAAATGCTAAAAACAATACGCATGCTATTCTACCACACACATCACTTTCAACACAATATTTAACCAATCCATCTTTTGCATTATTAGAAATATTCTCAATTTTCTACTTTCTCCTTCTCTTGCAACACCGGAGCGAGAGCAAAGAAAAGATAAAGGAAATGCTAAACACAAAACTTTTCCCTTCCGAATGGTTGAAATGTGTGAAACCAAATATTTCTGGAAACTTAAAGTTCATTGATTATTTTTTCCAATTGGATCCGAGACGAGAACTTTTCGCTGCCAGTTATGCAAGGCAGGAGGTGATTGAATTTGGGATGGTGGTGGAAAGTAAATTTGGGAACAAGATATGTTGAAAGAGGGTGGAAGAAGACAATTCAATCAGCACCTTGAAAAAGGAAGGCTGAAGCGTCATCATCGGCTGGAATCATAAATCAGACCTTATTGTACTTACGGTTATCGTTTCGAAACTCCAGGTATTGAGTATACACGCACAGCTGTGCGTCGCGCCTAGTGGATGAGCATGTATATGTCTGTATTTTATATTTATAATTTTTTAGTTACTTCTTGCTGTTTTTTAATATTTATAAGAAAATCTGATGTGAGAAGCACATGATTTTCCGTACAAAAATTTCAATGGCTTTATCTCTTTCACAGAAAAATAATGGTGCACTGGAAAAGCAGCCCTTGTATTTGGCATTAGATTAACACTATTTTAACTGAAATTGAGCCATTTTGTCAACTTATGATTCCACATAGAATGACCTAATAATACTCATCAAAATGCAGTTATCTGTTAATGAATGTCACTGGAAATAATTGACTATTGGCGAATTCTCGGGCGTCAAAATACAAAAACCTGAAAAAATATATCTCCTCTCGTGAATAGAATAAACTCGATCCACAAGAATGATATCAGCAGATTTGTCGCATAATATTGTATATGAAAAGCGAACATATTTGATGATACTTATTACATTTTCAATTTTACGTAATTTAATTAATAAATTTATTTAAAAAACGTGCAATAATTTGAGAACGGCTCATGCTAGCTTTCCAAAATTGATGTCATTCGTTTTTCAGTGACAAATTAAGTCTAGAACAGTTATTTATTTAACAGTATTTTAAATTCTTATTTCTTAGTGATTTTTTCAAAGAGTCATTCAGAAATCGTACAATATCTCGAGAACAGTACATGTTTAGCGTTCTAAAGTTCATATCACTTGATTTCTAGTAAAAAATTATGTCGAAATGATTATTTATTTATTATAAGTAAAGGTCCTGATTTCTGTGATTTAAAAAAAAAAGAATAATTTAAAATTCGTGGACTTTACGTATATTCGATTGAGTTTAAAATCAATAAAATTCCGTGTTCACGGTTTATAATTATCGAGCCAAATTATTTTCGAAGCGCTTCATTGTATCATGAGATATCGCATCCATAGAATCACAGATACTAACATACACATAACAATACACATACTAGCATACATGCACACACACACACACACATATATACACGCAGACATTATCTCAAAAACAAACGTTCTATTCGAGTTCATAGATGTTTAGAACGTGCTCTTCTGCCGAAAATTCAAATTCGAATTTCCGACCTCTTTATAGTAGCTTCCCTATACATTATACTGCTATGCATGTAAGGAAAATAATAAACACAGATTTTTTAAATCAAAAATTTATTTATGAATCAGGGCATACATAAATTTTCCTGATGGCATCAATTGACACAAATGAAATATTTCGCTCTAAATTGAAAATACTATTGTTAAAATTGATAAAATGACGCCAAGTTAACCAAAATGACGCAAAATCAATCTTTTGATTATTAAAATATTATTAAATATGTACTATTATTACTTATTGCGGATGCTATCAATATTGATAATTGTCAATTTAGAGTAGCGTGAAATATAAGTCAATTGTATTTCGAAACAGTTTTACATATTGTCATCTGGGAAAAAGCCAAATGTACAATTCGATATTAAAAATATTGTTCCGCAGATCTACATCATTTTTCTACTGTAAAATTAGTAAATTTTTTCCATCATATAGGGAAAGTTATGGGCTTCCCACATCAGATTTTTTTACTATACCTGATAGTAAAATATTTATATTAAATCTAATATCAGAGGCACCTAAAAATGCATGCATAATTGTGTATAGTACATTACAAGGAATGGAAAAACATTTAACAAAAATATTAGCATTTTAAAATGCAGTACGTATTAAAAAAATGAAAAATTAACAAGAAAGATCAATCATGCATAAAGCATTGATTATGAAGCACTTTCCAACTTCAATGCAATTTTATTTAAACATCTCTAAAATGCGATACCTTTCTCGATAATATTTTTAAAATTATCATAATACTACAATAATTTATTATATTTGAAAACTTCATCGAAAACGAATGAACTTTATTCAAATGACGACATCGAAATATAAATCGCCTGACTCTCTCTATAAAGGCAGCATTTCATTCATAAACTGTTTTCCATTCGTTTCATTCATCACAATACTACAATAATTTATTTTATTTAAAAACTTAAAACTGTGGAGGTATAAGTAATTTAACTCTATGCTTAAAACTTCATCGAAAAAATCGTCTACTTCTCTATGTAAAATCAATGAATGTTTTATTCATATCAGCTGTATTGCAGACTCCATGAGCGTTAATTTTGCGTTAAAGAAATGTAGCAATTCTTATACAACTCATTCTACATCTTTTGGTGTTTACATTTTCCATAAGTAAAAATTAGACTTCGTTGTAGAAATACTCAAAGTTTGATGATCATTTAACCTCAAATATATTGTAATTGCGTTGTTTCAGACTGTAGATGCACATAATTTAAGAAAAAATAAAGCGGTTTTAGGACGGATAAAACACTAAATATAAATTTAAAAGAACTTTAAAAATCACGATTTCGACACAAGATGTGTGTCATATTTTTAACACTTTACAACAAAGTTGAAAAGTGTTTATGACTTTGTTCATTCTGTCTGTCTGTCTGTCCGTTAGCACGATATAGCCGCAAAAATGACTTAATTAAAATGAAATTTTAGTATGTTGTTCAGACGGTCTGTAGGACCTATGGGAATATAAATGAATAATATCACCCAATTAGTTTTGGATCGAACCCGGGTTGAAAAAATGAAATACATTGAGCCCTATGGGACCTAATTTTTCAAACATTTTTTAAGCAGTTTTAAAATTCACAAATTGCTTCAAAAATTTTAGGTAATATTCAAATTGTTCCATAAAATATATAAAAAAAAATTCAGCGAAATATATATTTAGTGATTTTTGAAATAAAAATTAAAATAATAATAACACCTCTTATATGAAGCGATCACATGACCATGATATGAAAAGATCACGTGACCCACTTCAAAATGATATCTGGCATCCATCTTGTCTCAAAATCGTGATTTTTAAAGTTCTTTTTAATTCATATTGAGTGTTGTATCCATCCTAAAACCACTTTATTTTTGCTTAAATTATGTGCATCTACATACTGAAACAATGCAATTACAATATATTTGAGTTTCAATGCTCATCCAAATTGATTATTTCTACAACGAAGCCTATTTTTCACATATGTAAAATGCAAACAGCAAAATATGTAGAATCAGTTGTATTAGAATTGCTGTATTTCTTTAATACAAAATCATTTAGTTCATAGAGTCTGCATAGCTGATATGAATGAAATATTCATTGATTTTTCAAAGATAAGGACGATGTATTTCGATGAAGTTTTATGCATAGAGTTTAATTACTTGTAGCTCCATGGTCTTAATTTTTAAGTAAAATAAATTATTATAGTATTGTGATGAATGACATGAATGGGAAATTATTTATGAATGAAATGCTGCTTTTATAGCGAGAGCCAGGCGTGTTATTTTTTCTATGACGTCATTTGAATGAATTTCAGTTGTTTTCGATGAAGTTTTCAAATATAATAAATTATCGTAGTATTATGATAATTCTAAAATTATTACCGAGGAATGTATCACATTTTAGAGATGTTTAAACCAGGCAATTTATATTTCAATGCCGTCATTTGAATGAAGTTCATTTTTTTCGATGAAGGTTTAAGTTTTCAAATATAATAAACTAATGTAGTATTGTGATAAGTTTTAAAATATTACCGAGGAATGTATTGCATTTTAGACATGTTTAAATAAAATAGCATTGAAGCTGGAAAGTGTTTCATAATCAATGCTTTAAGCATGATTGATCTTTCCTGTTTATTTTAAAGTGGGTCACGTGATTTCTTCATATAATGGTCACGTGATCTCTTCATATAAAGGGTATAATTATTATTTTAGTTTTTATTTAAAAAACTACTGAATAAATTTTGCTGAAATTTTTTTTATATATTTAATGGTAGAATTTGAATATTTCCTAAAACTTTCGAAGCAATTTGTGAATTTTAAATTCGCTTAAAAAATGTTTGAAGAATTAGGTACGATAGGGTGCAATGTTTTTCATTTTTTCAACCCGGGTTCAATCCAAAACTAATTGGGTGATATTAGTCATTTATATTCCCATAAGTTCCACAAACCGTCTGCATAACATAAAATTTCATTTTGATAAAATCATTTATACGGCAGTTATCGTGCTAACGGACAAGCAGACAGACAGATAGACAGAATGAACAAAATCATAAATACTTTTCAACTATGTTGTAAAATGTTAAAAATAATAAACTTTAATGAAAAATGCAGTTCTATAAAGTTTTTTTCAAATTCTGTTTGCAATTTAATGTTCAAATATAATATAATAACAACATAATACTTAATATAAGGCAATTTTTCTTACAATCTGCAATTGAAGCGTGGCAACAAAATAACTAAGCTTCTTACTTTTGAATTAGAATCGTTTATCCTCTTATTTGCCTGCCTGTCTGTCTGCTTTGCCTTACAACAATTGCTGTAAAACATGGCTGATATATATATTTTTCAATTTAGTTAGATGTATTGCATTGGGTTACCTAAGTTGACTAGCCCAAATTAAGGGTGAAACCAGTTTAAGGAACTAGTTATCTGCAATGGGACGGGATCCGAGGAACCTCCTATAGGCCGGTCTTATGAATATGATTTAAATTGCTTCTGTGCTAAAGCAAAAAAAAAAAAAATAAAATAAAAAAAAAGAAGCATAACATCAACGAGAAATCTTATTCTCGTATATATGTGCTATGAGAAGTCAAAGAATGTTTCTTGAAATTAATGATTTGATGAATCATGCAAATATAGATGTCGCAAAAATGCCATGTCATTGACCCGAATTCATATAGACCTTGGATAGTAACTGTTTCTTTCGACATTCTACAGTTACGAAAATTTTATGTCGTAGTCTGAATTTTGCGCACAGGATGTTTGTGTTCCGTTAATTACTAAATCACCTTTAGTGCCACCAAGAAAGAACTCGTTGTTACTGCTGGCGGTATGGCGCGTCTCTTTGGAGTCACTTGTTATGTATTTAAAATATACGTTTTAGATTAATGGTGTTACGGAATTGGATAACAGTGAAAGGCAACGTAAGTACTATGAATGGTTTATGTATATATATATCTATAAAAAGTCCCAGAGATATGAAAAGACAAAAGACTTTTTATGATAAAATGCTGAAATTTTGTACATCACCTTATTAGTGCACAATTTACTCATTGGAAATGTTTTTGTACGGGGGCCGTATAAAAATTTAAATTTTGTATTTCTTCAAATTTAATTCCCTGAAAATTTTTGTCGATTTCATAAAATTCTGTACCTTTTTTAAGCAACTTTGTAATTTATTATATATGTCTAAGATCAATATTTAAGGAATAAAAGCCGAGGTCAATGTTTTTGAGAAACCCTGTATATATGTCGTCGCATCCGAAAAACTAAGATTAGTAACATTTCATAATTTAGCTAAAAATTCCGCATACGTATCAGCATTCTGACAAAGAAAAATTTCTTTCGATTTCATAAGTAATTTTAATTTTTGTAGTTTTATAAGTTATTGCATTCAGTCATCACAATGGACTGTCTCGCAATTCAAAGGAGACTCAACCTTCCCCTGCTCTGGATTTGATCCATTTTTAAAGAGGGGTGAGCGAGATGTGCATAATGGATAAGTTCTTAGCATTCGAGAGGCGTTCAGAGCTCTCTTAGAGGTCTTTTTTCTGCTTTGAGGAGGGCGTGTTTAGGTAATGCGTTCTACTTATAAATATAGCTTGCTGTTTTTGATACGTAATACCTTAATTACAGACCTCGTTTTTATAAATTGAAGAACATGGCGTTTTCCCAAAGTGAAAGAATTTTTGTTTTAGAGCAAAATTTTTCTAGATATTTTCTGACAGTTTGAGAAGAAATAATCATGCTCTAAAATCCGTATAATTCAATAAATATGAGGTTTGGAAAACTGAATCTGGGACAAACATGGCGAGAACAAGGAGATCTTTCATTTTAACTTAGAATAAACTGCCTGAAATCGAGACTATATTGCTGATACTCTTCAATGAACTCTTCTGATTCTCTCATGGGGATAGCTAAAGAAATATTGATTTAAAATAAGAAAGCTGTCACTCTTGGAAAAGACCGTGTTCTTCCATTGTTAGAAAAGAACCCTGTAATTATCGTCTAATGTATTAAAAACTGCAAACGATATTTCTTGTATATAAGGCTGTTAGATAAGGCTGAAACTCGACTGTTGGTAAAACTCAACTGGGTCAATTTTCAATTGCGACAACTATTTCCAAGCTAAGTCTCATAGATTGTTAAACAAAATAAAAAGTATTAAAACAGTTGCAGAATTAACTTTTAAGAATGCAAGTTTCCTTTTCTTTGCCAGGATAAAATAGTAGTGACACATATACTTGCCATATACTTGCCATTGGAGATTTGTAACAAATGCATTTTGAAAACATATTGAGATTTGTAACAAATATATTTTGAAAATATATTAAGATTTGTAGCAAATATATTTAGAAAAAATATTAAGATTTGCAGCAAATATATTTTGAAAACATATTGAGATTTGCAACAAATACATTTAGAAAACGTATTCAGATTTGTAACAAATATATTTTGAAAGCATGTAATTGAGTACTAATGTTTATTTCCGCTCAAAAATTTATTGATTGTTGTTTGTCGTGACGTTTTACTAGAATTAAAATCGAAGCATTTTGTATGTAATTTCACTAATGAAATATTTTTCATATCCGTTTGATGAAATATTTCAATCAGAGGAGAGCAGGGAAAACACAAAGAGTATTTCCCAGAACTCTACCGGAGAAAAAATTTTATTGGATTTCAACTTTCTTTGAGTTTGGTTGTGACTTGGAATCAGAAAGTACACAAAGGGCGAAGCGATAGGGTAGACAAAGTAGATAATATATACAAACCATTAGGGCCAAGTAACTTTTATTTTAAAGTCAAACGAGCCGACTTTATTGTTCAGGAGAGTATTATCTCAAAGTGTCTTTCCGCGTCATAAGGTATTTTATTGGAAATAGAGCTGAAAAAGAATACCTTCTACCGGGGCTACAACAGTTATCATATAGATATGTCTATCTAACCTGTGACTAGAAGAAACTTGCTGTTTTCATTACACACATGTAGCAGGTTCCAAATATTTAACACCCATATTAACGAAGTTTCACTATTCACTGTGACATGAAATTTGGCATGTCGTTGTCTTTTGTGGTATATTTTAATTCTTTGGAATTCGAACCTTATCGGTTCATCCCGTCCTGGGTTTACAATAAGAAAATACGTGTGCTTGCGAGTAAATCGAAAACCTTATCAACGAGAAAATTCAAATTTGTTACTCGTTGTCTTTCGTGGTATATTTTAATGCTGACTTACCCTATATACGTTGTATAATGTACAGGGAAAGTATTGTGATGGAGTCGAAAATTCGAATTCGAGTTTTCGACGGAAGAGCACGTTTCAAGCATCACTAAACGCATCGATATCTCACGAACGAACGGAGTTTTTCCAGCGAAATGTGGTACAAATATTACAATCTGTGAATAGTGAAACTATTGATTTCGAATGAAATTTTGAAAGAAATCATTGCAAAATCAAAACCTACAACAATGTCACATAGATGATAATTGTTTAGGTAATTTAATGACGCAAACTTTAGGACGCTAGCATGAACCGTTCTTATGATATTGCACATTTTTCAAATAAATTTATCATAAAAATTACATAAAATGAAAAACAAATATATTAACTATTGTGAAATATGTTCATTTTTCATATACAGTATCATGCGGCAAATTTGTTTACATCATTCTCGTGGATCTAGTTCGTTCCAATCCGGAGAGAAGGCACTTTGTGTAATAGTTTTGTATTATGACGCTTTACAATTTACCAATAGTCATTTATTTATATATAAGGAAAACCTTTCTTTCTGTCTGTCTGTAATGCCCGACGATAAATTTGGAAAACTTGGCGATTAATTTGGTGAAATATCACCTACTTGGCGACTTTTTTTATAATGGTACCAAATTGATGAAAATATATCCTCAAAATTTAAAAAATGACGCCAAATTGATAAATTTATTATTAAAATATTTTAACATATGGGATATATTGGCTTATTGCGGATGCAACCATTATTGATAATTGCCAATTTAGAGTTGCACGAAATATAAGTTAATTGGGTACTTCGAAAAGATAGTTTTACATGTTGTCATCCGAAAAAGCGCTAAATGTACAATTCAACATTAAAAACATTGTGCAGCAGATCTTATGCATCATTTTTTCACTGTGAGATAAGTAAATGCATTGCATTATATTGGGAAAGTCATGCGCTGCCCACATCCGATTTTTTATAGATTGGACCCTACCGGAGGGCCCATCATAGGAAGGCTCTTGCTTTTGGAGAGTTTCAAAAGAAACCGAAAACAAGTTTTAAGGATATACAGAAAGATTCATTTTAAAATATATTGAAAAGTAGAAAACAGAAACATTTTATTTATTTATTTTGGTCTCCCTAAATTATTTTATCACGCTGAAGGAGATAACTTATAAATGAAATTATACAGGAATCCCTCTTAAGTCGTTATGCATCCTTTGAATTTTCAATTAAAGTGTTCTAGAGCTGCAGAAGTAGGGTCAACTAATAGGAAAGCGTCTATGCAGCATTGCTATAGAAAGTTTGGGGGCGCCTCTAGCGGCGAATTGAAGAAATTAGAATTCCTATCGCGAAAACAAAGCAAGATAGTCGAGATTGTAAGTCCTCTATTCAATATAATAAGAATTGCGGTTTGCACATAACATATACACGGGCGATAAAAGGAGGTCAGCGGAAAAGTATAATTGTTATACTGCATCATTTGTCCGCCATTTTAATGCAACATTTATTTTTTATAGCAAAGAGGATAATTCTAAAGAAATTATAATTAATTTATTACATGGTTTATTATTTTTTCTCGCACATTTCTTGTCATTTCCTAGAAAAGTACTTCAGCAGTAAGTGATACATTTTGATAATTTTCCTAATTTTTTATCATCTGTGTACATGTTATGCTCAGATCGTACATTGTTCAATACAAATCACCTATCTTGTTTCGTTCATGAGATAAGAATATTAACTTCAATTTGGCGCGAGAGATGCTTCAAACGTTTTCAATCGGTAGTACATAGTCAATTTCCTATTAGTAGACTGTACTTTTGCAGCTCTAGAACACATCAGTCTAGAACATTTAAAATGATGCATGCGGTCCTAAGAAGAAACACTGTAGAATGTGTTTAGATGTATAACAGAAATATTTACCTTTGAAATATATAGGAATGTCTTGATCTAGATATAGGAATGTCTGGCAACGAAAAAAAAAAGACTTAACTGATAAAAACCGTTGTTGTTGTTATTAATTCCTCATAGTCAATCGATAGCTAAACCAAGTCCATGGGTCCATACACTCCCAGGAAGCCGATCACTATAGCAGAAGATCGAATAAAATTCTCTCTGGTCAAACCAATGAAAGACAGGAAATGATCAAGAGAGAACTGCTTTAAGTTGCATAGTTTTATTTAAGACACGCTGGGGGAGAATTTGAAGACCCTGGACAAATGAAAATATTCTTTCATATCAACTGATAAGTCTTGATATGGCTGTTTGAGTTTTCCTGTCATCCATAAGCATATAGTGGGCGTAGCGAATTAAAAGCGCATAAACAAGAAATGTATAAACGAGAAGCATATAAATGGGGTTTTACTGCATTTTGTATTATTAGTATCTTAATAATAACTGACCTGAATAACGCAATAATATTAGTATCATTTATCATCAATTATATGATTCCTAAATAAAGACTGCTATTCTAGGAATCTTTTAGTATTGTTCCAATGTTTTCTTCTGATGATCACAAAGCAACCAACCAAATGAATCGCAGTATCTCAAGTACAGCTGACACAAGAAGTTGTGGCAGTCCTCAAGAACTGCAGGAATTGTTTACAGATCCAGCCGTCAGAAAGAAAAATAATGGAAATAAGAAAACGAGTCGCCGTTCAAGTAGCCTTGCTAGCGGTTACGCAGGTAGTGATGCGGAAACCTCTGCAGCACCTGCAAAGGTAAGAAGTGAATTAGAAAGTGCAATTTAAATTTATTTCTGTTACCTTATTTATATTTTTATTTATTTATTTATTTTTGCAACTTTAATTTGTGTGCCGGAAAGTCTGGAATTTTGTGAAAGTCTCGTATTTGGAGAACGTGTGATGAAAAATGTTTTTGGCAAGATGAACGACTATGGTCGGGGGATACGGCTAACGTCGGAGCGTTACGGAAAATGTAAACACTTTGGACTCTTATATCTCCAAAGCTAATGGATAAAAGTATAATCAATTTATAATTGTTTTGTCGTAAATTCGGTCCCATTTATGAATATAGTATAACTTCAAGATTTTAATATTTTGAATTATTTTTTTTTTTTCAGAAATAAGATGTTTGCTCTTCAGTTTGCTTACTTTTACTTGACATGTCTTTTAAACTACAAAAATAGATATAAATAGTAAATCACAAAAATGTTCAGTAGGAAATGCAGATTCTGAATTTAAGACCAATAATTTGTTTTTAGAAAGCTCTTATAGTTTTCGAGAAATCGTTTTGTCAAATTAGAGAAGACTAAAAATTGAGCAGAGAAGAAAACACAGACACATGCGTAGTTGAAAAAATGATTGGTTTTGTATTCAGAAACGCCTAAATCTACTAAAATCTGAGAGTCAGATTTTCACCCCATCGTAATAACTACATTTTATTTTTGTTGAGAGAATTTTTGTTGTACAGCCAAAATTGGGGTTATCTTGTGATACAATTAAACTTAAAGGAAATAGGTCTCCTTGAAATGCCAATTATAGTATCTAACTTAATTCAGATTGCTCAATTCTTTTAAGCGATGAAATGAACCTTGCTGCCCCAACTTCGAATCGTGCCACAGATCTTCGTGCTGGCCAGCCGATATTCTATCGTTGAGCTACTGGAACGAAATTGTAAGTTCTTATCGTCGAAGTTGACTTTGCAGTGATATCGGACTCATTGTAGACGTAAAAATGTTAATGTCTTGTGAAAGGATTGTAAAAAATTCCAAATTCTGATGTCAATCTCAATTTCTGATAAAAAAGTACATAAAAACATTTCTCTCGATATTATTAAGAATATATATTTCTTTAATTTGCTTTAATGCATTTTTATGAACATTAGATCTATTTCATTGAGAGCGTAATATATATTTCTTTGAAAGCATTATTACACTTATGTAATGCTTATCTTGCGAAGTATTAGTCTTATTTTCTCATTTCAAAAATTTTATCCGATGTATCACGTCATGTAAGGAATTAACCTTCAATTTTCAGTTTGGGCACCAATTGTGATGTATTAGACTTAATGTCATCTCAAAATGACAATTAGCAGGAACCGGGAATCTGTTATGTTTAGATTTGAGATTTTACGAAAATCGTCTAATTCTGGGATTAGTAGCAGGAGTCTTACTAATTTATTCTAAAGTAGTATTTCAGCTTCCCCAAAACAGGGAAATTAACACTCTTAAAATATTAAGTAGCATTTTTTACTTTCCCTACTTGCATAATATAAGGTATAGGGAGAGTATTATCACGGGGTCGAAAATTCGAATTAGAGTTTTCGACGGAAAAGCACGTTTCAAGCATCTCCGAACTTGAATAAAAGGTTTTTGAAGTAATATCTGTGTGCTTGTGTATCTGTAGATGCGATATCTCACGAACGAATGGAGCGTTTCAAATGAAATTTAGTACGATTATTAAAATCAGGGAATACTGTGATCCTATTGATTTTAAACGCGATTCGCGATTGAACTTATGGAAAATTCTTAAATTTTGGAATGAATTTTTAAAATAATCTTAAAAATACATTTAATAATGTTAAATAAATAATCATTTTATACGTAATTTTTTATTCTGAAACGAATGACATAAACTTTAAAACTCTATCTTAAACCGTTCTTGAGATATTGCACGTTTTTAAAATTAATTTGCCTGAAAAATTACATAAAAATGAGAAGTAGTATCATAAAACATGTAACATTTGGCTATAAATTTGGCAGACGTGGCTACTAATTTGTCAAAATATCGCCAATTTGACGACTTTTAATGTGGTGCTAAACTGACGAAAATGTCGCTAAATTGGCAAAAATGTAGCTAAATTGACAAAAATGTGGCTAAGGTTACAAAAATGGCGTCAAATTGATGAATTAATAATTAATATATTTTAGTATAATGGAGTATATTGCTTAGCATATAATGGCAATATTTGTAATTGTCAAGTTATATTTTCGTGAAATATAAATTAATTTGGTACATCAAAATAATTTTACATGTTGTCATTCAGAAAAACGCCAAATGTCAGTGTACTTGTGTACCGTAGATCTTGTCCATCATTATTTCGCATTGAAAGAAGTAAAGTACCTGAATTGTATAGGGAAAGTCATGTGCTGCCCACATCTGATTTTTTAATACTTTTTATTTTGTTTAATAATTTTTGTTGCTTAGTATTAGAAATCGATGTCTTAACCAAAAATTGGATTCTTTAAGCTCAGACCCGCAGTCAATACTACGTATAAGTGTGCAAAGTTTCAGTCCTCTTGGTTATTGATGAAACTTCTAGACGACTTGGAAGACATTTTAGACCACCTCTATTTTACCTGGCCCCGTTAGAGAAATAGAAAATCCAGTTCCATTATGTTCTGTCCTACCGTCTGTGAGACCAGGAATCAGGTGGACAGATTTTTATGTGGATTTATGATGTCTGGCAGGTCAGATAATGGCACCAGACTGAAAGACGCCAATTTATTGCAGCCCTGATCTGAGAGGTCAGCAAAAGTCATAAATTAGGGGACTTCAAGACAGGTTGGGTCGAACCGGAGAGTTAACTCGAGGCTGAAGGAAAAACCATATGATTGGTTCGAAGTTAAACCAATACGGAAGGCGCCTTGTCGCATTGCCCTGAGGTCAACCAATGATAGCCGAAGAGGCGTATCAGATCTCAGGCAAAAAGAGGTGGCAACCGAAAAGTTAGCAGATTCAGAGATCAGATTCAGAGCAGTAACAAGTCGAGTTAGGTAGTAGATCATTTAGAATAATGTAGTCAGAAATGTAAAAATTATGAGAACAGATCAGTTGTATTCAGAGTGACGTAGAAAGATGAAGCAGTGATGTGTGTCAGCGTTCAGATGAGAGTCAGTAGTGTGCTGTCATGAAATGGAGGCAAAGGTTGCCGAAGAAACAATGTGCAATAGCAAATTGTGTGTCAATGTCCAAATACAGAGAGATATGTGCAGATCAAATATTATGGAAGGTCATATTCAGTTTAGGCATTTTTAACTTACCTGGTCTCACATATCCAATCTCCTCCCTAATTATATGTGGTAAATGTTGTAATTAATTTAGTAATGAATAGAATGTTTTTAATAATTAATGTTATTTTAAAGTTAAAATGGGTGCAGTTAATTGTGAGTAGAATTATGTTAATATATTCTATTCCAGGAACTCGTACTAAAGATAATATGGTGGGTTATTTGCGGAATTTCAAGTATCAAAGCAATTAAGTTTTACTAATAATTTCATAATGTGCACCACACCGTCCATATTATGAATATGTAAAGATTCAGCTTTTTTGGTCATCTGAAGGGCTTTTGGAGCGTCGAAAAATATTTTCATCCCCTTTCCTCCGCCCCAGGGGGATTCAAAATTGCGATTCTTTTAGGATCTGTTCCATGGTCGATACTATAAGTATACAAAGATTCAGATTTCTAGTTCAATGGATCACTGAGTCTGATAATACTTTTCCAAAAGACATTCATGTTCTTCCTCCTCTGGGTGGATCAAATTACCTGTGTACCGTGGTCGATGATATAAGTATGTAAAGATTCAGTCTTCTAGGTTACAAATGGCGCTGGAACAGATTAAGTCTGCGCGTTGAATGCAATGATGATGGGGGGTCTGAAAATACTCAGTTGCGAATTTTCAGTGGACTTTTTGCATTATAGCCAGCCTGGATTATATAAAAAACAGCGAATACGAAGGTAGTCATTCAGATTGGCAGTTGGACACCGGTTTGACTTCAAAGGGAGGACATTCGGTTCCACTTCGACGAGAAGTTGGAATCTTGTCCCAGAAGCTCAATGGTTAGAGCATTGACTGGCCAGTTTGGAGATCTTCCGTACGATCCCCGGCTGGGACAGTTAGACTTTAGAAATCTATATAATTGTCTGTCTGTCTGCCTATCTGTCTGTTTGTCTGTCTGTATGTCTGTTTGTCTCATCATCACGGGAGAACGGCTGAACCGAATTTGATGAAATTTTGTGGGCAGCCTTGAAATAGCCCCACTTAAAATTTAGTCTACGTTTCGAGTTTCTACGACCAGTGGTTCCCGAGATATTAGTAAAAAACAATACTTTCCTTTGTCTCATCATCACGGGAGAACGGCTGACCTGAATTTAATGAAATTTTGTGGGTAGGCTTCAAAGAGGCTCCCTTAAATTTTGTTCCAGTTTTGAGTTTCATATTCATTTCATATTCATTCACTCACATATTATACGTTGTACGCTTAATCTTCTAGGAATGCACTTGTATATCTTCTAATCTACGAGAATATGAGTAGTACAGGTATATTGGCATATATTTTGACATATATTGGAATCAAGTACGGCCTTCTGGTATGAAGATTAAGCTGATTATTGATATTTCAATTTATTACGTCATCTGTTTAATTTTGCAAATATATTTGAGACTCATATTGTAATACGGGTAATCTTCTACTAATAATCGGACATATCTTCTAATTTACGACATTATAAGTAGTACGGGTATATCTTCCCATATAAGTTTAGTTCTTTCATTTTGACATATATTGGAAGCAATTACTGCCTTCAGGTTTATATTGGTTTATTGATATTTCAATTTATACATGTAATCTACTAATACAGGTTATATTTTCTAATATTCGCCTATATAAGTAGTACGAGTACCATACAATTTTAACACTTTTATTTTGCATATATTTATTCAATTCCATATTTTTTATAAATTTGCTTGCAAAAGTGACCAGGATGTTTCATTCTTCAGATCTGTCCGAAAAGATAATTTTATAATATATATATATATATATATATATTAAAATTGCGTTTTCAAACTGAGCAAAAATAACGCACATCATTTAGATGTGCACTAATTTCCTAGATTCTACACTTTCTTAAGCCTGAAACATTTAACGTGTCCAAATGTTAATATATAATATATACAATTGATATAAGGTATACAAATCAGGTATATAAGGTATACAATTGATTCTCTCACAGAAAATAGTTCTATCTTTCAGAAAAATAAAATCCGTATTTTTTAATTATGGAAACTGATTACTACAGCTAATCACATTCATCTCCTTGAAAATAAATGAAATCAAGTTGATAATTTTATTTATATGTTTAGAAAACAAGTGAGTCAATTTTAATCTGTTGTATAGGAAACAGGTTGTCAATTTTTGATTGGATGTTAAGAAAGTAATTTCGTCATTTTTGATTGGAGGTTTAGAAAGCAAGTTGATCATTTTGCTCGGATGCTTAAATGACATTTCTTACAAGTTATTTGATATCCTCTTTTCCAAGTGGATGATTATACATAATTAATGTCATATTTCATGCAAATCCTAAAAATTCAGGTTATTCATGGTATTCATTTTCTTCCAGGTTGATGACCCTTCTTACGCTACAGCTGGGAATCATCTCATGACAAGAAGAATCACTATTGCTGGTGGATTTCTGGATATAGCTCTCTTTACAGCAAACTGCGAGCAACTGAAATTTGTTATTGAATTGGGAGACTTCCATGTGTATTACAACCATGTAGTGGGCCTTCTGATAACATCGCTCGTATTACAGGTAATTATACGAAAAACTTGTATAACCAACGGCAAAATCGTTTTTCCGTCCCGTACTAGAGTATGCTTTTCTTGCTGTTCAAAGTTTTTGCTATTATATTTGCGCATTTTTACGAAGGATACAATGATTATAAATTGCTGTGCTCACAATATGAGGTATAATTTCTCAATATATATTTCTCAAAAGCATATATTCATGCTTTTATCGTATCTGATCCGATATCATGGCTGGATCTATTACCACATCGACGCTTATACCGTCCAACATGGCGGTGTAAACAAACCGTGAAGTCACATTATGACGTACGTGCAAATGGTTAATTTATGTTCTAGCAACACGCAAAACATTAATTAATTGTAATGTACATTTTCGACCCAATAATAATACATTTCTCATACATGAACTTTGTATTTGAGGGAGATAGTAATCTTATTGTCTATGTAAATGTTTTTTACAGTTGAAGCATAAAATGTAGGTAAAATCAACTATTTTTCGATAAGGGCAAAACTCGTGTAATTTCGTGATACCTCACTACTTAAAGTCTTATTATGAAAAACAATTTTTATTGCTGGAACTTCGGCAATTCCAACTGTCAATCGTTTTTAGGACCTTTCTTTTGAGCAGCTTATCGTAGGATTACCAGTCCTTTGACACCTATTTGTTTTCAGCCGTTTAGAGTCAGGTTATGTAAATGCTAGAATTTCACCAATTTCTCTCCACGACACATTTCTGAGTGGTTTTTTTTTTTTTTGGGGGGGGGTATTTTTGAGGGTTTTTTTGGGTATTTTGGGGGTATTTTTTTTGGGGGGGGGCATAATATAATTGTTACCTTTTACGTACCGTATATTCATGCAATTAAATAAAAAGTTCGTGGAATTCTCATTACATATCCGCTGTCCACCGTAGAGTGGCATTCATAGTTGTCATTTTCGAAGACAGAGCGGTATGACTTTGCTTGATCAAATCGCGTTTAGGAGTTAATCATTTTTCTTGCTGTGTACGAAAACATTACGGCAATTCTAGGGGAAAGTTTTCTTCCCTTTGAAAAGTATGATGAAAATATTATTGAAAATTTTATTGAAAATATTATTGATATATATTGAAGATTATATATCAATATCATATGATATTAAATCAAATTGAGTGTGTAGACATATTAAATTCAAAACAATACTATATAAAACTAATAGTTATGCACATTATTATGTGACAATTATGCATATTATCTAAAATTGAAAACATTATTGGAATATTGTCGAAACTATTAAACTAAATAATTGTCAGAACTATTTCATCTGCCAACACCATGACAATTTTGCACCAATTTTGCATAATAATAAGATTTATATTGTTTTGAATTGAATCTGCCTAAACCCTCAATTTGGTTCAATTTCATGCCTGATTAAAGTTTACTTTCTATTTCTCCATACGCCACTGCTCTGTACGCCACTGCTTTATTCTGCAACTCACATTTTTTATAAGTCGAAATATTTTATTTTCCCTTGGAAATTTCAGTTAGGGAATTTTGACAGCAGGGAAATCTAGAGCTCAGAAGACCTACTAAGGAAAACAAAATTATATTTCAAATGCAAACAGCAGTAGAAATCAAATAAAACTATAATTCAATACTCTGTTAAATTACTTTTACTATGAAATCAATCTTTTTGATATTGTGCTTTTATTTCTCTGCAAAAGAATAAAATGGGTAGTAACGTAAATGGTCTTATCTGCTCAATAATGTAGGGAACAAAGGATCCTCTGTTGTTTTATCTTTTAAATTAGACTCTTTAATACTGTGTAAAGGATCCTCTGTTGTTTTATCTTTTAAATTAGACTCTTTAATACTGTGTTCCTCATCTCCCCCAACTTTCGCGAGTTTAATTAGATAACTTATCAATTCTTCTGCTATCTGTGATTTATTTTTAGAAACTGGATATTTTGGAACTTTCTTAATTTTTAAAACTAGTAGTTGTGAAATTCCATTAATAAGCACGTGGAACTCATGTGTTGGATATCTTGTTGTTTCTCCTTTAGTGGTGGAACATCCTGAACTCATATGAGGTGTTTTTATAGGGTCAATTTTGTGTAGTCCTTTCTGTACCAATTAGTTATTATTTCTTTTCGAAAGCAAGCTATAACGTTTCAAATTAATACTTTGATTTAATATTTTCAGAAAACAGACGTTAGTAGTGAAAATTAAATATCCACCTGCTCAATTTTTGTTAATTTTTTTTTAATAAAATATATTCATATTGAAAAGCGAATAAAATGATGTAGATCTTACCATAAAATCACAGTTTAAAACAAAACAAATGTCTACAGTCGATTGGATCAATGAAGTACTAGACACTGAAAGAAAACGGTTAAAGTTTCCAATTTAACATATCTGATTTCAGATGGCAGCATATAGTGTAGAATTATGGCCCTGGAGGTTTGTACCCCGGGGATCCTATCTGCCTCAGTGTCCGTATTTTCTCAAAAATGCATATCGTATTTTTGAAAGAAATACTAAAAATTTAAAATTTGATACCTAATCTCGTCTTGGTCTCTTTCAGATCATTTGAACATTTGATAAAGGTCAAAATTTTGTTTTATTTACTGCTGTTATTACTTTCTCTACAATACATGGTAATGTAGAGGGAAAGTAATGGAATCGTGTCAAAAATCGCAACTTGTGTTTTCGACGGATACACACGTTTGGAGCACTCTAAGGACCCGAAAAAATAAAAAAACATTTTTGCGTGGTGTCTCTGTGTCTGTATGTTTATTTATCTGAGTAATGTATGTATACATTCTAGCCCAAAAACTAATTGACCAAATTTCACAAAATGTAGTATATAAGTCACTTGCTTGTGAGTGATCCTGAAGCTGAATAGATTTTGGTACGATTTGGATAAAAATCCTGCCTGTTTTTGCGAAATGACCCACAAAAATTGTGAAATTCTAAAATTAAATACTACATACGTTCAAATATATCAATTAAAAGATTGTTATATGCGTAAAGACCAAAATTTGGTTTATTTAATACGTCAGTTTTATACGCATTTTATACGGTTTTATAGGTATAGACCAACCCCATAATATAAAGACTAACCGTTCTCGGGACATTTTAGTTATTTTGCATGTTTGCAACTTCGCTTTATAAAATACTTCCAGTAATACTTTCAAATAATTATCCGTGTTATTTTGTGCAAATAAACAAACTTTAATGAATTATGAAATAAATAAATAGAAAATGAATTTGAGTCAGTTGGGAAAGTCATATGCTGTCCACATCAGATTTTTTTTTATCAAATTGTATATATATATCAGTACTGTTACTTTACACAGATGTTATATAACTATGAATACTCCTTTTTATTTTATTACAGCTTCTTGTTGGCGTTACAATGTTTCTTCTCGGCTGTCAAGTAATGCACAAAGGTGGAGATGAAGCTTACTCAAACTTCTTGAATCACACTACTATGGGATTGGTAGCACTCATCACGATTGTGAACATTTTCATTGGTACTTTCGGGCCCAAAGGAACTGTTATGGCTCGTTGTTTAGGAGCTTTTGCCTACCCTAATACTTCGGGTCCTATGTGGTATGCTTTCCTAAATTTTACTCGGAACAATATGGCAAATGAAATGATCGGTTGACGACAGTAATAATTAATGCAAGAAAAATATTCTATGAGTAAAAATTAGTCTGCTCAAAACTTTAAAACTCAAATTTAACATCAGTATAACTCAATTATAATGAGTTCGTATTTACAATCATGTGGATATTAAACAATTCTGTTTTTTGGTAAAATGATAATTCAAGATTGATTTATAGAAAATCCTTGTACAAATTAATCTTGGATTGTCTTTTTTTTTATAATGCCTTTATAGAAGCAAACCTTTGAAAACTAGGTGACTAGAATTGTTTCAGAAATGGTTTGGGTTCCCTGTATCAGGGTAGAAGAAGTATGTACTAATCGAAAGATTAGTACACACTGTTGAATAAAACTTCAAATAAATTTTGCACACAACTTGAAATAAATTTTGCATTTTATGCTTTCATCATATTTTATTCCTATTTTGTTTTTAATTACCATATTTTTTTATCTTTCTCTCTTTACAAGGGTTTGCCTATTTCTTTCTCTGATTTCCCACCACGTTCTTATTTTTGCCAGTAGTTTAACGATTTAAAAAAATATTTTAATACTTCTATTTTAGTTTTATTTCAAATGCAATATAAGTATTCAGCCTTTTTTACTGCCCAGAGGATGCATGGGCGTGAACGGAAACTGTTGTGATGGCAAGCGAGCCAAGTATTTTTTGTCTTTGTTTCGATTTCAATGACCTATGTGTCATTCTTTGTTGTTTCCACTCATCGTATTTTCTCTACCTGTTACTTTCGCAGTTATATTAAATTTTCCAATTAGCACACACTATTCCAACTCTAATGAAAGGGACTCTATGACACTATTGTCTTGTTAGGTAATTGTATTTAATTTTTCGATTAGTAACTAGTATACACTGTTTTAACCTAATGAAGAGTCTTATAACGCCCTTCAAACAATTGTTGTCACCAAATTTTCATAACTCTACTTCTATCAAGGAAGTACAAAGATTTTACATTCTTAAAAGTATCAATTATATTTATTGCAAAATTAATTCACTCTGTATTAATTGAAAGAATGTATAAAACACTAGATTTAATGACTGAAGAAAATGAGATGATCTTTTGTGACTTACAGTATATTCGAATTAATAAAAAATATGAAAAGGAATATGAATAGAGAGCTGTCAATAAACTTTATTTCGTTGGAAAAGAATTAAGGAAACAATATTGAACATCCTGACAGAAAATTGGCAACAACTAGTATTGTAGAAGCATAACTGTTCTTGAAGAACCATAGCTGTTCTTGTAGAAGCAAAGTCGGAAATTTCGATGCAATTTAAAAGTCAAAAATATGTTCACAAATCAAATTTTTCAGAAATCAAGAACTTTCATCAGTTTAAGACTATAATTGAAGAAAAATTTGATATGTTACCATTTTTACTATTAAGTCTTTTCCATTTTTAAGCTATATTTTTAAACTTGGGGAAAATCAAATCGTTTAAAAGGATAATATTACTAAAAGCTTGCTTTTAAGATATAAGCAATTTTTTCGCACAACACAAGTGCATTTATAGGTAAAACAAGTTATTTTCATATGTTTCAGGGATGCTGTTAGTATTAGAAAACATTGATTGATAATAAAGCATTAATGGATTTACAAAATTTCAAAATTTTTAATGTGCGGTCAATAATTGTAGAGCAATTAAAGTTTGGGATTGAATTTACTGTTTGCTTTTAATTAGCATGCATCAAAAACTTCTTTGGCCCAATTATCATAAAAAGTACATTTAAAGAATATAACAATTTCACTATTTTTTATTTTCAAAACTTAATAAGATTAAATTTGACTGTCTTTGACACTAGTTGTACATTGACGTTGTAGCCGTTCTTATCAGTTCTGAAAATGAACTTTATTATATTATCACATAAAGCAGTCTTGTAACCAAACCCTCATTTATAAGTTGACACTAAACTAGAACCAGTAAAAAATCATATTTTATTAAATATAATATTTTAAAACAGTCGTAGTCTTCCTGGAATTTACCATTTAGAAATTTTAGCAACAATTGCCGTCTTGACTTCAAATTTAACTGAAGAAGTTGCGGCCATAAGTTCTTCATTACTCATAATGCTTTTCTCAATTTCTTGGAGCACCATAGATAATGCCCCATTAAACATCAACTTTGCTACTTGTCTATCTCATGTGGTTCATTTATGTGACCATAATCAAACAATATGATCTTTCAACACTGTGCTTTTCCAATGAAACCGTTGTTTCTCTGTAACTCCTATGAAACCGTTGTTTTCTCTGTAACTCCTACGAAACCTGTCTCCCTATGAAACTTGTTTTCCTAGTAATGCTTTTGTAAAAGTCTTGACCAAATTTAAAAACTAACTCCCATTCTTCATTACACCTAAGAGACTTCAGAGACTGGCACACAACATTTAGAATATTACTAAACACTTCAAAGCCTAAAACGTTCAATACTTTCTTGAAAAAAGCAGGAATGTCAGTTAGGTGATTACAATTGTTTCGATGGCGTTTTTAGTTCTTCACCTCAATTCAAAAGATTAGCATGCGTTCTTAACAATCGTTAAGAACGAACAACGACAAAGCAGATAAAGAGAAATTCAGAGCTAAAACAAAAGAGTAAATTCGCTAGCTGGTGATATTAGCCATTGAAGAAAACAACCCTAAAATAATTAACATGACCCGGTTTAACTTCTTTTGAAAAATTTTTCACGAGAACTTTTTTTCACGAATACCAGACAGAATCCAATAACCAAATCATTTGATACTGAATGGAACAGACCAGTGCTTACTGGAATATCTTTAGCATCAAATATTTATTATGAAATTTTGGTGAAGATTTAAAATGCAAATTTTAATAGTTTCCTTGATTTAAGTGTTACAAGTAAGTAACCACATAACCATGTACAATATTAGATAATTCAATTCTGTTAAAGGACTCTTGGTTCTTTCAGGGACTGAGATTCCCTTCCCCCAAGTTGATTATGGGCCTGCGTGATTATGGCTCTGTTTCCTAAGTTCATATATTTTAAATTCTATTTTGGCAATTCATCGTCCTACCTCGAATTTAGCTAGCGTCCGCATTTAACAAGCATATTCATATTCGTTTGAAGTGAGTTTACCGTATTTTGATGATATTTCAAGTAGTTAGTGTAACCATTTTCTCTCTATATTAGAAAAAGGTAACTAAAGCCGCCACCGCTGTTTGACAACTTTCTCGTTCCTCGAGTTTCTCTGCTTCGCACAGCAAAAAATTTGGCATTAAAAATATAAAATTTGGTACATTTGTAGAGAAGGATTTAAGGAATACACTGAAATAATTCCTTTTTCGATATATATTGTAATTTAAGAAATATTTAATGTCAAAGTCACAGACAAAATATTTGCGCTGCGAGTTCACGTCCAAGACAGACTAGCAACAGCAAGTCAACGAATTTTTGTAGGTAGGTACATACATAATTGAATTTTTGTAGGTAGGTACATACATAGTTGAATTTTTGTAGGTAGGAACATACATAGTTGAATTTTTGTAGGTAGGTGCATACATAGTTGAATTTTTGCAGGACGAAGCTCTTCTTAAAATTTGGAAATATTGCGAGATATTTTACTTTTTATGCACTTCTGAAGTGAAAAATGTTCTTTCGTATCGGCACATCTATTGATTTTCTCTGTCTCGCTACGCAAAAACTATAACATACAAAAATATGAAATTTGGTACATTTATAAAGGAATAATAGGGTAACACGATGGAATTAACCTTTTACCGATTTAAATTTTAGTTTGGCTTGAAATAGCTTTCTGCGAGTACAGCGAGTTACGGGGTCAGTGAACAGGGGGCAGAGCCCTCTAGTTATCTAAAAAAATTAAACTTACATAAAGTAACTCTCAACCAAAAATACGGGAAATTTTTTACAACAGAGTTCATTTGTTTCCGATTATTTACAATGGTCTTTGCAGTAGCCCTTTTAAACTTTTTCACATATTTTTATATTTTACAGTTACCTTACACCTTTCTGGTAGGTCGGACGGTCTGGGTCTCAACAACAACAACATATTTTTATATTTAGTTTTCAGAATAATATAAATATGAAATATTTCAAATATGTCTACTCATTAACTATCTGAATTATGAACATATATATATGTGTGTGTGTGTGATAAATAAATAAACTATCTAACCAATATGTGTATTTTGTTATAAATCTGATCTTATTTAATAAAACATTCCACTCACTTGGAAAAAATGATGAGATTGAAAAGTGAAAAAAAAAATTATGAAAAATCTATAAACTCGTTTTCTAAAAGCTACAGGGGCATACGGAAGTCTTATTCCGCCGAAAGTATCCTCCTCCTTCAAAGACTAAAATTATTAGAATTGTACCCTCTCCGCTTGGGCCCCAGGTCCTCGCGCGAGAGGTATCCGTTTCCCTTTAAGGGTAGAAGCGTACAGTATTGGTTAGGCAAATCATGTTGTATAAGTTGTATTTAAACGCGAAAAATTTTAGCTTTATATCTGACTTTTCAAAACTTTTTTCAAAACTTTTTTCTAACTTTTCAAAAATTTCAAGATCGTATGTATCATCTGTGTTTCATTTCGGCACTAGAAAGTTTACGGGAAAACCCAACGGTTCCGGATTAGACTTTTTTCCATTTTAAACAGCGATTCTTGTCGCCCGATCGAAAGCATCGATCATAAAATATAGAATTTATTCGGTTGCAGGGTAATTCAATACCTCGACTCATCATGCCATTTTATCTGTCGCATTTTTAACAAATTTATGACAAAACTATGGTATATTTTACAAATGAAAAGAAAAAGTGTAATAGATTTTAAGTTTATATGGGTAATAATATATGAAAAAAATTAATACTGTATGAAAAATATATAATACAATTAGCAGAAAAATACAACTAGCAGAAAAATATATAATACAACCGTTCTTCGTACCGAGTATATAATATAAAGAAACATAAAATTCACAATCATGTGCAAATTCCTATAGTATACTAAATGACATTTTCAATCAAAATATTCTGTTAAAATATTTAATTTAATGCTCCTAAAAAGAAGTTTAAGAATCTCTGTTCTCGCTATAGAAAATTATTTTCTCGAGCAGATCTGAAGAATTAAACATCCTGGCCCTATATGTAAGCAAATTTATAAAAAATATGTAATTGAATAAATACTCGCATATGCAAAATAAAATTGTATGGGACTCGTATTACTTATATAGGCGAATATTAGAAAATGTAACCTGTATTAGTAGATTACATGTATAAATTGAAATATCAATAAGCTAATATAAACCTGAAGGCAGTAATTGCTTCCAATATATGTCAAAATGAAAGTGCTAAAATTACATGGGAAGATATATCAGTTCTACTTATAATATCGTAGATTAGAAGACATGTCTGAATGTTAGTAGAAGATTACTCGTAGTACAATATGAGTCTCAAAAATCTTTGCCAAAATAAAACAGATGACGTAATATATTGAAAATATCAATAATCTCCGTAATCTTCATACCAGAAAGCCGTACTTGATTCCAATATATGCCAATATATGTCAAAATATATGCCAAAATACCTGTACTACTTATATTCTTGTAGATCAGAAGATATACCCATTGTTGCTGTTGAGACCCAGACCGTCCGACCTACCAGAAATGTGTAAGGTAACTGTTTGGACGGACGGGAAGAGCCACCCAATTTAGACCGGAACCCAATGGGGGAGGCATCCACAGGGACCGTACTCCCTCCTTCCCCTACCGCCAAAGAAGATATACCCGTGCATTTGTTGAAGATTACTCGTACAACGTACAATATATGAGATTCAACATTTTTTGCCGCAATAATACCATGGGATAATAAATTGAAAATATCGATAAACTCTGAATCAATAATCCCGGAAAATATCAATAATAATAATGTTTAAACCAGAAGACCGTAATTGATATTATCCAGTCAAAAATGCAATGGCAATGAAATTTATTATATATATATATATATATATATATATATATACTATTGCGATAAAGTGAGACAAAATAGGATATATCCCAAATAAGCCTGAAATTAAAGAACTATTCACTACAAAGGAGGAGGCGCAAATGCTGCTCAAATTCCCTAGTAGAATACATGAATGAAAGTAGAAAAGAACGGGAGTGACCATATGAATTACATAAGAATGGTAGGGGTGGATTGCGACACCCCTTTCCCGCTTAAAGCAGCTTTTACAACCCGGGTAACGCTCACGGAACCAACATAATTCCATGGTCAGCCTCCCAAATGTGCGAAAACAAAAGCACCAGAACAGACTCAGAACCAAAGAAGTAAACGAATCCATGAAGAAGAAACATCCGCTAGTCCAACCCGATGGAACGTCTCTTTATATAAGTAAAGTTGCTCATGCGCAGAGAAATATCAGGATAATAGTTACGCAGTCATGAATATAAATCTCTATATCAACAATCAGATTACAAATTTTCTTTAAAAAACGATTTGTAATAATGTTGTACAAAATTGACTGGATAATTTCTTTTTATAGCTTCATCTGCAAATTTTTTACATTTGCAAATGCAGTCTTTCCTAAAAGTATTATAATTTTGGTTTCTTCTAAAATGTCCAATTATTATATTTCTGAAGACATACTTTGCAAGGTTTGAATTCCAATCGATAATATGATTTACCTTGATCCTGTATGAATCTCTTTTGTCGTGTAACTCTGTGTATATTCCATATTTCTTGTGTTTTTTGATAGCTAAATCCAAGAATTTTACCGATCCGTCCTCACACGCTGGATTTTCAATAAGGTCCAATTCGCTTGGGTAGAATGAAAAGTCAAAACATGGGGTGTTTTCATAGCCCCCAATTATCACATCATCGACATAACGGAAGTAGGGCATTTCCGATAGGATATGAGTGCCTCTTTCGTATTTAGATAGATATATATCTGCTAGTATTGACGAGCAACTCCCTCCCATAGGTATGCCCTTGATTTGTTTGTAAAAATTGCTTCCGTCGTGTAGTATGTTTTCCTTCAATACCAATTCCACCAAGTCCATGTATCTTCTATAAGTTATATATTGCTTTAGATCGTATTCTTCATGTAGATCTTTCAGAATCAATTGTAAATTATCCAAATCAATATTGTTAAAAAGATCTCGAAAGTCGTAACTCTTAAAGTTGATATCGTTATGACAAAACTTTAGTCGGTTTATCACTTCCTGTCCGTTTTTTATCATAATAGAGTTATGTCTTTTAATATCATGCATAACTATTATGAGTAAATCCAAAAGTTTTTTGTTTGCTATTTCCAAATATGAACCACATCCCACCGTCACAGTTCGAAACTTGACAGGTATTTTGTGTAATTTGGGGATCAGGACCAAATATGGATATTTTATTGTTTTAATATCAATTCCTATTCTTTTGTAAAGTGCCTCTATTCTTTTAGTCAGTATCAATGCGTTACTGGGTATTAAAGCATACATTTCACTGTCCCTGTAACTTTGGTTTAGTGTATCCACGTAGAACTTTTTACAAGTGAAGGCATAATTTGATACTATTTTATCGGTATATGTTAATACATATTCTTCTTTAATTTGCTTGAACGAGGATGGAACTTTAATTTCTCTATTGTTTTTGCAGTGCTGCGGGTAGTAGTGACAAAACGCTTTGTAAAATTTATATTTCCACTCATTAAATGCTTGTATTGGTAAACTATGTTTTACCGCCAATCTATAAATGAAGATGTCGAGATCATTATAAAATTCTTCGTATACATTTTTAAATTCTTGTATACGGTACTTTGTACCGAGTTGAAGCAGGTTTTTAAGTCTTTTGTCTTTGATAAAATCTAGATTTCCGGAGATTATATGCTTATGATGAGTGTCACTATGAATATTCTCATGACAATTACAAGAATCTACATTATTTGATGCAACATCTTGACAAATTTTGTTATAATTGAAAAATTTCCTTCCGTTGGTTTTGACGAATCTATAATTGATCATGATTTTTATATTGGACAAAGGAAGACATACGTTAATATGATTTAAAATAGAATGGAATGGAATGTTCTCATACAGTTTGTTCTTGAAAGTTGTAATAAAAAATTCTTTAGATTGTTTTATAATTTCACTTTTTGTAAGTGTTAAATTAAAAATTCTGGCTCTGAGTTTGATTAAATCCAATAGGATATCAATATTAGTACATGCTTCTTTATTTTGGCAATTTCTTTCTTTTAAGTTGAAATGTATTATGTAATTCCATATTTTCTGTAGATATTTAAGCTTGATACTAAAGGCCAAGTTCTTAATCCATCCAATTTTCATCGTGTTTTCAGTTTTTAAAAATTTCAATATTTTTTCTTCTGTTTTAATATAATTATTGTGTTGTTTTTTACTTCCTCTTTGCCATCGGTGGGATTTTTTATTTATAAGATTTTCAGATAGAGGGTATGAAGAACTATTTCTGCATCTTTCTGTATTAACGTTTTCGTTAAATATTAATGTATTAAGGCCATATGGATAAGCCGTATTGAATTGTTTAATATGGTTGCTCTCCCACCATAATCTTTCCGATTTATTTGGTACTATATCAATTATAGTTACCATGATGTTGGTGAACCCATGGGCTTGAAAATGTCTCAGTTCCAAATTAGCTGTGGGCATTTCCTGTTGTACCTTTCCTACCTGGCTTCGGTGCAGATTTATTCGGTGCAGATTAATCAAACTCAGAGCCAGAATTTTTAATTTAACACTTACAAAAAGTGAAATTATAAAACAATCTAAAGAATTTTTTATTACAACTTTCAAGAACAAACTGTATGAGAACATTCCATTCCATTCTATTTTAAATCATATTAACGTATGTCTTCCTTTGTCCAATATAAAAATCATGATCAATTATAGATTCGTCAAAACCAACGGAAGGAAATTTTTCAATTATAACAAAATTTGTCAAGATGTTGCATCAAATAATGTAGATTCTTGTAATTGTCATGAGAATATTCATAGTGACACTCATCATAAGCATATAATCTCCGGAAATCTAGATTTTATCAAAGACAAAAGACTTAAAAACCTGCTTCAACTCGGTACAAAGTACCGTATACAAGAATTTAAAAATGTATACGAAGAATTTTATAATGATCTCGACATCTTCATTTATAGATTGGCGGTAAAACATAGTTTACCAATACAAGCATTTAATGAGTGGAAATATAAATTTTACAAAGCGTTTTGTCACTACTACCCGCAGCACTGCAAAAACAATAGAGAAATTAAAGTTCCATCCTCGTTCAAGCAAATTAAAGAAGAATATGTATTAACATATACCGATAAAATAGTATCAAATTATGCCTTCACTTGTAAAAAGTTCTACGTGGATACACTAAACCAAAGTTACAGGGACAGTGAAATGTATGCTTTAATACCCAGTAACGCATTGATACTGACTAAAAGAATAGAGGCACTTTACAAAAGAATAGGAATTGATATTAAAACAATAAAATATCCATATTTGGTCCTGATCCCCAAATTACACAAAATACCTGTCAAGTTTCGAACTGTGACGGTGGGATGTGGTTCATATTTGGAAATAGCAAACAAAAAACTTTTGGATTTACTCATAATAGTTATGCATGATATTAAAAGACATAACTCTATTATGATAAAAAACGGACAGGAAGTGATAAACCGACTAAAGTTTTGTCATAACGATATCAACTTTAAGAGTTACGACTTTCGAGATCTTTTTAACAATATTGATTTGGATAATTTACAATTGATTCTGAAAGATCTACATGAAGAATACGATCTAAAGCAATATATAACTTATAGAAAATACATGGACTTGGTGGAATTGGTATTGAAGGAAAACATACTACACGACGGAAGCAATTTTTACAAACAAATCAAGGGCATACCTATGGGAGGGAGTTGCTCGTCAATACTAGCAGATATATATCTATCTAAATACGAAAGAGGCACTCATATCCTATCGGAAATGCCCTACTTCCGTTATGTCGATGATGTGATAATTGGGGGCTATGAAAACACCCCATGTTTTGACTTTTCATTCTACCCAAGCGAATTGGACCTTATTGAAAATCCAGCGTGTGAGGACGGATCGGTAAAATTCTTGGATTTAGCTATCAAAAAACACAAGAAATATGGAATATACACAGAGTTACACGACAAAAGAGATTCATACAGGATCAAGGTAAATCATATTATCGATTGGAATTCAAACCTTGCAAAGTATGTCTTCAGAAATATAATAATTGGACATTTTAGAAGAAACCAAAATTATAATACTTTTAGGAAAGACTGCATTTGCAAATGTAAAAAATTTGCAGATGAAGCTATAAAAAGAAATTATCCAGTCAATTTTGTACAACATTATTACAAATCGTTTTTTAAAGAAAATTTGTAATCTGATTGTTGATATAGAGATTTATATTCATGACTGCGTAACTATTATCCTGATATTTCTCTGCGCATGAGCAACTTTACTTATATAAAGAGACGTTCCATCGGGTTGGACTAGCGGATGTTTCTTCTTCATGGATTCGTTTACTTCTTTGGTTCTGAGTCTGTTCTGGTGCTTTTGTTTTCGCACATTTGGGAGGCTGACCATGGAATTATGTTGGTTCCGTGAGCGTTACCCGGGTTGTAAAAGCTGCTTTAAGCGGGAAAGGGGTGTCGCAATCCACCCCTACCATTCTTATGTAATTCATATGGTCACTCCCGTTCTTTTCTACTTTCATTCATATATATATATATATATATATATATATATATATATATATATATATATATATATATATATATATATATATATATATATATATATATATATATATATATATATATATATATATATATATATATATATATATATATATATATATATCTTCATTATTCAAATCGGAAAAGATTTAATAAAAGTCGTCTGCCGCATAAGCACATTGGATTTAAATCCTTTGCTAAGAGACATAATATTATTTCCTTCAATTAAATTGGTGGAAAACATATCGTCTGAATAATGCTATCTCTATGGAAGGTTTGGCGACATTTTAAAAAATCGCCAAATTTATCACCTAGTGGGACTGTAGAACAGACAGTCCCAGTTGGCGACAAAATGACGAAACATCATCACAGTACTATCCCCTTATAAAACACATTTCATTTAATTTATTTAGCGCAATTTTTTTAATTTCAAGATATTTTTATGGATTTACAACCCTTTTGATCAATTTGGTGACATTTTAAAAATTCGCTAGATGTGTTATTAAGTAGGACAGTTGGACTGACAGACAAATGCTAACGAAACACCATTTCAGTATTATTGTCTAATAAAACATAATAAATTTCATTGGTTTGCGTAGTTTTTAACTATTTGGCGACATTTTCGTCAATTTGGCAACGTTTAAGAAAAGCTGCCAAGTTAGCGATTTCCCGCCAAATTCGTAGCTCTGAATTTGCAGATCTGAATACAATATTCTGATCCCGTTTGTATATACTAAATGAAAACACTATAATTGTATTAGAAAATATACCCGTTCTATTTTTTTTCTGTTTCAAGAATCGGTTAAATGAATTTATTGGCTAAACACAATATATGAGTTTACTAACTAAACACAATATATATAAGTCTGAAAACTCTTTGCCAAAATAAATGAAAGTGATGTATGCTGTCCGCAATTAATATAATTAAAAGAAAAATCAAACTTTTCATTTATAAAATATATTTTAATATCCATTTATTTATTATTCAAATCGAAAAAATAATAATAAACATTAACAAACACATTTAATTTAATTGCGTTGACGAGCAACATGATATAAGATAGAATCTTTCTCATAAAATGCTAATAATAAAATAACCATTTTGATTTCTTAATACTTTTCATTGTTGAGTAAAAGCTTGTGAAAAATAAACCATGCTGATAGATTTTCCATCTAAATTCATGCTTCAAACAATTCATGCTTTCAGAAAGTGACTAATTAGCGCAAAAATCACCCACCAAACTCAGAGATAAAGTTTTAATTCACTTTCACGTCTTAAACAAACGGTTTTCAACCTTTTCGTTTGTAGGAACCAGGGAGCTAGAGATTAGAACTCCTAGGAAAAGTTTGGTTTTTCATTAATATCTCGACAACCCCTGTTCTTAGAAACTCGAATCTCGGACTACATTTAAGTGGGGCTATTTTAAGGCCACCCACAACATTTCATTAAATTCGGTTTAGTCGTTCTTCTGTGATGGTGAGACAAAGAAAGTTTCGTTTTTCACTAATATCTCAAGAACCACTGGGCTTAGAAACTCAAAACTTAGACTAAATTTTAAGTGGGGCTATTTTAATTCTACCCACAAAATTTTGTCAAATTCAGTTCAACCATTCTCCCGTGATGATGGGACAAACAGACAGACAGATTTGCAATTTTATTTATCTATATAAATAAAATTGAAAATCCGTCTGTCTGTCTGTCTGTCTTTCTGTTTGTCCCATCATCACGGGAGAACGGCTGACCCGAATTTGATGAAATTTTGTGCGTAGTTTAGAAATAGCCCCACTTAAAATTTAGTCTGTGTTTTGAGTTTCTACAACCAGTGGTTCTCGAGATATTAGTAAAAAACGAAATTTTCGTTTGTCTCATCATCACGGGAAAACGGCTGAACCGAATTTAATGAAATTTTGTGGATAGTCTTAAAATAGCCCCCCATAAATTTAGTCCAAGTTTCGAGTTTCTAAGACCAGGGGTTGTCGAGATATTAATGAAAAACGGAACTTTTTCCTAGGAGTTACTCTCCAACTCCTTGGTTTATCCAAACGGAAAGGATGAAAATCGTTTGTTTAAAACGTCAAGATGAAATAAAATTTCATTTCCGAGTTTGGTGCAGGAATTTTGCATTAATTAGTCAATATAGGAAAACATGAATTGTTTGAAACATAAATTTAAATGGAAAAATCTACCTCCATGGTTCATCTTTCACATGCTTTTACTCAACGTATAAAGACATCAAAACGGCTATTTAATTTCGCATTTTATGAGGAAGATTCTATCTTATATCATGTTGCTCTGCAACGGAATGAAATTAAATGTGTTGTTAATATTTATTATTATTTTTTCTATTTGAATAATAAATAAATGGATGTAAAATATATTTTATAAATGAACGGTTTGATTGTTCTTTTAATTATATAAATTGCGGACTGCGTACATCACTTTCATTTATTTTAGAAAAGAGGTTTCAAGCTCATATATTGTGTTTAGCTAATAAATTCATATATTGTGTTTACCCAATAAATTCATTTAGGCGATTGTTGAAGCAGAAAAAGAGTAGAACGGGTGTATGTATCTTCTATTACAATTTTAGTGTTTTCATTTAGTATATACAAACGGGATCAGGATATTTTATTCTTCAGATCTGCAAATTTAGCGGAATATCTCTAAATAAATTGGTAACTTTTCTTAAACTTTACCAAATTAGTCTCCAAATTGATAAAAATAACCCAAATCAATGAAATTAAATTTGTTTTTTTAGAATAGAGTACTGAAATGATGTTTCGGTAGCATTTATCGGTCAGTCCATCCATCCTATTTAGTAACACATTTAACGAATTTTTTTAATATCACGAAATTGATAAAAATATTTGTAAATCCATAAAAATATCATGGAATTGATAAAATTGCGCTTAATAAATGAAATTGTGTTTTGTTAGGGGTATGTATTGTGATGATGTTTCGTCAATTTGTCGCAAAATGGGACTATCAGTTCTACCGTCCTATTTGGCGATTTTTTAAGTTATCGCTAAATTGACGAAAATGTCGCCAAACCTTCCATGGAGATCGCATTATTCAGACGATATGATTTCCATCAATTTATTTGAAGCAAATGGTATCATGTCGCTTTGCAACGGATCCAATGTGTTATGCTGCATACGATTTTTATTAAATCTTTTCCGATTTGTATAATAAAAATATGTATATAAAATAAATTTCATTGACATTGTATTTTTGACTGGATAATATCAATTACGGTCTTCAGGTTTAAACATCATTATTATTGATATATTCGGGGACTGTTGATTCAGGGATTATTGATATTTTCAAACTATTATGCCATTGTTTTATTATGACGAAAATTGTTGAAACTCATATATAGTATGTTGTACGAGTAATCTTCTACAACTGCACGGGTATATCTTCTAATCTACGAGAATATAAGTAGTACAGGTATATTGGCATATGTTTTGATATTATATTGGCATATATTGGAATCAATTACGACCCTTTGGTATAAAGATTACGGGGATTTTTGATACTTTCAATTTATTACGTCATCTCTTTTATTTTGACAAATATTTTTGAGACTCATATTGCAATACGGGTAAGCTTCTACTAACACACTGGCATATTTTCTAATCTGCGACTATATAAGTAGTACGGGGTTGCATATATTGATTCAATTCCTTTTTTTTTTTGTAAATTTGCTTACAAAAGGGGCCAGGATGTTTTATTCTTCAGATCTTCCCTTGAAGATGATTTTGCATAGTGAGAACAGATATTCTTAAACTTCTCTTTATGAGCAATAAATTTAATATTTTAACAGAATTTGCACATGATTCCGAATTATAAGTCTCTTTATATTACACACTCAGCACGAAGAACGGGTATGCTGCTAGTATAGATATAAGAAAGAAATGTGACGATGCGTTTACCGAAATGCGTTTTGTGAACGCATTGCCATACAGAAATGTATGATTCAACAATAAAGAGCATACACATACGTATATATTGGTCGCTTCAGCAACACACAACGCCCAAGTAAATATACAATATGGAGACATGTGTATGTAATACATATATGCATTCATATTAATTTAAATAAATTTAAACACATATTACTATATGTGTATAATTAAATATGAATTTTTCTTTAAATCAGAGATTGAAATAATTATTAATATCAATAACGGTATATACATGTGAATGCTTAAATGTTAATAGAATTTGTAACAATTTCTAGTTTTCTATGCAGTATATGATTGTATTATAAAGAAGACATAAAGATTGCTCAAATTAGACATATGAAGCAAAAATAGAGAAATATAGTCCTTATTACTCGAGGCGATACATGACAATATAATTGAAAATCCAGTAACTACACTCCAATATCTATTTGAGATAAGAACTCCAATTTTTCACTGGTACCTTATGGGAATGGAATAATATAGGCTTTGTCCAAAATAAATTATTAATTCATAAAATTAGAAAGGCAGAAATATAGATATATATCTCTTAACTTTCCTTTCAAACAGATATAAATCCTTCCTGAGCAAAAACGCAAATTATTGCTTTCATATTTGCAGTGCTGAATCGCGACAAAATAATTAAAAAAACAAGGGTTAAATCAAAATCTATTTGAACTCATACTTTTCACCGAATATTCATGGTAATAAAATATTTCTAATATTTCCTAAAAGATTAGAAAACATTGCAAAATTAAAACTCTTTCCGTCCAAATTTTTCCTTTTAAGCTGATTTTAGTCTCGGATATTCTGGCGAAAACGCAAGTAAAATAATTTTCTATAAGATCAGGGAAACGAACGCCATGTTTGGCAGAAAAAAAAAGGCTCTCAAATTGGCTAAACTAACATTGAATTATTGCTTTTCTTTTGCCTGTTCTCTCGCTCTTCAAAATATGTATTTTATTACAAGCAATTCCAATGCATGCATATTTCAATATAAAATAATTTGAAAAAGAACAAAGAGTTGACCCGCGTTCGTAACGACATTCATCATCGTCAGTAATTGTTTTTCATTTTGTGCAACGTGTTTGTGGAAAAATGTAGCTGATTTCGAAAGTTTTGCAAAGTGAAAAAGGTAGAATACTCTAAGAAAAATCAATTTTGAATTGCAGAGCGCGAGATTGTAGACAATTTATCTTCGGTTTAACTGAAGTTTCATAAAAAAAAGAAATAACGAATAATCATTCGTTATTTCTTTTTTTTCTCTTTCTAGTCTCAATGATCTGATTTAATAATAATTCAAACATAAAATTTTTCAACTCTACTTTCTATTATAATCGAAGCATAAAAACAAACAACTTTTGATAACAATGAAGAATTATTTAAAAAAAATCTGATATGGGCAGCACATGAATGTCCTTATCAATCAGTGGCGAATGCAGCGGTGTGGCTAGTATGATGCTACTAGAGCATTAAAATTGGAAGTATAATTAAAATTGGAGGTATAATTTGAATTGAATGTATAATTTGAATTAGTTGTATGTATCTGTGGGACACATTTTAAAATAAAACAAACTTAAAGTTGTACTTTTAAATATTAAATTCATTAAGATTGACATGGTCGTAAATTCTCGTATAGTAGAATTATTATTGTACATTGCTTATTGTGCCGTTATAAACCCTCCAATTATTTATCTTTGCGTGAGTTCTGTAAAGGAATATTATTAGAGAATAAGATTAAATTGATTACTCCTTTTAAACTTAAACAATAAATCATTTATTAACAACATCAACACTTATTAAATTCATTACAAAATTAATTATATTATTTCGGCGATGGGAACATATGAGACATGTGAGACCAGTATGAATAAAATTACTTAAAATATGTCTATGACCTTTGATTAATGATGGGCACATACCTCCAACTTTAGCTTTCACCATAGACCATAATGCTTGCCTCTGATTGCACTGCACATATCAAACAGGCTTATCCATTATTTTGGAACATTTGCGGAAAACTCCCACACAAGTACATTTCTAGAAAATCTCACAAGTCATCTCTTCGTCGTTCTAGGCATCGTTATTATTGTAATTGCTAAGTCATTTCTTCAAGATTCTAAGTCATATCTAAACAAGTGTACTCAAGTCATGATCCAAGTTATCTGTATAAGTCTCGACTCCTATCTTTAAGTTATTTTCAGTATCTACTCTCGTCGTTATTCTTCGGTCACAGGTTGTGGTTCACTCTTTTTCGGGGGTGTCATTTTCCCCCTTGCTTTCATTTGTAGCATTGAGAGAGACGCAACAAGCCCCTTTTTCCATTGGTTACTCATTAAACCAATGGAACCATTCCACATCCCCGTAAGGGACCGCTCGCCCCCCCCCCCCTTGTCTTGGCGCCCCTAAATTTATGATTTTGTGACCTTTTGGGTTCACGTGTTGTAAAATTCGGCGCCATCCAGACGGGCAGTATTTTTTGCCGATTTGTACACAATAAATTACACATATAAACTTGTCTCATCAAAGTGCGAGATCTCTTTCTGGTCTCACAGTATCTGTAGGTTAAAGAAACAATTTATTAGAGCTTCCATTCATACCTTTCAACCCCTATCAGCCCCTTTAACGAAGCGGAGAAAACAATCATCTATTGCGATATTTTAGAGAGGCGACGGAGTTCCCGCCAAACCTAGGATCAAATTATTACTTCTGCGCACGTGGCTCTATAACAAAGGGATTTACAGTCCAACGCTTAGTAATGTTCCAGGTCATGTGGCCGAATTTCTGCACTACAGAATCTCTGATAGCGGGTAACACTCGTAAGTAAATGTGTATTGTGCAGCGTTGCAATATTTTTAACACTTTACAACAAAGTTGAAAAGTGTTTATGACTTTGTTCAATCTGTCTGTCTGTCCCTTAGCACGATAACTGCCGTAATAATGACTTAATCAAAATGAAAATTTAGTATGTTGTTCAGACGATCTGTAGGACCTATGGGAATATAAATGAATAATATCACCCAATTAGTTACGGATTGAACCCGGGTTGAAGAAATGAAATACATTGAACCCTACGGGACCTAATTTTTCAAACATTTTTTTAAGCAGATTTAAAATTCCCAAATTTATTCGAAAATTTTAGGTAATATTCAAATTGTTCCATAAAATATATAAAAAAAATTTCAGCAAAATATATTCAGTAGTTTTTTAAATAAAAATTAAAATAATAATTACACCTCTTATATGAAGCGATCACGTGACCAAAGATCACATGACCCACTCCAAAATGAAATATAGCATCCATTTTGTCTCAAGATCGGGATTTTTAAAGTTCTTTTTAATTCATATTGAGTGTTGTATCTGTCCTAAAACCGCTTTATTTTTGCTTAAATTCTCTGCATCTACATACTGAAACAACGCAATTACAATATATTTGAGTTTAAATGATCATCCAAATTTGATTATTTCTACAACGAAGCCTATTTTTCACTTATGTAAAATGTAAATATGTAGAATGAGTTGTATAAGAATTACTGCATTTCTTTAAAATTATTTAGCTCATGGAGTCTGCATAACTGATATGTATGAAATATTCATTGATTTTACAGAGAGAAGGACGATTTTTTCGATGAAGTTTTAAGCATAGAGTTTAATTACTTAGTCCTCCGTGGTCTTAAGTTTTAAGATAAAATAAATTATTATAGTATTGTGATGAATGAAATGAATGGGAAAATGTTATGAATGAAATGCTGCTTTTATAGAGAGAGCCAGCCGTGTTATATTTCGATGGCGTCATTTGAATAAATTGCAGTTGTTTTTGATGAAGTTTTCAAATATAATAAATTATTGTAGTATTATGATAATGTTAAAAACATTACCGAGGAGCCAGGCAATTTATTTTTAATTGACGTCATTTGAATGAAGTTCATTTTTTTTTCGGTGAACTTTTAAGTTTTCAAATATAATAAATTAATGTAGTATTGAGATAATTTTTAATATATTACCGAGGAATGTATCGCATTTTAGAGAAGTTTAAATGAAATTGCATTGAAGTTGGAGAGTGTTTCATAATCAATGCTTTATCCATGATTGATCTTTCTTGTTTTTGCTTAAATTGTGTGCATCTACATACTGAAACAACGCAATTACAATATATTTGAGTTTAAATGATCATCCAAATTTGATTATTTCTACAACAAAGCCTATTTTTCACTTATGTAAAATGTAAACATCAAAATATGTAGAATGAGTTGCATAAGAATTTCTGTATTTCTTTAACGCAAAATTATTTAGCTCATGGTGTCTGCATAGCTGATATGAATGAAATATTCATTGATTTTACAGAGAGAAGGACGAATTTTTTCGATGAAGTTTTAAGCATGGAGTTTAAGTACTTGTAGCTCCATGGTCTTAATTTTTAAATAAAATAAATTATTATAGTATTGTGATAAATGAAATGAATGAGAATATGTTTATGAATGAAATGCTGCTTTTATAGAGAGCCAGGTGTGTTAATTTTTTCTATGACGTCATTTGAATGAATTTCAGTTGTTTTCGATGAAGTTTTCAAATATAATAATTTATCGTAGTATTATGATAATTTTAAAAATATTACTGAGGAATGTATCGCATTTCAGAGATGTTTAAACCAGGCAATTTATATTTCAATGCCGTCATTTGAATGACGCTAATTTTTTTCGATGAAGGTTTAAGTTTTCAAGTATAATAAATTAATGTAGTATTGCGATACGTTTTAAACTATTACCGAGGAATGTATTGCATTTTAGAGATGTTTAAATAAAATTGCATTGAAGTTGGAAAGTGTTTCATAATCAATGCTTTAAGCATGATTGATCTCTCTTGTTTTGTTATACTGTCATTGGGATGATGGTAAAGCAGCTTATTTTTATTTCTGCTTTTAAAACTCTTTAACTGGAAAATTAATTTCTGCCAGATCAATAAATTTATTATTAAAAAAATATTAGAAATACCCTTTTCAAGCAGAAATTTAGCAAACAAAATAAAAATAATAAATAACGGAGACCCAATCCACTATTACCCAAACTCAAGAGTGCACATAACGACACTTTATATTCAGAATTTTCGGATTACTCAATATGATCTGCACCCATGGTTAACAGTATACAAAAATCTGAACAAATTAAGCTAGTCTTTCTTACTGTTTCCTAAAAATGAGAATACTTAAAGATTTTATGATTTAAAATGTTCATAATTTTAATTATTTCATTGAAAAAGTTTAGAATTTGAAGTTTATTCAATGTCGGAATTAGATTTAACATTTCGCAGAATATGGGCAAATTTCTGGAATTTTCGACGAATGCTAGGCGATTTCGCTTTCGCCTAACCCAGTTTCAAAGAATTACACAACCGCAGTAACACTACATATTATTATTACGATTACCGCCATTAAACCATATTATTATTACTATTACCGCCATTAAACCATATTATTATTACGATTACCGCCATTAAATCCCTTGAGTATTGCAGTGCGATTGATAACCCCTAATACGCATTTCCACATGACATATATTCTAGACCAGATTCCCCCACTGCTATCAATGACTATAATTCTTCGTTAGGAAATAAGGGTAAACAAGATCCACAGTACAATGATTTTGGCATTGAATTAATAATACGTATATTGAAATTTGGTACTTTTGTCAACCTGTGAATCCACAGTGATTAATTCATACTCACATGCAAAATCCTCATCAAAATGCAATTAACTGTTATTAACTATCCGGTGAAATGAATAACTATTGCGAATTCTTGGGCGTCAGCATGCAAAAATAGTACAAATATATTTTCTCTCTGAATAAAATGAACTAGCTCCACTATAATGATGTTAACAGATTTGTCGCATGATACTGCATATGTAAAGCGAGTATATTTGGTGATGCGTATTATTTTTTTAATTTTATGTAATTTTTTTGATAAATTCATTCGAAAAAAAAATAATGTTCAATATCTGTAGAATGGTTGATACTAGTGTTCTGAAATTGGTGCCATTATTTTTCTAATCTAGAAATAATTATTTGTTTACGATTTTCGAAGGTTCTAAATGTTTTCCGACTTTTGCAAAAAATCATTCGAAAATTGAAGTGCGATCGCGTGCGATGAACGTGCGATCGCGTTTAAAACGAATAGCGTTCAAGTGTTCACTCGTTGCTGTAATCGTAGCAAATTATTTTCAAAACGCTCCATTTGTTCGTGAGAAATCGCATCTACAGTCCCACAAGCACACATACACTAATAAAAATACATGAGTCGTATCGCATGAATGTTCGATTCGACAGTTGGTGAAACGTGGCTTGAAAAACTCTCTTTTTCAACGCCTGCATTGTGTTAAGCCTTGCATAGATTGATTTATATGCAAAAGTCTAGTTTCGTTTGAGATGTGGATTTAATGTTTCTGCTGTTGCTTTGCGTGGCGCCTCGCCTGTCTGTGCGAAAGTTCGAAAGCGAACTTTTCGCTCCTCGGCAGCCAATGGGAGAGCTTCTTGGCTGTCGTTGGGAGCTCGCGGCCTTCTCCGGGGGCTTTGGAGTGTTGAACTTGGTGAAGTTCGGATGTTGGAGATCCGGAGGAGGAAAAGGAACAAAGAGAGTAGGGCCGGTGGCCCCATACTGCTGAGGATTATTGATTTTCCCAAAATCTAATCCTGGAAGATGCCCGAGGAAGAATCTTACCGGGATCTGCAATTTATTCAAAATTCTAATATTTGTTTTTCTGTTTTAGATAATGTGTTTTTTGACCGATGACCGCTCGATTTGGGGGTGGTCCCTTGAACGGTGGAACTTTCAGTTTAGATGTGACGTTATACTCTTTTCGGATATATTTTGCAGAATATTTCATCTTACAAGTTAATGCAGTTAAATCCTGATGTTTCTGGAAATAAGGAGTTTTGATTTTTAGCAGAACTGTGAGGTAAATTTATATCCAAATTAAATCTATAACAGTGGAACTTTAAGTTGCCATTTCAAACCCTGGAATAAATATAAGGCACTTAAGAATAATGTATCTTTGTGGAATCCTTTATTTTGTGTTATATTGATAATAGAAATAAGTGATTAATTAAAAAAGGATTCAAAGTGTTTGATTATAATGATTAATTACATAATATGTTGTTCTCTAGTAATATAAAAATTGAAATAATTTCTGATAGTATCAAATGTGAATTAAATGTTGAATACTACAATTGTTTGGAATATATTATCAATTTTAAATGGTTTACACATTAATAAATATGAATATTAAATTTTATGAGTTAAATTATTTGAATACCCTGATTTTTGTCTTTATCTGTGGACTGATGTCTCCAGACCGTAAGTACTCCTGGGTTATGTGTGTTTATGATTTGAATGAAGAGTATAATTCACGCAATGTGCAATTTTATCTGTCTTCGATCTTCAATGCATATCGGTTGTGAGATCGGTTTCGGTTTCACTTTCGTTCCGACTCACCGCCGATATGACACATGCATGCAAACACACTGACATACATACTCACACAGACATCCCCCTCAAAAACGTTCGATTCGTGTTCAGGGATGCTTAAGGGGAAGTATCACTCATTGACTCCCTATACCATCAATGCAATTTTATAAAAACGAGCAGTAATAAAAAAATACTGAATATGAAAATCTGAAATTTACTTTGCTTGTAAAATACGCTTTTCTGAATCTTCTAATACAATTAGAACACACTTTATAGTTAGTAAAAATATCAAATTAATTTTCAAAAAAGGTATCTCTTCAGTCGGAAACTCGAATTCCAGTTTCCTTCCCCGTTACAACGCTTTCTCTATACGTTATGCTATGTATATAGAGAAAGTAAAATATTTCATTTATTAACGAATTTTTTAAGTAAAAGTGTAGACAACCTAAATCTTGTCCATCTTACATATAACAATATCTATGGACATGTATCTAATTTTTATGCGTCTTTTAGCATGGAATATATTTTACATGGAATAGATAACAATAAGTAAATTAGATAACTTGCCATGTGTCACAATTTTGCACACCTTTATGAAAACAACAAATTAATTCAGTCTAATCACACAGATAGTTTTAAATACAATAAAGATTGAGCTTATGAATCTTTAGTAAACTGGTAAAGTTTGTAGAAAAGTAAATTTTCAAATATCTCAAGAGCGGCCTTTGATAACTCTAAAACAATATATGCAGCTCATTAATTTCTGGTTCAAAGTAGTTACAAAAATTTCATTTATTGGGTAATAATTAGGAAATTTGGGTTACGTGATTTTTTTTCTAATTTATGTCCAATTAGTGAATAATCAAGGAACGGAGAGTATTATCGTTCAATGAAAAATTTCATTCTCTTTAAAAGCAAATCGCTATTTTTGCTGCATTTTTAGCATAATTACCTTTCATTATACATAATTAGCTTTTCATAATACTTATATTTTGATAATAATTATCTTAAATACACATATTTATCATCTCATTACCCTTTTTGGATTTACAAAAAAAACATTAAACATTTTGAGGGTATTTTCTCTGTCCAATTCCTTTGAAAATATATAGGCCCTTGGCATTCATTCATAAAAAATAGTACCAAATTTCATATGATTTGTTTATTTTCTAGATATTTTCCTATCCATATTCGTAGCCTCACAGATATACAGATGTTATTTTAAAAGAAAACGGTTTTTCATACGCACACATACGCTTAAAATGTGTAAATCCATAAAGCCAGAGAGTCAGATTCTTGACTGCTATCATATTACTCTTGTATACTTTCTCTTTTTATATACGATGTCTTTTAGGGAAAGTGAAAATGTTTATTTCGAGTTATGTACTAAAATTTTATATAAGCATAAAAAACTACACTAAATTAAAAGTATTTTAAAGGGTTGAAACTTGGTTAGTTTAGTTAGTAAAATAAGCAACGCTTCAATATTTATAGCACATCATATTTAGGCTACGAATCGTAAAAACAATTACAACAGTCCTATCAAAAATAGCACTGGTGTTTAAGGTAATAGAATTTACGCATTATGCTGGAAATTGTTGTTGCAGAAAATTGTTTCTTTGCGCTGAAAGATTTACATGTGCTAAGCTTGATATTTCACGGTATATCTGGAGTTGCTGGGGAAATGCTTCCCTCTACAATATTTTTTGTTTGTTCTACTAATATGAATAAAAAATCGATGATGGCAGTACAAAACTTTCCCTATTTAATGCTCTTAATTTGCTTCTTTCACAGTAAAAAAGTGATGTACACACTCAAACGCCAAAATTCATGAGATAGCAGTATGCAAATTTATAAGTGGTGCTGGCATCGCGATAAGAAGGTATAAAGAGTCAGGTGGTTGCCAGTGTTGTCCGTTGGACTCCTGAATGTCTTGTGAAACGTTAAATTGCTTGATAATGGCTACCCGACGGGAATTAACCGAGTTTGAACGTGGAATGATAGTTGAGCTCGACGCATGGGGTATAGAATGAAATTGTTGAGACTTTGAAGATTCCTCGCTCGACAGTGTCAGGGGTGTATCGAGTGTACCTCATGAAAGGTATTATCTCCCACAAGAGACAGCTCAGTGGGCGGCCATGTCTGCTGAATGATCGGGACCAACGATATCTGAGCAGAAGCGCCCGTGATGAACGACACTGCGTCAACTGACCACCACATTTAATGAGGAACGCACTAGAAGCATTTGGGAGATCTGTGCAGCGAAATTTGGGATTGATGGGATATGGCAGCAGAAGACCGACTCGAGTGTCTTTACTCTTAGCACATCATCAGCTTCAGTGCATCACCTGGGCTCAAGAACATATGCAATTGACCTTAGATGATTGGAAGAAGGTAGCGTGGCCCGATGAGTCACATTTCCAGTTGATACAAACTGATGGTCGCATTTGACGCAAACCCCATAAGGCTATGTATCCAACTTATCAACAAGGCACTGTGCAAGCTGGTGGTGTTTATATAATGGTGTGGGGAGTGTTTACTTGGCATAAATTGGGTCCTCTGGTCAAATCGAACCTTTCGTTGACAGGAAATCGCTATATTCAGCTGCTTGGTGACCATTTGCAGCCGCGCGCGCGCGTTTATGGACTTCACGTATCCCAATAACGATGGTATGTTCCAGGATGATAATGCTTCATGTCACTGGGCCCATATTGCTCACGATTGGTTTGAGGAGCATTATGGACAATTTCAGCACATGATTTGGCTACCTAGATCACCAGACATGAACACCCTAGATCGAAAGAGCCATTCGTGCCAAAACTCCAGCACCTACCACAACCACGCAATTATAAGCTGCTGCCGCCCAGGCGATGAAGTGGATAGCGTCTTCGGCTGCTGTCTGGTGGGCTCGTTCGAATCCCGAGTAAGGCATGGATGTTTATTGAGGCCAGTCAGTCTTCCACCTTCTGGGTCCTCGTCTATATGTGAAACTGCACCCCCTCCGACCTTCGTCAGTGATGCTTGTCTGTAATAAACTTTGTTCTCTTGTCTTGTGTGCCTTTCTTCGTTCTTTCCTGCTTTCTGCGTCGCAGGTCCTGTATCGGCTGTTCCGAACAAGAGGTCATTAGAAACAACAGCAACAACAATAAGCTGCTATTGAGACAGCATGGCTAACATTTCTTCTGGAGACTTCCGTCGACTAGTTGAGTCCATACCACGTCGAAGTGCTGCCTTTCGCAGAGCTAAAGGAGGTCCAACACGATATTAGAGAGGTGCCCCATTACTTTTGGCACATGAGTGTAAGATCCACGACACAATGATTTTAACATTGAATTGTGCATTTGACGCTATTCCAGATTGTAGCATGTAAAAAAGTATCCAAATATACTTTATTTTGTGCAAGTATTAATTAATAATTATCAATATCGATAGCATCCGCAATAAGCAATAAGTCCATATAATAAAATATTGTCATCAATTTAGCGTCATTTCTGTTAATATAGAGTCATTTGTGTAATTTTGTTCTGGGACAACATATCGCGAAGTTTGTGATATTTCGCTAAATTAGTCACCAAGCTCGCCAAATTTATCACCAAGCGTTACGCACACACGGAGAGAAGCGTTTTTCTTATAAATGACTATTGGTGAATTGTTGGTCATAAAACTACAAAACTATTGCACAAGTATCGTCTCTCGTGAATGGAACAAAATAGATCCACGACAATGATGTTAACAAATTTACCGCATAATATTACGTAAAATGTGTACATATTTCACGAAAATTAATGCTTATTTAATTTTTATGTAATATTTTTGATACATTTATTGAAAAAACGTGCAATATCTTGAGAACGGTTGGTGCTATCGTTTTAAAGCTTGTGTCATTCATTTTCTAATAAAAAATTACGTAAGAAATGATCATTTATGTAACATTATTGAAGGATACGTTTTTAACGATTTTTTAAATTCTATTCGAAAATTTAGGTATCTTCTAAACATTCGACTCCGTTTAAAATTAGTAGTCTTCCAGCATTCACCGATTGTAACATTTGTACCAAATTTCGTTCGAAAGATTTCAGTCATTCACGAGATATCGCTTCCACACACACACACACACACACACACATCACCTTAGCAACGTTCGATTCGAGCTTTAATGCGTGAAAAGTGCTCTACCGTCAAAAACTTCGAATTTTCGATCCCGTCACAATACTTTTCCTATATATTATATTATGTATATATGGAAAGTAACAAGTAAGATGGCTCAAAAAACAGAGTTGTAAAAAAAAATTATCGTTATATGCACTGATGTCCAAAATTTAAATCCGAAATGAATTTTTAAGGCAATAAGGAAACCCTTGAATAAAATGCAACAACATGTATGTTGTTTATGCAAACTAACACCAGAAAGAGTGCAGCAGTGAAATTTGTATATTATGTAATACAAAGCTGACCAACAAAGTGGTCACCTATTGAAACGGCAGGAAGTTGCCATTAGCGAGCCCAGAAGATTTATTTAAATGTTTTTCTGCGCAGTACTGTAACGAACATTGTTGCCCCATCGGAGCTCAGACTGCAGATCTTCATTCTGAAAAGACGACGCTCTCCTAATTGAACTAATGGGGCGGAATTGCTAGTTTTTATGCATTCTCCTTCCTCTAATGTCAGATTGACGGGGAACTTGAGAATTTGACTGAATACTTCCTGTTACTTTTACTCCAGGTTAGCCTCTGGATGTTATTTCTATCCTCCAGGTTGTTTAGTTGCCTGCTTGGTCTTTGGCCTCCCGATTTGAAATCTGGACTCAACATTTTAAAGTCCATTTTATCTGTGCAACAACCTGCCTATGTCATTGCAGTAACCTGTCGATATTATTGCAGTAACCTGTCATATCATTGCACTAACCTGCAGACTTGATTTGTTCTGACGCCATTGTAATGAACCCTATTGTACCCGACGGGGCTCGAACCACGGATCTTCATACTGGCCAGTCGACGATGTCCGTATTGAGGTAATGAAACATAACTGCGTGCTCTTATCGTTGAAGTAGATTCTGCAGTACTAAACATCTCCAGAACCAAACATCAAAGAGCCTTCGATAGGTGGAACGAACCTGATACGCAAGCTTGTGAGCGTCTAAATCCCACAAAACCTGATATGTCATCCAGAGTCAACCAAGGCCGTTACGGGTCCTGATTGGCCAAGGATCTACTGGCGCAATCTTAGTACATAAACCTTGTTAAAAGCCAATTGAACGCACAAATGCCCTTTCCTGTTAGCAGCGCATATAAGGTGCATTTTAGCAGATACAATCTCTTTCCTTGTGTCTCATACAATACTCTGCCTTCTATAAGACTATAGAAGGCAAGGATGGATTATTCAATAGTTGTACTAAGCATGCATTCAGCGCATCAGAAGAGGAGTAGCACCAAAATGAATAGAAAAATACCACAAAAACAATGTCATTAAAAATATCTAAATTTATATATGTCAAACTTTAAGAATAAAGTAAATGTCAAATTTAAAGCATTTTCTTAATTATTATAATAATATTATATTTCTTTGCAAAATTAATAACACATATTTAAATTAATTTTTTACAGTTCCATCCTTCAAATCACCTAAGACTATAACTGGAAAGAGTTAATTCTTTTCAATTCTCTCATGCCCAGATTTATTCCCAAATGGAAGTAGGATCTCGAAAAATAGGAGGTCGATTATTGAATTGGGGGGGGGGGGGTTACAGCTTGAAGAATGTTTAGAGAAAGCATCTCAGAGGCGACATGGAGGGGGGGGGGAGGTTGCGTCTTCTTCGACCCAGACTGTCCGACCTACCAGAAATGTGTACGGTATCTGTTTGGACGGCCGGGAAGTGCCACCCAATTTAGACCGGAACCCAGGGGGGGAGGCATCCACAGGGACCGTACCCTCCTTCACCTACCACCAACCTCTCGGAAGGACTTACGGACCCACATGTTTAACGTGATCGTACTCCGCGTGAACACGGCGGCAGTTTGGGCAGCGGCGGGAATCGAACCCGTTGACTACCGAGTGCAACCTCCGCGCGCTAACCACAGGGCTACCGCGCCCTCGGTTACGTCTATTAAATTTCGTTTTCCAATACGTACCCTATGGAAAACTAATGTACTAAATTCTCAGCCAATGTCAGGTAAAGCGGCTTCTGCTCATGCCACCGGGTGGTAGAAGTGAAACTCAAAATTGAGAAACTTCGCAATCACGGGACAATTTGAGGTAAATAATGCTAAATAAACCCAGTAATTTTCATTTTATAAAGTACTAGCAGCGATTGCCCGGCGTTGCTCGGGATTTACGATGCAAAACTCTGATAAAAATTACACCAGAACATATAAGGCAGTGAATCTTATACATTGTGTTTTCACAGTGAAAGAAGTAAATCCATTGCATTATGTAAGAAAAAAAATAGATCTGATTGGCCACGTTTCGGCTAATCAAATCCATTGGATCATACATACATAATTTTCTTCTTTATATATATTGATAGATAGATAATTTTATAGTCATTTATTTATTATTCAAATTAATAAAATTTTTTGAGTAAGCCTGTGAAAAATAAACCATGGTGATAGAGTTTCCATTTAAATTCATATTTCAAACCTGCGATTTTCAAAAGTGACTAATACATTCAATAAACTCTCACAAAACTCAGAGATTTAATTGACTTTTTAAACCAACGATTTCAAACCTTTTTCGTTGGGAATCATGGAGTTAGAGAGTAGAACTCCTAGGAAAAAGTTTCGTTTTCCATTAATATCTCGACAACCCCTGGTCTTAGAAACTTAAAACGTGGACAAAATTTATGGGGAGCTATTTTAAAGTCAGTCACAAAATTTTATTAAATTCGGTGCAACTGTTCTCCCGTGATGATGAGACAAACGAAAGTTTCGTTTTTCATTAATATCGCGACAACTCCTGGTATTAAAAACTCAAAACATTTACTAAATTTTAAGTGGGGATATTTTAAAACTGCCCACCAAATTTAATCAAATTCGGTTCAGCCGTTCTCCCGTGTTGTTGGATCATACATACATACTTGTCTTCTTTATATATATAGATAGCATGCCCTTCGCAGCTAGGCCCTCCGGGTGGGTGGCCCTGGCGAGCAACGTCTCGGGATGTGATTATTAGGTGTCCACAATTGATGTACAGTTAATATGTACAGTTTGAAAGGAAAACTGAAATTACTCTTAAATGCCAGGTAACAATGCAAATGTTAACAAATTAAATGATATTATCCTAATTTGTTATGTGGTTTACAAACAAACATTAAGGTAAAACCTTTTTTGATTTTCCTCCCGGAGCAAAAACATACACATTTTGTGAAGTTCCTACTCTTGAGCATGTCACATACAATTGGCCATGAGAAGCAAGGACTTTCTAAATTCACACCTGCAAACTTAAGGGTTTGACCTTGAGCTTTGTTGATGGTCATGGCAATTGCCAGGCTAACTGGGAACCAGACTTGTTTGAAGCTGAATGGTAGGTCGGTTGGTATGAACGGTATGAAAGGTATGCATACGTCCTTTCCTTTTGCCTTTCCAGTTAATACCGTAGCTTCGATGACATTTGTTAAAATATTTTTGACACAGAGCTGTGTTCAATTACATAGTTTAGGCGAGTCCAGATTCCGCGGAAGCATTATTGGTGATCCTTTCTTTAACTTCAAGATATCAGAAGGCAGTTCAGGTGGCTTAAGGTAGTTCAGAAATACCAGCGGGTAATTAACGGCATCAACGGTGTCCACTGCAGAGTCAAATAACTTGTCATGATATAAGAAAGAATCTTCCTCATAAAATGCTGATTATTAAATAACCATTTTGATTTCTTAATACTTTTCGTTGTTGAGTAAGCCTGTGGAAACTAAACCATGGTGATAGAGTTTCCATTTAAATTCATATTTCAAACCTGCAATTTTCAAAAGTGACTAATACGTTCAAAAAACTCCCACAAAACTCAGATTTAATTGACTTTCACGTTTTAATCCAATGATTTCCAACTTTTTTCGTTGAGAATCACGGAGTTAGAGTAGAACTCCTAGGAAAAAGTTTCGTTTTCCATTAATATCTCGACAATCTCTAGTCTTAGAAAGTCGAAGCTTGGACTAATTTATGGGGAGATATTTCAAAGCCACCCACAAAATTTCATTAAATTCAGTGCAGCTGTTCTCCCGTGATGATGAGGCAAACGAAAGTTTCGTTTTGCATTAATATCGCGACAACTCGTGGTGTTAGAAACTTCATGGACTAAAGTTTAAGTGGGGCTATTTCAAGACTATCCACCAAATTTCGTCAAATTCGGTTCAGCCGTTCTCCCGTGATGTTGGATCGTACATAATTTTATTCTTTATATATATAGATTGTAAATAAAAAAACACCTTTCTATACTAAATACTAAACCATGACAATTATTATAAAGGAATTAAAATTTTCAATCATAATAACATTCTGAAATTATATGTTTAGGTTACTATTATAGAAAAAAAAATATGTAGGAAACTTATGCTTTTTGCTATAAAATCAAATTCATTTTATTTTTCCTAATCCATTTATTTCACTTTAATTGCGCAAACTAACATATAAACTTGTTTGAAATTATATCTATTTTTCAGTTTTATTATACACTTTGTTTTTCACGTGGAACTTTACGCATTTTAAAATGTAGCCAGAACTGTAAAATTCCAAAAAGCTTAAATATCCTGAGAACGATTTGCACTAGATTAATAGAGTTGGTCTTATTCGTTTTGTCGTCAAAAATTGTGTATGGAAGAATCATTTAATTAATACATTTCAGCATATATTACCTTTTATTTCGGATGTTGGCGATTTTAACCAGCCATTTCGTAAAGAAATGTTGGTTCTCTGTAATTTCGCCTAAACATACTAAAATTTAATCGGCACCAAGGTATCGTATAAGTGACTTGCCTATTAAATTTTGTAACATTTCGTCGAACAGTTTTTGAGCCAGAGTGGATACAGCAGTGGATACAAACAACGCACAGACAGACAGACACGCACACACACAAACGCTGCGCTAAAAATAATGTATTCGTGATTTAGAGTGTCCAAAACGTGTAGAACCATCGAAAAATCGAGTTCCAGGAACTGGAACTGATCAAGAACCTTAATACTAACAAAGACGAAGTTAATTTCCTAGACATCACCATAAGATACAACAATATAAAAGGTATTCATACGGTATTGTACAGCAAACGTGACAATTTTGATATGAAGATTAACCAAATCATAGAATGGAATTCAAATTTGATTAAGAATATTTTCCGTAATATCATCACAGGACACCTCAGAAGAAATCTCCACAATAATACTTTCAAAAATGATTGTATAATAAGTAACAAAAGAATCATGCGAGAAGCATATAACGGATATTACCAGATAAATTTTCTTAAACATCATTATAATTCCTTCTTTAAAGAAGAAGAATACTCATTTAGACATGACATAGGTAATATGACATCATAACAGTGTATAACGATGTACGCATACGTTAAAAAGTTTACTTAAGGAAGAGTTTTGTGCAATCCGGATTGTATGGTTGTCAGATTGACATTATAAATTTCAACCTCTCGTTATTCCATTCTGTCTTCGTTCTAGTGCCTTCGATTTTACACATATCGGGGACCTGTCATTATATTGCATTGGTTTCCGTGGGCGTTGTCTATACATAAAAGTACTTTAAACGGGAATGAGAGGTCGCTATCCCTCTCAGCCATTTATATGCAATTTATCTGGCATCCCCTCCTTTACATATTTTTACTTTTTCTTAGTTATATATATATATATATATGTATGTATATATATATATATATATATATATATATATACACATATATATATATATATATATATATATATTTATATATATACATTTGTTTATTTATTTATTTATTCTTTGTAATTTTTCCGAGCACATTTTATAATAAATCTGCCGATGAAAAAGTTGTTTTAAATCTTTTATAAATTAGTAGCATCTTTAATCCATCAATTTATTTAAAAAATATAGTATAAAAATCTAATGTGGACATCACATGACTTTCATTACAATCTAGATTTTAATTTCCTTTACTTCTTTCATAATCTATAGCATTGAGTTTATAACACGTATGTTTTTTTTAATTATATTTAATTATATATACAGTTTTAAAAAAAAATTTTTTCTAACACATCTTATCGTATTATGAAATGCGTCGTTTGCGAAAATTACAAAATAAATAAACAAATAAATAATAAAAATAAATAAACAAACACATAAATAATAAAAATAAATAAATAAAACTATGCATAATTATTTCGGAAACGATTAGTCCTAGAGAAAGGGGTTGGTCTTATTCTTTTTCCTAAATTACTTATAAAATAAACATAAAAGAAAAGAGACTTCAAAAATTATATATAAAACAGCAGTTTTAATAACATAATTAAGCATATTCAGTTTTGCAATAACAAATTTTTATAATTTTTGTGGACAATTTTGCAAAAAAGTCTGATGTGGGCAACACATGACTTTCCTTATATAATGCAATAAATTTGCGAAAATGTTGCCAACTTAGTGCAAATTACACTCAATTAACGAAAGAGATGCCAAATTGATGAATATTTTATATCTTGTAAAATGAAGTTCAATTCATTTGATGATTCCTGTCGCTTTGGGGAAAAGATTGATGATTCTAGATTCAAAATATAGCGAGTTTCTCAGTTTGTGGGTCAGGTACGTTTTGTTATGGGATCTAGCGTGTCGTAAATTAATAGTGTATTACTTTCCTTATGCAAGGTGATTAAAAAAAGATGGTCCAAACTTTACAAGGTGGTAGTGCACATCAAACCAAGTATTTTTCGTCATAGTTTAACGGGTTGGAAATGAAACGCAAAGGCGCCAGTGGGCTCTTAATGGTGAAATCGATGAGGTGAGGCGAAAACATAAGAATGACTTAGAAGTTACAAAATGACATTTAATAAACAATAATTACAGTAATGGCCCAAAAGAGCGACCACCAATCTGAATGCACGTCTCACAGCGGCGATGGGGGGATTGGCGAACTCTCTCGAACAGACCAAACATGTCGCGCACTACGGCAGCAATGGCCGAAATTCTGGAAATGAGTTCCTCTTCAGATTCAAGGGGAGTATCATAGACGGGACTTTTGAGATATCCCCACACAAAGAAGTCAAGACACTACAGATCGTAGTGGCCAAGCTATGGAACCACCTCTCCCAATCCATCGCCCTGTAACTCCTTTGCGTTTCATTTCCAACCCGATAAACTATGATGTAAAATGCTTGGGTACTACCACCTCGTAAAGTTTGGCCCATCTTTTTTTAATCCCCTTGTATACATAGTATAATATACAAGGAAAGTATTGTGATGGGATCGAAAATTCGAATTCCATATGTTTCAAACATCCCTGAACACGAATCAAACGTTTTTGAAGTGATATGTGCGTATGTGTGTGTGTGTGTGTAAGTGTGTGTGTGTGTGTGTGTGTGTGTGTGTGTGTGTGTGTGTGTGTGTGTGTGTGTGTGAGTCTGTGGAGACGATATCTCACGAACGAATGGAGCGATAAGAAAGAAATTCGGTACAAAAGTTGCAATCCATGAATACTGGAAGCCTATTGTTTTCAAACGCAATCGTATATTTAGAATCCCACTAAATTTTGGACTGAAATTTTTAAAAAATCGTCAAGAAATAAAAATCGTTAATAAAGTTATGCGAATAGTCATTTCTTATATAATAACTTATTAGAAAACGATTGACATACATTTTAGAAAGCTTTTACGAACCGTTTTCGAGACATTTCACATTTTTCAAATAAATTTATCAAAAAATAACATATAATAAAAAAATATATTAACTATTGGGAAACATGTTCGCTTTTCATATGTAATATCATGCGATAAATTTGGTGACATCATTCTCGTGGATTTAGCTCGTTCCACTCATGAGAAAAGTTACTTTGAGTAGTAATTTTGTATTTGGACGCCAATAGTCATTTATCTGCTATAAGAATAACTCATTTTTCCTTTCATAACGCTTAGCGATATTTTGGCGACGGATCTGCCAAAATATTCGCCAACTTAGTGACTTTTTAAATATATTGCCAAATTAACGAAAATGTCTCCAAATTGATATAAAATGACGCCAAATCAATAAAAATGCCGACTAATTGGCGAAAATTCAATATTTTGGAAAGGATATAAAAATCTACTATAAGAATAACCTATTTTTCCGTCCATAACATTTGGCAAAATTTTGGTGACGAATTTGTCGGAATATCTACAACATGCTGACTTTTTAAATGTTTCCAAATTGCCGAACATGTCACCTAATTGCAAAGTACCAGCAACTTGGCAATATTTAGTTCCAGATTGACGAAAATATCGTCAAAACTGGCGTTTAATGAAAATGGCGCCTAATTGATGAATTAATTATTAAAAAATTTTAATGTATAGCCTATCGCTGATTGAGGATGATATCAATATTGATATTGTTTATTTTGAGTTGCATGAAAGTTAATTGGATACGTTGAAATAGTTTTGCCTGTTGTCATCCAGAAAATCGCCCAAATGTACAATTCAACTTTAATAACGCATTACCGTACATCTTATACATTATTTTTTTACTGTAAAAGAAGTAAATTTATTGCATTGTATAAGGAAAGTCATGTGCTGCCCACATCAGATTTTTTAATGGGTAATATAGTAATTATTTTTCAATAAGGAGTCGTATAAGAATTAATCTGTATGATGGGCGTAAAGTCTAGTTATTTTATACTCCCAGTTAGCAATGATTAGATAGTTTTCATAGTAACAAGATTCGCCTTTACCAAATTAAACAACGAAATATTGAATACAATACTGCCATATGAAAAACATTATCGGAATTGTAATTTTGAATGTTAGGAATCTATTGATCAGAAAGCAAGCCGTCGGTATTATATCATACAATATTAGTTTCTAGTGATTATACTTGTTTAATGTATGAAGCATATTGATTAGTGGATGCTAGATATACTTTTAATTGTCCAGTTATATTTGCGCAAATTAAGAATTAATTGAGTACTTCGAAGTTGTTTTACATGTTGTCACCCAGAAAAGCGCCCAGTATTAATATATACAATTTAAATCAAATGACATTGTGTCGTGAATCTCGGAGATCCTTATTAAGAAGTAAAAAAATAAAGTAATTTCATTTTGCATGGAAAGCCATGTGCTACCCCCATTACAATTTTTATATTCAAATGTGCATGTAAAGAATTATTGTTGAAAAAACGCCGAATTCTTCAAATGGCATTGAGCCTTATCAGTCGGGTTTTTTACTCTGTTGACAGAATATCTTTCATGAGTTTCAACTTAAGTCAAAATTTCTTGTTATTTTTATATTTATAATTTCCCTGTATGTTATTTATATATATATTTTTTTCACAATTGTATTTAATACTCAACTTAAGTTGCATTAAATTATGCAAATACAATTACGCATTTCACAATTATGTATAATACCAAAATTAAATTGTATTAAATTATATAAATTTAATTACCTTCTCAAAATACTACATCCCAGACAAGATATTTTTTCCACTTTGACATATATCTCCAGGTTCATATTTAAAAAACTATATAATTGTAATACTGCCACGACCTATATAACGATATTCGTTAATCTACAGTTAATTTTGCTTCAAATGAATCTTTTAATAGCACAAGCATCTTTAACTTTCCCCCATTCTCTTATTTCGCAAATTATTCCCGAATCTGCGCTCCTTATAAATGATCTATGAATATATTTCATTTTCAAGTATTAATTTAAACGAATAAGGAAATTATTTTAAACCCTTCTTCTCATATTTCCTATGAGTCTTTGACGAGCGCAATCTTAGAGCTCAGTCATTTCGCCAGTTTCTAGACACTTAATAGTACTTTTATTGTGAATTAAAATTTATCCAATCCTTTCCTTGAAAGTTTTGTATTGCGTGTAGAACTTTACTAGCTCCCTTACGAAATGAGTTAATAACACACTCATATGTATTTATATCGCTTGGAATGCCTGTCTGCTGTTATGTATGTTTATTTCTCTATTCCATATATAAATCTCCAGTTTCACAAAATATGTCCAAATTTATTTATTTATTTATTTACATCTCAGCAGAAACAACAAGCACAATTACAGAGAACGGTAAAAAACAACACATATACCTACAAACTCACTTACTTATAAAGTACGCAAATAACAAACTTATACATTAAAACACAATTAAAAATTCCATCAAACATGGTATAAAAACCTTTGGCGAATCACTAAAAATGTCAAAACTAAAAGGTAACCCATTGACCGCTCTGACGAACTGCGGTATAGGTTGAGTTTTCAAATTTTTTTTACCGTGAAACCCTTCTAAGAGTACACACCTATTTCTTATTCTATAAGCAGGTACATAGATATGAATTTCACTTAGCTAGCCCTGACAGTCAATATTATTATGTATTAACTTATAAAAGAATAAAAAGACAATATACAACCGTCTACATTCCAGAGATCCAATACCATTGCTGGTCCGGAATAAAGTATTAGACAAATTACCATTACAAATGCCATTGTCCTTATAACAAATGTATCTCAAAACTTTATTTCGACCTTCTCAATTTGACTATTACAACAATCATAATAAGGAATCCAAACCACACACACGTACTCCAAAATAGGCATTACAAAAGAATTAAAATGACAAATAAGCACAGAAGTATCCCTAAAATCCCTGCCCATCCTCCCTTTTGATGTAATTATTCTTTATATTACAGCGAGTAATCGTATCCACATTCTAAGCCCAAAAAGATATTATGTAAAGATATTATGCTCAAAATTAGTCTGTTTGTGTATTTTTTCAAGTATCTTGTAGGCCTGGAATTGTAGGCCTGATATCTTGTAGGCCTGGAATTGTAGGCCTGAAATCGTGTAGACCTGGAATTGTAGGCCTGGTATCTTGTAGGCCTGGAATCGTAGGCCTGGTATCTTGTAGGCCTGGAATTGTAGACCTGGTATCTTGTAGACCTGGAATTGTAGAGCTGATATCTTGCAGGCCTGGAATTGTAGGCCTGGTATCTTGTAGGCCTGGAATTGTAGGCCTGATATCTTGTAGGCCTGGAATTGTAGGCCTAATATCTTGTAGGCCTAGAATTGTAGGCCTGGTATCTTGTAGGCCTGGGATATGTAAGCCTGGGATTGGTCGGCATTCAGTTAAGGCTGGATAAAAGCCCTTGAGCCCTAAGCACTGATAATTTCCGTGCCCCTCCTCTGTTATACAGTCCATTTTACGTTCCCTGCAATACATTGTAATGTATAGGAAAAGTATTGGAATAATGCCGAAAATTGCAACTCAAATTTTCGACGGATCTACACGTTTTTGGACCTCTAACATGACAAAACTGTTTTAAGTATCTGTATGTGTCTCTGTCTGTGCAATGTATGCACCCACTCTGACTGAAAAACTAATTGACCGAATTTCATAAAATTTGGTAGGTGTATCCTTTGTGAGTGACCCTGTTGCTGAGTAGATTTTGGTATGATTCGGGATAAAAGAACCTGCTTTTTTTTGCAAGATAGCCCAAAAGAATTACCTGTATCCACTCTAGCTAAAAACCTAATAGACAAAATTTCACAAAATTTGGTAGATAAGTCGCCTGGTGCTGATTAGATTTTGGTACTATACGGAAAAAAACCCTGTCTTTTTTGTGAAATGAAATTGCCCGCAAAAATCGTCAAAATCTAAAGTAGAAGACTATGTGTGTTGAAATATATCAATTAAATGCCCGTTTTATAGGTACTTTTTGATGATAAAAAAATAAGACTAACCCCATTACTCTGGGTCTTACCATTCTCGAGATATTGTAGTTTTTTCACATTTTCACTACGCCAGCATTGAAAGTAAGTACAGTTACCAAATGAAAACGAAAACTGAATTAAAAGTACAAATTGATTGTAATTTAATAAAATAATATGGGTGTTATTTTGTGCTCAATTTAATGAATTATTGGTGAAATAAAGAGAATTTGAGTCTGCAGGGAAATTAAGTCTGCAGGGAATTTGAGTCTGCAGGGAATTTGAGTCTGCAGGGAAAGTTTTGTGTGGCCCACATCAGATTTTTTTGCTTTTCTTATAATACATGGTAATAATATACAGGGAAAGTATAGGAATCATATCGAAAATTGCAACTCGAATTTTCGACAAATCTACACATTTCGAACACACTAGAACACGAAAAAACTATTTTCAACGGGACGTCTGTATGTGTGTGTGTGGCTGTGTGACTCTATCTCTCTCTCTGTGTGTGCGTGTACAGTGCATGTATCCGCCCTAGTTCAAGAACGAATTGACCAAATTCCATAAAATTTGGTAAGTCATTTGAGGGTTACCCTGGTCTTGATTATATTTTGGTACGATTCGGAAAGAAAGAACATGCCTTTTTTTTTTTGCCCGCAAAGATGGAAAAAATCTAATATAAAAGACTGCTACTTGAGTGTTTGTTAATTAAATGCTGGTCTTTTACGTAAGTTTTGTTGACAAAAAGAATAAGACCAATCCGACTTACTTTTCCGATTATTTTTGCCATTTTACCTTTGAAAATGCATTTGGACGTCAGAAGTAAACGGAAATGTAAGTAAAACTGTAAATCCAGTGTCATTTCAAATAACTATTCCTTTTATCTTGCGCAATTAATTTCAATTTAATGAATTATGAAAGAATAAAAATAAAGTGAATTTGAATATATAGGGAAAGTCATGTGCTGCCCATATCAGATTTTTACTTTCCCTTCAATACCTGGCAATGTATAGGGAAAGTATTGGAATCGTGTCGATAATTTGAACTCGATTTTTCGATGTTTCTACACGTTTTGGACACTCTAAATCACGAATACATTATTTTTAGCGCAGCGTTTGTGTGTGTGCGTGTCTGTCTGTCTGTGCGTTGTTTGTATCCACTGCTGTATCCACTCTGGCTCAAAAACTGTTCAACGAAATGTTACAAAATTTAGTAGGCAAGTCACTTATACGATACCTTGGTGCCGATTAAATTTTAGTATGTTTAGGCGAAATTACAGAGAACCAACATTTCTTTACGAAATGGCTGGTTAAAATCGCCAACATCCGAAACAAGAAAGATAAATCATGCTTAAAGCATTGATTATGAAACACTTTCCAACTTCAATGCAATTTTATTTAAACATGTCTAAAATGCAATACATTCCTCGGTAATATTGTAAAACTTATCACAATACTACATTAATTTATTATATTTGAAACCTTAAATCTTCATAAAAAAAAATTAACTTCATTCAAATGACGGCATTAAAGTATAAATTGCCTGGATTAAACATCTCTAAAATGTGATACATTCCTCGGTAATAATTTTCGAGTTGTCATAATACTACGATAATTTATTATATTTGAAAACTTCATCGAAAACAACTGAAATCGCTTCAAATGACGTCATAGAAAAAATAACACGCCTGGATCTCTCTATAAATGCAGGATTTCATTCATTTCATTCATCACAATACTATAATAATTTATTTTATTTAAACATTTTATTTTATTTAAAAATTGAATATTTGAAAATAACAAATTGAATTTATTTTATTTAAAAATTAAGACCATGGAGCTACAAGTAATTAAACTATATGCGTAAAACTTCATCGAAAAATATCGTCCTTCTCTTTCTAAAATCAATGAATATTTCATTCATAGCAGCTAAGCAGACTCCATGGACTAAATGATTTTGTGTTAAAGAATTACAGCAATTCTAATACAACTCATTCTACATATTTTGCTGTTTACATTTTACATAGGTGAAAAATAGGCTTAGTTGTAGAAATAATCAAATTTGGGATGAGCATTTAAACACAAATATATTGTCATTGCGTTGTTTCAGTATGTAGATGCACAGAATTTAGGCAGAAATAAAGTAGTTTTAGGACGGATACAACACTCAATATGAATTAAAAAGAACTTTAAAAATCATGATTTTGAGACAAGATGGATGCCATATATCATTTTGAAGTATGTCACGTGATCGTTTCATATCATGGTCACGTGATCGCTTCATATAAGAGGTGTTATTAATATTTTAATTTTTATTTAAAAAACTACTGAATATATTTCGTTGAATTTTTTTTTATATATTTTATGGAACAATTTGAATATTGCCTAAAAATTTTGAAGCAATTTGTGAATTTTAAATCCGCTTAAAAAATGCTTGAAAAATTAGGTCCCATAGGGCTCAATGTATTACATTTTTTCAACCCGGGTTCAATCCAAAACTAATTGGGTGATATTATTCATTTATATTCCCATAGGTCCTACAGACCGTCTGAACAACATACTAAAATTTCATTTTGATTAAGTCATTTTTACGGCAGTTATCGTGCTAACGGACAGACAGACAGACAGACAGACAGAATGAACAAAGTCATAAACACTTTTCAACTTTGTTGTAAAGTGTTAATAAAAGGTAATATATGCTGAAATGTATTAATTAAATGATTCTTCTATACACAATTTTTGACGACAAAACGAATAAGACCAACTCTATTAATCTAGTGCAAATCGTTCTCAGGATATTTAAGCTTTTTGGAATTTTACAGTTCTGGCTACATTTTAAAATGCGTAAAGTTCCACTTGAAAAACAATGTGTATAATAAAACTGAAAAATAGATATAATTTCAAACAAGTTTATATGTTAGTTTGCGCAATTAAAGTGAAAGAAATGGATTAGGAAAAATAAAATGAATTTGATTTTATAGCTGATAGTTCCGAAGGCTGCGAAGAATGGAAATACAATATCCTAAATAGATTTATCAATGAATATCATAGAAAACTTAAAACTAAGCCAAGATCCCATGTTCCTAGTTCTATCAAGGACGTTCAAGATCGATTCGTGATCACATATACAGACAAAGTGGTTTCAAATTACGCATTTACCTGCAAAACTTATTACCTTGAAACATTGCAGAAATCTTACATGGAACCTACTATGTATAAACCTCTACCTTATAATATTGCAGTAATGTCAAATAAGATCAAAGCATTATACAAAAGAATCGGCATTAATTTAAAATCAGTGTCTTTCCCATATCTAGTCCTCATCCCAAAACTGCATAAAAAACCTGTAAAATTCCGTACTGTAACAGTGGGATGTAATTCATATTTAACGTTAGCTAACAAGAAACTATTGTATATCCTTAAACCTGTTTATAAAGCTTTATTACTACTAAACTCCATTATGATAAAAAACAGCAATGAAATCATAAAATGACTAAAATTCTGCAATAAAGATATACAGTTTGCAAGTTATGACTTCCGTGACCTTTTTAACAACATCGACCTTTCAAAACTACATGACATACTTCTATTGGTGCACGAGGAATACAATCTCAAAAATGTAATCACTTATCGTAGGTATTTGGATCTTATCAAATTGGTTTTATACGAAAACGTGCTGTATAATGGAAAAAAAAAAATTCAACAAATCAAAGGCATCCCTATGGGAGGGGGCTGCTCTTCAATTTTAGCAGATATATATATTTATCATATTTTGAAAGAGGTAATCATATATTATATGAATTACCATATTATAGATTCGTGGACGATGTGCTATTGGGACAATACTTGCATACTCCTGAATTCGATTTTAGCTTTTATCCCCAGGAACTGGAACTGATCAAGAACCTTAATACTAACAAAGACGAAGTTAATTTCTTAGACATCACCATAAGATACAACAATATAAAAGGTATTCATACGGTATTGTACAGCAAACGTGACAATTTTGATATGAAGATTAACCGAATCATAGAATGGAATTCAAATTTGACTAAGAATATTTTCCGTAATATCATCACAGGACACCTCAGAAGAAATCTCCACAATAATACTTTCAAAAATGATTGTATAATAAGTAACAAAAGAATCATGCGAGAAGCATATAACAAATATTACCCGATAAATTTTCTTAAACATCATTATAATTCCTTCTTTAAAGAAGAAGAATACTCATTTAGACATGACATAGATAATATGACATCATAACAGTGTATAACGATGTACGCATGCGTTAAAAAGTTTACTTAAGGAAGAGTTTTGTGCAATCCGGATTGTATGGTTGTCAGATTGACATTATAAATTTCAACCTCTCGTTATTCCATTCTGTCTTCGTTCTAGTGCCTTCGATTTTGCACATATCGGGGACCTGTCATTACATTGCATTGGTTTCCGTGGGCGTTGTCTAGACATAAAAGTACTTTAAACGGGAATGAGAGGTCGCTATCCCTCTCAGCCATTTATATGCAATTTATCTGGCATCCCCTCCTTTACATATTTTTACTTTTTCTTAGTTATATCCTGCTTCGGATTATAGAGCCGCAATGCGCCTTATCCTAGGTAGTATCCTGGTAATTTGATGTATAGAATTGTATTCATAAATTGAGATTTCGTTTTGAATATATATATATATATATATATATATATAAATAATAATTGAAAGATTTTAATCGAAAATTATGCATAAACAACTGTATGTACAAAAAACCCATCTCTAGCATATCTGTTACAAATGAGTAACTATAAACCAATACTAAGGATAAAGTATATATATATATATATATATATATATATATATATATATATATATATATATATATATACATATATATATATATATATATATATATATATGCATATATATATATATACACTGGCGGAAAATAAAATCCCAACACCAAGAAGGAGTTGTGCTAGATAAACGAAATTTGGGAGGCGCTTTTTCGCACATATGCATGATGACGCCTATTCAAATTTCGCGCTAGACGAATAAGAGTGGCGGTAGTAGCGCCACTATGATCATTTAAATCACGTTTGCTTTAAATACGCGATGTAAACTTCGTGAGCGTTATTTATCGTCCGGATTGGACGTTGTGAGCTAGGTTTGAGTCAAGAATGCCTTTAAGGAGACAAATAAGGCAGTATCAGCAGCTTAGTGAGTTTGAACGAGGCCGTATAATAAATATATATGCCGTATAATAATGTCTCAAGAAGACTGGGGTCCGGCCGCACACGGGTCACTACTGAGAGGGAAGACCGCCGTATTCGCCGCATGGTTGTGGCGGATCGTAGTGCATCTGCAGCAGCAATTTGAGCTTCTTTTGGCCCCAGAGTGACCTGTAAGAAATCGATAACTTGAGGGACAGCTCCGATCCAGACGACCTGTGGCGTCCATACCACTAACTCCGAATCACTGCCATTTGCGACGTTAGTGGTGTCAACCTAGAGGTCATTGGAGGGCGGCGTAGAGATTTGTTGTATTCTCAGATGAGAACCGTTTCTGTCTTGGTGCCAGGGATGGTCGTATGTTGGTAAGAAGGAGGCCAGGTGAGCGCTTGGAACCAAGCTGTCTCCAGCGTAGATACACTGGACCTACACCAGGAGTTACGGTCTGGGGAACCATTTCCTTTGACATCAGGATCACTCTCGTAGTTATCCCAAGCACCTTGATAGCAAATTCGTATATCAGACTGGTGATTGAACCGGTTGCTCTGCTATTCATGAGCAATATTCAAGAGGGTGTTTTCCAAGAGGATAACGTTCGTCCTTATACCACTGGCTGTCACCCAACGTGCTCTACAGAGTGTCGACATGTTACCGTGGCCTGCGCGATCATCAAATCCTTCTCCCATCGAGCACGTATGGGACATTATTGGAAGGCAAATCCAGCGTCATTCACAGCTAGCATTAACCGTTGCTGATTTGATTGACCAAGTACAACAGGCGTGGAACTCCATCCCACAAAATGACATACGGCACCTGTACGACACAATGCAATCATGTTTGCATTCAAAATCGTGGTGACTACCGCGGTTATTAATGAACCACCATTTCACATTTGAAATGGCTTTTCTCGTGCATATTTTAACCTCTGACCTTGAAACTTTAATCAAATAAATATGTTACCTACACAATTGCTTTGTCTAAATTTCATTCCTCTAAACTAATTTCTTCTTGGTGTTGGAATTTTATTTTCCGCCAGTGCATATATATATATATATATATATATTATCGGCATTCTGGCTGTGGTTTTGCTGCTTTGGTGCTGTTAACATTTCATGATTACTTGAATTGATTATTTTTTTATTATTACATTTTTCTGATATATATAAATATTAAAATTAAAAATCCAATGATGGAATAGAACTATTAACTCATAATACACTAACTAACTTAAAATTTGCTTACAAAATGCAAAGAAATAAAAATGAAATTCAGCCATAATGAGGAAATTAAAATGCATATTACTAGTCATCAAGCTAAAGATAATCTACAAATATCAATGGTGTGGAATTGAAAATAGGAATACAAAAAATACCAAGTATTAAAGCTTGCATGTGGAAAAGCTCTAGGCTTAAGAATTTTTCATTTCTTTCTTTTTCAAGTCCAAATATTTAATCGAAATGAACACAAAAATGCTTGTTTCTGAAACACAAGATATATTTTATCTATAAACTCATGTTATTTGGACGACAAGCATAAAGATTGAAAAAATAGGTAGGAAATATAAATACCAGAAAATACACCTCAAATGTACAACCATGACGAGCAATAAATGGCAAGATCAATGTTGCCATTCGCTAAAGTTTAAAGTAGAGATCTACTGTTGCCAATTGTGAGTAATAAATAACAGTACTGCGGAATGGCTGTAAAATGTGATATTCTACAGTAAAAACTGCAAACAAAAAGGATGAAAATACATTGTAATGTATGTTCAAGAGAATGTAGATGTATGGCTAAAATAGGATACTAAGGAGAGATTTTTAAGAATTTTAGGCTAATCAAAACTTATTAACTATACCATTTAGTAAATATGCTGGATATTCATATAATTTACTGGTAATTTTTAGGTTATTAATGTGCAAAGCATAAAATTTTTTATCTGATAATCTATAAATTCTAAAAAGTTGATTAAGTATAATATTTCTAAACAATTGAATCGAGTTGCAATAATTAAATGGTAATATTTTATTAATATTGAATTTAAAAAAGTCTTTTTTATCATATAAATTAGTAACTAGCCCATTAGTAGGTTCTATAATTAGATTTAAATCCAAATAATTAATATTATTACTAATAGTAGTTTCATTAGGTATTAATTCCAAATTATCCGGATAGAAATCTATATCTATGACATAATTATCAGTAAATACTAAACATATCAGATCATCAACATATCTGTAAATTTTATAATCTGTTGAAGTAAAGGAATTTTCATAATGATATAGATATAAATTAGCTAACATACTGCCACTACACCCACCTTGTGGAACCCCTGAGACTTGTAAGTATAATTTATTACCTTGAAATATATAATTATTGAAAAGAACAAAATGGAGAAGTTTAGGAAAATTGGTAAATTTAGTTAGATTAGAATGATTAGTAATAAAGGCATTATATATAAAGCTAAAATTACATCATAGATATCAGAGATCTTAATATTATTAAATAGATCGTTAAAATCAAAAGTTTAAATCCTATTATTTTACCTAGTGATGTTAATTTATTTTTTAATTCTTTACTATTATAGAGTAAGAATTATGACCACTAGTTACAGTTCTAAATTTAATAGAATTTTTATGAAATTTAGGAATAAGCACAATATATGGAAATTTCAATTTGTAATTAATATCTAAATCACTATACATATTGATAATTTTCAATTTGATGCTATTTATGGAGTGTGAATCATGTTTAAATAGACTATTATGTTTTTAAATAATCTAACAGATATTGTACATAGAATTTTTTACAGATAATAACATAATTATTAGAGGCTTTATCAGCATAAGTAATAACAAAAGATCTATGTAAATCATTAATAGAGTGTTTTATATTATCCATATTATATATAGAGATCTAGACAAATTAATACTATAAATGGTATTTTTAATAGATTTTAATATAGTAAATTTTCACATATTAAATGCCTCTAAAAACTGAGCATATTTAGAAGCTAATTCATAAATATATTTATCTAGGTCAAGATTTATTGATATTAAGACTTTATTAGAGTTATTACAAGAAGGTAACCTGAATTTTGTACCAAATGACATTATGGATCTTAAAGATTTGTCTTTAACTATGGCTAAGCCTACAGTAACTATATGCCCCAAGTGTGGATTTATAGAATTAGCATAATTGTCAACTCTACAAATACATTTACTATCTACATTTGTTGAGGAATCTTTATCTATTGATAGTGATTGTGAAATTTCAGTGTAATTAAAAATTGTTCTTCCAATAGGCTCGTTTTATTTAAAAGTCTTAGTAATATTCAAATCCTTAATAGGCAATAAATGATGAAACTGATTAAATAATTTCCTAAAATTTATAGAATTATAAATAGGATGCTTAAAAGAAATTACACAAAAAGAATTTGAACAATTATTATTATGAAATTGATTAAGTTTAACTTTTAAATAATTTGATGTGGTAATGAGCAAATCATTGAAACTGTATTAAAATGTTCATTAGTTAGATTTAATTTTAAGAAAATGGCATAAACTTTATTTAATTGTTTTTTCTTAACCGCAAAAACTCATGATTTTATAAATTTCCATTGAAATGTGTTGTTAAATTGATGATGCATACTTTTAATCTTAGCTTTATAATCATGATAATGGGAGTTTCCTTTACCGCATTTAAATCTTTTGAATAATAGATAATAATAGATTTCTTAATTTTTCTTATCTACAATTTTTCATCTTTTGGTGCCTGTTGTCTGGGTTGGGGCATTTATAGCAATGTACTATTGTCCAATATGAAACAGGCATTTGTTTGGGTTAATTAGACTTAAATACTCAGACCAGAAGATGAATTTAATTCTGGTTAATCTTCGAAGTTTGGCCGGTGATGTTTTTTTCTATTATCGGCATTATGTCCGTGAGTTTGCTTCTATGGTGATGTTAATATTTCACGATTACATGAATTGATTATTTTTATTATTACATTTTTCTAATATATATATATATATATATATATATATATATATATATATATATATCGAAACGGATTATCCTAGAGAAGTATACGGTTCGTTTTATTTTTTTCATCGTTAAAAATCACGCATGAAACAATCATTTAATCAATAGATTTAAATATAATTTGTTTTTAAAGCTAATTTTATTTATTTATTTTAATGGTACCAAACTCTAACCAGTGCCAGGGTGTCCCACAAGTCGAGCACATTAGAACCCGAAAAAAGATGACGTCTGTCTGTGTCTTAAGGCTCATATATATATATTCGTGAGGCATATTGAAGCCCACTGAAACCGGAAGCGCAATCCATTAGCGTTAGATCTGTTTGTATTTTTATTTTAGGAAATGTTATTGAATAATTATGGGTGGGTGTTCAGCACCGAACTGCTTTAATCATTCTATAAAAGGCTGTAGATTATTTCGCTTTCCCAGAAACATAGAAGAAATAAATGACGTATAAATATTAGTAGGAGGGATCATTGGATACCGGTGCTGAGCATACTTGTATGGTAACAAATATGGTAACCCAAGAATTTGCAGCAACCCTGCTGGGCTTCAACATGACTGATAAGTCAGCCTGTATATTTAGTAGCTCTAGTGTGTGTCTGTCTGTGCAATGTATGAATCCACTACAACTCAAATACTAGTCGACCAAATTTCATAAAAATTTGTTAGGTAAATCCCTTGTAAGAGACCTTGGTGCTGGTTAGATTTTGGTACGCATATAAAAAAAGTACCTGCCTTTTTTGTAATACGGTCTGCTAAAATCGTCAAAATCTGAAATGAGGGACTACATATGCAAAAATGTATCAAATGAATGCTTCTTTAATGTGTAATTTTTGACGATGAAAAGGATTAGATAAACTCCTTTACTCTAGGACTAACCATTCTCGGAGATATTTCAGTTTTAATCGCATTTTTTTTTTCAAACATAGCCTTTTGAAATAAGCCCAGTCGCTAAAGGAAAACGAACACAGAATTAAAACGGCAAATTCAGTGTAATTTCAAATAATTATCCGTGTTATTTTGTGCAATTAAGCTAAAATTAATGACATATGAAATAAATAAAAAGAAAGTACATTCGAGTCTGTAGAGAAATTCAAGTGCTACCTACATTAGATTTTTACTTTCTCTACAATGCAGGCACGATAAGGCATAGGAAAAGTATTGGAATTATGTTGAAAATATCATTTTCGACGAACTTACGCATTTTGAGCCCTCTAGAACCCGAAAATACTGTTTCGGTTTGACTCCTATGTGTGTGTGGGCCTGTGTGTCTGTGTCTGTTTGTATGTCTGTCTGTATGTCTGTGCAATTTGTGTAACTCTCTTGTTGAAACTAATGCATCAGATTTCACAAAATTCGGTAGATAAGTCATTTGTGGATGACCCTGTTGTTGATTAGATTTTGGTACGATTTGGAAGAGAATCAGCCTCTTTTTGCAAAATAGCCCACATAAATCGCATATATCAATTCTAGCTGAAAACTAATTGACCAAATTTCTCAAAATTTGGTAGATAAGTCTCTTACACGTTATCCTGATGCTGATTGAATTTTGGTGCGATTGAGCCTACTTTATTTTGCGAAATGTCTCTCAAAAATCGTCAAAATCTAAAGTAAAAGACTGAATATGCTGAAATGTATTAATTAAATGATTGTTTTATACAGAATTTTTGCGACAAAAATAATAAGACCAACCACAGAATTCTAGGATTATTGTTCTCCAGATATGTTATCTTTTTCTCATTTTTGCTGTGTCACCTTTGAAAGTACACCCATTATCCAAATGAAAACAAAAGTTAAATTGAAACTGCAAATTCAGAGTAATTTCAAATAATTATCTGGGTTATTTTGGGCAAGTAAACTCTATTTAATGAATTATGAAAGAAAAAAGAGAAAATTAATTTGAGGGTGCAGGGAAAGTCATGTGCTGCTCCCATCGGCACGTGTTTTACTTTGTAAAAAGTAGATTTTTTTATTTTTTGGTTAATAAATATTAAAATGTTGGGCATATGAATAGCTATTGAAACAATGTAACATATAAAAGCGCAAGAATAAAACTATAATGAAAAAATAAAACGTAGTTAAATTAAAAGCTAATATCTAAACTGAATGTTAGGAAATTAAGGATGGTAAATGGGTCTTATCTTGTTATCTCGCAACATAAGTATGAATTTCGGATAATAACCTCATATAAAGCTAATCGTCCCCAGCGCAGAATATGTTTCTTAATTGTGATTATATTAAAAAGGGAGAAGTTTCCACGAGGGTGGCATTAATGTCATGTTATATTTGTAGCAGGAAACAGCTACATATATATGTTTATAAACAGTTGTGCAGTTTTTACCTAGCACCATTATATTTTAATTTCTATGATATACTTTTTTGTTTCAAACATGGCTTTGATACGTAAAACCAGTCACAAGAGTCTATTTAGTAAAGAATTTTATAAAATGGGTTTTATAATAGACGATCGTATAATAAAATTAAGTTTAATGAATATTAAATTGAATTTAATGGATATTGAATTCGGACTTTTAATGCCTCGATATGTACATTGTGCATTAAAATGAACAAATTTTACTAATTTTGCAATTAAAATGAATTGCATAGTATATTTTTGTCTTCTCTTGGGCACGCATATGTATTATATTTTAATTAAAAAATTATTAGAATCTATACTATTAAAACGCGTCATACCATGTATGTATGTATATATAAGCGTGAATTCCCAATTCGGGGTCTTTTAAATGGTATATAATAATTTTAAGATGTGTATAAAATATTCGAAAATCCAAAAAAATTAACTGAATGTTAATTATTTTCGAAGAATCCTCCCCCTACCTACCGGTATATTTACCATGAAAACTCAACTTGTGATTAAACCACAATCACCATACCTTTTTATAGTCTACATAGATTAGAATAAACAGTTCACTTAATCTACTGCTAAAAGCGTATCTATAAAAAATGGTATAATTCATCACTATCATCATACTTTCCTCTACCTCAGCCCTGGGAAATTAACAACTAAAATCTTAAAAATATGCAAATATGTTTACTATTTTCAAAGTACATGACCGCATTGCAAATTTTTTCAATCATACATAATTGAATACAAATTCTTTGTGCTTTTGCGAGTCGTTCTCGAGATATTAGAGGGTTTAATTTTTTCGCAGGAAACACGGTGTCTCTGAAAATAATTAAGCAAATTTTTTAAGCTTATTTTAATAGTAACATCAAAAGAGCAAAAGTCTATAGAAATTCTTCCTTGTGGAAAGTCATAGGCAGTAAGGAAATACATTTTTACTTTGATTGATCATATTTGTTCTTTTTCCGGACCTGCATATTTATCATAATCGAATTTTTATCATACTGAAAATAGTTTTTCCTGAATTGTATGACATACATTTATTGAAAATGACTTGATTCATAACTTACATTTATTGAAAATTGATGAGATCGTTAAAACGATCGTAACTGCAATGGATTTGTTATGATTGCTTAGCCAAGCCAAGACGATTTCTTACGGGGTGCCTGCGTCTATGACACTCAACCCCACATCTAAAGTGATAGCAAGTCCATTTGATGATGCGAATTTGAAATATAGCAATATGCACTCTTCTCCTTGGAGGGTGCTCAGGTGTAGTTGCTTGCTTCGAACATACATGAGGTATAGATGCTGTCTTGGATGGCTGATCTGCGAGTAGGTAGGAAAGCGAAGGGGGAGGGGCTAAGGTTAGGACCAATCAGAAATGATTGGACAGGAAAGATTAAGTTTAAGAAAAAATATACAAGTTTAAGCTAGATTACTAATATATAATAAATACAGTTTAAATTTAAGATTTACAAATTTACAGAATTTTAAAGTTAGCAGTTTTCCTGAAAAAGTGCCGCAAAGAAGGCACAAGTCTATCTCTCTCATGAAAAAATTTACAAATTCAGTTTACAGTATGAAGGCTAGATGATGAGTGATGATGAAGGCTAGTACTTGCTAGATGATGCATAGGAGTGTAAGTTCAAAATCAGTTATGCACTGACTAAAATAAATACAATATGCGAGAATAATTCATACGAGCGTGGACAGGAGTAACGTACGCACGCAAACGCGACTGGCAAATGCTAGCCATTCTATTGGCCTGTGGCAGGGCTCTGAATGAAGAGTCGAAAAAGCGCAAAGTCCTGGAATCGGAGTGGCGTCATCTATCTTCAATCAGCGAAGGGAGGTGAAAAACTCGGAAACACCCGTTTGAGGGAGGAATCGACGCTTTTTCCATTTGGTCTAGTTAGAGCTAAACAGAATGTGTCGAGGCCTGCGCTTCCTAAGATAGGAAGGCGCGATGGGATTGTAGATCTAATCAACGTCTCTCATACAAGGTCTACTGGAGCTTTTCTTGTAAAAATTTTGAGTGAGAAGCCCAATACACTCTGCAATGCCAGAGATTTTCAAATCGTGGTGTATTACTTCATTCTGGACATATCTAGGAGCATTAACAACGCAACGCAACATTTTATTTTGAAAAACTTGCAATCTCTCAATATGTCTTTTTGCAGCGACCCACCATATTGGGCAGGCATACAAAAAGCCAGGTACGATGATCTATTTATAAATAATAAGCTTATTTTCAAGGGAAAGGTTATGATTGCTTAGAGACAAACACAAAGAGTTGTTAGAAAATAAGGTAAAAAAATAAAATAAAAGTGGTAGATTTCCATAATTGTTTCAAAATTCCACGCGTATTCTGCATTAAAAATCTAATGTGGATGCTATTATCTTATTGATTCAGCGTTTATATTAAAAATAAATAATTGAAAATTTAATGATGATTTATTACATTTAATATTTTGTCTTGATATTTTGCATACTATAATTTTACTTTTAAAGATGCTTTTGTTAATATTTCTTTTATTTAATTACCTTATTTCTTCACAAAGGAAATCTTCCGGCCGTCCATACAGTTACCTTACACCTTTCTGGTAGGTCGGACGGTCTGGGTCTCAACAAAGGAAATCTTGTGTATAATCAAAGCGTAAAAGCTATTATATAAAGTGTTAATAAATTAGACACGTATTTCTTCTGTAACGATTCAAATAACACATAAAATATAGACTATATTTTAACTAATGCAGTTATGGCTTTTTTTCCTAGATAAATGCATATACTAAACATAAGGGGTACATAAACGAATGCTACCCGAAAATAAAAGGTTTTTGAGCTTAGTCACAGTCAGTGGCTCCCGTCTCCACTCGGGGATGTCACCCCCCTTTGCTTTCATTTGCAGCATTCAGTGTGACGCAAAAAACACTTTCTTCATTGGTTAATCATTGAACCAATGTCGCTACTTGGCATCCTCGTAAGGGCCCACTCGGCCCCCTCTGTCTCGACGCTCCTAAATTTATGGTTTGCTGTAAACCTCGGCGCCATCCAGACTACAAGTATTGTTCGATGTTTCAGATCAATAAATAACTGGCATAAAACTGTCTCACCAAAACACATGTGAGATCTATTTCTGGTCTCACACAGGGAAAGTATCAAAATCGTGTTGAAAATCGAAACTCAAGATTTTGGACGGATCTACACGTTTCCAGCCTCTCTAACACGAGAAACGAATTTTTAGTGTGGCGTCTATATGTCTGTGCAATAAATGTTTCCACCCTAGCTCAAAATCTATTCAAAGAAATTTCACAAAACTTGGTAGGTAAGTCATTTATAAATTTCCATGGTGCTGATTATATTTTGGGTACGATTAAAAAATGATAATTTTTTTGCGAAATGGTCCTCAAATGTCAACAAAATCAGTATTACACGAATAAATATATTTACTTGTATTGCTCAAATGGTTGTTTCGTGCATAATTTTTGACAGCAAAAAATAATAAAACCAACACATTTTCTCTAAGATCAACCGTTCTAGGGATATTTAATTATTTTTTCCTTTTGTAACTTTTTCAAGCCAACGACGTTTTAAAATGCGATAAGTCTCCAGATGCTCAATTCAACAGATTTCGAAAAATAGAAAAATGAATATGAACCTGTAAGGAAAGACATGTTCTGGCCACATTAGATTTTTTTTTATTTGTTTTTCAATTCTCCGAAGAATGACAGTTTTGGGATCATTCTAGATGTAAAGGCGTGGTCGGTAGGTAAGTTCTATTGTGTAACTTTGTTTCGAATAGTTATATGTCATCTGTATTACTCAACTATTTATTTCTTCAGACGTGGTCATCTAAATTAATTCCGATTTCCCTACAATACATGGTGATGTATATGGAAAACATTGCAATAGTGTCAAAAATCGGGACTTGGGTTTTTAAACGGATCTACACGTTTCGGGGCCTCTAGAACACAAAACAACCATTTTCGGCTTGGCGTCTGTATGTGTGTCTATATATGTGTCTGTCTGTATAACTGTGCAATATATGTATCCATTCTAATTCAAAAACTATTCGACGAAATATAACAAAATTTAGTAGGTGAGCCACCCTCGTGCTGGTCGAAAATCGAGTTACGATTCCAATACACGATTAGAATAGTTTTCATATACATTAATATGTCCAGTAGGAAAGTAAAAATCTGATGTGGGCGGATCATGACTTTCTCTACAAACACAAATCGCTTTCTCTTTTTTCACAATTATTTAAATTGTGTTCAATCGCACAAAATAACGTGGGTAGTTATTTTAAATTACACTCAATTCGCAGTTTTAATTCAATTTATGTTTTCATTGTACGACGTATTTTGAAAGGCGGGTGTATTTTCAAAGACGATGTGTTAAAAATTCGAAACACCAAACTATCTCGAGAACGGTAAGACATAGAGTTATAGGGTATACTTTTTGTCGACCAAAATTAAGTATAAAACAGGCATATATTTGATATATTTGGGCATACTTAGCCTTTAAGTTTTTGACGATTTTTGTTGGTCATTTTGCAAAAAAGGCAGATTCTTTTTCTCCGAATCATACCAAAACCTAATCAGTACCACGGTCACCCACAGGCGACTTATCTACTGAATTTTGTAACATTTGGTCCAAAAGTTTTTTTGCTAGAGTGAATACATACAATTCTTGCTGGCCATTTCGCAGAAGAAGGCAGTTACTTTTTATCCGAATCGTACAAAAATCTAATCAGCTCCAAGGCCACCCACAAGTGACTTATCTATCAATTTTTTTGAAATCTGGCCGATTAGTTTTTTAGTTAGAGTGGATACATATATTGCACAGACAGACATACATTCAGACGTCAAGCTAAAATTACCCGTTTTGGGTTCTAGAGAGCTCGAAACGTGTAGATTCGTCGAAAACTCGAGTTGCAATTTTCGACACGATTCCAATACTTCCCCTATGCATTATTATGTATTATAGGGAAAGTAATAAAAGGTGGCGGTAAAAGGGGTATACGTAATCTACATAATACTCTTATTCTCGATTTTTAATTAGTTTTTATACGTTGCATTGTATTTTTCTTTATACCTTCTGAGTAAGTGTCGAAAAAGTTTTTGATGGTTCAGAGTCCTCAGATAAAGATCTTTTAAAACACATCATTCACTTTATTCAATACAATACAGTGAGACAGATATGAAAGGCGTCTGAATATTAAGTGAAATTGGATTTTTTTAAAAACAAAACAAAAGCAGTTTAAAATTAAGTTTTATGATTACTTCTAGTTCTGGGATTCTGGGATGAAATAGAGGAGAAATTGGAAATATGAGAAAGTTGCAATATGGGAATTGATTTAACTATAAACATTTTAGTGCCATCTAGTGGTGGTCTTACATACAAAAACGTATTCATAGAAGTAGTCCGATGGGTCCGGACTCCCCCCCCCCCATCCCCGAAATGAAATTTCTGGATACGTTCACGCTTGTGCTCTCGTGTTTTCTAGTCCAATTGTGATCCAGTATCAATTTAGTCAAGTTTAGTTTAGTTTTTTCAAACTTTTTTTTGAATTGAAAGTTCACTATACTTTGGACGACCCCCGAAATGAAATTTCTGGATGCGTCCTTGCTTGTGCTCTCGTGTTTTCTCGTTCAATTGTGATCCGGTATCAATTTAGTCAAGTTGTAGTCAAGTTTAGTTTGTTTTTCAAACTTTTTTTGGATTGAGAGTTCACTATACTTTGGCCGCCCCACTAAATGAAATTTCTGGATATGTCTGTCCCTGTTTGCGCTCCCGTGTTTTCTTGTTCAATTGTGATCCAGTATCATGTTAGTCAAGTTTTAGTCAAATTTAGTTACTTTTTTTCAAACTTTTTTTTGGATTGAAAGTTCACAGTACTTTGGACGCCCCCCGAAATGAAATTTCTGGATACGTCCTTGCTTGCGCTCTCCGGTTTTTTCGTTCAATTGTGATCCAGTATCAAATTAGTCAAGTTTTAGTCAAATTTAGTGACTTTTTTCAAACCTTTTTTTGGATTGAAAGTTCACTATACTTTGGACGCCCCCGAAATTAAATTTCTGGATACGTCCTTGCTTGAGCTCTCGTGTTTTCTCGTTCAATTGTGATCCAGTATCAATTTAGTCAAGTTTTAGTCAAGTTTAGTTTGTTTTTTCAAACTTTTTTTGGATTGAAAGTTTATACTTGGGACGCCCCCCGAAATAAAATTTCTGGATACGTCCTTGCTTGCGCTGTCGTGTTTTCTCGTTCAATTGTGATCCCGTATCAATTTAGTCAAGTTTAGTTAGTGTTTTTTTCAAACTTTTTTTTGTATTGAAAGTTCACTATACATTGGACGCCCCCTGAAATGAAATTTCTGGATACGTCCTTGCCTTACAACACTACGTCTAAAGATGCACGCTTTGTATTTCGAAGAGTAGCCCCTCAGTTTGGGGAATTTTTCCTAAGGAATGACGCTAAAGAGTCAAGCGTTACGAAAGATCGAACGGAAAAATGGGTCTAGTCTTATGTTCTTTCCAAGATATTGAACTTTAATCAATTAGTCTCATTTTCATTGATTTAGGGTCATTTTCATCAATTTGGCGATATTTTCATTTATTTGGCAACATTTAAAAAAGTCGTCAAGTTCGGGACATTCCGCTAAAATCTCGCCAAGCTTAATGGACGGATAAATAAGTTATTCTCACAGTAAATAAATGACTATTGTCGCCGAACTACAAAAGTATTACCCAGAGTAACTTTTCTCATGAAAGAAATGAGCTAGATTCATGAGAAGAGGATGTCACCAAATTTATCGCATGGTATTACTTATGAAAAGTGAACATACTTTACAATAGTTAATATTTTTTTATTTTGTATGATTTTTTGATAATTTTTTGCAAATAAAGTGCAATATCTCGAGAATAGCTCATGCAAGGGTTTTAAAATTTGTGCCAATCGCTTTAAAATCGTTTATATGAATATTCTTTGAATTACTAAAGAAAAATTTATAAAAACTACATTTTATGATAAAAAATAAGGCTTGGTTTGAACTTGGCATGCCAAACATCATACCGATCAATTAATATTTTCCAAACAAAAGATTCATGTTGGCCCAACCCATCCGGTCCCCATTGAAGGAGCCTCCCTAGTCTTCCATCCTTCAGTGCTAAACTCAGACCTGTATTGAACTACTCTCGACCAGACCCCCCCTCCCCCATGGTAGATCAACTGCAACAGCGGGCATCCATGCAAACTGATAAGGATGCAAGACATTCGCAGAAGAAGGCAGATACTTTTTATCCGAATCGTACAAAAATCTAATCAGCTCCAAGGCCACCCACAAGTGACTTATCTATCAATTTTTTTGAAATCTGGCCGATTAGTTTTTTAGTTAGAGTGGATACATATATTGCACAGACAGACATACATTCAGACGTCAAGCTAAAAATAGCCGTTTTGGGTTCTAGAGAGCTCGAAACGTGTAGATTCGTCGAAAACTCGAGTTGCAATTTTCGACACGATTCCAATACTTCCCCTATGCATTATTATGTATTATAGGGAAAGTAATAAAAGGTGGCGGTAAAAGGGGTATACGTAATCTACATAATACTCTTATTCTCGATTTTTAATTAGTTTTTATACGTTGCATTGTATTTTTCTTTATACCTTCTGAGTAAGTGTCGAAAAAGTTTTTGATGGTTCAGAGTCCTCAGATAAAGATCTTTTAAAACACATCATTCACTTTATTCAATACAATACAGTGAGACAGATATGAAAGGCGTCTGAATATTAAGTGAAATTGGATTTTTTTAAAAACAAAACAAAAGCAGTTTAAAATTAAGTTTTATGATTACTTCTAGTTCTGGGATTCTGGGATGAAATAGAGGAGAAATTGGAAATATGAGAAAGTTGCAATATGGGAATTGATTTAACTATAAACATTTTAGTGCCATCTAGTGGTGGTCTTACATACAAAAACGTATTCATAGAAGTAGTCCGATGGGTCCGGACTCCCCCCCCCCATCCCCGAAATGAAATTTCTGGATACGTTCACGCTTGTGCTCTCGTGTTTTCTAGTCCAATTGTGATCCAGTATCAATTTAGTCAAGTTTAGTTTAGTTTTTTCAAACTTTTTTTTGAATTGAAAGTTCACTATACTTTGGACGACCCCCGAAATGAAATTTCTGGATGCGTCCTTGCTTGTGCTCTCGTGTTTTCTCGTTCAATTGTGATCCGGTATCAATTTAGTCAAGTTGTAGTCAAGTTTAGTTTGTTTTTCAAACTTTTTTTGGATTGAGAGTTCACTATACTTTGGCCGCCCCACTAAATGAAATTTCTGGATATGTCTGTCCCTGTTTGCGCTCCCGTGTTTTCTTGTTCAATTGTGATCCAGTATCATGTTAGTCAAGTTTTAGTCAAATTTAGTTACTTTTTTTCAAACTTTTTTTTGGATTGAAAGTTCACTGTACTTTGGACGCCCCCCGAAATGAAATTTCTGGATACGTCCTTGCTTGCGCTCTCCGGTTTTTTCGTTCAATTGTGATCCAGTATCAAATTAGTCAAGTTTTAGTCAAATTTAGTGACTTTTTTCAAACCTTTTTTTGGATTGAAAGTTCACTATACTTTGGACGCCCCCGAAATTAAATTTCTGGATACGTCCTTGCTTGAGCTCTCGTGTTTTCTCGTTCAATTGTGATCCAGTATCAATTTAGTCAAGTTTTAGTCAAGTTTAGTTTGTTTTTTCAAACTTTTTTTGGATTGAAAGTTTATACTTGGGACGCCCCCCGAAATGAAATTTCTGGATACGTCCTTGCTTGCGCTGTCGTGTTTTCTCGTTCAATTGTGATCCCGTATCAATTTAGTCAAGTTTAGTTAGTGTTTTTTTCAAACTTTTTTTTGTATTGAAAGTTCACTATACATTGGACGCCCCCTGAAATGAAATTTCTGGATACGTCCTTGCCTTACAACACTACGTCTAAAGATGCACGCTTTGTATTTCGAAGAGTAGCCCCTCAGTTTGGGGAATTTTTCCTAAGGAATGACGCTAAAGAGTCAAGCGTTACGAAAGATCGAACGGAAAAATGGGTCTAGTCTTATGTTCTTTCCAAGATATTGAACTTTAATCAATTAGTCTCATTTTCATTGATTTAGGGTCATTTTCATCAATTTGGCGATATTTTCATTTATTTGGCAACATTTAAAAAAGTCGTCAAGTTCGGGACATTCCGCTAAAATCTCGCCAAGCTTAATGGACGGATAAATAAGTTATTCTCACAGTAAATAAATGACTATTGTCGCCGAACTACAAAAGTATTACCCAGAGTAACTTTTCTCATGAAAGAAATGAGCTAGATTCATGAGAAGAGGATGTCACCAAATTTATCGCATGGTATTACTTATGAAAAGTGAACATACTTTACAATAGTTAATATTTTTTTATTTTGTATGATTTTTTGATAATTTTTTGCAAATAAAGTGCAATATCTCGAGAATAGCTCATGCAAGGGTTTTAAAATTTGTGCCAATCGCTTTAAAATCGTTTATATGAATATTCTTTGAATTACTAAAGAAAAATTTATAAAAACTACATTTTATGATAAAAAATAAGGCTTGGTTTGAACTTGGCATGCCAAACATCATACCGATCAATTAATATTTTCCAAACAAAAGATTCATGTTGGCCCAACCCATCCGGTCCCCATTGAAGGAGCCTCCCTAGTCTTCCATCCTTCAGTGCTAAACTCAGACCTGTATTGAACTACTCTCGACCAGACCCCCCCTCCCCCATGGTAGATCAACTGCAACAGCGGGCATCCATGCAAACTGATAAGGATGCAAGACATTCGCAGAAGAAGGCAGATACTTTTTATCCGAATCGTACAAAAATCTAATCAGCTCCAAGGCCACCCACAAGTGACTTATCTATCAATTTTTTTGAAATCTGGCCGATTAGTTTTTTAGTTAGAGTGGATACATATATTGCACAGACAGACATACATTCAGACGTCAAGCTAAAAATAGCCGTTTTGGGTTCTAGAGAGCTCGAAACGTGTAGATTCGTCGAAAACTCGAGTTGCAATTTTCGACACGATTCCAATACTTCCCCCATACATTATTATGTATTATAGGGAAAGTAATAAAAGGTGGCGGTAAAAGGGGTATACGTAATCTACATAATACTCTTATTCTCGATTTTTAATTAGTTTTTATACGTTGCGTTGTATTTTTCTTTATACCTTCTGAGTAAGTGTCGAAAAAGTTTTTGATGGTTCAGAGTCCTCAGATAAATAACTTTTAAAACACATCATTCACTTTATTCAATACAATACAGTGAGACAGATATGAAAGGCGTCTGAATATTAAGTGAAATTGGATTTTTTTAAAAACAAAACAAAGGCAGTTTAAAATTAAGTTTTATGATTACTTCTAGTTCTGGAATTCTGGGATGAAATAGAGGAGAAATTGGAAATATGAGAAAGTTGCAATATGGGAATTGATTTAACTATAAGCATTTTAGTGCCATCTAGTGGTGGTCTTACATACAAAAATGTATTCATAGAAGTAGTCCGATGGGTCCGGACTCCCCCCCCCCAAAAAAAAATGAAATTTCTGGATACGTCCACGCTTGCGCTCTCGTGTTTTCTAGTCCAATTGTGATCCAGTATCAATTTAGTCAAGTTTAGTTTAGTTTTTTCAAACTTTTTTTTGGATTGAAAGTTCACTATACTTTGGACGACCCCCGAAATGAAATTTCTGGATGCGTCCTTGCTTGTGCTCTCGTGTTTTCTCGTTCAATTGTGATCCAGTATCAATTTAGTCAAGTTGTAGTCAAGTTTATTTTGTTTTTCAAACTTTTTTTGGATTGAGAGTTCACTATACTTTGGACGCCCCACTAAATGAAATTTCTGGATATGTCTGTCCCAGTTTGCGCTCTCGTGTTTTCTCGTTCAATTGTGATCCAGTATCAATTTAGTCAAGTTTTAGTCAAGTTTAGTTAGTTTTTTCAAATTTTTTTTTGGATTGAAAGTTTACTATACTTTGGACGCTCCTCATAATGAAATATCTGGATACGTCCTTGCTTGCGCTCTCGTGTTTTCTCGTTCAATTGTGATCCAGTATCAATTTAGTCAAGTTTTATTCAAGTTAAGTTAGTTTTTTCAAACTTTTTTTTGGATTGAAAGTTCACTGTACTTTGGACGTCCCCCGAAATGAAATTTCTGGATACGACCTTGCTTGCGCTCTCCGGTTTTTTCGTTCAATTGTGATCCACAATCAACTTAGTCAAGTTTTAGTCAAATTTAGTTACTTTTTTTCAAACTTTTTTTTGGATTGAAAGTTCACTGTACTTTGGACGCCCCCCGAAATGAAATTTCTGGATACGTCCTTGCTTGCGCTCTCTTGTTTTCTCGTTCAATTGTGATCCAGTATCAATTTAGTCAAGTTTTATTCAAGTTTAGTTTGTTTTTTCAAACTTTTTTTGGATTGAAAGTTCACTATACTTTGGACGACCCCCGAAATGAAATTTCTGGATGCGTCCTTGCTTGTGCTCTCGTGTTTTCTCGTTCAATTGTGATCCAGTAACAATTTAGTCAAGTTGTAGTGAAGTTTAGTTTGTTTTTCAAACTTTTTTTGGATTGAAAGTTCACTGTACTTTGGACGCCCCCCGAAATGAAATTTCTGGATACGACCTTGCTTGCGCTCTCTGGTTTTTTCGTTCAATTGTGATCCAGTATCAAATTAGTCAAGTTTTAGTCAAATTTAGTGACTTTTTTCAAACTTTTTTTTGGATTGAAAGTTCACTATACTTTGGACGCCCCCGAAATGAAATTTCTGGATACGTCCTTGCTTGAGCTCTCGTGTTTTCTTGTTCAATTGTGATCCAGTATCAATTTAGTCAAGTTTTAGTCAAGTTTAGTTTGTTTTTTCAAACTTTTTTTGGATTGAATGTTTATACTTGGGACGCCCCCCGAAATGAAATTTCTGGATACGTCCTTGCTTGCGCTGTCGTGTTTTCTCGTTCAATTGTGATCCCGTATCAATTTAGTCAAGTTTAGTTAGTGTTTTTTTCAAACTTTTTTTTGTATTGAAAGTTCACTATACATTGGACGCCCCCTGAAATGAAATTTCTGGATACGTCCTTGCCTTACAACACTACGTCTAAAGATGCACGCTTTGTATTTCGAAGAGTAGCCCCTCAGTTTGGGGAATTTTTCCTAAGGAATGACGCTAAAGAGTCAAGCGTTACGAAAGATCGAACGGAAAAATGGGTCTAGTCTTATGTTCTTTCCAAGATATTGAACTTTAATCAATTAGTCTCATTTTCATTGATTTAGGGTCCTTTTCATCAATTTGGCGATATTTTCATTTATTTGGCAACATTTAAAAAAGTCGTCAAGTTCGGGACATTCCGCTAAAATCTCGCCAAGCTTAATGGACGGATAAATAAGTTATTCTCACAGTAAATAAATGACTATTGTCGCCGAACTACAAAAGTATTACCCAGAGTAACTTTTCTCATGAAAGAAATGAGCTAGATTCATGAGAAGAGGATGTCACCAAATTTATCGCATGGTATTACTTATGAAAAGTGAACATACTTTACAATAGTTAATATTTTTTTATTTTGTATGATTTTTTGATAATTTTTTGCAAATAAAGTGCAATATCTCAAGAATAGTTCATGCAAGGGTTTTAAAATTTGTGCCAATCGCTTTAAAATCGGTTATATGAATATTCTTTGAATTACTAAAGAAAAATTTATAAAAACTACATTTTATGATAAAAAATAAGGCTTGGTTTGAACTTGGCATGCCAAACATCATACCGATCAATTAATATTTTCCAAACAAAAGATTCATGTTGGCCCAACCCATCCGGTCCCCATTGAAGGAGCCTCCCTAGTCTTCCATCCTTCAGTGCTAAACTCAGACCTGTATTGAACTACTCTCGACCAGACCCCCCTCCCCCATGGTAGATCAACTGCAACAGCGGGCATCCATGCAAACTGATAAGGATGCAAGACATTCGCAGAAGAAGGCAGATACTTTTTATCCGAATCGTACAAAAATCTAATCAGCTCCAAGGCCACAAACAAGTGACTTATCTATCAATTTTTTTTAAATCTGGCCGATTAGTTTTTTAGTTAGAGTGGATACATATATTGCACAGACAGACATACATTCAGACGTCAAGCTAAAAATAGCCGTTTTGGGTTCTAGAGAGCTCGAAACGTGTAGATTCGTCGAAAAGTCGAGTTGCAATTTTCGACACGATTCCAATACTTCCCCCATACATTATTATGTATTATAGGGAAAGTAATAAAAGGTGACGGTAAAAGGGGTATACGTAATCTACATAATACTCTTATTCTCGATTTTTAATTAGTTTTTATACGTTGCGTTGTATTTTTCTTTATACCTTCTGAGTAAGTGTCGAAAAAGTTTTTGATGGTTCAGAGTCCTCAGATAAAGATCTTTTAAAACACATCAGTCACTTTATTCAATACAATACAGTGAGACAGATATGAAAGGCGTCTGAATATTAAGTGAAATTGGATTTTTTTAAAAACAAAACAAAGGCAGTTTAAAATTAAGTTTTATGATTACTTCTAGTTCTGGGATTCTGGGATGAAATAGAGGAGAAATTGGAAATATGAGAAAGTTGCAATATGGGAATTGATTTAACTATAAGCATTTTAGTGCCATCTAGTGGTGGTCTTACATACAAAAATGTATTCATAGAAGTAGTCCGATGGGTCCGGACTCCCTCCCCCCCCCAAAAAAATGAAATTTCTGGATACGTCCACGCTTGCGCTCTCGTGTTTTCTAGTCCAATTGTGATCCAGTATCAATTTAGTCAAGTTTAGTTTAGTTTTTTCAAACTTTTTTTTGGATTGAAAGTTCACTATACTTTGGACTACCCCCGAAATGAAATTTCTGGATGCGTCCTTGCTTGTGCTCTCGTGTTTTCTCGTTCAATTGTGATCCAGTATCAATTTAGTCAAGTTGTAGTCAAGTTTATTTTGTTTTTCAAACTTTTTTTGGATTGAGAGTTCACTATACTTTGGACGCCCCACTAAATGAAATTTCTGGATATGTCTGTCCCAGTTTGCGCTCTCGTGTTTTCTCGTTCAATTGTGATCCAGTATCAATTTAGTCAAGTTTTAGTCAAGTTTAGTTAGTTTTTTCAAATTTTTTTTTATATTGAAAGTTCACTATACTTTGGACGCTCCTCAAAATGAAATATCTGGATACGTCCATGCTTGCGCTCTCGTGTTTTCTCGTTCAATTGTGATCCAGTATCAATTTAGTCAAGTTTTATTCAAGTTAAGTTAGTTTTTTCAAACTTTTTTTTGGATTGAAAGTTCACTGTACTTTGGACGTCCCCCGAAATGAAATTTCTGGATACGACCTTGCTTGCGCTCTCCGGTTTTTTCGTTCAATTGCGATCCAGTATCAAGTTAGTCAAGTTTTAGTCAAATTTAGTTACTTTTTTTCAAACTTTTTTTTGGATTGAAAGTTCACTGTACTTTGGACGCTCCCCGAAATGAAATTTCTGGATACGTCCTTGCTTGCGCTCTCTTGTTTTCTCGTTCAATTGTGATCCAGTATCAATTTAGTCAAGTTTTATTCAAGTTTAGTTTGTTTTTTCAAACTTTTTTTGGATTGAAAGTTTATACTTGGGACGCCCCCCCAAATGAAATTTCTGGATACGTCCTTGCTTGCGCTGTCGTGTTTTCTCGTTCAATTGTGATCCCGTATCAATTTAGTCAAGTTTTAGTCAAGTTTAGTTTGTTTTTTCAAACTTTTTTTGGATTGAAAGTTCACTATACTTTGGACGACCCCCGAAATGAAATTTCTGGATGCGTCCTTGCTTGTGCTCTCGTTTTTTCTCGTTCAATTGTGATCCAGTATCAATTTAGTCAAGTTGTAGTCAAGTTTATTTTGTTTTTCAAATTTTTTTGGATTGAGAGTTCACTATACTTTGGACGCCCCACTAAATGAAATTTCTGGATATGTCTGTCCCAGTTTGCGCTCTCGTGTTTTCTCGTTCAATTGTGATCCAGTATCAATTTAGTCAAGTTTTAGTCAAGTTTAGTTAGTTTTTTCAATTTTTTTTTTTGGATTGAAAGTTCACTATACTTTGGACGCTCCTCAAAATGAAATATCTGGATACGTCCTTGCTTGCGCTCTCGTGTTTTCTCGTTCAATTTTGATCCAGTATCAATTTAGTCAAGTTTTATTCAAGTTAAGTTAGTTTTTTCAAACTTTTTTTTGGATTGAAAGTTCACTGTATTTTGGACGTCCCCCGAAATGAAATTTCTGGATACGACCTTGCTTGCGCTCTCCGGTTTTTTCGTTCAATTGTGATCCAGTATCAAGTTAGTCAAGTTTTAGTCAAATTTAGTTACTTTTTTTCAAACTTTTTTTTGGATTGAAAGTTCACTCTACTTTGGACCCCCCCCCGAAATGAAATTTCTGGATACGTGCTTGCTTGCGCTCTCTTGTTTTCTCGTTCAATTGTGATCCCGTATCAATTTAGTCAAGTTTTAGTCAAGTTTAGTTTGTTTTTTCAAACTTTTTTTGGATTGAAAGTTCACTATACTTTGGACGACCCCCGAAATGAAATTTCTGGATGCGTCCTTGCTTGTGCTCTCGTGTTTTCTCGTTCAATTGTGATCCAGTATCAATTTAGTCAAGTTGTAGTCAAGTTTAGTTTGTTTTTGAAACTTTTTTTGGATTGAAAGTTCACTGTACTTTGGACGCCCCCCGAAATGAAATTTCTGGATACGACCTTGCTTGCTCTCTCTGGTTTTTTCGTTCAATTGTGATCCAGTATCAAATTAGTCAAGTTTTAGTCAAATTTAGTGACTTTTTTCAAACTTTTTTTTGGATTGAAAGTTCACTATACTTTGGACGCCCCCGAAATGAAATTTCTGGATACGTCCTTGCTTGAGCTCTCGTGTTTTCTCATTCAATTGTGATCCAGTATCAATTTAGTCAAGTTTTAGTCAAGTTTAGTTTGTTTTTTCAAACTTTTTTTGGATTGAAAATTTATACTTGGGACGTCCCCCGAAATGAAATTTCTGGATACGTCCTTGCTTGCGCTCTCTTGTTTTCTCGTTCAATTGTGATCCAGTATCAATTTAGTCAAGTTTTATTCAAGTTTAGTTTGCTTTTTCAAACTTTTTTTGGATTGAAAGTTTATACTTTGGACGCCCCCCGAAATGAAATTTCTGGATACGTCCTTTCTTGTGCTGTCGTGTTTTCTCGTTCAATTGTGATCCCGTATCAATTTAGTCAAGTTTTAGTCAAGTTTAGTTTGTTTTTTCAAACTTTTTTTGGATTGAAAGTTCACTATACTTTGGACGACCCCCGAAATGAAATTTCTGGATGCGTCCTTGCTTGTGCTCTCGTGTTTTCTCGTTCAATTGTGATCCAGTATCAATTTAGTCAAGTTGTAGTCAAGTTTAGTTTGTTTTTCAAACTTTTTTTGGATTGAAAGTTCACTGTACTTTGGACGCCCCCCGAAATGAAATTTCTGGATACGACCTTGCTTGCTCTCTCTGGTTTTTTCGTTCAATTGTGATCCAGTATCAAATTAGTCAAGTTTTAGTCAAATTTAGTGACTTTTTTCAAACTTTTTTTGGATTGAAAGTTCACTATACTTTGGACGACCCCCGAAATGAAATTTCTGGATGCGTCCTTGCTTGTGCTCTCGTGTTTTCTCGTTCAATTGTGATCCAGTATCAATTTAGTCAAGTTGTAGTCAAGTTTAGTTTGTTTTTCAAACTTTTTTTGGATTGAAAGTTCACTGTACTTTGGACGCCCCCCGAAATGAAATTTCTGGATACGACCTTGCTTGCTCTCTCTGGTTTTTTCGTTCAATTGTGATCCAATATCAAATTAGTCAAGTTTTAGTCAAATTTAGTGACTTTTTTCAAACTTTTTTTTGGATTGAAAGTTCATTATACTTTGGACGCCCCCGAAATGAAATTTCTGGATACGTCCTTGCTTGCGCTGTCGTGTTTTCTCGTTCAATTGTGATCCCGTATCAATTTAGTCAAGTTTAGTTAGTGTCTTTTTCAAACTTTTTTTTGTATTGAAAGTTCACTATACTTTGGACGCCCCCTGAAATGAAATTTCTGGATACTTCCTTGCCTTACAACACTACGTCTAAAGATGCACGCTTTGTATTTCGAAGAGTAGCCCCTCAGTTTGGGGAATTTTTCCTAAGGAATGACGCTAAAGAGTCAAGCGCTACGAAAGATCGAACGGAAAAATGGGTCTAGTCTTATGTTCTTTCCAAGATATTGAACTTTAATCAATTTGTCTCATTTTCATTGATTAAGGGTCATTTTCATCAATTTGGCGATATTTTCATTTATTTGGCAACATTTAAAAAAGTCGTCAAGTTCGGGACATTCCGCTAAAATCTCGCCAAGCTTAATGGACGGAGAAATAAGTTATTCTCATAGTAAATAAATGACTATTGTCGCCGAACTACAAAAGTATTACCCAGAGTAATTTTTCTCATGAAAGAAATGAGCTAGATTCATGAGAAGAGGATGTCACCAAATTTATCGCATGGTATTACTTATGAAAAGTGAACATACTTTACAATAGTTAATATTTTTTTATTTTGTATGATTTTTTGATAATTTTTTGCAAATAAAATGCAATATCTCGAGAATAGTTCATGCAAGGGTTTTAAAATTTGTGCCAATCGCTTTAAAATCGTTTATATGAATATTCTTTGAATTACTAAAGAAAAATTTATAAAAACTACATTTTATGATAAAAAATAAGGCTTGGTTTGAACTTGGTATGCCAAACATCATACCGATCAATTAATATTTTCCAAACAAAAGATTCATGTTGGCCCAACCCATCCGGTCCCCATTGAAGGAGCCTCCCTAGTCTTCCATCCTTCAGTGCTAAACTCAGACCTGTATTGAACTACTCTCGACCAGACCCCTATGATGATATATGATATATTTTAAATGATGGAATCAAGATTTTAGCATATGGTCATTATCAAATGTAAATGAATAAGTCATGTTAAATTAAATTGTAGTGGTTTATCGCATACACCGGGTGGAGGTGACACTACAATTTAAAAAAAATATTTAAGTTAATTAATGCAGTGAAGATTTATTCTTTTGAGAAAGTGCATTCATTTACATACATTGCAAGAAGCTGTCCATGATCAAGTAGAATCATGTTTAATTATATTAAGATACATTACTTTCTACATGTATACTGAGAGACTCCAATTTAATTAAATGTACTCCAAAATGGTAAAGATGCCTATGGATAAAAAATCTGGAACTACTAAAAAATATATATATATATGCACGCCCATTAAATGAATATACAAAACGAAATGAAATTTGCAAGCAAAGTTTAGATTTATGCTGTGAAGAAAAAAACCCTTCATATATACCTACTGATTAATAACATTCTTCTTACTCTTATCTAACGATAACATCTCCATTCATAGAAACATCATGTTGCAAGATGAAGCTCCGCCCTGGCTAAATCCGGTGCACCTAAGTTTTAACATGGAGAAGTATAGCACCTTAATATCTCCATGTTAAAATATAGCACCAAATGAGCCAGAATCCCTTAATAGACACTACTATGAGTTTTAGAGAAAGACAAATAATACTTAGAATATGACTTAACAACTTTCACATGTGTTGTTTTAAAATAGGGTATGAGAGTATTATTTGATTTCTCATTCACATAAAATACACTCTGCAAAATATCACGTCAGACTTCAGTATTTGCGTTTCTTAGAAAACATATTTCAGTTTACAATTAATTTTTTGCAGTTTTTATTTTAAAAGAAACACGAAAACTTTAAATGCTGACTTTAAATATGAATATTCTTTGAACTACTAAATAAACTTTTATGAAAACTACATTTTATGATAAAAAATAAGGCTTCGTTTGAACTCGGCTTGTCAAACATCATACCGATCAGTCAATGTTTCCAAACAAAAAATTAATGTTGGCCCAACCCATCCGATCCCCATTGAAGGGGCCTCCCTGGTCTTTCATCCTTCAGCGCTAAACTCAGGCCCATGCGGAGTTACTCTCGACCAGACCCGAGCCGCACATGGCAGATCAACTGCAACGGCGGACATGCAAACCGATAAGGATCACAAGACCCGTTTGAAATTATACGTTCTTAATGTATATAAACATATTTTTTCGTTCATAGAAAATATTGGTAGTTAATTTTTATGTATATATTTCACATTTTTTGTTCCTTTAATATGAAAATAGATATTTTTCACAACGGTTTTGCTCTTTAAACTAAATAGTTATTTTTGTAATAATGGATATAATCTTCCTATATACTAAAAAAATGGTAGCTGACATCGCCGCTACCGATGCTTGAGATTTGTGTATTTGGAGTTTATCTCTCTCATACCGAAAAATTACACCATACAACAAAATTAAATACAATGCATTTGTAGAAACATTTCAGATTATGCACGGAAATAAATCATTTTAAAAGAATTTAGTTTAAAGTCAAAGACAAAATATTTGAGCTGCGCTTTCGCGTTCTGGACAGACTAGAACTAAATATACCACGAAATTTTGCATGCAAAATAATTTTGCTAAATTGCGATACAGTTTATGAGTTGTTTAAGTTTATTCACTTCTGAAAAGAAAATTTTTCTTCAGCGTTGACAAAGATATAATTGGTTGAGCTAATTATCAACTTCTCAGTGCTAGCAAAATGTTGTAATAATGTCAGAGAACTGAGTTATTGAAGCAATGAAGACATTAAAATTACAGATGAACAGTTGTGCTTTCGATTAACATGAGTAGTAGTGTACAGTAGGAGTTCTGGCTCATCTGGTGCTATACTTTAACATGGCGATATTCCAGTGCTATACTTTAACATGGAGATATTCTGGAGCATTTACTTCCCCATGTTAAAACATAGGTGCGCCGGATGGAGAGAGGGTTGAGATTCATCTTGCTACGTGATGTTTCTATGAATGGAGTTTTATCAGTCAGATAAAAGTAAGAAGAATGTTATATATTAGTAGGTAGATATGAAGAGATTTTTTCTTCACAGTATAAATCTAAACTTGCTTGTAAATTTCATTTCGTTTTGTATATTCATTTAATGTTTGTATATATATATATATATATATATTTTTTTCATTCGTTCCAGTTTCTTTTATCCATACGTATCTGTACCATTTTTGAGTACTTTTAATTAATTGGATTCTGTAAATATACATGTAAAAAGTAATGTATCTTAATATAATTCAACATGATTCTACTTGATCATAGACAGCTTTTTGCTATGTAAGTAAACGCATTATCTTTCTCTAAAGAATAAATCTTCGTTTCATTAATTAAATTAAATGTATTTTTTTTAATTGTAGTCCCAGCTCCACCAGGTGTATACAATACACCGCTATAATTTAATTTAGGATGAATTAATCAATTAAATTTGATAATGAACATATCCTAAACTCTTGGTTCCATCATTTAACATATATCGTATATCATCATAGGGTGATAACCCCATTTTAATTTGCTTAACAGTATAAATCTTCTGATCTTAAGAAATAAGACTTGAACATAGTAAACTTTCGAGGTTCTTCTTTAGTGCGCCATTTCTTTTTAGAACACTCACCTCGCAAACTTTCATTTTATTATACTTGAATAGAAACACTCGACAAAAGGCCAACTGTAATTAAACATCCGCATTTAACACAAACCACATTTATTTAGACGAAAGCACATAACATAACAACACTTAAACATTTAATTCACTGGTTAACTCTTTAAAATGTTCACGACGCAGGATGCGCCTTGCTTTCCGCCTTCACAACTCTATCTATCTTCTCGCTCTTCTCGGCTCTCGCTCTGTTGCTCTGGCAACCCTTAAAATGCTTGCCGGCAGAGTCTTCATCGCTGATTTGGCGATGTGGGAAAAAAAATAACTTGTTGGAGTCTTACTATTCCCCCCTTAAAAAAAAGCACATTCGTCTCTTTAAAGACAATGTTGTTGAAAATAGAGTTCTATGGGCATATACACATTGAAAATACAGTCCTAACAACTTAAAAAGTGCATGCTGATACATTAAATTTTACGTCTATGAGCATACTGATTTAACAACACAATATCACAGTATTTCAAAACACCTAATATTTTCAAAAAAAAATCTAATAGTTTAACAATAATATTTCCTACCGTGTTGCAATAAGAAATGTTATAACTTAAGGAATAGTCACATATATATATCAAAACACAATAACAGTAAAACATTATAACTCTTTTCACAGCATTTCAGTCCTCGATTTCTGCAATTCAAGTGATAGTCTTACTGCAAATGAAGAATGAATGTTCTTCCACCCTACCTAATTAGTCAGTCATGGGAATTCTAGACATAGCGTCCGCGTTTCCGTGTAACGCTCCCTTTCGATAACTGATTGTAATATTGTATCGCTGGAGGACTAAGGCCCACCGAGCCAACTTTGCACTTTGCGGCACTGTATGGGTTAAGTAGGTCAGCGGATTATGATCCGAGATAATCTGTACTTCTGACCCGAAGATCCAAGTCTCATATTTCTTAAGAGCAGCGATGGCGCTATATGCTTCCCTTTCAATCGTAGACCAACGAGTCTGACAGGGGGTGAGCTTTTTACTGTAGAAGGCGATAGGTTTTTCCTTCTTGGAATCATTTTCTTGCGCCAAACAAGCTCCTACCGCGGTACCGGACGCGTCGGTATAAAGCTGAAAGGGTTTGTTAAGTTCTGGGGTGTAAAGAACCGCCATTTCAGTTAAACATTGCTTCAACTTTGTAAATGCATCTTCTTCCTTTCTACTCCATGGTATCTTGTTTGGTATTCTTTTCTTGGTTAGATCAGTTAAGGGTATCACTACTGAAGCGAAATTTGGGATATAATCTCGGTAATAGTTAGCTAGTCCTAAAATACCCCTTAATTCCCTCTTATCAATAGGCCGTGCTAATTTTTTCATCGTTTCAACCTTATCTGGGTCAGGAGAATGTCGTCCCGATCCTATAATATGGCCCAAAAATTTTTCTTTTTTTCCGAAATCACATTTGTTTAGATTTACAGTTAGTCCAACTTCACGCAATGTTTTGAATACAGCATTTATGTGGGACAAATGATCGAGCCACGTTTTTGAAAATATAGCAACATCATCAATGTAAGACCGACAATACTCCTGGTGAGATGCCAACACGTGGTCCATTGATTTCTGAAATGTGCTTCCTGCATTCTTCAGACCGAAAGGTAACACTCTCCACTGAAAATGTCCGGCATGGGTCACAAATGCTGTGTAGGGTTTGTCATCCTCTTTCATAGGGATTTGCCAGTACCCCTTGGTCATATCTAGAACTGTGATATATTGAGAGTCTCCTATGAGCATTTTGAGTTCATCAGCAACTTTCATTGGATAAGCATTGGGCACTGTAAAACTGTTCAGCAATCTAAAATCGACGCAAAGTCTGACGCTACCATCCTTTTTTACTACACATACAAGGGGATGCGCCCAATCGCTGTCGCTTGGTTCAATCAATTTTAGATTTAGTAATTCTTGTATTTGACGATCCACTTCTTTCTGCAATGACATAGGAATACGATATGGATGTAACTTTTTAGGGCTACACTCTGAGGTAACCTTGATGGAATGCCCTTCCACCTTCGCCCGTCCAGGGATAGTGCTAAAAACGTCATGATAATTGCATAGTATGGAACTTAGTGGTAGGCGTTGTTCTGTTTTCAAGGTCGCTGTTTTCCCCTCAATATACTTTCTTACTTCCTTTCGCGTAATGTTAACTCGGTTTGTAGGCACACAATGCAGTTCTCCAAATTCTTTGTCTTCGTCGAAAATAAGTCCGATTTGTTCGATACGATTGATGTAGGGTCTCAATTTGTTTACATGTAATTCTCTTCGAGTTCCGTCATCGTATTCGACAACAGCCGAATTTGGCCTTGTAAGCTGAATAACCGTCACTGGACCCATCCAAGTGTTTTGTAACTTATGGCTGGATGAGGGCAATAAAATTAAAACCTTATCCCCGATCTTAAAATGTTTTTCCTTTGATCTCAAATTGTATCTAGAAGCGTAATTTCCCTGAGTTACTTCGGATTTCTCAGTTGCGATCTCATGTCCTTTTTTCAATTTCTCTATTAGATGATGTAGATATTCCTCCACAGTTCGGGATGCCTTGGTGGGAATTTTCCTTTCACCGATCCATACATCTTTTAGTAGAGCAAGTGGTCCTGGGGATAGGCGTCCATATACTAGCTGAAACGGTGATACACCTGTTGTACTATGGGGAACTTCTCTATATGCAAACAGAAGGTAGGGAAGGTGTATATCCCAATTCCGCCCATATTCCTGAATATTTTTGTTCATCATATTTTTCAAATTTCTATTCCATCTCTCCACAGCACCCATGCTTTCGGGATGTCCAGGTGTAGAAAATCTGGGAGATATCCCTAATATACCTAAAAATGCTTCAGTTAATTTTGCTGTAAAATTTGTTCCTTGATCAGTGCAGATCAATTTTGGAAACCCGGTTTGAGTAAAAATTTTCATCAATGCATTGCATGTTGTTTTTGCACCGATTTCTTTAACCGGAATGGCTTCAGCCCATCTTGTACACAGATCTATCGCACATATAATATACTTATGTCCTCGCCCAGAAGGAGGTTCTAACGGGCCAATGCAATCTAAACTCCAAACTTCGAAAGGCGTTTCTGGTCTCGCTATCGGTTGTATGGGAATTCTGTCCCTGTATGTAACAACTCGTCTCATCTGACAAATCTTGCAGCTTTCACAAAATTTGGCCACATCTTGTTTTAGGGTAGGCCAAAAGAATGAAAATTTAATTCTCTGTCTAGTCTTTTGTTCTCCCAAATGGCCAGCTAATGGAATCTCGTGAGCCATTCTAAGAACATCTTGGCGTTTGCAGATCGGCAAAACTACTTGTTTGACTGTCTCACCCGTAATCCATTCAGAATGGACCAAGACTTCGTCAATTATCTCGTATGCATTTTGTCCCTTTCTTGCATAGTCCCAGACTTTTCTCAACGTCTCATCTTCATGTTGCAATTGAATAAACGAGCTCTTTACTTCGTTATCCTTACTCAACTTCTGCTCTTGTTTCCCATCGCTCTCGACCTGAGTAGCATTCACAGTACCATGGTCACTGCACGTATTTTCTTCTTGACCATTTTCATTCATTACTTCCTGGTCAGACCCTACTTTCTCCTCCTTTTCGCCAAGATAGGTAGCATTATCGATCATGATATTCTGATCCAATTCATGCAAATGTATATTCTCCCGCAACGACTCATAAGCTGTAGAACACACTAACATATCACTTGTTAGTTTTTTAGAAACTGCACATATTATGGGGACTATTCCATGTAATTTGTCATCAATTTTCATCGAAATCATCTTCAAAGGAGCGATCTCACTTTCTCCAAAAGCTGAGACAATTTTGATTCTGCCCTCTCCTTCACTATGAACGTCCATTACTAAATCTTCACGTATCACTGAGATTTGTGCCCCCGAATCTACTATGCCTACAAGTGAAGTTTCTCCACATTTTATATGTATGGTATGGAGGGTATCCACATTATTCTTGGTATTATCCTGCACTGACACCGGTACGGTAATTCGTGCTGTCAGAACTTGAGAGTTATTTTCATCCTTAGACTGTATAGTTCGAACATGATTGCTTTGAGCATTAGTGTTGGGTGATTTTCTCTGATTATTCCTTAACGTACAAAATTTTCCAATATGACCCTCAGCTCCACATGAAAAACAAATAGGTTTATAGTTGATTTTAGAAGTGTCATTTCTCCAATTGTAACCTGGTTGGCTCTTGTAACTTTGATGTCCCCTTCCTGGAACACTTCCATTTTTCCAAATTTTTTCGCCAACCCCTCTGATGTTTGGTGGTGCTCCAAATTTTTCCTTTTCCCTAAATTCGCTTTGGTGATACTCAACCTTCTCTTTCCGGACTATACCTGTTGATTTCGTATAGTTTACACGTATACTTTCATATTCATCTAACTTGTCTGCCAACATATTGGGTGCTACAATTTTTAACCATTCATCTAAGAAATGTTCTCGTACCTCCCCAGGTACCCTTTTCTTTAGTTGATCAGTAATCATCAATTTCTTTAGACTATCAAAATCTCTAATTTCGAGACCATCAATCCACTCTTCAAAGTACTTGGTTAATTCAAATACGAAATCACGCCACGATTTCTCGGGAACTTTCTGTAGCTGCACGAACTTTTTTCGGAAACTTTCTGGATTCATCTTGAATCTCTTTAATAGAATACCCTTAACGTATTCATAATCTTCAAACTTTTCCTCTGACTCCCGTGTATGATCTCAGAAGGCAAAAGTGGCAACAGACTTGACACCCAATCCGTCATGTCTACGTGGGCTCTTTTAGCTTGTCTCTCAAAAAGTGTGAGATATAACATAATGTCATTATTCTTCAAGTCAAATTTTGGCATCAATTTTATCAATTCGAAACTGCTTTTTGATCTTTCACTACTCCCTAAATTTAAGGACGTAGAATCTTGAGTAACACCCCTTTCGATTCTGAGTTTTTCTAACTCAAATTCTATTTGATATTTTCTTTCTTTTTCCTCCTTTTCTATTTGATCTTTTCTTTCTTTTTCCTCCTTTTCTATTTGATCTTTTCCTTCTTTAATAATAGTAAAGAGGAGTTCTTTCGTAAATTCTTCGTCGTAGTCTTCACTTCCAAGAATTTCTCTACGCAAATCCAAAATTTTAAATTCAGGTTTAGTAATTATCCCCAATTCTTCCGCCAAACCCATCAAATCCTCTTTTCTACCTTTCGCAAGAAATGCCATACCTGATCACGAGGGAAGTTAACTGATTTATCTCTAAATTGTTTAAATTTACTAAAAGAAACAGTATTACCAGAAAACTACTTTATCATGAACACTGGCGTATTCAATTATCAAATAACAATATTAACAGAAAACAACTTTATCATGAACACTGGCGTATTCAATTATCAAATAACAGTATTAACAGAAAACCACTTTATCATGAACACTGGTGTATTCAATTATCAATTAAATTAACAGAAAACCACTTTATGATGAACACTGGCGTATTCAATTATCAAATAACAGTATTAACAGAAGACCACTTTATCATGAACACTGGCGTATTCAATAGCACTGACGTACTAATTTTCTGTAACAAATACACTCAAAATTGACATATCATATCCACTCGTACTATAATGCTGGTGCATTAATTAATTGATACCGGACGTATCTTAATCGTACAATAGAAATGAAAATTGTAATCATCATATGTCATGTTATTATAACAACGTAATTTTTCAAAAATCAATATCGTATCCACTCGTATTATAATGCTGGTGCATTAATTACTTGATACCGGACGTATCTTCATCTATTCACCAGAAACATACAAATTATTTTTCATTCCAGGAACGATTATTACTTCCGTAATAAACTAATCCTGCCGGCTACGCCAGTAAACTTTCGAGGTTCTTCTTTAGTGCGCCATTTCTTTTTAGAACACTCACCTCGCAAACTTTCATTTTATTATACTTGAATAGAAACACTCGACAAAAATCCAACTGTAATTAAACATCCGCATTTAACACAAACCACATTTATTTAGACGAAAGCACATAACATAACAACACTTAAACATTTAATTCACTGGTTAACTCTTTAAAATGTTCACGACGCAGGATGCGCCTTGCTTTCCGCCTTCACAACTCTATCTATCTTCTTGCTCTTCTCGGCTCTCGCTCTGTTGCTCTGGCAACCCTTAAAATGCTTGCCGGCAGAGTCTTCATCGCTGATTTGGCGATGTGGAAAAAAAATAACTTGTTGGAGTCTTACTAACATCTTCCCCCTCCTTACTCATGAGTCATCTGCACTTTAACTCTTATTTCTTATCTACTACTGCTGTTTGAAGAGATGACGCAATGAGGAGGAAGTATTGGTAAATATTTAGACACTGCTTGTGGACTGATAACGAGATAGATAATCTGACTGACTGAGTTGAACTTTGGACGATGGCGCAATGATGAGAAATATTTGGAAACTGATAATCTGGGTGAGGGGTGAGGGAGGAGAACTTTGGACATATGATGTCATGAGGCGACCATGAATTGGTATCTGAAAGAATGTTGAAAATACGATGGGAGTGGTGCCATTACTGAAAGTGGTGCCATTGAAGAAAATTGAAAGTAAAGATCAGAAGATTTATACTGTGAAGCAAATTTAAATGAGGTTATCACCCTATGATGATATATGATATGTTTTAAATAATGGAATCAAGATTTTAGCATATGGTCATTATCAAATTTAAATGAATAAGTCATGTTAAATTACATTGTAGTGGTGTATTGTATACAGCGAATGGAGCTCTAACTACAATTAAAAATATTTAAGTTAATTAATGCAATGAAGATTTATTCTTTAGAGAAAGTGCATTCATTTACATACATTGCAAGAAGCTGTCTGTGATCAAGTAGAATTGTGTTGAATTATATTAAGATACATTACTTTCTACATGTATACTGAGAAACCCCAATTTATTTAAATGTACTCCAAAATGGTAAAGATGCCTATGGATAAAAATCTGGAACTAAAAAATATATATATAAGCACGAACATTAAATGAATATACAAAACGAAATGAAATTTTCAAGCAAAGTTCAGATTTATACTGTGAAGAAAAAAACCCTTCATATCTACCTACTGATTAATAACATTCTTCTTACTCTTATTTGACGATAAAATCTCCATTCATAAAAACATCACGTGGCAAGATGAAGCTCCGCCCTGGCTCCATCCGGTGCACCTATGCTTCATCATGGGGAAGTATAGCATCTTAATATCTCCACGTTAAAATATAGCACCAAATGAGTCAGAACCCCCTTAATAGACACTACTATGAGGTTTAGAGAAAGACAAATAATACTTAGAATATGACTTAACAACTTTCACATGTGTTGTTTTAAAATAGGGTATGAGAGTATTATTTCATTTCTCATTCACATAAAATACACTCTGCAAAATATCACGTCAGACTTCAGTATTTGCGTTTCTTAGAAAACACCTTTCAGTGTACAATTAATATTTTACAGTTTTTATTTTAAAAGAAACACGAAAACTTCAAATGCTGACTTTAAATACGAATATTTTTTGAACTACTAAATAAACTTTTATGAAAACTACATTTTATGATAAAATATAAGGCTTCGTTTGAACTCGGCTTGTCAAACATCATACCGATCAGTCAATGTTTCCAAACAAAAAATTAATGTTGGCCCAACCCATCCGATCCCCATTGAAGGGGCCTCCCTGGCCTTTCATCCTTCAGCGCTAAACTCAGGCCTGTACTGAGTTACTCTCGACCATACCCGAGCCGCACATGGCAGATCAACTGCAACGGCGGACATACAAACCGATAAGGATGCAAGACCCATTTGAAATTATACGTTCTTAATGTATATAAACATATTTTTTCGTTCATAGAAAATATTGGTAGTTAATTTTCAGGTATATATTTCACATTTTTTGTTTCTTTAATATGAAAGTAGATATTTTTCACAACGGTTTTGCTCTTTAAACTAAATAGTTATTTTTGCAATAATGGATATAACCTTTCTATATACTAAAAAATTGGTAGCTGACATCGCCGCCACTGATGCTTGACAAATTTGCGTATTTTGAGTTTATCTCTCTCATACCGAAAATTTAAACCATACAACAAAATTAAATACAATGCATTTGTAGAAACATTTCAGATTATGCACTGAAATAAACCATTTTAAAGGAATTTAGTTTAAAATGAAAGGCAAAATATTTGAGCTGCGCTTTCGTGTTCTGGACAGACTAGAACTAAATATACCACGAATTTTTGCATGCTAAATAATTTTGTTAAATTTCGATACAGTTTATGAGTTGTTACAGTTATGAGTATTACCAACTTCTCAGTGCTATCAAGAATGTTATAATAATGTCAGAAAAACTGAGTTATTGAAGCAATGAAGACATTAAAATTACGGATGAACAGTTGTCGTGCTTTCGATTAACATGAGTAGTAGTGTACAGTAGGGGTTCTGGCTCATCCGGTGCTATACTTTAAGATGGCGATATTCCGATGCTATACTTTAACATGGAGATATTCCGGAGCATTTACTTCCCCATGTTTAAAACGTAGGTGCGTCGGATGGAGAGAGGGCGGAGATTCATCTTGCTACGTGATGTTTCTATGAATGGAGTTCTATCAGTCAGATAAGAGTAAGCAGAATGTTATATATTAGTAGGTAGATATGAAGGGTTTTTTTTCTTCACAGTATAAATCTAAACTTGCTTGTAAATTTCATTTCGTTTTGTATATACATTTAATGTTTGTATATATATATATTTGAGTACCTTTAATTAAATTGGATTCTGTAAGTATACATGTAAAAAGTAATGTATCTTAATATAATTCAGCATGATTCTACTTGACAGCTTCTTGCAATGTATGTAAACGCATTCACTTTCTCTAAAGAATAAATCTTCGTTTCATTAATTAAATTAAACGGATATTTAAATTGTAGTCCCACTCCAACCGGTGTATATAATACACCGCTACAGTTTAATTTTGTATGGCTTAGTCATTTAAATTTGATAATGACGATATGCGAAACTCTTGATTCCATCATTTGAAATATATCTTATATCATTATAGGGTGACAACCCTATTACTTTCTTTATATACATAATGTATAAGGAAAGTATTGTGACGGGGTCGAAAATTCGAAATCGAGTTTTCGACGGGAGAGCACGTTTCAAGCATCCCTGATCACGAATCAAACATTTTTGAAGTGATGTCTGTGTGTGTGTGTGTGTGTGTGTGTGAAAGTATGTGTGTGTGTCAGTGAGTCTGTGGAGACGATAACTGACGAACGAATGGACCTATTCAAACCAAATTTGGTACAAAAATCACAATCCGTAAACACTGGAAGCCTATTGTTTTTATACGTAATCGAATGTTCAGAACCACCCTAAATTTTCAAATAAAATTTTGAAAAAATCGTCAAAAAATCAAAACCACTAATAAAGTTACGCAAATAGACATTTCTTATGTAATTTTTCATTAGAAAACGATTGGCAAAAATTTTAGAACGCTAACATGAACCGTTCTCGAGATTATGCACATTTTTCAAAAAAATTATTAAAAAGTCATATAAAATGAAAAAAAATATATATCCTATTGAGAAACATGTTCACTTTTCATGTGTAATACCATGCGATAAATTGGGTGACATCATTCTCGTGGATCTAGCTCGTTCCATTCATGAAAAAAGATACTTTGAGTAATACTTTTGTATTTGAACCCCAATAGTCATTTATCTGTTGTAAGAACAACTTATTTCTAATATACTTATTTCTCTTCTTCTTCTTCTCAACTTATTCCATAACGTTTGGCGAGATTTTGGCGACGAATTTGGCGGAATGTCGCCAACTTGGCGACTTTTTGAAGTGTTGCCAAATTAATGAAAATCTCGCCAAATGAATAAAAATGAGGCTAAATCAATGAAAATGACGAATAATTGTCGAAAATTCAATATCTTGGAAAGAATATTAGTATCTGCTATAAGAAAAACCTATTTTTTTACTGTAAAAGTAGTAAATTCATTACATTATATAAGGAAAGTCATGTGTTGCCCACATCAGATTTTTTTTAATTTGTTTCACAATATACATCTTTTTATCTTAAGAAATAAGACTTGAACACTTTCCTCCTCCTCATTCATGAGTCATCAGCAAGCAGAGCTGCATCGGTGCTCCGCCTGCTGAGCTTCAACTCTTATTTCTTATCTACTATTGCTGTTTGAACAGAAGAAGTAATGAGGAGGAAATATTGGTAAATTTTTAGACACTGGTTGTGGACTGATAACAAGATAAATAATCTGACCCACTGAGTTGAACTTTGGATGATGTCGCAATGATGAGAAATATTTGGACATTGATAATCTGAGTGAGAGAGTTGATCTTTGGCCATATGACGGCAAGAGGCGACCTTGAGCTGGGATCTGAAAGAATGTTGAAAATACGATGGGAGTGGTGCCATCCATTGGGATTTTTTTAAAGTATTGAATTTAAACGGATATATTTTCGCTTGAAATGACTTGGATTAGATCTCGAGATTGTTGAATGGTAGACCAACGGGCTAACCACTGAGCAATAATCGATTGGTGGGATGTTAGGAATGAATGTTGTCTTTAGTATGAATTTGAATAGAAGAATGTTTTTCGTTAGAATAAATGGATTGATATGGTTATAGAGTATATGTAAAGTATAATTCTGAGTATTTTGAGGATATTAACTAGTTCCTGGGTGAATTTTATGATTTTTTTATATCCATTTAAAAAGTCCTTGTAAAGTATGCTTTCGTGTAGGGTTCCAGGTATTTTTGGACTTTGAGATGGAAATGCTGGTTTTATTATGGATTCTAGATGTTTAGGGCAATGTTTAGTGTGTATAAATAGTATATTGGAGGGGTACAATGATGGTAATTACCGGTTTCTCGGAAGGGGTAGGGGGGGTTAAAGGATCATCTTGAAAGGTAACGTATCGTTCGGAAGGATGTTAAATTATATGTTTTCACGCCTGTAAGGGGGAGTAAGTTGTATTATAAGTAGCTTCCTAAGATGTTGTATTGCGTAATGATTGCGGGTTCTAAGACATTTTTCACTATAAAGGTGTTTTTTTTCATAAACTTAGTGTAAACTTTTATGATTAGGAATTCGCCGAGAATGTATTTGAAGAGAATTTTATGCAAGTTATATTGGATTTCAGTGCGTGTCTTTAGGGATTTTTTTTATGAATGTTAAGGTGTGTTTTCCCTATGTTATGGGAAAATAGTTATTCTTTACGTATGAAAAAGGGTTTTCTGCTATACTTAGTTATTTTTTAAAGAGTATGGTGGGAATTATTTCATTAAAATCTAGTAATTATAGCAGATGCGATAGGGTTTTAATGTACCTTTAATGAGTTTTAATTCTACGAGAAGCGAGAAGTTATTTAATGTATTGATTACGATTATTAAAAGATACTATCTATTAAGAATGGACCGTCTATTTTAATGGGATTAGTGTGTGTAATTATGATAACTTGTTCTCAGTTTAACGGTAGCCGTGATATGACATTGGCGGAGGGATATTCCAAGAACTATTTTTTTTTCTTTAGAGGTAGCTGTCTTTAAGGGGATGGCCTTATCACAACCTTGGCGTGGGGATATTCTAGGAACTATTTTTTCTTTAGAGATGGGTGTGGGTGGCTTTCAATCAGCAATTTACTCATTCTATGTGAATGTGTCATAGTGGTAGTTTGTGCTTACGGTACTATCTCATATTCTTAAATCGTGATGTCTTGTTTAAGTAGTGATATTGGAGATACTATCTCTAACATTAGTGATGTTGATATGGTCGATGTTATGTCTTCACGCATGAGTGGTCATGTAAGTACTTGCTTCAATATGATTTTATTTTGTGATTTTATTAAACTTGTAATTTTTATAATATGTGATAAATTAATTATTTTATTTGAACTTTTATGAATTTTATGTAGTTGATTAGTGTTTTCATATCTATAAATATTCTTTAATTTGCTGGTTTTATCATTACTTTTCTGAATGATTCTTATTGGGGCGATATAAGGAATCTATAATTATTTTACATATGCTTTTTGAGAAATGTATTATAATATTAAAGAAAATTTAGAACATGCTTATACTAAAATCTTATATTTTTATCTTTCACAGGTATATCTTACTTGTGCGAAGAGCTTCAGGAAGAAGCGAAGCTTAGTAGATTCATATGAAGATTCATGATTCTTCAAGTAAAGTTCCTTGTTCACAATGCACTGCTACATTTACTCGAATAAGTGATATGCTACGTCATGAGCGTACAGCTCAAGGTGATAAGTTTATGTTGGATACGAAAAGTAGAACTTTTAGTGCTTGTTCTGCGCAAGGTGGTAAAAGAAAGGGTGTTTTCAGGTGTTTCTTATATGAATAAGAAGGGGAAAGTGGCTATAAATCCCTGTCAACAAGCTTTAAACAGTACTGTGACCGTCCATAAAATTGGCTGAGATGGTGAAAAAGATATCTTTACCTTTTTAAATTCTAACAGAATTTGTATAACACAGGTGTTGTTAGAAGAGTTTACCCTGAAACCTTGTATTGTATTGTACATAAATCTGTGTTGTCATTTTACTTACTTCCGATCTGAAAAAGAGCAGGAATATTGTACAACCTATTTCAAGTGTTCCTGTATGGGGAATATTACTGAAGAAGATTTAAATGCTAATATGGATTCTGCTTTTGGAAAAGTATTTACATCATTCAAAACCTATGCACGTTGTGGCAGTGGTTGGGCCTTAGAGAGAATTGATGAGCTAATGATTGATGTTGGGATATATGAACCTCTAGCTGCTTCTAGGTGTATCCCAATACCCGAAGTACTAGCAGATAAGATAGCTGTTATTATTGTACAAAATAGTGATCAAAAGTGTTTTATGTGATCTATCTTAGCAGGTCTTTATCCAGTTAATAAGAATGTATCCCGTGTTCGCAAATATATCGAGTAGGGGAGCAAGCTAAATATGAACGGAATTGAGTTTCCTACTCCTTTACACCAAGTTAAATTGTTCGAGCGAAATAACAATATAAGCTTGAATGTCTTTGGGCATGAAGATAAGAGGGTGTTTCCGCTCTATATATCATCTGATAGGCGGAATCAACATTGTAATTTACTGCTTATCAGTAATGATGAGAATTATCATTACTGATGTATTAAAAGTATGAGTAAACTTCTATACAGTATAAGAAAGCATAAAGAGAAGAAACATTTTTGTAATCACTGTTTACAGCGGTTTTCATCTGAAACTCGTTTAAAGAGTCATACTAAATTATGCAAATAGTATGGTCTGCAGTGTGTAGAACTACCTGGTAATGATGATAGAATTTTGAAACTTAAAAATGAATATATGCAAATACGTGTACCATTTGTGGTATATGTAGAGTTTGAATCTTTTATAATAAAAGCGGATATGTGTGAAAATTCCTCTTCCATTTCACATGAGAACATCTTATCTCATCATGTACCTTGTGGTTTTGCATGCATTATTATTGGTCTTGAAGGGAAAACTTTTAAAGGTCCTGTTATCTATAGGGGTAAAGATGTGATTACTCATATTTTGAAGGCCCTTATTCATGAAGAGGAGATTCAAAGAATATTGAAAGAAAATATAAAAATGAGTTTCACTGCTGAAGATCGTGGAAACTTTGAAAATGCTGCTATCTGTTATATCTGTAACAAGGCTTTAGGGGGAGAACGTACAATGTGTACAAACACACACACAGACATCACCTCAAAAACGTTTGATTCGTGTTCAGGAATGCTTGAAACGTACTCTCCTGTCGAAAACTCAAATTCGAATTTCGACCCCCCGTCACAATACTTTCCTTATACATTATTATGCATGTAAGGAAAGTAAAAATATATTCATTTCCGAAGTTAATTTCTTCATTTTTTGATAAATTGAGTTTTTGAATTATGTCACTTCTGATGCGTGGTTAGGATATATATGTTGGTTATCAATTAGTAAATCACGTGTTTAAAAGAGACTCTACTTGTAAAATGTGCGAAAATCGACATAATAAAAGCATGTTTAAACCTATTTACAAAAATTCAAATTCGAGTTTTCAATGGGAGAGCACGTTGCAAGCATCTCTGAGCACGAATTAAACGTTTCTGGAATGATGTCTGTATGTTCGTGAATCGGTGGATGCGATATCTCACGAACGAATAAGGTTTCAAAGGAAACTTAGTACGATTATTACAATCAGGGAACACTGGGATTTTATTGTGTGTGTGTGTGTGTGTCAGTGAGTCTTTGGAGATGATATCTCATGAACGAATGAAGCGATTTGAACGTAATTTGGTACAAAAATTACAATCCGTGAATACTGGAAACCTATCGTTTTTAAACGCAATCGAATGCTCGGAACCAGCCCAAATTTTTGAGTGAAATTTTGAAAAAATAAATCAGAGCTTTCAATATAGTTATGAAAATAATCATTTCTTATGCAATTTTGCATTAGAAAACGATCATAAATTGAGAACTCTAGCATGAACCGGTCTCGAGATATTACACATTTTTCATATAATTTTATCAAAGAATCACATAAAATAATAAAAAATGCTAACTTTTGTGAAATATTTCCCTTTTTCATGTGTAATAAATACTATGTGATAAATTTGTTGACATCCTTGGGGTGGGTCTATCTCGTTCCATTCACGAGAAACTATACTTTGGAAATAGTTTTGTATTTGGACGCCAACAGTCATTTATTTACTATATAAATAATCTATTTTTCAGTCTTTAACGCTTGGCGAGATTTTGGGGACTAATTTGGCAGAATGTCGCCAACTTGGCGATTTTTTAAATGTCGCCAAATTAACGAAAATGTCGCCAAATTGATAAAACTGACATTAAATCCAAGGTCCGTAGAATATTTTATATATGACTAGCAGCATACCCGTTCTTCGTACGGAGTATATAATATAAAGAAACTTGAAATTCATAATCATGCCCAAATTCTTATAGTATACTAAATGACATGTTTAATCAAAATATTCTGTTAAAATATTTAATATAATGCTCCTAAAAAGAAGTTTAAGAATCTCTGTTCTCGCTATATAAAATTATCTTCATGGACATATCTGAAGAATAAAACATCTTGGACCCCTTATGTAAGCAAATATAAAAAAAAATATGGAATTGAATCAATATATGCAAAATAAAAGCGTTAAAATTGTATGGGACCCGTACTAATTATATACGCGAATATTAGAAAATATAACCTGTATTAGTAGATTACATGTATAAAATGAAAATACCAATAAACCCGTAATCTTTAAATCTGAAGACAGTCATTTATTCCAATATATGTCAAAATTAAAGTGCTAAAATTATATGGGAAGATATACACGTACTACTTATAATGTCCGATTATTAGTAGAAGATTACCCACATATTGCAATATGAGTCTCAAATGTTTTTTGGTAAAATACAACAGACGACGTAATAAATTGAATATATAATTAATCCCCTTAATCTTCATACCAGAAGACTGTTCTTGATTCCAATATATATGCCAATATATGTCAAAATATATGCCAATATACCTGTACTACTTATATTCTCGTAGGTTAGAAGATATACCCGTGCATTCCTAGAAGATTACTCGTACAACGTACAATATGCGTGTGTCAGCAATTTTTGCCGCAATAAAACAATGGCGCAATAACTTAAAAATATCAATAATCCCTGAATCAATAATTCCGGAAAATATCAATAATAATAATGTTTAAACCTGAAGAGTATAATTGATATTATCCAGTCCAAAATGAAATGGCAATGAAATTTATTTTATATACATATCTTCATTATTCAAATCGGAAAGGATTTAATAAAAATCGACTGCCGCATAAACACATTGGATTTAAATCCGTTGCTAAGCGACATGATATCATTTGCTTCTAATAAATTGGTAGAAAAAATATCGTCTAAATAGTTATATTTCTATGGAACATTTGGCGACAGTTTCGTCAAATAAGCGACATTTTAAAAAATCGCCAAATTTATCGCCAAGTGGGACTGTAGAACTGACAGTTCCACTTTGCGACAAATTGACGAAATATCATCACAATACTATACCCTAACAAAAAACAATTAAAATCATTTATGTAGCGCAATTTTATCAATTTCAAGATATTTTTATAGATTTGAAAACATTTTTATCAATTTGGTGACATTTTAAAAATTCGCTAAATGTATTACTAAGTAGGATGGTTGGTCTGACAGATAAATGCTAACCAAACATCATTTCTGTACTCTCTTCTAACAAAACAAAACAAAATTTCATTGATATGTAGAAGACCCAAGCCACACGACCAACCCGAATGTTTATGGCAGCTGTTTGTGTGTCGTTTATATCAATTTGGCGACATTTCCGTCAATTTGGCAAAGTTTAAGAAAAGTTGTCAAATTAGCGATATCCCTCCAAATTCGTAGCTTTGAATTTGCAGATCTGAATGAAACATTCTTATCCCGTTTCAATATACTAAATGAAAACACTACAATTGTATTAGAAGATATACCCACTCTACTCTTTTTCTGTTTCAACAATCGGCTATATGAATTTATTGGCTAAACACAATATATGAGTTTAGTAGCTAAATACGATATAAGCTTGAAAACTCTTTGCCAAAATAAATGAAATTGATGTACGCGGTCAGCAATTAATATAATTAAAAGAAAAATCAAACCGTCCATTCATAAGATATACTTTTATATCCATTTATTTATTATTTAAATCGAAAAAAAATAATAAAAACATTAACAAACACATTTAATTTAATTGCGATGCCGAGCAACATGATATATCCTCCTAAAATGTTAAAATTTATCAACCACTAACAGCACACCCGTTATTCGTACGGAGTGTATAATTTAAAGAAACTTAAAGTTCGCAATCATGTGCAAATTCTGTTAAAATATTAAATTTATTGCTCCTAAAGACAAGTTTAAGAATATATGTTCTCACTATGAAAAATTATCTTCACGATCAGATCTGAAGAATAAAACATCCTGCCCCCTTTTGTAAGCAAATTTACAGAAGAAAAAATAGGAATTGAATGAATATATGCAACCCCGTACTAATTATATTGTCGCAGATCAGAAAATATGCCAAAGTGTTAGTAGAAGATTACCCGTATTACAATATGCGTCTCAAAAATATTTGCCAAAATAAAAGAGATGACGTAATAAATTGAAAACATCAATAATATCCGTACTCTTTATACCAGAAGGTCGTAATTGATTCCAATATATGCCAATATATATCAAAACATATGTCAATATACCTATACTACTTATATTCTCGTAGATTAAAAGATATACACGTGTATTTGTAGAAGATTCGTACAACATACAATATATGAGTTTAAACAATTTTTGTCATAATAAAATAATTGCATAATAACTTGAAAATATCAATAATCCTTGAATCAATAATCCCCGAAAATATAAATAATAATAATTTTTAAACCTGAAGACCGTAATTGATATTATCCAGTCAAAAATGCTATAAAAAATCAAATCGTTCTTTTCTAAAATATATTTTTATATCCATTTATTTATTATTCAAATCGAAAAAATAATTATTAAAATTAACAGACAGATTTAATTTAATTGCGTTTCTGAGTAACATGATATAAGCTAGAATCTTATAACATGTTAAATATGTCATGTCTTATAACATAAACTGCGAAATTAAATAACGATTTTGATTTCTCTATACTTCTCATTGTTCCGTAAAAGCTTGTTTTAAATAAACCATGAACCATGGAGATAGATTTCCCCTTTAAATCATGTTTCAAACAATTCATGTTTTCAGAAAGTGACTAATTAACGCAAAAAATCTCCCATCAAACTCAGAGATTAAATTTTAATTCACTTTCAAACGATTTTCAAGCTTTTCGTTTGGATAAACCACGGAGTTAGGGAGTAGAACTCCTAGGAAAAAGTTCCGTTTTTCATTAATATCTCAACAACCCCAGGTCTTAGAAACTCGAAACTTGGACAAAATTTATGGGGGGATATTTCAAGGCCATTCACCAAATTTCATTAAATTCGGTTCAGCCGTTTTTCCGTGATGATGAGACAAACGAAAATTTCGTTTTTTACTAATATCTCGAGAACCACTGGTCGTAGAAACTCAAAACACGGATATAATTTTAAGTGGGGCTATTTCTGGGCTACCCACAAAATTTCATCAAATTCGGTTCAGCCGTTCTCCCGTGATGGTGTGACAAACAGACAGACAGACAGACAGACAGACAGACAGACAGGCAGACAGATTTTCATTTTTATTTATATAGACTAGCAGCATACCCGTTCTTCGTACGGAGTATATAATATAAAGAAACTTGAAATTCATAATCATGCCCAAATTCGTATAGTATACTAAATGACATGTTTAATCAAAATATTCTGTTAAAATATTTTATATAATGCTCCTAAAAAGAAGTTTAAGAATCTCTGTTCTCGCTATATAAAATTATCTTCATGGACATATCTGAAGAATAAAACTTCTTGGACCCCTTATGTAAGCAAATATAAAAAAAATATGGAATTGAATCAATATATGCAAAATAAAAGCGTTAAAATTGTATGGGACCCGTACTAATTATATACGCGAATATTAGAAAATATAACCTGTATTAGTAGATTACATGTATAAATTGAAAATACCAATAAACCCGTAATCTTTAAATCTGAAGACAGTCATTCATTCCAATATATGTCAAAATTAAAGTGCTAAAATTATATGGGAAGATATACACGTACTACTTATAATGTTCGATTATTAGTAGAAGATTACCCGTTTTGCAATATGAGTCACAAATGTTTTTTGGTAAAATACAACAGACGACGTAATAAATTGAATATATAATTAATCCCCTTAATCTTCATACCAGAAGACTGTACTTGATTCCAATATATATGCCAATATATGTCAAAATATATGACAATATACCTGTACTACTTATATTCTCGTAGGTTAGAAGATATACCCGTGCATTCCTAGAAGATTACTCGTACAACGTACAATATGCGTGTGTCAGCAATTTTTGCCGCAATAAAACAATGGCGTAATAACTTAAAAATATCAATAATCCCTGAATCAATAATTCCGGAAAATATCAATAATAATAATGTTTAAATTTGAAGAGTATAATTGATATTATCCAGTCCAAAATGAAATGGCAATGAAATGTATTTTATATACATATCTTCATTATTCAAATCGGAAAGGATATAATAAAAATCGTCTGCCGCATAAACACATTGGATTTAAATCCGTTGCTAAGCGACATGATATCATTTGCTTCAAATAAATTGGTAGAAAAAATATCGTCTAAATAGTTATATTTCTATGGAACATTTGGCGACAGTTTCGTCAAATTAGCGACATTTTAAAAAATCGCCAAATTTATCGCCAAGTGGGACTGTAGAACTGACAGTTCCACTTTGCGACAAATTGACGAAATATCATCACAATACTATCCCCTAACAAAAAACAATTAATATCATTTATATAGAGCAATTTTATCAATTTCAAGATATTTTTATAGATTTGAAAACATTTTTATCAATTTGGTGACATTTTAAAAATTCGTTAAATGTATTACTAAGTAGGATGGTTGGTCTGAGAGAGAAATGCTAACCAAACATCATTTCAGTACTCTCTTCTAACAAAACAAAAAAAAATTTCATTGATATGTAGAAGACCCAAGCCTCACGACCAACCCGAAGGTTTATGGCAGCTGTTTGTGTGTCGTTTATATCAATTTGGCGACATTTCCGTCAATTTGGCAAAGTTTAAGAAAAGTTGTCAAATTAGTGATATCCCTCCAAATTCGTAGCTTTGAATTTGCAGATCTGAATGAAACATTCTTATCCCGTTTCAATATACTAAATGAAAACACTACAATTGTATTAGAAGATATACCCGCTCTACACATTTTCTGTTTCAACAATCGGCTATATGAATTTATTGGCTAAACACAATATATGAGTTTAGTAGCTAAATACGATGTAAGCTTGAAAACTCTTTGCCAAAATAAATGAAATTGATGTACGCAGTCAGCAATTAATATAATTAAAAGAAAAATCAAACCGTCCATTCATAAGATATACTTTTATATCCATTTATCCATTTATTTATTATTTAAATCGAAAAAAAATAATAAAAACATTATCAAACACATTTAATTTAATTGCGATGCCGAGCAACATGATATATCCTCCTAAAATGTTAAAATTTATTAACCACTAACAGCACACCCGTTATTCGTACGGAGTGTATAATTTAAAGAAACTTAAAGTTCGCAATCATGTGCAAATTCTGTTAAAATATTAAATTTATTGCTCCTAAAGAGAAGTTTAAGAATATATGTTCTCACTATGCAAAATTATCTTCACGATCAGATCTGAAGAATAAAACATCCTGCCCCCTTTTGTAAGCAAATTTACAGAAGAAAAAATAGGAATTGAATGAATATATGCAACCCCGTACTAATTATATTGTCGCAGATCAGAAAATATGCTAATGTGTTAGTAGAAGATTACCCGTATTACAATATGCGTCTCAAAAATATTTGCCAAAATAAAAGAGATGACGTAATAAATTGAAAACATCAATAATATCCGTACTCTTTATACCAGAAGGTCGTAATTGATTCCAATATATGCCAATATATATCAAAACATATGTCAATATACCTGTACTACTTATATTCTCGTAGATTAAAAGATATACACGTGTATTTGTAGAAGATTCGTACAACATACAATATATGAGTTTAAACAATTTTTGTCATAATAAAATAATTGCATAATAACTTGAAAATATCAATAATCCTTGAATCAATAATCCCCGAAAATATAAATAATAATAATTTTTAAACCTGAAGACCGTAATTGATATTATCCAGTCAAAAATGCTATAAGAAAAATCAAATCGTTCTTCTCTAAAATATATTTTTATATCCATTTATTTATTATTCAAATCGAAAAAATAATTATTAAAATTAACAGACAGATTTAATTTAATTGCGTTTCTGAGTAACATGATATAAGATAGAATCTTATAACATGTTAAATATGTCATGTCTTATAACATAAACTGCGAAATTAAATAACGATTTTGATTTCTCTATACTTCTCATTGTTCCGTAAAAGCTTGTTTTAAATAAACCATGAACCATGGAGATAGATTTCCCCTTTAAATCATGTTTCAAACAATTCATGTTTTCAGAAAGTGACTAATTAACGCAAAAAATCTCCCATCAAACTCAGAGATTAAATTTTAATTCACTTTCAAACGATTTTCAAGCTTTTCGTTTGGATAAACCACGGAGTTAGGGAGTAGAACTCCTAGGAAAAAGTTCCGTTTTTCATTAATATCTGGACAACCCCAGGTCTTAGAACCTCGAAACTTGGACCAAATTTATGGGGGGATATTTCAAGGCTATTCACCAAATTTCATTAAATTCGGTTCAGCCGTTTTTCCGTGACGATGAGACAAACGAAAATTTCGTTTTTTACTAATATCTCGAGAACCACTGGTCGTAGAAACTCAAAACACGGATATAATTTTAAGTGGGGCTATTTCTGGGCTACCCACAAAATTTCATCAAATTCGGTTCAGCCGTTCTCCCGTGATGGTGTGACAAACAGACAGACAGACAGACAGACAGACAGACAGACAGGCAGACAGATTTTCATTTTTATTTATATAGACTAGCAGCATACCCGTTCTTCGTACGGAGTATATAATATAAAGAAACTTGAAATTCATAATCATGCCCAAATTCGTATAGTATACTAAATGACATGTTTAATCAAAATATTCTGTTAAAATATTTTATATAATGCTCCTAAAAAGAAGTTTAAGAATCTCTGTTCTCGCTATATAAAATTATCTTCATGGACATATCTGAAGAATAAAACTTCTTGGACCCCTTATGTAAGCAAATATAAAAAAAATATGGAATTGAATCAATATATGCAAAATAAAAGCGTTAAAATTGTATGGGACCCGTACTAATTATATACGCGAATATTAGAAAATATAACCTGTATTAGTAGATTACATGTATAAATTGAAAATACCAATAAACCCGTAATCTTTAAATCTGAAGACAGTCATTCATTCCAATATATGTCAAAATTAAAGTGCTAAAATTATATGGGAAGATATACACGTACTACTTATAATGTTCGATTATTAGTAGAAGATTACCCGTTTTGCAATATGAGTCACAAATGTTTTTTGGTAAAATACAACAGACGACGTAATAAATTGAATATATAATTAATCCCCTTAATCTTCATACCAGAAGACTGTACTTGATTCCAATATATATGCCAATATATGTCAAAATATATGACAATATACCTGTACTACTTATATTCTCGTAGGTTAGAAGATATACCCGTGCATTCCTAGAAGATTACTCGTACAACGTACAATATGCGTGTGTCAGCAATTTTTGCCGCAATAAAACAATGGCGTAATAACTTAAAAATATCAATAATCCCTGAATCAATAATTCCGGAAAATATCAATAATAATAATGTTTAAATTTGAAGAGTATAATTGATATTATCCAGTCCAAAATGAAATGGCAATGAAATGTATTTTATATACATATCTTCATTATTCAAATCGGAAAGGATATAATAAAAATCGTCTGCCGCATAAACACATTGGATTTAAATCCGTTGCTAAGCGACATGATATCATTTGCTTCAAATAAATTGGTAGAAAAAATATCGTCTAAATAGTTATATTTCTATGGAACATTTGGCGACAGTTTCGTCAAATTAGCGACATTTTAAAAAATCGCCAAATTTATCGCCAAGTGGGACTGTAGAACTGACAGTTCCACTTTGCGACAAATTGACGAAATATCATCACAATACTATCCCCTAACAAAAAACAATTAATATCATTTATATAGAGCAATTTTATCAATTTCAAGATATTTTTATAGATTTGAAAACATTTTTATCAATTTGGTGACATTTTAAAAATTCGTTAAATGTATTACTAAGTAGGATGGTTGGTCTGAGAGAGAAATGCTAACCAAACATCATTTCAGTACTCTCTTCTAACAAAACAAAAAAAAATTTCATTGATATGTAGAAGACCCAAGCCTCACGACCAACCCGAAGGTTTATGGCAGCTGTTTGTGTGTCGTTTATATCAATTTGGCGACATTTCCGTCAATTTGGCAAAGTTTAAGAAAAGTTGTCAAATTAGTGATATCCCTCCAAATTCGTAGCTTTGAATTTGCAGATCTGAATGAAACATTCTTATCCCGTTTCAATATACTAAATGAAAACACTACAATTGTATTAGAAGATATACCCGCTCTACACATTTTCTGTTTCAACAATCGGCTATATGAATTTATTGGCTAAACACAATATATGAGTTTAGTAGCTAAATACGATGTAAGCTTGAAAACTCTTTGCCAAAATAAATGAAATTGATGTACGCAGTCAGCAATTAATATAATTAAAAGAAAAATCAAACCGTCCATTCATAAGATATACTTTTATATCCATTTATCCATTTATTTATTATTTAAATCGAAAAAAAATAATAAAAACATTATCAAACACATTTAATTTAATTGCGATGCCGAGCAACATGATATATCCTCCTAAAATGTTAAAATTTATTAACCACTAACAGCACACCCGTTATTCGTACGGAGTGTATAATTTAAAGAAACTTAAAGTTCGCAATCATGTGCAAATTCTGTTAAAATATTAAATTTATTGCTCCTAAAGAGAAGTTTAAGAATATATGTTCTCAAATGTATGCAAAATTATCTTCACGATCAGATCTGAAGAATAAAACATCCTGCCCCCTTTTGTAAGCAAATTTACAGAAGAAAAAATAGGAATTGAATGAATATATGCAACCCCGTACTAATTATATTGTCGCAGATCAGAAAATATGCTAATGTGTTAGTAGAAGATTACCCGTATTACAATATGCGTCTCAAAAATATTTGCCAAAATAAAAGAGATGACGTAATAAATTGAAAACATCAATAATATCCGTACTCTTTATACCAGAAGGTCGTAATTGATTCCAATATATGCCAATATATATCAAAACATATGTCAATATACCTGTACTACTTATATTCTCGTAGATTAAAAGATATACACGTGTATTTGTAGAAGATTCGTACAACATACAATATATGAGTTTAAACAATTTTTGTCATAATAAAATAATTGCATAATAACTTGAAAATATCAATAATCCTTGAATCAATAATCCCCGAAAATATAAATAATAATAATTTTTAAACCTGAAGACCGTAATTGATATTATCCAGTCAAAAATGCTATAAGAAAAATCAAATCGTTCTTCTCTAAAATATATTTTTATATCCATTTATTTATTATTCAAATCGAAAAAATAATTATTAAAATTAACAGACAGATTTAATTTAATTGCGTTTCTGAGTAACATGATATAAGATAGAATCTTATAACATGTTAAATATGTCATGTCTTATAACATAAACTGCGAAATTAAATAACGATTTTGATTTCTCTATACTTCTCATTGTTCCGTAAAAGCTTGTTTTAAATAAACCATGAACCATGGAGATAGATTTCCCCTTTAAATCATGTTTCAAACAATTCATGTTTTCAGAAAGTGACTAATTAACGCAAAAAATCTCCCATCAAACTCAGAGATTAAATTTTAATTCACTTTCAAACGATTTTCAAGCTTTTCGTTTGGATAAACCACGGAGTTAGGGAGTAGAACTCCTAGGAAAAAGTTCCGTTTTTCATTAATATCTGGACAACCCCAGGTCTTAGAACCTCGAAACTTGGACCAAATTTATGGGGGGATATTTCAAGGCTATTCACCAAATTTCATTAAATTCGGTTCAGCCGTTTTTCCGTGACGATGAGACAAACGAAAATTTCGTTTTTTACTAATATCTCGAGAACCACTGGTCGTAGAAACTCAAAACACGGATATAATTTTAAGTGGGGCTATTTCTGGGCTACCCACAAAATTTCATCAAATTCGGTTCAGCCGTTCTCCCGTGATGGTGTGACAAACAGACAGACAGACAGACAGACAGACAGACAGACAGACAGACAGGCAGACAGATTTTCATTTTTATTTATATAGACTAGCAGCATACCCGTTCTTCGTACGGAGTATATAATATAAAGAAACTTGAAATTCATAATCATGCCCAAATTCGTATAGTATACTAAATGACATGTTTAATCAAAATATTCTGTTAAAATATTTTATATAATGCTCCTAAAAAGAAGTTTAAGAATCTCTGTTCTCGCTATATAAAATTATCTTCATGGACATATCTGAAGAATAAAACTTCTTGGACCCCTTATGTAAGCAAATATAAAAAAAATATGGAATTGAATCAATATATGCAAAATAAAAGCGTTAAAATTGTATGGGACCCGTACTAATTATATACGCGAATATTAGAAAATATAACCTGTATTAGTAGATTACATGTATAAATTGAAAATACCAATAAACCCGTAATCTTTAAATCTGAAGACAGTCATTCATTCCAATATATGTCAAAATTAAAGTGCTAAAATTATATGGGAAGATATACACGTACTACTTATAATGTTCGATTATTAGTAGAAGATTACCCGTTTTGCAATATGAGTCACAAATGTTTTTTGGTAAAATACAACAGACGACGTAATAAATTGAATATATAATTAATCCCCTTAATCTTCATACCAGAAGACTGTACTTGATTCCAATATATATGCCAATATATGTCAAAATATATGACAATATACCTGTACTACTTATATTCTCGTAGGTTAGAAGATATACCCGTGCATTCCTAGAAGATTACTCGTACAACGTACAATATGCGTGTGTCAGCAATTTTTGCCGCAATAAAACAATGGCGTAATAACTTAAAAATATCAATAATCCCTGAATCAATAATTCCGGAAAATATCAATAATAATAATGTTTAAATTTGAAGAGTATAATTGATATTATCCAGTCCAAAATGAAATGGCAATGAAATGTATTTTATATACATATCTTCATTATTCAAATCGGAAAGGATATAATAAAAATCGTCTGCCGCATAAACACATTGGATTTAAATCCGTTGCTAAGCGACATGATATCATTTGCTTCAAATAAATTGGTAGAAAAAATATCGTCTAAATAGTTATATTTCTATGGAACATTTGGCGACAGTTTCGTCAAATTAGCGACATTTTAAAAAATCGCCAAATTTATCGCCAAGTGGGACTGTAGAACTGACAGTTCCACTTTGCGACAAATTGACGAAATATCATCACAATACTATCCCCTAACAAAAAACAATTAATATCATTTATATAGAGCAATTTTATCAATTTCAAGATATTTTTATAGATTTGAAAACATTTTTATCAATTTGGTGACATTTTAAAAATTCGTTAAATGTATTACTAAGTAGGATGGTTGGTCTGAGAGAGAAATGCTAACCAAACATCATTTCAGTACTCTCTTCTAACAAAACAAAAAAAAATTTCATTGATATGTAGAAGACCCAAGCCTCACGACCAACCCGAAGGTTTATGGCAGCTGTTTGTGTGTCGTTTATATCAATTTGGCGACATTTCCGTCAATTTGGCAAAGTTTAAGAAAAGTTGTCAAATTAGTGATATCCCTCCAAATTCGTAGCTTTGAATTTGCAGATCTGAATGAAACATTCTTATCCCGTTTCAATATACTAAATGAAAACACTACAATTGTATTAGAAGATATACCCGCTCTACACATTTTCTGTTTCAACAATCGGCTATATGAATTTATTGGCTAAACACAATATATGAGTTTAGTAGCTAAATACGATGTAAGCTTGAAAACTCTTTGCCAAAATAAATGAAATTGATGTACGCAGTCAGCAATTAATATAATTAAAAGAAAAATCAAACCGTCCATTCATAAGATATACTTTTATATCCATTTATCCATTTATTTATTATTTAAATCGAAAAAAAATAATAAAAACATTATCAAACACATTTAATTTAATTGCGATGCCGAGCAACATGATATATCCTCCTAAAATGTTAAAATTTATTAACCACTAACAGCACACCCGTTATTCGTACGGAGTGTATAATTTAAAGAAACTTAAAGTTCGCAATCATGTGCAAATTCTGTTAAAATATTAAATTTATTGCTCCTAAAGAGAAGTTTAAGAATATATGTTCTCAAATGTATGCAAAATTATCTTCACGATCAGATCTGAAGAATAAAACATCCTGCCCCCTTTTGTAAGCAAATTTACAGAAGAAAAAATAGGAATTGAATGAATATATGCAACCCCGTACTAATTATATTGTCGCAGATCAGAAAATATGCTAATGTGTTAGTAGAAGATTACCCGTATTACAATATGCGTCTCAAAAATATTTGCCAAAATAAAAGAGATGACGTAATAAATTGAAAACATCAATAATATCCGTACTCTTTATACCAGAAGGTCGTAATTGATTCCAATATATGCCAATATATATCAAAACATATGTCAATATACCTGTACTACTTATATTCTCGTAGATTAAAAGATATACACGTGTATTTGTAGAAGATTCGTACAACATACAATATATGAGTTTAAACAATTTTTGTCATAATAAAATAATTGCATAATAACTTGAAAATATCAATAATCCTTGAATCAATAATCCCCGAAAATATAAATAATAATAATTTTTAAACCTGAAGACCGTAATTGATATTATCCAGTCAAAAATGCTATAAGAAAAATCAAATCGTTCTTCTCTAAAATATATTTTTATATCCATTTATTTATTATTCAAATCGAAAAAATAATTATTAAAATTAACAGACAGATTTAATTTAATTGCGTTTCTGAGTAACATGATATAAGATAGAATCTTATAACATGTTAAATATGTCATGTCTTATAACATAAACTGCGAAATTAAATAACGATTTTGATTTCTCTATACTTCTCATTGTTCCGTAAAAGCTTGTTTTAAATAAACCATGAACCATGGAGATAGATTTCCCCTTTAAATCATGTTTCAAACAATTCATGTTTTCAGAAAGTGACTAATTAACGCAAAAAATCTCCCATCAAACTCAGAGATTAAATTTTAATTCACTTTCAAACGATTTTCAAGCTTTTCGTTTGGATAAACCACGGAGTTAGGGAGTAGAACTCCTAGGAAAAAGTTCCGTTTTTCATTAATATCTGGACAACCCCAGGTCTTAGAACCTCGAAACTTGGACCAAATTTATGGGGGGATATTTCAAGGCTATTCACCAAATTTCATTAAATTCGGTTCAGCCGTTTTTCCGTGACGATGAGACAAACGAAAATTTCGTTTTTTACTAATATCTCGAGAACCACTGGTCGTAGAAACTCAAAACACGGATATAATTTTAAGTGGGGCTATTTCTGGGCTACCCACAAAATTTCATCAAATTCGGTTCAGCCGTTCTCCCGTGATGGTGTGACAAACAGACAGACAGACAGACAGACAGACAGACAGACAGACAGACAGACAGACAGACAGATTTTCATTTTTATTTATATAGATTGTCTCGTTCGGGAGAAAACTTGTCCGCGGAAGGAAAGACAAGTGACGTCACTTCTAGCTCCGTTCTCTGTCTAGAGCTCCTCTACTACAGGTTGACTTATCAAGCATATTGAAGCCCATAGGGTTCCATACTACAGTTACAGAAATTATAAAATAAGTGTTTAAAATAAATACTTTATATAAAAAAAGAAGCGAACGACACAACCAGTTAATATTCTATTAACCTTGGTTAAATCAATGAAAATGATAGCTAATTGATGAAAATTCAATATCTTGGAAAGAATATAAGAATCTACTATAGGAATAACCAATTTTTTGCGAAATTTTGGCAAAATATCGCCAATATGGCTCCAAATTGATAAAAATGTTGCCAAGCTGGCGAAAGTGACGTTACATGGGAGGTAATGTTCTGCAAAATTTTAATGCCGTCATATGACGGGCATACCTGCTAGTATGTAAGAAATGTTCTTCTCTCCGTTTGTTTGTAACACATAGATATACATTTGGCAAACTTGGAGAATAATCTAGTGAAATATCACCAACTTGGCGATTTTTCATTTCAGATTGAAAAAAAATATTGTCAAATTGCAAAAATTGCAAAAATTTAATTGTCAATTTGCAAAAATGTTTAATTGCAAAATTTTAAAATCTGGAAGTTAATGAAAATGATGCGTAATTGATGAATGTATTATTAAAATATTTTGATATATGGATTCTATTGTTTATTGAGGATGTTATCAATATTGACAACTGTGAATTTACAGTTGCGGGAAATAAAAGTTCATTGGAAATGAAATAGTTTTACATGTTGTCATCCAGAAAAACGCAAAATGTACAATTCAACGTTAAGAACACTGTGCCATGGATCTTATGCATACATTTTTCACCGTGAAAGAAGTAAATTCATTGCATTATATAAGGAAAGTCATGTGCTGTCCACATCAGATTTTTTAAATAAAATTTGTTGAAATTAAAGATATAAAATTTTTGGAGCAGACAAGCATAAGACTACGTTTCTAGATTGAGAAAAGTAATTAAACATTGAGATCTAACACATAAAAATAATTAAAACTTGTTTATGTTTTTTGGTCATTATAATAATAGTAGGTTGCTGATATCTTTAATTACTATAAATGTAATCTAACTACTCTTGGATTAATCTTTTAAAGACTAACTTTCTTAATACATCTGTGAAGTCGGATTATTAGATTATTTTAATTTTAAATGCTGCGAATCATTATAGATATTTAATTTAACTTTTTCGGAATTTTTAACAATTTTTTGTTAATACATTTTTCAAGTTTGAGATTTAATTCTAGCTACACTTTTCTACAGTGGTGTTATTGTTATTGAAGTGCAAACAAAATTTCACAAAAACACATTAAATGATTTATGAATTGTAGGCCTGATTGCTCACAAATCTATATATGAATAAAACACTTTCTTTCTCAAATTTCCGGTTATGTTTTGCATTTTTATAAGTCAGAAAATAATTAATGGACAAAAATAGTATTTGTATCAAAATGTTCAGAATTAACTAGATGTTTTAATTAAATAATAAAACATATCAACTATTCATGATTCTGAAAACAAAATGTTCCCTTATCATTCCTGAAAAGATATACGTTCATAATATAAGATATATTCACATCTTCTACTTATCTTTCTTTCATATACGATAAACTACTATTTTGCTTTTAATTCGATAACGCTACACATGCCCATGTACTATGGTACTACATTATATAATGAACGGCAGCCAGTTATTCCACTCAGTGACAATAAACGTGCCATTAAATTTTGCCATATTGGTCTAGTTATGTCAAATTAAGTTTTCACAGACATGTAAATATGTAGAATAATTGAATCTTGAGTTAGCAGATGGCAGAACCGGAACATTAAGTCCGGATGAAGGTTATCCACGTCATTTCCTTATTTCAATTATGCATTGCATCTAATGTAGGAGCAGTTAAAATTTCGCACTGCAGATCTGTTTTTTAATTTCTGGCTTTAATAGGAACATGGCGTTTAATGCATTCTGAAAAAAGAAAATAAGTAAGTATATATAAATTTTCTCTTGGAAATGCAAATGAAAGTTACATTTTGTTTTAAGCTTGTAATTGTTGAAATATGTTAATGAACATGCTTTACGACTTTTAAATAATTTAATATAATAATTTATGTAACAGGTAAAATCAAAAAGCAGTAGCAGATGTAACAGTAACTTATTAAATAAAAGCAACTATGTAACAAGTAAAAGTAAAAGCACATAGTTTTTTAAAGTACACCCTTTTACTATTTGTATGTAACTTAAATCCATGAAAAATATATTTATTAAAATATAAGTAACTTATACGAACAAACTACAGCGACATATGAAATGTGGACTAATTGCTGCTTCGATTGTCAAATTATTCCCCAAACATGGGTACATTCCTATGGCGGCCCCAAGATAGGCGGGTTATCCAGATAGGGTTCAAAATCGAAAGAATAAAGTTTATCACAAAATATAACAAAATCTAATTTAGCTACTCAGGTTTTCTCGTGTTAATTCTGATAAATGAGTACATTTCTATAGCGGACCCATGATGAGCTGGTTCGATGAGGTTCATAATCCAAAGAATTAAAATATACAACAAAAGTCAATGGCATACGAAATTTGGACTTTCTAATCGCTCCGATTTTAGAGTTATTCCCAAAAATAAGATAAACATTCCTATGGTGTACTCATTCTTCTGATTTTCAGCACAATAAGGTCGAAAATCAGATGAATTAAATGTACCACAAAAGACAACGACATACCAAACTTCATGTTACTATGATAAATGAAACTCAATTAGTTAGGGCTTCAAAGATTTGAATCACAGTGACAAACCCACAGACGGCAGATCGAGCTAAAGAAAAAGCTGCAAAAACCAATTTATTATTAGTGGCAAACATTTTGCCATACTATTATTTTTACCAAAGAATTTTTTGAAGCATGCATTTATCAGTATCTGCTATAGATAGTGATGACTGATATAGATTCAACATCAAATTCAAGAGGAGGTAGAGGAATTCACTAAAGATTTCCACATCCGGTTATTTCTTCAATACCGGTACAAAATTTTCATTTTACTAAAAGCATCTATTTATCAAAATTGGCTATAGATAGAGCTTAGATAATAATTCATATGAATTTAGCATCATATTCTAGATAGAGTGATTTACTATGAATTTTCAGTAACGGTTTTTTCCGCTTCTGGATCAAAAATTTTCTTGAAACATTCATTTAAGAAAATAAATGTTAACTGATATGGAATTCAACATCAAAATCAGAAGGCATGGGGATTACTACAGATTTTCATTTCCTATTCTAGAGATGACACTTCCTATTCAAAAATTTACATTTTCTCTGTAACATCTATTTCACAGGATCATCTCTAGACATAGTTTAGAGGATGACTGATATGGATTCAGCATGAAATTTTAGAGGAGGTAGGCAGGCTTGCTAAGAATTTCCACTTTCGAACTTCTTAATTTCTGGTTCAAAGTATTTTCTTAAAATATCTATTTCTCAAGCTTGGATATATATAGAGCTTGGATAATGACCATTATGGATGCAGTATAAAATTCCTGAGAAGGTAGGAAATTCACTATAGATTTTCACTTCCGGCTCTGGAAATGCTACTTCCGGTTTTTCTAAACATTCGTATAACTATTGCAAAAGGGCATGCAAAAGATATTACAAATGCCTAATAGTTCCGCCAAAAAAATATACACACCATTTACACCCCCCCCCCCGGTCACCAAACCTACTGCCCATACCTTCGGGTGAGTCGAGTGACTTGGGTCTTCAACACCATTTACCTCCATCTGAAGGCTTCCTCATAAATTTATTTTTTTTAGTTATAAATTGTTAGTAACTAATTTTAGTTACGCATTATCGTTGAATATCTTAATTCTATATCTCAGCTTTGTTTGTAAAACGGAAAATTCAGAAGTTGTCATGAGATAATCAGTTGAATTTTTCTGATTCGCAATAAATTATGAATATGCCATTCTGAGATAGCTAATTCAACATTTAAAAAAAAAGAAATAATAAAAATCCGAGGAACTAAACTGTTTCATATTCAACTGCTATCTATTTATTTGTATTTTATTTTGCACTTTATTTTTATGAGGTTTTTGTGCAAGAATAGAATGAATAGAATTTTAGATTACATGAATAAAATTTGAGATTTTATGCAGCTTTGAAATTAGATTTAATGTAAACGTGTGAGGGATAGGTAATGATTTATACTTTTGTCACTATGAATTATTAATGACTTCAACAAGTAAATATAGTGAGATATCCACCTTTACATACTTTTTAACTCCTTTGTCAGCAGTATGCTTTAAATCAACCACATGCTGATTTGATAGAAAAATGCGCCATATTCATAGTTCAAGGAACTTTATGCACAAATGAATTGTGTTTAATACGTACAGCTTGCCTTTGATCTAATCAAAGAGCTATATTTTAACACTGTTTTAACGGGAAAACATGAATGTTAACTTGAATATTACCTGATTTTTCTCCAAAAATTTATTAGAAAGGGCGATGCAGAGTTCTAAACAGGCAATTTGTGTGGTTAAGTCGTCTAAAATGTAAACTTACAGTGTCATCTAAAAAAAATTGTTGTAGGCAGCACATGACTTTCCTTACATAATGCAATGAATTTACTTTCTTCACAGTGAAAATAATAATCTATAAAATCCACGGCACAGTGCTTTTAGTTTTGAATTGTACATTTGGCGCTTTTCCGAATGACAACATGTAAAACTATTTCGAAGTACCCAATTAACTTATATTTCACTCAACTCTAAACAATTATCAGTATTGATAGCATTCTCAATAAGAAATAGAATCTATATTTAAAATATTTAAAGAATTATGTTCTCAATTTGGCGTCATTTTCATTAACGTGGCGACATTTTTGCAATTTTCATAACATTTTCATCAATCTGGGGTAAAATATCGCCAACTTGGCCATATTTTACTGATTGGCTATATATCATCAATCTGGGGTAAAATATCGCCAACTTGGATTTTCGCTAGATAAGTTTACCAAATTTAGTTTGCCAAATGTATCGCCTAGCGTAATAGATAAACGGAGAGAAGAGCATTTTTATAGATGATACGCTCGTCACATAACGCAATTCAAAATGTGCAAAACATTTGTGAGGATTCTATTATTTATTATCATTTTATCCTAATTTTACTTTTTCTGATTTTAATTTATGCCCTAAACTTCTCAACCTTCATTTCGAAGAATCGCATACTCATCATTGGCCAGATCTATAAGAAGGCCAGACGTAGTTTGATCATCACAGGTTCAGATTGAAAGTCAGTTTAGTAATAAGTTAGGTTTGAAGTTCATTATAGATTAGTATATCTCAGGTAGAATTTTTAATGCTAGAGATGTAAAAAATTTATATATAGATTTGTAATATATATATATATATATATATATATATATATATATGTGTGTGTGTGTGTGTGCGTGTGTGTGTGTGTGTGTGTGTGTGTGTGTGTGCGAATTCATAATAGAAGAGAAACCGGTTCATGGATGTTGCTATCTCTAATGGGAATGCAATCCTAATGGCTACTCTTTTTTTACAACTGTACATTTCTTGCAAAAATTATGCCATATTATTGTTTAACAAACATTTTTCTGAAACCGCTATTTCTCAGGTTCTGTTATAGATAGAGATTAGATGATGTCTGATAACTTAGATGATGATTGATATGAATTTAGAATCAACTTCGGAGAGAGCAGGGATTTCACTAAGGATTTCCACTTCTGGTTTTTTCCACACTTCTAGTTCAAAAATTTCCATGAAACATCTATTTGTCAGGCTTGACTTGGCTTTAGATATAGCTTGGATGATGAATGATAGAGATTCATTGAAGCGTCTATTTCTCAAGATCGACTATAGAACTTAGATGATGATTGATATGAATTCAGCATCGAATTCCGAAAGTAGTAGGGGTTCGCTAAGGATTTTTCCTTCTGTTTTTTTTTTTAGATTTAGTTCAAAATTTTCCTTGAAATATCTTTCTCAGGATTGATTATAGATATAGCTTAGATAATGACCGATAGAAATTTAGCAACAAATTTCGGAGGGGGTTAGAGCATTCACTAAGGATTTCCACTTCCTGAAATTGCATATTTCACTTCCTTTTCTCCAAAATGATGTATATGATTCCAAACGATTCGGTATGACGGTATGAAATAAGTGTGCAAAGGTGTATAAAAATGCTTAATAGTTCCGCTGAAATTAAAGATTGCATACCAATTCTCGTCATATAATGACTCCTTCATAAATTTTTCATATTGCATGATTTTTTTGCTACATTGGAAGTATAGGTCTATAACTAAACGTTCTTACTAACGCATTCTTACAAATCATTGCAACATTCTTTGTGCTTCTTCATTCTTCTTCTACATTCTTTGTAAAACTTTCTTACAATTTAAATACTAGCAAAGTAAAGATTCTTTTATATTCCTCTAAATACTCATTTGATATCAGAAACATATTAAATGTAATATAAAAATATATTTTTTATGGAACATCCTTTAATTTTGACTATTCTAGTGTTGAATTTGCTTATAAATATACTCTTAATTAATATTTAATGTTTATCAAATCTGCATGAGTAGCAAATATCGATTTCTTATACTGTTACTAATTAGATGCATTACTATTACTAATTGGATGCGTTTGTCTTTCCTCCTCGTTTTGGTTTCTCCACTTTTGCACGAATACTTACACGAATATCAGTAATCGGAGAATCTTTATCAATCGCATTTTTTATTTTTCATATATATATAGCATAATATATAGGTAGAGTATGGTGACGACATTAAAAATTCGAAATCAAATCTAGTACAGGTTCACACTTTTACAATACCTGAATTTAAATCAAACATTTGGAAATTTATTTAATGGTTTTGAATGTAATTAAATTGCAAACAGACCGTATAAACTTCTCAGCAGTGATGCCAATTTCTAATTAAAAAGTATTGTGGACTCATTTGACGATAGTAAGAATAATTAGAATAATTAACATTATGAATTTTTATTAGTTTTGATTTAAAAATATAAAGTATGTAATTTTTTATAACGCACTCATTCATTTTATTATAGTGAGCTTTTTTATTTCTTTAATTATTATTTTCCATTTAAGATTAAAATTATACAATAACGGGCGAAAGGCGAGTATTTAAGTTTTGTAAATAATGTCATTCGACTTTAAATAAAAAGTAATATAAAACATAACTATTTTTGGAACAAATTTTTACCATATTTAAGTTTTTCATTTAATTAAAAAAAAATTATTTTCGATATACTGAAAAAAATATTTTTAAAAATGTGAACTCTTCCTGGTGTAATTCTGAAGGTCAATATACCCCGAAATTTATTGATTGAAATAATCGTATCGAATTTCATTTACTTAATTTGTTCGAGAGTTATCGTGAACACAGACTTATAAAAGGAAGACAGACAGACAGATACAGAGACACCATTAAAAATGGTTGATTCGTATTCAGCAATGTTCAAAACGTGTAGATCCATCAGAATCCAAGTGTCGAATCTATGACCTCATCCCAATACTTTTTCTTTGCATATACTATGTACTGTAGAGAAAGATAACATACCTGATAACAGCTTGAATATTCATTGATTTAATTTGTTAGAGGGGTAACGTGGTAATAAACTCAAAGACACACATCTTCTTTTATAATTAAAAAAGAAGATATGTCTTTCTGTTTGTTGGTCATATAGTGGAAAATCTAAGCTACCTATATCTACCAAATTTGGTACATCAGATCAGATCTGCAAATAACACGAAGCGATTTCTTAAAAATTCGAATTTGTTTTCTTAGTTATTTAATATTAAAGCACCATTTTAAGGGATTTTCGCAGAAATCAGTTCCTTAGAGGTCCAAAATACTGTCGCAGAATTTTCATCTTAACACCATCGAAAAAATCGATCTTTTAAAAAATATTTCAACAAAATCCGAACTATTAATAGACGGATTTAAGAATCGTGATTTGAATTATTTAAAAATCGTTATTTCCGTGAATTAAAAAAACAATATATGTAGGGTAATTCCGGGACAGATGCCGTATCCAGTATATATTGCGCCCTAGTTCTAAAACTTACCGTAAGATGGTAATGCAGTAAACACTAACGGTGTGCCATTTAGTGTTTTAAATCTGTTTAATAAAAGTATTGTGTTCCTGAGCCTTTTTTCACCTGAAATTGGTAAATATTTAAGATGGGTTGTAGAATTTATCATGAAATATTTTATTGTGCTACCACAGATTGTAAATTATAGCTAAAACTCTATAAATGTCAGTGGATTCCTTGTTTGAGCAAAACATAGTGTTTGTGTAGAGTGTTTTGATGTGATTTCGCCATGTTTGAATTCAAGGTCAGGAAGACGTTAGATGCGGAATATCTCCCAGTAATGGGTATACTCATTCTGGGAGTATGCCCATTACTGGGAAAATTTTTAGTTATTTGAAAAATAAGTAAAAATTTTCATAATTATGTTATTAAGCCGATTTTCATCCTACTATACTGTTCATTAATGTCATTATTTTGTCTGTGTTGGTTGTATTCTTAAACTGAGTTTAAAATTAAATAGCAAATATTTTCGAATTTAGTCAATTTTTTATATTTTACGAAATTGCAATTTCAGTTTTCCATCTTTTTCTATTTAAATATACATATTTTTTGAAGAAAAATATTTTGTACGTCCAAACAAAATAAATTATAATTGCTTATTGTCTATTTTCTGATTTATTTTATCCTAATACATATGTTTTCTAAATGTAAATAAATTATTATCAATGCATAAGTTTCTTGCTTGTGCATCATGGGTCTCAGAAAATTGGTTTTAAAAAGGAATTAGGCATCAAATCCTGATTTACCCTATATGTCATGTTTTGCAGACGTAATCGATTTAATTCCGATATAGAAAAATCGACTGTCAATCTGATCTTCATAATTTAACAGCCGCTAAATTGAATATGCCACACTGCTCCGAAATAAAAATAATGGTTCTGGAGTCATCAGTTCATTAATTATTATTTTTTGTAAGGAAATAATACATTGTAAAAATCTACATTTCTTCGTTCAACTGCTGCTCAGAAGTTTGAACTTTTGCTGCGTATAAAGTGTGTTTTGCTTTTGAGAATTTTCTGTGAGATTTGAAGGTTTCCATCTTAATCTCCCGAGTTAAAGAGAACGAATACATTTGCGAAATTGTGCTAAAAATTGTTCGTTTATCTGTGTTTAAATTGCAGAATGATTTGTTCTATTTTTTGTTTTATTTTCTGAATGTGAGATGCTCTGAATGCAAAGTAATATTATGATATAAGAAATTGTAGAAATTTCTTTTAATTTGTCTGTATTGTGTGAAATTCAAGTATTATTTTATGCGGGCAAAGACGTGTTGAAGTGCTTATTTAGGGCATATTATCCCTGTATAATGGAGAGGGGAGCGCAGCCGCGCATACGTTCACACAGTACGCAACTATGCATTTTGGAAAACTGAATGAATTAATCAATGCAATTAATTCTTGTATACTCGGGAAACGTCGGGTGTACAAGGTGTATGGGTGTATGGCAAAGTTGTTAGGCCAAATAAGTTTTGAACGATCAGCTATGTAAGTGAGTTATCCGTAACCATACGCTATCAGACTAGACTTATAACAGCGCCCTTAGTGACAAAATTTAGAAGTTAGCATTACTATCTCGAAAAGCATGAGAGATACGCGAAAAATATAAATTAGAAGGTTGTAGAGCATCATCAAATTAGTAAGAAGTGATATTTTTCAGAAATGAATGGTGCAATTAAAAATCTGCAAGTATTGCTTTAAGTATCGTATACAAAGTAAATAATCATATATAAAGTAAGTATCGTATATAAAGTAAGTATTGTATATAAAGTTAAGTATCGTATATAAAGTAAGTATCGTATATATTCGCGCAAAACCGTTCCTACAGATAAAATATGCGAAACGATCGTTCATAATCAAATGTGCCTACTTTGATGAGCATTGTGTCAAAAAATTTCGAATGAAGAATATTGTAAATTTGCACTGTTATACAGCGAATTCAGATGAAACGCTGTGAAAACAACGTGGCAGTATGCTTTACGATTCCCAACTGCTCCACATTTACCCGTAATGCTGGTGAAGGTGCATCAAGATGTTCTTTGCTGCATACAAACATGTATTGTGACAAACGTTAGGCATATTGAACATTTTTTGCATTAAACTGTACGTTATGTAAACAGCACTATTGTATTAAATGAAATAATGTTCTTAAAAATTTGGGGAAACTCTCAAATTGGCTTTCTTTTCTGCATCTCGCTTAGTCCAATTAAGAGTACTAGTACTAAATTTGGGGAAGCTTTCTAATTGACTTTCTTTTCTGTATCTCTCTTAGTCCAACACCAAGGTGCTAACTTCCAAATTTTATTACTAGGAACGCTATTGTCTATCTGCTATTGTCCCCCTGTATTTTCTAGTCATTGATAAAATCAATAATTTGCATTCAACTATACTCAAAACGCGTAAATATATCAAAATCCCAGAATTGAATTTTTGAAATCGTCACAAATTTATTTTTACACATACAATGCATTGTTGGGAAGTAACAGAGAAACTCGTGAGGTTTCAGAAGATAATAGGATACTAAACAGTTACAAATCCACAATCTAATTTACAGTCATTTGCAAACACAAAAAGGATACAATCTTGCCAAAATATCAACAACAAATGTCCTAACAATTTGTGTTCAATTTCGTGCAAAAAATAAAGACTAGAATTGCAAGTAGAAGTTGAAATGAACAATATTAATTAGGACAACATACGAAGAAGAGCAATCTTTATACAATTCTTAATTGGAGTCTAACAATAAAGGTAACTGCTCACACAGGAACCGTAGGAGTAAATTATTAAAAAGCATTACACATATAAAGACGTAGTATTTGTCTTTTCCTCTTTTGTTCTGTATTTCTCATGCATTCTTAATAACGAACTAGATGCAGACAATGCCTCTTCAGAGATAATATCCTTCCAAATGTAGGTGGGCTTTTTAATAAAGCAATGATTTTATGATAAGATAATTAGTCGATTATTAATACTTAGATGAAATATTTAGTAATATAATTAGACTATAGACTATAAATAAAAACATAAAGAAAATGACTTTGAAGGTATAAAAATTAGTTAACGTTTATTATACTTCTAACTTAAACTAACTTATATATGTGGATACGTTATTGTTGATAAAAGAATATGTACATACTAGCTATTTCATTTGCGCTTCGTGCGTTCGAAAAGGCCAGTAGTCATTGAATGAGACACTAACAAAGTTGATGACATTGTTATTGGATATTAAAAACCCGTTCAGATTTAAGCATAAAAGTGGTGCACGTTTCATAAGTCTATTCGCAAGTTAAACGGGAAAATCTATTGAATCTTATTTCCACACGCGGCAAAATGATTTAATTGATTAATTTTCCGATTGGCAGTGAAAGGATATAAACCGTGTTTTTATTACTTTTGGCTCGTTATTGACTTAAATATCATTTCCATGCCATAAATTATTTAATTATTCACATTTTTCCTTTCCCTGCAATACATGATAATGCATAGAGAAAGTATCGGAATCATGCCGAAAATCCCAATTTGAGTTTTCGACGGATCTACACGTTACAAGACCTCTAGAATTCGAAAAAACTATTTTTAGCGTGACGTCTGTGTGTCTGTCTGTCTGTACAATGTATGTATCCACTCTATCTCAAAAACTAATAGACCGAATTTCCTAAAATTTGGTAGGTAAATCACTTGGATATGACCCTGGTGCTGTTTAGTTTTTAGTTCGATTCGGGATAAAAGAAACCGCCTTTTTTGCGAAATGGCCCTCAATAATTGCCTGTATTCACTCTGGCTGAAAACTAATGGACCAAATTTCACAAAATTCGGTAGATAATTCATTTGTGGGTTACTCTGGTGTTGATTAGATTTTGGTACGATTCGGAAAAGACTAACCTGCTTTTTTTTTGCAAAATGGCCCGCAAAAATCGACAAACTCTAAAATAAAAAACTACGTATGTTCAAATATATCCATTAAATGCTTGTTTTATACGTAATTTTTAACGAAGAAAATAATAAGACTAGCCCCATTACACTATGACTAGCCGTTCCCGAGATATTTTAGTTTCTTCGTATTTTTTCTACTCCACCTTTGAAAATAAGTCCAGTTACCAAATGAGAACGAAAATTGAATTAAAGGTGAATTAAATTTAATTAAAGTAAAGAGGACGTGGATATAAGTCTGCAGGGAAAGTCATGTGCTGCCCACATCTGATTTTTTAATTATTGTGATGCGCATTTTAAGAATCTGAAAAATTATACCGCGTTCTACTTATAAAGTTACTTCTTTTTACTTTCTCTACAATACATGGTAATGTATAGGGAAAGTATTGGAATCGTACCGAAAATCACAACTCGAGTTTTCGACGGATCTACACGTTTCGAGATCTCTAGAATACGAAAAAACTATTTTAGTGTGACGTCTGTGTGTGTGTCTGTTTGTCTGTGCAATGTATTTATCCACTCTAACTCAAAAACTAATGGACCGAATTTCATAAAATTTGGTAGGTAAGTCACTTGGGTATGACCCTAGTGCTGATTAGTTTTTGGGAATAAAGGAACCCGCCTTTTTTTGCGAAATGGCCCGCAAAAATTGCCTGTATCCACTCTAGCTGAAAAACTAATAGACCGAATCTCACAAAATTCAGTAGATAAGTCGCTTGTGAGTTACTCTTGTGCTGATTAGATTTTGGTATGATTCGAAAAAAGATAACCTGCCTTTATTTGCAAAATGGCCCGCAAAAATTGCCAAAATCTAAAATAAAAAACTACGTATGCTCAATTATAGCCATTAAACGCTTGTTTTATACGTAATTTTTAACGAAGAAAATAATAAGATCAACCCTATTACACTAGGAGTAGCCGTTCTTGAGATATTTTAGTTTTTTCGTATTTTTTCAACGCCACCTTTGAAAATAAGTCCAGTTACCAAATGAGAACGAAAATTGATTTAAAAATGAATTAAATTTAATTAAAATAAAGAGAACATGGATATAAGTCTACAGGGAAAGTCATGTACTGCCCACATCAGATTTTTTCTAGTTCTATATGTTGGCAGTGGAAAGATATCAAATTACGTATTTATTACACTTGAGAGACAAAGTTGTGTAAATTTAAACCCTTTTGTCCACCTTAATTCAACTTTTCAAATATTTTCCTTTGACCTGGAAGGTGAAACGGATCGAAAGAGATCAAAATCGAGATTTGAGATCGAGTGGAAGGGCTCGATCATTTTGAAAAGTGTTTTTGAGTTTTTTCATTATTCCACTGCAGTGTTACTCCTTATTCGAATTTTCAAAATATTAGTTAACCTGAATACTGAGATAGATCGAATGAGACCAAAACTGAGATTCTGACTCGGTCATTTTGAAAAGTTGTTTTGAGTGTTTTGTTTATCTCTTCGCACCGTCATCCTAATTTGAAATTTGTCTCGAAGTTGAGACGGATAGCATGACATCCAAACAGAGATTCTAGCTACAGTGAAAGTAATCTATAGTTACGATACTCTATAATATATATATATATATATATATATATATATATATATATATATATATATATATATATATATATATATATATATATATATATATATATATATATATATATATATATATACAGGGTGTCCCAAAAAAAACATTGACCTCGGCTTTTATTCCTTAAATATTGATCTTAGACCTATATAATAAATTACAAAGTTGCGTAAAAAAGGTACAGAATTTTATGAAATCGATTAAAATGTTCAAGGAAATTAAATTTTAAGGAATACAAAATTTAAATTTTTATACGACCCCCGTACAAAAGCAATTCCAGTGAGTAAATTGTGCCCTATACACTAATAAGGTGATGTATAACATTTCAGCATTTTATCATAAAAAGTTCCAGAGATATGTTTAAACAAAGTTGGTGAAGCATTAATCACAAATTAAATTGTAAATGTTTACAGCAAGAGTGCAAATGACGCAACGCAGAAATGCATCATAGGCAAATAATATCTACCTAATATAAAAATAATAATCTAAATATATATATAAAGGGACTTTCCCTAACTGACACTATACAGGGTGTCCTAAAAACATTGACCTCGGCTTTTATTCCTTAAATATTAATCTTAGACATATATAATAAATTACAAAGTTGCGTAAAAAAAGATACAGAATTTTATGAAATCGATTAAAATTTTCAAGGGTTAAATTTTCAAGGGTTTCAAGGGAATTAAATTTTAAGAAATACAAAATTTAAATTTTTATACGACCCCCGTATAAAAAGCATTTCCAATGAGTAAAATGTGCCCCATACACTAATAAGGTGATGTACGAAATTTCAGCATTTTATCATAAAAAGTCCCAGAGATATGAAAAGACAAAAATGCTGACTTAAACCACTTTTTGATGCATCGACATGGGTTCTCAGAAGGGAAAAATCATGTTGGCAGATCCAGTTTCAGGGGTCATACACAAATTAAGAAAGAAAACATTGATTACATAAATAAATAATAATTTTGCTATTTATTGGTACAAAAGTATCTACACTGTGTGGAAATAATAATTTTACACAAAGATTACAAAGCCTGTTTAAAATATTTTCCATCCATGCCAATACAGAGCTGCATTCGCCTGATAACACTTCTGTGCACTCAATCAAGTTCTTGCTCGGTGATGTCACGACAACCACCTTGAATGCGTTGTTGCAACTCTGCTTTATTTAAGGGAGGTGACAGATAAACGGTTGTGGGTAAGCGACTCCACAAATAAAAATCCATAGGCGTTAAATCAGGTGATGTTTTGATTTTTAACTTCATTTTGACTTCATGTTGTTTGTGGTTTAATTTGATTATATTTTGAAGCTTGATTGTCTTTCTTTATGTGGAATGGTACCTGCTACAGGGAGTGTTGTCATGACGTAAAGTTTGCTTTAACCGGGGAGGGGGGGGGGTCTCACATCCGCGGCCAACTTGTGGTACTTTCCTATCTGTTTCATATGTTCCTTTTTATGGATTATATTTTAATCACCTTTGTGTGGCTGCTTTGCGTCAAAAAAGTGTGATTTATGATATTATTTTTATTAGTATTATTTTTATCATGGTACTTTCTAATAGGTTTTTACATGTTTATATATATATATATATTATATATATATATTATATATATATAGCTGCTCAAACTTCTTTTCAACTGTTTGTTGAATCTCCAAGTCACCTTTTCCCTTCACTTCAAACTTTTCTTTTTCAACCGGTTTAACTTCCGTTTTTGAAATGATCTTTTAAATTCTATCTATTTCAAATATTTGCGTCCACTCTTCTACTTCCTGCGATTTCAGCTTTCTTTCCGCTCATTCCTTCCTAATTTCTTTTAATTGAAATATTCGATTACTGTTCCTTCTTTCAATGCACTTTTCGTCTGCATCCTCTAGTTGAGGAACTCTTAACTTTTCTTAACTTTTTCTATTACGGGTGGTAGCTTACTCTCTTTCGCATTTACTGCATGTATGGACTTAGCTGGCCTTTCTTCCTTCTTGACTTGTCATTCTCTAAAGTTCCTTCTTTGATCACCTCTTTCTTGTACTACATTTCTTTGGGTGTCCTGTGACCCCTTTATTCTTGATTTCTCATATCTATTATTTGGACCTACTTGTGGTCTCTGTTGGCTCTTAAATCCTTGATTTGAATTAAACCTGTTTACTTAACTCCGTTCGATCGAATGTCGTGCATTGTATTTAGTTGCTACTTCGTAAAACTCATCAAAAGATCTCGCCACTCTGCCAAAGAAAAAATCTTGAACTGGTGTTCTCAGTCTCTCATAGACTAGCTCAATCATGCTTTCTTCACTGATGTCTAATTCTAATCTATCCCTCAATTCAACTTTCCTCATTATAAACTCCCTCACGGATGCTATCGGCTATTGCTTTACACTATTCAATTTTGTTTCTAGTTCAACTTTGTTCCACTTTTCCGGAAAGTTTCTTTCTATTTTTTCCTTAAATTCCACGTTTTGCATTTTTTTCCTGCGGTAATATTCCACCACCGTATAGCTTCGTCGTTTAACGTATTTCCTACCACGGCTAACTTTTGTTCGTCACTTCTCGACGTATTTTGGGAAAAAAAATTCTAAGTTTTTCATAAATGCTTTCTCTCCTTTCTGGTAGGTCGGACGGTCTGGGTCTCAACAACAACAACAACATATGCTTTCTCTGTTCGGGTCTGTCGTGTGGTCTGGGTTTTTAACATATGCTTTCTCTGTGGCCAACGACCCTACCGTGCTGAAAACACCGGTTCTCGTTAGATCACCGAAGTCAAGCAGCATCGGGCGCGGTTAGTATTTGGGTGGGTGACCACCTGGGAACACCTCGTGCTGTTGGCACATTTTGGGCGCGGTAGCCCGGTGGTTTGCGCACTGGATTTGCACGCTGCCACAACTGCCGCCGTGTTCATGCGGAGTACGATCACATTAAACATGTGGGTCCGTAAGTCCTTCCGAGAGGTTGGTGGTAGGGGAAGGAGGGTACGGTTCCTGTGTATGCCTCCCCCACTGGGTTCCGGTCTAAATTGGGTGCCACTTACCGGTCATCCAAACGGTTACCTTACACCTTTCTGGTAGAGGGCGCGGTAGCCCACTGGTTAGCGCGCTGGAGTTGCACTCGGTAGGCCCGGGTTCGATTCCAGCCACTGCCAAAACTGCCGCCGTGTTCATGCGGAGTACGATCACGTTAAACATGTGGGTCCGAAAGTCCTTCCGAGAGGTTGGTGGTAGGGGAAGGAGGGTACGGTCCCTGTGGATGCCTCCCCCACTGGGTTCCGGTCTAAATTGGGTGGCACTTCCCGACCGTCCAAACAGTTACCTTACACCTTTCTGGTAGGTCGGACGGTCTGGGTTTCAACAACAACACCTTTCTGGTAGGTCGGACGGTCTGGGTCTTAACAACAACAACAACAACATATGCTTTCGCTGATCCTTTTCCATTAAAACTGAATTCTGGCGTCCTTGTCATCGCTAACGCTGCGACTACTATTTGTTCGAAAATATTTTCCATTTCTGACTTTTTTTTTTCACAATTTTATTATGAAATACAACTTTTCCTGTGTTATCGGCTTTTAATATTCGGGCGCCATTGTAAAGTTCCTTTTTTTTATAACCTAATTACAGCATCGTACTGTTTCTATCAATTGCTTATATTGATAATAATTTTCTAACAACCCGTATATATCACGAGCATAATTCTAATACAAATAAACTCTATAACAAAAAAAAATCGACGCACCAAGAAGGAGTTGTCCGATTGTGGTAAAAATTGGTGGATGTGAAGAACATACATAGAAAAAGAATCGATTAAAATTCCAGAACAATTCAATGATTTAGAGTTTGACCATATACAATGGCAGGAAGTCAATAATGCGTTGGTCCACCTTTAGCCTGGATGCCAGATGACACCCGGCGTGGCATAGACTGATAAAGTTCATGGATGGTGTCTTGCGGAATGTCTTGCCAAATTGTCTCCAACTGTCGGGCTAAATCGTTAACATTCCGGCATGGTTGCAATCGCCTTCCCATAACGTCCCAAATGTGCTCTATGGGAGAGAGATCAGGGGACCTAGATGGCCAAGGAAGTATTGGGCAAGCTTGAAGACAATTCATAGCAACACGTGTGCGGTCGGGCATTATCTTGTTGAAAAGTATGTCCGGGGTGTCGCAGAATGAACGGTAACACAACCGGTCGTAGAATGTTGTCTACGTACCGCTGTGCTGTCAGTGTGTCAGAAATGACTACCAGAGGGATCCGGCTATCAAAGGAGATGGCACCCCAGATCTTAACGCCCTCTTGTGGGCATGTGTGGCGTGCGATAGTAAGGGCAGGATCCCCAGGCTGCCCTGGACGTCTCCAGACATGTCTGCGGTTGTCGTTAAGATACAGTTGGAAACGGGACTCGTCACTAAAGACTCAAAATATCTTTCATACGAAATTTCATTACAATCGGACAACTCCTTCTTGATGCGCTGATTGTTTTGTTATAGAGTGTATATGAGATACTACACTTTACGTGGTATGATGATAATGCTTAACTGGATACGAGTTTCCAAAGCTATTATTCTTACCATTTGGCCTGCTTCTCGACAACATACTTTATCACGATCAGCTCACGAACTTACGCCAGACAAAAAGCTCTCCATCCAAGCCAACTCTTGGCTCACGATCCTACCAGAACTCTCTCGTGAAAAGCTTAGAACTTTCCTCGAACTCGAACTGCAGCTATCTATCGCCTTCTTCCCGAAACTTATCCCACTTTAAAAGTAGGAACGCACAAAATGCTGATTAGGCTGGTGATTCGTCTAAATAACTGAACCAGTTAGGACCGTTAAAATAAATAACAAATTATAATGAAACTGAGGGAAATAATAATTGAAAGGTTATATTTAGACCTCACAGGTCTGGAAAGCCCTTTCGAAAAAAATCCCATTTTCTCCGCATCAGGGATTAAATCTAAAATCCGGCTACGTTAAGTTCTGTCCAATGGTCGATACTATATACGTGTAACGATTCAACTATCTAGTTCACCAGGCAGCTTCTCGATGGTCTGTAAAGACGTTTCGAGACCTCCTAGTCTTCTGCCCAGGGAAATTAAATCCGGAGTCTTTAATTTCTGAATCGTAGTCGATACTTTAAGTATGCAACGAGGAGGTCGTCTATGTCACCAAGGGGCTTCTGGAGGTTCTGAAATGAATTTTCGAGATCTTCCATTTTCTTATCACTAAATTTATCTCCCCCTCAAGAAAAATTGTGGATATGATTAGAATCAGGCAATGTAAATATTATACGTATTAAAGTTCATATGAAATAAATAAATAATTTAAGTTTTTTCAAAAAAATGTATTTCCCGAATCTAAATTAATCACTTTTGCTTTATAGTCTCACGTAAGTATTTCGCTGCAGATTCAGTTGGTGGGCCTTTGGGGGCAGGATCACTTTAAATAACACAATGTACAGTATAAATAGTAAAATAAATTATAAGCATCAAATATGTATCTTCTTACCTATCCAATATTTTTAAATTCCCCATTACACTTTTGATACAAAATAAAAACATTGAGTAACTCAAATACTTAACATATTTTATTTAAGATATGCAAATTTTTAGTAAATACTAAGGAACGATATAGGTATTAACATTTAAAGAAAAGTCCAAGTTTAACTGAAAACGAAATTGAATATATCTAAAAAGTTCTGTGTTTGGATTCCAATAATATAAACAGATTTAGTAATTAATAATTTAAATCCAACTGTTTTTCAGAAAGATTGAAATATACAATTTCCTTAAAAGCTTAAATACGAATATTTTATTTAAGGATGTTCTCTTAAATAAAATCTAAAGCTAACGATTCATACATTGAATTTTAATGTAGCCAATAAGTAACCTGCCGTATCTGCTCTTTTCAAAAGTTCCCTAGGAACGACAATCATGGGGATCAAACTTATTAGTGAGCTTAGAAATAGGCACTATTTTCAACGAATAAATTTTGTAAAGCTTTAAACTGTGAGAATTCTAAAAGCAATATATGTCAATAAAACAGGATCTGAGTTGTCTGCAATTGGATCTATTTTTATCAAATCTGTAAAGAACTTTGCTGCTCCAATTGAGAATCGAGTCACGGATCTTCGTTCTGCTCTACCAACGCTCTACCTTAAGCTACTGGGACCGAATTGCAAGCTCTTATCGTCGAAGTGTGAACTCTGCACTTTCTCCCGCTAATGTCAGATTGGCGTGCAACTGGAATATCTGACTGACCATATCCTGCTATTTTTACCTTAGGTTATAGCCTCTTAATACTACTATTTTTACCCAGGTTAGTACCCTGCGTGATCTTTGGATTCCCTATTTAAAATCTTCGTCAATTATGCCAGAGTCCACTGAGTGTCCATACTAATCGCACAATGGTCACTTTCAGACCCCCTCTCCTCATGAGTAATTATTTATTGACTATTTGTTTTCCTTTTATTGTTGAAACATGCAATTGTCTTACTTTTGTTGAAAATTGTGTTTGTTTTTGGAACACATGAACAAATTTCTCCGGTGATTGTTTATTGATTACTTGCTTATTTATTTATTTTATTGTTGGAACACTTGATTGCCCTGATTCTTGTTTTATTTGTCCATGTGTAGGTTAATATTATGGCTATTTTTCCTTTTCTACCATGCTAGTAGATGCTTTGTAGTGCCATTGGCAAGATGAAGTCGAGTATTTTTTTAATAACAAATTCTGTTCGATTGGATTTGGCACCCTCCTGGACCTTCCTCATAGAGGGTGGCCACTCACTCACATGCTCACTCACCTCGGCCACTCACTCACATGCTTACTCACCTCGGCCGCTCACTCACATGCTCTAGGCCTTCAAAGCGAGTCATGCGGTCTAGGCGTACCAAATATCAGACCTCACAAAATCACTTCACCAATATGCAGGGTTAATTTGTTCTGGGACGATCGTGAAGAACCCTATTGACCCAACCTGGAATCGAACCACTTATCTCCATGATGGCCAGCTAATGCTCTGTCACTGAGTGACTAGGACGGATTTGAAAGCTCTTACCGCCGAAGTGAACTCTGAAAATCTTTATGGCTGATTTTAATATTTATTAGATTTATTTTATATATTATGCACATAAATTTGCTATAAAGCCTAAAACATAATGTATCAATGTGTAAAGGATACGAATCTCTTTTGTTACGCGCTCGATGAATTTATGACAGCCCTTAGTAAAACAATCTATCCGTTGATAAAGAAGGTACATGAGTCCTATTTGGTGACCATGATAAGATTTGTGCGCCTCATGTATATTGTAGCAAATAGTTGTGATATTTAAGATATTATTTAAGCGGCATGCGCCCCTTAATGGCATTTGCTATCACAATGATGTAGGAAGAAACAAAAAACAATTTCTCTGATTGCTACTTTTGTTTAACTTACTTACGTGGCTTTCTATCGAAAAATAAACATACCAGAGATTACTCGAACTTGCCTTTAACCGTGAGACCTGTCAACCACGATAATTTCTTACCAGTTCCCAAACCGCTGAAAAATGGACCCTGGATTACAAATCGTAAAACTCCTCCTTTGAAACTAGCCTATCCAATTCTACTGATTGCAAATACCAGCCTACATCGGAACAGCATCATTTAATTTCACATTACGAGCTGAACGACCTCCTAATCGACATGCACCTCAGATAAAACTAAGTCAAACTGTTATAGATTCTCGGTTAAAAGGGCTTCTTCATCCTAGCGTTAAAGTCCCAAAGTGTTGAAGCCCCCAGACCATCCGACTCATCCTTAGGATATAGAGCAGCTATTTGAACGGCCGGAAGTCCCATGGAAAACTTCATAAGCAGATGTCATCTCTTTTCTCAAAGAGTAGTGACATTGTGTATTGCAAGGATATTAATGGATTGTTTGCCGAGTTAAGGAAGTATCATAGATTTGAAGAATGGCGCCCTCTCACTGATTTTTCTAAACTAAGTTTAAAGGCAATGTTACTACGCAATGGAAACATTTAACCGTCGCTACCATTATTATATATGCTGAACACATGACAAAAAACCAACCAAAATAAAGACCATCTCCTTGAATATTAAATTACTACGAAGACGTGTGGTAAATAGGTGGGTACCTTTGGGTTGATACCAAAGTTTGTAGTTGTGTCACTTTGTCTTGAGAGTATTTAAGAATTCAGCTAGGAAATTTATAAAGAACACTGATCGGGGTAGTATTGTGGCCAACTTCAGCTGAGTTAAAGACAGGTACTTCAACACTCCCTCCGAGACCTTTCTGGTAGGTCGGACGGTCTGGGTTTCAACAACAACAACACTCCCTCCGACGCCAACGGCCGTACCGTGCTGAAAACACCGGTTCTCGTTAGATCACCGAAGTCAAGCAGCATCGGGCGCGGTTAGTACTTGGTGGGTGACCACCTCGGAACACCGCGTGCTGTTGGCCATCTCGGGTGCGGTATCCCCGTGGTTTGCGCGCTAGATTTGCACGCTACCACAAATGCCGCCGTGTTCATGCGGAGTACGATCACGTTAAACATGTGGGTCCGTAAGTCCTTCCGAGAGGTTGGTGGTAGGGGAAGGAGGGTACGGTCCCTGTGGATGCCTCCCCCACTGGGTTCCGGTCTAAATTGGGTGGCACTTCCCGGCCGTCCATACAGTTACCTTACACCTTTCTGGTAGGTCGGACGGTCTGGGTCTCAACAACAACACTCCCTCCGACGGGCGCGGTAGCCCATTGTTTAGCGCGCTGGAGTTGCACTCGGTAGGCTCGGGTTCGATTCCAGTCACTGCCAAAACTGCCGCCGTGTTCACGCGGAGTACGATCACGTTAAACATGTGAGTCCGTAAGTCCTTCCGAGAGGTTGGTGGTAGGGGAAGGAGGGTACGGTCCCTGTGGATGCCTCCCCCACTGGGTTCCGGTCTAAATTGGGTGGCACTTCCCGGCTGTCCAAACAGTTACCTTAAACCTTTCTGGTAAGTCGGACGGTCTGGGTCTCAACAACAACAACACCCCCTCCGACAGCCAACGGCCGTACCCTGCTGAAAACACCGGTTCTCGTTAGATCACCGAAATCAGGCAGCATCGGGCGCGGATAGTTCTTGGGTGGGTGACCACCTGGGAACACCGCGTGCTGTTGGCACATTTCGGGCGCGGTAGCTCGGTGGTTTGCGCGCTGGATTTGCACGCTGCCTCAATTGCCGCCGTGTTCATGCGGAGTACGATCACGTTAAACATGTGGGTCCGTAAGTCCTTCCGAGAGGTTGGTGGTAGGGGAAGGAGGGTACGGTCCCTGTGGATGCCTCCCTCACTGGATTCCGGTCCAAATTGGGTGGCACTTCCCGGCCGTCCAAACAGTTACTTTACACCTTTCTGGTAGGTCGGACGGTCTGGGTCTCAACAACAACAACACCCCCTCCGACCATCCATCAAGTTGTTCTATGTCCTAGGATGAGTCGGATGGTCTGGGCTTTCGACACCCCCTCCGACTACTACACGCAGAGCTACACGTTTTCTGAATCTTGCGCTGTTTCATCACACCCAATCAGCCGGCACTGCGTACCACACCAAGTGCGTCACAAGACGTATTCTACGTCTAAAACTGTAATAAATTTGCAATTTTTTAAATATTCAAATTCTTCCTAAAAATTGTATCTTGGATCCCCCCAATATTAATAGGAAATAGAGCATTCTAATGAGGAATCAAGGCATGCTAATCAGTCAAAATCACCTACTTTCGTTTCGGGGCTAGAAAAATGTTAGCATTTGTTATTTAGCAAAATCGAAACTAAAAATGTATACCTGTACAGTTTACAAAAGTTAATAAGTTACGTATTGTTTTACAGCTTACAGGAATGATTAAAAAACTCGTTTTATAGAAATGTACTTGGAAGGCATTTTCAGACAAGATCTTAAATCGATATCTGTCGCAAGCTGTGACCTCTCGGGGTAACGGGCCACACCGATCATGTGCCCGAAAACTGGCGTCTTTATCATTAGCTCTTGCTACTAAAATGTCATAGCTAAAGAGTGACAATTAAACAAGTTATCACTAGCTGCAGGATTCGCAATCACTCGCTTTTCATTTTTACATTGAACTTTTAAACTAGATAAAATTTTTCAAAAAATCTCAACGAGGTGTTTCCTCTCGGGAGCCGAGGTACCCCTGTACCAAATTCCATGATTGTCGCTTATACACTCTTTTGCAAAAATAAAACGAAGCACCCCTAAAAAGTGCTTCGATCATCTCAAAATTTCGCATGCAAATTCCTTTATTCCAAGTATGCAAATGATTACATTTGCAAGGCCAATGAGTGTTAACTTCGGTCATACTGTGCAACTAGCATCCTATAAAACAGGTTAAAAATGTGGACGGTTTACCTTTGCTCGTTATCGACATTACAGTTTCGTGGAGACACAACCAATAATGCCATTACGACGTTTCCGAAGACCTTATAAGCAATTAGAACATGGAACGTGGACCTTATAAACGTTCGAACGTGGTCGTATAGTCGGGATGCGTGAAGCTGGCTGGTCATACCGAGCAATAGGTCTCCACCTGCACCGAACGGACACTGCTGTGCAATATTTCATTACCTGTGTATGAGCTGTACGCATATTTAATTTCAATAAAAACAGTCACTTGTTTTTTGCAAAAGAGTGTATTTTCCGCAACAAACAACACAAACAGACTGACAGACATATTTTTTTATTATTGTAGATAACATGAATTTAAAAAAACACATTGAGATAATTTTCAAAGTTATCCATGTTAATTAAATTTCCTAATGGGCAATTTAAAAATGAAGCTAATTTTTGAATAACAGTTATGCATTATGTTCAATTGATGCATTTAGAACGAAATTGCTGTGTATATAACGTCAAAAATGGGATAAATCATGCGAAGAGGTAATATTTACCCCAAACCGATTTTCCCTGACGGCGTAAACCCCAGGTCGTCTTCGTCAGTGGAAATTAATCTGTTCCAAATCGATTTTTCTTTAGTAAATGACGACTGGATCCAAACAAAAAAAATCACCGTTAAAAGCTGAGGTGTTCCTTGTATTCAGTAACTTCCCAACCCTGAAGTTTCCATTAGCAAAATGTCAGGTTTTGGATTCGCACATATGAAGTATCCGAGCTAGGAAAGATTTCAAATTAAAACTTAATTCAGCATATAATTATGAAATTAGAAGTATAAAAAATTAATTTCAATATTTGAGAATCCTAATCTGAAAGAGGGTATAAGTTTTCAGAATCTGAATATTAAAATTAAAATAGAATACAGGAAAAATAATGAAATCAAAGTAGAACATTTAAATCGCAAAAGCGTATTTAATGTAAAGGAGCAGGTTTAAATCACAATGCATGCAAATGCACACGCTTTGATTAGCTATTTAAAAGTTGGTGTTTACTTGATATTTGTACAAAGCGCAGTGAGCATGCGGGGTTTCAAAATGGACGTTTTACCCTGTTACAGTTCAATTTAATTACTAAATTGTGATTCTGCACACCTGTGTGCAATTTTATGTGTGTGTGCAAATTTTCACCTTCCTACCTATTGTAGTTTTCGAGTAAAAAGAATCAAAATATTCAGACAAATGTTGATTTAGCATTGATAGAAATGGAGAATGAACTCCATTCCTATCAACTTTATTTGTCCGGTCGTCTTTTCATTCGTCCGTTCATTCGTCCATAAATACACAAGAAAACTGACTTTTCATGACTATATAAATATTTTTTTGGCTTGTTTTCTTATTATACCCTCATTCTCTGCACACATGGATAAAATAAATATTTATCTTGCATAAGAGAAACAAAGCAGGCTTAAATGACGACGAATCTAATTTTGATGTAATTGAGGATTTTTTCAACTATATATACAGGGTGAGTCGGAATTGTTTTTACAAAAGCAGAGGGGTGATAGACCAGACGAGCAATAATTACCATGGAACATAGGGTCACATTGCACTCAGAGAAGCAGAAAAGAGTAAAATTAGAATACGAACCTGCACATACACCAGTGTTGGGAAACAAATGAACGATACCAAACGTTGCACAAACAGATTTATTGTGCAGCAACAAACTCACAGCAAGTGCTCAAAGTGGCGACCACGCGTGTCGTTGCACCGTTCACACCGGCGAAGGAATGACTGACGCACCCTCTCGAAGATTCCGGGTGTTGTGGTAATATGGTCTGCGGCAACAACGATGCGCGCGACGAGATCTTCCGCCGAGTCCACAGGCGTCTCGTACACTAAAGATTTCATGTGGTCCCAGAAGAAAAAGTCCAGTGGGAATAACTTGCAGCGTTGAAGTTGTGCCGGTTTTTAAAGGGCAACGTGTGCTCTGATTGGCTATCGCCGGAACCTACAAGGAGCCAGTTATGCTGGACATTTATGCATGCTCCGTGGACATTTGCATACGGTAACTGCGTTCGTGTCTGGCGTAGGAGATACTACGTAGGCAGGTACACAATGACGTCCGAGGCGCTGACTGCGTCATGCTCGACGCGGTTCGACGTGCCTCTTTTCTGCCTCTCAGAGTACAATGCGACCCTATATTCCATGGTAATTATTGGTCGTCTGGTGGGGTACTATTACCCCTCTGCCCTTGTAAAAACAATTCCGACTCACCCTGTATAACACACAAGTACTTCACTATAATTTAAAATGCTTGAATAGTGTCGAACTGGACACCGTACAATATAAAAGAAAATATGTTAAATTATAAATTGTCCTGAAGTTGCTTAATCTAGAATGAACCTAATTGATATTTCGATATAAAAGTTCGAATACTATTTTATTGACCTTTTATTTTATTAGGTTTTAATGCCTTTCTGTGTTTAAAGATTAAAAGATATGTATCGTACACACAAGGAACTGTTTTTGTACTTCCCACCAAGTACAAAAAACAACAAGAAAGATTAATTATGCATAAAGCATTGATTATGAAATATTTTCCAACTGAAATGTAATTTCATTTAAACATCTCTAAAATGCGATACGTTCAGCGGTGATATTTTAAAAATTATCATACTACAATAATTGGAAACTTAAAACTTCATCACAAAAGACAATGCTATAAAATCGCTTGCTTCTCTATCTAAGTAAAATCAATTAATACTCCATTCATACCACTTATATTCCAGACTCCACAGCTAAATAATTGTGCGTTAAAAAATTCAGCAATTCTTATACAATTCATCTTAAATCGCTTGTTTCGTTTACATTCCGTTACATTACGTTCGTCAAGGGCTAGTTAATTTTGAGTGTAATAAAGTCAGCAATTCTTATACGACTCACCTTACAATCGCTTGATTTGTTTACATTCTGCATACTTTAAAATTAGGCTTCGTTGTTGATATAATCAAAGTTCAGTAATCATTTAAAATCAAAAATGGTATAATTGCGTAGGCACAGAATTTAGAAACACAGATAATAGGCAAAAATAAAGTGGTTTTAGGAAGAATGCAACACTAAATATAAATACAAGAAAGATCAATCATGCATAAAGCATTGATTATAAAACACATTCCAAATGTAATTTCATTTAAACATCTCTAAAATACGATACATTCAGCGGCAAAAATTTTTTAATTATCACAGAACTACAATAATTTATTTTACTTGGAAAATTAAAACCATGGAGGTAAAAGTATCTATCTCCACGCTTAAAACTTCATTCAAACTTTATTCAAATGCCGTCATCAAAATATAAATCGTCTGACTCTCTATGTAAAAGCAATGAGTATTTCATTCATACATTTTTATTCCAGACTCCAGAGTTAAATGATTTTGGGTGAAAAAAAAATTCAGCAATTCTTATGCAACTCATCTTACAATCACTTGTTTACATTTTATATTCATAAAGTTAGGGTTCGTTGTGGAAATAACCAAAGTTTGATGATCATTTAAACTCAAAAATGTTATAACTGCGTTGGTGCAGAATATAGATGCACGGAAAAAACGCAAAAATAAAGCGGTTTTCGGACTGATGCAACACTAAATATAAATGAAAAAAACCTTTAACAATCGCAATTTTGACACAAGATGGATGCAATATTTCATTTTGAAATGGGTCACGTGACCTCTTCTTATTATATGGGTGTCATTAATATTTTAATTTTTATTTAAAAACTACCAAACGTATTTTGCTGAATTTTTTTTTATATATTTACAGGGTAATTTGAATATTTTCTAAAATTTTCGACGCAATTTGTGAATTTTAACTTCGCTTAAAAAATATTTGAAAAATTAGGTCCCATAGGGTTTAATGTATTTCATTTTTTCAACCAGGGTTCAATCCAAAACTAGTTGGGTGATATTATTCATTTACATTCCCATATGTCCCACAGACCGTCTCAACAGCATACTAAAATTTCATTTTGATAAAGTGATTTCTACGGCAGTTATCGTGCGAACGGACAGACAGAATGAGATTAAAATGGGAACTTTGCTTATGTATACTCTGTATATCATTAACTGCGCAGCATTTTTAACACTTTACGACATAGTTGAAAAGTGTTTATGGCTTTGTTCATTCTGCCTGTCTGTCTGTCTGTCTGTCTGTCTGTCTATCCGTTAGTACGATAACTGCCGTAAAACGGCTTTAACAAAATGAAATTTTAGTATGTTTTTCAGACGGTCTGTGGAATCTATGGGAATATAAATGAATAATTTCACCCAATTAGTTTTGGATTGAACCCGGGTTGAAAAAATGAAATACATTGAAGACTATGGGACCTAATTTTTCAAACATTTTTTAAACCAATTTAAAATTCACAAATTGCTTCAAAAGTTTTAGGAAATATTCAAATTATCCCATAAAATATATAAAAAATATTTCAGTGAAACATGTTAGGTAGTTTTTTAAATAAAAATTATTTAATATAGGGAGAACAGCAAATTCAATTAAATTCTGACTCTTGTTATATCCTCCAGGAAGAAAAAAGGGATTATTTTATAATAAATATCTTTCCAAGATTTTAATTATTTTATATGTAAGAGAGGTTTCACATTTTAAAATAAATATGGTAGACAACAATTTTTCAAATTTTTTTAAATTCTATATAACTCTTCATGATTGATGATCGTCTGTCTGTCTGTCTGTCATTTTATACTTATTTGATGGCATTTTAATGCACTTTCCTACGTCCTAGAGAGTTGAAATTTGGTAGACAGTTTGAATTTGTAGAACATTTTATTCTACAAAAATTTGATGTATCCTCAAATATAGATCCTACATTTTTTTTTCGAAATGGCCTGCAAATAATCCTCGTTCACTTCTATGAATAATTGTTGCAAGATCGTTAAAAATTCTGATGTTGGCAGCCCATGACTTTCCCTACAGACTCATCTTCACGTTCTCTTTATTTCTTCAATAATAATTTGAGTTTATCTGCAGAAAATAACACCCATAAATATTTTAAATGACACTGAATTTGCGCGTTAAACTTAAATTTGGTTCTCATTTGATAGCTGGACTTACTATGAAAGGTGGTGTAGCAAAAACGCGAAAAAATTAAAATACCTCAAGAACGGCCAGTCCTAGAGTAATGGGGTTAGTCATATTCTTTTAGTTGTGAAAAATCACGTATAAAATAAGCATTTCATTGATATAATTGAGCACACGTAGTCTTTTATTTTTAGATTTAACGATTTTTGCGGGCCATTTCGTAAAAACTGCCCGTTCCTTTTTCCCGAACCGTACCAGAATAACCTACAAGTGATTTATATACCAAATTTTGTTAAATTTGGTCCATTAGTTTTTAGCTAGAGTGGATAAAGGCAATTTTTGCCGGCCATTTCGCAAAGAATGCAGATTCTTTTATTACGAATCGTATTAAAATCTAATGAAAGTCCGAGTTTCCCACAAAAATCTTACCTACCAAATTTTATGAAATTCGGTCCATTAGTTTTTCAGTTAGAGTGGATAAAATATCCTCACAGATACACAGAAATAGACACAGATACACCCTTACACACACAGACGTCTCCCTAAAAATAGTTTTTTCGTGTTCTAGAAGTCCCAAAATGTGTAGATTCGAGTTCCGATCTTCGACACGATTTCAATACTTTGAGTACATACACACACATATATTATGTGTGTATCTGTGTATTATCTGCGTATCTAAATCCCGTGCTTACGCAATTACAATAGTTGTGATTTTAAATGATCCCCAAACTTTTATTATTTCTACAACGAAGCCTAATTTTAATTTATGCAGATTGCAAATATCTCAAGCGATTGTAAGGTGAGTTATATAAGAATTGCTGAATTTATTTCACACAAAATTATTTAGCTCTGGAGTCTGGAATACAAGTTATATGAATTAAATATTCATTAATTTTGCATAGAGAATCAGACGATTTATATTTCGATGAAGTTTTAAATATTTAAGTATAATAAATTACTATAGTACTGTGATAAAGTCAAAGTACTGTGATAATGTAATCACCACTGAATGTATCACATGTCAGAGATTTCTAAATGAAATTGCATTTCAGTTGGAAAGTGTTTCATAATAAATGCTTATGCATGATTGATCTTTCTTGTTAAAATGTAAAGGAGAAGTACCAGCCTGACAGTGTGAAGAGTAGCCAAATATATATTTCAGTCTCCAGTAAGTGCATACCATGTCCGTGGAGAATACCCGTTCTCTTTTCTTCATTAAAGAACCTCTTCATGGAAACTTTTCTCTTCTGTTGAAGTAATTACGCAAGCTCTTTGGGAAGTTATATATAGTAGAGGGTGTGTAGGTGTGTATGTGGGTATGTGCGTATTCATTTTAAGGATTCTATTGCACTGTAATTGCGTACTTCTGGGGAAGATCTCGCCAATAACCAATTTTGAGTTAAGGAAAATTTGAGCAACCTATATAAACTCAAATAAAATAATAATGCAGCATATAGCCTTTTCGAGGATTCACTGTATCACCTTCATCAGGGCTAACCAACAAATCCGAAGTTAAAATCGAAATTGGCACAAATGGAAGAAACAGATGGGTTTATGTAAGCAAGTCCTTCAGTAAGAGTCCAACTAAGAAAGCCACACTGAAAGCAGAATGAAGAACAGTCGAAACGAGGAGTAATAAACAAAATTAGCGTGCGCCAAAACACAGCATAAATATACCAACAAGACGAGTCAAGACCGAACAAGTATAAATGAGTCCCAATAAGATGAAAATAAGTTAAAATGTTTTAAGATTCCCATAAGCAAAAGAAAATGGAACAAAAATAATGAATTTAGAAAATATAAAAGAGCACTTCGTTAGACAGAGGACAAAAAAGAGTACTGGACAAGTTATTAACTAAATTACTGAAATTTTTCTGGACATGGAAGGCTTAAAATAAGTCAAGATCATAGACCGATGTGCATATTTATATATGATCCTTGCTGAATAAAACTCAAAACGGTGGTCAAAATTAAACCAATGTTGAAAAATTGCAGATTTATTAAATTCCTGTTTTTTGGCATAGTTCACATGTTCTTTAATACGAAATTTTAAACACGTTTAGTTTGACCAATATAAGAAAGACCATACTGGCAAGATTTACTGTAAATTCTCCAGCTATTAGAAAGTTTTAAAGGATCTTTCAGATCAGAAAACCGGAGTTTATTAGAAGGTGTAAACACAATATTAAATTTGCATTTTTTGAGAATTTTAGAAATCTGCTGACGGATTTCTGGAAAAATAAAAGAGACAGATGACATATTAAAACTGCAAATTGTATATAATATCAAACAATTATCCGTATCATTTTATGTACACAAACTCAATTTAATAGATGATGAAAGGTGAAAGAAAAAAATAATTTAAGCCTGTAGGGATGTATTATATACTGTATTATATGCTGCTCATATCAGATTTTCATTGGATGCGTTAATGCAATATTTCGTAAGACATTTTAACATGCTTTGAACGTCTTTAAAAACTATTATATTTATAAATGTTAAACTGAAATTCAAGGACATCTTTCTTGAACAAAATTTTTGCATAACTAACAAAATAAAATTATATCGAATTCTTTTCAATTTGACTGAACTATTTTTTTTTAATGAAAACACATTATAAAACAAAATGGTATCAGAAATGTATGCATAGCAGTTCATTTTGAGATGCACATCAGATGCACATTCTGTCAGATTTTCCGAAATATATTCATACCAGAAAGAAGTAAAATATGCCGAGAAATTCGTTATACTTCGTATTTTCTTACAAGTGATCAGATATTTATAATTGTAAATTCCGTTTTATGATTACACAATTCTGGCATTCTATTTTTCATGCCAGAATAGTGATTGATCAGACTGAACCAAAACGAAAAAATTTCAAACTTTTAGTTAAACTAATATTCCGTTATATTTTTCATGTTTTCAATAATCTATTCAAAAATTTCATTAGAAATTCATAAAATTTGGCTGGATAATTTTACGTCTCCTAAAGTTTATTTAATTGTCAGTGAACGATTACTTACAAATAGTAAAAGCAAATATAAATATATATTTCATATAATTTAGAATTATCAACGAAAATTTTAAAAGTCAATTCTGCTTCATTTTTCATGACTTTGTTCATTCTGTCTGTCTGTCTGTCTGTCCGTTCGCACGATAACTGCCATAAAAATGACTTTACCAAATGAAATTTTAGTATGTTGTTGGGACTGTCTGTGGTACATATGGCAATGTAAATGAATAATATCACCCAAATAGTTTTGGATTCAACCCGGGTTGAAAAAATAAAATAAATTGAACCATATGGGACTTAATTTTTCAAATACTTTTTAAGCGAATTTAAAATTCACAAATTGCTTTGAAAATTTTAGATAATATTGAAATTATCCCATAAAATATATAAAAAAAAATTCAGCAAAATATATTCAGTAGTTTTTTAAATAAAAATTAAAATAAAAATTACACTTCTTATATGAAGCGATCACGTGACCAAAGATCACGTGACCCACTTCAAAATGAAATATGGCATCCATCTTGTCTCAAATTCGTGATTTTTAAAGTTCTTTTTAATTCATATTGAGTCCTAAATCCGCTTTATTTTTGCTTAAATTCTGTGCATCTACATACTGAAACAACGCAATTACAATATATTTGAGTTTAAATGATCATCCAAATTTGACTATTTCTACAACGAAGCCTATTTTTCACTTATGTAAAATGTAAACAGCAAAATATGTAGAATGAGTTATATAATAATTACTGCATTTCTTTAAAATATTCAAATTATCCTCTAAAATATATAAAACTAATTTCAGCAAAGTAAGTTCGGTAGATTTTTAAATAAAAACTAAAAAACAATTACACCCATATAATATGAAGAGATCACGTGACTCACTTCAAAATAAAGTATGGCATCCATCTTTTTTCCCAGAGTAAAAATCGTGATTTTTAAATTTCTTTTAAATTTATATTTTGTGTTGCATCCGTCCTAAAACCGCTTTATTTTTGCTTAATTTTTGTGTATCTATATTCTACGCTAACGCAATTGCAATATTTTTTAGTTTAAATGTTCATCAAACTTTGATTGTTTCTACAACAAAGCCTAATTTTAACGTATGCAGAATGTAAACACATCAAGCTCTAAGATGAGTTGTATAAGAATTGCTGAATTTTTTAACTCAAAATTATTTAGCTCTGGAGTCTGGAATATAGGTGATATGAATTAAATATTCATTGATTTTACATAGAGCAGCAGACGATTTTATAGCATTGCCTTTTTTCGATGAAATTTTAAGCACGGAGTTACAAAGTACTTTTACCTCTATTATTTTAAGTTTTTAAGTAAAATAAATTATTGTAGTATTGTGATAATTTAAAAAATATCACCGCTGAATGAAAAGATTGGAATAAAAGTGTATGAATGAAGTATTCACTGCTTTTATATAGAGAGCCAGGCGATTTATATTTCGATGACGCCATTTGAATAAATTTCATTTTTTTCGATGAAATTTTATATTTTCAAATATAATAAATTTTTGTACTATTATGATAATTTTTAAAATATCGCCGCTGAATATATCGCGTTTTAGAGATATTTAAATAAAATTGCATTGCAGTTGGAAAGTGTTTCATAATCAATGCTTTATGCATGATTGATCTTTCTTGTTAAATATAAATACGGCTTAATTTAAAAATAGCAGAATGCTTTAGGTTTAGGTAATGACATAATAGAAACGCAAATTTAAGTTAAATACCAACAAGCAATCAGGCAGCTGCTCTGTTGACACAATTGATGATATTCATCAGATCTAAAAAGAAATTTACTGACATCCATGTGCTTGCAACTTTGACATCCATGACGCCATTGCCACAACATAAACAACTTACACTAAATCTGTGACATTTCTCATTGTTTTAAAAATGAATTTACATAGCATAATGCATGACCTTTCTATAATTACTTATTAAAAATTAATAAAGTTGAATATTAAATCAATAATAAACATCAAATATCACACTTTCCTTACATAAAAGTCCCTGAAAAACCTCTTTTTGAATGTAAAATTTCATTAAATATATCTATGTGGGTCACGGTCAGCCTAAGAAAAACTTCACCCCGAGACAAACTGGTTTAAGTTGTTTATGATATGTGACAGCATATTTATAAAAAAAATAGCACATGACCACTTTACCCGCTGTGGCTACTTTATCCACCCGTCTTCTAATAAATCTAAACTGAATAAATTAAATCAAATGTAATATGCTTTTCTTTTAAAGAAATAATATCTCTTTAACATGATTACCAATTATATCAACAACTGTCATATATACAAATATCATAACTGTCATATCAACAACTGCCATATATACTGTCTCATATATACAAAATGTCACGTTTATGTTCCATTTGTTCACCAAAATTTATTATTCAGAACATATGTAAAATAATTTGAAAATTAAATGTGGTTCTCAATATAAAATATGATTGCAAAGGTTGATTTTATGAAGAACTTCAAATCATAAATCATAACGATGACACATTCTAATATTGTGAGAGCTTAAATTTGCGTTAAGAGAATTTAAAAATAATGGCTTGTGTAGTTGCTTAGTATGTTGCATTAAATTTATCAATATGCTTTAACCTTGAGATCTTTTGATGTACCTGTATTTTAATTTTGTAGATTTTTTAAAACTATACATATCAGCAGGCGGAGGGATTACAAAATAATTTCTCAATATATTGATGATTTATAATTAGTTTTTCTCTAATCTAAAACTTTCCCTTTCAGTAGTAATTTAAATTTTCAGATGAATATTTTTAACTAAATGCGTATTTAAATGCATCTAGTCTTACACAAATGACCTTGAATTTATTTTCATTACCTTAACGAGAAATATAAAAGAAAGCTAAAAATATTTATAAAATATAACTTTTTTAATAAGTAAAATACTTTTGGAATAAGGAAAACTTGAGTAACGTATAACACAATAATGCAGAATACAGCTGTTTCGAGGTTACGAGAGATCCACCTTCGTCAGTGCAAGAGAATCAGCAAACTCGGACTCCAAAAGAAGAATGGGAGCAAATAGCAGAAACAGAGGGTGTTATATAACCAAGACCTGGATTAAGAGCTCACCTGATAGAGCCAATCAGATATCAGAATGAAGAACAGTCCAGCCGCTACCAAACCGAGAAATAACACACTATATCTCACACAGTTACCTTACACCTTTCTGGTAGGTCGGACGGTCTGGGTCTCAACAACACTATATCTCACGACAAACTTGCGTGTTATTTCTCATTTAGGATTGTCTGGATTATTCTTCATTCGGATTTCTGATTGGCTCTTTCAGGTGAGCTCTTAATCCAGGTCTTGGATATAGTATAATACACTATGTCTACATGTGTAATATAATATACTATGTATAGTATAATACACAGTCTGGAACCAAGAAGTCTTGCCCGAAGATTGGAAATTGAGTATCATTTGTCCTATCCACAAAAAGGGAGACGTTTTGGAATGTGCCAACTACAGGCGAATCAGTCTTCTTTGCGTTTTTTATAAATTGTTTTCCAATATACTCTTTAGTAGACTAGTAACTTATGCAGAAGACATTGTGGGAGACTACCAATGTGGTTTCCGCAGAGATAGATCTACTACTGAACAGATTTTTAACATTAGGCAAGTGTTGGGAAAAGCTAATGAATATGGCATAGCAACTTACCATCTCTTCGTTAATTTCAAGACTGCCTCTGATTCAGTAAACAGAAAACTTTTAATTGAAGCTATGAGAGAATTTCTAATACCCGATAAACTTATAAATTTGGCTAATATTACCGAAACAAAGCTTAGGTTAAGCTTAGGGTGGCTCTTACCGAAACAAAGCTTAGGGTAAGAATTCAGAATAATCTCTCCGAGCCTATTACTGTTTCAAATGGGCTCAGAATGGGCTCACTCCAAAAAATTGTGAAAGACTCTAACATCAATTCCCGTGGAACAATCTTTAACTAATCGGTCCAGATTTTTGCGTTTGCTGACGACATTGACATTGTATCACGCACATAGTACATTATAGTATATTACACTATGATTTTGTATAACGAGAACAGATATTCTTAAATTTCATTTTAGAAGCATTAAATTAAATATTTTAATAGAATATTTTGATTAAAAATATCATTTAGTACACTATTATAGAAATTTGCACATGATTGTGAAATTTAAGTTTCTTTATATTTTATACTCCGTACGAAAAACGGGTTTACTCTAAATAAAATTGAAAATCTGTCTGTCTGTCTGTCTGTCTATCTGTCTGTCTGTCTATCTGTCTGTCTGTCTGTCTGTCTGTCTGTCTGTCGGTCTATCTGTCTGTCTGTCTGTCTGTCCCATCATCACGAGAGAACGGCTGAACCGAATTTGATGAAATTTTGTGTGAAATTTGGTGAAATTTTTGTTTTTGAAAACTTGGTATTTAATTTGATGAAATGTTCCAACACACAGGCTAAGTTTCAATAGCCCCACTTAAAATATATCCTGTGTGTTGAGTTTCTAGAACTAGTAGTTCTCTAGATATTAGTAAAAAACGAAATTTTCATTATCATCACTAGAGAACGGCTGAACCGAATTTAATGAAATTTTGTGGATAGCTTTGAAATAGCCCCACTTAAATTTAGTCAAAGTTTCGAGTTCCTAAGACTAGGAGTTGTTGAGATATTAATGAAAAACGAAACTTTTCCCTAGGAGTTCTATTCTCTAACTCTGTGGTTTATCCAACCGGAAAGGATGAAATCGTTTGTTTAAAACGTCAAAGTGAAATAAAACTTTATTTCTGAATTTGGTGGAGATTTTTTGCGCAAATTAGTCACTATCTGAAAACATGAATTGTTTGAAACATGGAAAATCTATCTCCATGGTTTATTTTTCACAAGCATTTACTCAACAATGAAAAGTATAAAGAAATCAAAAGGGTTATTTAATTTCCCAGTTTATGAGGAAGATTTTATCTTACATCATGTTACTCAGTAACGCAATTAAATTAAATGTGTTTGTTAATATTTATTATTATTTTTTCTATTTTAATAATAAATAAATGGATATAAAAACATATTTTATAACTGAACGGTTTGATTGTTCTTTTAATTATATTAATTGCGGACTGCGTACATCACTTTCATTTATTTTGCAAAAAGGTTTCAAGTTCATATATTGTGTTTAGCTAATAAACTCATATACTGTCTTTACACAATAAATTAATTTAGCCGATTATTGAAACAGAAAAGAGTAGAACGGGTGTATCTTCTAATGCAAGTTTAGTGTTTTCATTCAGTATGGGATTAGGATGTTTTATTCTTCAGATTTGCAAATTCAGAGCTGCGAATTTAGCTAAATATTGCTAACTTGGCAACTTTTCTTAAACGTTGCCAAACTGACGGGAATGTGGCCAAATTGATAAAAACGACACAAATCAATGAAATTAAATTTGTTTTTTTAGAAGAGAGTACTGAAACGATGTATAGATAGCATTTGTCAGCCAGTCCATCCATCCTACTAAGTAACACATTTAGCGAATTTTTAAAATGCCACCAAATTGATAAAAATGTTTGTAAATCCATAAAAATATCATGAAATAAAAATATCACAGAGTTCATAAAATTGCGCTTAATAAATGAAATTAGTCGTGTTTTGTTAGGGGATAGTATTGTGATGATGTTTCGTCGATTTGCCGCCAACTGGGACTGTCAATTCTACAGTCCCACTAGGCGATAAATTTGGCGATTTCCTAAATTGTCGCTAATTTGACGAAAATGTCGCCAAATCTTTTATGGAGATAGAATTATTCAGACTATAAGATTTCCATCAATTCATTTGAAGCCAATGATACCATGTCGTTTAGCAACGGATGTAAATCCAATGTGTTTATGCCGCATACGATTTTTATTAAATCTTTTCCGATTTGAACAATAAAGATATGTATATAACATAAATTTCCTTGACATTGCATTTTTGACTGGATAATATCAATTACGGTCTTCATGTTTAAACCTTATTATTATTATTGATATTTTTGGCGACTGTTGATTCAGGTATTATTGATATTTTGAAGTTATTATGCCATTGTTTTATTATGATAAAAATTGTTGAAACGCATATATAGGATGTTGTATGAGTAATCTACAAATACACGGGTATATCTTCTAATCTACAAAAATATTAGTAGTGCAGGTATATTGCATATATTTTGATATGTATTGGCATATATTGGAATTAATTACGACCTTCTGGTATAAATATTACTTGGATTATTGATATTTCCAATTTATTACGCCATCTGTTTTATTTTGGCAAAGATTTTTGAGACTCACATTGTAATACGGGTAATCTTCTACTAACACACAGGCATTTTTTCTAATCTGCGACAATATAAGCAGTACGGGGATATTTATATATATATATATATATATACTAGCAGCATACCCGTTCTTCGTACGGAGTATATAATATAAAGAAACTTATAATTCGCAATCATGTGCAAATTCTGTTAAAATATTAAATATATTGCTCCTAAAGAGAAGTTTAAGAATATATGTTCACACTATGCAAAATTATCTTCACGGGCAGATCTAAAGAATAAAACATTTCTGGCCCCTTTTGTGAGCAAATTTACAAAAAAAAAAGGAATTGAATCAATATATGCAACCCCGTACTAGTTATATTGTCGCAGATTAGAAAATATGCCAGTGTGTTAGTAGAAGATTACCTGTATTACACTATAAATCTAAAAAATATTTGCCAAAATAAAAGAGATGACGCAATAAATTGAAAATATCAATAATCCCCTTACTCTTTATACCAGAAGGTCGTAAGTGATTCCAATATATGCCAATATATATCAAAACATATGCCAATATACCTGTACTACATATATTCTCGTAGATTAAAAGATATACCCGTGTATTTGTAGAAGATTACTCGCACAACGTACAATATATGAGTTTAAATAAATTTTGTCATAATAAAACAATTGCATAATAACTTGAAAATATCAATAATCCCTAAATCAATAATAATAATGTCAAACCTGAAGACCATAATTGATATCATCCAGTCAATAATGCTATAAGAAAAATCAAATCGTTCATTTCTAAAATATATTTTTATATCCATTTATTTATTATTCAAATCGAAAAAATAATTATTAAAATTAACAGACAGATTTAATTTAATTGCGTTTCTGAGTAACATGATAAAAGGTAGAATCTTCCTCATAAACTGCAAAATTAAATAATCATTTTGATTTCTTTATACTTTTCATTGTTCAGTAAAAGCTTGTTTAAAATAAACCATGGAGCTAGATTTCCCATTTAAATCGTGTTGCAAACAACTCATGTTTTCAGAAAGTGACCAATTAGAGCAAAATATCTCCCATTAAACTCAGAGATTAAATTTTAATTCACTTTCATACGATTTTCAAGGTTTTCGTTTGCATAAACCACGGAGTTAGAGAGTATAACTCTTAGGAAAAAGTTTCGTTTTTCATTAATATCTTGACAACCCCTGGTCTTAGATACTCGAAACTTGGGCTAAACTTATGGGGGCTATTTCAAGGCCATCCACAAAATTTCACCAAATTCGGTTCAGCCGTTCTCCCGTGATGATGAGACAAACGAAAATTTCGTTTTTTTCTAATATCTCGAGAACCACTGATCGTAGAAACTCCAAACATAGACTACATTTTAAGTGGGACTATTTCCAGGCTACCCACAAAATTTCATCAAAATTTCATCAAATTCAGCCGTTCTCTCGTGAGGATGGGACAAACAGACAGACAGATTTTTAATTTTATATATATAGATTCCCATATAATTTTAGTGCTTTCATTCTGGCATATATTGGAATCAATTACGAGTTTATGATATTTTCAATTTATACATGCAATCTACTAATACAGGTTATATCTTCTAATATTCGAGTATATAAGTTGTACGGGTCCCATACAATGTTAGAGCTTTTATTTTGTATATATAATTTCAATTTCATATTTTTTGTATATTTGCTTTCAAAAGGGGCCAGGATGTTTTATTTTTCAGATCTGCCCGTGAAGATAATTTTGCATAGTAAGAACAGATATTTTTGAACTTCTCTTTAGGAGCAATAAATTTAATATTTTAACATAATTTGCACATGACTGTGAATTATAAGTTTCTTTATATTATATACTCCGTACGAAGAATATTCTTTATATTATATACTCCGTACGAAGTATGCTGCTAGTATAAATGTAAGATTCACTCAGACTGATGTTAAAATAGGTAAAATGAGACCTTCGTTAAGCGCAACAACCTTTTCAACCTCTATATGCCGTGTTTAACGAAGATTTTACTTTACAAATGTTGCTACAGTTTTTGTGATTTTTCTTCTCTGCAAACTGTTAGGAATATGCAAAAAGTTTCACTATGTCTCTAGTCGGGCGCGGCAGCCCATTGGTTAGCGCGCTGGAGTTGCACTCGGTAGGCCCGGGTTCGATTCCAGCCACTGCCAAAACTGCCGCCGTGTTCATGCGGAGTACGATCACGTTAAACATGTGGGTCCGAAAGTCCTTCCGAGAGGTTGGTGGTAGGGGAAGGAGGGTACGGTCCCTGTGGATGCCTCCACCACTGGGTTCCGGTCTAAATTGGGTGGCACTTCCCGACCGTCCAAACAGTTACCTTACACCTTTCTGGTAGGTCGGACGGTCTGGGTTTCAACAACAACAACTATGTCTCTAGTCAAATTGTACATAGCATACCTTTACTTCTATTCAACGAACTCTATTCAAGAAGAAAACACCATTACATGCACCTATTCTTATTATGTGAATGTAGGGTTGCCATATGTTGAATGTGTGGGAGGGCTTGGAAGATATGGTGATTTATCAAAAACTTAGCGACTTCTGGTGACTTTTTAAATGTACTAGAACATTAACGAAATAACGAATATTCTGAGAGATACGATCCCCCTTCCGGAAGTTTCTACGAAGTATCGCTGAGTTGGTAAACAGTTAACGTGACACAATCTACACTGTATTGTAAGATATGTCAGTATTTTGAGAAAAGTAGCTGCTGTTTTGTAAAATTAGTGGAACATTTAATTACTGTTCTATTGTATCTGTTATTTAGTGATTTTGCAAGATAGTTATAGAGCTATTTATTCACTGTATATTGTTCATATTTACGCTTATGTGTGATTTTAAATAGAAGCGTGAGTTATCCAGAATATACATTTTCCAGAATATCTAAGCCATAATTATCCATTTGGACTCATTCTTGTATCTTGAGAGTACACCCACGAATTCAGAGGATACGCCGTAATAATACATAGTATGTAAAGATAAACTATTTTGATTGGGAGAAACCTAACTCAGACTCCCGGATTTAGACGGATTTACATGTTTTGAGAATCTATTACCGCTTTCATAGAACGACGGTGTATTTTTCAGTCTATTGACAGGATATCTATAGAGTAGAAAGTGTGTGATTGAGTAAAATGTAGCGCAATTTCAATTAGTAAAATGTCTACTAATTACTTTCCATACATACATAGTATGTATAGGGAAAGTATTGTGACGGGGTTGAAAATTCGAATTAGAGTTTCTGACGGAAGATTACATTTCAATCATCCCTGAACTCGAATCGAACGTTTTTGAGATAATATCTGTGTGTATATGTATGTGTGCGCATGTGTGTTAGTGTATGTGTTTGTGAGTCTGTGGATGAGATATCTCACGAACAAATGTAGCTTATCGAACGTAACTTGATACGATTATTACAATCCATGAATACTGAAATCCTATTCATTTTAAACGTGATCAAACGTTTGGAAGACCTCCAAATTTAAGAGTTAATACTTTAAAAATCATGAAAAAATAAGGACATTCAATAATGTTAAATAAATAAGAATTTTATACATAATTTTTTATCGTCAAATACTACTTAGCGACCAATTAGGAGACTAATTTGGCGAAGTATTGCCAACTTCGCGTTTTTTTTTAATGTAATGCAATAGTGACTATAATGTCGGCAAATTGTCAAAAGTAATGCTAAAGTTGTGAAAATATTACCAAATTGATGAATTAATAATTATTAACGTATTTTAATATAATATAATGCAGTATATTACTTAGCAGATATTAACAATATTTCCAATTTCTAAGTTATATTTGCGCGAAATATTAGTTGAATTGGTATTTTAAAATAACTTACCATACAGAATAACGCAAAATATCCGTATTCTTTTCAACGTTAAAAACATTGTGGCATAGATCTTATCCATCATTATTTCGCATTCGAAAAAGAAAAATATCTGCATTATGTAAGACCAATCATTTGCTATCCACATCAGATTTTTTAGGGTTTTTTCATGAGAAGAAGGCTTTAAATTATTTTAACATAGTTTCGAAAGTGCTTTAAAATGTTAAAGAAATAACAATTTTTTATGCAATTATTTTTTCTTTAAAGTAACTACTACTATGAGAAATGTCTCTATCTCCTGAATCTGAAAATTGAATATCTTCCGGTTGAGCAATTCAGGATAATGGTAAGACGGCATGTGGGGAAAATATGAAACAACGGAATCCATGACTTAGAAGGATGGAATATAGAGATTCGGCATGTTGAAAAACAAAATTGAGCAACAGTATCCATCCCCTCAGAGAATGAAATACATGAAGATAGCATGTGCATAAAATTGAAGTAATACTATCCATGTTCTAGGAGGATGGAATCTAGGGAGAAAACATATGGAAAACAATTGAAGCAACAGCATTCATCGCCTAAGATGATAGAAAATAGGGAACTGCATATCGGAGAAAATTGAATCAGCGGCATCGATCTCCTAGGGAGATGGAATAGATAGAGACTGGATGCTTGTAAAAAGTGAAGTAACGACCTCCACCTCCTAAAAGGATTAAATATTGGAAGAATACATGTGGAGAAAAACTGAAGCAACAGCATCCATATCCTAAGAGGAAGGAGTATGTATGTGGAATTGACTCAACGGTACGACATCCATCTCCTATGGAGATGGAATAGAGAGAGATGACATGTGGAGTAAAATTGGTGCAACAGCATATATATTCTAAGAAGATTGAATATAGGGAAATAGCAAGTGGAAGTAAATTGAATCAACGGCATCCATCTCCTAGGGAGATAGAACAGAGAGAGACGGAATTGGGGTAAAAATTGAAGCAGCGACATCCATCTCCTAGGAAGATAGAATATTGTGAAACAGCATGTGGGGGGACGTTCAAACTACAACATCCATATCATAAGAAGATGGAATATAGGGAAATGGTATTTAAGAGAAAATTTAATCAACCACATCCCTTTCCTAGAGGGATGGAATATGGGAAGACGACATGTGGGGGAAAATAAGAGCAACAGCGTCCATTTCCTAAGAGAATGGAATATACAGAAACGGAATATGAAAGAAAATTGAAGCAACGGCATCTGAAAGAAAATTCAGGCAACGGGCATTCATCTCCTAGGGAAATGAAATAGAGAGAGACGACATACTTGTAAAAATTAAAGCAACAGCATTAATATCCTTGGAAGATGGAATATTGGGAGATGGATTGTGGAGGAAAATTGAAGCAACATATCCGTCTCCTAAAAGAATGGTTTATAAGGAGATGGAGAGAAAATTGAAGCAATGTATCTTCTAGAAAAATGACAAATTGTGAATCATCATGTGGGGAAAATTGAATCAAGAGCAATCATCTCTTAAGAAGAAGAAATGTACGTAAACGGCATGTGGGAGAAATTTGTATCAACTGCAATTGTCTCCTAGAAAGATTGAATATAGTGAGACGATATGTGGATAAAACTAAAGCAAAGTCACCCCTCCCCTAGGAATATGAATTACAGAGAGGTGGTCAGTTGCGAATTTATATGTTCGGAGAACTTAACCGTACTTTTTGAGGGTCCATATTATGTTATAATTTGTCAAAAAAGTATATTCGCTATTTTGCATAAAGTTGACTTTACGTTAATACCATTTAGATTTCAATTAGATAGTCTTCACAGGAGAAAGAGGCTGGAGGTTTCTTTAAGGCATTGAGCTAGGTGGATGTCCTTTTATGGAAGACTTAATCCATGTCTACATCGTTATCCCCCTTTGAATGGCAATATGTTGCTGAACAAAAGGTCATTAGTCCATTAGAATTTAAGAGGCCGTTTCCCATGGCTCTGTCCTAACCTTTTAGCAATATGGGTCAAGAAATCGATAGCATTCAAATCACTGATTTCAACAGCATCATTACAACACGATCAAATAGACTTATTACAGATGCTTTTAGATAAATCTCTAATATTTTATAAAGTTCTATGCAAGGGTTCCACCGACATTTTCTAGGTGCTCGAAAGTGAAAAATGTTTGTTTTTAAATTTTTTTATTTTATTATTTTTGTATGTATATATACAATGGATTAATTTAATTGAATAACATTTTTTACTAATTTTAAATATAATAAAACGTAAATAATATCGAATCCTCTTTTGAGGTAGGAGTCTTAAGAAGTGGTTTAGTCAGTAAATCTGCACTTACACTCAATCTCTAAATAACAACACCAACGATCTAACGACTGAGCTACCTGGACACTAGAAGGAAATTCACGCTATAAATAAATTTAACAGTATTTCAACTGTGAAATATTGAACAGAATATATGTTGATTTCTTAGATTAATTAGTTTTGAATTAATTCTTAATTAGATTTGTAAAAAATTTGATTAATTTGTATAATTCTTTGATTCAGAATATCAGCTCCTTTTGGTACGGCTTTTGATATTAATTAAGTATTTAATGAGCTGCTCTTGACTTATTTATATTCGGGGTTCCCTCTATTTCTGACTACGAATATATAAGTATATGGCTAGACATACAAACATTTGTCCAATTTATGTTTCTTCGATAATTTGAAATATTTTATCTCTTTTTAAGCATATCTTAGCTCATGTAAAAATTGAAAATATGCCCAAATTCATGCTTGATTACAACCAGAAAATTTTTAGTTTCTAATATCGGCCTTGCTAAACCGTAGCCTTTCATAGCAGTATCTTCAAACAAATTGCTATAATAGATTGAGTTTTATACTATATCATTTCTGCATAGGTAAAGAAGTCGTTAGAAAGTCTTTAAGTCGTTTTCTTCAAAATGTGATATTTGAAATTCGTGCGCTGAATAAAAGTCAAAGTCTTATACTTCGCATAAACATTTTAGCAAAAATTATTTGTGTTAAGCATTGAAACCTGATTTAAAATTTAATATTTGAATGGTTTACAAAAATTTAACAGAGTTTTTAAAGACATTATAAAATCGATATTGAGCATTATAAAATAAAAGATTATAAAATAGATATTGGATGCTCTGCGGACTAGACACAGTTTCAGAAACCAAATTGTTGCCATCCATGTAAGAAAATATCCGCATAGCGCTGTCATTTCCAGATACTGGATTAATCTATAAAGAAATATGTACAAATATCAACTCTCTGATTGTTTAAGAGGGAAAATTGAAAACGAAGTTATATTTAAATCAAACTGTTTCCAAACAGTTTTATATAAAAATATAATTGCAATACATTCATTTAAAATTTATAAAACAAATAACTTGTGATTCAAAACATATCATGAAATACTGTTAATCAAAATTAATTTCAAAATTAATGAACTATTTTATAAAAATACAAATAATGCACTTTAACGTAGTAAATTTGTTCTTAAACATCTGAATAAAGGTCGCGTAGGAGCTACTATCTGACTAAAAGAACAATATTTTCAGCATGCTTCACCTAAAACCTGCCAGTCTTTAGAATTTGTGTACAATAGCTCTATAGAGTAAATAGAATCAAAGAGATTGTCAAAAACAATAAAAGAGAGAATTAATGTTATCAAGGCTGTAAACTATCTGCTTTTATCTACATAAACACAGTTATTACCATTCTCCATTCTGAATTTTCTATAGAAACTTGTTTGGAAATTTGGAAATAGAAACAGTAACAATTGCGGCTATAGCATGGAATGAAAAAAAGCCAATTAAGGCTTATTTATGAAAGAAGCTTGCAACTTGAGGCAGATAATTTGCACTTTTAGAAATGTTCTACTTACGTTTATATCTTACATAAAAGATGTTTGTCTGTGAATATGTGTATGTGTATGTGTTTTTTCTGTAGCAGAAAATTGAAGCTTCGGACATCCGCAAAATTCAGTACAGGGATATCTAAACTCCCTGTATTACAGACCTTGGGGAGGTTTTTTATTTTTAATTCGAATTAGTTCAAAAGTTATGAACTTAAAAGTCGAAATTAGACCGAACTTTTCCCATTTTTGACTTCAACTTTTCCAGTAAACGGTTCTGTTTGAATGTGAGCAATTTCTTTTGCAGGTGTTTTGCGAACGATATCTTAGACTTTCGGTCTAGATTTTGAGAGCTATAAATTTTGATTTTTTTTTATTTCGTGGATTTTAAATATACATTTTCATATTTTAGAATATAGAACGCATTCAATATTATAAGTGTATTCTGAAACTTAGACTTAAGTCGGACATAAGCTTTTAAAAATAGCATTTTAAATTTTTATTTTACTTTCGGCTTTAGAATCAATCGTCTTTACATTACACATTGTACCAACTTACCTCCCGGCCACCAAACTGCTGCTGTAAACCTTTGGGTCTGCCGAGTGGTCTGGAACTTCAACATTGTACCAACTCCAATTTTCAGAGGGCAACATCAACTTTTCATAACATATTATGATTCTTCAGGTCGAAGCACCCCGAATTCACATAACATTCATATAGCTCCTAATTTTAAACTCCTTGAGCTCCTAATTTTAAAGCTCCTTGAGTTCTATTTTAAAGCTTTTTGAGATCCTAATTTTAAAGCTCGTTGAGCTCCTAATTTTAAAGCTCCTTGAGCTCCTATTTTAAAGCTCCTTGAGCTCCTAATATTAAAGCTCGTTGAGCTCCTATTTTAAAGCTCCTTGAACTCCTAATTTTAAAACTCCTTGAGCTCTTAATTTTAAATGGGTGCTGCAATTTTTCTTTTATATTTTCCGAAATAATAAGCCTAATAACTAATTCATATTTTATGTCGTCATACTAAATAACCCACACAAAATGTATACCATTTTTTGTCTTCACATTTTTAATATCGATTTTTAATTATGAAATCCATATTTGAAAAAGATGTGAATAGAAACGTGGGTAATTTTTGACGACAATCGATTCAGCACTGTCGGAGAATTACGTGAGCAAATTTCTAATTTATTTTTTATAGCACTTAAAATACAGACCTATATTCAAAACAATCATTTTAAAGCTCTTTGGGGAACATCCATCAATTATCGATAAAAAATATTCAGAAAAAATTGTGAAAAATTTGGACTCATAGAATTTGAATTACGATATTGTATAAGATATTACGTTATTGAATTTGTGTTAAGAAAAAAATCCATAATTTAAAGTGCAATGAAAATTTTGAATGACGATTCTACTTAGATCTAGGTGTGCTATGCCGATTTCTCGTTATCTAATTTTCTATAAAATAATTAATATAAAATAAAAATTCTTTATAAATAATTGATGTTTTATAAATATATATATTTTTATAATTATATCTTTATAAAAAATTAATATTTTATAAACTGTTAATAAAATAATGAAGCTTTTTTATATAAAATAATTTTAATTTTGAATTCCAATCAAAAGTTGAAACCAACAATAATATTTGATGAAAGTGCAAATTAATTTAAATGCTTATATTACTTCAATGTGAGGAATGTCTTAAAGAATATGTAGGCAAAGTATTATAGAATTTCCAGTAGAATCAGTCAGAAGTAGAAATTGAGAATGAATGTTTGGCCTGGAGGGCACTAAATTTGGTCGTTTCACATTTTATATTAACATATTGATGGTTCAATTAATATTCGAGGGCACTAAATTTGGAGGTTTCACATTTTATACTGATGGTTAAATTACATACTCATGGTTAAAGATACACTGCCTGGCCAAAAAAAAGTCGAGCTGTGAGTTAAAACATGCAAATATTGAGGAGGGACGAAGTGGTGATGTATTTCGAAATTTTACATAATTCTGCAGGTAATACAACCTTCAAAGATAGCTGGATCACACAGCAATCATGGCTGAATACGTTATACACGGTCTCGGAAAAGGCATCACAGTATTTAAAAAGGGCCAAATTCTTGATCTGTGTCAATTCCAGACGACGTGTAAGGAGATTGCTGAAATCACTGGCACTGAATTATGAATTGTCCAGCGCATTATTAAATCTTGAAAAAATGGTGGTGAACCATTAACTTTGTATGGTCAATAAACAGTTCTAAATAATCGTGACAGAAGATCATTAAAAAACTTAGTGAAATTGAATCGCAAAAAATCGACCCTAAAACTTACAACCGTGTTCAATAGTGCAAGCAAGACCATTTCCACTCGCATGATCAGACGAGAACTCAAAGGACTGGGGTTAAACAGCTGTGTTCCAAACAGGAAGCCACTGGTTACTGAGAGTAATCGGAAATTCGCCAAGGAGCACAAAGAAAGGACTACAGAGCAATGGGGAGAATCATGTGGTTTTGTGAGTCCAGATCTACTCTCTTCCAACATGATGGACGCATCAGGATTAGAAGGTTGACGCATGACGCATTGGACCCTTCCTATACTTTACTGACTGTATAGGCATCAAGAGACAGTGTTAAGATCTGGGTTTGATTCTATTCGGCTGCTCTAGGTGCAGCAATAAAATGAAGTCAGATGAATATCTCAGCATATTGAATGACCATTTTATTTCATAAATGGCATTTTTATTCTCTGAGGACAATGGCACATTCTAGGATCACAACGCCACGATTCATCGCGCTAAAATTGTGGGTTCGAGGTGATGAGGGTTCGAGGTGGGTTCGAGGTTCTAATGATTGGTTCGAGGAGCACGAGGTCTCATTCGCACACTTGAATTGGCCACCACAAAGACCTGACCTGAACTCCAATGAAAATATGTGGGATATACTTGAGAAGCAGCTAAGTAATTTCATTCTTCCTTCATCAACCAAGGAACTTGGCAAAATGTTACTGCAAATCAGGCCACAATTAAGCTTTGAGATATTACATGAACTCATAGACACAATGCCAAGACGAATGCATGCCGTAAATTGTGCTAAAGGTGGTCCACTTACACGACTTTTTTTTTTGGCCAGGTAGTGTACATACTGATGGTTAAATAAATATTACCATATACCTCACTTAATATTAACATTTACGGTGTCCCTAAAATTCTTCAGCTCTGAACCCCAGAAGTTTCTTGATATGATGTTTTTGTAAAGAATGTTAAATATCATAAAATAATATTTGCATAAGTGTAAGAAATTGCAATAAATGTAATGACGTCTACTGTGCTAATTACTTGAAACTTTATCGGAAACAGATCTATCTGAATCTCGTCTTTCGTTAGATGTATTAGATGTTCTGCGTTGTTAAATCAACTCTAAATATATAGCTTTTCGGATTTTTTTAATTTTTAGTAATTAGCAAAAGTCAGGAGGGGCCAGATCAAGAAAGTTTGGTGTATGTGGGCTCACCAGAATGTTCTCTAAAATTCCATTCTTCATTTTCCAAAATTTCATTCTCTATTTTCTAAAATTTTCATTCTTCATTTTCTAAAATTTATTCTGCATTTTTCAAGATTTCAATCTTCATTTTCCAAAATTTTATTCTCTAATTTACTAAATTTCATTCGCCAATTTCCAAAATTTCATTCTCCATTATTAAGGTAGTAATTATTTTGGGGCGCAAATTTTGGGATTTTTTACAAAATTTTGCAAATATTAAATATATTCACGAATGCCAGATTATTTTTATATTGCCTAATTTTTATTATAATTTTTAAATTGTTTCCCGACGCGTATTTCCGCGATTTTTTAACTCACATTTTTAGGACTTATTCTGAAATATAAAGAAAACTGAAGGAAGAAATTTTATTTGTTTTCAACCACATTTCTATGTTAATTCGGACCACCAGAGGATCAGATGAGAACCCCCTAAAATACGAATTTCGTTCATATAAAGCAAGTGTAAAAGAATTTCGTAGCGAAGGTTTGATAACTTTCTGGAATACAATAAAAGGTCGTATTTCTAACTACATGACATGATTCTCCGTTGTTTGTCTGTATCTATAGACAGTGTTAATACGAACAATCATTTTCAACACTTTACACATAGTTGAAAAGTGTTTATGACTTTGTTCATTCTGTCTGTCTCTGTCTGTCCATTCGCACAATAACTGCCCTAAAATCGACTTTATCAAAATGAAATTTTAGTATATTGTTGAGACGACCTGTACGACATATGGGAATGTAAATGAATAATATCACCCAATTAGTTTCGGTTTGAATCCAGGTTGAAAAAATGAAATGCATTGAACCCTACGGGACCTAACTTTTCAAACATTTTGTAAGCGAATTTAAAATTCACATATTGCTTCGAAAATTTTAGGAAATAATCAAATTATTCCATAAAATATATAAAAAAAATTCAGCAAAATATGTTCCGTAGTTTTTTAAATGAACATTATAATAATAATTGCACCCATATTATATGAAGAAATCACATGACCTACTTAAAATATAATCTGGCATCCATCTTGTGTCAAAATCGTGATTTTTAAAGTTATTTTTAATTTATATTTTTAGAGTTGCATCCATCCTAAAACCGCTTTATTTTTTTTTCTGTGCATCTATATATTGCGCCAACGCAATTACAATATTTTGGAGTTTAAATGATCATCAAACTTTGATTATTTCTACAACGAAACCTAATTTTCACGTATGAAGAATGTAAACACATCAAGCTGTAAGATGAGTTGTATAAGATTTGCTGAATTTCTTTAACGCAAAATCATTTAACTCTGGAGTCTGCAATATAGTTGATATGAATGAAATATTCATTTATTTAACAGTATTGCAGATTTTGATTTTTTAATGATTTTTTTCAAAATTTCCTTAAAAAATTTGGGATCTTCCGAACATTCGATTTTGTTTAAAATCATTAGGCTACAAATTACTAAGATCCTACAATGAAAAAAAAACTTTTGTAAATAATACAACTTAGCTCCCAGCTATTTTATATAATAAATCTATATAAATAAAATTGAAAATATGCCTGCCTGCCTGTCTGTCTGTCTGTCTGTCTGTTTGTCCCATCATCACGGCAGAACGGCTGAACCGAATTTGATGAAATTTTGTGGATAGACTAGAAATAGCCCCACTTAAAATTTAGTCTGTGTTTTGAGTTTTTACGAGCAGTGGTTCTCGAGATATTAGTAAAAAACGAAATTTTCGTTTGTCTCATCATCACGGGAAAACGGCCGAACCGAATTTAATGAAATTTTGTAGATAGCCATGAAATAGCCCCCCATAAATTTAGTCCAAATTTCGAGTTTCTAAGACCAGAGGTTGTTGAGATATTAATGAAAAACCGAACTTTTTCCTAAGAGTTCTACTCTCCAACTCCGTGGTTTATCCAACCGGAAAGGATGAAAATCGTTTGTTTAAAACGTCAAAATGAAATAAAACTTTATTTCCGAGTTTGGTGCAGGATTTTTGCATTTATTAGTCACTATCGGAAAACATGAATTTAAATGGAAAAATCTACCACCATAGGTTATCTTTCAGAAGCTTTTACTCAACGATCAAAAGTATAAAAAAATCAAAATGGCTATTTAATTTCGCATTTTATAAGGAAGATTCTGTCTTATATCATGTTGCTCGGCAACGGAATGAAATTAAATGTGTTGTTCATATTTATTATTATTTTTCTATTTGAATAATAAATAAATGGATGTAAAAATATATTTTATAAATGAACGGCTTGATTCTTTTAATTATAATAAATTGCGGATTGCGTACATCACTTTCATTTATTTTAGCAAAGAGGTGTCAAGCTCATATATTGTGTTTAGCTAATAAACTCATATATTGTGTTTACCCAATAAATTCATTTAGCCGATTGTTGAAACAGAAAAAAAGTAGAACGGGTGTATCTTATACAATTTTAGTGTTTCATTTAGTATATACAAACGGGATCAGTATATTTTGTTCCTCAGATCTGCAAATTCAGAGCTACGAATTTGGCGGAATATCGTTAACTTGGTGACTTTTCTTAAACTTTACCAAATTAGCGGAAATGTCTCCAAATTGATAAAAATGACGCAAATCAATGAAATTAAATTTGTTTTTTTAGAATAGAGTACTGAAATGATGTTTCGGTAGCATTTGTCGGTCAGTCCATCCATCCTACTTAGTCACACATGTAACGAATTTTTTTAATATCCCAAATTGATAAAAATATTTGTAAATCCATAAAAATATCATGGAATTGATAAAATTGCGCTTAATAAATGAAATTAATTGTGTTTTGTTAGGGGATAGTATTGTGATGATGTTTCGTCAATTTGTCGCAAAATGGGACTATTAGTTCTACAGTCCCACTTGGGGATAAATTTAGCTATTTTTTAAGTTATCTCTAAATTGATGAAAATGTCGCCAAACCTTCCATGGAGATAGCATTATTCAGACGATATGATTTCCATCAATTTATTTGAAGAAAATGATATCATGTCGCTTAGCAACGGATCCAATCTGTTATGTGCCATACGATTTTTATTAAATCTTTTCCGATTTGAATAATAAAGATATGTATATAAAATAAATTTCATTGACATTGCATTTTTGACTGGATAATATCAATTACGGTCTTCAGGTTTAAACATTATTATCATTGATATTTTCAAATGTTGACTGTTGATTCAGGGATTATTGATATTTTTAAATTATTATGCCATTGTTTATTTATGACGAAAATTGTTGAAACTCATATATAGTACGTTGTACGAGTAATCTTCTACAAATGCACGGATATATCTTCTAATCTACGAGAATATAAGTAGTGCAGGTATATTGGCATATATTTTGATATATATTGGCATATATTGGAATCAATTACGACCTTCTGGTATAAAGATTAAGGGGATTATTGATATTTTCAATTTATTACGTCATCTCTTTTATTTTGGCAAATATTTTTGAGACTCATATTGTAATACAGGTAATCAATCTTCTACTAACACACTGGCATATTTTCTAATCTGCGACCATATAAGTAGTACGGGGTTGCATATATTGATTCAATTCCTTTTTTTTTGTAAATTTGCTTACAAAAGGGGCCAGGATGTTTTATTCTTCAGATCTGCCCGTGAAGATAATTTTGCATAGTGAGAACAGATATTCTTAAACTTCTCTTTAGGAGCAGTAAATTTAATATTTTAACAGAATTTGCACATGATTGCGAATTATAAGTTTCTTTATATTATATTTCTTTATATTATGTTCGGGTATGCTGCTAGTATTTAAATAAATAGGGCAGTATTAATTTTTTCTTTAAAAAGTTTTCAAATAAAAATTATTTTGTGTGCAAAAGACATTTTTTCCTCTAAGTATGTTTATATTCATAGCTATTTACATCTTTAAATTTTTAAATTAGCAATAAACCTCTTATCTTTTAAGATAAAAATTATCGTTACAATAAAATTATTGGAATTTTACTCATCTTGTATTTAAATATTATTGAAAAAATATAGAAAATACATAAGAAAAATATAGAAAATACATTCGAATACGTGGTAAAACATTTTAAATTAAATGACCATTTTATGCTTTGTCACATAAGTAAGTTGCACAAGTAAACAATGATGAAAAAAATTGTATTTACGAGATGATAACAAAAGTCTATTCTGAACTGAACATTTCGGTAACAAGCCATAATTTAATTGTGGACCTTACATAAGTCTATTTCTGATTGTATAAAATAACAATGACATTTCTTGCGCCTTAACCCTTTTATACGACGGGTATATAATCTATTCCACTCCCAAGTAAGCATAAATCTATATAAATAAAAATGAAAATCTGTCTGTCTGTCTGTCTGTCTGTCTGTCTGTCTGTTTGTCACACCATCACGGGAGAACGGCTGAACCGAATTTGATGAAATTTTGTGGGTAGCCCAGAAATAGCCCCACTTAAAATTATATCCGTGTTTTGAGTTTCTACGACCAGTGGTTCTCGAGATATCAGTAAAAAACAAAATTTTCGTTTGTCTCATCATCACGGAAAAACGGCTGAACCGAATTTAATGAAATTTGGGGAATAGCCTTGAAATATCCCCCCCATAAATTTTGTCCAAGTTTCGAGTTTCTAAGACCTGGGGTTGTCGAGATATTAATGAAAAACGGAACTTTTTCCTAGGAGTTCTACTCCCTAACTCCGTGGTTTATCCAAACGAAAAGCTTGAAAATCGTTTGAAAGTGAATTAAAATTTAATCTCTGAGTTTGATGGGAGATTTTTTGCGTTAATTAGTCACTTTCTGAAAAAATGAATTGTTTGAAACATGATTTAAAGGGGAAATCTAACTCCATGGTTCATGGTTTATTTAAAACAAGCTTTTACGGAACAATGAGAAGTATAGAGAAATCAAAATCGTTATTTAATTTCGCAGTTTATGTTATAAGACATGACATATTTAACATGTTATAAGATTCTATCTTATATCATGCTACTCAGAAACGCAATTAAATTAAATCTGTCTGTTAATTTTAATAATTATTTTTTCGATTTGAATAATAAATAAATGGATATAAAAATATATTTTAGAAAAGAACGATTTGATTTTTCTTATAGCATTTTTGACTGGATAATATCAATTACGGTCTTCAAGTTTAAAAATTATTATTATTTATATTTTCGGGGATTATTGATTCAAGGATTATTGATATTTTCAAGTTATTATGCAATTATTTTATTATGACAAAAATTGTTTAAACTCATATATTGTATGTTGTACGAATCTTCTACAAATACACGTGTATATCTTTTAATCTACGAGAATATAAGTAGTAATGGTATATTGACATATGTTTTGATATATATTGGCATATATTGGAATCAATTACGACCTTCTGGTATAAAGAGTACGGATATTATTGATGTTTTCAATTTATTACGTCATCTCTTTTATTTTGGCAAATATTTTTGAGACGCATATTGTAATACGGGTAATCTTCTACTAACACATTGGCATATTTTCTGATCTGCGACAATATAATTAGCACGGGGTTGCATATATTCATTCAATTCCTATATTTTCTTCTGTAAATTTGCTTACAAAAGGGGGCAGGATATTTTATTCTTCAGATCTGATCGTGAAGATAATTTTGCATAGTGAGAACATATATTCTTAAACTTCTCTTTAGGAGCAATAAATTTAATATTTTAACAGAATTTGCACATGATTGCGAACTATAAGTTTCTTTAAATTATACACTCCGTACGAATAACGGGTGTGCTGTTAGTGGTTAATAAATTTTAGCATTTTAGGAGGATATATCATGTTGCTCGGCATCGCAATTAAATTAAATGTGTTTGTTAATGTTTTTATTATTTTTTTTCGATTTAAATAATAAATAAATGGATAAATGGATATAAAAGTATATCTTATGAATGGACGGTTTGATTTTTCTTTTAATTATATTAATTGCTGACTGCGTACATCAATTTCATTTATTTTGGCAAAGAGTTTTCAAGCTTATATCGTATTTAGCTACTAAACTCATATATTGTGTTTAGCCAATAAATTCATATAGCCGATTGTTGAAACAGAAAAAGAGTAGAGCGGCTATATCTTCTAATATAATTGTAGTGTTTTCATTTAGTATATTGAAACGGGATAAGAATGTTTCATTCAGATCTGCAAATTCAAAGCTACGAATTTGGAGGGATATCGCTAATTTGACAACTTTTCTTAAACTTTGCCAAATTGACGGAAATGTCGCCAAATTGATATAAACGACACACAAACAGCTGCCATAAACCTTCGGGTTGGTCGTGTGGCTTGGGTCTTCTACATATCAATGAAATTTTTTTTTTGTTTTTTAGAAGAGAGTACTGAAATGATGTTTGGTTAGCATTTATCTGTCAGACCAACCATCCTACTTAGTAATACATTTAGCGAATTTTTAAAATGTCACCAAATTGATAAAAATGTTTTCAAATCTATAAAAATATCTTGAAATTGATAAAATTGCGCTACATAAACGATATTAATTATTTTTTGTTAGGGGATAGTATTGTGATGATATTTCGTCAATTTGTCGCAAAGTGGAACTGTCAGTTCTACAGTCCCACTTGGCGATAAATTTGGCGATTTTTTAAAATGTCGCTAATTTGACGAAACTGTCGCCAAATGTTCCATAGAAATATAACTATTTGGACGATATTTTTTCTACCAATTTATTTGAAGCAAATGATGTCATGTCACTTAAAAAATATTAAATCCTTTCCGATTTGAATAATGAAGATATGTATATAAAATAAATTTCATTGCCATTTCATTTTGGACTGGATAATATCAATTATACTCTTCAGGTTTAAACATTATTATTATTGATATTTTCCGGAATTATTGATTCAGGGATTATTGATATTTTTAAGTTATTACGCCATTGTTTTATTTAGGCAAAAATTGCTGACACACGCATATTGTACGTTGTACGAGTAATCTTCTAGGAATGCACGGGTATATCTTCTAACCTACGAGAATATAAGTAGTACAGGTATATTGGCATATATTTTGACATATATTGGCATATATATTGGAATCAAGTACAGTCTTCTGGTATGAAGATTAAGGGGATTAATTATATATTCAATTTATTACGTCGTCTGTTGTATTTTACCAAAAAACATTTGAGACTCATATTGCAATATGTGGGTAATCTTCTACTAATAATCGGACGTACGTGTATAATAAGTAGTACGTGTACATCTTCCCATATAATTTTAGCACTTTAATTTTGACATATATTGGAATAAATGACTGTCTTCAGATTTAAAGATTACGGGTTTATTGGTATTTTCAATTTATACATGTAATCTACTAATACAGGTTATATTTTCTAATATTCGCGTATATAATTAGTACGGGTCCCATACAATTTTAACGCTTTTATTTTGCATATATTGATTCAATTCCATATTTTTTTTTATATTTGCTTACATAAGGGGTCCAAGATGTTTTATTCTTCAGATATGTCCATGAAGATAATTTTATATAGCGAGAACAGAGATTCTTAAACTTCTTTTTAGGAGCAATCTATTAAATATTTTAACAGAATATTTTGATTAAACATGTCATTTAGTATACTATAAGAATTTGGGCATGATTATGAATTTCAAGTTTCTTTATATTATATACTCCGTACGAAGAACGGGTATGCTGCTAGTCTATATAAATAAAACTGAAAATCTGTCTGTCTGTTTGTCCCGTCATCTCGGGGAAAGGCTGAATCGAATTTGATGAAACTTTGTGGGTAGCCCGGAAATAGTCCCACTTAAAATTTAGTCCATGTCTGGAGATTCTACGATCAGTGGTTCTCGAGATATTAGTTAAAAACGAAATTTTCGTTTGTCTCATCATCACGGGAGACCGAATTTGATGAAATTTTGTGGATAGCTTTGAAATAGCCCCCCATAAATTTAGCCCAATTTTCGAGTATCTAAGACCAGGGGTTGTCGAGATATTAATGAAAAACGAAACTTTTTCCTAGGAGTTCTACTCTCTAACTCCGTGGTTTATCCAAACGAAAAGCTTGAAAATCGTTTGAAAGTGAATCAAAACCTTATCTCTGAGTTTGATGGGAGATTTTTTGCGCTAATTAGTCACTTTCTGAAAATATGAATTGTTTGAAACATGATTTAAATGGGAAATCTATCTCCATGGTTTCTGTTTTACAAGCTTTTACTGTACAATGAAAAGTATAAAGAAATAAAAATGGTTATTTAATTTCGCTGTTTATGAGGAAGATTCTATCTCATATCACGTTGCTCAGAAACGCAATTAAATTAAATCTGTCTGTTAATTTTAATTATTATTTTTTCGATTTGAATAATAAATAAATTTGGATATAAAACTATATTTTAGAAAAGCACGATTTGATTTTTCTTATAGCATTTTTGTCTGGATAACATGAATTACGGTTTTCAGGTTTAACGTTATTATTATTAATATTTTCGGGAATTATTGATTCAGGGATTATTGATATTTTCAAGTTATTATGCAATTGTTTTATTATGACAAAAATTGTTTAAACTCATATATTGTACGTTGTCATATACGTTTATCATATATTGTACGTAATCTTCTTCAAATATACAGGTATATCTTCTAATCTACGAGAATATAAGTAGTACAGGTATATTGGCATGTATTTTGATATATATTGGCATATATTGGCATATATTGGAATCAATTACGACCTTCTGGTATAAAGAGAACGGGAGTTATTGATATTTTCAATTTATTACGTCATCTCTTTTATTTTGGCACAGATGTTTGAGACTCATATTGTAATACGGGTAATCTTCTTCTAACACACTGGCGTATTTTCTAATCTGCGACAATATAAGTTGTACGGGGTTGCATGTATTGATTCAATTCCCCTTTTTTTTTTGTGAATTTGCTTACAAAAGGGGCCAGGATGTTTTATTCTTCAGATCTGCCCTTGAAGATAATTTTGCATAGTGAGAGCAGATAGTCTTGAACTTCTTTTTAGGAGCAATAAATTTAATATTTTAAGAGAATTTGCAGATGATTGGGAATTATAAGTTTCTTTATATTATATACTCCGTACAAAGAACGGGTATGCTGCTAGTTCACAATATGCATGGCAAAGTTATAGTATAAGCTTATAATGCTCAAATTAAATATAGCTTATAGTGCGTTTTCAAATTATCAAACGAGACCTCCGGACAGACTTAATGTCATATTGACGTGAAACTTGGCAATCTGACTGACCACTTTCTGTCGTTTATATCACAGGTTAACCTCCTGATACTATTTTTATTCAGGTTAGTATCCTGTGTGGTTGTTTGCTTCCCGATTTGAAATCGACCTCCAATGTGCCATAGTCCACGGAATCCGTACGAATCGTACTAGGGTTACTTTCAGACCCCCAAAATCACTGTATTAAGCTACAGGGCTAAGATTTCGGGCGCCATTGCAAGCAGCTTTGCTGTGGACTCGAACCACGGATCTTCGTACTGGCAAGTCGACGCTCTCCCAATTGAGATACTGGGATAGAATTGCAAGCTCTAATTGTCAAAATGGACTTTGCATTTATATAAAATTTTGTTTTACACAAGTGTTTAAAAGAAACAGTTACTATAATGTAATAAAAGGGGGGAAATGCTCATTTGTGAGAGGGGGTGAAGTTATTTTTCATAAGAAACTTGGATTTTAGAGAGTTAGCTTCGATCCTCATTTGGTTATTAACATTGCTACAGAAACAACAATTATTAAATTTTCATGCTGTACAACTTTTCAAACTTCGTGAACTTATTGTCATTGGTTGTCAAAATATATCCCTAACATATCCCTAATCTGTTCGTATAAGGATGGTGAAAAGTTGTACCGTGAATATACCATCGTACCAGCATTTATAGTTTCCGATCTAATCAGCTGGATATGGACTTTTATCATCACCTCCTCCTGTAATCCATAAAACTTTAACTTACATCGATAATATAAAATTAAACCAAAGTATTTGCAAAACAAACGGCCCTAAGTAAAACTAGTTTCACGACAAATAATTCAACATTATATGGCCTCCCATGTAAACTAATCACTAAATCAAAGTGTTCCTGCTCCAACTACCCAAATTAAATTATTTCTATATCAAAATTAAATTTCTCTTATATCAAACTACTCAAATCCAACTGTTTCCATATCAAACAACTAAAATCCAACTGTTTCTATATTAAACTAATCGAAATCAAATGTTTATTATATCAAACTACTCAAATCCAACTATTTCTATATCAACCGACTCCAATTCAACTATTTTTATATCGAACGACTCAAATCTAATTGTTTCTATATTAAACTTATCAAAATCAAATTTCTCTCAAATCAAACTACTCAAATCAAGCTGTTTCTATATTAAACAACTCAAATCCAAATGTTTCTATATTAAACTAATCAAAAATGAAATTTCTCTCATAGAAAACTATTGCAATCCAACCGTTTCTATATAAAAAACTCAAATCCAATTGTTTCTACATAAAACTACTCAAAATAAATTTTTTTCATTTCAAACTTTTCACATTCACCTGTTTCTACATCAAAACACTTAAATCCAATTGTTTCTATATTAAACTAATCAAAATCAGAAATGTTTCGTATTAAACTGTTCACAATCAAACAGCCTATACGTGAAACATCTGAAATCGAACTACTTCTATATCATATAACTCAAAATTAATCTGCTGCTGTATCACACTACCTACTAAAATCAAACTCATGTCCAACAAACAATTAGAAAATGACTTCGTTCACAAAAAGTACAGCGATAAGTAAGAAACATGAATTTTGAGGTAAAATGTGGTGCATTAAAATATAATCGCAAATTAACTCGTAAACGTATTTGTAAATATAGAGCATGAAGCCAAAATGGAAACACAAAGAATTATGAAATTATTTGCACTTGATATCCCAGAAATTCATAATATATTAGACCAATTTATATTACATGGATATCCCTATAAAAATTAGAAAAACTATAATTTATCATCTTTTGTTCCTGGAAAACATTCCAAGCTGAGCATATTGTTTAGGAGCACATCAAATTAAATATCGCCAACATATTTTATTCTATAGAATACGTTATTTTAGAAGATAACGATGACAGATACAATAGGAGAAGAGAATTTTTTTTTCCTCAAGGTCGTACTGCCAACAGAGAGCCGATACAATGGATACCTAGGTTTATTTGTAAATATCCAGACACTGTTTTGTTTTTATAGATTAAATTGAAAAATAAAATAGTTAAATTTCAAAATTCTGTTAATATGTATTGTTTTAATTTCCATTACATCCCGAAAGTTCTCCACAAAGTTTACATAATTTTAGATTTAAATATTTAAAAATACATACAAGATGTCAAAGAAAGCCATGAACTGAGCCAATACCCCGAGAAGGATTAGGGTTATCTTATATTTTTATACAGTATATAGGAAACCCCAATAGCGCTACATGTTGAAATAAATGACTTACCCCCTCTTCTTTGGGGTATGGGGGACTATCTCGTTCCCTGTAAGAGGTAAGGAGGAAGCCAACTACAAAATTGTAGTTCATTGATCGTTGCAAAATGAGTACAAAGCATGCCCCCCCCCCCGCAAAATGTTGAAGCAACTCTCAAAACTAGTGTATACAATCAATCTCTTCCCTAAGTCAAACATTTAAACAATGAAGCAGAATAAAATTAACTTTACTATACACGAAATGCAAAACGTTCACCTTCAGCAACTGTGCCTGATTCCCTAAGTGTAATAAGATGTCGCCGCGTGTTATCTGATGTATCTACTTTATCATTGGTACATGTAGATTAATGAAATTGTCTCCTTTAAATTTGTTAGAGAGTTGTTTCCCGTCTTTTGTATGGAAAGGGACAGAAAAGCTAAGTATCGATTTTGCAACGCTCTACAACTTTGCAACTGACCTTTCCCCCCTGTCGCTAACAGAAAGAGAGATAACCCTCTGTATACTGCTAAACAAGAAAGATCAATCATGCTTAAAGCATTGATTATGAAACACTTTCCAACTTCAATGCAATTTTATTTAAACAAGTCTAAAATGCAATACATTCCTCGGTAATATTTTGAAACTTATCACAATACTGCATTAATTTATTATATTTGAAAACTTAAACCTTCATCGAAAAAAATGAACTTCATTCAAATGACGGCATTGAAATATAAATTGCCTGGTTTAAACATCTCTAAAATGTTATACATTCCTCGGTAATAGATTTAGAATTATCATAATACTACGATAATTTATTATATTTGAAAACTTCATCGAAAACAACTGAAATTAATTCAAATGACGTCATAGAAAAAATAACACGCCTGGATCTCTCTATAAAAACAGGATTTCATTCCTAACTTTCTCCCATTCATTTCATTCATCAATACTATAATAATTTATTTTATTTAAACGTTTTGTTTAAGACCATGGAGCTACAAAAAATTAAACTCTATGCTTGAAACTTCACCGAAAAAAATCGTCCTTCTCTTTCTGAAATCAATTAATATTTCATTCATATCAGCCATGCAGACTCCATGGACTAAATTATTTTGTGCTAAAAAAATACAGGAATTCTAATACAACTCATTCTATATATTTTGCTGTTTACATTTTACATAGGTGAAAAATAGGCTTAGTTGTAGAAATAATCAAATTTAGATGAGCATTTAAACTCAAATATATTGTCATTGCGTTGTTTCAGTATGTAGATGCACAGAATTTAAGCAAAAATAAAGTAGTTTTAAGACGGATACAACACTCAATATGAATTAAAAAGAACTTAAAAAAATCACGATTTCGAAACAAGATGGATGCCATATATCATTTTGAAGTGGGTCATGTGATCGTTTCATATCATGGTCACGTGATCGTTTCATATAAGAGGTGTAATTATTATTTTAATTTTTATTTAAAAAACTACTGAATATATTTCGCTGAATTTTTTTTCATATATTTTATGGAACAATTTGAATATTACCTAAAATTTTCGAAGCAATTTGTGAATTTTAAATCCGCTTAAAAAATGTTTGAAAAATTAGGTCCCATAGGGCTCAATGTATTTCATTTTTTCGACCCGGGTTCAATCCAAAACTAATTGGGTGATATTACTCATTTATATTCCTATAGGTTCTATAGACCGTCTGAACAACATACTAAAATTTCATTTTGATTAAGTCATTTTTACGGCAGTTATCGTGCTAACGGACAGACAGACAGACAGACAGAATGAACAAAGTCATAAACACTTTTCAACTTTGTTGTAAAGTGTTAAAAAGGGGATAGCCCCCAAAAGTTGTCGCATCGTATGGTACCATGCCTGGTCCATGACTTTCCTTGACACCCTGTATATTAAGAGTCTATAGACAAATATGGTATAATGTATTAAACTGCTTTATGAGCTATGTCTTTGTATTGTGTATGAGACTTGTGTGTTGGAAAACGTTCATCATATGGAGGCGAAAAGTCCTTCACATACCATTATGGCGTACAAAAAGATGATTATACTTCTCCAGATTCTTATACACGAAGACAATCGTATTGGCATGGCATCCAGTTGGTTTCGATAGGAAATTTCTATATGAATTTCTCTACTTTGCAGCATAAATGTTAGGATCTTCAATGACTGAAAAAGAATTAAAGAAATCCCCTAGTATACGTAATGATGTACCATAGACAAGCTCATCAGGTGTATAATGTATACATTCCTTGACGGAAGACCAAATCCAATCTAGAATAGTTGACAACAATGACAACACTTCAGTCCGAGAAATGATCTTGCGCGCATTAAGGGTCTCTTTAAAAGGGTGGGGAAATATCTCTATCATGTCATTTAATTTCGAATTGTAAGGTGAAGTACGCAGATATTTTACACTTAACAGCTTTTTAACACATTGCAACAAAGTTGAAAAGTGTTTATGACTTTGTTCATTCTGTCTGTCTGTCTGTCCGTTAGCACGATAACTGCCGTAAATATGACTTTATCAAAATGAAATTTTAGTATGTTGTTCAGACGGTCTGTGGGACCTATGGGAATATATATGAATATCACCACCCCATTAGTTTTGGATTGAACCCGGGTTGAAAAAATGAAATACATTGAACCTTATGGGACCTAATTTTTCAAACATTTTTTAAGCGGATTTATAATTCACAAATTGCTTCAAAAATTTTAGTTAATATTCAAATTATCCCATAAAATATATAAAAATAGTTTCAGCAAAATATATTCGGTAGTTTTTTAAATAAAATTAAAATAATAATTACACCTCTTATATGAAGCGATCACGTGACCATGATATGAAAGATCCCGTGATCCACTTCAAAATGAAATATGGCATCCAACTTGTCTCAAAACCGTGATTTTCAAAGTTCTTTTTAATTCATAATGAGTGTTAGTTATATCCGTCCTAAAACCGCTTTATTTTTACTTAAATTCTGTGCATCTACATACTGAAACAACGCAATTACAATATATTTGAGTTTAAATGATCATCCAAATTTGATTATTTCTACAACGAAGCCTATTTTTCACTTATGTAAAATGTAAACAGCAAAATATGTAGAATGAGTTGTATAAGAACTGCTGCATTTCTTCGAAGCGAATTTATTTAGCTCATGGAGTCTGTATAGCTGATATGAATGAAATATTCATTGATATTACAGAGAGAAGGGCGATTTTTTTCGATGAAGTTTTTAAGCATAGAGTTTAATGACTTGTAACTCCATGGTCTTAAGTTTTTAAATAAAATAAATTATTATAGTATTGTGATGAATGAAATGAATGGGAAAATGTTTATGAAAGAAATACTGCTTTTATACAGAGAGCCAGGCGTGTTATATTTCGATGACGTCATTTGAATAAATTTCAGTTGTTTTTGATGAAGTTTTCAAATATAATAAATTATTGTAGTATTATGATAATGTTAAAAACATTACCGAGGAGCCAGGCGATTTATATTTAATTGACGTCATTTGAATGAAGTTCATTTTTTTTTCGATGAACTTTTAAGTTTTCAAATAAAATAAATTAATGTAATATTGTGATAATTTTTAAAATATTACCGAGGAATGTATCGCATTTTAGAGATGTTTAAATGAAATTGCATTGAAGTTGGAAAATGTTTCATAGTCAATGCTTTTTGCATGATTGATCTTTTTTGTTTTTATTTGATTGAGCTATTTCAGATTTAAACTGGCTGTAGTAATTATTCCTTAATTCCATTAGAGTATAAGCAACAGTTTGTGAAGTTATATTACTGATAACTCTTCGTATTGGCTTTATTCATTACTGACATACGCTTCAGGCCAACGCGTAGACGTATCAATAACGGTTAATAAATATGTTATGTAAATATGGAAATTCTGGTAGCAAGTCAACCAGATTACAATGTGTTTCCTGAAATCTACTTGTTGTTAAATCAGATTTTCCTAACTCCGTTTTCTTGTGCCTATTTGTTTTTGTATGCTGACAATCAAGACATACGTGTACTCTGGAATGGAAATCTTTATTTATGACTGCCACATGAGTTGACTATGGATGAAATTTGTGGAAGTTCGTATTACTTGATTGTAAAATTAGATCTCATTCAGAAAAATACATTTTTGGAAATATTGAAGAACACTGCGTTGGGCGCTAATGTTAAATTTGGCATTGTAATTTGTTTTTAGTTTAAATTTAAATCTTTCCTGTTCAATAAAAACATTAAGTTCACGATCACATAGATATTCGCGATTATTTGAACACTATATTGCTGTGGCATTCCATGCGATATAATATTTTCTTCGTATAATTTCATTATAATTTTGATGGTTTATGCAAAAAGGATCCAGTTCTCGGAAATTTCGAAATACAGTTCACGATTTTGTTAAGTATAGCTTCCCAGGTTGATTCTGGAAAATAAAACCGCATGTCTTTAAGATAATTACAACTCATATTATAAATTTTACATTAGCAATCAAGGTAGAGCATTAAAACCGAGAAATCAGAGTGAACGTTTTTGAGCTAATAGCATGTTTGACTGGTTTAAGCCTTATTGGTTTCAACCTTATTTCAAACTATGTTTTTGTTGTTGTTGTTTTTGTTAACTTGTTAAAATTATCTTTTTCTTAAACAATGATTTTTTTTCCAAGGAAAAGCATCCGTTTTCACTCCAGGTTGGTAATAGAAAATAATTTATCTGAATTGCCAAAAGGCAGAGAATAACGAAACCGTTAACTGTATTTGAAATGTATGCGGCTACCTAAATTTACTGAAAATTAAAAAGTTACAGTTGTTGGTGTAATGGTTATATGCCACAATATTTCAGAAGCAAAATTACCGACAACTGGACCTTTTCTTGTAAACCACCACATATACATTAAATAATGCTGAAACAAATTTAATATCTTGTTGATTAGAATATGACAAAAGAGACCAATTTTTACAAAACAAAAATTACTATTCCATGTGAAAAACCATACAGCTTTATTTAATCTTTCAGATACACAGTAAAATTCCAACTTATTGGTATGAAGATTGTATAAAGAACAGAAGAATTTATATATTTTTGCTCCTCATTATACATTTAAAAATGAGTTGTGATTAGTGACAATGGTTGTACGTTATAGATATTGTTACAATGCAATGTCCAAATGTAATGTTCAAAGACTTTTATTAGTTCACCTAATAATAAAGACTAATATCATTTTCAAAATAAATACACAAATTATCATCACATTAAAACCTTTTATGTCATAGTATATCGATTTTCTCTTTGGTAGTGTAGATTTAATGAAAACTCATGCTTGATATTTTTCAAATAAAAATATTTCCTTTTCTATAGAGTCACTGTAATAAATGCCGTAATAGTATTTCTGATATGATTTTACTAAGAAATTATCTTCATCATTATTTTTCTGAATACAGTAACGTCGTAACTAGTTTATTGCCGTTGGATTTGTAAAAGAATATTAAAACTTTTTATTATTATTTAATATTCACTTCAAAAAATATAAACAAGTTTAAACATTCAGATAATTTGGTAATTGATTAAAATTATGCAAATTCATAATTGTTCATTTGCAGCATTTCCTCCATGCATCAACTGCGAAACTTGCGAGCAATGCATATATCTATTGAGAGCTACGTCAATAAAAGTAAATTATTACTTAATTAAACAGAACACAAATATAGAAGAGTGAAATTGAATGGAATTTCTGAGGTAAATGTGAAAGACCAGCTGCATTTGTTCTCATTTGACAAGTAGTACTGTTAAAAATGAATAATGGATATCCCATTAAAATTCACTGTAAATAGTTAGAAGAACCTAACCCTAAACTTGAATTTCATAAAACTAACACTTAATTACGACAATAAAACAGAAACATGGCAAAGGGATAAATTAATGAATTTCTAATAAGTGTTACATTCTCCATTAATCCTTTGACACTTATTTTCCAATTTTTGTAACAGTTGGCACAAAATCCAGCCAAGTATTTGGAGGTATTCCATCCGATAAAACAACCCGAGGAGTAATCGGCTCAGACCATATAATCTCATCTTCTTTAATACCATAAGGTAATTTATATGATATTTTTTGTTTAATTTTTTGAGGGGCTTGTGAATACCAACCAATTCCATCCCCCAATCGAAATTTGAGATCTTGAATTTTGTCTTTCATTTTATCGAGCATGTCATAATAATTCTCAAACAAAATTTCATATCCAATTTTCTTCACATTCTGATGTTTTGCTTTATCTTTAAAGGATGTGTCATCTGAAGGTTCACTCCTCTTTCCCAGGCCAATAAATATCCAACCTGGATTGTATTTAGGACGATTATCTCGATCTCTCTTTTTCTGGTGAATTGCCTCGGTTTCAATATTTCTATTCCAGATATTTTCAGTAGAAATTTCTCCCTCAATAACCTTTTCATCCTCATCAGAAGAATCCACATCTATTCCTCCAGAACTTGCATTTCGTTTTCTCCTCCTCAAGCATCTATCTCGACAATTTTTTGATTCATTAGAATGCCTTGCTAATTCTAGAATATCCACACTTATCTTCTTACCATTCCCTAATGCGATTTCAGGATTTCCAAGATTTATATATTTTCTTGCGTTATCATATTTATTGTCTCCATCCTTCACAGATCCGTAATACAGCCTCGGATCATAAACTAATCCACGTTTGCCAAGTCCCATATACATAAGAGCTGGGTCATACTTTCCATCACGCTTGTCTAGACCCATGAACATAACATGGGGATCATATGGTATTTTACTTGAATCTTTGTCATTCATATGTTTCTCACTTTCTTCTAATAAATAGATACTATGCTTTTTGTTGTCATGTTTATTTCTGAGAGAGGGAATTTCATCTTCTTCTCCTGTTAAACTAATCTCATCGTCATCATTAGATTCATCTTCCTCTTCCTCTTCATCTTCATCTTCATCAAGAATTCCAGGAAAATAGGGTAAAAATCCCATATCACCTTGATTACTATACCGACCGCGTTTTCCTAATCCCATATATTTCAACGCTGGGTCGAACTTGTTTGGCCTTTTACCAAGTTGTGGGTTATCTTTTACAGATCCCATTCTTTTACCAAGTCCCATAAAACGTAAAGCAGGATCAAATTTATAAGGTCTTTTTCCTAAACCAGAAACCTTGCCGAAACTGTCATCAACATATTTCTTCCCATTTTCATAATTGGAGTTACCACCGTAACCGAAGCTACGTTTTTTCAGTCTTGAACCTTGACCGTCTTCATTGACATTCTCTTTATTTTCTACAGATTTACTTCCCGCCTCAGAATGAAATGTCGCGGGATTATCTTCTGTTCCTTTTTTACCCAAACCCATATATTTCATAGCTGGATCATATTGTAATTTTCGTTTTCCGAGTCCCATATATCTAAGAGCTGGATCATATTTATCTCCCCTTTTATACAAGTCACTAAATGGAAGTGGTTCATCATCAGAATACGTAGAAACACCAACGGAGGAATCACTGGTGAAAATATCTTTGTCAGGTAGATTGTCATCAAACTGTGATTTTAGATGAGAGTCAACATCACGCTTTCCCAATCCCATATACTTTAATGCTGGATCATATTGAAATTTTCGTTTACCCAATCCCATGTATTTCAAAGCAGGATCATATTGAGGAGCACGTTTCCCTAGACCCATGTATTTCAAAGCAGGATCATATTGTGGGGCACGTTTTCCTAAGCCCATGTATTTCAAAGCAGGATCATACTGAGAAGCACGTTTTCCTAGACCCATATATTTCAAAGCAGGATCATATTGGGAGGCACGTTTTCCTAAACCCATGTATTTTAAAGCAGGGTCATACTGAGGAACTCGTTTTCCTAGGCCCATGTATCTCAAAGCAGGATCATATTGGGGCACACGTTTTCCTAAGCCCATGTATTTTAAAGCAGGGTCATACTGAGGAGCTCGTTTTCCAAGACCCATGTATTTTAGAGCAGGGTCGTACTGAGGAATACGTTTTCCTAAGCCCATGTATTTCAAAGCAGGATCGTACTGAAAACGTTTTCCTAAACCCATGAATTTTAATGCAGGATCATACTGGGAAATACGTTTTCCCAGACCCATCAAAGCAAGAGCAGGATCATACTTAAATTTTCGACTGTATTGCTTTTTGTCATTTTTTCTCTTTTCTACATTGGAGTCAAGAAAATCATCTTCGTATTCTTCAAAGGACATGTCTTCTGCAGATGGATATGACGCTGACATTCTTTTGGAAAGATTCTCGGCATTGGATTCCAGGACTAAAGTTTCTGGCGGCGTTGTACCAGGCGAAGACGCGTTCTCCTCTTTACTCCCAAATTCGTGATGGTCTGCAATGGCAGGGTGATTTCTTCCATCTGCAACAGAAAAAATATCCAATTACATTTCGGCAATAACACAATATGTGCAATGGCATAAATGAGAATACCACGCAGGAGGAAACTTTATATACATGATCACTAAATAAATAAGTGTTTCTGTATCTCTCACAGTTTCCGAGATAGTAATACTAATTTTCACACTTTTAAACTAGGGGTAACTTAAATCACTTTTATAGATCTAGCTGCCATCGTTGCTGTCTCTGAAAAGCTCGTAAATAGGGGGAAATTATTTTACGACCACCCTGTATATTACTTAACCCACATACATAGTATAATGTATAGGGAAAGTATTGTGACGTGGTCAAAAATTCGAATTCGAGTTTTTGAGAGAAAGGTACGTTTCAAGTATCCCTAAACCCCAATCAAACGTTTTTGAGGTGATGTCTGTGTGTGGTCGTGTCCGTGAATCTGTGGATGAGATATCTCATGCACGAATAGAGCGTTTCGAATGTAAATTTGTATGATTATGTACAATCCGTGAATTCTGGAGCTCTATTGATTTTAAAAACGATCGATTGTTTGGAAAACCCCAAATGTTTGAATGAATGTTTGAAAATATTATAAAAGAATCAGGCAATTCAGCAATAGTATGCAAGCAATAATATTACATAAAATTTTTTATCCTAAAACGAATGGCACAAACTATAGAACACTAATTACTAATAAATGACTAATCTCACAGACCCAATAGTCATTTTATTTTAAAATTATCCTGCAGACGTAAAAACAATAGCCAAAGCGCTTTCGAACATCTTACATGTTCATCCTTAGTGGCAATACAATTAGAAACGATGCCACCTTGCTTAAATACAATTCAATACTGTCAAGTAAAATTTGCATATCATGAAATTATCAGTTACACAAAAAGGTGGATTATGAGTCAGATTATAATTTATACAAAGTTCAAAAGCAAATACTTCAAAAAGGTTTAAAAATATAGGATTTTTTTTAAACACAATAATTACAAATCAATGTAGCTATGCAAAGGCTTAACACGCAGGGAATCGAGAACGAGTCGCCAAGCATAGCTTAGGACCTGAACAGGGTCAAAATTACAAATAGAAGAACGATATAAATAAATAAAAATGGATTCATATAGCAAGATCCAACGGGGGCTATTACAGCTAACTAAAAGAAAAGTTTTTTCAAAAAGAGGGCGAAAATTATCTTTATTCACAAATTGGGTGAAGGAAGTCGTTAATTTACCATTTTTTATGTCTCTTGCATGTTAAGACAAACGGATGCCAACCGTACGTTTAGTACTATAGATATAAAATTTATAGATATTATCCGGAAAGAGGAAGGGTACAACATACAGCAACAAGGAGGGGTACAACATGTTGTACCCCTCCTTTCTAAATATATGACACTTTATAAATAAAATCGAAAGAATAAGCAGCCTCATGACCAAGGTTAAAGATAAAGTTAATTTCAGTAACTAAATTTGAAATAGATGAACAAACGTTAAAGGCACATTTGTTCATCTTTTATTTTCATGAAAGCTTTTATATTTTGGCATATTTTAATAACAGTTATTGATTTAATATTCCTGATTCAAAATATAGCAAGTCTAGTTGTTTATAGAACAGCTAGCTATTTCGGGCAAAACGTCTAATCAGTGGTAACTGTGTTTAAAAAACATTCTATTATGTGTTATGTATATATTATTGCATAGTGAACTTGCAACATACAAGCTTTGAATTATATATAAACTCAAAGTACTACTGCTGCTGTTCGTATAGGTTCTTACATTTTAAAATGAGTAACACGCTTTACTGTGCTTTTAAACTTAAATTTTGTGCGCTTTCAGATGCAAATTGTTCTTTAATTTTCCGTATTTTCCAAAACTTTACTGCATAACTTCGTACACCGCGAAAGCAGTCAATTTTAAATTCATGAGTTCTCCTTTACAAGTGCCAGCTGTTATATTTAAGGTGAAACCATTTCACAAATCTAGGTCGAGCTCCTTCCTTAGATATAAGTCATTCTTTGACAAACTGTATTTCAAAACTGTATAAAGTCTGGTCAGGGGGCATTTCAATATGCATAACATATCTGTACTTTCTACCACATGATTTTTCATTTTGTCTGGTGAATATACAAAAGCGTGCACATTCCTTTATGGTACTTTTATGGTACATGTATAAAGTAACTTGAACGAATTACTCGACGTTGCTCGGGTCCTAAATAAGCGCCCGTTACATAATACAGATTCTGATAACTCCACCCAATTTCCAAATTGCTTGTTTTAAATCAAAATCAACGCGGGAATAATACGCCCCAAATAAGCTCCTTTGATATGTTTTAAATTTGATATCATAAATAAAAAAGAAAAAACCACACCATTAACCAGAGGTGCAAGCACAGAACTCCAACAAGGTATTTTTTGTTAATAAGCGTCTGTTTGCCGGGGAAGATTGCATGCTAATTGGATCAACGAGGGCTAACATATATCAAACTGCAAATGAAAATACGGTAAAATTAAAAAATAAAATAAAGGTTATCTCAGCGTGTTTTCATTCGAATTTTTTTTTCATTTTAGTACAATATTCACAATGGTAATATAATACTAATTTAAACAACATCTTTTAAATTCACAAAGCAAGAATTTAGCATTTTAAATCCCAGTTACTGTCGAGACAGCCATCTAGAATGTTTGTGGATTGCGCAAGTTAGATTCGTCTGTATCTGCAATGAATAAATTGATTTGTTGAAATGACTAAAAAATTGCCGATTTTCTGATTTAAAAGTTCATATCTTTTGAACCAATTTGATTAAAAAAAAATAAACTCTATGAAGTCTGTCACCTGACAGTTTTGTTACTCCTGTGCCAAATTTCGCGGTTGTCCAAATGATTTTACATTATGGACGACACCTATTTATATTCGTCTATTATACAAGATACTTAAGGACTAACTTGAACCGCAAAACTAGCAGTCTGCGGACTGAGCTGCTTGAACTCGGGATGAATCAATCCGACCTTCCCCCCTTTATGAAATCGAAACTTTTTAATGTTAAAGAATCAAAATTTTTCATCCTCCTTGTCCGCTTTATTCGTTCATCGCCACTTCAGTTTTATGCACACTATCTGAATTTCATAAAACTTGTTTTAGAGCATCATTCAAACGTTAGTATGAAGTCATACCCTTGGAGGAACTCAAACCCCGAAATCTGAATTTCAAGACCAAAGCTCAAATACTGTCACAATAAAACAAACTGCTGCTTGTAAGATAAAAGCTTGCAAAACTTCTTTGAATAAAGCTATCATCTTACTGGCAAATGCCTGCTTTATTCAAGGAAGTTTTTCCGGTTTCTTTCTCAAATACTATGCTATTGGGCTCGTAAGGAGCTAAACACATTCATATTTCACATCATTGTTGGATGAATAGTCATCGATTTTCCTTTTACTTCAAATATTCAAAAGTGCGCTTCAGTTTTCGATTTGGATTTCTTTGAAGCTTTTAATATCAATAAAAATTTCAGTAATCTGGTTAATAATTTGTTAATGACACTCCATTTCTGCAAGGTATGGCATAACTATGTCAAATTTTTGCTCCTCTGTATAATTTTTTCTCACCTGAAGTTCATATACTGTGCATTTTACCTAATTTTACCTATTTTTTATTATTTGCTTCTCAAGTTCATATAGCCTTGATTTTCTATTTTTTTTTTCGTTTTAGACCCTTTCGCCACACTAAGTGGTATTACTGTATTGAGTACTGTCGTTTAGCTATTTTCCGTTTGACCGGCTTAATCTGAGCACCTTTGGGAGTTCTGGTCCAAGCACTGAAAGAGAAAATCCAATGATTTCTGAAACGTACGTATGCTTATAGTTATTTGCGCTGCATTTTGTGTTGTGATCCAGTTTGTTACTTTACTTACATAGTTTAGGGAAAGTATTTTGACGGGACCGAAAATGGAAGGGGTCAACAGAAGAGCCAGTTTAAGCATCCCTGAACTCGATTCGAATGTTCATGAGATTATGTCTGTTTATGTGTTGCAAAGTACCTTACTGCCCCAACCGGTAATCGGACAACATATCTTTGTACTAGCCAGCCAACGATCTACCATTAAGCTACTGGGACTGTAACTCTTATCGTCGAAAAAAGACTCTGCATTCTTCACCCTCTAATGTCAGATTGCCATGCAAGACAATCTGACTGCCATGCAATTGACAATCTGACTGCCATTCAATTGGCAATCTGGCTGCCATGCAATTAACAATCTGATTGACCACCTCCTGGTATTTTTTCTTTAGGTTAGGCCCCTGCTGCTATTTTTATCCTTCATGCTAGCTTCCTGCATGGTCCTTGACCTTCGGATTTGATATCGGTGCTCAATATACCAGATACAACTGAATCCGTGATAGTCGTACCAAGGTCACTTTCAGACCACCGACATCATTGTACTACCCTGCAGGGTTGATTTGTTCAGGAGGCATTGTTGTTGTTGTTGTTGTTGTTGAGACCCAGACCGTCCCACCTACCAGAAAGGTGTAAGGTAACCGTTAGGACGGCCGGGAAGTGCCACCCAATTTAGACCGGAACCCAGTGGGGAAGGCATCCACAGGGACCGCCAGGAGGCATTGTAAAAAACTTGCTGCCCCAACCGTGAATCGAACCACGGATCTTCGTACTGGAGAGCCGACGCTCTATCGTTGAGCTACTGAGACGGAATTGCGAACCTTTAATGCAGCATTTTGAAAAGAAATTGGTACAATTATTGTTATCAGCGATTGCTGAAACCGTATTGATTTGAAACGCAAACAAATATTCGTAAGACGCCCCCCCCCCCACGTTTTTCAAATACATTTATCTAAAATATTGCATAAAATTCTATCTGAAAATTTTGGCGATAAAACAGGCGACCCTGGGGACAAATTAAGCGAAATATCGCAACTTGGCGACTGTTTTCAGATTAACGAAAATTTCGGAAAATTAGTAAAACTTATATATAAAAATTGTGAAAATGGTGCCAAATGGATGACTTAATTATTAACACATTTTAATATATGGACGACATTGCATAGCTGATGCTAGCAATATTTCCAATTATCAAGTTAAATTTGAGTGAAATATAAGCTAATTTGGTATTTCGAAGTAGTTTTACTTAGAGCAGAATTAAAATTTTACCCTTAGTCTGTCATGCTGAAAAGCGTCAAAAGTTACTGTACAATTCAATGTTAAAAACATTTTGCCTTGGATCTTGTACATTATTATTTCACTGTGAAAGAAATAAATTCATTGCATTGTGTAGGGAAAATCATGTACTGCTGATATTAGATATTTATTGATTGTGCGCGAAGGCACGTTCTGTATATATTTCACATATTTTATTATATCAAAGGTTTATTAATTGCATGTAGAAATTAATTCATTCAATTTAATAAAAATACAAGAAGCAGTTAATAAACATAAATAAAGAAAACTGACCCGGAGCTCTACATCTCATAATTCTATAAAGGCAAATCTAATGATTTTGAATTTGTTTCTTAAATTTTACTTTAGCCAAAGATCCGAAAGGCTCAGTGGGTTTTAATCTACCCGGAAAAAAAAGGAATAAAAAATGTTGAATTTATTTTTATTTTCCTCTTTGCATATATTTTAAAACTCCTATATCCTGAAAAAAGTCTATGTGACTAAAAAAATGCGCCTAAAAACGCACTTTTGAGATAATTGGATACGGTTTCACACCTGTAACTCGTTTTTTATGCCTTTTTACGTATCCCTCTTAATCCAGCTTTTTCCGTCAGAAGTTTTAAATGTTTAGTTTGAATAAATCGTTGATGCAAAAAAAATGTAATAGCATTTCAAAATTACTTAGTGAAAATAATTTTTAGACCGGTAGTCAAATACAGGAAAAGAAATGTTTTACAAAGTTGCGAAATGTTGCATAACTGAATCTTCGAACATGGAATTTAAGGAGTGACAAGTGGTGTCTGCAATTCATTTATAACGGAAATATCACTTATTTTCATTCCCATTTGCATGCTTCCTTCGTACAGTCATGCAAATTTTAAGAAAAAACATATAAGTCACGTCTCCTAATCCGGAAATGGACATTCTTAGTGACCCCCCCCCCCTCACTCCATCTGCCATACGATGCAGAATCAATATCACTCATCATCTAAGTTCTATCTATAGCCACTCCTAAAAATATATATTTCAAGGAAGTATTTTTGAACTGCAAAAATATATATTTCAAGGAAGTATTAGTGAACTCTCCCTACCATCCTCGGAATTCTATGCTGAATACACATCAGTCATCATCTGAGCTATTTCTATAGCAGATCCTGAAAAATAAATGTTTCACGTAAAATATAAATTTCAGAATCGAAAGTGACATCTCCCAAACTGGAAATGGAAAACCATGGTGAGTACCTTTACACTCGCCGGAATTTGATGCTGAATCTATATCAGTCATCAAGCTATATCTATAGTCAATCCTGAGAAATAGATGTTTGAAGGAAATTTTTTGAACCGTTCTTGGAACCGAACCTGAATGAAAACTCTTAGTAAATAACTTGATCCCCTCCAGAACTTGATTCTCAATTATCATCTAAGCTCTATCTATTGCCAGTCTGGAAAAATAGATGTTTTAAGAAAGATGAAAATTTTTTAACCGGAAATAGAAAATGAGCCAAGAGTTGAAATTTTTAGTGACCGTTCCCCTATTTTCCTCTTGAATTTGATGCTGAATCCAAATCAATCATCATCTGAAAACTAACTATCTATAAGACATCCAGAATAATTGATATTTCAAGGAAAAAATTTCCTCCAAAACAACAAAATTGGAAAATTTTTTGACAACAATTTTTGACGGGCCTACGAGCCAAACTGATTAACCGATTTTGTTGATATGTTTTTGACTTTTTCCTTATGATCCAAAAGTGTGCTCTTTAAAAAGAAATTTGAATTTCGGATTTCTCTGTAGGAATTGAGTAAAGAATTAAAAATTAATGAACTAACAAAATTAGGAAAAATTAGGAATTAACAGAAGTAACACGGTATATATATATATATATATATATATATATATATATATATATATATATATATATATATATATATGACTACAGGCACACTTTTCATACAATTAGATACGAATTCACACCTATAACTCGTTATTTATGCATTTTTGCGTATCGCTGTTCTTAATCCTGGTTTCTAGTTCAGAAGTTTTAATTGCCTAATTTAAATAAGTCGTTGCTGCAAAAAAATATAATAACATTTTAAAATTACTCAGTGAAAATAATTTTTAATTGTGTACTCCAGTGAAAATAATTTTACTAAGTGAAAATAATAGACCAGGACTTAAATACATGATAAGAAATGCATTTCTTAGTTATGAAATGTTACATAACTGAATCTTTAAATACGTTTTTAGCGAACATATATATCGCCAATATCTTTCAAGTGCTTGTTTGAGAATTAACATAACCAATATTTTATTGGATGTATGTATGGTATATACAGGGTGTCCTAAAAAGATTGAAACGCGCTTCAATTCTTTACCTGTTGGAGATAGGTGGGCAATGTAAATTGCAAAAATATTGAAAGTAAGGTAGGAAATAAGACTGCGTTAATGAAATAGTCCTCCGATTGATTTTCAAAAAGTTACACTTTTTAAATTTTTATACGACCCTCTTATTCAAATATGGTCAATCAAAAAGTTGTTATTTTTAATGCAACAAGATCATTAAAAAAACCTGCATATCTGTATCTTTAAAATTGAGCGAGTTGTATTTAATTGAAAACTGAACACTGTGAATGGGGACCATATATCAAATCAGAAATGTAAATTTGTGACATATCACAAAAAAGATAAAACTGGATGATAGTACATAGGATATCCAACCGCGTAGTGAGTACCACTGCTTTATTTGATCTCTGTCTGTGTAATGCTCTATTTTGATGCATTTGTGATAAACAATTTTGACACCAATTAACATATTTTTGATATAAACAATTCCCATCGTCAATTTGTTTATGATCCCTATTTTCACTGATGAAACAGACTTTCACATGGTATGGAAAAGTTGCATAAGTCAGATTTTTCCTTTATCATAATTCGGTTGATTTTAAAGATACAGATATGAAAGTTTTTTTAATGATCTTGTTGCACCACTTATCTCCAACAGGTCAGGAATTAAAATGTGTTTCAATCTTTTGGGGACACCCTGTATACATATATATATATATGCACTTTAATAAATTAATATAAGTGTTTTTAGAGAGTAGTTTTTAATCTTCGTCTGAATACAAACAATTCAAACATTCTAAATTGTATATTAATTGATTGTAAAGAAAACATTTTAATCAATTTTATCATTAATTAGAAAATGTTACCGGTGTTGTCCTGTATTTAAGATGTAAATCTTTGATTAAATTTACACTGGAACGTATGGTGAATTTTTGAAAACCCAATAACGCTTTTACGATACGTCCGCTCACAACAAAAAATAAACAATTTGATGCGCGGTCGTAACAACGCCCTAAATAATCGTGCGGGGAGCGTGCAACCTAAGTACACGGTCTTTGTTAGCTCAAGCTAAAAAGTACAAATTTTAAAACTAAACTCCAACTCGAAACTGAGAAATAATGAAATTAGTGGAATGCTTAAAATTAGGATGGGAAGGCGATTCAAAGACCATACCATAACGTTGTTTTCAAAACACCTCACATCGAGAATACTCACAACAAATTATTCGCAGAAAAATAAAGAGCGCCGTAATTAAAATTGAAAACTTAAATCACAAGTCAATGCTATCAGTAAACAATTAATTGCGAATTATGAGTAATTTTAAGCATAATTTTATTACTATCAGTACAATTAATTCTGGTAATCAGTGCAATTAATCCGACATTATCGGTAATCTTAAGAACTTGTAAGAGCTATATAACATTTCATTATGATTTCACTTAATGTGAGTTCTAATTTATGTTTTTCTTTAAGTGTTAACTACTTCTGACTGACTCCGATATGTAAACCAATAATCGAGCCACCTAAGATTTCTGCGTTCCTGCAGTACGGCAGGATAAAATTTGGATTTGCGTAAGTGAAGAAGAATTGCTTGAACGCTGAGCCCCTGTAAGCGTGCGTATTCGAAGGTTCCACGAAGTTGGTGCATGCGATATTACTGACGGATGTAGTAATGATTGGCAAGATTTTGTACCCGATAGTTTTTATTTAGATGTCCGTTGATACCATGATATATATATATATATATATCCGAAGTATGTACTGCTACGTCCACTTCCTCTGGTCTGGATTATTCCCACGTGGTATTAAGCGAGGTGAGCGTTCAGACTGTAGCATGTGGTGGACTCATTTGAAGATTATTCACGGTGGCGACCTTTCGACATGTGAGTTGCTCTTTTTTGCAAGTTCGTATATTTGTGCGCTATATTTTTCATGTTCATGTCTATGTGGTATTTTATATTTCATGTTTATGTGGTATTTTATGTTTTATAATTGAATTTTATCCTATTTGGTCTTTTTCTGTTATTCTCGTTATTCCGTTGTTGGGCACAGATTGCATAATATTTTAACCACGTGTTTTTATGCAATCATAGAAACAACGGATTTTAGTATGTCTGTCTAGAATGTGCCCCTGAAGACGTTTCTGGCAGATATACTATTCTTTAATATATTTTCCTTGTCCTGGCCTCTCCGTGATCCTACACTTTAGTATTTGTTATTTTAATTAATATATATATATATATATATATATATATACTTGTTCTCGAACGCGTTCTCTTGCATTGGTGATGCATTAGGTACATTAGTTTTGAGAATCCCATACATAATTATTAACAGGTTAGATTCATAAGTAGCATTATCAAACTTGCATATTAAATAGGTTTTCGCGATTTCGTTAAGTAACAAGTTAGATTTTTCCTTGATCGCACTGACCTTTAAACGTTCCATTCTAAAATCTACTTTCGAAGTAAAACAAATACATAAAAATCTAGAAGTCGTTAGTTACAGACCTTCAACTTTGTTGGAATCTGGTAATTAAAATATTTTTAGAGTAACGGCATCTCCCAAAAACGTCACCTCTGAAATACCACTTTTGATTAAATTTACATAGCAAGTTTGAATTCATTTACCCTCAATCAACTTGGCATTAATTTCGTTTTAAAAAGAAAAACCTGTCCTGTAAATCTTTTTATTACTTAAATTTTGTGAGATTAAATGCACTTATATCGGAATTTTTTCATTAAACTAATATTCATGGATATGAAGAATTTTTACTTTTTAATTAAGAAATAATTTCCGGATTCATAGTTGACAATTTTTAATTTTCAATACAGAATTATAAATAGAAGTTTCGGGCTAAATGACTTATCGAAAGAGAAAACAATGAAAATTCAGGTTTGAAGAGCAATTTACTTACACGAGAATAATTAAAGTTCCATACATCAAAAACATACAAAACCCCAGTACAACATTTACTGGATGGAGTGAATCCCAACCCAGTATTCTGTGCAAAGAAAAAAATGTTTTCTAATGGATAAAATTCAGAAACATAAATAGGCAGAACTAAATTGAAATATATGTTTCTGTATGTTTTAAAGGTTCGTAATGTGTTTCATCCCGTTAATTTCTATCAATTTCTTTACACGTATAAGTATTGCCTTCTAATGCAAAAAGATTTGACAAATATCCCTGAGGAAATACATTTTACGTACCAATTTTTATGAATTCATTCTTTTGCCTGTGCTGCTTCAGGGAATGAATCAACTTCCGCATATACAAATTGAGTACCCAAATTATCATGACCATCAGGCCATTTTATGCTAAGTAGCCGTGTGAAAAAAATATAACAGCACGTAACGTTTGTATCTCATTTTGTCCCAACATAATCAAATTCAAATTTAAAAAGGGAATTAAACCTACAATATTTAATACTATGCAGTTGAAATGAAACTTACTGGTGATCCTCTGGATCACAAGTAAAATTACTTTGAAGTACTAAATTAACTTATACTTCTCGCAAATATAATTTGACAATTGGAAATATTGCTAACGTCTGCTAAGTAATATACTCCATTATATTAAATATGTTAATTATTAATTTATCAATTCGGCGTCATTTTCCTAACTTTAGCGTCATTTTTGACAATTGCGTGATATTTTTGTCAATTTGCCGCAGTATTATAAAAGTCGCCTAGTTGGCAATATTTCACCAGATTAGTCGTAAAGAATACCAATTTATCGCCAAATGTTACATATTTAATGATAATTACTACCGTTCAATTGTATGTGCATTTTTAGATATATTTATTTGAAAAACTCGTAATATGTCGAGAAAGATTTAAAGTTAGCTTTCTAAATTTTGAGTTATTCGTTTTAGAATAAAATATTACAAATAAAATGATTATGTATTTAACATTATGTCCTGATATTTCCTGATATTATTTTATTAAAAAATTTCGGGGTTTCCCTAACGTTCGATCACGTTTATAATTAGTAGTGTTCCGTTATTTGCGGATCATAATAATAGTTCCAAATTACGTTCTAAACTCTCCGTTCGTTCTAAACTCTTCATTCTTTCGAAACCGTACGATCTTACGGAGAATTCCGTTCTCCATAAGATATCTCATTCACAGACTAGAATTCCAGTATACGCCAATTGCATCATTTGTATCTCATTTCGTCTGTGATGTATCGCATCTACAGACTCAAGGACACGCACACACACACACACACGCACGCACACACAGACACACGCACGCACGCACGCACGCACGCTCACACACACACACACACGCACACGCACGCACGCACACGCGCACGCACATTCACACACACACATCACTTCAAAAACATTTAATTCGAGTTCAGAAATTCGAGTTCAAAGTTCCGACGCCCGTAAGTATACTTTCCATATACATTATACTATGCACATAGGGAAAGTAAAAATATCGATCAAATAGCATTTTAACGGTGTCTATCACCAATTTGTATAGAAACAGCTAATTAAAAAATAAATATTCATCCCAAAAACCATTTAATGATATTGTTCTTACGCAAAATAATTTTCCAAACTAGCGTATGATTTATGTACTTAAGAACCTATGAATCAAAAGTTTGGACGCTAAAACTCATTAAAAACTTAAACTAGATCAACTATTATCTCTTACAATAAATTATTCCTCCCGTATTTTGCATACTCTTTAATCCTGCATTAAAAATAAATCAGACAAAAAATATATATCTTAAATCTTTATCAATTCATTTTTGTGTATTTTTCGAATAATTAGTGCAATATTCTTGTTTTCAAGGATCCCATTTAGAAAATAATAAGAAATTATTCATACTACATATAATCATAATTTACTAATTTAAGCATTCGAAAAAAAATCAATAATATTTTTCAGGACGTTCTAAGAAAATTAAATCGGCAAATAATTATAATCATGATTTTCTGTTTTATTTCAAACATTTAGTGAATAAAGAGAGAAAGATGTAATTTTCTAAATTGCACACAACTACTAGATGGAGTATTATTACATAATTACCGTAAAGACAGTTATTTAATATTTTATTGCCAGACTAAGAACTCGGGAGATAAAAATTTTTAATAATATTTATTGTAATACAATTCGTTAAAGCTGATTGTTAAAGCTGATTTGTTAAAGCTGAAATTGATTGGCATAGATAAACATAATCCATTTTCCAGAGTCATGTAGTGCAGGATGTGCAATAATATAAATCAGTAATATAATCTTACTATAGATCATTAATACATATATGTGTTAACTAAATTCTGTTTATAAAGCTTTCGTATCTATTTCCTAATGCTAAATAAATTACTATAAAGGATAAACTATTGAAAATGTGCTGTACTCTGTCCAAATTTATATATATATATATATATATATATATATATATATATATATATATATATATATATATATATATATATATATATATATAATAGTTTATGACATTTATAGTAATTTACTATTGCCATAGCTGAAACAAGCATTTATTTGTATTAATTAGAATTAAATGCTCAGACCTGATGAAGAATCTAGTCTAATTAATCTCCACCCAGTGCTGTTCATTTTTTTTCGGCATGGTAGCGGTGGTTTAATATGTATATATATACATAATGAAAATTGGTTTGATAGGTCTTCGATACTTGTTTTTAATTTAATTTAGCTTATGCTTTTAATATATAGAGTATCCACTGCTATAGGTGCCCAAAAGCTATTTCCTCAACCGTTAGTCACAGAGATATACTTCCAATTGCAAAAATGTTTTAAATTTTAAAATCTATTATCTTAGAATTTGTTTAAATCAATAAACATATTTCTGAAAGAAATACGAAATATAAATTTTTATACGGTTCCCCGGTCCTAGCAATTATATTTAGGAAAATCATCCTCAAACAATTTCATGCAAAATAAAAAAAAATCTTCCTTTTACGACCAAAGTTCACCGAGTTTTGAAGCATTAAACTTTATGACTAAAGTCGCTTTTCCACGCATAAAAATGTCCCGTTCCAGGCAACCAACCAATCAGGGACCGTATTGACCATTTCTCAGCACAAAATGCTCAACTTTAAACCGCTATAAGGTTTTGGTCGTAAAAGGATGCTTTTTGTTTATTTTGCATAAAATTGTATGAGGATGATTTTCCTAAATATAATTGGTAGGACCGGGGAACTGTATAAAAATTTATATTCCGCATTTCTTTCAAAAATGCATTTATTGATTTAAACTGTTTCTAAGATAATTGATTTTAGAATTTAAAACACTTTTGCAATTAGAAGTATATCTCTGTGACTAACGGTTGAGGAAATAGCCATTGGGCACCGATAGCACTGGACACCCTGTGTATGGTAGATGAGCAAAATGTAATATCTTTTCCCCAAACATTTTTATTTGATGAAAATATGAAACTGGGTTATGCGAGCCCCAAATCACAGGCCTTCTGTTTCATATTTGATGTCATATCGATCATGCCACAGAGACCAACCACATCGAGAACGCATTGCATAAGAATAAAAGAATTTAGTGAATTTCTTTACCACCCCATTTCAAAATCATGTGGTTTTGGGGGAAATTCCATGCACTCTGATTATCTGGAAAGTATTAGCTTTCAAATAGAAGAATCGTTTTAATAATTTGTTCGATAGATTTTCAGAAATTGATTGACAAAAAAAACGCCTTGTGTTTTAAACATATAGATAAGAGGTTTCGATATGGAAGGACAATATGTTTTTTGTATCGATTTGAGAAATATCGATATCTGAAATGCACAAAGGCAAAATATTTATATGCACATTTATTTTATATGTAACATACTTATTAAATGATGTATATTTTTTATTCGATATTAGAAACTTTTTGATTATTTGGCTGGGGGTAATTTATTTTTCCTTGTTTTCGTTTTATTAATAATTAGAAAATGTAATTGCTGTTGTCTGGGTCCTAAATAAGTGTCCACTACTTAAATAATACAGATACGCCTTTGATACACCCTAAATAATCTATTTTGATACGCCCTAAATAAACTTTTGATACGTCCGAAATAAGCTCCTTTGATACCCCTAAATAAGCGCGCTGCAATTCGCCATGCATGCGCACAAATATCTGGTTCATCGATCGTGTGCAGAACGACATTAAAATATCTTACATACATTATATACTATAAGTTTCAAATTCGTTAGAAAACCGTTATTCAAGGAGTTAGACTCTCAGATAGCTAAAAATAAACATTAATAAATGGAAATACTTTAAATAGCAAAAAAGAGTTCCTTTGCCCCAGAATTAAAATTCGTAAATTCAATTACACTCCAGAAGTAAAATTCGCAAAATTAATTGTTTTCTCAGCGAACTTCAAGCGAGTTTTCACTTATATTGAAATAATTTTATTTTTCAAAAATTGGAAATTTAACTTTTAAATTCACGAAATTAAAAAATCGCAAATTTTATTGCACTCTGTAACAAACTAGACAAGTTCTGTCATATGAGGAATTCAACTGACTCTGTACCGAATTTAGGGGCTATCGGAAGCTTATATTTCCAGCTACAGAAGGCGCACACTGACAGACAAACACATTTTATTATGTAAGATACCTTATCGGCGTAATTCGGAATCGGACTAGACAAATCAAAATTCATACAATGGTTTTAGGATTCAAGTAGCTATTCCAAGCTGCGGTAATTGAAACAACCTATTAGGTAAACCAGGAAATAAATTAATAGTAAATGTAATTTAAACTTTTACGTAATTCTTCACGAAAAATATTCACTTGTAAAAAAAATGTATTTAATATATTCATAAAACATAAAAAGAAAAAAAAGAAAAAATCCTAGCATAAATTTCCGTACATAAAGAATATTAATTCCCCCAAACGACATGGATTATCAAATTCATTTAATTTCATTCTCCAAGATATTGATTATTCAACAATTTGGCGCCATTTTCATTAATTAATAAAACGTTCTTTTGCCCATTTGGCGATAGTTTCAAAAGTCGCCAAGTTGGCGTCGCCATGGTCGCCAAACAGTTGCATATAGATAAGCCGACAGAGAGAAGGGCTTTTCTTATACAGCCGATGGTTTGAGTTCTAAGCAATAGATGTCTTCTGTCATGAATGGAATGAGCTAGATGCATCAGAATAATTGCAGTAAATTCGTCCTATAATATTGGATATGGAATATCAACTTATTTAACGACATTTACTTCTTTTTTTAATTTTATGTAATGTTTGAAGAAATGTATTGGGAAATCGTGCACTATCTCGAGAACGGTTTACTGTAGCGCTTTATAAACTATGTTATTCGTTTTGTGAAAAAAAAATTACATATGAAATGACTATTTATTAAACAGTGTTGAAGATTCAGATATTTTAATGATTTTTCCAAAAAATTATTCGAGAATTCGGGGGGGGGGGGGGGGTTCTTCCGAATATTCAATGGTGCTTAAAATCAATAGGGTTAAAGTGTTCAATGATTTTAAAAATCATACCAATTTTTTTTTTCGAAACGCTCCATTCGTGAGACATCGCTTCAACACACACACACACACACACACATACACACACACACACATACACACACACACACATACACACACACACACACACATACACACACACACACAAACATGCTGACATCGTCTCTAAAACATTGAATTTGTGTTCAGAGATGCTTGAAATGTGCTATTTCGTCGAAAACTGAAGACCAAATTTTCGACTTCGTCACAATACTTTCCCTGTACATTATACTATGTATATATGTAGGAAAAGTATAAATATAGCATGTGTAATGGATTAATGATGCAGTTCATAAGTGGTTACCAAATAAGGAGCACATTCCTAATAACTTTTTCTTTAATTAAACGCATTCCCCAAATGACTGACTCTTGATGTATTACTTTCCCTATATACACAGTATAATGCATAGTGAAAACACTGTGACGGGATCTAAAATTCGAATTCGAGTTTTTGACGAAAGAGCACGTTTAAAGCATTCCTGAACTCGAATCGAACGGTTTTAAGGTGGTATATGTCTGTGTGTCCGTGAGTCTGTGGATGCGATTTCACCCGAACGAATGGAGCGTTTCGAATGTAATTTGGAACGATTTTTATGTTGTGTGAATACTGAAAACGTACTGATTTTAAACGAGATTAAATGATCGGATGATCCCCAAATTTTTGAATGAATGTTTGAAAAAATTATATAAAAATCAGGGCATTCAATAATGTTAATTAAATAATCATTTTGTACTTATTTTTTATTCTAAAACGAATGGCATAAACTTTATAATGCTAGCTGCGGCTGTTCTCAATATATTGCACATTTTTCAAATAAATGTATCTAAAAATACATAAGTATCATCAGTAATAAATATCATCAAATATGTAACACTTGGCGAGAAATCTGTCGAAATGGCAACTAATTTGGCGAAACCCCGCTAACTTGATGACTATTGAATGTGGGATCAAACTGACGAAAACATCGCTAAATTAACAAAAAATGACGCTAATTAATGAAATTATAGTTAAGATATCTTAATAGAATGGAATATAATGTTTAGCGGATGTTAGAAATATTTCGTTAGAAATATTACTGTCGAGTTAGAAATATTATGATGGATGTTAGAAATTATGGATGTTAGAAATATTACTGTCGAGTTATATATGCGCAAAATATAAGTTAATTTAGTGCTTCAAATTAATTTTACATGTTGTCATCTAAGAAAACGCCCTGTGTCATTGTGATTTTCAACGTCAAAAACAGTGTGCCGTGGAATTTGTTCGTCATTATTTCGCAATGAATGAGGTAAAGTACTTGCAAAGTGTAGAAAAAGTCATGTACTGCCCACTTCCGATGATTATATTTGAAGCAGTGTTTGATATTTATACCTTTTTTAAAGTGTCACATTTAGTGACCACTCCCCATTTCGCCTACACGAAGTGTGGGTAGTTATGGCTAATCTCATAATACATGTATGAGATGGCTACATGTGCATAATCACTCAAACCATAAACAAAGACAAACTGTAACCGTGTCATTTATTATCGAGCAGAATTAGAGTTGAAAAGTATCGGAAATTTTACAATATCATTTTCTTATTAATGATAGTGAAACATTAATTTCTCGTATAATAAAGTAATATATCACAAATCTGTCTTCGGTTCTCAGCGTGTCAGCCACAAAGTGCAACGTGCTATTGAACAGTAGCCATTTTAGTTGTAAGCAACGTGGTCGATCTTATATTTTACTAAGTATGTCTTATAATTTATATACTATCATTTGAATATTAATGGTTATATGTCCCTAAATTCCATGTCATCTGCTGTATTTGAAACAGTAGTTAGTTTTTCGTTTTATTGTCTGTGTGCTTAGTTATGTATCATAAAATGTACTGTTGCTTGCTTTGCAATTTTGCCAGTGGAAAAAATTATGCGATTGACTGATGGATTTCAAATAATGGCAAAAGTATGCAAAAAAGTGACTTTTTTTACAAGACATAGATATTGCTGCTTCTGTTAACGCAAAAGATAAATTTCATTTTGTAGATATGCTCAGTACTCGCAGTAAGACACAATTAACTAGAAAAGTCTCGAAAAATAATCAATAACAGAGCAACTGTGATTAAAAAAGGTTTGTTTCCATCTGCTGCCTCCATATGCGGCGACAATAAAATAAAGATTCCATCTCTTCTGTAGAATATGGGTCCGGCTTCTGTATCTTTTGGTTTGACAGTTCTTTTGGTTTGGTTTGACTGTACGACCCTAAGAACCGAAATAATGAGTGGTGTTCAATTTTTTTTTTCTGTTTTGAGCGATTGTACATTTACAGTCAACTTTGTATGCAATTTAGGCATATCATGTTAAAGTTGTGCACACCGTGTGTGACAATTTCGCCACTTCTAACAATTTCTATGTTTACTTTCACACTAGTCAAAAATCATTTTAGGCCTTAATTTATTCCAAGCGTCAAGTAAAATATATGATACATTTTGTAAATTCATTATATGGTTATTTGGAAAATTATAAAAATTTGTATATGTTAGTCGGGCGAAATTGAGAACACTTACCTTATAACATTTTATTTTATCTCATAATACACGTAGGAGAAATCTGCATTTACGTTATCCCTCAAATCATAAACAAAGGCAGACTATAGTAATCTAATTTATTATCGAACAGAATTTTAGTTAATCCTTTTGATATTTCATAAATATCATTTTCGCATTAATGAAAATGAAACATTAGTGTCTCGTATAATAAAATAATATATCACAAGTATAATACAGTAATTAATCATTAATACAAGAGGATAAATCTATGTCATTATGATCATCGCCCGCGTAGTGTTATCTCATGAACACTTGTAAGGTTACAGAATTTAATTCTTAAAAATATGTGCACAAATATTTTAAATGGTCCAACAGTTTAGCCAACAGAAATCCAATGTTCAATCTTTTATTAACCGCTTGATAAATCTGCGAGTTCTTCCTGGTAGCATTTAATATGGTCCAATATTGCGCCAATATTGTATATGTTGACAATACATTGGAAATATTTCCAATGTAATCCCAATATTGGGCAAATATTGAGATTAAATTGGCCTCCAATATTGACTAAATATTTTCATTACAATATTACGCCAATATTGGCTAAATATTGTCCCAATATTTTAAGCTAATATTAGGCCAATTACGTCAAAATGTCCACTTTTTCATATTGGTCCAATATTTCCAATATTGGCTGCCAATATTGGGTCAAAACTGAATTGCTACTAGGGCTCATGATCCAATTTGAAAACTTTTGCAAATCCATATATAGAGTGATAGAAAATTCGCACACATCAGATTTAAAAATAATATAACGTACAGAGAAATTGAAATAATAGATTTTTTCAGTTAGGTGTCACTAATATATACATTAAAATATCTGATGGGGTAGCACATGACTTTCCCCTTATAATGCAATAAATTTGCTTCTTTTACAGTTAAAAAAGAATGTATGTATACCAGGGTCACACTGAAATTTTTGAGATACGGCTAGGTGGTACAAGTTAAACTTACCAACTCTTAGGAGTGTTCAAAGTACTCCCCTCCAACATCAATGCACTTTTGTAGGCGAATTTTCCAAAGATTAAATGCTTCAAGCCATCTATTTCTTGGAATCGATGAAAAACATGCTTTTATAGCCACATCAATCTCATCTTTGGAATGAAAACGACGCCCACGAAATTTTTCTTAAAATTAAAAAATTGCCAAAAGTCACACATAGCAAGATCAGGAGAACAGGGTAGCTGTTCTATCACTTTGATGTTTTTTGTTCAAGGAATTCGACTGTCATTCTTTTACTGAATGAGAAGATGCATTGTCATGGTGAAGCATGAGTCCCCTAACATTCACTTCCTGAAGAATTTCTGGAAGAGACTTAGTGGTGTACCAGTTAGCTGTAACTATCTCCTGTCTCTCTGGCTTTATAGCTTTGACCATACCTGTACTTCTGAAGAACACGGCATACATTACTTTTTTTTTCATTGCTTGTTGTCTTTTCACCATTGTTGGTTTAGGGTCATTTTCAAAGACCCATACTTTACTTTATGGAACGTCAAAAGACATCGTGTTGGAACGTCAGAAAACGGTATGTACGTTTCATGACCAGTTATGATTTTAGAAATGATGCGGTGTCCACCATCATTAAGTAATTTTTGGGTTTCTTTACTGATTCTGTCACTCTCCGCTTTTTGGTGTTCTGTTAAATTATGAGAAACCCAACGAAGAACTAATTTTTTCATATGCAGTTCTTCATAAATCATTTTATGTATAGCTGCGATCAAATGTTAATTTCCTACTGTATCATTTGGTAGGTACAGCGGTTATCATCGATTAACATTTTTCGAATGGCAAACACATTTTCTGGGACTACAGTTGATAAAGGTCTTTCTGTGTGTTCTTCATCTAGGAGAGAATTTCGACTTTTTCTAAACTCTGTAAGCCATCTGAATAGAGTGGCATGAGATGGAGCATCATTTTCATATGCTAATTGTAAAGGTTCAAGACATTCTTCTTGATTTAGCCCCATTTTAAAACCATAGAAAATCATAGCTCGATAATGCTCTCGCGTCAACTCCATTTTCTTTTCTTTCAAAATTTATTCTACGATAGCTAAATTGTAATTGTTGCCACAAATTATCGTCTGCGGATATAAAAGAGTTCAAATTTAAATACCGGACCAATTTTTTTTTTTCTAGCACATATCGTCTGCCCCTGTCTCAAAAATTTCAGTGTGACCCTATTATCTACGGCACAGCGTTTTTAATGTTGAATATACATTTTGGTGCTCTTCCGGATGACGACATATAAAATTATTTCGAAGTACCCAATTAACTTATAGTTCGCGCAACTCTAAATTGACAATTATGAATAATGATAGCATCCGCAATAAGCAATACAGTCCATGTATTATAATATTTTAATAAGTAATTGATCAATTTGGCGTCATGTTTGCTAACTTAGTGTTACTTTTGCAATTTTATCCGTATTTCAGTAAATCCGTGGCGAAATATCTCCAAGTTGGTAATATTTCGGTAAATAGGGCACCAAGTTCACCAAATTTATCGCCAAGATTTACAGATAAACGGAGAGTAGAGCATTTCTTATATATATAAATGACTGTTGGCGAATTGTTAAGCATCGAAATACAAAACAATTAAACAAAATATGTTCTTTCGTGAATGAGACGAATTAGATCCATGAGAATGATGATAACAAATTTATCGCATAATATTACATATAAAACTTGAACATGCTTCACAACAGTTTGTACATTTTAAATTTTATGTGGCTTTCTTTCATACGTTTAGTTGGGAAAATTGCAATGTCTGTGATGCAGTACATGATCGCTGGTAAGTTATGGCTAATTACCGATACCACAATTGCTTAAACCGGAGCATTAAAATCGAATTTAACCGTTATATATACAGTCCTGTTAGACGCTGCTCTCCAAAACAAAATGTAATTAACTTCCAATTCATTCATTTGATTTTTGAAAAATATGCATATATATTCTAAAAAATATTCTATTTCAATATTTCTCGTTGGGAAAAAATATTCCGTAAAAATAATTCTATTTAGGTCATTTTTATGAGAATCATATGATTTTTGGATATATTATTAATTGTAATGATATATTTTTACATTTACAATTTTAAACATTACCTCAAAAATTGAAAAATTCAGATTTAAATTCATTTTGTCTAGCCCTAAATAAAAACAGCTGTTCAATGCTCAGAGAATTACACGAACTCGGCAAGTGACTTGAAATTCTGTCACGGATAGCATATCGAAGTCTGTTCTAAAACTTTAAATAATTAAAAATCGATTAATATTTTCATCCTGAACTTTCTACGAACAGTACCTACTGTTTAAGGGAAAATGTAACTTTCTAGACCGATAATTCGTATTTTAAGTTTTAAGAATTACACATACACACTCACGTGAATGGACGCGTTTTAATAATGTAGTTCAGTGGTTCCCAATTAGGGGTCCGTAGACACCTGGGGGTCCATCCAAGAGGTTCGTGGCTCCATTCATAGTTGATAGATGAAAACTAAATGTTCCATAAGACTTGATTCGCATAGATAGGCTATAGATAACTACCATATCGTTTACCAAAATTTTTAAGCAAGGGTTCATGGCTTTGCTTTTGAGACAAAGAGGTCCGCAGTCCTTAGCTAATTGAGAACCACTGGTGTAGATCGTGAAATAACAGAATTTGTTAGTTCCCATGCGAAATTGGGATCTATAATAAGTTTTCTTGCACATTTACAAGAGGCTGTGTAAGTAGAACTAATTGTTTGACTCTGCAAGGGTACTATATAAGTGCTTGCTACTTAAATGATACAGATAACAACGTTCAATTTCTAAATCGCCTGTTTTGAATTTAAAGCATTCCCTCCTTCCTTCCTTTTCCTCTATGAGCAACATACCAATTGTACAAAGTGGGCGTAATACACACTAAATAAGCTCTTTGATACGCCATGAATAAGCTCATTTGATAGGCTCTAAATAAGCTCATTCGATACGTTCTAAATAAGCGATCGGTCGTCAATCGTTAAAAATACTTGAAGCTGCCAAAAAGAAAGCATATCTTTACCCCAAAAGTAAAATATTATTGCTATCTTGGCGGGTCTACAATCAATTAGCACATTTTCAACATTTTAGCACAGTATTTAAGGATTATATAATACCAAATTACAAAATAAATAAAACGAAATATTTTCGGGAACTTATAAAACCGATTGATTAAATTCACTTAGGTTGCGAACAGCTGTTTATTCGTCGAGGCGAAATGTATGCCATTTAATCAAAACACCTGCTCTAGCATATCGTCTGCAGCGACAAAGAATGCATAGATTTCATTTGACAAAATGGTGGAATGGCTAATTTTTGGCTTTAAATGTTCGTAACTTTTAAACTAATTCTTTTAAAAAACTAATAGCTTTTAAAAAGTCTCACCGAGGCGCATTGTCAACTCTGTATTAAATTTCGCCACTTTCCCACTTTTTCCGCTGCAGATGCATAGACAGACAGACATAACCACATACAAACATCTTTTAATATGTACAAGAACGAATTACCAGCCGTTGCCCGGGTCCTAAATAAGCTCCCACTACTTAAATAATACAGATACTGTACAACTCTCAAGTAATACCTGCCTACTGGATTTTGCACTTTAAATAACGCCACTCAATTTCCAAATCTCCTATTTAGAAGCCAAATCATTTCTTCCTTTCGTTTCAATCCAAATACTTTAACTTCAACGCATGTGCAGCCGCACACAACTATTTACTAGGCATGCGCACAAACGTCCATTTCTTCCCAGAACAACATCCAGTAAACCAGAGAAAAGCAATATCAAAAATTTCGAACTTTATACTTTTGGTTGATAATTAGCAGAAAATCAGAAAATGGACTAATTAAAAAAAAATTCGTTTTTGTTAGAATGCGAAGATATAAACCCATATTTTTCCAAACTACAGAATTGTGCTAATGCGGATACTTTTGGGGTGCGGCGAGATAAGAAAGAAAAAAGAAAAAATGGATATTTTGTTGTATTTAAAAATAAATAAATATGAAGAAATTGTCCTAGGGATTCGGTTCAAAAATCATTGGAACGATGATGTCAAGGCGGAAACTCTATGATAATATTTTCGATCGGTATGGAAGCGATTTGTGTGAAAGTTGCTCAAAATCACGCTTCATCATAAAATAACTAAGAAAAATTAATTCGAATTTTTAAAAATTTCGCCGAGGTGCACCTTTTGGAGACCTACCAAATTTCACCTCTGTCCGACGTTTTAATTTTCAGCTACAAACGACATTACAGACAGACAAACATCATCAAATGATGGACCGAATGTATTTTGTTGTCCGAAAGCAGTTTGACCTTTCGAAATATTTTTCACGTAAGTCATTGATAGTGTTCAATAAATACTGTTTACAATATGTATAGTCTTTACTAAATATATTGATATATTTTATACTTGTTTTACCATACTTAAGAATTTTTTTTATTATTTTGTAAGAAGACGGGAGAGCAATCTTATAATAAATACACTATTAAGAAGTTTCCAAAAGTAACAAAGTAACACACCTCAATGATGTTTAAATGCAGGTGTGATTTATTACGAAACGTAATGAATTTATTACGAATTAAAGGAAATCATTATTTCCTCATTTGCATCTCAAATAATGCCTGCCTGCTGGTTTGCAGTTGCAATCAAAGGTTTTAGTTAAGATGGTCAATTAGGCAGTGTCAAAACTGGTGGTTAATCCTCTAAGAATTAGATTGCTCAGTAGACTTTTTCAAGGAAATTAAAATTCATCAGAATTTCAGGATGAGAGGTTTCTCCGAAAGATTCAGCGATTGCACCTCTTACGTCTCGGAGACAGGATTAATGTCATTCCATTTTAAAACTGGTGAAACTGCTAAGTTTGAAGTTGTTTGGAAAATCCTGAAATCAATTAAACTTTCTTCTATAATAAGCTGGAGCTTTGCAGTAAATTATGTAAGAAGAAAAGCAAGGTTGAGATTTCGATGCTTATACTTTAATCTAGGATGATAATTAATATTTAATTTTTGTAGTTCAATAAAACCTCTCTACGTTCCCCTACGTTCCCTTAAGTTCAATGAAAAAGAAGGGGCTCAGAAGAGAGGTGGTTTCTTTACAGAGGTCTGTGGTGAGGGAAAGGGGGATGGACATGGAATTAAGCAAAACAATTTAAATTACATACATAAATGTCAAAATTTGAGTCACAGTAACATGCAAAATATAAAATTAAAAGAGTACGATTTGGTAATATTATACACTGACTTACAAAAGTTAAGCACACAATGCAAATTTTCATTTTTCGAAAGCGTATTTGAATTTGAGTGGCTGAAAAACGCTGCGGATGTAGATGGCAGTACGCAAATATCGTATGTTACAGCCAATCACGATTGACTGTCCGGATATATGTTAATTAGGCAGTCGCTGAAGACGCCAGCGTTCTGAAGGGTTTGAGGAGGTGCATTTAAATGCTGATGCAAAGTGTTTATAATTTTTGTAGGATTATTTTTTATGATATTCGTGTTTCTATGGCTAAAAGAAGACGGACAATCAATAAAAGATGTAGCTATTTTCTTTCCCGATGATCATTCGGTAATTTCTCGATTATGGCAACAATTCCAAACAAGTCAAACAGTTGTCCGGAGACCTGGGCCCAGTCGTCCAAGGGTTACCACCCCCTTTGATGATCGGAATATTGCTATAGTAGCCAAGCGGAATCGACGAGTGACCTCCACAACTGTTACATCCATGGTTGCAGCGGCACTTGGTAAGACCATATCTGCCAGTATTGTGCGCCGAAGGCTCCACGCCAAGGGACTGTACGCCCGAGTACCACGTTTCTGTGCTCCACTAACCGTCCAAGCCAGGCGGGCAAGATAAAAATGGTGTTGTCAACATGTCAATTGGACTGTCTCAGATTGGTACAACGTCCAGTTTTGTAATATAAGAGGTCAAACAATTTTTCAGTGGGAGTTATTGTGAGAGAATTTAAAAGAAATATCGCTGAGGTGCACCTTCACGGGTCCTGAAGTACCTGTGTACTAATTTTATGGCTGTATAATCTTTAGCTTCCTCGTTACAGACCGCACACACACACACACACATCTTCTATTATGTGTGTATTGTTAAAATCAATAATAAGAGAATGGCCAGCTCAACAGTTCATATAATTCTTATTAAGCACCAATGGCATTGACTGTATAAAAGAATAGGATCGAAAAAGGAACAGGACGAATTCTAGTAGTATTGCAAAGATGGATTAATCTACTAGGATTGCATTGTTAAGTATACTAGGACTTCAGTTAAATATACTAAAATGTAATGTTTCAATTTGATAATTTCAAGTCGAGGATTTTATTTCTTTGTGGCAAGACTTTTGCTATGGTTTATACATAAATTTTTGAAGCATCTATTTCGCAATATCTGCTGCAAATAAAGATAAAATAATATTAATAGAGATAGCTAATATAGATTGACATAATATCAAATTATAAAGAAGGTAGGGATGTTCACTGGGAATTTTTATCTATTGTTATTTTTTCATTTTCCGTTTAAAATTTTCCACTTTACTTGAAATATCTATTTCTCAAGATTAGCTATAGCTTCGATGGTATAATTGATGCGAATTTATCATTAAATTCTATAAGAGATGGTTCGTTTAGACCCCACATCCGGTTCCTTTTCCACTTCCGGATCAAAAAAATTTCGTATAGCATCTATTTCTTAAGACTGACTATAAATAGAGCTTAGATGATGACTGATATGGATTCAACACCGAATTTTAGAGGAGATAGGGAACTCCACTTTATTTTCAGTTCAAAAATTTACATCTCCCTTTCAATATCTAATTCTCAGGATGAGCTAGAGATAGAGCTTATATAATGACTGACATGGATTAAACATCAAATGCCGGAAGAGGTAGGGGTGCCATTCCATTTCCGTTGTTTACATTTCCGATTTTTCACTTCTGGTTCAAAATATTTTTTCTTGAAACCTCTATTTTTCAGAATTGGCTATAGAGCTTAGAAGATGACTGATAGGGATTCAGCATCAATTCCAGAGGGTAGGGTGAGGTTCAATACGAATTTCTACTTCCGGTTCTAGAAATATGTCACTGAGAATCTGAAAATTCATATGTACGAAATAAGGGTACAAAAGAAAAAGAAATACTTTGTAGTTCGTCAAAAATAAAGTATACACACTGTTTGCTACAAGATAGAAGCTCATTCAGGAATTTCTTATGTTCATTTTGTTCGTTTAAAAATATTAAGTTTAAATCGAAATCAACGCATGGTCTTCTAAGTCTATCACCTGATTATAAATCCAGAAGTCCATAAATACTCCTAACAAATTATAATGCTATAACAAATGTCAACGTAAATATCCGTTTGGTCGCTAAAGGTGATCACCACTTTTAAAAGAAAGAAATTATCTTAAACGGAAATATTACATTTTGGATCATTTGATAATAAACAGTGTTTATTTGGAAAAACAAAGATAGCGAATCATTTAGCATAATCATTGTTGGCTTTAGTATTTATATTATTTCTTGTGAAAACCAAGTCAAAGCAGGTATGAATTGAAATTAAACATATTTATGCAAGCAATAAATATGATTCATTTACTGATATTGACAGAGTTAAAAATATTAATAAGAAACAAAATAAGGCTTATGCAAATAAAGTCAGAAATATTGCGTTGAGTAGTTTAGTTTTAGGAAAAGTTACTGTAGATTGAGAAAGAGTACAGCATGCAACAAGGAGTATTTCAATACGCCATTTTATTCATGCGTCGTATATTTTAAAAATAAACCGGTGTATTCCATTACTACTTTATCTCTTACAACCAAACGGAAAGCATGAATTAGTCTGATAAGTATATGGATATAAGCCACTAGAGTGCGATTTTCCATTCAAGTTTGCACATGTGCAACATTTTCCGCGTTACTTGCTCCTTTTATTGAATATCCGTCAATAGTTATTGTGTTATATATCTACAAATACCTTTCCTCAGCAGCCTCACAATGAGCAAAAGTATTTTTGTAATATCATAAATAATCAATGATTCATTTGCTACTGTTGGCAACAAAAGAAGGTGGACTATTGGATGCTATCTTTCATTTGAATCATCATGCAACTTAGAGATCCAGATCTCTAGCATACCTGAATAGATTATAGAAGATTATATAGATTATAGAAGATTAGTGATATCAATCATGTACATGATATTCCATAGTAGCACTGTGTTATGTAGCGCTATATCCTGTATTACGAATTACCAGTGTTCTTTTTTCAGGGGATGCTTTCAGAGTAAAGAAAACCAGACGATCGTTCTTTGAATACTACCGGTAAGGCATTTATTACACATGCATGTCTAAATATGTAAAGCTAGGTTCGCAGCGTTTAACAATGAGGGAGCATCAACACTATATTACATTCTCTCAGAGAGCACCAGCAAACTATTGAATACTTTCAAGCAAACCGTCACACAATTAATAATGTTCAGAGGGCAAATAATGAAATTTTTACTGCCCATAAATGTATAGATTCACTTCCTTAATGAAATATGTTCAGTTCTTTCATAGTTCTTGATCAGATGTTGATTTTATACAAGAATACTTATTAGAGATAAAGCACATTCAATTCTTTTTTAAATACAATTATTGTATAGTATTTAGGAAGATAATCAGATATTTAAAAGCACTAGTAAAATATACAGGGTGGTTATAAAATAACCTTCTATATTTACAAACCTCTAACGACCGCATTTTTGATCTAATAGGGATGGCATTTGAGATTTAAAGTTTGAAAATACGCACTCGAGATTTATACAGATAAAATGAATCGAGGTTTCACGGTTACGGTTTCAGCGCAGAAATTACTGAAAGTTCTAATGGCAACACCCACGTTTCTATATCTCATTGATCTCATTGTGATGACCACCATGCAAAACCATAAATGGAGTTAAGATTTTATTGCTAGCCTTAGAAACGTCATAGAAATAGCATTTTCAAATGTGTTGAGAACTAACAACATAATAAAGAAGAATGTCAACTTATTGACTTTATTTCTACTTTTGTTGTTTAACAGCAATAAGAAAACCGACTTACATATTTTCATTCCTCTTGGGAATTCCTTTGCTTAGCAACATATCATTATCATTATTATTATTATTTCAAATAACTTTTCGGAATAAATATCGTCTGCATAATACTATCTGAATGGAAGCTTTAATAGTGCGCTTTTTACTTTCCTTATATACATAATGTATGAGGAAAGTATTGTGACGGGGTCGAAAATTCGAATTCGAGTTTTCGACGGGAGAGCACGTTTCAAGCATCCCTGATCACGAATCAAACATTTTTGAAGTGATGTCTGTGTGTGTGTGTGTGTGTGTGTGTGTGTGTCAGTGAGTCTGTGGAGACGATAACTGACGAACGAATGGACCGATTCGAACCAAATTTGGTACAAAAATCACAATCCGTAAACACTGGAAGCCTATTGTTTTTATACGTAATCGAATGTTCAGAACCCCCCGAAATTTTCGAATGAAATTTTGAAAAAATCGTCAAAAAATCAAAACCGCTAATAAAGTTACGCAAATAGACATTTCTTATGTAATTTTTCATTAGAAAACGATTGGCATAAATTTTAGAACGCTAACATGAACCGTTCTCGAGATATTGTACATTTTTCAAAAAAATTATGAAAAAGTCACATAAAAAAGAAATTCCTATTGAGAAACATTTTCACTTTTCATATGTAATACCATGCGATAAATTGAGTGACATCATTCTCGAGGATCTAGCTCGTTCCATTCATGAAAAAATATACTTTGAATAATACTTTTGTATTTGAACGCCAATAGTCATTTATTTGCTGTAAGAATAACTTTTTTCTTAGTGCATAACGCTTGGCGAGATTTTGGCGACGAATTTGGCGGAATGTCGCCAACTTGGCGACTTTTTTGAAATGTTGCCAAATTAATGAAAATCTCACCAAATGGATAAAAATGATGCTAAATCAATGGAAATGACGACTAATTGTCGAAAATTCAATATCTTGGAAAGAATATTAGTATCTACTATATTTTTAAAACTATTTTTTTACTATTGAAAAACCTATTTTTTTACTGTAAAAGTAGTAAATTCATTACATTATATAAGGAAAGTCATGTGTTGCCCACATCAGATTTTTTATTAATATGATGATAACCTGGGTCTAGAAACTCGAAACATGGACTAAATTTTAAGTGAGGCCATTTCAAATCTCCATCAAAAATTTCATCAAATTTCGACAAATTTTCAATTTTATTTATATATATTATGTATTTGTTTAAGTTTTGTAGTTAAATAAATATTTTTATTATTATTATTCGATGAAAAGTGCTGTTGTTTGATGCTCGTAAATAGAGAAAGTCATTTTATGATTACCCTGCATTTAAATTCACACAGCTGTCAGGCCATTTCCAAAAAGTAACGAAGTTTTCCCTTACGGCAACTCCTCAATGTTTAAATGGAGATATTATTTATCAGACAACATATTTATTATAACGGGAAATAAAATAATCATGTCCTCATTTACATATTTTCTCAAATAATATATCGCTTTTTAAATCTGTAGTTGTAATCAAACGTTTTAGTTAACATGATCAATTAGGTAGTGTCAAAAATGATAGTTAATCCTTTAAGAACTGGATTCCTTTATAGACTTTTTCAAGAAAATTAATGTTCATCAGGATCGCAAGATAAGAGGTTTATGCGAGATATTCAGTGATTGCGCCTCTTACGTCACGAAGACAGTATTAATGCTGTTCCATTAATACCGTCATTGGAGAAGTTGCAGTGGAGAAACTGCAAGATTTGAAGTTGTTTCCAAAATCCTAAAATCAATTAAACTTCCTCTTCTGATAAGCTGGAACTTTGCAGAAAATTATGTTCAAGGTGTAAAGTATAGTCGAAATGATGAAGCCTATATTCTAATTTTAATTTAGAATGATATTATATTTTAAGTTTTCATAATACTTTGGATTTATTTTGCTGCAAGGTCGACATTTTGTAATTAATTAATTTCTGCTTTCGTCTTTATTATTTTAGTTGAAATTCAAAGATGTGAAGCAATTTCTTTTTTACTGTTAATATTAGATAATGGTATTGAAGTATATTATAAAAGAATTTTTTTAGAATTAAATATATCAGACGATCCGTGTATGCTCAGAAGATTTTTTATCATAAATTAGTAAAATATATTGGCTATTTATTTAATATTTTAGAAAAACTAAATAATATATTTTAACGATATTATTTTTACTTTTTTATTACTTTTAAGCACAATACGTAATTATAAAATATATAACCTATGGCATTTATTACACTATTAAAGAAGCATAAGCATTTGCAAAAATGTATAGCCGAGGAAATAAATTAATAAAATAAAGCTGATAAAATTACATAAAATGAACTAAATAGTAATAAATGAACATCAGATTAATATTATAGCACTAAATATAATCTATATTTATCCATAGGTTGAAACAAATATATAAAATGTATCTTATTTTATTGTTTTATTGATGCATTAAATTCTATAAATATATATATATATATATATATATAGAAAGAAAATGCATAAGAATATTTTTATCTCAAACGGTGTTTTTATAATAAAAGATTATATTTACTATTAATTTTTAAACATTTAATAGAAGTGAGTAAAAATTACTAACTTCCACTAAACGATGCTTTGACCAACTTCTATTAATAGTTTCTTAAAACGATTCAACGTGTCATTTCGTTGTCTTATACATATTTTAAATAGTTATTTTTTAAAACAATTGCCACGTTAGTTTTATGGTAAAATTAAGTTGATTATGATAACTATATAATGCGTTACGATAAAAATAATCATTTCAAATCGCATTTATTTAGGAACTTGAAGACGTGATGTGATACACATAAAAAAAAAAACGATTTTTCATTTAGTAGCTCAAAACGTGAAATAAGTTCTACTGATTACAAAAATATATAATTTAGGTACCTTTCATCTCATGAAAAAAAATAGGCTTAAGGATATAACTAACATGCGGCACGTCCATTCTAAAGGACATTTAAAGAGAGTTTCCTCTAAATGTGCTTTTTCCTGCTTTGGTTTTATGTAAATTATATAGTATCTGCATTCATTAAATTTTGCAATAGCATACAATTTCTGATTGTACATCTAGTAAACCCAAACATTTCTGCTTAAATTGCTTGGTATTTTTAAATAGATTTTGGAAAAAATGCCTATCAATGATGTGTAATAATTTTCAAACTCGAATATACCTTTTTTAAAATACCCAGCAATTGAAGTATAAAGTGTTAGTTTCACTTGATGGACAATCATAAACTGTGTGCTCTTGCAAAATTTCATGATTGCCGATGATATAGAATTTACACAAGTGCACATAAGCAGGCGAAAATACATTTTGAGAAAACACTCTTTTCATGGCCTTTGGAATGAACGTGGCGCTTGTTGATTATACCTTTAAGCTTAACATTTGTACTTCTCTTGAAAGAAAGCGTACATAAATTATATATTTTTGTAATCAGAACTGTTTTTATTTTTAGGCCACTAAACGAAAAATCGATTTTTTAATTGTTTATCACGTCTTGGTCCCCTTAAACAGATATTCTACGCAAAACTCGGATTTGGCATATGTATTTTTTTCTATATTTATTATTCTTCACCAGCTCCATAGCAGAAATTAATGAAAAACAAATAATATTAAAGTAGTTTTAAGTAATTTTAAGGGTGCATAATAAAATAATTCCAAGTATGCTCGTTCATTCAAATTTGGGCTCAAGCAATTTTTTCTCTTAATCGTAACTTATAATCCAATCTTTCAATAAACATTGTGTTATACTTTTACAAATACGTTTCCTCCACACCCACACAATGACCAATAATCTCAATTGATGTCATAAATCACTATCAATGTTTCGTTTACTGAGTTCGTCAACTGAAAGAATATGGCTATCTGATCTTTATTGATTTTCAATCATTATATAATTTTGATAGATTCCAGAATTCTTGCAAAAATATACAGATACAGTAGCGGTTTACGTATTTTTAGAACAAATTTAAACCAATATATTTAAGCAACAATATTTTTTCTAATGTTTTATCTGATAGTCCTTTCTTTGGACTATCATTTTACATCTTGATTTCTTCAAGGTAAGAAAACTTTTCTGTATGAGTGGTATTATATTCCATAGATTTCCACATTTATATCCACAGTTTTCCATAGCCCATCCATTATTTTAGGTATGCGTTTAGAAAGTTCTCTTTTTAACAGCCCAAAGGCGTAACAATTCATGCACATCAGGAGATTTTGAAAGAGTATGATCAAAAGGTATAACTTTAATATTTGTATCTTTCGTCAATTTTTTTTTCAAGAAATTTAGCTGTAGATGTTGATGCGTGACTGATATCTTTGCCCTGCTACTCTATTTAGATTCTGTGGATTAAAGGGTGGTATTTCTTCTTTAAATAAAGGATTTCAAACATTATCTTTGTAATATGTGTAAAGAATCTTGCTGCCTCAACCAGAAATCGGACCGCGTTTTTTCATACTGGCCATCCTAAGCTCTACTGTTGAGCTACTGGTAAGGAATTGCAAGCTCGTATTGTTGAAATGGGCTCTGCATTTTCCACCATTTGATGTCAAATTGACGTGCAACTGATTATCTGACTGACGACATCCTGCTATTTTTACCTCAAGTTAGCTTCTTGCTTCTATTTTTATACTCCCGGTTAGCTTCATGAGTGGTTGTTGACCTCCTAATATTGAATTCACTGAATCCATCCTAATCGTTCTAAGATCACTTTCAAGCATCTTTACAATAATCTACAGGGCTGATTTTGCGGGAACTATTGTAAAGAATTTTGCTTCCTCAACCGGGAATCGAACCATGGATCTTCGTATTGGCCAGTCGACGCTCTACCGGGGAGCTACTAGGATGGAATTGAAGACACAATGAAAAGGTACAATTCATTAAAAACATTGTACTGTAGATCTTATACATCACTTTTTCAAGGTGAAAAATGTAAATTCAGTGCATTATATAGAGAAAGTCATGTGCTGCCCACATCAGCTGCCCACATGTGCTGCCCACATCATATTTTTTCACTGTAATTCAATTACTACATTTTATACTTTACCTACGTAATGTATAAAGTATAGGGGAAGCATTGTGATGGGGTTGAAAATTCGAATTCGAGTTTCGACGGAAGGGCCCGTTTCAAGCACCCCTGAACTTCAATCGACTCCAATTAGATTTTGAGGTGATGTGTGTGTGTGTGTGTGTATGTGTGCGTAAGTCTGTAGATGAGACATCTCCCGAACGAATAGAGCGTTTCGTACGTAATTTGGTACGGCTATTACAGTCCGTGAATACAGGAAACCTATTGATTTTAAACGCTATCGAACTTTACTCCAAACTTTCAAATGCATTTCTGAAAAATCGTTAAAAAATTGGGACACTCAACAATCCATATAATAAAAGGCAATGTCTCTCTGTATGTGTGTCTTATACACTATAGGCTCAGCGACCGCGCATCGCAGAGCTGCGGAATTTGGCAATCGGAGACCTGGGGAGGGGGTGACACGTGAAAACCGATTTTTAAAATTTGAATTTTTTTTTTTGTTATTTAATGTTTTATGCGATTTCGACCCTTTTTCTCCACCATCCAGACGTCGTAGAAAAAGCAAATTACACGACCGTAAAGAGCAAATAATTGCGAGTAAAAATATATCAATTTTAAATCTCAGGAACAAATTCTAATATTTTTTAAAGATTATGAAACAAAAGTCACTTTCGGTTAAAAAAAAACGAACTTTCGTGTTTAAATCCGCGCATCGGGAAAAGTTCCGAGAATTTCAACTAATAATTTACATTTTTAGAGAGCTCAAACATCAAGCATTCTTACAATCCCAATTTGGTCAAAAATAATAAAAAGTAGCTGCAGAATCCGGATTTTAAGAATTTTCGAATTTCAATTTCTCGGCGGCAAGCCGGCAAAATAAGTTTTTCTCCCATGCCCGCGCAGGCGCACTGCGTGCGGAGACGGACGGTGTTTCCATGGAGATTGTGCATCGGGTTAGAAATTTATGTGATATTTTAAATGGTGGAATTAAGAGCTTAGCATATGGTTATTATAAAATTTAAGTGATTAAATTATGTTGGATTGAATTATGGTGATGTATTATATACATCGGGTGGTGGTGTAACAGTATACAGAGTGAAATTATTATATTTCTATGAAATTATTATATTTATATTTTAAATGATGAAACGATATGGATTTTTTAAATGGTATTTTAATTTCTGAATATTTTAAATGGATATTTTAATTTTATGGATATTTTAAATGATGGAACGATGGAACAATGGAATGGGGATATTTTAAATGATATTACGTTATATTTTAAATGATGGAATTAAGAGCTTAGCATATGGTCATTATAAAATTTAATGTTTGAATTATGGTTTGTACGGTTTTGGGCCTAGGGCAATTAAAAACCGAATTAGCGTTTGCTTTTTATAAGATTTTTGGCTCATTATTCTGGAATGAATTGTGGCGATGCATTATTTGCATCGGGTGGTGATTGGGACCACAATGAAAAAACTTAAACACTGAAGAAATAAAAAAATAAATACAAAGAAAGTTATGGAGATTGTATCGGTGTTTCAAAATTTCATTATTAGTTTTAACGTCATTAAACTAAACCAAACTTTGTTAACTCCACGAGGTTGAGGGCACGGTAGCCCAGTGGTTAGCGCGCGAGAATTGCACTCGGTAGGCCCGGGTTCGATTCCCGCCACTGCCAAATCTGCCGCCGTGTTCACGCGGAGTACGATCACGTTAAACATGTGGGTCTGTAAGTCCTTCTAAGAGGTTGGTGGTAGGGGAAGGAGGGTACGGTCCCTATGGATGCTTCCCCCACTGGGTTCCGGTCTAAATTGGGTGGCTCTTACTGGTCGTCCAAATAGTTAGCTTACACCTTTCTGGTAGGTCGCGCCAGCGAGTTTACTACGGTCAGAATTTTCAAGGGTAGCGAACAGACTGGTCGTAGTGCAAAATAAATAATCATTTGATATGTACTTTTTTTTCCTAAAACAAATAATACAAACCTTAGTACGCTATTTCGAACCAGTCTAGAGATACTGCACGTTTTTCAAATAAATGTATCCAAAATATTTCAAAGAAATGAACAATAGTGTGTATCATCAAGAATGTAACATAAGACGACAAATTTGGCATCTAATTTTATTTGCAACCTCTTTAAATTGCACAACATTAAACTTTTTATTTGCTAATTTTGGTCACTGGTTTCATGTATCTCCAAATTAGTTTACCGCGCTTTGTCACTGGTATTACTTTGAAGCATTCTTTAAGCTTTAAGTACATAAATGTGCATGTGAGCCGTCTCCTAATAGTGCACAGAGAAAATGTGATTTACAACAGAATGGTTCACACCTCTCTACCGTTTATGTGTATATGATGAGATATTATTTATTTTTCCATTCATTGAAGTATATCTAAAATATGTCAGAAAATAATTAATTGAACAATTTTATTTATTTATATTTACCATTATTGCGTAATGATTTTAGGATACTGCGTGAAAAAAATTATATAGCAACTTTCTAATGTGCAATTGCATGTGTGAGCCTTTCCTTACCCTCCAGAAGAACCCTAGTGACCGAGAAAACTGAATCTTGTCATATTTATAGTATTATCTACGGAACAGAACCTAATAGAGTCGAACTCTCAATTTCCCTCCGACAGATCCCTTTCGAAGTATCCCGGTGACACAAAATGCTGAATCTCTGCACACTCAGATATCGATCACGGAATGGAACTTACTGGAGTAGAATTTTCCATTTCATTATGTGGAAGGCGAACGAAATAAGGAATTTTTGAGAAGTATCTCCCGGATTCTTCAGAAGCCCCCGGCGGTCCAAAAAGCTCAAACTTTGCACACTTATAGTACCGAAGAATTTACGAATACTTTAGTATTTACGAATGTAAGTAATTTAGTAATTTAGTAATTTATAGTATTTACGAATGCTAAGATTACCCTATCGTATGCCCATTAAAAAGGAAGAACAACTATAAGATCATCGGTAAAATTTTACAGCAGCACTTCCGATTCCATTGGCAACTTAGACCAGATGCATGTAAACCGTACTACCCAAACCGCCCGACCTACCCAGAGGTATAAGGATTTTGTTTGGATGATCAGAAGAGCCACCCAGTTTAGACCGGAACCCAATGGGGGTAGCGACAGCAGTAACCACCGTAGCATCCTTCCCCTAGCCCATCACATCTCGAGTGGACTTTCGAACCTACAGATTTATTGTGCCCATACATCTCAACATTTATGGAATGTCCAATTTTACGCATACGAAATCTTCGTTACGAATGACGACTGTGAAAACAGTCAATTTCAATTCCTCCCAACGGCGCCGTCTAGCACCAAAGTGTAACGTCTACCGACATACATTCACTAACGAGAAATGTTTGTTCTAGTATGTATCTTTCATTAGAATTTTTACAGAACATTGCGAATCCCTTTATGTAGCCTTATCAATAGGTTTTTAATGTGTTAAAATATGTATCCCGGAAACGTGATGTGGTAATGCATGTTATTTGAAAAGCAATTTATGTTTTAGCATGTCAAATGCATACAAAACCATATAGTTGTAAATAAGAGACACAGAAAAATATAAAATTTGTCGACTAATAGAATTGTTTTCCTTAGAAACATAGATAAATATTCGGTTGGGAAAGAGCTAATATCAAATCAGAAAATTTTATGCAAAACATTTTGTGTTGAAAAAGTTGCTAAAATATTTTAAGCTTCGTTAAACCCTATTCAAATTCGACCAAACAGAAAATTTTTAAGTGCAATTTTAGCGTCACAGCATATGATTTCGTAAATAAGATATAATGATTTTCAGTTTTAAATGTAGCGCATATAGAATATATTCGTGCTCATTTCAATTTTCAAAATAACGATTTTTTTGAAAGGATATTTCAAAGAAGAAAAACTTGTCATGGTTCGTCTACTCTGCTTTTGCTTTTCACGAGTATGTGCCTAAGTGGTTGAAGAACATGTTTATATTCAGTCTTGGACTATAATTAATTCCTGGCATAACAAGCAGTCAAGAAAATTTCCGTTAAATGACAACGTCGTCTTTAAAATAAGTTTCATTGGTGTAATAATTTTGCATTTTGATTTTAGAGAAGTATCACGTTTCAGCTCTACTATTTAATTTATATTCTAAATCACCAACTTCTTTCATGCATAAAATATCGCATGATCAAATTTGCTATGATTAATATTTATTAAATATTATTTCTTGATAACGATATGTTACTACTAGTATAGTGGAAGTAACACAAATTCGGTTTTCATAATTCAAAATTTAATTTGGATTGGGAGAAATATAGACACCTAAATTAGTTTGTGTATACCGTTTTTGCATATATAAGTTGTGTCAGTATAGATGGTCTCTCTTTTCGTGTTTCAACAGTTGGTTTAAGACATATAATTCCAAACTAATAATTTGTTTAAATTAAATGTGAAATTATTTCACATATTTCTTTCCCGTGGGTGTTATTTGCTAAAAAATAGAAGGTCTAACTTTTTATGGAATATATAGAAACTATTCTAAAGAAAGAAACCGTTTCAATTATCTGTAATATCCATGAAGATATTTACAATAGAGGTAAAGTAAAATGCTCAATAAATAAAATACACTCTGTGCTAAGGATAAGGATAACTAGACTAACGTAAATAAGCACAAATTACATAATGTACAAATAACATAATGCACAAATAACATAATGCACACATAAGCACAAATAACATAATGCACAAATAAGCACAAATAACATAATGACCCAAGCAATATGCATTTTAATGTTATTTGTGCTTATTTGCGTTGCTGTAGTTTTCCTTAACGTAAAATGCTACCAAAGTAGAAAAACTGGAATCGGATTTTTCCTCGATTCAATGAGCCTTCCTTGTATGTTGACTTCACATTGAAACTAGACATCGCATAAAACCTATTTGAGCAATGTTATTTTCGGCTGACAATTGTATTTATAGGCGGAAATTTCCTAATTTTTCATTAACAACTTATCGAATATTGCATATAATGGAACCAGGTATTATTCCTTAGAGTAGTTACTGAACAACCCAACTGCTTCTAATTGAGCACTTTTTGCTCGAGGGATCCTATAAAAATTTAGATCCCTATATTCCTGAAAGTACCCCCCCCCCCCACACACACACACACACCGAAAAAACTGTACAAAAGAAATTAGCATCCAATTTTAACAAACTTTCAAATTGAAAGTATGTGTCTAAAACCAATTACCGAAGCACAAAAAGCGAGATCAACTATGCTAAAGTACCCAGTGTATACACCGTTTGAAGCTAAACAAAGTCATAAACACTTTTCAACTATGTTGTAAAGTGTTAATAAAAGGTTGTAAAACACCTTTGTGGTTAATTACGACTTGATAGACAATACAGCAATTGCATTTAAGCGAGTATGCCAAGCTGAGATATTTCTTTAAATATTTTTAAAGTGCAAACCCTGGGTGGCAATTTTTTGCCATTTACAAAATGTTTTTGGCAAAATTTTGTAAAACAGTATTAGTAATTTTTTTTCCCTTGCATTTTCCCGAACACCCCTTAGGCACAAAAAGCAAAGTCAACTATGCGGAAATACACTGTATTATACTAAGCAAATGATACAAAATTAAAAAATAATAATAATGTCTTTCCATTTTTGAGGGTTAGGAAATGGTACAATTTTAAGCATGTATGTAGTCTTATTTTTATTTGCAAAATAAATATTTTAAACACTTCACACTTTCCTTCCAGGAACTTGCTTTCAATGCAAAAATTTAAATACACGTGTACCGGACAATCATGGCATAAGACCAATTTTAAGACTCACACAAGAATATACTCCAAACAAAGATGTTTAACTTATCATGAGAAGAATACTTTTCAAATATAGTTAAGACAAATGTCACAGAATTATTTGCCACATTAATTATGGCTAATACTCTTTGCTGGAATGTATGCACCGATGTATGTGCACAATCTTTATAATTAAAATTCTAATTTCATTCCATATTTATAGTTTTATTTTATATAAATTAGTATGTTATTACTTTCCCGACAATGCATGGTAATGTATACGGAAATTATTGAAATAGTGTCGAAAGTCGGAACTCAATGGATCTATGTGTTTCAAGCCTGGCAATGCATGTATCCAATCTAGCTCACACACTGATAAACAAAATGCCACACAATTTAGAAAATTACTTCTGAGTTACCCTGATGCTGATTGAATCTTGGCACGATTCGATAAAATAAAACCTGTTATTTTTTTCATTTTGTTTTTTCAATATGGCTCTCAAAAATCGTCAAAATCTGAAATGTAAATCTAAATATTCTGAAATATATTAATTAAATACTTGTTTTATGCATAATACTTGACGACAAAACGAATAAAATGAACCTCATTACTCTAAGATGAACCATTTTAGAGATATTAGGTTTTAGGAATTTTGATGAGCTGGACACGTTTTTCACCGTAGTTATAAACTGTTGAATGAACTTTCTTAAAATTTTGTAGGTAGGTTACTTGTAGGTTACCCTGGTACAGATAAGACTTTGGCACGATTCCTTTATTTATTTATTTATTCAAAAATTTTTAAATCACCCAAATCTAAAATTAAAGACTAAATATGCTTAAATATATTAATAAAATGCTCGTTTTCTGCGTAACTATTGACGACGTAACGAATACGACGAACCGTTTTGAAGATATAAAAGTGTTTTACATTTTGAGAAGTTGGCAACTTATTAAATTGTATTAAATTTCCAAATTTAAAAAACTTATTAATATAATATAAAATAAGAATCCTGTTCATTTTGAACAATTAAACTCAATTTAATAAATTATTATAGAGAAACACATTTGAGTCTGTAGGGAAAATCATGTGCTGCCCACATCAGATTTTTTTATAATCATTATAAGTAAAGCAATATGTTAGAATTATAACACTGCATAACTAATTATCAAAATATTGTTCATTACGACAGTAGATGTATTAAAATAAGGATAAGAAAGTCTATATTTAAAGAATTTTCCAATTAACGAAGATGTTGATGGGATTTCATTAGAGGTTCGACTGCCTTTGTTAAAGAACCTTGTTTTCGCCTTTCATCTAAAATTTTAACGTTTAAGTATTTTAATTTTTACACTCGCGTTTCCGTTAAAACAAGCACTTAAATTAAATGTTTGTTTACAGAGAAAGTTTTCACATTTCAGAACGAACGATATGGATAAAAAAAATTAAAAAAAAAGAAAAATATTTGACATTTGACAACATATTATTATTTTATGAAAATTAAATTATCGTCTGTTGTTAGATAGTGTCTACTTTCCTATAAACAAGCTTTAGATTGAAGGTTTTTAAGTATATACATATATATACACACACACACACACATATATATATATATATATATATATATATATATATATATATATATATATATATATATATATATATATATATATATTAGAAAAACGTAATAATAAAAATAATATATATGCATAATATATATATATACATATATATATATATATCGGATCTTTGTATAATGTATAATACTATGTGGTGTTGCTTTATACAACGAAAAACCCATTTAGAATGTCCATTAGTATAAAGATCCCTGAAGAGTTGCATTATTGGATACTGTATTTCATTTTTTTTCTTCCTTTTAATTTCGTGAGCATCTTGAATTTTCTTGTTCGACTAGATGTATGTGCTTATTTTAGTTCCGTAAGTTAGTAATACTTTTTTTGTTTATGTCATATCTTTAATGTAGATTTTATTGACTTTCATATATTTTTATTCCCTCGTGAAACCCAGTTTTCCATTTATGTACTTAACCTTTATTAATATTATGTTTCTCTAACATTAGAGCTAGAATTTATACTTCTTAGAGCTATCTTTGTTACCTATTCATATATTTTAATAAAGTTTTAATATTTTTTTTTTAATCCTTATTTTCGAAATTCTTATAAAAAAATCTAAATGGTAATGAACCTGGGATACAAGTTAGTTCGCTGTTAACACATGGACCCTGTGGACTCTGTATTAGGAGGGGTTGGGGGGTTAGGGTCCTATATCGGACCATTTTTCAGATAGGGGAAAAAAGTTAATTAGAAACACGTGGAGCGAATAAAATTTAGTACAAAAATGCCTTAGTTACATAACAAAAGATGGGAAGAGACACTCCAAATGTAAAAAAAGCAGAAAACTATCCGATTCACTGTGTACTGTGTAAGTTGAAATGTCATGCTTTTTGCCGATTCTGCAGAGTACACAAATGGCATGCGAGGGAGGTATGTCAACACTTCGTGAAACAGTGACGAGAATCGAAAGCTTTCTTACTTATGCAAGTCCATTACATTTGCTTATGACAAATGTCAATATTCCTGTAACCAGCAATATCATAATAAGTTGCATGAGATAAAGCCCTTAGTACAAAAATGGACTAGTTTCCAATGTAGGAAACTTGAGGTAATTTTAACTCATTTGCACATTGGTCACGCTCGTTTTACCCATAGGCACTTACTTTTAAGAGAAATTGAACCCTTTTCCAATGGTTGTCAAACCTCAGCAAGTGTCAAACATGTTTTAATTACTTGTACTAAATATAAACTGTTTCGTTTTTAGCATTTCAAGAATTACACTATAACTTTGGCAGAATTGATTGGAAAAAATCCTCATTTGGGGCTTTTCTCATTCTTATTGGACATCGGTTTTTTCCATCATTTTTAACGTCACATTTTACAGACTTTTAGCCATTTTTCATCTCGTTTACATTGTTATACATATTCTATTGTCATGCCAAAAAACCCTAACCAACCAACCAACCATTACATTTATATACAGGTTTTCCATTGGTTTCCAGCAATTTATGCGAATTCTCCAGATGTCAGTGTATTTAAGGAATGAAAATTGTCTGTTATGCAATCAATTATCTGTTCTGGATTCACATATTATTGCCTTTTCTAAACACTCGCTTTTTGCTTCCTGATATTTTAATTTTCTGGGGGGAGACAGCCATTATATATATATATATATATATATATATATATATATACATATACACACTATATGGCATGCCGTAATATTTCTGCAATGCATTTTTCCAAATTTTACCGCTATATCAAACATTGCACCAAAAATAAATAAATAAAAGTAAAAAGCTTGTTTATTCGTCGAGTTGTTCAAGGTAAAAAAGCGTCGCAGATGAAAAGGCGCAAGCAAACTACAAGAGATGTTTACACATTTTTTGAACGATTCTGATAAAAATAAGAAAAAAAGAATCAAAAGAATATTATTTGGCAATTAGTGGCGTATTTTGAAATTCAATTTCGTTCAACTGTAAATTAAGTTTATATCAATCTCAAGGAGCCCAAGTCAGAGGTCAGTACGGGCTCGAACATGGCCCTGTGGGCTTAGAGCCAACCGGTCCCACGGGCTGGGGCAGGGCCATGTTTTATTACATTCACATCGGGTCAAGCCGAGTCAAAATAAATAAAAAAAGCCAAAAATAATTCAAAATTGAAAAAGAAAAATTTGAAATTGCATATGAAATAAAATAATTAGCGGATGAAGGTATCCCTGTCCCATTAAGTAATAAAAGTCTGCTCTATACAGAGAATGCAGATGGGTAAATCTGATCCAGATACTGAAAAATTGTAATTTCAGATTAAAAATACTTATTTATTCGACTACATTTTAAAATCAAAATAAAACATCGTCTTCGTAACTTTCACCTACTGATTTCAATCTGTTCTTTTTATTAACACTTTACAACAAAGTTGAAAAGTGTTTATGACTTTGTTCATTCTGTCTGTCTGTCTGTCTGTCTGTCTGTCTGTCCGTTACCACGATAACTGCCGTAAAAATGACTTAATCAAAATGCAATTTTAGTATGTTGTTCAGACGGTCTATAGGACCTATGGGAATATAAATGAATAATATCACCCAATTAGTTTTGGATTGAACCCGGGTTGAAAAAATGCAATACATTGAGCCCTATGGGACCTAATTTTTCAAGCATTTTTTAAGCGGATTTAAAATTCACAAATTGCTTCGAAAATTTTAGGCAATATTCAAATTGTTCCATGAAATATATAAAAAAAAATTCAGCGAAATATATTCAGTTGTTTTTTAAATAAAATTTAAAATAATAATAACACCTCTTATATGAAGCGATCACGTGTCCATGATATGAAACGATCACATGACCCACTTCAAAATGATATATGGCATCCATCTTGTGTCAAAATCGTGGTTTTTAAAGTTCTTTTTAATTCATATTGAGTGTTGTATCCGTCCTAAAACTACTTAATTTTTGCCTAAATTCTGTGCATCTACATACTGAAACAACGCAATGACAATATATTTCAGTTTAAATGCTCTTCCAAATTTGATTATTTCTACTATTAAGCCTATTTTTCACCTATGTAAAATGTAAACAGCAAAATATGTAGAATGAGTTGTATTAGAAGTGCTGTAATTCTTTAACACAAAATCATTTAGTCCATGGAGTCTGCTTAGCTGATATGAATGAAATATTCATTGATTTTAGAAAGAGAAGGACGATATTTTTCGATGAAGTTACGCATTGAGTTTACTTACTTGTAGCTCAATGGTCTTAATTTTTAAATAAAATAAATTATTATAGTATTGTGATGAATGACATGAATGGGGGAATTATTTATGAATGAAATGTTGCTTTTATAGGGAGAGCCAGGCGTGTTATTTTTTTATGACGTCATTTGAATGAATTTCAGTTGTTTTCGATGAAGTTTTCAAATATAATAAATTACCGTAGTATTATGATAATTCTAAAATTATTACCGAGGAATGTATCACATTTTAGAGATGTTTAAACCAGGCAATTTATACTTTAATGCCGTCATTTGAATGAAGTTAATTTTTTTCGATGAAGGTTTAAGGTGTCAAATATATTAAATTAATGTGTGATAAGTTTTAAAATATTACCGAGGAATGTATTGCATTTTAGACATGTTTAAATAAAATTGCATTGAAATTGGAAAGTGTTTCATAATCAATGCTTTAAGCATGATTGATCTTTCTTGTTTATTTATTTATTTATTTTTTTTTGAGTGAATGATCATACGGCTACTATCTACTATCAATGTGACTTACTATTTTTTATATTTTTAAATTTATCGCAAAAAAAGTTTAATCGCTTTTGTACTGTGATTAGTTTGCTGGTGGTGAAACTTGGGTATGTAATCCAACAGGTACTGATTACTTTAAAGTTTAACACTGATATCTTACTTTCAATTTTTTCTGTAATTTTAATTTCAATTATTAGATTCTTAATGTTCTTAAATTATCAAAACTAAATAAATTTTATTCTTAAACTAAACACAGTTCTGTCGATATCTTTCCATTTACAAATATTCAATGAAAATTTATCTGAGCAAAATGTTATAATTTAAAATTAATATATTGATGAAACGAATTCTAGTGTTTGAATTTACTTATATTTGTATTCTGAACTTTACTTTAAAATTATTGAATTTTAGAAATCTTCATAGCTATGTCATAATCAAAGAAAATAATATCTATGTATAAGTACACAGAAAATTTAATCGCATTGAAATGTTTTAAAAAACACTAACAATTGTGGCATATGACACGTTTGTTTTACTACCACTGTAGTCAAGAATATTTGGTGCTAAGGAGCTCTAATAAGAGGTATTGCAATGTTCACTAATAATTTAAATGGTGAAGAAAGTATTTTTTAACACTTTACAACAAAGTTGAAAAGTGTTTATGACTTTGTTTACTCTGTCTGTCCGTCTGTCTGTCTGTCTGTCCGTTAGCACGATAACTGCCGTAAAAATGACTTAATCAACATGAAATTTTAGTATGTTGTTCAGACGGTCTGTAGAACATATGGGAATATAAATGAATAATATCACCCAATTAGTTTTAAATTGAACCATGGTTGAAAAAATGAAATACATTGAGCCCAATGGGACCTAATTTTTCAAACATTTTTTAAGCAGATTTAAAATTCACAAATTGCTTCGAAAATTTTAGGTAATATTCAAATTGTTCCATAAAATATATAAAAAAAAAATTCAGCGAAATATATTCAGTAGTTTTTTAAATAAAAATTAAAATAATAATAACACCTCTTATAAGAAACGATCACGTGACCATGATATGAAACGATCACATGACCCACTTCAAAATGATATATGGCATCCATCTTGTCTCAAAATCGTGATTTTTAAAGTTCATTTTAATTCATATTGAGTGTTGTATCCGTCCTATAACCACTTTATTTTTGGTTAAATTCTGTGCATCTACATACTGAAACAACGCAATTACAATAAATTTGAGTTTAAATGCTCATCCAAATTTGATTATTTCTACAACGAAGCCTATTTTTCACCTATGTAAAATGTAAACAGCAAAATGTGTAGAATGAGTTGTATTAGAATTTCTGTATTTCTTTAACACAAAATCATTTAGTTCATGGAGTCTGCATAGCTGATATGAATGAAATATTCATTGATTTTACAAAGAGAAGGACGCTTTTTTTCGATGAAGTTTTACGCATAGAGTTTAATTACTTGTAGGTCCATAGTCTTGATTTTTAAATAAAATAAATTATTATAGTATTGTGATGAATGAAATGAATGGGAAATTGTTTATGAATGAAATGCTGCTTTTATAGAGAGCCAGGCGTGTTATTTTTTCTATGACGTCAGTTGAATGAATTTCAGTTGTTTACGATGAAGTTTTCAAATATAATAAATTATCGTAATATTATGATAATTCTAAAATTATTACCAAGGAATGTATCGCATTTTAGAGATGTTTAAGCCAGGCAATTTATATTTCAATGCCGTCATTTGAATGAAGTTCATTTTTTTCGATGAAGGTTTAAGTTTTCAAATATAATAAATTAATGTAGTATTGTGATAAGTTTTAAAATATTACCGAGGAATGTAATGCATTTTCGACATGTTTAAATAAAATTGCATTGAAGTTGGAAAGTGTTTCATAATCAATGCTTTAAGCATGATTGATCTTTCTTGTTTATTTATACTATATGTAATATAACTTGTGTGTAATTTCTTAAATGGCAAGTTTTTATCCCCATACAAAGCAATAGGCTTCAATATATTGTAAAAGTAAACCGGGCCGGACCTACCTCGCTGGTGATACATGCCTTTGAGTGTTTTCGGGACGGGTCAGGATCGAGTGAATTATTTTGAAAAATTCTCGGGATTTGTCCTGATCAAATCTTAATATTTTCGGGACGGACCTGATAAAAATTTTAAAATTAGACCAGTACAGGCATCTAAACTCTAAGTAACTGGCTTTTGGTCGTCGTTTTTTCCTTTTCTTCTGCCGGCTCCAGAAACCAGGATTTTTTCAAATTTGGAGACTTTTTTTTTTAAATAGGATAATTTTTCTCCCTATGATGCAGTAACCGGAGAATTTTTTTGTAAGTCAGTTTCTAAAAACTCCTTGCTTATTCCTATTTTAGTTTTTCTTCCTTTTTGTGTGGGGGGGGGATGAAACTAGGTTGTTTTTCTAGTTCAAGGTCTCCAGAATGACAAACTGAGAATAAGTACGTTTATTTTATCACTTGTGTATTTAGTAAACACTTTAAATTTCTTTTAATTTCGGAGGTTTGAACCCCCTAAATCCCCTTAAATACCCCTCTGTTTGCAATAGATTATTGTAAGAAAGCTAGCTTATATTGTAGTTAAATAGCGCCTACAATGTCACAGAAATTTTAGATTGAAGGTTGCACTTTTGCCTATTCCAGAGAAACGCTGTGAAAATCAGGAAATTAGAATTTTTAATTGCAAAATAAGCAATATTAGCAATATTATTAATAATAAAGGAAAACTTATCGTTAAACATTGCTTTTAACTGGGTAAAAAGCACCAGAAGAATACCCAAAGAAGATAAATACTTCTACGATTATTTCAAAAGTAAAGTCTCGGGTCATAAAAGAAAATACACCGACTCAAAGGTTGTGTCACAATTGTAATGTCTTTAAATACCTCTGTTCAACTGCAAATAAGATAATAAACAAAGATTTAAATTTTTAAAAGTACACAAAACATAATGTTCATTGCCTTTTGTCTACGCATGGAACTGAGCGCAGAGCACGCTCTAGAATTAATTCTTTATGAAAAGCATTTAACCGGAAACAGATGGAAATATATTATAGGAATTGGTAAAGTATGAGTCTTTAAATAATTATAACACAAAAAATTCCATTTACTGTCGCAAAAGAGGAGAAAAATATTTCAAACTCGGTACCAAGAATCCAAAAATGATTTGATTAATAAGTCAAAAGTTAGTATCAATAAAATACTGATTTTGTTTAGGAATAAAAAGCTCGGAAAAATTATTTTAGTTTTAGCAACGTACAATAGATAGCGCCACCAATCCAATTGGCCGAATTTCGATTTTCAAGTTAACTTTAAAACGAATTCGAATTTTAAAAAAAATCTAGACGAGATGTTTCCTCTCGAGAGCCGAAGTACCCATGCGCCACCTTTCATGGTTGTAAGTCGCTTAGACTTTTCGCTACGGACAACACACAGTTATCATATTTATTATTATATATGTATTATTATATGTGACCAACAAATTTTTTCGTTTGCATGTACTCTATGATTCTATTTTCACTCCATAATAGCAAATAACGTGGCATTTAATTTAACCGTTTCGTATCAATGAAAGCTAAACGTCTTAACATTATTTATACATCTACTTTGCTAGCTTTCACTGACATACTGATTTCTTAATACACTAATACATTGCTGTAAAAACGTCACAGAATAACAAACTCAGAATAAAAACAACATTAGATAAAAAAAAACACTCCAATTCATTCACTCAAAGGTTTTAATTAAGCTGCCAAGTAACTAATTTTTCGATTGAATGCATTGAAGAATACCTCTTTTGAACATCGTTTTATTTGAGTATATATTGAGCCGAATATTTCGCTTAATGTTTTCTATGCTTTGACAAAAAACTTACTAAAAAAGTACTTAAAATAATCGCACTAATCAATTACATGAAATTATAACGAAATACACAAATTATATAAAAGGAAATACATGTCCCTATGCTTCTAATTCATTCCAAACCTTTCTGTTTCAAGTGACTTCCTGATGTTGCAAGCAGTATATTCATACCGAAAGTTTTTCCTACTTTTTCGTTATTGTATTTAGAGAACCAAAGTGCCATATTTATGAGACGTATTTGTTTCCTCTCGGTGATGTTAAATTTGGATAAAGAGAAAGTATTTAGGAGATGAATAGAATGACTTAAATATCATTTATAATTTGTACGGAAAAATTCATTTTCAAATATTTATGAACCAATACGTTTCAGAGGAAATACTTCAAAAGTTGCAGAATCAAAGGCAGAAAAAGAAATTCGAAACGTAATCTGATGTGGGCAGCACATGAGTTTCCCTACATAATGCAATGACATATATTTTTTCACAGCGAAATAATGGTGCACAAGTTCTACAGCACACGTTCACAGCGAAATAATGATGCACAAGTTCACGGCGAAATAATGGTGCACAAGCTACACAGCACAAGTTCACAGCGAAATAATGATAAACAAGTTCACAGCGAAATAATGGTGCACAAGTTCACAGCGAAATAATGGTGCACAAGTTCACAGCGAAATAATGGTGCACAAGTTCACGGCGAAATAATGATGCATAAGCTCCACAGCACAAGTTCACAACAAAATAATGATGCACAAGTTCACAGCGAAATACTGGTGCACAAGTTTCACAATGCAATGTTTTCGCTATTGAATAAACGCCACGTAAATTGATATCGGGCGCTCTTGGCAACATATTATTCCAAACGGAATGACCAATTCATATTTACGTGCAGAATCTTCATCAAAACGCGATGGACATTTAATTAATATCCCATGGAATAAATAACTATTGACTAATTCTTTGGCGCCAAAATACAAAACTATTAAATAAAGTAACGTCTCTCACGAATGTAATGTACTAGATACGGGGAAAAGATGTTAGCATATTTGTTGCATAATATTGCATATGGAAAGTGAACCTATTGGATAATACTTACTACTTTTTAATTTTGTGTAATTTTATGTGAAAAATTCATTCGGCAATAGAGCATTATCTCTAAGTGTTCTCTAAGTGTTAAAGTATTATCTCTAAGCGTAAGGTATCATTCGTTTTCTAATAAAAAATTACGCCTAAAAGGACTATTTATTTATCATTATTGAAGGTTTGGACTTTTTTAATGGCTTTTTAAAGATAATTTGAAAATTAGGATTTTGTCTGAACATTCGATTGCGTTTAAAGACAGAAAGTTTCCAGTATTTACTGATTGTAATAATCGCGCCAAATTACGTTTGAAAATCTCTATTCGTTCGTGAGATATAGCTTCCAGTCACACACACGCAAGAGATATGACTTCAAATCGTTTGATTCGAGTTTATGTATGCTTAAAATGAGCTCTTCCATCGAAAACTCGAATTTGAATTTTCGATTCCGTTACAATACCTTACCTATACATTATATTGTGTATGTAGTGAAACAAATGTACTATTGAATGTGTAATTACAACGTGACTATAAAGATGTAGTCCATAGCAAACATGAAAGAAACCAGTTTTAAAGGCTTAATAAGCTCAACTGACTTTAATTGCGAAGAAACAACCTGTTAAATATCATATTATTGAACAAAAGGCTACAAGATTACCACAATATTACATATACTAAGGAGACAACCAGTTTTGAAGCTATGAAAGCTAGCTACTTTATCAAATCAACTTTTTAACACTTTACAATATAGTTGAAAAGTGTTTATGACTTTGTTCATAATTAACACTTTGCAACATAGTTGAAAAGTGTTTATGACTTTGTTCATTCTGTCTGTCTGTCCGTTAGCATGATAACTGCCATAAAAATGACTTTATCAAAACGACATTTTAGTATGTTGTTCAGACGGTCTGTGGGATCCATGGGAATATAAATGAATAATATCACCTAATTAGATTTGGATTGAACCCGGGTTGAGTAAATGAAATACATTGAACCCTATAGGACCTAATTCTTGAAACATTTTTTGAACGAATTTAAAATTCACAAATTGCTTCAAAAGTTTTAGAAAATATTCATATTATCCCGTAAAATATATATAAAAAAATTTCAGCACAATACATTGAGTAGTTTTTTTAATAACAATTAAAATAATAATTACACCCTTTATCACGTGTTTAAGAGATCACGTGACCATTATATGAAGAGATCACATGACCCACTTCAAAATAAAATATGGCATCCATCTTGTGTTAAAATCGTGATTTTTAAAGTTCTTTTTAATTCATATTTAGTGTTATATCCGTCCTAAAACCGCTTTATTTTTGCTTAAATTCTGTGCATCTATATTCTGAAACAGCGCAATTACAATATATTTGAGTTTAAATGATCATTAAACTTTGATGATTTCTACAACGAAGCCTAATTTTCACTTATGGAGAATGTAAACACCAAAACATGTAGAATGAGTTGCTGCTGCATTTCTTAAAAGCAAAATTATTTCGCTCATGGAGTCTGCAATATAGCTGATATGAATGAAACTTTCATTGATTTTACATAGAGAACGACGATATTTTCGATGAAGTTTTAAGCATAAACTTAAATGACTTGTACCTCCATGGTTTTAAGTGTTTAAATAAAATAAATTATTGTAGTATTGTGATGAATGAAAGAAATAGAAAAATGTTAATGAATGAAATGCTGCTTTTATAGAGAGAGCCAGGCGATTTATATTTCGATGACGTCATTTAAATAAAGTTCATTTGTTTTCAATGAAGTTTTCAAATATAATAAATTATTGTAATATTATGATAATTTTAAAACTATTACCGAGGAATGTATCGTATTTTAGAGATGTTTGAACCAGGCAATTTATATTTCAATGCCGTCATTTGAATAAAGTTCATTCTTTTCGATGAAGTTTTAAGTTTTCAAGTATAATAAATTAATGAAGTATTGTGATAATTTTAAGGATATTACCGAGGAATGTATCGCATTTTAGAAATGTTTAAATAAAATTGAATTGAAGTTGGAATGTGTTTCATAATCAATCCTTTATGCATGATGGATCGTTCTTGTTTTTTATCTCATCGGCCTGAAAATTTTCTTGTTTAATATTTATTTGTTTCCTTTTCATGCCGTTCGGATGACGTTAGTTTATTTTGTCTGTTTCTTTTGTAGCTAGTTGATGAAATAATTGCTACAGCTTCCGAAACATTTATTTCCATTATATTTTCTAATATTCTACTTTATTCCGACATATATATACAATAATATTTTTACTGTACCGCCATATACAATAATATGTTTACTGTACTCTGAACAATTGTTTCTATTGTGAGTTACTGAATTTAGATATAGCTTTAGAAACCGGTTGTTGTCTTCCCAATTTGCTTATTCTGCTGATTTTAGTTCTTTATTTACTACTATATTTTAACACTAAAACGATTTACCCGACGTTGTCCGGGTCTTAAATAAGCGGTCGCTACTTAAATAATACAAATACAGATAATGCCACTCAGTTTCCAAATCACCGTTTTTATCATGCGCAACAATGTCAATTATAGGCCTTAAATAAGCGTTCGTGCTGATCGTCGGCAGAACGACAGAATGAAATTACTTGACGTCGCAAAAAAGAAAAATTCCTTTGCCCTCAAAGTAAAATTTTAAAAAGTATTGCTATATCAGAGAATTTTCATCCAATTTAAATCATATTTTGGCGTGATGCTCATAATGGTAGTATAATACCAAATTAGAAAAATTAGGTCGATATTTTTTAAATTCGCAAAGTTAGAAAACCCGTAAATTAAATGCATTTGGTGTACAAACATTTTTTCACGCATCTGTGGTTTAAAAACACCTACTGTCGAATTTTCTTTTGCGGCGGCAAAGAAAGAATAGTTTTAATTTGATAAAACGGCGGAAAATGTGGTTTTCGACTTTAAAAATTCAATTATTCTTAAACTAATTCGAACTTTAATAAAATCTCGTCGAACTGTATTTTCTGGGGACTTGAAGTACCTCTATATCGAATACTGCCGATGTATGAAGCATCAATTTTCCGCTATAGACATATAGATACGCACAGTGTCATATCATTTTATTATGTTAGATATAAAGATTTTCGTAGTTAGTTGATGAAGTGGCTCATTCATTCCAAGAAACCGGTTACTCCCTACTTATTTTTATTATATGCTACATATTTCGCAATCTTCGTGGTCTTTTTATTAACTATTGCAGTAGTTTGAGCGACTATTTTTTGTTGGTTTATGAAGTTATCTACGCAAGCTTTCCGAAACCGATTGTTTCCATAATTTTCTTTTTACTTAGAACTTAATTTTGTAGCCTATTATATATTGGCGTATTTTACAGAAGTTTGAACCAATGATTAACCAATGTTAACATTATTAAATTGTTCTTATGCTATATTTCAGATTTCTTTATTGCTCACTTTTAGCCGCAGTTTGAGACATTTTTTTAAATTTAATTTTTAGTAATAACAAAACTTTTATTCACACTGTTTTTCTTTATATTCAAAGGGCACTCAGAGTTTAGCCTTAAAGGTTTGGGCTTCGGTGCTAATAGACATGGATACCTTGGACATTAGGAGCTTCAAAATTGTTACTGATATTCTTATAAGAAATATCAGATATATTTGAAAGGATTTCCATTAATAACCAATTTATGAAACTGAATAAATTTAATCGTCAATCCATGTTTAACTAAAGATTGAATATTTTTCCAATTGTCAATCATGATTAATAAATAGTTCCATTAATCATAATCATTAATGATCAAACAAGCTTTTCAGTCATATCCATGATAAATGATTCAATAATTTTTCAGTTTTAGTCAAGGACGCGGTTGGCGAGCAAATCGTTCCTTTATTTATTAAATGATCGATTTGATAGTGATTGGAATTTATGTCATCAATTACGATTAGATTTGTAAAGTAGTCTTAATTAGTGATTGTTAGTTTGAATTTCGCGCAACAATAAAATGAACATTACAAAAAATTCTGTCAAATCATATATTCAAAGGAATGCCGACGCGGTGGTCGAGCGGTCAAGGCGAGCGTTTCCAAGCGATCGTTCGACCGCCGCGTTGTGGGTTCGAGTCCCACGTAAGGCATGGATGTTGTGTTGTTGAGCGCAGTGTGTTCCGCCCTCCTCTGGTGCACCTGGGGCAACGTCCTAGGACGGCTAAATGGTTCACGTTCCTGGTCGATGTATAGGCGAATGATGGAAGTCAAGTGCCTGGCCAGTTGATAAATATATATATATATATATAAGAAAAAAAGGTTTGAAGATCCAATGAAAGAAAAGTGAGAATCTGTAACACGAAAATTCAAATATCTAACAGGCTTACGAAATAAAAGTATAAATCAACAAATCCTCAAGCAAATGGAAAAAAATAAAGAACAAATAAATAAAATAAATATCGAATCAACAAGTCAATGAAAAGTATCAAAATATAAAGGTATGGAATTGAAAAAAGAATAACAAACGAAATCAAGCACAAACGCTATACACGTGGACAAGGCTCTAAGCCTAAATCATGAATTGTTTGTTCACTTCCACATAAATCGTATTCATGCCCAAGTTTTTTGTAGAAGCTAACACAAAAATGTATGTTTCTGAAGAAATAGACAGATTATATCTATACACAATTTCTACTATATATATATATATATATATATATATATATATATATATATATATATATATATATATATATATATTCAAAGGAATTTAAAAAAATAAATTCTAATTTTGTCTTATAATCTAATACATCGAAATATCTAGTTCAGAGACTCAATTGGAAGTACGTATAATTATTACAGATATTAACCTCAAACTTCATCTAATCCTGTGCTAGTGAATGTAGAAATATTTGCTCTACGTGCTATAGGTCAATTAACCACATAATAAACATACGTATTTACAGCAATTTCCATTCTACCTTTGAGATTAACGTGAACTGAGACCTTATTGTATCTCGCGCATAATTGCCACTGAAAGCAATTGTTCGTTTATTATTATTATGGCTATAATGTCCATAAATATTACGATCACACGGGCAAGTTATTTAAAAAATACGTCATGAATGGCATGAGAGTCTGCTTAATTTTCCCTCTAACATGTGTAAGAGTAATTAAATTGAATTTCCGGGTATTGCTGATCGTACCATTTTAATAAATTATCCCTATGACAGATGCATGTTTGTGATTTTTTTTCTTATATAAATTATGTCTTAAGATTGCCAGTTTAAACAAAGTCATAAACACTTTTCAACTTTGTTGTAAAGTGTTAAAATAAGGAAAAATTACCACAGTTACACTTATGTTTCTCTTACATGGTTGTCTCATCCATTATTTATGCATCTTATTACATTGTAAAAAAATATGGTTATTTGTGTATCTGTGTAAGTTGCCTGTAGGGAAGCTTCGAAGCTTCGATAATTTGACATTGGCGAAATTCGGTACAGAGATATTTCAGATCCCTATATGATACGGTTCGATGAGATATTTTACTTCAAATTAGTTTAAAAGTTAGGAACTTCTAAAGCCGAAATTCGGCCATTTCGTCAAATTTATGTGTTCAGATGATTTTGGCCGAATGTCAGGACTTTTCTGTCTGCGAACGATATATCTCAAACTTTCGGTCCAGGCATCGAGTGCTATGATTTTTGAGATTTTCTAATTTAAAAAAAAAGGAATTGAAGAGATATTGAAAATATTTTCGTGAATTGAAAAGATAATTTCTCTTGTTTGGGAATATATAATTATTTGAATGTTATAAGAGAACTCTGAAAACTTGACTTTAATCGTAAGAAAACTCGCTGAAATAACAAATATTTTTTTTATTTCTATGGTAAAATAACTGTTTTCTTCTTTGCGATTTAGAAATTGAGTTGTGTTGTCTATATCTGTATTACTTAAGTAGCGGGCGCTACTTAGGACTACAGAAACTTCGGGGAATTTTTTTCATGTGCATAATGAAAGACGATATTTGTGTGTCTGTCAACCACATGCTGTATAATGTTTTAACCACATGGCCGTATTTTAGATAACGCATTTAGCAACTGACAATATTAAGTATTAACCACACAGGTCGCCAAGAAATAAATAAAATCTTACAATTTTATTCAAAGTTAGTATACAATTAATATTTGGCGTATTTAACTAACACTCTTTATAGCTTTGAAGTCTTCTGAAGCAGTACTTATATTCTAAAGTAATAGTCAGTTAATACTCATCTTCCATTCCTTTACCGATTTAGGTTTTAATAAGAATTACACAAATATAAACATATTCTTAAATTACAGACGAGCTTTGAAGTCTTATTAAAGTCAAATAAGACTTCAAAGGTCTAATAAGAATTCATAATGTTCTAAGTTGTTCGGCGGCGTTCAACAAGTGTCTTATATTAATACAATTCAGAAAAGGAAATTATGAGTATTTTCTGAAAGGGTAGGAATGTAGGAGACAGATTATATTATCTAATTTTTAGAAATATGTTCTTTTATCATTTAATACATGTGAAGAAGTCATTGTTTGGTAGATCGTCACTTTGTTTATACTCAATCAGCGCCTTCCTGCAGCAAAATAACCTAAAACTGATTTAATATTTCGACTGGATATAAGTTCTGAAATGCATTAGTAACCTTTTGGTCAGATTTCACACATGTTTTTGGTCTGGGCGCGGTAGCCCAGTGGTTAGCGCGCTGGAGTAGCACTCGGGAGGCCCGGGTTCGATTCCAGCCACTACCAAAACTGCCGCCGTGTTCACGCGGAGTACGATCACGTTAAACATGTGGATCCGTAAGTCCTTCCGAGAGGATGGTGGTAGGGGAAGGAGGGTACGGTCCCTGTGGATACGGTCTGGGTCTCAACAACAATCAACAACATGTTTTTAGTCTGAACATTACATGAATTTTTATAACATATTTCTCGAAAATGTTTACATTTTTTTTTTTTTTTTTTTTTTTTTTTTTTTTACAAAATCTTGCATTTGGCGTTACAAGATGTTTTCATTTTCAGTAAAATAATTTCCTGATGATTTTAAAATATCAAGTACAAGCTAGATTTTGATAAGGCAATCTCAAAGGGTATGGGACAGCGCAGTGGTTAGCGCGCGGGGATTGTACTCGGACGACCCGAGTTCAATTCCTGGCTCTGCCCAAACTGTTCCCTTGTTCACACGGAGTACTGGCACATTAAATATCTGGGTTTGTAAAATATAGGAATCGAATCGAAAATTGCAGCTCGAGTTTCAACGGATCTGCACGTTTCGAGTCCTCTAGAACACGAATATACTATTTTCTACTTGACGTGTATGTGTTTATTTTGAAAAACTGACAAACATTTTTAAATGATTATATTTCTCCACAAACTAACGATGCGTCTAGAATTAAATACTTCCTACCTTTTATAACTTCAAACCATAAATTTATAACACATTTTAATATATTTTCTGATTCATGATCCTTTACTAGATTTATCTACATTATTTTAATATTATATCCACCTCAAACTGGATTTGTAATAATTATGAGGATGTTGATCATTGTGTTTCTTTTGTCCACACACCAAACAATTTCATTTGACCAAACCTTTTTCTAAAGATCAACATATTTAGTTTTATAATATTTGTAAAACCAAAAATTCAATTAAAAGAATTAAAAATTGTATTTTAATTTCTAAGTGCATTTCTGACCATATCACTTTAACTGAAAGTTTATGAGTTTATGGGGCTTTTAATATCATTTGATCTATGTTATTCGAAGCTAATATCTGCATTGTTCTTTTAGTATATGCATCTCTTATGATTTTATTTCTTTTCTATTTTGAATCTTTTATTATTTTATATTTGAATTTTATTTTTTATTTTGTCTTTCTTTTATTTTTTTCCGGCTTTTTCTTTTTTAAATTCCTTTATCCGAATTTGTTTGATTTCTCTTTTGGCTTCTATAAAATGCCTTTTGTACTAAAACAATTAATTAACAATTTCGGAGTTTGGGTAGTTTTATTACTATATGTCTGTGTTTAACGTCTATGTATGTCTTTGTGTACTGTCTTTTAATATTGTCCATGTATTTCTTAGTATTATTTCTGTGTTTTTCCTAGCCGTCTGTTGTGACTGCTGAACATGCACTTAGACAGCCTGAGTAATTAAAATAGTAAATACAGAGTAGCACTAAATGGAAATCCATCCTTTAAATCCCAATTAAACTATTCTGCTAGTTCCAAAATCTTAAGTATTCAGTCTCTATGCACTTTAAGCACAGGACAAGTTTTTGGAAAGACAAATTCCCCGGGAGATATTTGATTACACACCTTTCATATGAAAATCAAATCAAAATTGACTACTTTTTAATTAATCAACTAAGAATTTGACTCAAATAGCTTGTATCGTCAAAGAATTGTTGCACTTCTAAGATATGTTTTGTATTAAAATTCTGTCTTAAGGAAAATTATCATTACTTTTGTTTTTAAAAAATAACTTGGTATGTTTGCAATGAATTATATCAGAGCAAGTAATAAAATTGTGTACTCTAAGATAAACTAACCAAAAATATCTATCCAAAAATGGAACTTATATAAATATGAAAAAGCTATTTCTATAAATTTGACACATCTATATACCTAGCTTTTTTTCTGGTGATATGTGTAGATATGGTCTATTCCACCTTTTTATGAATTTTTTTTTAATTAAATTTATTTGAAACTTTAGAAATTTTATACATTTTGTGATATCTCTAATCATCAGACTCTAATATACTTTTACAAATATTTATATTCAGTAAGCATTTAGAACCGCAAGACATTCCCAACTCAAAAAATATAAACGTTAAATGATTTTTACAATATATTCTCTATTGCATGTCGTCAGTGACATTAACCTGTATTCGTGCTTTAAATTGATTTTTGCGTGAAGAAAACTGATATATAAATATAAATAAATAAATTATAAGTAAATAAATAAAAGTTAAGCAAATTTTAATTGAATAACTGAAGTTAAATTAAGGGTTTGTATACATTGAAACTTAACCATGTCTCCTTAGACCAAGCTTTTCATCATATTGCAGTTTATTCGCCCTTTTTCCTATATAAAAAAACACTATATATATATTGATCAACGACAGAATATTGATCAACGATATATTTTTCGAAGAAAAAGGAAGAAATTTCAAATGGCTTGAAATCCAACAAAGGAAAAGTTACAAGAAAAATAATCTTTAATTTCACACCAACGTATAACGTCATTTTCTTTACATTAAGATGATTTTCATCAAGCTTCCTCATTTTAATTGTTACTCTATTCGAAGTTCGATAAAAATTAAAAAGATATTAATTCTATAAAAACTCTTCGAAATTTTGAATTAATGTTATCGTAGCGTAGAAATAATATTGATATTTCACACACAATTTACTTCATTTTTGGATCGCAAATAGACAAATACAAGGAATTTATTTAAGCTTAAAAAATCTTGGTTTATTGCACACAAGAATGAAACAAAACTTATTCCATGAAAGTATTACAAAAAAAAAATTCCATCTTCAATTGATTTAAATGAAACAAGATATAAATTTCACTCTGTATTCTCCCAAAATAATATTTTAAAAATCATATATCTATGCAAACATTTCTCTAATAACTTTTAATTTTAATTTATAACTGCAATTTATTCACTTCATTTAAAATAAGAATATTTGTTACTATAGTTCAGTCTATATATTTTTTCATTTTGTTAAAACAATTTCTATCTCAATTTTTTTTTTGTCGGAATAAATATATTAGAATATGTAGAAGAGTATCAACCTTAGTTTAAAACTGCAACATTTAAATATGCAGGACTCCTAAGAAAATCTTTAAACATCCTAATAACTTTGTTAGGAAAAGTCCATAAGTGTACATGTTAAGTCTATCCATAAGTAAAAAAGGTCCATGAGTATGCACATTAAGTCTATCCATAAGTAAAGAAAGATCCAAGAGTGTACACGTGTTAAGTCTATACATAAATAAGAAAAGATCCATGAGTGTACAAGTTAAGTCTATCCAAAGTAAAATCCATGAGCTTACACGATAAGTCTATCCATAAGTAAGGAAAGGTCCATGAGTGTACACGTAAAGTCTATGCAGGGCTCGGTAGTCCAGTGGTTAGCGCGCGGGAATTGCACTCTGTAGGCCCGTGTTCGATTCCCGCCACTGCCAAAACGGCCGCCGTGTTCACGCGGAGTACGATCACATTAAACATGTGGGTCCGTAAGTCCTTCCAAGAGGTTGGTGGTAGGGGAAGGAGGGTACGGTCCCTGTGGATGCCTCCCCCACTGGGTTCCGGTCTAAATTGGGTGGCACTTCCTGGCCGTCCAAATAGTTATCTTACACCTTTCTGGTAGGTCGGATGGTCCGAGTCCAACGCTAAGTCTATGCATAAAAAGCGACCACGCCGTATTTAATAAAAGAAATTGCAGTGATCCTAGCGGGTATATCTTATTACGAAAATGCTATTTCTATGATCCTTTTCTCTTCGCTATAGGTTCAAAGAGATCCGCTCCTGGACACTTCTCTAATCCCATCCTTGAGACCTAGCGGGTAATAAAAAAGTTAGGCTAACACACTTGTCAATAAAGTGTGATAGACGGAAAAAAGACAAATTACAAAGTTGCATAAAATTGTCTAAAGAATTGACAATAAAACTCTAACGGCATTTATTTGAAACAGTATGGTTATCAGTGAACGGCTGTCATATTCAAGAATGCTAAAATAAACAACAGTTACATGCACGTTTACACATCATTGATTATAATTAGCTCAATTTTAAGAATACTATAATCGAGCTATTTTATTCAGAAAGCTAATCAAAAGCAACGTTTGGATCAAAGACACTCAAGTTTTCATCCACAATAAATAAAACTGCTTTTGAGAATATAACTTTCTAAAACGTCCTCCAACCCTGCCTACTTTCTTGAAGGAAGTGTAAGAAATTTTATATGAAGTGTTCGTGATAAAAGTATCAAGATTGTTGCAAACATTTAAATTATGTCACTAGTTCAACTTCTGTTGAATCATGTAAACATATTCGAAATATAAAATTCGCCATTCTGATTCGAAATAAAGTTTTAAATATCAAATTCTGCATTTTGTAATGTTTCAACAATCAATTGGTCCAACATTACGCTAATACCACATTTCCCCTTCAATACTGATATCCATTAAGCCTCGTAACGTTGATTAAGTATCGCAAAGATTAATACGCAGATCGATGTTTCCAAGAGTTGTATCAAATCTAAATGAATCGTCATTGCAAAGACATGATGCTTTGGAATACTTAATAATCCCACAGGTTATGAGAAATTGAAGACTGAAGTCCAAGCAGACCAGACTCTTGTTCTAACGAAATGCAATGATTGTTTTGACGGTAGAAACACTTTATGATTTAAACCCAATTTAAAATAAGGAATGGGGAAATGGTATGACATTGTCTGTCCGCCTACGTGACATAGCACGAAATTACCATGCCCAATCTCTCAGTCAGTACTTATTGATGTACTGAGGAGGTAGATTAAATGTCATGCCATCTAGGATATATGAATGCAGTAGAAGAAAATGTTTAAATATAATTTTCCATATGAATAAACCTAGTTTCAATTTCTAAGAAATGAAATGCTTTCTATTCTGAGTAAGATAGAAAATATTCTACTGAAATGAAGTTAAATATAGATCCGAGAGTTCAATTTTATAAAATTCATTTTTTCAGTGGTAGGATGATGATTTTATGAGTAATTGCCATGGTACGTTTATGAAATTTCTAGAAAAACTCTTAAGGACTCCAATAACTTTGTAAGGAATTATCCAGGAGATTATTCTGTTAGCTTTGTTTACAATAGAGTGATCATGCTCGATCGAATAAAAGTGATCGCAGCGCTTCTAGCAGAAATTTAAAATGTTAAGATAACGAACTCTTTAAATTAAAAAATGCAATATCTTTCAGAATGGTTAAAGGAAGCGTTCTAAAGTTTGTGTCATTCGTTTTAGATTAAAAATATATGTACAAAAATGCTTATTTATTTAATATTATTAAAAGTCTAGATATTGTTATGATTATTTAAAAAAATTCAGTTGAAAATTTGGATGGCTTCCAAACGTTCGGTTTAAATCAACAGTTTTAAATCAATAAGATTCCGGTATTAACGAATCATAATAATCGTACCAAATTGCGTTCGAAATTCTCCATTAGTTCGTGAGATATTGCATTCCCAGAATCACGGACACACACACATAGAGAGAGAGAGAGAGATGACCTCAAAAACGTCCCATTCGAGTTCAGGGATGCTTAAAACGCGCATATAGGACAAAATGGTGGCACGGTCCACTTTAAAAAGAAACAATAGATTCAGTAGCTCAATCAATAAGTGGCTAGGCGGATATCTGTGATTCGAATTTTGTTTGCGACAGAAATCGTTTACACAGTATCAGCTACAATTGAACACAGGTTATAACATTCTCAGTGTTGGCACACTTTAAAGAACTAATGGAAACGGTACACCTTTAATATACGTATAATAACAAATAAATGACAATATAAGTATTACAAACATTATAAATGTTTGTTATACATATATTGTATAACAAACATTAAAAATGTTACATATTGTATAACAAACACTAAAAATGTTAAGTTTGAATTTTTTTTTTATATAATCAGCTACTGGAAATAATATTAGTCTGGAAGAGATTAATTAAGGATTTCCACTGCCGGTTCTAAAGATGCCACTTCCAATAAAAAAAAAATGCATTTTTCGCGCAACATCCATTTCTTAGAATTGGCTATAGATAATTCTTAGATGATGACTGATATAGATTTAGCATTGAATTTCGGTGAGGATAGGTAGCTTGATTCACTAAAGATTTGCACTTTCGATTCATGGTTTTTCCGTGAATTTGCATGATTGTAACAAAATAAGTGTGCAAAAGAGTAAAAAAATTCTTAATAGCTCCGTCGAAAATAAAATATTCACACCACTTGCCACCATACAAAAGCTCCTTCTTTAATTTATTGTTGAACATGCATCAGCATGGATAGTCAATGCTGTGATATTAAACACTGAAAAAATTATTTTCTTCACTCTGTTATTTAAGGAAAGTAAACTTTAAACCCCCAAAATTAAAAAAAAAAACACGTTAGTGCTCGATAAACTATCGTTGTTCTGTTCATGAATTCCATTTTTCAACATCTACCAACACTTAAAGTATGAAAAATTGAAAACTACAAAGACAGTTAACTACATTGTAAAAAATATGTACTCAGATGATTTGTAGAAATCGTAAATGTAGCTGTCTGGTAACAAGCAAAAAGTTTCCTCAGTACATGAAGAATTCAATTAACCATTGTGAGCATATGTGCATACACAGAGAATATGAATTCCTTAAATGAAACACGTGTAAGAAATGAAGATCACACATCTGAACCTTTCGGTTACAGGTGAGCCTTGCAACTCGTTAAAAGTATGTGAGGGAAATGTCTGTATTTGAGACTTTAGGAAATCTATTTTTGACAATTTCATTGACTTGAAAATCCTTTTCCAAGCGAAACGACGGACTTTTTTTAACCTTTCTTCATCAGAAAAGACATCTTAAGGAAATATTTCATAGTGCGGAACATTTGAATGTAATTTTGCTGAAATGCAAACCAAGACAAAAGTGTTAGGTATAACTGTTTCAGAGCAGTATTTTTCACAAATTCTTTTTCGCGGAACCCTTTTGAAATTCAAATTAATGGCGGAACCCCAAAATGAGAAAAGTCTATTGTTATCCAAATTATGTATTCAAAATTTTATGCGTTTATTTTTATTTTTTAGAAAACTTACACGGAACTCCTGGATTGCTATCACGGAACCCCAGGGTGCCTCAGAACACACTTTGAAAAACGCTGTTTTAGTGTACATATAGAATTGGAAGTATGGGTACAGATTTACACATCTCAGAATCTTCCCCTTTGCAATTGCTTAATTTCTCAGCTCTGTTCAGTAGTTTTGTCATTCCATAATAATTGCTTGCAACTGGAATTGTGATGTGACAGCCGCCACACTCCCCCATATTGGCGCAAATAATGATCGATAACTGTAGAATCAGTAACCTATAGTGTATTGCATACAAATATAGCAGTACAAACAAGGTTGTGCCGACATAGTTACATGTGACAGTAATTCTTGTCTAAGTCTATGGCTGAGCGGATTATGTTATTGAATACGGGAAGTTATAGAAAATTAAAGTAAGAGTCAAATTAAATGAATAATTGCTCAATTATAATTAATATTAAGGTATTGCATTTTTTCGTCACCCAAACTAGCAGCTACATAAAATTTCAACACTTCCTTAAAGAAAGCAGACATATGAATTCATATGCCTGTTTTAAAAGCTTTGTTCTCACAAGCAGCAGTTTTTTTTTATTGTGGTAGTAGCTACATTTTGATTACAATTATCTTCATAGACGATGCTTATTAATGTGACAAAAGGGTTGAAACCTAAAATATGCGCTCACTACTTTGAACTAGTTCTCCTCCATATAACTAATATTGCACGGAAGGTATCTATATAAAAAGCTGATGTGGGCAGCACATGACTTTCCTTACATAATGCAGTGAATTTACTTCTTTTACAGCGAAAAAGAATGCAGAAAATTCACAGCACAATGTTTTCAGTGTTGAATTGAACATTTGGTATACTTTCATAATAACAAGTAAAAAAAATTTAAAGTTCCATATTTACTTATATTTCTAGTAAATCTAACAATTATCAGATAGCATCCATACTAAGCAATATATTCCATATTAAAAGACTTTAACTAATTCATCAATTTGGTGTTATTTTCGCTAATTTAGCGTTGTTTTGGCAATTTTGGCGACATTTTCGTCAAGTTAACACTATTAGCCAAGATGGCTATATTTCGTCAAATTAGTCACCAGGTTCGGAAAATTTATCGCCAGACGTTACAGACAGTCGGATCTAAATGACTATTGGCAAATTCACAGGATATAAAATACAAAATTATTGCATAAAAGTATATTTTCTACAGTGAATGAATAGATTTAAAAGAATTTTGTTAACGAATTCATCGCATCATATTGAACGTAAAAAGTGAACGTATTTCACGATAGTTAATACTTTTTATTTTATGTAATTTTTCGTATAAACGTATTTAAAAAACGTTCAATACCTCGATAACGGTTCATGTTATCGTTCTTCTAAAGTTGGTGTCATTCACTTTTTAATAAAAAAATACATAAAATTGACTATTTATGTAACATTATTGAAGGTTCAAATTTTTAATGATTTTTTTTCAAAATTTCATTTACACATTTAGGGGTTTTCCGAACATTCGATTACATTTAAAATCAATAGGATTCTTCCAGTACTTACAATATTTATCTATTCTAAAAATAGTACCAAATTTCATTCGAAACGCTAGATTCGTTCGTGAATTATCACATTTATAGACTCACAAACACACACACAGAAACGTTGGATTCGAGTTTAGAGATACTTCAAATGTGCTTATCCGTCGAAAACTCAAATTAGAATTTCCGACCCTGTTACAATACTGCCACTGTACGTTATACTGTACTATCTAAGTAGAGAATGTAATAATAACTGTTTAATATGTTTATGCTTTTCTAGAGTATCTAGAAGCAGCTCTAGTGGCCTAGATGACTGAATTTTTGCACACTTTTGCTTTCTGATAAAACCGTACCTATTGTGGTACCAATGAGGAAAGTTTCGTTTGAGGTTCAAAAGAGTTTGAAAGATGAGCTTAATGCTGCAGTGAATGCAATTAAGAGGTTACAAAACCTAGAAAATGACAGTCTACTCGTAAATAGTTCATAAGGAAAATGGAGCCTTGAGAATTTGTTTTTATCGTCAGAACCTAAATAAACCAATAAAATGATTGAATCTCCTGTCTTTCAACAATCCTCCTATCTTTCCTAATCCCCTATCTTTCCTAATCTCCTATCTTTCAACAATATTACTAGTAAACTTGCTGGTATTAAATGTTTCAGTTCCTTTTATGCATCGTCTGCATTTTAACAGCTAGTACTTGGTGAGGAAAGTTCTTATTTGTGTACTTTTCATTTTCATTTGATAGATGCTTATTTTTGTGTATGTCACATAGTGTCAAGTAAGACTTATAGGATCTCTAGTGTCAGCAGTGCCTCGGAAAGTTGTCAAGAAGTCATATAAGAAATATTAGAAGATATTCCTAATTCTAAGAATTTTTTCGACGACATTTTTTGTGTAGGGAAATGCTCAAGAACAACATAATGAAGCATTTAGGAAATTACTACAAAAGTGTGAAAATTATAAAACTCAAGGTTAATAGAGCCAAATCTCAAATGTGCAAAAACAGAATTGCATTTTTGGGGCATAGTTTGGCAAAACAGAAAGTGGGAATAACAAAGTGGAATCTATTTTAGAAATACCGCCACCCCAGTGCAAAAAATATCTGTAGCGTTATCTTGGAATGATAAATTATTTAACTAAATTTTTGCATAACCTGATAACACAGTTGAAACCGCTCTGTCACCGTTGAGAAATATTTTAAATAAAAAAGGGCTGTCCTCGGCAGTGTGGGCTGATTCGTATGAATCAATATCGGAGAAAGTAAAGAAAAATATTTCAAATACTCCTGTTTTAACCAATTTAATGACAAATTGAGTATTGGGGCGCGGTAGCCCTGTGGTTAGCGCGCGGAGGTTGTACTCGGTAGTCCCGGGTTCGATTCCCGCCGCTGCCCAAACTGCCGCCGTGTTCACGCGGAGTACGATCACGTTAAACATGTGGGTCCGTAAGTCCTTCCGAGAGGTTGGTGGTAGGGGAAGGAGGGTACGGTCCCTGTGGATGCCTCCCCCACTGGGTTCCGGTCTAAATTGGGTGGCACTTCCCGGCCGTCCAAACAGATACCTTACACCTTTCTGGTAGGTCGGACGGTCTGGGTCAAAGAAGAAGAAATTGAGTATTGAAAATGTTGCCGATGCAAGTTTGATGCTATACTTCCAACAAGAGGTAAAACCTTTGACATATGCATCCGCTACTCAGGCTTAGGGCTCAGGATAATTATGCGCATATCGGAAATTAAATGTTAGCTACATTTTATGAATGTAAATAGTTCAATCAGCAAATATTTGGAAGTAAGAAAATGAAAATATTTACTGATCATAAGTCATGGATTGGTATGTCTAAGACACAGTTATAAGAGTTGACTTCCCGAATGCAAAGACATATATCTAACACATTGTCAAGAGCACCGTAGAAATTGAAGAATTTTTTACACCTAAGAATGATTCTTCAGTAATTAATGTATCGAAAACGTTATCAATTTCATATGTTAAGCTATGAGGCATAAGCGAAGCTAAGAAAAGTGATCTAGTCATGATTAACTTGGAAAGGTTAATAAAATCCAACTGGTTAAGAAACACTCAGATCCGTTGGTAAGAACTTATCAGTTATATCAAAATCAGCTCCAGTGCACTGTTGGTCTGATATTACGAATGGATCAAATTATTATACCTTGATCCATGCAAAAAGAAATCTTGAACAGGCTTCGTGAAGATCCCTTCAGAACTGTCAAATTTCTTGATTTAACACGGCCTTGCGTATTTTGGGTAAATATGTCTGAAGAAATTAAATAAATGATTGAATCCTGTGAAATTCGGGCTAAATATCAGATCCCAAATAAACCCCCGTCAGCAAAACCGCACAAGTTGGCAAACATCCCATGGGAAAAATAGGTACATATTTTTATTAATGGTCATAATTATGTTGAAATCATTGATTATTACTCTAAATATATTGAGGTCTTACAAATTATAGTCTACGTGCAAATGTATTGATTCCTGCAATTAAATCAGGGTTAGCCAAACATGGTATTCCTGGTGAAGTTATCGGTGAGGGCGGCCAATCTTTCAACTTGAAAAACGTTCAATATTTTATTTCAAAAGGGGAATTTAAACACACTAGAGTTAACGCTAAATTTCCGAGATCAAATGGTTAAGTGTAGCAAGCTATTCAAAGGAGTTTTCCGTCAAATCTCAGCTGATTCTTCAGATATGTGTTTAACGTTCTTACACTGTTAAGATCTACGCCAATATGGGTATTAATGTTTCACCAGCTGAACTAGTAATGGGTAAAAAGAAGACTTTTAACTACATTGACGGATATCATAAAGTCTAAAAGAGTTGATGCGAAACAGTATCGGAAATTCCAAGAGCAGTTGAAATACTTTCAAAGAACTACTACTTGATATTATAGATCTTTGCTTAAATTGAAAACAGGCATTTTAGTTTTTGTTCAGAATAAAGTAACAGACTGGAAACCATAAAAAGTAATAAAAGTGAATGGAAAATGGAGATCTATTAAATTGAAACGGCTAGGTAGTTATATGTAGTAGGAATAGAGTTCACTTGAGAGTGAGCAGAACTCCAAACACTGTTACAAATGCACGACAATATTCAGAATCTGATCTGGCTCGATGCAATGATAAATTCTCCAGGTTTACAGATATAATCGGAGACCATATGTTTATGAACCCGAAACCAATCTAAAGCCCTTAGCTGTTGAAGATCCGTCGATGGAATGATAATCCGGACCTGCAAAGTCAGAACAGAACGTGATAGTTATTCTTGATGAGATCCAAGAACATCGAAATGCGTCAAGAAGTCCTGAGCAATTATCACCAGTGCTGAGATGGAGATATGAAAGACACATCCGCTCACTCGGCCACTATGGAATTGTATATATAAATTTTTATTACAAGTTTTAGTTAAAAGTTGTAGAGTTGAATTTTAATGTTTTAAATTATATATTATATTTTAAAAAAGTAAAAAAACAGATCGTGTTGTGTATGCAAATGATCAGAAATGTATCCTTCTGCGTTTAATATCACTACTAGTGTTAAATCAGTAGTTAGTTGGCTAAGCACTATTCTCTGAGAACTACTATATGACGCGATATTCAATAAACTTCTGTTCTCCGTTACGCTCTATGTTTAAGTTCTGCATTAAACACTAACGGAGAACACCACAGGGGGGGGGGGGGTCAAAGAGCATTTCCAGATGATCCAGAAACCCTCCCGTTCACATAGGACGAATCTTTGCAGATTTGTAGTATTGAGTAAGATACAGAACCAAACAAATATTTTCGATCCATCTCGGGGGCGGAAGAAATGGAAGGGCTTTCGAAAGGTTATTCTAGACCCTCTAGAAGCGTAACGGTGACTTAGAAGACTGAATCTTTCCTTGCACAATTATAGTATCGAATACTGGACAAAACATTACCTAGCCGGATTTTTTATTTCTCTCTTGGAGAATGAAAAAATGGGGAGTCTTTCCAGACCCTTCAAAAACCCTCGGTAACCTAGAAGGCTGAAACTTGCATACTAATATTATCAACCACAGGACAAAACCTAACTGGGGCAATTTTGATAAAAAAAGGTCTATTTTCAACACTAAGCGTAATATATCGTTAACCAAAATAAAACTTAATAACTTAAATAATTGTGATTTATTTTTAATAATATTAATGTTTCTGTCATTGACAGGCTTAAATACTGCTTCGTATATGAATTTATTTAACACCGTCTTATTGACTTGCTATGAAATATTTTATTCATATGAAAAATATATATTATTGAAAATTTTACACATTTTTCAAGTTGTCTTGTGTTGTATTTTAGTTAGAAATACAATGTAGCTGTTATAGATTTTGCCATTTTGTTGCTACATTGTCTATTCCTTCATAGAAATTTTTCTGTCTGTCCTATAACTCATTCACAGACATTCCATAAACTAGGTCAATATATTTTAAATATGCGGGAGCATTTGATGAATATATTTGAATGGCATTATGGTCTCTGAATGTCATAACAGTCTCTAGGGCTTCTGATATCAACGGGTCACCTAAACTCTAGAACTTTTTGGAATTTAAAATTTCGACTTATATCTGAGACGTGCTTTCCTTGCGGGTGTTATTTAGATTCCTATTCAGGTCCACATACTATATGATGACGGAAAGGTATGGTGTGTTTAGAATATTAGTACATAATTATTTAAAATGTTATAGCTGAAAAAGGATAAACCATCGCACGAAGTTGTTTAATTTTCAATAATTTATCATATAGATTATTGTATTTTGCATTTTTTCTCACTTGCATTATATAAGTCTTAAATTCCAAGATATACAACGTAAAGAGTGAGGTTTAAGCGTTTTTTGACGAAAGCAGAAAATTTTATAAGGTAGTAACTAATATGTAATGAAATTAAATAGAATAAAATATTCTCAGAATTCGTATTATTGAAAAATAAATATTTTATTAATCTAATTTATTGAAAAATAAACAAAAGTGTTTTAAAAATTTCAAATGATAAAGAAAATATTTTTAATTTAAATTATTGAATAACATACAAAAATTTTAAAATATAAATTAATGACGAGTAAATTAAGGAGTTTCAAACATTTTCAAGTGTTTCCACAGTTTTAAAATTCGTAATTAATTAATGGGTGACCCCAGAAACATAATTTTTGTTTCAGAACACTATATAATATTCAGTTTTGCTCCTGGCAAGTTATGAGTATTGGATCATCAGTAAATTTTTCGGTATCAGAATTTTCAAATATTAAATGTTCAACATGCAATGTTTTCCGATTTATTGTAAAAATTGGGAAAAATTAGGATATTATCTTACGGATTCCGCTCAAAACTCTGGAAAAAAACACACGGGCAGGCTCAGTTCTGATTCAGCCGTCAGTTTGGAGCATTTTCATTTAATTTGTTATACCGAACACAGGTCTATGATATGAAATGTAGCTTACATAATTTTTACAAATAATGCTGGATACATTGCAAGCACAACGCAGATCGATACACGAATTACCCAACATATCACTCTGCGTGGGATCGGAACAAAAAAAAAAGCTTTAAACTTTCAGTTTAAAAAATTGCGAATAAATCTCACTAAGAGCTTTAAAGCGATACTACGTACAGTCGTGTTGCGCTTATGATTGCCGAAATGGACTGAGATAAATGCAGACTCACACCCAGAAATACTGCTTCATGTCCCCAATCACGGGGAGCGAGAGGAGAGTCGTGTTCGAAATGTACAATAAAAATTTTATCGTTTTATTTTCCTTTGCTTGCGCCACTATATTGTGATGTAGTTTAACTATTTCAGTTTGGATGACATTGCCTTCCGCTTATTTAGGCATTTAGGTCCAGACTTTTTGCACTGATGAAGAAAATGCAGTTAATTTCCGAAAGGTACGTTTACTTATTTATACTGATTTGTACTGCATTTTATATTGTAAACCAGTTTATTACTGACTGTACACAAAGTCACGTGCTTTACTCGTTTGCCTACTTATTGGACACAAAATCCCTGTTTTTGTCCGATAATTGATCATGTTAAAAATTGAACGTATTTAGGTGTGTATATTATTGTAATTTCAACTCCTTTGCCCTACCCTATTTCTTTAATGGATCCTTATTTAGGGTGGTGTTTATTTTTCTAATCTGTATTCGCTGATTGAAATTCATTCGAAGCTGTATTAATTGATATTTCGTAATAGTAATATAATGACACCCTTACTGAGTTAAGGAAGTACATTGACAACTGTTTGTCAACTCTATATTTCCAAATGTATTTCCTCTTATTTTTTTTCCCGAACTCCAATTACTTAGAAATTAAGCGCAACATCAAGTCCACTAGTTCTTATAACTATGACTATGTTATTTTCGAAGATAACCATGAAATCTTGCATAAAAACATCGAGTGGTTAGCCCTAAAAATTACATAAATCTAAGTTGACAGATTATCTTTATTTTATAATAGAAAATTTATAGTTTTATAATAGAAAATTTCAAGCCTAATTATTTTTTCAATATACATTGCTTGACATAGAAAATACCATATTTTAAAGTAGTGATCAAAATGAGACGAAACATGGAATATAAATAGGCAAGTTGGTGATGAATAAGTAATTTAATTCTTTAAGTGTTATAGGAATGCAATGGTCGAAGAGACAGTGTAATTCAGCTAATTTAGTTTATATGTTGTAGGTTTGTCATGTTTGATTATGCATAAGGCAACACGGCATAGCATCGACTGAAACAGTTCCTTAATAATATCCCGACGAATCGCTGACCGTGCGATCTTGACATTGATCTTGACACAATTCATCAATATTCCAAAATATTTGTTCATAGGCATGAAATCGACAACCAAGCGTGTTCCCTAAGTTGGAGTATAGCGATCTTGTTGAATAAGGCAGTATCTGGACACCTTATAGACATTCCAAAACCCAAACCGGGGATCACCCGAAAGTTTAGAGCATCTACGAGCTCTAAATCGTATTTCCCTGGCCGGACCTTGTAGACGTTGTCTTTTGCTGTTGGCAGTGTGCGGCCGAGCATTTTTTGATGAAACAATTCATTCAGAATACCCCGAATATTAGATAGCAAACCCCGCTACAGAACTTCTTCACCGTATCGTCATGCCGTCATTGTACAGAATATGTATACAAAAAGTTAAATACTATTGAAGCTGATGGCAACCCAAACCATGACGCCAGGTTGCTTAAAGATGGTCAAAAAATCATTCCGATGATCAATTCGTCTTAAGAATATCTTTCGGCGATCGTCGGTGATGAGACAAAGCAAAATTCATCGTTCAACATGACACAGCTCAATTCGCTTCGCCAGGTACGTCTGATTTGACACCATTGCATCCTTGCGCAAAGATGGTCTGTGGTCAGAGCAAGTCTTCTCAATGGATAACACGATAGCAAATTTGCCTCAACCAATTGCAATCCGCAATTCATGTTGTTATTGTTACTGCCATGCCAGCATTGTCGAATGTCGTAGATTATGAGGCTGCTACGAGTAGGCGTAGAATGCGATTTATGCATTCTGATGTCCAGCGCCACCACGACAACTCGCATTGCCTTTCTCCAACTACTGTTAACAAATTCTATCAACAGTTTCTGCACCTCGCAGAGTTTCTGCCGCAGTATAACAGAGACCAACCATCTATAATCCATCGTATGAAGAAACATCTGTGTAGCTAAATGATTCTCGATGACATGACAAAAGCATTTTCACCCCTAAAACGTGCTTCTGAAACGGAAAACACTGCGATGACGTGATTCTTATGTTCAACTAACAACGATCCTACTTACCTACAAAGAGCGGATTTCTTCTTTTATCTCGCGCATCTATCACGTAATTGATTCTCAATGTAATCATTGCAATTATTTTCAACTGTCTAAACGTATCCCCCAATTGGCACAGAACGCCCGACGAAATCTTCGTTACATTGCATTTTCTATGTCAAGTAATGTCCATAATGGTAATATATGCCGAATTAACAAAATAAAACTGCTTTAATTAATTACTTTACATCAAATACTGATTCTCTATCTTCTACACAAACTTCCAAATAAGGAATGATGTGCAAACTTGAAAATTTGTAATCTAGTTATATTTTTAATAATTTATCAAATTATCCGCTGTGGACTATGTTTCCGTAACAACCAGTTTCTCTACAGATTGGTCAAAACTTCTTTAACAACGACATGAATTTAAGCTGTATTTGAATTTTTTTTTATTTGCAGGTATAGATTTTTGAAAGAAAATTTAATAAAAATAATTAACCTGCAAGGTTTCTATTTTATGCGGCTCTCTAGCTCTTAAATGATCACCTAAAATTCAAAATCAATTCACTAATCCATTTCCCAATTTGCGTATTTGACAATTGAAAAATAATCAACCAGAAAAATAAGCAACAGTATGTAGCATTATTGACTCAGAAGAAATCATCTTAAATACATTACGATGATGTACGTAACTAACAATGTGTATAAACGTTATGAGAGAAAATATCGCGAATCTAATAAAATTCGACTCTCAGTAGCTACATTAAAATTCATGAAACTGACGTCTTTGCTATTTAACAACTTTACGTAACAAAACGTAAATCATTTTTAATTTACAAAGCCGATAACGTTAGTTGATTAAGGAATTCAAAATTGCTCCTATAAACATAGGCAGCTCATTACTCGATATATGATTCAACAGTGAATGGTAGTAAATCAGTTTGTGAATATATATGCTATGAAGAATGGCTGGTGGTGATCTTTAAAAATTCATTGTAGCAGACTTGTTCTTTAGAATGTTAGCTTCGCGAGATTCATAATATATTTATAAATAGATAATAACTTCAAGAGTAGACACTAAACGTCGGGAATACCGATCAAAATTGAATTACTTGAAGAATTCTTAGTAAAATTCTTATACTTTTTTCTGAAGTTAGAAGTTTTAAGTATTATAAAGTTTTCATGAATAAGCAATAAAATTTATAGATAAAGAAAGTATGATGGATTTCTCAGTCAGTAAGTGTAAAATAATTTTATAAATTTGATATATTGCATTTTCATAGCCTAAATATTTCATGAAATGTTTTCATGAAAGATATAACTGCAGTAATAAATATATAATGTATATTGCATTATAAGATGGTGTGGACGATAAATATAAATATTGAATATGAGGTAATGGAGAATAGAATGTTTCTACTGAAACTAGCAATACCACAGAATTGGTAAACTAAGAATTGAGATTATTAATCTCAATTTGCAGCTGGCACATAAGTTAGATATACAGTGTGTTCTAGAAAGGGATTAATAGGCTTTAAATATTAATCCTAGAGATACCATTTCAATTACAAAGTTTCTTAAAATAAGTTGCGAAATTTTATGAGAACAGTCTTAATTTTGTAAATGCTATTCCAGGCATTTTTTTTAAAATATAATTTTGTACTCAGGCCGAGTAGAAAAAAGGTTCTACTAATGAAATATGCTTAATGCCTTTATTAGTTAAACTTAAAGATCAAAACTATTGAAATTGACAAACTAAATATATTAAAAAATAAATTTTAGATCACTTTGCCATGCTTACAGACTTAAATACAGAATTAGAAACACAAACAAAAGCTGTTAAAATTAAGAAATTCACACATTTTTTATTATAATTAAATAGTCCTCTATTATGTGGGAAACTCAAACCACGCAATAAAGCACACATTAATAAAATAGAGCCGCATGCAGCTGTTTCGAAGATACGTTTGATTCCTTTCTTCAGTGAAAGATAGATCATCAAACCCTAAATCCACAACAGAAATGGACACAAATTTCAATCGTTGATCGACATGTTCTTGGAGCGCCTATAAACTCCGATCTTAAGAATAGGTATGTATCTAACTGCTTTGGCATTAGTTGTGTGAATCCCAGAAAAAAAACAGAGAATTAGTGGGTCTCCCATTCAATGGGATGGCAGGAGAATTGAACTATCAAGATTTGTAATAAATTGAAGAGATTATAAAATATAAGTTAGCTACAATTACAAATTTAATTTTAGGGTTTACTTTGATTTTTCTACTCGGAGAACATATCTATCAATTTAAAAGTTTTTCCATAAGTGGTGAGTCGGATTTTAGGATTCCCATTGCAGCTCGGATGAAGCCCTAATATCGGAGATGTTGAAATGGGTTTTCAATTCATTAAAGAATTTGAGAATTTCTAGGAAAGAATTGGGTGTTTGAGGGCAAGATCAGCTGTGGTTGCAATTTACATCGAATCCACTTGTTTTTCGAGGAGGCTACCTTTCTTGGTCTCGGCAGTAGATTTCGCATTAGAGGATTAGGGGTTTTAAATCATGATTTTTCTCTGAAGCTTTTTATGATGCCGTTGTGTTTTGGGACAGAGGCAAAAATTGACGGAGTAACACTACCGCCATCCACGTACTTCACTGGGGTATCTTTAAGTTTTTTACAGTGGTTTGGCGTCTCTCTCCACACTTTAAGCATTTTGGGGGCAAGTTACAGGTATCTAAGCTGTGATTAAACGGTTGACAGTTAAAACTCACCTTACAGTCTTCACATTTAAGGTCCTACACTTTATCTCTCATACAGAGAATAAGGGATAGATCATAGATATTTTCCGAATTCTCGGCCAGCTCAAGGCAGATCAAGTATATTGAAAGAGACTCCCTATTCCTAAAACTTATCAGCTGGGCAATCCTTTTTAGCCGAAATCCCTCTAAAGCAATTGCCTTCTTTAGGTGTTGGTAAGATGACCTTTAACTACTGCTTTATTGTGTATGTAATTTTTTAGATTAAGCAAAGTAAATGCCATTTTTTCCTTGGATAGGTAATTCTGAATTTTCCTGTAGTCTTTAACAGACCCAGAAGTAATTTGAATCACCCTACCCATTAGCAAACCCTGCACATGATAATCTAGACTTTTATTTAAGTCGCTCATGAGGACTCCCAAATTACTCGAGAAGTCGACATAAAACAACGGTACTTTAGAACATGGGATGGGGTTTTGAGAGATAGTATCAATCATTTCGACTAACTTACTGTTCAGGAGCTTCAAGCGCGGAGCAAGAGTTAACCACAGAAATTTCCTGCAGGATCAAACCTGCGAATAAGTATTTTAAATCTAACAATTTAGCTTATGATTATTTAAGCCCACTTTAACGTTTATCTTTTCCAGATATCTTTATTTTAGATGCAAAAAGCAACAACATCATTAGGGCAGTTTTCCTTTCGGAATAAAACGCAAAGCAGCCATTATTAATTTGTTATCCTTTCTATAATCTTAATCTTTAATAAAAGCCTTAACCCCTCCCCTATCCTCCAAAATTTGATGCTGAATCCATATAAGTCGTAATCTAAGCTTTATCTATAGCAGATCCTGAGAAATAAATGTTTCAAGGCAACATTTTTCCAAAATATAACAATAGTATGACAAATTTTTTGCCAACAGTAAATACTGTAAATTGGTACTTTTTAAAATTTTATAATTTTTAGCAATGAATAATATGATCTGAAGATGCTTGAAAGTAAAGAATATTTTATGAATAATAATTCTCTTTATTTAAGTCACCAAAAATAACGTTTTTGCCTTTCAGCAAGTATTAGGTTGCAGCTGTAAGGATAAAAAATTTTTGAAGGTGAATTATTGGCTTTGTTTTTCTTGATCACAGCTACAAATATTATCTCCATATCTTAATACCCAAACACACTAATTACTATTTTTATACAATTTTATTGCCACAAAAGAAATAGCAGAAAATGTTGTGATTATTAAGGTCAGGGTATCAAAACATTTTCCTTCAAAACGAAATGTCTTAGCGCTGTTGAAACAGCCTGAGTGTTGATACAATTAGCTACAAATACATAAATGAATATTAATTTCGTATAAGCGTTCTTAAAAAAAACTGCCTCATAATCTATGACAATACTTGAAAAAAACATAGCAATTTTATTTAAGGACTTTAAAACAACTCTGTTAAATAGAAACCGTTAATGCCAGTTCAATCATTGTTGTTATTTAGAATTATCTATTGGGGATCTTCAATTTCCGATATCAATTATCTGTTCCTAAGTATTTCTCATTTAAGTCAATCTTAAGAGTTTCCTTGTAATGGGACAATTTAATTAAATTTTCTAAAATGTTTTTTGGTTTAAGTTTTCAGTGCTTTGAAAGTTGATAAAGAATAATCAAATGATAGGTTTGTTGCTTAAAGCCGTTAACTCTCTGAAGTAAATAATTCTCTGTAAACAAGAATGTTTTACATTTTTAAACTCAGCATTAAAAAACATAATTTCGATCTTCTACAATTTCCTCTCCGAAATGTTTCCCTTTCTTCTTTGAAGAAAACTAACAATCAAAGATCTTCGTCATTTAATTGCTCTTATAATTTATTGTATCAGTTGAAGTAATTGCATTTTATCTTATTCGGTGGATAAAATAACCTCTCTGACAACAAACAAAATGAAACTATGAAATCAGATATCTCAATTTTGTTTCCAGTCCTAGAGAAAATTGGGGCAAAACTTCATTTATATGATATGCTTTTAATGATTCCAAGGCTAAGTTATTTCTAGAATCCATGCGCCTAGATATACGAGTATGAATAGTATTTTTTAAAAAATAGGCAACTGACTGTGCTTCTTAGAACTTTTCCAAAACTTAATACAGTTATTATAATGCAGTGAAGGAAATAAAAATTAGATGATTGCAATTAGTTAGTCGCAACTAGTTAGACGATACAATTGAAATCAAGTGGAAATAAAGAAATTAAGTTTCTTTATTTTCACTTCGAGTTGTTAAATCAATAAAAATACAGATGGCAGACACTTAAGTTTTCTAAACAATTTCTTAATTGCATACTCACTATGTGAAATGCGAAAAAGAAAAATGTATTAGTGACCAGAGATATAGAAAAACTACAAAGGAGATTAATGAAGGATTTTTATGGGAGACGATACTATAAAATCCATGAAAGCTGACGTGCTAAAAAACCATGAAAACCTAGCACTCTCAAACTTTTCTTGATGTTTGAGTAGTGGCTCGAATCAGCATCAATTGATTTGAAATCTCATAATTCAGTGGTCAGTATCCATAACCACTGCGAATATAATTGTGTTTTATTTTAGAGGTTCACAAAGTTGTGGGACATAATATGTTTTTTGCTGCCGATTTTAGATTTTCGTGCTGAAGAGAACTAAACATCTCGGATGCTGTTATATGCACTAGGACATTCTTCATTGTTTAACCAAAATTTGACTGATGTCTAAAATGGTCGCCGAATAAACTAGTACCAAAAACTAATCTAAATTATCCGGTCAATATATCTCTCTATATTTAAAAAAAAGTAGCTGGCGCCGCTGCTTGACAAATTTCGCGTTTCTCAGTCTCAGTCATGTAGCACAAAATCTATAGCATACAAAATTTTGAATTTCGCACGTTTATAGAGAAATATTAGGGAGACACACTGAAAGAAAAAGTTTTTCGATTTAAGATTTAATTTAGGAAATATTCAATGTTAAAATCAAAGGAAGAGTTTTTGAGCTGCGAGTTCGCGTCCTGGACAGACTAACGATAGCAAGAACTCGAATTTTTGGTGGTATGTATCTACATAGTTGAATTTTTGCAGGACAGAGCCCTTTTTTTCAATTTCGGTTTAGTTAATGAGTTATTAAAATTTGTATGCATTTTTTATGCAAAATTTTCTTCTTTATGGGCGAAAATTTGAAATTATTGCTGTCATGAATATTGCAATTTAATTATTATATTTCACAACAATTATATGTTTCATTGCTGTAAATCTCTCTATACTGAAAGCGTAACACAATATTTTGTAACTGTATTACGAACAAACGGAAAAACATGCAGTTATGATATTTTGCCGTTTGTGCGTAATACAGCAATAATTGTGCGTATTAAGAAATAACTCTTAAAATCAGGCAACACGACATAGATTGCGATATAGGCTCAGCGAGCACCAAAAGTAGGAAACGAAGCCTCCCAACTTACGAAACGAGTTTTTAAGGTTGGCGAGCATAGCGAGCTGGGAGCTAAAGCTTGATGAAATTGTCCGCAAAACGAGTTAAGGTGAGCGTCAGCTAATAAGGGGGCGAAGTATCAACGGATGCATCACGCCTGCGGAGAGCTCCGATCAATGAGCGGCAGGAATGGAGGTTGGAAACTTTACAAGCTTTACAAGCTTCGACGAGCACAGGACACGTAGACAGTCGTTTACGCTAATCGGCGTAAAGCGCTCGCAAGGTGAGCTCCAGGGTTGGAGAATGTCAGTTAACGAGAGACAGTCCCCAACAGGCGTATTATGTCTCCATAGCACGCGGCAATAAAGTTCTCCCGAAGCGGACGTTAGTGAATAGGAGGTGAAGGTGCTGGCGAGAGTAGCGAGCATACTACGCCTTCACCAGCAAGCGTATTACGCCAGCGTAGCAGGTGGCACTAAGGTGCTCGCGAAGCGTCCAGACTCGCGAAGCTAGTTACGGGAGTTGGCAAGAGTAGCGAGTACAGGGGGGAGCCCCCTAGTTTAGTGAACATTATTAGTAAAATTTTTAGATATACTAATAAATTTTAAACACATATACTATCTGATAATTTGTTCTTTATTTAATAAAAGTAGCTTTTAAAAATCATACTACACATCACTGTTGACATTTAAATTAACTATTACTTCCAGTATATATATATATATATATATATATATATATATATATATATATATATATATATATATATATATATATATATATACAGGGTGTCCTAAGAACATTGACATCGGCTTTTATTCCTTAAATATTGATCTTAGACATATACAATAAATTACAAAGTTGCGTAAAAAAGATACAGAATTTTATGAAATCAATAAAAATTTTCAGAGGATTAAATAATTTTTTTACGGCCCCCATACAAAACATTTCCCAATGAGTAAAATGTGCCCCATACACTAATAAGGTGATGTACAAAATTTCAGCATTTTATCATAAAAGTCCCAAAGATTTGTTTAAACAAGTTGGTGAGAGATTAATCACAAATTAAAATGTAAATGTTTACAGCAAGAGTGCAAATGACACAAAGCTGAAATGCATCATAGGCAAATAATATCTGCTTTTTATCTTGGATCTTTGGCATGGATGTAAAACATTTTGAACAGGCTTTGTAAACTTTTTGGAAAGTTATTATTTCTACACACTATAGATACTTTTGTACCAATAAATAGCAAAATTATTATTTATTTATGTAATGATTGTTTTCTTTCGTAATGTGTTGTTGTTGAAACCCAGACCGTCCGACCTACCAGAAATTTTGTATGACCCCTAAAACGCGACCTGCCGACATAATTTTTCCCCTCTGAGAACCCATGTCGATGCATCAAAAAGTGGTTTAAGTCAGTATTTTTGTCTTTTCATATCTCTGGGACTTTTTATGATAAAATGTTGAAAGTTTTTACATCACCTTATTAGTGTATGGGGTACATTTTACTCATTGGAAATGATTTTGTACGGAGGGCCGTATAAAAATTTAAATTTTGTATTTCTTAAAATTTAATTTCCTTGAAATTTTAATGAATTTCATAAAATTCAGTACCTGGCTTAACCGGGAATTGGGGGTCACAATCCCGTACTTTTGAAACATTGTCGTTCTTTTTTTCCTTTACCTTTTGTATTATATATATATATATATTAGATGATATGTTATACGTATCCAATAATAATAATCTTATTGTATTTAACTTTTACCCTATTAATTTACAATTTAATGCAAGTAATAATGATTTTAATGTTGCAAATATTTTAGATTTGAATTTAGATTTGCAAAATCTAAATTCAATTGATCTGGCTATAAACTTTTCGAATTATTATAAAAGACTAGATTTTATATTTAATACCTCTAAAATTCAACATTTTAAATCTTGTTTGCATATAGAGGTGTTTATGAATACTATATCAAACCAAATTCTTAAATTTACAATAAATAAAATTTGTGATGATAATTATAAATTAGCACATTTTATAGAATTATTAAATACTACATCTAATAATGCATATCCTTCCAAATTCGTAATTAATATTACAAACTCAGTGTATCAACTACCAATCGATATCATCCTAGCCAACATTCCCAATTATGACGGCTTATTTAAAAAAAAACAAAATAAAAACTAATTATTATTATTATTATTAATTGTGTGATTATAAAAATAAATAATAATGAAACAAACAAAAAAATGTGAAAATGAGATACATAAATATTTAATATTTTGAAAATTATTTTTGCTAAAAATATGTAATTTTAGCCAGTTTGTCACAACGATTTGAGCCCCCTTTTAATGTTGTTAGTTGCATACTCGTCTATTTATTTGTCCTATGAATCACTTTTTAGTAAGGTATTTCATCTATGATTCATGTTCAACCTGTTTACCTTTCATATATTATGACTGTCCTATCTCCAACTTTAACTCCCTGGATGGGTTTTTGTGAAGGTACTTTCCACTTCGGGTGCCTTCCTCCTCTGATTCCTTAGTTTATTTTCTTATCCTTCTTCTCCCGGATGCATCCCACCTTTTTTATTCAGTTACAACTGCTCGATTTCACTGCACGTGTATGCAGGTTTCCCTCCTCATTGTTCATGGTAATACTAATGGTAATACTTTACATGGTAATAATTTTTCAATTCTTCCTCTATTAATGTTTGTAGTCTGTGCTATGGCATTTATAGTAACTTACTATTGCTATAGCTGAAACAAGTATTTGTTTAGGTTAATTAGCGTTAGATGCTCAAACCTGGTGATGAATCTAGTCTAATTAACCTCCAAATTTAGCCAGTGCTATTCATTCAATTTTTCGGTATGTTAGCCGTGGTTTAACTGCTTTGGTGATTTATTGTTTTAATTTTTGGTAATACTAATCGTAATATATATATATATGTATATATATATATATATATATATATATATATATATATATATATATATATATATATATATATATATATATATATTAGATAGATAATGAAGAAATAAGAATAGAGAATAATGAAGAAAATCTCAATATTTATGATGTGAATGAAATTCAAATAGCCTTCAAATAACTTTTCCTACAAAATTTAATTAATGTTTCTCTTCGATTTTGTATACTGTATTTCTAAATTATTCTCCAAAAATGACGCATAAGTGAGATATTTGTTTGAATTGCCTAGAATTTACAGTATTAAAAGAATATTTTTCATTTAGCGACTCAGCGCATTTTAAAATAGCGCAAGACCAACCATAGCATTCTAAAACACTAAAATATCTCGAAGATGGCTTATCCTAGGGTAATGATGTTGGTTTTATTCATTATGTCATAAAAATTACATATAAAAGAAACATTAAATTACAACATTTATGCATATGTAGTTTTTATTTCAGATTATGTCGATTTTGGTTGTCCATTTCAGATAAAGAGCAATTATATTTTTCCCAGTCGCATCAACATTTAATCAGTTCCAGGGTAAAATATAAGTAACGTAACTACCAAATTTTAGGAAATCTAACCCAATAAATTTGTCTGAAAGGGGATACATACATTCACAAACAGATGAACACAAACGTCCCGCTGAAATAGTCGACTCATGTTCTAGAATGTTCGAAAGGTGTAAATACGTCGAAGTCGACTTTCCTTTTTCAACTCCAATATACTTTTTCCAATATACTTTCTTTATACATTTTTATGTATGGTATGGAAAGTGATATAAAACTTACTTCCGCAAATGCTGTAAAAATTGAAAATGAATAACATATGCAAAACATAACAAAAATAGCAATGAATTCATAATGAAAAGCATTCCATACATACACACACACACACACACACACACACATATATATATATATATATATATATATATATATAACTATAATATATATATAACAATTACTACCATATTACCTGCTTGCTATTACCATTCCAAAAAAGTTCTCGGACTGAGGCTATAAAATTAAACTTACCTTTATCACACAAATTTGAATTTATGCTCATTCCCAAATTTGAATAAAATAAAATAAAACGCACCCTGAGAAGTAATCCGAAAGTAACTGACCAAACCTTTTCTAAAATCACCTTCTGTTTGTTTTACTTACCCCTCTGCTAAAAGAAAAGTACCTCATAGATGTATCCTTCTCTGGAGCTAAACGTTTTCAAGAAATCCGGAAAATAATGTTGAAATTAACCAATAAATGTGTGAAATTAAAGTTAATATTTTTTAAGAGTTCACTGAAATATATTTTCTCTAAAAATAGTATTATTCTCTTTGTCACAAGATTCGGTACTACAGAAAAGTAAATTGAAATGGGTAATTCTTGTTAGAGTTGTTTACCTCGGTAATTAAATTGCACTTTTCTTATTTAATCGACAGGAATTAAATGAATTTGTATTTTCGAGTTATCTATTTCGTGAAATGTTAAATATATTAAGATTCAAGTTGTACTTTAAAGTGTTATTAAGTGTCATTTCTGTTGAAAAGAGAAACGAAATAAAGAAACAGTTGAAAGGATGTATTACAGTAATAAAAGTATTTATTTATTTATTATCAAGGAACTAACTTTGTCATAATTTTGGAGATATTTCCATTCATATTTTCTGATTTTGGTATAATCAGACAACGCGAGAAATCTCATCAAAATTCTATACCAGATTCGGTTACAGGTTTCATGAGTAACGCGTTACGTGAAAAAAAAATTATTGAGAAAAATAACTTTGGATTAAAATATTTGTAAAATTATAGCGAAGTTTTTGTATTTGTTATAACCGTACAGATTTTCAGCAGATTTCTACAGAATTTCCAATGACACTGTAGTTAGTACCTTATAAATAATTTTATAGAATTTCCACACAATTCTGAAGACAGTAGTTTTATAAATAATTTTACAGATTTTCTGCAGCGCTTTTGGAGACAAAATAACTGTCCAAATGAACCCGCAATTACTGCAGTAAATATACTTATTTCAAGTATATATTCTATAATACGAAATATTAATTAACGCTTTTTATTATTATTATTATTATTATTAATTATTATTATTATTGCAGTAAGCAATCTGTTAAAATACTATTTCAATTTCCTTCACATTTCTGCAGAAATCTGCATTATTCTTGTTCCGAATGCTTGCCTATTTCTTCATATATCTTGCAGATATTTCTTGACGGCGAAAACTTCTAAAAACAATCTGTAATAAAGTGTGGATTAATTTGTGCAAGTGTACTGCAAACGCATGATACTACATTATAAATCGCTCGAAAAATCGGTCCAAAATATTAAACTTTAATGATAAAATGGACATCAACCGATCGGTAGTTCAATTTCTCGCTGAGACATGAGAGAGTTTTTACACTTGTTATAGTGTTTATATATGGCAGAAACGGAACTCAAGTATATACGGAGAATTCACGTGTTTGCTAATCGAACACCCATAGACTTATAGGCCAAGATGTTACCTCCTGTTAATGTTATAACTTAATGTTATTCCTTCTAGCATGGCTAATAACTAAAGCCCAGAAGTTTGGGAAAATACTAAAATAGGTAGGCAAATAAGCATAAAAATGTCAAAATAGGCAGCAGAAATAGGCGTTTATTAAATATATAATGCTTGAAAAAATTCAAATCATGTAGACATATTTAGTTAATGTTGCAAAATCATTTATCAAAGCACTTAGTTATTTTTGCAATTACACATAATTACCAGATTTTTTTTTTAAATTATTGAAAATTAAAATTTGCCTTATTTTACTTAGAATGCGTTTTAGAATGGAAAATAATCTTTCGACTTTTACTGAAGTAATAGGAGCGTAATCAAACCTTATGACATTTGCAAGGGTCCATTCCAATGAAATCTGAATTATCAGTGTCACCTTCGAGTATTTTAGAGATATTTTCTATTTATTCCAAGTATTTTTTCTCTAAAAAAACTGGCTTACACTTTCCATTCACAAAGTGAGCCTTTCATCTGGAACAAATTAAATTTTACTAACTACATCGCTTAATGATTTCACTGCATTCACTAAGTTTACATTTCCTTTTTTTCAAGAGAATTAATAATATCAGGCAACTTTAAAAAGTATTCTTGATTAAAAACTAAATCATAACGAATGAGCAATGCATTCGAGAAAACTTTCCATTTTCCTCGTTTTGTATCATACAATTCAACCGCAAGAAAAGAAATTTCAATATAGAATATAAATTGCGGCCAATGTAATAAAAAAGTCATTAAACACATGAAAGGCATTTTTTTAATAAAAGGCAAATATGAGGGCCTTTTAGGGCATTTTGAATCCAGGCTTTACTAATAACTATTCTACTGCCTTAATCTAATTAATCTAAAGAAATAAAAATAAAAACTGCAACGTAGTCATAAATGTGCACTAATTGATTAGAAAATGTGAGAAAAATATCAAATACCTCATCAATTTTTTTTTCATATATTTTACATTTTCTTACTCTTATTATTGATTAAAATAACTTGGATGGAATCTTAAAAACTTTTAAAAAATGCTCAAAGCAATATGGTAAAAATTCAATTAAGGGGATAGAAGAAACGTACAAAATGTGAATTAAGATTGGAATTTTCTTATAAATTAGCTTTTTGATATAAGTGTATAAAATTTTCTGACCTAATAAAACCCATATGTTTTGATCGACAAAAAATGTTCAAAATGTAAAATAATATTAACATTCATATAGTTAAATTGTTATTAATTAAAGTGATTTTTGAAATTTCTATATTTTAATGAACTCAAGATAATATATTTTGGCATGGTTTGGTTGAAATTATTTTGATATCTAAATAAAGATCGTATCAGAGTTTAATTCTTGAACTGTGGAATTCTCGATATTTTAAATATGCCATTTTAATTAGGTAATATAGCAAAATTATCCATTTTTAACTTTATTTTATTGCCAGTATAAGTATGTGTTTTACTAGAAAAAAACAATAGTGAGATTGAAGCATCCATAGTTAATGTTGCAAAATCATTTATCAAATCACTTAGTTATTTTTGCAATTACACATAATTACCGGATTTTTTTTTAAATTATTGAAAATTAAAATTTGCCTTATTTTACTTAGAATGTGTTTTAGAATGGAAAATAATCTTTCGACTTTTACTGAAGTAATAGGAGCGTAATCAAACCTTATGACATTTGCAAGGGTCCATTCCAATAATATATTTTGGCATGGTTTGGTTGAAATTATTTTGATATCTAAATAAAGATCGTATCAGAGTTTAATTCTTGAACTGTGGAATTCTCGATATTTTAAATATGCCATTTTAATTAGGTAATATATCAAAATTATCCATTTTTAATTTTATTTTATTGCCAGTATAAGTATGTGTTTTACTAGAAAAAAAACAATAGTGAGATTGAAGCATCCATCATACCATTCTTCTATTCAGAAAATTTTAGAAGGTTTTATTATTTTGTTTAAGAGATAAACGCCAAAGAACAGAAAACGGAATTTTAAGACAAATACGGTTAAAGCTCCAAGGTAAACATCAAAACAACGGTTTAATGATTCATTCTTTTGAATATCTCAAAATAGAATGAAAGTACGATAGAATAATTGGTATCAATATTTTTAGAATTCATCAGGCTACAAAAATATGTTGAAATAAAGAAATATTACGTTTTTTAAAACATTTTAAACGCGTACTGTCTCCTTAACCGTTGTGAATCGTGTTTCATGATTTCTTAATTTTGAAGTATATTTTTTACAATCGATGAAGTTGAGTAGTAATACAAAGTGCTCTGAATTATAGATTAACCAGCACAGCCCAACGTGCGCAACGCCCTGCTTGCTGCTGTTTTGGCTCGATAAAACTGGGATCTGCAATTGGCCATTCGTTTTTGTCCAACTTCAATTCAACTTTATCCAACGTTTGGCCTTGAGACTTGTTGGTGGTCATCGAAAACGCCAGCCTCGCTGGAAATAGCTTTCTATATAGAACGGGACCGGCAAGTTATTTGTGCCTTCGAACTTGAGTCTCGATATAGAAACTATTTCACCGGTTTTGCCATCACTAATTACTTAGTGCACCAAAATATTTAGTTTCATTTCAACAACTTGCATTCTTGTCCTATTGCAATGACCGCTTGAAATGTAATAACGGTATTTATCGAATTTTATAAAAAATTATTAGATTTTACGGGAAATAAGTCAATTTAGAGATGATTATTTGAGAAACGGTTTCTTGCATCGGATTCAGAATCAGTGATTTGACTGGCAAGAGTTTTTTCAGCTCGTGAAACGACTCAGAAATTACTTTTTTAGAGTTTGTTCTCACAAAAATAGCCAAAAAGGCCAAACTGCGAGAGGCTATTTCTCCAGATCCGGGAGTAATTTGAAAAACGGATTTCAGATTTGGGTTTAGCCAGGTCGAATTGGTATACCGAGGTTTTTCAACCCTTGGAGTTGAAATTGGAAGACTGGCTAACAAACTTACATTGCGCTTTTTTATTGGTGATTAAGTGTATATTTTTAGTAATCAATATAAAGATACTTGATACATCCAACTCTCAAAACATTCACTGCGTTAATACAATGCGCACTTCCGTTTAAAGTTTGAAACCAGAATAGAAGCAGCCCCGAAACTTTCTACAAAAATGTAGACATTCGACCTCTGAGCCAAACTATATACACTTTTAGAATTATTTTTTCTGCATTCATATCTACACAATTTATACAGTTAACTACCCAAATTTAGTCCAAATAGCTTCAGCGGTTCTTGACATTACGAAGGGCCAACAATTTTGACAATATCCCATTTTATAGCTTACAATTTTTGTTTTTTTCTGTGTTCACATCTACAGGATATATAAAACTTGCCACACAAATTTGGTCTAAATCGCTTCAACGGTTTTCGAGATTACGAATGGTCAATAATTTTGACAATATCCCTTTTTATAGCTAAACTATATACATTTTTGGTTTCTTTTTGCGTTTACATCTACTTAATATATAAAACTTGCCACTTGCCACATAAATTTGGTCTAAATCGCTTCAACGGTTTCGAGATTACGAATGGTCAACAATTTTGACAATATCCATTTTATAGCTAAATTATATACATTTTTCGGTTCCTTTCTGCTTTTATATCTACTTAATATATAAAACTTGCCACTTGCCACACAAATTTGATCAAAATCGCTTCAACGGTATTCGAGATTACGAAGATCTAACTATTTGCTATGCACCCACCCACAGACAGACAAAAGCCATTTCTGTTATCTAGGGAGCCTACCGATGGGTTAAAGTAAAAAATTAGCTTAATCTATTGTTACTAGCATATCTATCAAGAAAAGTGATCATAATCACTATCGTCATACTTTCTTTAGCTTTCCGCGCAAGGAAAGTAGAAATGGTTCAGATAATTTTATTTTACATAAATTGAAAAAAAGCTGAATTTCTTTCTCAATCAACAACGCATCCTCAATGCAAAACGACAACTCTCTGAACTTTCCAGCAATTTCGATCTTGTTTTAGATTTGAGAAATAAAATATAATAAGATAAAATTAAATTCATGTCTGAAACAATCGCATGCTGACACGCTCCCGCTATCCAATCATTTGCTTAAATTATGCATGTTATATTCTGTAATAAAGACAGAAAACTTTCTTGCTTTGTTTGCATCGATGACACAAGAGTACAAAGTGATGTGAGATTTCTAATTTGAATTTGATCAACAAAACATTTTTTGATAACGTACAATTCCCGCCAAAACATATTACATAAATGTAATATTTATTGACCGTAGAGCTCGATTGCAGTTCCCATTGTGCTTTAAACTTAAAATTATATATTGGGTATTCGCATGGTATTCATAAAGATGTGCTACACTTATTTTTTTATTTGCCAGCTATGCTTTTACTAAAAGAATTTTTTGAAACATCTATTTCTCAGGAAGATGATGATTGATATTCAGCATGGAATTTCAATGAAAGTGTGTGTGTGGGGGGGGGGGGGGGGGATTACTAAGATTCGGGTTATTTTTCCTATTACATTTCAAAAGTTTACTTTTCCTTAAAGCATACATTTTTCAAAATTGGAAATGTATAGAATTTAGATGATAATTCATATGGATTCAGTATAATATTCTGAAGTAGGTAGGATAACTCACTAAAAATGTCCATTTCCGGTTCCTTTCTCCGTTCCACTTCAAAATGTTTTCTTTAAGCATCTGTTTTTCCATCTTGGCTATATATAAAACTTAGATAATGACAAATATGGATTCATCATTAAATTCTGGAGGGAACGAGATGACTCACAAAGTTTTTCCTCTTCCGATTCTCCAGATGTCTCTTACATATCAAAAATTTACATTTTCCCTGCAACATCTATTTTTCAGGATCGGCTATGGAAATAGCCTAGATAACAACTAATTCAGTATCAAATTTCGGAGAGGGTTCGGTGTTTGCTAAGGTTTTTCACTCCCGATTTACTAAGGATTTCCACTCCTGGCGTTTTCCCAATTTTGGTTCAAAAATATGTTTATTTTCCTTAAAGCATCTATTTCTCAGAATTAAATATAGATTAAACTTAGATGAGGACTTATATAGATTCAGCATCAGGTTTCTAAGGGGATAGGGGAATTCACTAAGAATGTCAACTTTAGGTTCTTTTCCACTTCCGGTTAAAAAAATGTCCTTGAGATACCTATTTCTTTCTAAATCAGTTGTAGATAAAGATTAGACGATGATTAAAAGGGTTTTAGTATTCAATTTTAGTAGGAGTGGTAATCTCAATAAAGATTTCTAATTCCGGTATAGATATAATTTCTGATTCAGAAATTTACATTTTCCTTTTAACATCTATTTCTCAGGATTGGCTGCAGATATAGCTCTGATGATGACTGACACAAATTTAGCATCAAATTTCGGAGAGGTGTGGTGGGTTTCATAAGGATTTCCACTTCCGGTCCTGAAGATATCCCTTCGGATGTTTCCGAAACTTCACATGACTTAATAGCTCCGTTGAAAATTAAGTATACACACTACTTGCAACATTCGGTTTTCAAGTGGTGTGCAACATTCGGTTGCAAGTGACTTGCAACCGAAGGCTCCTTCATACATTTCTTGTTGATAAATTTGATTGTTTTCTACAAATATAGAATGACTTGATATATTTAAGCAGTGTGTTGATCACTTTTCAGTAACCAACACTTATACTGGCACCTATAATGGTATCTTTTCCCTGAAAAATATAATTTTATTCATCTAACATAATAAAATATTTCTGACTGTTCAATTGTTTGTCGCGTAACGGAAAATCTAAGCGATCCACAGCTACGGTATTCGGTATAATAATACATGAAGTTAGGGTCCGATGAAACCGCGGAGCGATTTTTTTTTTAATTCGAACTACCTTTTTATTTGTTTTATGCTTAAGTGCAATTTTGATCGATTTTCACATAAATCGGTCTGGTTCCTTAGCGATCGAAAATATTATCACAGAGTTTTCATCTTGGCATCATTGTAAAAATCGAAGACTGCTTTCAACGAGCTGTGAAACGGTTCCATAGAACAATTCCATAATACTAAAAAAACGGATGTGGGAATGGGAAACCCATTACTTTCCCTGTATAATGCAATGAATTTATTTCTTTCACAGTGAAAAAATGATGAGTAAGATCTAGGACGCAATGGTTTTAACGTTGAATTGTATATACTCATCAAATAATTAATGTCGAACGAAAGAAAAATTTGTGACCAGTGTTCTTCAGGTTGGTGACAGGGGTATTTTTGATTAGCTTGGGGGGTGTAAAATAGTTGGGTAAGTTTTTTGTTTGTTTCTGTTCGGTTGTGTTGCTTCGGATGTGTGCTTGCAGGGAACCACTGTAAAATTGACAGGGGTTGAGATTTATTTTCACAGGTTTTGTCCTGTTTCTGTTCTGGTTACGCGTTGTGTAATGATTCAGGTTATTTTAAAAGTCGGGTATTTAAGGTTCTCGTGTGTGGATGATGGTGGTTTGGGTTTTGTAATGATATGCTGTTAGAGTTTTAATCTTTAAGATTTTTTAAAGTAATTCTAATGTATTGAGACATAATTGAGGATATTTAAAGGTGATTTCTTAGTGAGAAGAGATATTGTTTTAAATTTCAATACCTGCTTTTATAATGTGTTGAAAATTGCTTTTGTATATCTTTAAATTTGAACTAAACTTGTGCCTTTACTAGGTGGGTGCAAGTTTGTACATGTTGGCAGCTGTTACTGATGTTAAACGTGTTCAGTAACGGTTTATTGTTTTCTTCCGTTATTTCTGATTATTGTATAATTTAAGCGTTAAATGTGTTGTATGCATCAGTTGTTGGTAGGATTACTTGCTATATGTCTAACATAACGTTTCTTAACTTAATCTGGTAACTCAATTTAATTGTTTTGCTTGGCCACGGGATGGCGTAAAACGAATTTTAGTACATGAAAAGACTTTAAGTAAATTAAAAGAATTTAATACATTTCAAGAATTGATAGAGAAACTCGAAAGAATTTTTTTGTTGTTGTTCTTCCTCTCTTTTAAACAATGTACCAACGGTTAAGGTTAGTGATAGAACTCTCTTTTGACTGTTTTAAAGTTCTTTAAATGTAGTTGCATTTAGTGTGTCAATATTAGTGTTTAATATATAATAGTTTCAGTATTATAACTGTGTGTATTGTATTTAGTGTACGGGGTTTGTTGCTGGTGTTTGTTCTTTAGGGTGACGAAGCAATGTTACGTACCCCATCACAATCTGCCTGATTCATTTGCAGCTGGAACGAGCTTTTCGTTTAGTCTCGTATTAGAGTGAGACTTCGACATCCCTGGATACATGCACAACTAAACCAATGGAAAAACTGAACGTCGCTGCACGAACAATTATACTAATTCGGGGAACTCCGATCAAGACCCATGTTCAAAGCACAGTATAAAAGGCTCGTAACAACCGGCTGAGAGAGATAATTCGAAGCTAACTGCAAGCAGTGTTCACTGGTCTATTGGCCGGTCTCTCGCTTGTTCGTGTGTTATAGTTTCAGTGTGTCAATGTACTGATAATAAGCGGTGTGTTACGTGGCCCTATTGAGCGCCATTTTGCTTGTTCGTATGTGATAGTTGCAGTATGCCAATGTGCTAACATAAGCGGTGTGCTAAGTGGCCCTATTGTCTTCCATCTTGCCTGTTCGTATGTCCTGTTGAATGGATCGATGCTTTCCCGACTTTCCGTCTGGAGTATCGAAGGGCAGTGGCGGCTCGCGTATAGGCACTGAGGGAGCGACAGTGCTCTCTCTCCCTCGCAGCCTCGCGTGCAGCTTCCTATGTGCGCATGCGCACAACAGTCAAACGCCTGCTTACAACAGCCAAACACCACAGTGTTTGACTGTTGTACGCACGCGCCCATAGGAAGTGGCACGCGAGGCTGCGAGAGAGAGAGAGCACTGTCGCTCCCGCAGTGCCTACGCGAGCCGCCACTGCACATGGGTCAATGGTGTCCATGTAACTTTCTGACTGGTGAGTGATTTAGGCTCTTCCCAATTGCTGCCGTGAATTTAAAATCTACCTATATTGAACAGACGTTGCATTCTAATAAGCTCAGTTTTGTTTCTTTACTGCTGTCTACATTGCTTTGGTCCATGTTCTTTCTTTAGGCTTCGTCCCGATGGCAGCTGAAATTCCGGTACGTCCCAAATAAGAGCTCTAAAATTACTTGAAATTGCAAAATAGAAAAGGACATTAACTTTGACTCGATGGCCGTTCTTAAGGTGCTTTAGTAAAATTGCGGCATTTGTTAATAAGCGAAGAAATACCTTAACCATTTGTATTCATTCTAACAAAATCTAAGTCAGTTATTTTGCATACAAATGGAAAAATGTGTCCACTGTATAGTAGCAACTAATTTTAAGCAATTTTATCATTCTACACTGTAAAATATATGCAATCAAATGTCTGGTCAGAATAAATCACCCAGCTCCATGGTAGGAAACAAAAATGTTTCTAATCACGTACAGAATTTAACAAGAAATCGTTCTTCCATTATCGAATTCAATTTGATTTGTTAATTTTGGAGTTCTACTGTTCCTTCTATGGACACTAAGACTACTTTGACAAGGACCTACAGTTTACAGTAGATTCCGAATTAATACGAGCATGCATGCATGCATGCAGGTATACATAGAGCTCTCCACTTGTACCCGCAAATCAAGCCCGGCTCCTATAGATCAAAAAGCCAAAGAGTGAACCGTCTGGCCACAAAAGGATCTTGCAGTTCGTATAAAGTCCCTTATGAGAAAAATGTATAGTATGTTTGCAACCGTGGGAAATCCCTCCTCTCGGTAATAGACTGCTTTATCAGAACTTTTCGTTATCTATCTATATTACAAAAAAATAGCTCACAATTTTCGCGTCCCTCGAATTTCTCTATCTCGTAGACAGACTAGCAATATCAAAACCACGAAAATTCGCAGGCATGTATGTACCTACTTAGTTGGATTTTTGCAAGATCGAGCCCTTTCTAAAATTTTGATTTAATTTATGAGTTATTCTATTTTTATGCACTTCTGAAGTGAAAGTTTTTCTTCAGCATGTACAAAGGTTGATTAGTCGAACCGATTGGAAGCACGAGCGCCGGCCGAGTTGAAAGAATTTGCTAGTCGAACTAAAGGAGTTAATGAGTGCCAGCAATTAAGGGGCGAACTTCCAATGGGAATATTACGTCTGCGTAACAGGCGGCACGAAAGAGCTCGCGAAGCAAGTTCATCGAATGCCAACGAGTTGGGAGTGAAACCCCCTGACTCGCGAAACCGTAGTTAACCTAAAGAGTAGATGGAGTCATTCTATATTTTCAAATACTAGAAAAAACCGGGGGTAACATCTCACTATGGACTCTCACTTTAACCTCGTGGTTTTGTGGAGAAAGTATCAAAAATCGTCTCTGATTGACTACTTTTTTTGACATTTTACTCGTCAACTGTTAATCATTTTATGACCACGCCTTATTTTCGTACGCTAATGGGATTTGAACGTCGATCGCCCGTGCGGTCATAAGTCCCTATACTCTTTTTTAATAATTTCGTGGAAGTAGGGGGGTCATCCGAAAAATAGCTGCTATTTAGGCCCAACCCTTCTGAGAAAGATCTTTGGATCGTTTTGGAAGAAAATGTCATTCATCTATTATATAGGATATCTACGCACAAAGGGTTTGCGGGGGATGGTGAGTTGCGGGAGATGGCGAACATAGCTGGCGTACGGATAGCGAGCGTATCGAGCAGGGGGTGGAGTCCCCTAATCGGTAAAGAAATTTCAAGTAAATGTTACACAGTGTACAGAGCTGCCAACGGCCGTACCGTGCTGAAAACACCGGTTCTCGTTAGATCACCGAAGTCAAGCAGCATCGGGCACGGTTAGTACTTGGTGGGTGACCACCTCGGAACACCGCGTGCTGTTGGCCATCTCGGGTGCGGTATCCCCGTGGTTTGCGCGCTAGATTTGCACGCTACCACAAATGCCGCCGTGTTCATGCGGAGTACGATCACGTTAAACATGTGGGTCCGTAAGTCCTTCCGAGAGGTTGGTGGTAGGGGAAGGAGGGTACGGTCCCTGTGGATGCCTCCCCCACTGGGTTCCGGTCTAAATTGGGTGGCACTTCCCGGCCGTCCATACAGTTACCTTACACCTTTCTGGTAGGTCGGACGGTCTGGGTCTCAACAACAACAGTGTACAGAGCTATCGTTGGCTGGGAACATTTTCCCGCCATACTACTGTAATGAGGCAATTTTAGAACGCCATAGCCAGATATAATAATATTGCCAAGATCATTGTATTGAGGACTTTTTCAAAATCTGAAGCAATTCTATTGTATAAATGGAATGAATTTTCTTAATAACTATAATTCTGTGTAAAAATAATGGCTACTAGTTTATGTAACGCAAATGTATTTTATCTGTTGGGGAGTGATCGTTATTTGGTAGTTTCAATGTCTGTTTATTTGTTTCTGCCAAATATGTGCCTTATAGTGTAAACAAACAACTAAAAACTGTTTAAATATTATTATGGAGAATAAGCTTAATAAAATAGGATTTTTCTAATGAGTAAAATAGGATCTTCCATATTTGATTTTTAAAGTAGGTGTGTCAAATTTTCATCCTTAGTTATTTGTTACTATCTAAGGATTTTCAATAGTTTAAGATTGGTCTGAGGCACATATACGTATTTTTTATAATTAATTCTAGTTGGCAGTGTAAAAATATAAACTAAATGTATTATATTATCTCTAATATAATTAAAATAAAACTCTTGGATAAATTTATTTTAAAAACATTGTTTCAAATTTCGTTCCCCTTTAAATTTTATTTAAAATAATAAAAAAAAAATGGCTGTTGCGTTGAATCAATCCGAAAAAAATGTATTCAAACACACAGTGATAACAAAAATCTTATACATCTTTGATATCCTTACGGTCTCAGACCTAGCCCACGGGCTTAAATCATGTCCCGATTTTTCTAAGGCGTCTTCGGATCATCCTTGGGCTTAGTTTTTAATATTTCGGATCGAGCAGGGTAGGATATATTCAATATTTGAAAAATCTATAAATGAAATTATACATTTTTATATAAAATTATTTTGTTCATTTCTGCTATGTAAAGATAAATGTTTGAAAAACAACAGATTTACCTTAATTATGACTGAAAAAATTTAAAAATTTCATACTTTTGACATATTTGAATAAACATCTTTTCGGGCCGGACGGGGAAAGACTCAAGGCTTTTCGGGTCGGGCCTAACTCGGGTTCTATATTTGAACATTCCGAGCACTGCTACTGACGGCCACTGGTACTGACTGGGGGAATTTTTGATCGAACAGTTTGAATGCAGAGCATATTCAGCCTTTTAAGGTGTATTTCCAAATTTATACGCCTTTTCCTTGTTTCTTTTTAATCAATATTTATTCTTTAATATTCAAAGTAAGGAGATTATAAGATCCACTCCTAATAATAGTATTAATATCACTCTTTGTATAGCTTTTTTATTCCAATTTTGCCAGTCACCATCTGGTATGCAATGTGAAAAAATTGGAGGATCTGAAAAAATGTGGGACATCAAACGGATGAAATTTGGAACGTTCGCAACGTGACAATAGTAACCGCTACAGCAACATACTGTAACAACTGACTTAAAAACTAATATATTGCAGCTTATATCATACACATATACTAATGTAGGATATCTGAAGTAAAAACTATTCTATCACTTATTAATCAAAGAAATTACCATAGATTACAAGAACTTATCATAGGGGAATCACCAATATCCTCTAATAAGTGAAATGATATGGACATATTCAGCACACTCTCGTAGTTGACAATTACGTCACTCCGCTCTATATGCTTACGTCACTCCGCTCTATATGCTTACGTCACTCCGCTCTACATGCTTACGTCATTCCGCTCTACATACTCTACATGATCCGCCATTTTTACTCCCATATCAACCATATATGCAAAACCATATATGCAACCATATATGCTAGGGGGTTACATTAGGCACGTGGATGAAATTTGCATCCCGTACTTTATTTCATTTTTAAAGAATATTTTAGTAAAAGTGATTTTAAGGAATTTAGAAGAAATAAACGTATAATCTGAACAAATAAATATAAAATATCATTAGATGACGAAAAAATGTCCTAATTGGGGGTGTCTTTTTTTTATTTTTTAGAAGACATTGTTATAGAAAAATGAGAGTATTAATCTTAAAACTCCCATAGAAAAGCGTTTCGTTTCCGATATTATTGAAGGTGATTGTTTATCTTAAATAAGGTGAAATTAATCTATTAAAAATAGATTTGACTTTGATAAATATGTAACCATATACTTGGATGTAATTTTTAGCTGGACATATAAGAATGTATTTAATATAAGTATCAGGTTTATAATGGGAGTAATAGCATATTTTTGCAAACCCGAATTTATGCTTTAAATCAGAGGTGAAATAGTCAGAAAGGGAGTAAAGTATACTTCCAATAATCCCTCACGTTCGGCCCTTCAGCGATGTCGGATTACCGAATTTACCGGATTATCAGATTTTAAACTAAAATGGGGTAACAGTAGGAAAAATTAATTTAAAATAAAATAATGCACAATAAATGAGATACGTATTTGCCTAAAAATTTACACAGGCTGAATTATATTGGATTATTACTGAACAGTATATGAACATTCTTTTAATTAATTTTTAAATTATAAGGTAAATTTCATTGAACAGAAATCAGCTTATAAAATCATTTAGTATATCACAGTACAGCACATGTCTGAAAAGACCCAATTGCTGTTGGAGAGGTGTGTTGGGATATCAGACATGACGAATGCCGAATTAACGGAAGTTAACCGTATATTATTTTTTCGGATCTATATTATTCATTACTAGCGAGAAATAAATTCCATTTGGAATAATGTAAGAACTGATGCATGTAAAGCTGATGGATTCTATTATGCCACTTTTTTAAATACTGCAGTATACCGTTACATGTCGCATGGTGCCTATTACGTCGAACTACTTATAAAAGCAGCGTTAATACGTAATAATTAACAAATAGTGGCATAACTAATATTTTGTCCTCAGAACGGACCCTTACTGGGACCCAGCATCGCTGCTGAATTATAAAATGGATATAACCTTTGGAATAAAGGTAATACGAAATTCGTGCTGTTGCACATCACGAATAAGCTCACGAGTTCCTGGCTACGCCACTAAAATGAGAAGTTAGAAAGATTATATACTGCTTAAAAGTTTTTCCCGTTAAGGTGCGTGTTACATTTAATAGTGATCTAACATAAATGAAAAGTTGTAACGGATGAAAAATGTCATAAAAGAACAAATAAATATCTTCTATTTTTTATCATAAGTCTTAATTTTCTCGTCATATGACGGACTTCATAAAATTTTCATTTTAAGGTGTCATGTTCTTATTCAATAGTGATCGCATGGTAATTAGAAAGTTTTAAATGATAAAAATGAGTATTAATATGACTAAACGGACATCAAGCATACACTGTTTTATATAATTATACCTGTAAATCGCAATATGTTTCCATAAATATAATTAAATATTTTATTATACAAATTTAATAAAAATACTTTTAAACGAAAAGGAATATATTTAAACATGAGCGCGTTTAAAATACTTATTTATGAACTGATATATATTACATCTTTAAAAAACAGTCTAAAACTACTGTAACTTGTAATAGGACGGATTGTATTAGACAAAACTATCGAAATTAATTGCACACTTTTATACTCATTTTTTATTTCATATACTTTATGAAGATAGGTTTGCGCAAAGTTTCATGAGAAGGTAAATTACGAATCTAATAAAATTTTCGGTTGCGACATGTATTTGTAAAAGTAGAATGTGATATTATTACTATAAATAATGTTTTAGGCACCATTATTAAATTTATTTTAAGCTCAACAAATATTTCAATAGGTTTTATTTCCCCCCAAAAAATTAAATAAATGTATTCAAAAATGAAATTATTTACTAAAAAATCGAGCGAATGGACAATACATTTTAACACTATTCCTAAACAACAAAATTCAGCAGTGAAAACACAATTTTAATTTATCATCAGTTTAAAATCGCATAATAAAAATCATATACGGAGAAACAGTACATCTAATTTTGAAATAACGTATTTTCTAATTTCAACACCATTTCGTAGCAGAATAAATTCTAAAATATTGATACTAATTGCTTTATCGTACTTTCAATCAATTGTGAGATATTTAAAATATAAAACACTATATACATTTAGTTCTGCGATTAGTAGTTAACCAGATTCGTTCACAACAAAACCCGTTGTTTGATTGCTAACCTAGGAACTTTTACCTCATTTATCTCAAAACACGTTTTTTTGTTCTTCTGAACATGATATATTGTAAATAAACTAATAACATCTCCTGAAACTGCTTTATAAGAAGAATGGTATAATGATGCTTTATTTGCACTATTATTTGTATTTTAACAAGTAAAATAAAACTTGTATTGCTAAAAACGACGCTTTAAATCGGTTACTTGATAGAAGCACTAAAAATAAAAATATCAAAAATTGCGTAGTTCATGAATTCGGCACTATCTTTAATTATATGCAATAATTATTAAAATTGATCATTCCAAAATTGATTAGCTCGTATGCAATTAAGTATAAAAATTTGTAAAGTAAAATATATTACTTTAATATATTTTGTAGTATATGAATATATTTATATTTTACCATTTTTACATTGTCCCACAATCAAATATAAAAATTTGTAAAGTAAAACACATTACTTTAATATATTTTGTAGTATATGAATATATTTATATTTTACCATTTGTACATTGTCCTGCAATCAAATATATATGTTTTAGTAGGTATAAAATTTTATGCATTTATATGAAGTAGCTAATTTATAACATTTCCAGCGTTTCTTATGTAATATTCCCGTCAGCAAATTCAATAAATTTAAAATTAAAAACATTACACCAGCAACCAAATTGGTCGAAAACCATTAAATAATAATGCAAATTATTCATTATTCAATTTTAGATTTTACTTTGCATTCAATGTATACAAAACTAGGAAATTTTTATAATATAAATCATTAGAGTACTTATGAATGTGGACAAAATTTTTTAATATTAAATATTTATAAAAGTCATAACCTCTAACAGCTTTATATTTAAAAAATTATATTTAACTCTGTTCTTGATAGATATTTATTTCTCTTAAATTAAACATTTATAGTCACAACATTTTTAAAAGTTCTGAACAAAAAAATATGAAATAAATGCAGATAAACTAAATAAAAATATAAACTGACAAAGTACAAAAAGTTTTTAGTAAAACATATGATTGAAGAAAAACCCTTTACTCACCGATTTCTCCGGGGGATGATTCGCCATGGGCCAGAAAAACTGCCACGGAAATCATGACAAGGATCGAAAATTCCATCAGGAAAAATGAAGCTTTTCCCATCTTCCCAGATAAGCTCTCTGGTCAGGTGCAAAATGCAGAGAAAACTAGAATTTCGGGAGTGCGTCCCTCGCTTTTAAGAACGCCGGTGGCCACCTGTAAGATGACGCAAGTTTCTCCGAGACTTCTCCCATTGGTCCAGAATGCTGCGGGGGGGGGTAGCAACAGACAATAAGCAAAAAGTAGCCCTCCCACAGTTCAAGACTGTGGGGACATCTACATGGAATGAATTTTAAATTTTTATCTTTGATTACCAGGAGCCAAACGTTGAATTAATTGGAAAATAGAAATAATTTAATCTCGAATTAAATGGTTCTGATGATTTGCCGATTTGAATTCACTTAATTTTTTATTTAACTCTCAATAATGTCAGATGGATAGCCTAGAACTTTGGTCTGTTGGAGATCACATAGAACCAACCGATGAAATTAGTCAAAAATAAAATTAAATCCTTTGTTGATAAGTGCTTATTGGTCTTTCATTACATTCAATGTTAAAATTTTAATTATTAAAATAATTTCATATTTAATAATAAAGCGCATCCACGTCTAAATAATTAAAGTGTATGCACTAAAACGTATTTAATAAGAAAAGATTTAATGATAAGAGAACAAATTAAAACTACCTACACTCGCGAAAATAACTATACTCCGATAACGTTTCAAATTTTCGTGAACCTACCCTAAATCTTGAGTCCATTTCGACTAAAGAAGAAAAAACTATCGTCTCAGTACCTTTTTGGAAAGAGCTGCGGTTCGAATTTTGTCTGGGATATGAGTTTTTGATGACGACTGAGAAACTTAATCAGACAAATTCGATACAGTGAATAGCTAAGTTCAGGAAAATACCGTGTTTTCACCCTATGAAATGTGGCAGTTATTTTCAATTCAAGAGCGTTATAATGAATACAGTGTTATCCTGTATTAAATAAAGTAATAGAGTGAGTATGTGGTACAAATCTGGAGTTTTATTTTGATCAAAAATCTAAAGGAGGAAAATGTAAGTACATTTCAATTATAAAAGAAAAAAGTATCGACTCCGAAATTTGGTGGATAGAGTGTTTGCTTGTCAGACAGAGAACCGTGAGTTTTACCCCGGTATGGATATGACTTCTTTACAATCTAATTATAATATTATCTTAAGAACGAGGCAGTGTACCTCCCCGCCAAGTCATCATGTCTGAATCGATAGCTGGAAAATGTATATATAATGTGTGACGTGACGAAACCTGATTTTTCAGTGGTCTGTAGCTCAATCCCCTAGACAGCTATGGACTTGGTCTTTTTTATGTAATATCGCTCGGAAAAAAATTAAAATTGGTGTGGCAGCACCCGAGAAAACGAACCTTAAAACGGCACATTTTTACGATCTTCTGCCCGGCCTTTTTTCTTCAATGTTGACGAACCTAAAGCCTTAACTACTAAACTGATTTTAATGAATGAGGTCTCATTTTGTGTTTTCTGGTGAGGTGTGAATACTTTTTTTTTTAAACCTGAAGACAATTATGATTTGGAACTGACAAAATTGAAAAAACATGATTTTCCGGCCATTGTTTTAGTGTTGATACTAGTCTAAACTAGTAAACCGATTTTAATCAATGACGGCTTATTCTGCATGATCTGGTGGGTGGTACATACTTTTTTTTAAACTTGAAGATAACATTGATTTCGAGTCTTAATTGAAAACACATGAATAAATAATTTCCCTGTACATTATACTATGTATATAGGGACAGTAAATATCCATGAGAGCAAACGTTAGGTCTATCTATCGTGAAGTGACCAGCCCCAGTTGAAGGCCGATGGGTCCACAATATGTATGGGCTGCCCTGTTTAAGCTTTACGTTCTAGTACCAATCTTCGACATATGTGTTTAAACATAATTTAAATTGTACTTTAACATCACTTAACATGACTTAAATTGTACTTCAACATTACTTAAGACTAATCAAAAGGTACTTAAAAATTAGTTAAAGTCTATTTAATTATATGAGAGAAAGAGCAATGCATTCAAGTACACTGACTTCCAAACGTTAAGCACGCAATGCAAATTTTCATTTTTCGAAAGCGTATTTGAATTTGAGTGGCTGAAAATCGCTGAGGATGTAGATACAAATATGCAAATGTATGCAAATATCGTATGTTACCGCCAATCACGATTGACTGTGAAGATATATACTACTTAGGCAGTCGTTGAAGACGCCAGGATTCTGAATGGTTTGAGGAGGTGCATTTAAATGCTGATACGATGTGTTTATTACTTTTGTAGGATTATTTTTGATGATATTCGTGTTATTATGGCTGAAAGAAGACGAATGACAGATAATGAGCGCTGGCGTGATGTCGGACGCATTGAAGGAGGACCTTCGAGAAGCAATCAAGTAGAGAAAGCCTCGGCAACCCTAACACAAGACCGAAAACGAAGTCAAGTGACTTTAGGGACTCTTCGCGTCCGGAGCGTTCCGTTTCCCCTGTATTTCAATGGGAGAAGGTGAATGGCAAAACGTCCTTGAAAGAAAAAATGCATGTTTTTAATTATTTCTGCTACCCATAAGCTTTGAAGGAAAAAAAATTTGTAGGAGATATTGCTGAGCTTCGTGAAGAAATTATTCCATCAGTGTATTTATAAAATAATATTCATTAAAACATCTTAAACTGCGTTTTACCACATTTTGACGATATTTGGCGGTTTTGGAAAAACGAAACTGCGTGACCGCGCCCGAAACCACGCGCTTTGGATGCGTGCAAGAAATTGTGCTTCCTCAGATATAATTTTAAGATTGCAATCCGGGGTATTTTTTACATCCCACGATATCAGAAATTATTTTTTTTTAATTTCGGTATCCCGCGGGGATAAAAATATCCTTTTACTTCATTTTATAGATAAAGAAGATATATTACTTTCCTTATATGCATAATGTATAAGGAAAGTATTGAGACGGGGTCAAAAATTCGAATTCGAGTTTTCGACGGGAGAGCACGTTTCAAGCATCCCTGATCACGAATCAAACATTTTTGAAGTGATGCCTGTGTGTGTGTGTGTGAAAGTATGTGTGTGTGTGTAAAAGTATGTGTGTGTGTGTGTGTGTCAGTGATGTCTCTGGAGACGATAACTGACGAACGAATGGAACGAAATTTGGTACAAAAATCTCAATCCGTAAATACTGGAAGCTTATTGTTTTTGTACGCAATCGAATGGTCAGAACCTCCCTAAATTTTCGAGTGAAATTTTGAAAAACTCGCCAAAAAATCAAACCCGCTAATAAAGTTACGCAAATAGACATTCCTTATGTAATTTTTCATTAGAAAACGATTGACATAAATTTTAGAACGCTAACATGAACCGTTCTTGAGATATTGCACATTTCTTGGAGATTATTCTCGAGATATTGCACAAAATATGCATAAACTACGGTAAGTACAAAAAACCGATCTCTAGCATATCTGTTACAAATAAGTAATTAAGACTAAGGATAAAAATATATTTTATCATATATATATATATATATATGTGTGTGTGTGTGATATATATGTGATATATATATATATATATATATATATGTGTGTGATATATATATATATATATATATATATATATATATATATATATATATATATATATATATATATTGTGGCGATCGTAAAAGAAAGGAAACATAAAGTTAACTTTAAAATTAACATTAATTATTATTAAGCATTAAAGACATGACCGTTGATCTCATAAAGTGGAATTATTATTAAACGTACATTGCTCGTTGTTGTGAAATCCCTCAATAAACCCTCCAATTATTTTTACCTTTTGTGTAAGTCCTGAAAAGAATTATTAATGCCCACTTTTGCCTCAATGGGCAAGTTAACACCCACAATTGTCGAATTTGGGCAGCGGAAAACCCTCAGGTTATCCAGGAGCAACCCTTGCATCCTGAAAAAGTGACAGTATGGTGTGGTTTTACGGCTACCTTTATCATTGGACCGTATTTTTTTGAAGAGGTAACTGCAACTGGAATCAAAACCTGTTCCGTCACAGGACTACAGTACCGTGATTTCCTGAGGGATTTTGCAATCCCACAACTTCAACAGCGTGGATGCCTTCAGGATATAATTTTCATGCAGGATGGCGCACCTCCTCACATTGAGCGTAGTGAAAAGCAATTGTTAACACATCATTTCACAGCTGAATGGGTGATCAGCCGGCATTTTCCAACACCATGGCCTCCTCGTTCGCCGGATATCACCCCCCTGCGACTTTTGGTTGTGGGGTTTCCTCAAGGACAATATTTACCGTAAAAGGCCAGAATCTGTGCCAGATCTGAAGGACAGCATTCGGCGCCATGTTCTTGATATTCCGGTAGACTCACTCCGGTCAGCTGTGGAAAATATGGTTCTGCGATTAGAGCACATGGTTGAACATGAAGGGGGACATATTGAGCAGTTTTAATGCTACTTTTTTAATATTATTTAACATTTATAAAGCTTATTAAATGTTGTTATGTGTATTACAGCGTCACCTATCGGCGGATTTTTGTACTAAAATTTTTGATTTCATAAATGTCAAGCGCATCATTTGAATCATCTGTATTTCAAATTTTATCTCATTTGGAGCAATAGAACGCATTCTAGAGCCCTCTGAAGTGGGAACCTTATTTCTTGCTAACCCTATATATATATATATATATATATATATATATATATATATATATATATTATTATATATATATATATATATATATATATATATATATATATATATATATATATATAATAATAAATAAGATAAAATTAAAAATAAAAGTAAAATAGTTATACTAATTTAAAACATGATCAGTGTCATACCCTGGTTCAAAAACAATACGGAGGAAAATTAATTAAATATGATATGATAGGAAATATCAGACAAAAGGAAAACAATGCTACCATAAAAGACAAAATGATCTTAATTTTAAATATGAATAATACACATGAATTTATCAACATTCAAGAGCGAAGCATACTAATCAAGTTCAAACAACAAAGGAATATCAAAATCTGGAGGCTCAAAATATTAAAATGACAAAATAAGAGAAAAGATACAATCCGAAAATATGAAATAGGATAGAAGCTCTGTGAATCCAGCTTATCAAGGATCTTTGCATCCACAGAGGTTCCAAATGTGTTTCGCTCAACGATACAGCCACATGGCCGAAATAACGTCAAAAGATCCGACACATTTCCAGACTATAACATAAACGAAAATAACAAAAAATAAGCAAAAGGAAATTGGAAGGAATATAATGAAAGTGCATTAAGCAAACATATAAGCAATCTAACCAACAATCCACAATGATTCGGATAGAATTAAAGTCATACCTTTCTTCACCATTACACAAGACACATTTTCGTTGCACTAAACAATGTATTAGGAAAGAGTACAAGAGAGCGCCATCTGATGTGAATTATAGGAAATACTTCTGCATGTTTAACCAAAGGACTATACAAATTTATAAGTTTCAAACCCAAAAATTAGAGATATAAAGATAAAATAAAAAATAAATTTAAAATAATAAAATAAAAATAAAAAAAATTTAAAAAAAATACGCAATAAACTCAGTAATAATTAATAATTAACAATTATATAATATGTATCCAATACTTATTACTAAGACAATAAAATCTTAAAGAATATTTTAATGTTCAAAGTATACAATAGCAATTTCAAATTAGACTAAAACAATAAATAATATATTATAAATAGTATTCAAAATTTCTAAAGTGATATTTAACAAAATTAACTGGATATGATTCAGTCTTACAGTGTCGAAATAAATCTGCAAGATGGTTACTGTATTGTGTATTTTCACATAACCTAAAAATCCTATGAAATTGATTTATTAAAATATTTTTATATACCTGTTTACTCATACATGAGTTAAAATTGATTATCTTGTGAATTTTAAAAGGAAAACTTTTTCTTTTATCATAAATGTTTGACAAAAATGAATATTCATTATCAAGAGATAGAGTTAAATCTAAGAAATTAACTCTAGTCGAGAAGTTGCTTTCGTTTGGTAAAAGGGATAAATTTGGAGGATAAAAATCAAAATCTATATCATTAGATGAGGGAGCTATTTTAATGAGAATAACATCGTCAATATATCTGTAGAATGTATATGCAGAGTTTATAAAATTTGACTCGTAGAAGTGTAGATAAAGATTCGCGAGAGCTGAACTGGCAGAGCCACCCTGTGGAACACCCTTAATTTGCATATAAATTTTATTGCCTTGCATCAAGTAATTATTAAAAATTACACACTTGAGAAGGTTGGGTGACCACCTCGGAACGCCGCGTGCTGTTGCCATCTCGGGTGCGGTATCCCCGTGGTTTTCGCGCTAGATTTGCACGCTGCCACAAATGCCGCCGTGTTCATGCGGAGTACGATCACGTTAAACATGTGGGTCCGTAAGTCCTTCCGAGAGGTTGGTGGTAGGGGAAGGAGGGTACGGTCCCTGTGGATGCCTCCCCCACTGGGTTCCGGTCTAAATTGGGTGGCACTTCCCGGCCGTCCATACAGTTACCTTACACCTTTCTGGTAGGTCGGACGGTCTGGGTCTCAACAACAACAACACTTGAGAAGGTGGTGCACGAAAGAATGATCTATATCCAAATTTTGTCTATTATAGAAAGATTTAATAATATCCCAAGTTACTTTATATAGATCTTTTATGTCAATATTGTTGAAAAGGTCCTTAAAGTCATACGTTTTAAAACCCAAAATATTAATCGTATCCAACTTTTGAATTAATTGATAACTGTTATTAATAATATGAGAAGTTGAATTATCATTTATATTAGAGATGATTTTATTAAGAATAACCAAAAGAGATTTACTAGCGACAGTTGCATATGATTTATGTCCTATAGTTACAGATCTAAAAGAGATAGGATTTTTATGAAATTTTGGGATCATGACAATATAAGGGAATCTTAGATTGTTGCAAGGTAATTTTAATAATTTATGAAAAGCAATAATTTTCTTAGATATGGATGTTGCTGAAGAATCAATTTTTTTAAAAATATCATTGTGATTTAAGAAATCGTTTAAGATTTGTACATAATATTTTTTACATATGATGGCGTAATTGTTGGCAGCTTTATCCACATATGTGATGACAAATTGTGATTTTAATTCATTAATTTCCTGCTTCAAGTTTGTATAGTTAAATGTAGGTTTAGTTATAGGCAAGTTACTTAAAAGATGTTTGATGTTTGTCAGAATG